>JALAZF010000285.1:0-2400000 GCA_022829125.1 Lathyrus tuberosus | reverse complement strand
TCGAACCTCCCCTAAAGAGGCTAGAAATACTACACCTTTTCGACTAACATATGGTTACGATGCAGTTTTACCAGTCGAAATTTACCTACAGTCAACTAGAATTCAAATACAACATGAAATCCCATCTGAGTCTTATTAGAACATGATTTTGGATGAATTAGTTTATATAGACGAAGAAAGATTAAATGCCTTAGAACTTTAAAGAGGCAGAAGAAAAGAGTAGAGAAATCATATAAAAAAATGTCAAAGTTAAGTCGTTTTTGACTGGAGACCTAGTTTATAAAATGATCCTACCCATGGATCGAAAGGATAGAGCATTGGGTAAATGGTCCCCTAAATGGGAAGGCCCTTTTCAAGTTATCTCTGTTTTTTTTTCTAACGGTGCATATGAAATTGAAGAATTAACTGAGGATCAAAGAGTCTTGAGAGTGAACGGGAAATATTTGAAAAAATATAAGCCTGCACTTCAAGAAATAAAAATAGCTAAAGAGTAATTCATACGTAACAGTCGAAGCCAAAATGGTAAGTTGAAATGCACAAATTGCCAAAATGGCTAAGTCATTACATAAAATGCCACGAAGGGCTTAAAGTCATTACATAAGAAACCAAAATTCTTCAAAGATAAAAGTTCAACAATTACAACCAAGTCAAAAGGGAAGGGAAGCCTTCATCTTCTGATGCTTCGACTTTTGAAGTTTTAAGCGCCGCTCACAAACAATCTTGGTGGAAGTAAGGCCATCAATTTCCTTTCCAACCTTTTGAGCCTTTTCGACGTGATGCATCCCAACTTGGATTTCCTTTGCCAGTTCGTCTTGATAAAGTTTGTGGAGTTCATATTTGTGCTCTTTGGCATTGGAAATCTTGACTTATAATTCTTTTATCTGTCGTTCCCAAGTTTGGATGTTCTTGTCGCATGCTTCAATTTCTTTTTTGTTTTTTTTTTCTGAACCCTTCTCTAACTCTGCTGCTTTGGCAGAAGATTCAGTGGCTGCATCCCATTCAGCTGCCTGAGTTTCTGATTTGTTCTTGATTTTGTTCGAAGCCTCCCTTATTCGATTAAGATCTGCAACAATTTGATCAACCAACAACCCCAAGTCCATAATGACGTCCGTAACTTCTGGAGAAACTGTCAAGACATCAACTTGTTTTAAGAGATCTTTGATCCCAAAGCAAGCTGAAGTGTCAGTCTCCAAGAGTTGGAACAAATCAGTGTCAAAGGTTTTTTATTTAATCTTGAGAAGCAAGTCATCACCATGTTTTCTTCTAGATTGGTCACATGACGCAGTTGAAGTACTAGCGCTCTTCTCAGTCAACTACCCCTGGCACTGATCATGGACTTCAGATATTCTAATGTTCTGCGCTGCTTTAGTGATTCTAGCTCCTCGTGGGAGAGGGTAGCAGTACTTCCAGTCGAAGGTGCTGAAGTCTCTTTGGCAGCATCAGGATTTGGTTTGGCTTTAGGCTGGTCATTTTATTGCTCATCATCTTCTTAATTCTCATCATTATTTTCTTGTTCATCATCTTCTTCCTCATGAGGTTCCGTGTCAAAATCAAACATAGAGTGATCCTCTTCCTTCTCCTCTTTGTCATCTAAGCCACTAGTGCCTTGTTTTGCATTAGTTGGAGAGCCATCTTCAGATTTGTATTCGACGTTTTTGTCAGTAGTTGGCATCTCCGTATCACCTTCCATGTCAATAAGGGCATCATTCTCTGGTGGGTTTTGGTCATGTTCAGAATCACTCATTTGAGAATGTTCTGTGGTGACTTTTAGTGGCGAATCCTTTTGATGTTCTTCAGCAAATTGACTCACCTCATCTGTAGATTCTTGGTTGGAATCTTTGGGAGATGTTGGATGATAAGAGAGAGTACTTGTAGGGTGGTAGGAAGGACCGCTGCTGCTTGTGGAGAGAATTTGTTGGATGATGGGTCACTCCTTTCCATCTGCGACACCCTGAAAAATCAAATATGGGTAAGTCGAAGATAAGTAAACAGAAATTAGCATCTCAAGAGGTTAAGGTAGAATTTTTTACTTTAGGACCTTCAGCCCCAGGGCTAGAGTTATCACTTTCGACTTGATCAGGAGTTGTCTTGGCAGTCTGACCTTTAGTGGTTGGATCAACATCAGCTTCGACGACTTTGGGAGTGAGAGGGTTCTTCGTAGGAGTCTTGATAGCTTTTGGTTTAGGTTGAGAGCTGGCATCAGAAATCTTTGTCCGCTTCTTCTTCTTTTTTGGTTGTTTTGAGGTGTCTGGTGAGAGATCATCATCATCTGATTCGATCACCTGGACTTGAGCTTCTTTTTGTTTCCTTTTCTTGGGTGCTGGTGGTGGTCTTCGACGAGCCTGAAAGAGAGATGCCTCAGGTATCAAAATATGAAAAAAAAAATATAAATAGGAATAATGATAATAATCGAAGTATACCTTTGCTATTGTCTTAGTGGCTTTATCTTCATCCTTTTCTTCGACGATGTCCTTGTCAGTGGTGGCAAGTTTCTTGGCAAGAATCCTCACAACTGAAAGAAAATAAACACAATTATAACAAGTAAAAGAAAAAAGAAAAAAGAAAAAAGGGGAATTGATGAAAGAGGTGAGTTGAAAAACCTCCAATTCCACACCTTCGTATATTGGAGACTCTGCACGAACGTGCTCTATGCCAATATGAAGGTGCCCTTTGAAACTCTCTAGAGTATGCTTAGTCGGAACCACCCGCTTGACACGTTTTTGAGATTCTTGTCGAAGAATTTTTACAAAATCCACAGAGACGAACCAGTTTGGGAATAGAGGACTAAAAGCCACACCAAACTCAGCACTAGGCAGTCAAGGGAATTTTGGGAGATACATGTTAAAATCTAGTTTGAACCGTTGTTCAGGTTTAACGTACGAAGGTAGTTTTAAATCCTCCAGTTTCTTTGTAAATTTTTCTTTCAAGGTAACTGCTGCTTCACGAATGGTTCGACTAAGATCATCAGGTCTATAGGCAGTTTCAAAGTATATTTGGAATGCTTGGATTTCTTTGATGTGAGTTGAAGTACCTTTCTTGACTCTTTCCTGCACAGGCAAAAACACGATTTAGATGTTGAGTAAAAGCAGGAACATCCAAAACTTCTGTGGTGTAATAATCATTCCACCAAGTATCAAATTCTTTGGTGCAAAGGAATGGTGTTTTAAAAGCAACAGGAGAAAACTGTGTAATGCCAATATAGCGAGCGAATTGTTTATTGCATTGGGCTTCTGTGTGTATCATGTTGTAAAGAATCAATGAATTCTTCTTGGCGAAGAGCAGTTGTGGTTTTATTTAAATAAGACCAAACTACCGAGAGACAAGGTTGGGTTGGTAGCTGAGGAGAGTAAATTAAAGTCTTGAAGGTCCGAGTCTTGTGGCCAACAACCTAGGGGTAAGGAATGCCTCCCATATGGCAAGGGATTATGCTTCTTGGTCCTTCGACGGAGCAGGAAAACTTCTT
Organism: Lathyrus tuberosus; assembly: GCA_022829125.1. NCBI lineage: Eukaryota > Viridiplantae > Streptophyta > Magnoliopsida > Fabales > Fabaceae > Lathyrus > Lathyrus tuberosus. The sequence goes on along the minus strand of JALAZF010000285.1, from coordinate 2,396,537 downwards.
GTAAACCATTCAGGGCCATGCTTTCTGTTAGCAAAGGGAGCCATGTTCGACGTAAAGTTGTAACGCTTGGCGAACATCATGACATACCAAATGAAAGTTTGTTGGAGATTCAATCCATCGTCACTATGGGTTAGCAAAGCAAGACGCGTCCATTCGACCCTCCTGTTCCTTATTTCATCAGCTTCTGCGTTTATGAGATTACGAACAGGTAAAAATGCTTCAAAAGTAGCATTCAACCATAATTGCAGAAGCCAGAAAGGGCCAGAGAGAAGTAAGCTTCCTTTGGACTTAATGGTCTTAATAATTGTGACGCCTTCCCTTAAGGACTCATAAAGGTTGGCCAGGATCATTTCACTGAGACAAAGGTTATGTCCAGTATGTAGTTTGTTCGCCATTATCAGATACCTCTTCGACATATGAAGGGATCTCGACCAGAAATACAAAGAAGCAACTAGCATAGATTGGCAATAGCCAGGTCCAACTTTCGACAACTGGATAATGTCGAAGATACCCATATATTTCCAGACTTAGGATTTTGATGGCTCTTTAACCAGACAAGGTAATCTGATGGCTCTTTAAATAAAGGACATGATCGAAATACCCTAAAATTATTATTCATATATTCTAGATTTATGGGTTCTTTAGAGGCCTCGGTTAAAGGTGAGCCTTGGTTATCAACTTTCAGTTTTTCATCAGCTTCAACATCTTCACTAGCCCTAGGTCTTTTTCCATTAGCTATGGGTTTGTAACGATTGTATGCTGGGAAGATTTCCTTAAGTCTATTAGGGTTAGCAGAAAGGGTTGGTAAGGAACCTAACGTAGCATACGTTTTACCAGTAACAGAGATAGGGATTAGTACCTAAGATTGATAGATTCTTCTCTTTTCTTCTTCAAGAGGAAGTTCAGGTATGTACTGTTGGTTACCCACAACTGTTGGGCCCAAGATCTTGTGAACTGGAGCAAGTTCCGTGGATTTCTTGGATTCTTTGGTGTTCTTGCTTGAATCTTTGGAAGTTTTAGTAGAAGACGCCATTGATACAGAAGGGTTTATATTTGTGAAAGATGAAAAGTTGAAGAGAGAGTTTGTTCTTACTAAAAGAGGTTCAGAATATGGAAAAGTTGAAAAATGGTAGTGTTTCACTATTTATAGGCTGATGAAGTGGAAGCGGTTCACTTCACACATTGATGGTTGACAAGAAAGTGGGACACGTGCTAGTCAGAGAGCAAGTGATGAGACGGTGGCAATTAGACTAGCCCATGATTTCCTATAAACTAGGAGCATGATGATTATAATGAAGATCTGCACATGGGTTTGAGAATATATTTGGGAAAAATGTCATGATGACTATGACATCATAGCAGACAAAGAGTGTGGCGTCGAAAGAAGATTTCAAAAAATGTTATTTTCTCCAATTTAGTTGAAAATGACATTTTTGGGGGGCGATTTGTTGGCTGGGAATTTCGACGCCATGATTTGATGGATTATGATAAGCAAAAGAAATGTTTTTGAGTTGTTTTTAACTCGACAGGAGCATGAGTAATGGTCTTGGTCGAAGAGGTCCTTGTAAGAAGGATACGTTGGATAAAGACTTAGAAATATTTTCTGAGTTTAGATTGCCACTTTGACGGAGGCAATGCTGAAGGTTGCATTCGACGAAGAGTTTGAATTTGGAATAAAGATGATAACTAACTTTTGTCCTTATACGTTTCTCAAAAGCGACGTGTGTAAAGTTGTGGCGAATTGGAGACATGCAAGTGAAACATGTCATTTTATGGAGAAATGACCGTTGATAGCAGTTATTTTCGACGTATTATAAATATGAGTCTTAGTGTATAGGATTTTGTGTGTTCCATCATTGTACAAATACTCACAAATTACTCAAAGTATCTAAGTGTAATTGAGAAACGAGTTCGTTGAAAATGTACGTCTGAAACACCATATTTTCATTTTAATTGATGTTGTTTTTCAGTTTATCAATTACTTTTTCCATTGCAATTTACTTTGAAGTTCTTTATTGCAACTTTCTTGCAAATTCTGCATTTTACCTTTAAACTTTCAAACTTTAAACAATATTCTTAAATCATGGCATTGTCGAAATGTTCATAGTCTTTCAGCGATAATTTTAACAAAAGCACATGTCCTAGGATTCACTAGTTGATCCTGTAGAGTAAACCATTTTTGGAGACCAGCGGTTGTTTACCAATTTTCACGGTAAACATCCCTATGGCTCGAGGGGGAAAAGTAGTGTACTTTCCATTACACCTAAAGTTATCTTGTCCACCCAACCGAGGTAAAACCCCTTTTTTCGTATTACTGAATATTGTTGCCTATTTAGTTTTGTACTTAATTTTTAATTTCCTTAAACTTTTCAAAGGATTAAGATTTGTGTTTTATTAAATACACATATCTAATGTAATCACCCGTAAATGTGATGAAGTATTGAAAACCATCTCTAACTGGCGTGTTTAGTGAATCACATACATATATATGTATGAGGACCAAAAGATTACAAGCCCTTTCACATTTTCATGTGAATGGGGACTTTGTCATCATTCAAAGTAAACTAGATCTACATATCTTATATGATTCATGACCAAGAGAGTCCAAGAGTCAATTTTTATGGAGTTTGGAAATGATTTTCTCATTTATGTGGCCTAAGCGATAATGTAAAAAGTAAGTAGGATTTAACTTGTTAAGTTTCATTCTTTTAGTATTAATGTTATAATTTACATTTCAAGATTAAAGACATACAATCCACTGTTCATTTATGCAGTAGCGTAGAATAAATCATTTAAATAAATAGAGCAACAATTGTTTTTTTATTACAAATGAAAAAATCATGTCCAAACAAGAAATAGGAATAAAATTATTGCCAATTGCAGGTGCATTATATCAGTTCTCACTAATACAAAAAGTACCTTTCACAATGGTTGGAATAAAGATTTAACTAGGATGATGATACGTGGTAACGAAGAGTGTGATAGTAAGTGAGATACTTAACACCACAGGCTATTGGTCATGGTAATAAACTATATAACTCACCATTTTTCAACATGTTTGAAATATCCAACTGTAGTGAAAATTGGAAAGGTAATTGGTTCGATACCCAACAACGTTATTTTTGGTGTTTTTTAAACTGGATATTGCGCTACATATCACCCCTGTTGAAAGAACCAATCTTGGTGAAATGTTTTGTTTTTTTTAAATATATATTTTTTGATTTTTCAAAAATATCATTATTATAACATGTATTTTTGTGAATCATAACAGATAAAAAACAACACAACAATACATGTGTGAGTCAAAATCAAATTGGCAACTATTATTAACCAAAAATATGTATTACATCAAAACCAAAATGGAATTATAACGAGATAGATTGTACACATCATACATAAAATAAGAAACAACCAACATACAAGATTATTGTGCAATAAATTCATTATTTTCAAGGAAGCAAGATGCACAACATGACCGGACGTCTTTTGGTGTTTTGTCTCTAAACAAATATAATTTAAAGTAATAATACTTGTTAGTATATAACATTTAGAAAATATAAAAAGAAATATTTACTTGTTAGTTTTACCATATGCCTTCTTCATGATCATGACAGATAACATGCACATCATTTGTATCAACTTCTTCATATGAAGTAAGCACACGTGTTGCGAAAGAAGGGGTATGAGGAATATCAAAATTTAAATCATGATTTTCATCACTAAGAAGAATGTGTTTTCCTTGGATAATAACTAACCTTATTTTGTGAGAATGGTCAGTGACATAAAACACTTATTTTTTTTGGGATGTCATGATGAAAGATTCGGTCATATAAGTTTCCTTGCCAAGGTCAACCTGTATGAATCCTAAGTCATCGGTTTGTACACCAATGTTACTACCAATCCACTTGCATTTAAATAAAGACACTTTAAATAGAACATAATCAATCTATCAAATCTTCACGATGACCCCAAAGTACAGTCTATATGCCATTATAAGATTCTTATCTCTGGAACTAGAGAAATACATGGGTTTAGCCTCAATCATAACCCCACTATTTTTCATTGTACTACAATCATCTTTTGATTTTGTATAAAAAGAAAATTTACTAATTTTGTATGAACTCCATGTTACTAAGTTTAAACTTAGGCATGTATGATATCCATTTAACTGTCTCGAATGTACTACCATCATTAGAAATCGTTTCATTAAACCAATTTATGAAATTCTTGTTGAAGTTAGGTTTGCTTGATTGAAAGATGTCAAACACAATGTCTGGAATAATGTGTATGACAATTTAATTACGTAGAAGACATAATGAAAGAAAAATATAAATAACACAGAAATTGGTAACCCAATTTGGTGCAAAATAACCTATGTCTTGAGGGTGTTAACCTAATGAAAGGAAATTCACTCTTATTAGTTAAAAGTACAAATTGGTCTGATTTGAACTCTCCTAGTTCAATGCCTTTTTTAATAATACTACTCGTGGATTTCTATCCAAGACTCTCTATAGAAAGAACTCCAATCCTAATAGTCAGAAGTACAATTAATCTTATATGAAGTCACTTCGTCCAATGTCGCTTTCCTAATGCTACCCGTGAAGATTCGATCAGGGATCCCCCTAAATCTAAGACACCTCTCACTTTCACCCAACCACTCTCCTATATGTTTATTCAGTTACAAAGATAAAAGATAAGATTTTAATACAACTCAAAAACTCTACTCGTCTAATTTAGAATCAAATTCCATGAATATAGTGTACAAACTACAAAAACAAGACTCAACTAAAACTTTCCTATGGAGTAAATATTCTCTCTGAAGTTTTGAGTATACAAAAAGGAGATTTCCTTCTTATATAAAAACAATGATCCACCTAGAAATCCCATTAGGGTTTAGGTCTTAAATACGGATGGCCCCTCAAAAGTGCATGAGATAAATCTTCATTAATGTTGATTGAGATCCTTAAATTGATACAAGTCTTGAACAAATAAGCTTCAATTTAAATATTTTCTTAATCCAAAAAGCACAAATATAATCCAAAACAGTTCTCATTTTGATTATATATAAGATGAAACACTTCACAAAAGCGTAATAATTATCTCAGAATACTTGCACGCAAAACAAAAAAAAAAGAGATAAGATGTCTCATATAACATGGAATATTTTGAAGGTGAGAGAAATATACAAGAAGGGGGGTTGAATTGTGTGTTAACAATTCATTCAGCTTCTGAACTCATAGGTAAATAAAGTTCAGAAGTAAATGAAAACAACACACAAAAGTTATCATGGCTCCTCTCCTCAACCGAGTGTAGTCCAGTACCCTTGACTCAACAAGAGCTTTTCACTATAACTAAACTGATTACAAATGCTTAATACAATGCTCAAGAACTTTGAATGAGACTTCCTTGCGTAAGCCATTGCTTAAGACTTCTTACTTAAACCATCGGGTTCAAGACTTCCAGCTTAAACCCTCTGGTTTAAGACTTCCTTGCTCAATCAACCTTGAATGAGACTTCCTTGCTTAAACCCTTGGTTTAAGATTTCCTTGCTCAAGCACGTAGGCAAGAGGCTTCTTATACTTTAAACAAATAGTTTAGTAGATAAGATAACTACTATACTTTGATACACAATCAGAAGTATAATAGTTGTGCAACAATCATAAAAGTTTACAACCTTTCCAAGATGAGAAATCTTAAGATCTTATGCTATAACTGTTATAATAAAAACTCAGAGTTATGCTAAGATCTTTCTATATGTTGTGATGTTATAACCATCATTTGAGTCTTCAGCTTTCTTTTATAGAGATAGAAAAAGAGTCGTTGGAGGTTTGGACACAACAAACTTAGTGAAAAAGTGTGCCAAGAGAGACGTTGGAGACTTGCATCTGGTCAGGAGAACATATATTTGCGCTTCATGCACAACCATGGAGATATGTTGTAAATCACATGAAGAACAAGCCATAATGTGTGATTAGTACTCAGATTAACAAAGGGGTTCATTCCATCAGTGTCAAGTCCAAGCCTAAGGTTTCTTGGCTCATGGACAAAATCTAGAAACAATGAATCAATTTTCTTCCTTTGCAAAGAATCAACTACATAGAGAATTTTCGATCACATTTTCTTTCATCTGAATTCCATCTATTATTATTAGTATCATTAACATTAGCAAACAATCTCTTAAACCTTGGAATTATTAGCAGGTACTATAACCCTTTGGCAGGAGGACGTTTCTTGCTAACATCCTCATCATCATCACCACCACTGTTTTGCACAACTCACCACACTTCAGACATTGATTCATTTTTTCATACTCTTTTGTGTATAATATGCAATCATTACAACATGCATAGATTTTGATATACTCCAAACCTATTGTACACAATATCTTATTGACCTCATAACTACGATTTAGAAAATTGTTAGCTTCTGAAAGCATTTTGTTTAGTAACTCAAGCAATTCTTTGAAACTTTTATTCGGTCACCAACTTTTTTCCTTCAGATTAAACAATTTTAACACCATAGACAACCGTGTAAAGTTTGTGCACCCCATATATAACGAAGCATCCTTGTCACTACATAAAGTATCATGCATATAGGATTTTATACAAGAATCTTGTCCAATATCAAAAATCATATATTCTAGTCGATCATTCATATCTACATCAACTTCATGTCTTTGTGAAATTGCAGTTTGGTTTTTATCTACGTCACCATACTACGTCCATATTGTATAATTTTGAGAAATTCCATCACAACATATGTGATAGAATATTACTTTCTTTTTAATTTTGTTGATGTTATCACATATAACACAAGAGCAATAAAAGATTCCATTATTGTCAGGAAGATTTTTTTAGAAAATTCAAGGAATTCAAGAACTCATTTCTCATACACCAGACCTAATATATCATGTTTCATCCCACTACTATTCATAATACATTCTGGAATTTATATTGAATGCTTGTAAAATCATTTAATAGCACATCAACACAAAAACAACATTCTCAATAATGCAATAACAATCTCAATACAATAACTGACTGAGTCACTTTTCAACAATATATAATAGTAATAAAACAATACAATAAAAACATTGTCAATAACAAAATAACTATTTTAATACAACAACACAATAACAATGCAAATACTACAACGATGGTATATAACATTCTAAACAACACAATAAGAATACAACTACTACAATAACAATGTATAACATTCTCAACAACAAAAAAACCAATCTCAATCTCACTCAATCACAACAACATATAACATTAAACAATAACAAAAACCTATTACCATCTCAACAAAATATAACATTCAATCACAATTGTTCTGGACTGGGCCTGGGACTGTCCCACCGTCAGGCACAGCCAAGTCCAGCTCCGCGTCAAAGAAGGCCAAATGCAAAGGCCCAATCCATTATAGCCATTGGAGAGCACATTTCCCACGTGTTCCTCACCCTAGGACACATGGCCAACTGATCTCGTGTATCTCGCAGAAACGTTCTACTCTTCGTAACGGGCAAGTCTTCCACTTTCCGGAGAATGCGGAGCAGTTTACCCAGGATGATAAGCACGAGCTGCTCATCCATACCTCCACGTAGGAATCCTGGTAGTCATCCACTATGGGCCTGATCACTCAGTGTTGGGGCTCTCTATAAATACCCTCCTCTGAAAAAGGGTCAGGTATTCAATTTTATTCCTTACTTTACTTGCTATCACTTTGCCTGAATTTACTTGAGCGTCGGAATGTTTGCGGGTACCCCCTTTTTCCATCCACTCTTGCTGACCGTTGCTGTTGTAGAAGTGTTACCAGCTATGTTCTGATCCGCCATGTTAGATCAGTGGTGCCGTCTGTGGAAAACTTGCTCCCCCATCTTTCCTTTCCCTGAAACTGAAAGATTAAAGCAGAAAAACTCCAAAACCCAATCATGGCCAATCAACACGACAACAGCGGTCACGAAAACACCTTCATTCCCATCCACGACGCCTGAAATGACAATGACATGCCAATTCTGGAAGACATCACTCTGACGAAGAGAGATGGACACACAGCTTCTCTTTTCTCCGACGAGGCGGCCGATGATGATGTCCAGTATGTTGAGACTTGAAAAGTTCAAAAGGCTCAAGAGAAGACACCGAAGAAGTTCCAACTAATCTCGGTGTCGGCCAACGCCGACCCGACCATGGCATCCCTGGTCGCAGCCCTCAACCAAACTAACATGCTGATCTATCAACAGAACAAGAGGATCAGAGTGTTCGAAAGAGACCGTCGTCCATGCTCTCCCCTGCGGAGACACCAACTGTACGAGTCTCGCAGCCCATCGTCACAACGACCAGGACGCCGACCACAGCTGGAGAGCCCACAACCCCTGAAGCGCAACCATACTCCTCCACGCGAGGACCGCCTCTTCCCGGTTGCCAAGACGAGCAATGCCGAAGGACGACTAGACAACCGTCGGTCACCGCCACGAAAAGTAAAAACCCAACCAAAGAATTCGCCGCTGCGCCGTGATGACAGCCCCCCGCGAGAGAAGTAAAACTACTTTCCACTGCGCTCACTGCTCAGGAGAGACAAAGATGACCCCCACGGTCCACTTTCTCGAGCGATCATGGACGCTCCACTTCCCGTCGGGCTGGAGAAACCCTTGAACTTGGAAACGTACGATGGGACGACATACCCCGACGAGCACATCGAGAACATCGATGCGCTACTCGACTACTGCAGTGTCAGAGGTGCCATCAAGTGCAGGTTATTCCCCACAACCTTAAGGAAAAGTTCCATGCCATGGAACAAAAGCCTCGCTGAAGAGTCCATCACTTCTTGGAAGGACCTAGGAAGGCAATTCTCGAGGCATTTTAACGCCTCCCGTCGCCATCCAAAATTCGAGGCGACGCTCGAGGCGATCATGCAAGGGAAGGATGAGTCCCTCTGAGCCTACATCGAGAGGTTCAACCGTGATTCAGTCCAGGTATCCACGACCGACGACATGAAGAAATACCTGCTCGAGTGAGGACTGCGCCCCCGCAGTGACTTTGCCAAAGATGTTGGCATCAAAACACCCGCATCACTAGATGCCCTCCTCCTCAAGGCCCAGGCTTACATCCATTATGAGGAGAAAGAGGCTGCCAACAATGCTCAAGACTCGAGGCACCAAGAAAATGCTAGGGTTTTGAGGCATGACAACGTGGCACCCCGTTGTGGAGGAGAAAAAAGTAAGAATGACAAGCCCCATGACTTAAAGGAGTTTAAAGGACCTGCTGGTCGCTTTGACAACTACACGCCTCCCGCGACTGCATTCTGTCCGAGTGCGCCAACGCAAAATTCCGCCAGGCCAGAGTCCGTTTTCCCAGACAGACACTTGTCAAGCCCAACGCGGACAAGACCAAATACTGTCGGTTCCACAAAAGCCACAGGAACGTAACTAAAGAGTGCATCCACCTAAAGGATGCAATTTAAATCCTCATCAAATATAGACACTTGAAACAATACACCAAGAGGAGAGAGGATCCTCGATAGGACGCCCGAGAAGCGAAGAGGGCCGAGGAGGAGAAGACACCCTCCTACGACGCCTCCAGCCTACCAGCCGCCATGTTGATCTCTCGGCCCGAGGACTTCTACGTCCTCGAAGAGGCCAAAAACTCCTTATACCACGAGCTCGAACAAAAACTTCACCCTCGACAAGTATTGGGGAAGCTCGAATCCCATTACCTTCTAGCGCGAGGAGCTCCCCGAAGGAGCCCCCAACTTCAGTATCCCTCTGCTCGTAAGAGCATAAATGGAAAACTTTGATGTTCGCCGCATTCTGGTCGACCAAGGAAGCTCGACCGATATCATGTATTCGCAGCTGTTCTCAACTTTACAGCTCGACGTAACACACTTAACACCCTATGTAGGCTCTAATCTGCAGGGTTTTAACGGCGCAACCACGAGGCTGTGGGGATACGTCGAGCTAATTGTCACATTCAGAGAAACTGAAATTGCCAAGTCGATCAAAATCCTGTTCCTGGTCATAGACTGCCCCTCTTTCTACCAGTGCATTATGAGGAGATCGGCTCTGGCCAAACTGATCGTCGTGCCATCCACTGTCCATCTAAAGATGAAGTACTACACGGCCAAAGACCCCGTAGCCACCCTCTACGGGGATATTGAAGAAGCTAGGAGATGCTTTGAAGCGGCCTCGAAGGGATAAAACACTATCAACGCGCCGTCCAGAACTCCCAGTAAGCCAAGGATGACCTGAAGGAGTAGAGGAAGAAAGACAAAGGAGCCCGGTTAGCAACATAAACCTCCCCGACTTTGATAGCCATTTCACCAAGGATGACCTGAAGGAGTGGAGGAAGAAAGACAAAGGAGCCCGGTTAGCAGCATAAACCTCCCCGACTCCAAATGTCAATGAGGAGCCTGCCCATCCGGGATGCCCCATCCCTGACGACGAGTTCAAAGTCATCCTCCTCGAAAATGGCCTAAACAAAGGCGTGAAGATTGGCACAGATCTTCCTGACATCGCGAGGAAGAAACTGAAGGCCTGCTTGAGAGAAAATACTGACTTGCTCGCATGGAGCGTTGTGGAAATTCCCGGGCTAGACCCTGATGTGCCTGCCATCAACTGACCATAGATCCCGCCGCTAGGGCCGTAGTACAACGTAGGCATAAGCAGTCTCCCGAAAAAGTGGAGGCTGCTGAAAAAGCTGTTAAAGACCTCCTAGAGGCAAATTTTATTTTGGAAGCCCAGTACACATCCTGGCTTTCAATTGTTGTCCTTGTTAAAAAGTCTACTGGAAAGTGGAGAATGTGCGTTGATTACACTAATCTTAACAAGGCTTGCCCTAAAGATGACTATCCCCTACCTAACATTGATAGACTAGTCGACAATTCTGCAGGTTTCAAACTGTCGTCATTCATGGACGTGTACTCGGGGTACAACCAAATCCCTATGGAGAAAGCGGACAAGAAATACATAACCTTCATGACCGAGTCAGGCAACTATTACTACAATGTAATGCCCTTCGACGTTCGAGCAGGCAAGTTCCTTGGTTTCTATCTAACCGAACGAGGAATTGAAGCGAACTCGAAAAAATGCAGGACCTTCTCCAAATTCCCAACACAAAATTTGAAGAAGTCGATTCAGTCCCTGAACGAGATGCTCACCTCTCTATCTCACTTCGTAGCAAATTCTGCCCAACACGCACTTCCCCTTTTCAAACTTCTTCGCGAGGAAGCAGCTTTCGAATGGACCGAGGAGTGCAAACAAGCCCTCCTCCACCTCAAACGAGCTCTATCACAATCACCGGTTCTTTTGCGACCGGACGACGGGGAAACTTTCAACCTCTACCTCATCGTTGCAGCCGAGACCGTCAACGCGACTCTCATTCGTGAGACCCCCGACAGACAGAAACCTATATACTTCACCAGCAAGGCCTTGCAAGGACCAGAACTCAGATACAAGCAGATGAAAAAGGTAGCACTGGCCCTCATCAATGTGGCGAGGAGATTAAGACACTACTTCCTAGCCCACACGACCGTGGTGCTAACCGAACAGCCTGTAAAGCAGCTGCTCGGCCGTTCCAACATGGTCGACAAAATGCTTAAATGGTCACTGGAACTCTCCGAATTCGACATTAAATACGAGAGCAGAAAGGCCCTTAAAGCCCAAGTACTGGCCAACTTCGTGGAAGAAATGACCACACCAACCTCCCCGACAAACGAAGCCCACAAGTGGACCATTTTCGCGGACGGAGCATCTAGTTCGACGGGAAGCGGGGCAGGAATCATCCTAGAAAATGAGGAGGGAATCCTGATCAAAGTTTCCTTTGCTTTATCTTTTCTGACTTCGAATAACCAGCCCAAATATGAAGCTTTCCTCGCGGGGCTGCGATTGGCAGAGGATTTGGGAGCTAGAGAAGTAAAAATCTTCACTGACTCTTAGCTCGTCGCCTCACAATACTGGGGGAATACCATGCAAAAAATGACAACCTCTCTGAGTACTTAGTGAAATTCTGGTAGCAGATGTGTGATGTTACGTGTGATGTCACAACAACACACTCTGCAATGGACAATGTAAAGCAACAATAAATCAACACAACGAATTGTTCACCCAGTTCGGTTTTAACTACCTACGTCTGAGGGCTACCAAGCCAGGGATGAAATTCACTACTTGTAGAATTAATTTACAGACTCAACAACCTCGTTGACAATCTCCTAAACTTAATTCCTACTAATGAACTTTCTACCTAAGAGACCACTTAGGTATGAGAACACTACTCAATCCCTAAATCACTTCAGTGATATAATTCAAAGATCACACACTTTGAATAACACTACTTGATTCTGCTTCATAGCTTTGATCAAGAACAACTCAAATCAACAATACCAATTCACACTCGAATGGCTTACATACACGAAGACACAACGAAACTCAGTCTTTAGCTCTTTTTCTTCGTTACTTTTCCTTCAGGAATGATGCACATTATATAGCTATTTGAATTGGGCTTGGACCTGCTACAATATCTGACCTGATTTGTTGTTTAAAACTGAATCTTCAAAACAGATTTTCTCTCTCAAAATCTTCTTAAATCTCCAGCCTTTAAACCTCCTACAAATCTGCATCAAATCTCTATGCAACAGAGAATATCTATCCCAAGATATCTGCAACCAATGAGACTAACAACTCTCCCAATATCCAGCTAACACGCAAACCCTAACAACATCACTAAACCTGATGTTATTAATCTTCTGTAGACCTGATGTCACAACATCGCATGTAACATCAGACATGACAACTTCAGCAACTTAACTACTTAACATAAACCAATGTTAAGACTCAATCTTAAGACATCACCCATGTGACATCAACATTGAACAACTTTGTTTTACCAAAATTCTAGCCAATCCAAGAACCAACAATCTCCCCCTTTGGCTAATTTTGCCTAAAACAATCTCTGCAACATCAGAGACTTCAGCAGCGGAAAAAAAATTTTAAAACAAACTTCGCAGCAGCATTTCTTCATCACAGCTTCACAATGCTTTCAGAATGCTGCACACACTCAAATACTCTGCTACATACTTCAGCATTTCTTCAAACACTAATCAGCAGCATGATGCAAGCTCCCCCTCAAAGGAAGAACAAGCATAACCAGCTGTTCAACAACTCTCCCCCTCAACATCTGCACCATCAGATATAGGGTACACTCTACACACCTAGGCTAACTCTCCCCCTTTTTAGCCCAATTGGACAATTACCAAACACAATGTCCTGACATAAAGTCATGGTCAAACATCATGCTTCTCCAAAACACAAGTTCCAACACATTGACTGTCCAGTCGATACACACGATGCTCCTTGTTTTTCATTATAAACACAAGCCTTTCTTCTAGCAGCACCACTTAGCAACCAAAAATGAGCCAGTCAAGCTCCAAAAATGCAGCAAAGAACCTCAAGCAGGAGGACAAGAAACCAGATCCACTAAAGAAGAAGATCAAAACACAGACACCAGCTGGAACTTCTTCAGGAGCAACAAGAGCTGGCAGGACCTCAGAGATAAGAATGAAAGCCAGCAAGAACCCTCCAGTGCAACGACATGCTTCTGATGATGAATGGGATGAAGACTGGAAAACTTTTCTAGATTCAGGGGGTTGGGACAATCTGTAGGCTCTTTGTTTGTAACTTTTTATGAACTCCAATCTTGTATGCCTTCAGCAGTTGAATCAATTTTCAATAAAGTACACAACTGAACAATACACTATCCAGCACACTTAATCTTCATAAATGCAAATTCCCAATTTACTTCTTAAACTTTCAAATTGGTTTGCATCTAAGGCTTTAGTGAAAATATCAGCTAATTGCTTATCTGTAGCTACATGTTCGAAGACAACAACTTTGTCCTCAACCAATTCTCTTATAAAATGATGCCTTATATCAATATGCTTAGTTCTGCTATGTTGAATAGGATTCTTAGAGATATTGATAGCACTCAAATTATCATAGTACAATGTCATGACATCTTGCTTGACATTGTATTCTGTTAACATCTGCTTCATCCACAAAAGTTGAGAACAACTACTCCCTGGTGCTATGTACTCAGCTTCAGTAGTAGAAAGAGACACACAATTCTGCTTTTTACTGAACCAGGATATCAGATTATTCCCTAAGAAGAAACAACCTCCTGAGGTGCTTTTCCTATCATCAGCACTCCCAGCCCAGTCAGCATCACAATATCCCCTTAACTCAGTCCCAGAACCATGACTATACAGCATCCCATAGTCACTAGTGCTATTAACATATTTCAAGATCCTTTTCACTTGATTCAAGTGACTAGCCTTAGGTTCAGATTGATATCTGGCACAAACTCCAACAGCAAAAGCAATGTCAGGTATGCTAACTGTGAGATACAATCGACTCCCAATCATGCTTCTATATAAACTTTGATCCACACTGACACCATGTTCATCCTTGGATAATTTTAGATGAGTAGGAGCAGGAGTCCTCTTGTGATTAGCATTCTCTAGACCAAACTTCTTCACTATGTTCTTTGCATACTTGCTCTGATAAATGAATATGGAGTCCTCCATTTGTCTAACTTATAGACCAAGAAAATAGTTCAGCTCACCAACATGACTCATTTCAAATTCAGACTGCATTTGTTCCACAAAATGTTTCACCATTGCATCTGACATCCCACCAAATACTATGTCATCAACATAGATTTGAGCTATCATCAGTTTTGCTCCTTCCTCTTTAACAAACAAGGTCTTGTCAATCCCTCTTTTTTTTGTAGCCATTCACAACCAGGAATTCAGTAAGTCTTTCATACCAAGCTCTTGGTGCTTGCTTCAAACCATATAGAGCTTTCCTTAGTTTGTACACATGGTCAGGAAATGTTGGATCAATAAATCCTTTTGGTTGATCAACATACACCTCTTCATTTAAGTAGTCATTCAAGAAGGCACTTTTAACATCCATCTGAAAAAGCTTGAATTTGAAATTACAAGCCACACCTAAGAGCAATCTGATAGATTCCAGTCTTGCCACAGGAGCAAAGGTTTCATCATAATCAATTCCTTCAACCTGAGTGTATCCCTGAGCAACTAATCTGGCCTTGTTTCGGGTGACCACTCCTTGTTCATCAGATTTATTCTTGTAGATCCACTTGGTGCCAATCACATTAACTCCATCAGGCCTAGGTACAAGCTCCCATACTTCATTTCTCTTGAATTGCTCCAGCTCTTCATGCATTGCATTTATCCAAAACTCATCAGTCAATGCTTCCTTAACATTCTTTGGCTCAATTTTGGAGACAAAACATGAACTTGCTATAACATATCTTGACCTAGTCCTCACTCCAGAGTTTGGACCATCTATAATGAGCTCCTTAGGGTGGTCCTTCTGCACTCTGATTGAGGGATCCTTATGAGGTTGCTCAGTATCAGGCTCAGCAGCAGCAACACTCAGAGTTGGACTTCTGTCTTCAGCTTCTGGTGCAACCTCACCAACTGATGTTCCAACATCATCTAGGACATCATCATCTTCCTGCTTGTCCTTGTCATCAATCACCACATTGATTGACTCCATCATCACCTTGGTTCTAGTGTTCAAAACCCTATATGCTCTGCTGTTAGTAGAGTATCCCAAAAATATTCCTTCATCACTTTTGGAATCCAATTTTCTTCTCTGTTCTCTATCAGCCAGAATATAACATCTACTCCCAAAAACATGAAAGTATTTAACATTAGGTTTTCTTCCCTTCCATAGTTCATACAGAGTGGATGAAGTGCCTCTTCTCAGGGTAACCCTGTTGTGAATGTAGCAGGCAGTATTCATGGCTTCAGCCCAGAAATGATAGGGAAGTTTCTTGGCGTGGATCATAGCTCTAGCAGACTCTTGGATAGTTCTATTCTTCCTCTCAACTACTCCATTTTGCTGAGGAGTAATAGGAGATGAAAACTCATGACTTATACCTTCAGCAGAGCAAAATTCTTCAAACTTGCTATTCTCAAACTCTCTTCCATGGTCACTCCTTATCCTGATAACATTACTCTCCTTTTCTCTTTGGAGTCTTTGACAAAGATCTTTAAAAACATCAAACACCTCTTATTTGTCTTTGATGAAGCTCACCCAGGTGTACCTTGAATAGTCATCCACTACCACATACGCATATTTCTTTCCACCCAGACTTTTAACTTGCATAGGTCCCATCAAGTCCATATGAAGTAGTTCCAAGACCTTGGAGGTGGTGTCATGTTGAAGCTTCGGATGAGACATCTTTGTCTGCTTCCCTTTTTTACAGTCTCCACACACTTTTCCTTCCTCAATATTATGTTTGGGAATTCCTCTAACTGCTTCTGAGGAGATGATCCTCTTCATTCCCTTCAAGTGGAGATGTCCCAACTTCTGATGCCAGATTTTGACATCATCTTCTTTAGCAAAAACACAAGTGGAAGAATTTGATTCTTGTGGAACCCAAAGATAACAATTGTCCTTATACCTGGCTCCCTTCATAATGACTTCTCCTTTATCATCTTTGACAATGCATTCAGACTGAGTAAAGTCTACTTTGAATCCTTGATCACAAAGTTGAGTAATGCTAATCAAGTTTGCAGTCAGTCCTTTAACAAGAAGGACATCCTCCAGTCTGGGAGCACTAACACAGTTTAGTTTACCAATCCCCTTGATCTCTCCTTTGACCCCATCGCCAAATGTAACATAGCCTGAAGAATAAAGCTTCACATCTACCAACAGATTCTTTACTCCAGTCATGTGCCTCGAACACCCACTGTCAAAGTACCAATCATCTTTGGTAGAAACCCTTAAAGAAGTGTGAGCTATCAAGCTGGTAATATCAACTTTAGGGACCCACTGCTTCTTAGGCTTGGAGGCCTGCCTTCCTTTATAACAGTTCTGTTTGGGAACAACCTGATGAGCCTTCTGTGGATACCCATGTAGCTTATAACAATAAGTCTTAATGTGTCCAAAGCATCCACAATGGTGACACCTCCAGCGTCTGTATTTCTTCTTAGATGGAGTTCTGTCATGATGTTTTAACATCTGTTTTAACATCACTGGTTTTGGGTTGATAGAACCTGCATCACTGGTGAATCCCAATCCACATTTGTCTCCAGCCATCTTCCCAATACTAAGAATGTTGTCTAACGCATTAGTACCATTGTTCAACATTCTGATAGTTTTGGTCATAGAGTTCAGCTTATAGTTAAGTATACTGATTTCAGCTTCAAGGTCAGTCTTTTCAGCTTTTAACTGTATCCTTCAAGACACACTTGTTCACTTCTCATGAAAAGATCTTTATAAGTGACAGCAAGTTCATCATAAGTAACTTCATCATTCCAAGACTCATCATCTGGCTCATAAACCCCAACCATAGCTTTAACAAGTTTAGCTGAATTTTCTTCAGATTCACTCTCACTGTCAGACCAAGAAGCTGATAACCCTTTCTGCTTCTTTAGAAAAGTAGGACATTCCTTCTTGACATGTCCATACCCTTCACACTCAAAGCATTGTATCCCTTTGTCATTACTGGATTTTTCTTCATCTTTAGACTTCTTCCCTTGTTCTCCTGATCTGTTGATGTTAGAGGTAATGTTCTTGACATTGGGATTGTAACTCCTATTTATCCTCTTCATAACTTTGTTGAACTGTTTACCCAGCAAAGCAATAGCATGAGACAGCTCCTCCTGAGAGTCATCTACTTTATCTTTCTTGGCTTCTTCAGAACTGGAAACTAACGCTATACTCTTGGACTTCTTCTCAGGTTCTTCTTCACTTAACCCTAGCTCAAATGTTTGAAGAGATCCAATAAGCTCATCAACCCTTATTTTGCTGATGTCTTGAGCTTCTTCAATTGCAGTCACCTTCATCTTGTACCTCTTAGGAAGGGACCTAAGGATTTTCCTTACAAGCTTTTCTTCTGACATCTTTTCTCCCAGAGCACTGGATGCATTGGACAGCTCAAGAATACTCATGTGGAAGTCATGGATAGTCTCATCTTCCTTCATCTTCAGATTTTCAAACTTCGATGTTAGAAGTTGAAGTCTTGACATCTTAACTCTAGATGTTCCTTCATGTGTAGCCTTCAAAATATCCCAAGCTTCCTTAGCAAATTCACAGGTATTGATCAACCTGAATATGTTCTTATCCACTCCATTGAAAATTGCATTTAAAGCTTTGGAATTTCCAAGGGCAACCTCATCTTCTTCCTTGGTCCATTCTTCTTCAGGCTTCGGCTTTGAGGTGCCTTCTTTATCTTTCCCAGTATCATCTTTTTCAAACACAACAGGTGCTTTCCATTCTTTAATGATAGCCTTCCAAGCCCTGCTGTCCAAGGATTTCAAAAAGGTGATCATCCTTGGATTCCAATAATCATAATTCGAGCCATCCAGAATAGGGGGTCTGTTGACAAATCCTCCAACTTCTTTGTCCATCTTTACACCAGAAAGTAACTTCCCTAGATCTCACCCAGAGACAGACAGGATGCCTGCTCTGATACCAATTGAAATTCTGGTACCAGATGTGTGATGTTATGTGTGATGTCACAACAACACACTCTGCAATGGACAATGTAAAGCAACAATAAATCAGCACAATGAATTGTTCACCCAGTTCGGTTTTAACTACCTACGTATGGGGGCTACCAAGCCAGGGATGAAATTCACTACTTGTAGAATTAATTTACAGACTCAACAACCTCGTTGACAATCTCCTAAACTTAATTCCTACTAATGAACTTTCTACCTAAGAGACCACTTAGGTATGAGAACACTACTCAATCACTAAATCACTTCAGTGATATAATTCAAAGATCACACACTTTGAATAACACTACTTGATTCTGCTTCACAGCTTTGATCAAGAACAACTCAAATCAACAATACCAATTCACACTCGAATGGCTTACATACACGAAGACACAACGACACTCAGTCTTTAGCTCTTTTTCTTCGTTACTTTTCCTTCAGGAATGATGCGCATTATATAGCTATTTGAATTGGGCTTGGACCTGCTACAATATCTGACCTGATTTGTTGTTTAAAACTGAATCTTCAAAACAGATTTTCTCTCTCAAAATCTTCTTAAATCTTCAGCCTTTAAACCTCCTACAAATCTGCATCAAATCTCTATGCAACAGAGAATATCTATCCCAAGATATCCGCAACCAATGAGACTAACAGCTCTCCCAATATCCAGCTAACACGCAAACCCTAACAACATCACTAAACCTGATGTTATTAATTTTCTGCAGACCTGATGTCACAACATCGCATGTAACATCAGACATCACAACTTCAACAACTTAACTACTTAACATAAACCAATGTTAAGACTCAATGTTAAGACATCATCCATGTGACATCAACATTGAACAGCTTTGTTTTACCAAAATTCTAGCCAATCCAAGAACCAACACTTAGCTATAGTCTGGAAAAGAATAACCAAATTTGACTCAGCCGAGGTAAGACACGTCCCTTGCGAGCACAACACCTGGGCAGATATCCTGCCAAACTCGCGAGCATGAAGAAAAAGGGCAGGAATAAGTTTGTCATCCAAGAGATACTTTCCCACCCGAGCATCAAGAATTTGTCCGCGATTCTCGACATGAACGCCACCGGAAACATCGATTGCTAGATGACCCCGGTCTACAATTACCTCGCAATAATAGAACTTCCCCAACTAGAAGGAGGCTAGCATAACAAGATGCCGAGCTTGCGCCTACGTTCTAATCGAGGATAAGCTGTACAGACGAGGGTTCTCCATCCCTCTCCTCAAGTGCGTTGAGGAGTCCAAAGTCGCCCATATTCTTCAAGAAATCCACGAAGGAATCAATGCCCAGCATCTTGGAGGACGATCCCTCGCCCGGAAGGCCCTGCGAGTAGGATACTATTGGCCCACCATACAACACGATGCGAAAGAACACGTCAAAAGGTGTGATAAATACCAGCGTCACGGGGACATGCACTTGGCACCTCCCAACGAGCTTAAAACCCTCTCGTCCCCGTGGCCATTTGCCTGGTGGGGAATGAACATCCTCGAAACGTTTACCACTAGGTCGTACCAGAACAAATACCTGATAGTCGGTGTTGACTATTTCATGAAGTGGATAGAGGCAGAGGCCCTCTCCAAAATCACTTCACACAACATACTTCGTTTCTACAAGAGAAAAATACTCGCCCGGTTTGGCATACCACAAGCAATCGTCACCGACAACGGGACGCAGTTCACAGAAAAAAACTTTTAGGACTTCGTCGAGCACCACAAACAAACGGGCACCAAACAACATTTCACTTCGGTCGAGCACCCACAAACAAACGGGCAGGCCAAAGCCGCGAACGGGGTGATCTTATGAGGCCTAAAATAAAGACTGGGAGATGCCAAGAAAAAATGGGTCGAGTTACACAGCGTGCTCTGGGCCTACAGAACTACACCACACTTAACCACAGGGAAACCCCGTTTTGATTAACCTACGGGACCGAGGCAGTCATCCCCGTGGAGATCCGAGAACCCTCCAGAAGAACTGAATCTCCCCTCGAAAAGGAGATGAATGACGAGTCGATAAGAGAGGAGCTCGACCTGGTCGAAGAGATTCGGTCAGGAGCAGTCCTCCGAGAAACCTCGTTGAAACAAAAGATAACCTTAAGACATGACGCCAAAGTCATGAAATGGGAATTCCAAATCGACAGTCTAGTCTTGCGAAGGAATGACAAAGACCCTCGCGAGGGCAAGCTCACCGCCAACTGGGAAGGCCCTTATCGCGTCCTAGCAAAAATGGAACATGGGGCCTACTACCTCAAAAACTTGAACGGGGAAGAACTTGCTCGACCATGGAACGCAGAAAAACTGAAATAGTATTACAGCTAGGCCTGATAGTCGGTGTACCCTATTCAACGGTGACAGGATGCGCCCCGACCATGGAGGCGTGCTCGAGTACAAGCATAGTGTCCCAAACTTTAACAAAAAGGCAGGTTTCCACTCTTTGACGAGCAGATCCCTAGCCTAACGGGGAAAACTCAACCGAGCTCTGGCGTCGTTGTACTAGTAACGCAGAACACCAGCTCGCGATGGGAAGTTCACGCCGCGGTGTTAAGATCTCGACCGAGATCTCTTAACCGCTATTAATCGGAAGCCAACTCCGATCACTCGAACAAGTTCCCTACATTGTCGAGCACCAATTCTGTCGAGCAAGACCCCACATACACTTAGCAAAAACAATTTGCAAACAAGCACAAGTATTATCCGAGGAAACTATATACTCGGCGAGCAAAACATACAAAGGCATATACGCACTTGTTGTAAAAGTAAAGTTATATTAAGATAACGGCCACAAAGGCCGATGACATCAAAACATGAAAATGAATGGGCATAACCCACTATTCAAGTATTACGAATCATGGCGGACAGGCCAGAAAAATACAAATCATGGTGCGCAGGCCAGATGAATACAAACAAATAAATCTAAACATTTTCCCTCTCGGCGTCAAGGCTAGGAGGAGTGATTATTTTACCGTCGACCACCTGGTTCAGAAATCCAATCCCCTCGGTGACAAGCTTGACCCTAGAGTTCACAACTTGGAGTTGAGCCACTGCATTATCGAAACCCATCCTGAGGCCATCCAAGCAATCTTACTCGAGGAACCTGACCCACGAGACCAGCTCACCGCGAGTCAGAAAGGCCCTCTCTTCAGCGGACTCTTCATTGGCAAGGGCCGCAGCGGCTTCCAATTCGGCGATCCTCGCCTCGAGAATCTTCTTCTCCTCACCCGCCTTGGCCAGCGCCTCCTTCATCTCACCCAACTCAGTGAGAAGCCCGACCTGGATCACGTGCTTTTCCATGTAGTTGGCAAAGGCATTCTCCACCTCGATCTTTTTCGCCTCGAGCTTTCTGTTCACTGCATGCAACTTTTTTAGCTCGACGGCAGGACAAGTATCCTCGTCGTTGAGGACCAGGGCTGTCTCTAAGACCCTCATCAGTGCCGCCGTATCCTGAGCAAATGCTTTCCTCCTGCCCACCTTGTCGAGCTTCAATATGGCAGATGACTCTTCCTGATGCACGACCAAGGAATGGTCTCCCTCGAAGAAACCCCTGTTGAGATGGAAGGGGGCAACACAAACTTTTCTCTTGGACCATCCGCAGTGAGATCAATGGCCTCGGTTTTCTCCACGCGGTACCTTTTCTTGGGCAGAGAGTCCCGTTGAGGGGGAGTCTGGCTACCGGACGATGAAGAAGAGGTGCCAAGGCCAGAGCCCGCCTTGGATTGTTCCAGAATCTGAGTGACCCGATTCTTGGGAGTTTTATTGCTTGCCTTGGCCGTAGCAAGCTTGGCGATGTGATCTTGAAGATTGGCCATTTTACCTGCAACAAAGACGAACACGGGTTACCATACTTAGGAAAAAGAAGCACACAAGCAAGTTAAGAAAAATAACTACCTAAAAGCGCTAAAACCTCCTCAACAGTACGACACTCAAGGAGTTCCTTGGCATTGATGAGTCGGGCCTCGTAAACAGGTTGGCCATCCTCGTCGACGACAGCGCTTCCGTTCTTAGTCACACACTGACTGGGCACGAAGTTGTCCACGAACACCACAATCTTGTTGTAGGCAAGTTGATCCTCAGTATCTATCTCGTTGGGCTTGGTGAGATAGTAGTCCGTGCCCTTATCGAAAAGGGTCCTCTCCCAGTAAAGGGAAAACTTCACCTCCAGCTGCATCACCTCCTCCCCGTTTTCATCACGGCATACACTGCCATCTTCCTCGAGCGCTACCACACGCTCAAACACGGAGTCGAGGGCTGCCTCTGACACAGGTCTAACCAGAAAGTACCTATCCTTAAAGGTACAAACGGAGTCCATGTATGTCTTGAACAACTTTCTCGGCTGCTTGAGGGATACCTAGCTGTGTTTCCCATTTGAGGATTGTTGTTGCAGGTGTAAATAGCGGAAGAACAAGGGAAGGGTGGCACCGACCTCGAGATACCGACATACAATCTTGTACGCCGAATGAATGCGATCGTATTTGGATGCAATTGAGAAGGTGCCAACTCCAGCCGAACAAAGATCCCCATCTGAAGGCCGTTGAACGGAAAGCGCAACCCTAACTCCTTAAAGGCGGACTCGTACATCGTGAAACGCTACCCCTTGAAGGTCGAGCAAATCTGCTCTGTCTTTTTAGGTTTGTATACCTCCCAGCTCTTTGGAGCCCCGGGGTGCTCCAGTTACTCGACGATGGTGAAGGCATCCGACAGGTAATCGGCAAAGCGCGAAGTGATCCCGCGGGGTTCCGGCCCGACCCAATATAAGGTGGGATAAGTGATGGTGTCGACCAGGTAGGGTTCCTCGGCGTGACAAGCCATTTTAACCTGAAAAGAATAGGAAAACGGTGAATTTGACGATCAAATTAAATCCACCCTTCCATTGCAAATCAAGTGAAAGGGAGAGGAGTGGCACAAGGACATGGTCCCGACCAAAAGCCCTTTGTTTAAATGGAAAGTACGGAAATCGCGAGGATCTGCTCCTCGACACAAAACCTTATCGTAAAACTCAGATTCTTCGCGGGGAAGAGTCTCCTCGACACGAATATTCTTCATTAGAATCTTCACGGGGAATAGTCTCCTCGACACGAGGCTTCTTCAGAAAGTTTCAGCACCCTCACGGAAAGGAATCTCCTCGACACGAAGCCCAAGAAATGAATTTCACCAGAAAGTTCACGAGCTTCATCAAAAACTTCATGAGCTTCATCGGAAACTTCACGGGCTTCATCAAAAAATTCACGGGCTTCATCGGAAACTTCATGAGCTTCATCAGAAACTTCATGAATGTTACTGGAAAAATTCATAGGCCTTACCAGAAAACTCATAACTTCACCGTAAAGTTCAAGAGCGCCGCAGGGAAACACACGGTTGCCAGTTTCCTACTCAAAGTACGACGACGGTCGGCGCCTGAGGATGGCAGAACCACCACCAAACACCAACATTGACCGGAAATGGACTCTAAAGGACAGAAAAAGAAACAAAATCCCCTTCCTAAAGCTAACAATAGCCATGTAAATCAGGAAGAGTAACAAAGACTTATTTGATTGAAGAAGATTCTTGAAGTCTACAGAGGTGGAAAGAGCGTTGACGACGACGACGTGACTAGCGATTGGAAGAGAGAAGCGAACTTCGAAAATGAAGCGAGCGTACCAAATGACCCCACATACTTCCTATCTATAAGCAATCTCGCGACTTAGGCAAACGTGACGCCGTCTGGATCTTGAGCACCCCTACGCATAGGTCATCATTACGTATTAAATAGATATGACACATGGATCGAGGTTTGTCATTCCAAGTCCTATCAACGTTCCAGATTCCAAGATGTCGAGCGCGAGGCTCAATTTTCACATTCCCTCACGAGCATGTCCTCGGAGAAAGGCTTGAAACAAGTTACGTTGTCGAGTATAGACAACAACTTTGGCATCCTTACGAGCACATGGCCTCGCTGATAAACTCGAAGCAGGATCATGTTGTTAAGCGCACGTGACTGCTTAGCATCCCCGCGAGCATCCACTCGATGAAAAACTTTTAACTGGCTCACGATGTCGGGCACAAGGGATAACTTTCACGCTCCTTCGCGAGCGTAGCTCTGCAAGCTCGCAGCCACAAATCCGAATAAACGTTCTCCTAGCGTAGATTTCCTTTGTCCCTTTTCGACATACGAACTGACTCTAAGTCATTACTCCCCTGCCTTGGATCCACGACTTGGGGGGCTCCTGTTCTGGACTAGGCCTGGGACTGGCCCACCGTCGGGCACAACCAAGTCCAGCTCCATGCCGAAGAAGGCCTAATGCAAATGCCCAATCCATTATAGCCGTTAGAGAGCATATTCCCCATGTGCTCCTCATCGAGGACACGTGGCCAATTGATCCCTCGTATCTCGCAGAAACGTTCTGCCCTTTGTAACAGGCAAGTCTTCCACTTTCTAGAGAATGCAGAGCAGTTGACCCAGGATGATGAACACGAGCTGCTCATCCCTACCTCCATGTAGGAATCGTGGAAGTCATCTATTATGAGCCTGATCACTCAACCCATAATGGAGACCGTTGGCCCAGTGCTGGAGGCTCTCTATAAATACCCTCCTCTGAAGGAGGGTCAGGTATTCAATTTTATTCCTTAGTTTACTTGCTATCACTTTGCCTGAACTTACTTGAGCGTCGGAGTGTCTGTAGGTATCCCCCTTCTCTATCCACTCTTGCTGACTGTTGCCGGTGTAGAAGTGTTATCGGCCACATTCTGATCCGCCATGTTAGATCAACAATCAAAATAACAACATGTAACATTAAAATATAACAAGCTTTCTAACATGAATAATGATGAAATATTTTACGTATCGTTACTGTGAAGAAGAAGAAGAGTCAAAGAAATGAGTTTCATGTACCCTTCTTGCAAGTTTTCGTCTTTAACCTCCTTGATTTGAACCTGATATGATGGAGTTTGCTTTTCTTCGTGTGTTTGTGGAGTTTTGCTTCATGTTGTTTTGTTCTAAAGAGCTTTTGCTAGGGCACTATTTTGTTATAAACGAAATAAACTACAAATTTTATGTTTTAATTTAAGTGGAAAACATTTCACCTCAGTTAATAATAACAACCATAGTGATATCTTACACCTGTTACCACAATTACACTTTCCAACTATGGTGAAAGGTTATATTGATTTTTCTATAAAAGCTCAACACACGATGCATTCACCTTTTTTTAATAAAACTAACATTGATAAAAAGTTATAGGGTTTAAGCTATGAAGATTCTAATATACAATATATTAAAAAACTTGGTTTGAAGATTAATGTTAAGTTTCACTTTATCAAGTAAACGATATGCTTGAACCTTAACATTGATCTTCAAAGGCAAAGATCAAGTAAACGATATGCTTGAACCTTAACATTGATCTTTAAAGCCAAAATTTTCAAGATAGTAAAAATGAATGAAGATATTGCACACAAAGCGTCCCTGAGATTATAAAAAACTAGTAAGAAACACGTGCCTAGGCACGGGGTACGTTTTTGGTTGTGATATGGTTTTGGACGCGCATTTGTTTGCACACTGTCATAAAAATTGAAAGTTGAAAATAGAAAAACTTAATAATAATAATAAATTTAAGTTGAAATAGTAATACACATAGAAGATGAAAGGTAAAAATTATAAGAGAGAATACAATGGTCAATAAATTTTTATTATTCAGTATTTGGATCAGTAGTAATGTTGATCTCGTTTATAATAATAGTATTTATTTTTGTATATAAAAATATTTTAATCAACGATGTATTTTTTTTTCATATATAAGTATTATTTTTGTTTTGACATTATTTATAAATATATTTGAATCAATAGTAAAGTTTTTCCCATTTATAAAAATATTTGAATCAAGATATTATTTTTGTTTTGATAATATTTATAAAAATACTTGAATCAATAGTATAATTGTTCCGGATTATAACAATAATAATTTCTCCCCTATATAAAAATTAAAAAAATATAAAAAATGTAAAATTTGAAAAAAAAAAACGTGCATGATATAATTGATAAATTAGAAATAAAAAAATTATGATAAATAAAATAATCAGAAAGAAAAATTAACAAAAACACAAGTAAATTATAAATCATGGGTGAAATGTTATTAAAAAAAAAAGAATAAAGTTATCCAAATCATTGACTAAATATTCAATAATTTGATCAGTAACTTAATGTTTTTGTTAATATTTAATATTTTGATTAATAACTTCATGTTCCCTTTAATATTCAATATTTTGAACAATAACTTCATGTTCCGGTTATTATTCAAAATTTTGATCAGTAACTTCATGTTCCTGTTAATATTTAATATTTTTATCAGTAACTTCATGTTCCCGTTAATATTCAATATTTTGATGAGTAACTTCATGTTCTCGTTAATATTCAATATTTTGATGAGTAACTTTATGTTCCCGTTAATATTCAATATTTTGATCATTAACTTCATGTTCCCATTAATATTCAATATTTTGATCAAGAACTTCACATTCCCATTAATATTCAATATTTTGATTAGTAACTTCAAGTTGTCGTCAATATTCAATATTTAGATCAAGAACTTCACATTCTCGTTAATATTCAATATTTTGATCAGTAACTTCACGTTCTCGTTAATATTCAGTATTTTGATAAGTAATTTCATGTTCCCGTTAATATTCAATATTTTGATCAGTAACTTCATGTTTCTGTTAACTTTTCAATAATTTGATCAGTAACTTCATGTTTATGTTAATACTCAATATTTTGATCAGTAACTTCGTGTTCCAGTTAATATTCAATATTTTGATTAGTAACTTCATGTTCTCATTATTTTTCAAAATTTTGATCAGTATCTACATGTTTCTGTTAATATTGAATATTTTGATCAATAACTACATGTTCCCGTTAATATTCAATATTTTGATCAGTAACTTCATGTTCTCGTTAATATTCAATATTTTGATAAGTAACTTTATGTTCCCGTTAACATTCGATATTTTGATCAGTAACTTCATGTTTCCGTTAATATTAAATATTTGATCAAGAACTTCACGTTCCCGTTAATATTCAATATTTTGATCAGTAACTTCATGTTTTTGTTAATATTCAATATTTTGATCAGTAACTTCATTTTCCCGTTAAAATTTAATATTTTGATCAGTAACTTCATGTTTCTGTTAATATTCAATATTTTGATCAGTAACTTTATGTTCCCGTTAATATTCAATATTTTGATCAGTAACTTAATGTTTCCATTAAAATTCAATATTTAATTTGGTGTTTTAAGAAAATGATAAGTTGTGATTTGTTTAAAATTTGTTTTCTATAGTTGATAATCATTATCAAAAATATTAATGACAAATAGTAATAAGAATGAAAAAATAGAAAGACAAAATTATTGAACCAACAAAGTTTATTATTTGCAAAATAAAAATATTATTAACATAAATAATTAAAAACCAACATATTTTTTCCGTGTTTGGATTCATACATTATTTTAAATATATTTACTTTAATTTTCTTTAATTGTAGCTAAAAAATGTAATAACTCGTGGGTGCGCACGAATTTTGATCTTGATACCCGTGCGTCCTCGCAAGTACTGATGTGTCATGTATATTTATTTCTAAATGTAATAAGAATAAAAAAATAGAAAGAAAAATATTTAACAAAGAAAATTTATTATTTAAAAAAAATATTTTTATTTATATTTGTGGCATAAATATAATTTTTGCATATATACAAATATTTGGATCAACCGTATATTTTTCTGTATATAAATATTAATTTTGTTTTGACGTTTTTTATAAAAAATATTTTTACAATCATTTAGTTTTATAAATATTAACTAATAACATAATATTTATAAATATTGTTTAAAAAAATTATTTTAACTGATTTGAGAATATATTGATGGTTGATAAACTATTTAGGTTTGAATATAATTTTAGTCAAAAAATCTAATAGTACCTTTTTTATTTTAGGTTCTCTATGTTTTTTTGTTTAGATTTTGTTCATTTAAATTCAATAGTTAATGTTTTTGACCACAAATCCAATAAAATTATTTCATGCAGCTCGGTAAGTTGAAATAAAAAATAAAAAAAAATAATTTTAAAATTTGTAAAGATTGAATTGAAACAATTTTTTGTAAAACCTAAAATAGAGAAATATATAACTATAACAGAATAATTAATATATTTACAATCTTAATTTTTTAAATAAAAAAACATCTCAAAAATATATTTTAAAATAAGTATAATAGAATTATAAATTATGATAATTTAATAATAAACTACAAATCTGATAGTTTTTCTTTATTTTAAAATATATTATCAACGCTAATATCATATTTAATATCCTAAACAATATATATTGTATTACATATAAACAAAATCAATCAACTCATGTAATCAGTTTGGGTCAATTGTGACTCAGAGAAATAAAAATAATGAGTTTTAATTCTTAATTACTACCGTATAATTATAATGTAATACTATGTTTTAAGTTTCTTTAACTTTTCAATTATTACTACTACTGCAAAGCTGTATTGGAAGTGTCTATCATTCCGCCCTAACAGGTTGCCTATCACCTTATACCAGGCATCACCTTTATGCCCAGTGATGTTGAATAAACCGTGTGTTTGATTGTGAAGTAAAAATGAGAAGAGAGAAGTAGGTAAGAGAGAAAATGAAAAGAGAGAAAGACGTGAGAAAAGTAGTAGATTTTATGGATTGTTTGGTAAAAGAGAAAGAGAAGAGAAATAGAGAAAAAAGAAGTGTTGATGATTTTTGAAAGTACAAATATACCCCTAAATTAAAAAAATGACTCATTAATTTTTTAAATTATACACAACAATTTTTAATAATTAACTTTTTGTTAGTTAATTAAATATATTGATTGAATTTTTTAATGTAACTATTAATTATTTATACCTTTTATTTTAACTTAACATATAAATTAAGTCAAATATAAGAGACATAAATTTACATGCATTTTAACCTCAAAATAATAAGGATATTAATATGACGTGAAGGACACAATTGAAATAACAAAAAAAATGACACGGTCTTTTAGCTTTCTTCGCAAGTGAGGAGATATTGCAATTTATATGGGTCTCACCTCAATTTAATCACTCTTCTGCATTTCTCTGCTAAACCAAACATGAGAAGTTTCTATTTTCTTTTCAACTTCTCTCTTAGCAACTTCTCATATACCAATCATACCCTAAGTCATGTGTTAGTTTTAAGTGAATATATCTTAACCTTTAAATTAATAATAATACACAATTAAAATTTGGTGTCAAAGTTAATATTTTGACACCGGTATCAAATAATTCCGTCCCATATATATATATATATATATATATATATATATATATATATATATATATATATATATATATATATTAGAGTACGATGGCCTAATTTATTAATTTCACCCTACCACATAATAATTATAAAATCTGTGGCTTGTCTTCTTTTAAAGGCAAGAAATGTTAAAAAATAAAGAGATACATTATTTATTCAATGGTCTAAGTGATGACAATAATTTAGGGTGTGTTTGTTTGAGAGATTAAAATTATATTTTTAGGAATATTATTTCTAGGAATGTTAATCCTAAGAGTTTTATTCCCATCAATTTGTTTGGTAAATAATTAAGGTTTCAAGGAATAATTTTGAAATTAATTTAATTATAATTTTAAAATTTTAAAAATATAAAATAATATGTTGAAATAATATGAAAGTGAGTAGTTATAGTTGGTTATTTTTTATTCCCATGGAAATATATGATTCCCATGGGAATATATGATTCCCACCCTTTGACATGAAAATAAATATTCATAATTTCATGAGTAAATTTTATTCCTGAAAATTATTTATTCCAAGACATTTTTTTTCTTTCCCATCTACCAAACAATAGAATAATTATTTCCAGCCTCAGATTTCCGAAAACTTTTTTTCTAACACCAAAACAAACACACCCCTAGTATTAACCAACAAACTCATTGTTTCTACAACACTGGCTCATATTTTAGAATGTGTGTTTACCTATGTTTCCAAGTAAAGGTATTTAATTATGGTACATGCATTTATTTTAAAATATAATAAAAATGAAATGAAAGAAAGATAGAATTTTCTCAACCAAAAAAATTTATTATTTAAAAAAATATTTTTATTTATATTTAGATCAAAAATATAATTTTTCCTTATATACAAAGATTTGGATCAATATAATTTATGATTTAACATTAAATTAATTTATTATTTTATGTACTTTTCAATCAACTCTCAATCACGAGCTTATTATTTTCTAAAAGGTGGAGCATTAAGACAAACCATTTTAATTTGCAAACATTTAAATTCTATCCTAATTTTTAAAGTCATTAACATTACATTTATAAAAGAAAGACTTTGGTTTGCAACTAGGAGTATTCATGGTACATGAACTGTATTGAACTGAACCACATTTATAGTTAGATTCAATTTACAATAATCCCTTTAATAAAAATTCAGTTAACTGCTAAAATGGTTCAATTTAATTTAAAATTAGTTTATTTATAAACTAGTTTATAACCCGTTTACAAATTTAAATCAATTATATATTTTAAACTCTTTTAAAACCATTTTTTTTACTTTATAAAAATTTATATTTTTTATATTAAAAAAATATTCTTCAAAATATTTATTTTAAAAAAGATATATATTTTTTAAAATTTCTGAGAAAAAATAATTTTTATTTCTAAAAAAAGATATTTTTATTTTTTTTTAATTTTCAGATTTTGTATTTTTGAATTTTTTTTTTTATTTTTCCTAAAAAAATTAAATTTTTTATATTTTCGAAAAAAACTCGTTTTCAAAATTCCAAAAAAGAAAATCAATTTTTTCGTATGTTCAAAAAAACTCAATTTTTTCATATTTTCGAAAAAACTTGACTTTTTCATATTTTTGAAAAAACTCGACTTTTTCATATTTCCGAAAGAACTCGACTTTTACATATTTTCGAAAACATGCGATTTTTTCATATTTTCGAAAAAATTCGACTTTTTCATATTTCCGAAAAAACTCAACTTTTTCATATTTCCGAAAAGATTTGATTTTTTCATATTTTCGAAAAAACTCGACTTTTTCATATTTCCGAAAGAACTCTACTTTTTTTCATATTTTCAAAAAAACTCAATTTTTTCATAGTTTCGAAAAAACTCGACCTTTTCATATTTCCGAAAAAACTCGATTTTTTCATATTTCCGAAAAAACTCGACTTTTTCATATTTCCGAAAAAACTCGACTTTTTCATATTTCTAAAAAAATCCGACTTTTTCATATTTCCGAAAAAAACTCGATATTTTCATATTTCTGAAAGAACTCGATTTTTTCATATAAAATGAAGGATCTTGGAAACATTCAACAATTTTGAACCAATACATAAAACAATGACACATAATAATTGTAAAAAATACAAATAAGTATATTTAGAGTATTGGTTAAAAAATCAAAAGAGATCTTTTGTATAAAATTGTTTCAATATGTCTAAATACGGAATTTGCTTGAATGTATTCCTTCTTCTCGCTGTTTTTTTTATAACTCAGACGCCTAAAAATAAAATAAAAGTTCTTAAATCCTTTTTAAATTTTTTGGTTTTTAAATTAACATCACTTCCAATCATTTATATTTTGCAAGTTTTTTTCATATGAAAAATTAAATTTTTTCGAAAATATGAAAAAGTCGAGTTTTTTTCGAAAATATGAAAAAGTCTTGTTTTTTTAGAAATATGAAAAAGTCGAGTTTTTTCGGAAATATGAAAAAGTCGATTTTTTTCGGAAATATGAAAAGTCGAGTTTTAATATTTCTGAAAAAACTCGATTTTTTTGTCTTTCCGAAAAAAATTCAATTTTTTTTCGTATTTTTAAAAAAAATCGATTTATTGTATTTCCGAAAAAGTTGATGTTTCGTATTTTCGAAAAAATCGGGTTTTCGGACAAAATCAATATTAAATTTTTTATTTAAAAATATATTTTCTAAAATTTTTTTTATTTTCAATTTTTTTTACTCTCAATTAATTTTTTTATTTTTTATTATAAATTAATTAATTTATATAATTAAAACAGTTTATAAAATAAATTTGATTTTGAATAAGTTTTAAACTGAATTTAAATTGTTTTAATTAAATGGTTCAGTTCATTAACCATTTAAGTGATTTAATTTTTTTATAGTGCAATGCAGTTTCATTCAAATATATAATTCAATTAATCATATTTTTGAACACCCTTATTTACAATAAAATTTTAATGTCAAATTGCAATATACTAATATTGGTGGTGCTTTTCCTGTTATCATGTATACTGGCCTTATCCTAGCATGTATTATGCAAGTGGCATTCGATTAATATATTTTGTCTTTTGCTTTAAAAAAATAAATAAAAGAGTATATTAACTAAACCTGACTAGCTTAGCTAACTAATTTCTGACTTGAGTAACATGCATTAACTCATTTCATTTATGATCTGATATGAGAAACATCAACATCGAAAATTTGAAACTTAATCTCATAAGAGTAAATTAATGATAGGATAAATAAAAGGTTCCAAACAAAAACAATAAAGGCACAAAAGTGACTTGCTTTAGATAAGTTCTGATGCCATTAAAACAAAATCGTGTTTACAGCTACCATGTTCTTCCTACAAATAGTAATAATAAGTAATAATAAATAATATAATAATAATAATAATATATAATAATAATAGTATTTTAAAAATATTTAATATAAAATAAAAATAAAACAAAATAGATAGAAATTGTATTTGATAGACCACCTATAAAGATTATTATACTAAATGAAACAAAAGTTTGAAGACAAAATGGAGCATATATTGTTCAAAAATAAAGATGATTATTTTGTTCAAAAGTTTAAAGATAATTACACGATTTATTGTTCAAAAATGTGGAAGAGTTTGTGAAAGAAAGCTAAAATTAGACACTCAATATGGTCGGAAAAAATTGTCATGACATACATATACATGTTAAGACCAAAGAATTCATCATTGTGTGTATCCACAATATCTTTGAACTACAAAACATCTGCTGCTATATTACAAATAAGTACAGTATTCAAAAGGATAAGGAAATTTGAATTTCTATTTTTATATATGGCCTCTATTTTAAAGAGGAGCAAAATGCCTCATGAAGAATAAATAAACATGAGCAAAATGAAATTTCTATATTTAACATTAGTTGTTTGTGTGGTATAATTACAAGAGATCTCCAGCATGTTGACGTGTTTTGGCTTTACTAATAGCACAAGAGGAGATGCATGCACCTTGATAATTTTGTCATAGACATAACTATATTTTCTTCAGAATAATTCTATTAATATATTTTCTTCTCAATGTCCTTTTCTATTTTCTTCATGTCTAGTTTAAAATATTCCCTCAACAACCTAATATGTAAAAGCTGCAAGCAAGCATATAGATTCAAAATTAGAATCAACATGTAAGCTTCAAAGTTGTAAACTCAAGTCACATTTTTTTTACAGTGAACCTCTTAGCAAAATTTTGTTCCACCTTATCATAATAATTAGGCACAACCTGTACATGTTACAAATTTATTATGCATATCTACATCAACAAAATATAATCAAACTATAAAGAATCGACTTGTTAGTTTCATGCATAGTGTATGTATCTGCATTCATCATTGTGTGTATCCACAATATCTTTGAACTACAAAACATCTGCTGCTATATTACAAATAAGTACAATATTCAAAAGGATAAGGAAATTTGAATTTCAATGTATTATTTTTAATACTGTTAAGTTATAGAAGATTAAATGTATAGTCCATTGATAACCTCTCTTAAAACTGAAAAATGAGGCTCATGGCTTGACAATCCAAGCATTATGAGATCAACATCCTGCATTCAAAAATCAACAAAATTAGTTCAACTATTTCAAATCTCTTGAGAAATAAGTCTGCTATGAAAAGGAAAAAAAACTTCGATTTTAGCACCAAACCATATAAGTAGTGGACAGTATTTGGATCGCAACTTCCAAGAAAACATACATATTTTGAAGAGAATCCAAGCCACAGTTGAACATACATATTTAATAGTATATTATAAATCAATTAATTTCTATATTATTATTATTATTAAATATTGGAAATATTAAATATTGAAAATTTTGTAGAAAAATTTCATGGAGAAAGTTATAGGATTAAATATTGGTCAATTGAATCTTTGTTTTACAAACCATATGTATCTAACTGCAAGTAGACCAATCTCTACCCTTGTTTCTGGAAATGACCCAGCTATCAATCTTCTCTACTATCTGCAATACCATAAAGAAACAATGGCAAGTGAACTCTTCTTCTTCTTCAATTGCCACAAACACAACTGCAAAACACTCTTTGCATTTAGAAATTTATTCAACATAATAAAATAACAACATACTTACAGATCTAGGATTTGGAGTCCAGATTCCGTGTAAAAATAAAATGCTAAACATTTTCAGTACCCAATAACCCCAATTGCATAAAAATATAATCTTTTTAGGGTTTGAGTCTCTACCAACAAAAAACCCAAATAATCAAACCATGAAATTCAGTAAAATATACATAAACATGAAAAAGCAATAAAACTGAACCAAAATTTTGTAAGGAGATTTTCAAACATCATGAAGTTGTACCACAAAATCTTCTTCAAAATAGAAAAATCAACCAGAAATCTTGATGTTGGTTTCAGATTATGAAACATCGCCTTCAAAGATGAAGTGAAGTTCTTCATAGATTAGATGATGTTGAAGACCTTGAAAAATTAAAGAAGAAAAAGTTGGAGTGATATATATATATATATATATATATATATATATATATATATATATATATATATATATATATAGAGAGAGAGAGAGAGAGAGAGAGAGAGAGAGAAATCATATATTTTTGATAGATTTTTCGTGTGAGAGAGAAAAGAAAGGGAAGTGACATATTTTTTGCATAGAAAACCAGTAATAGTTGGCAATTGAAAATAAAACAATTGTATTCAAACTAATTTTTGTACTATCCAATTAAGTTGTTAAAAAATACAAAGAAATTGGAATAAAGTGTGTAACCATATCATTAGAAATAGTAGTTTGGTAGGAAAAAGTAAATTTTGGACACAAAATGCCCCTAAAACGGTGATATGGCAGAAAGAGAAATGGGCAAAAATGTGTTTTCCATAATATCTAACTTTTTTATATTATAGATAAACTGTCTATGCTGGGATTTGAAGATTGTCATTGAGATACTGAACACAAAAGCTATATGACATTGTAAAAATGAACGCCATATTTCACCATGGTAGAAAAACATGATCGTGATCAAAAGTAGTTTAATTTTAATATAAATATGACAATTAAGGGGGCACACCCTTTTTTGTAACAAAAAAAAAATGCAAAATTGTTGATGTTGAGATTCGAAGCGTGTCATTCCTTAACCTATCACCACGGTTTTTAGGATGTACCATGGTGAAAAGTGTTTTATTAATTAACAAAAAATAAAAGCGCCTAAATGAATAGATGTTACCATAATGAACTATATGACTGAGGTGAAAATGTGTTACGAAATCCACATTTTGTAGTAGTGTCTCTAACTGAATTAATAAACCACTTGATAAAGTTAATACATAAGTTCTTATGGCTAAAGCAACAACCTTTGCTCCATTGCCAACTCAAAGATGTGTGTGTGTGTGTGTGTGAGAGAGAGAAAGAGAGAGCTAGAGAGAGAGAGAGAGAGAGAGAGAGAGAGAGAGAGAGAGAGATTGGGTCGAACTCTAGTATGGTCGAAGGGTAGCTTCTTGGTTCAAAAATTTGAAAGAATCTTAGCATGTCGTCGAGGTCTGTTCACATGCTGTAGTCGAAGTATGCTAGGAGCGTTAGCATGTTGAATTGGGCCTTGGTTGTAAGCCCAATTGTTTAAGTTAGCATGTTCCCTAAGTTAGCTTGTGTAATGGGCCTGTGTGTAAAAGACCATTAGGTTAGTATGTTAGTTTTCTTATAAATAGCATGCTAGTCTCTCATCTTTGACATGGTACAAACTCTAGAAAAGGGGGAGAAAGATTATTTGCTATTTTGTAACACTTGTAATCTTGTTTCAAAGAGAAATTAAAGAATAGAAGTTTATAACCAATTTCATTGTGTTCATCTTGCTTCCCTTCTTTCTACCGTTGTAGGTTTCTTGCTGATCAAGAAACCGATTATACTTTGTTATTCCGGTATCATTTTTCACAACAAATTGGTGCGGTGAACGTGGAGAAGATGTTGTCAACAAAGTATGAGATTTAAAAGTTCACCAGAATGAACGATTTCGGTCTGTGGCGCTTGAAGATGAAAGCCCTATTGGTTCAACAGGATTATTTAGAAGTGTTGAAGGGAGCCACAACCATGGACGCTGCGTTAGTGGATAAAGAAAAAATGACAATGGTAGAGAAAGCCCACAACGCCATCTTATTGAGCCTTGGTGATAAAGTTCTTTAACATGTTTCAAACGAGAAGGCGACATTTGGGTTATGGATGAAACTCGAAAGTTTGTACATGACCAAATCTTTGGTTAATCGTCTCTACCTTAATCAAGCTTTGTATTCATTCAAGATGAGTGAAGACAAAGTTCTGGATGAGCAGTTGGATATGTTCAATAAGCTGATTCTTGATCTTGACAATATCGATGTCAAGATCAAGGATGAAGATCAAGCGCTGTTGTTGTTGTGTGCTTTGCCCATATCACATGCTCACTTCAAAAAAACTCTCTTGTATGGAAGAAAGTCTTTGACCTTTAGAGAAGTTCAATCTGCCTTGTATTCTAAGGATATGAACGAACAAAAGGAGCAAAAGTCATCTTCGACTGGTGAAGTCCTGTCGGTTAAGGCAAAATTCACAAAGACATATGGCAAGTTCGACACGAAGATGGGTAAAATTCAGCAGAAGTCTTATAGTGGTGATGCATCTGGTATTCGATGTTATCACTGTAAGAAGAAGGTTCATACAAGAAAAGTGTTCCATGAACGCCTGAAAGATCATGGAGGTAAGGATAATGGCAATGTAACTCGTGTTCAATATGATTTCGACGTATCTAATGTTCTTGTGGTTTCAAGCGGCGATTCAAGAAAATAGTGGATTATAGATTCAAGTTTCACTTTGCACATGACTCCAAATAAAGACTTGTTTGAGGAACTACGTGATCAAGATGGTGGATCTGTATTGTTTAGAAATAGTAAAGCCTACAAGATTTCAAGTGTTGGGTCTATGAGATTCAAGCTCCATGACAAGTCAATAAGGTTGTTGACTGAAGTCAGGTATGTACCTAATTTGAAGAGAAATTTTATTTCTCTTGGTGAATTCGACAAGAAAGGATATGTTTTCAAAGGAGAGAAAAGTATTCTAAGAGTCATGAAGGGGTCTAAGGAAGCCTTGAGAGGCGTCAAGAAACAAGGCTTATATACCCATGAGGATGAAGTTATAAGTGGTTCTGCAGATGTTGCACCCACGAAACCTTTGTCGAAGACAGAAATTTGGCACATGAGATTGGGCCATGTTAGTGAAAGGGGTCTGGTCGAACTGGGGAAACAAAATCTACTTGGTTGAGACAAAGTCGAAAAGCTGAAGTTTTGTGAACCTTGTGTACTTGAAAAATCATGCAGAGTGAAGTTCAACAAAGGAAAACAAAAAACACATGGATCCCTTGATTACATCCATGCTTATCTTTGGGGGGCTCCAAGGTGTTCGTTGTCATACCCTAACTTTAACCCTAAGATCTCACATATCATTTGCATTTTTAGTACACAAACAAGATCACTTGCTTTGTCTTCTCCCCCTCTCATTCTTTGGTTTTGCCTGGGAAGAGTTCACCAAGCACCCTTTTGTGTGTTTATATGTTCATTTTTTATCTAACCACTAATCAAAATATATATGTATTGTTTCTTTATACTTATTGTGCAAGGAAGAACATCTCATCAAGGGCCCCCAAGTTTGGTTCCTCAGCTAGGGCTTTGTTCTCCTCAAGGCACAATGTAGACATTCATTTATTCTCAAGAGTTTTACTCTCAAGACATGGCTTTAAATCTCAAAGTTTATGGTCATTTAACATCTCAATATCAGTTAAGACCAAGGATACTTCAAAGTCTTGTTGCATGCTTCCGAAGAAAGTCAAAGGTTCATATGTTTATTTCCATGCCTTCATCAACAAGTCAACTCAAAATTTGAGCAATATAATCAAAGGACATTCAAAGATATCTTATTTTGAGTTCATATGATCATTCATGTACCTTGGAATGCAAGAAAATCCCAAATGCACAAGTTGATTCAAGAAGGTTTGACCAAAAAGTCAACATTTTCAAGTCAAAGTTCCAAAGACTACAACTCCTTCAATTCTCCATATTTTGAGTGCTTATTTTAGCATATGAATCTTATCAATATCCTCTACAACTTCTCTTTACATGAAAAGAGCCAATTATGCTTGGAGGATCATCAAAAGTTTGAAGACGTTATAGGTCATTTGTGGACTTAGTGAAATTTGACCTATTTTCAAGTGACTTTTTCCCAACTTTCAAGGATCACAAATTCTTCAATTTTCATCCTTTGGGACTGATTCTTTTTGCACAATATCATTTGCAATCCCCTCTACAAGTTTGCTTCAAGGATCAAGATCAAATTATGCTTGGAAGGCCTTGGAAAGTGTTGGAACATTATAGGTCATTTTCCGCCTAAAAGACTTAGAATTTTTCTAAGTGCCACGACCAGTTTTTTATGCCAACTTCAACACCCCATAACTTTCTCCTAAGATGTCCAAATGAAACCTTTCTTGTCACATTATAAACTAGGCATTTAAAACTACACCTTGTAAAAAGAATGGGATCAAAAAGCCTCTTGAGTAAGACGCCCCATTGAGTTGAACATGGTGACTTGAAACTGAAGAAAGCTCCATAATCAGAATTTTTATTCATCTAATCTCCAATTACAGGTCAATTTGGCATGAGTTAATCACGTAAACATGTTTAGTGAAGTGTCAAAAGTTTAATTGAGCCTTGAAATGCAAGTTTTGGTTGAGTTTTGAATGATTGCAAGTCACACTTTCTTCATGATGTGGGGTGCACACGAACTCCCCCAATTTCCACTCAATTCACCCTCTCAGCATTCCATCATCTTCAGCTATAAATGGAGGACCTCACTACCTTCATTTCCAAACTTTTGAGAGCCATTGAACCTCTGCTTGAACTTCAATTTTTTCCAGAAATTTCCACCATTGGGTTTTGAATTCTAGCCAGTTTCAATCCAATTTCTTTGTTCTAATACCTCCATCGGCATCCTCTGAAGCTTTTTGTTCAAGTCTCAAGCTCCCAGATCTCCTGAATTGTTCTGACCAGATCAAGCTTCTTCAACCTCCAGTCATCATCTCAACAAGGTAGTTAGAAGCTTCAAATCACTTCAAACAAGTTACCACAATGTAGCTCTTGGCTTGCTGATCATTTCCCCTAACTTAT
The DNA here is from genome assembly GCA_022829125.1 of Lathyrus tuberosus. Classification (NCBI taxonomy): domain Eukaryota; kingdom Viridiplantae; phylum Streptophyta; class Magnoliopsida; order Fabales; family Fabaceae; genus Lathyrus; species Lathyrus tuberosus. Next base: position 2,356,506 of record JALAZF010000285.1, on the reverse strand, counting down.
CTGCTGTTGATTGCTTGAGTTAATCATTTAATCTTTGCTTGAGTTACCACAATGTAGCTCTTGGCTTTCTGTATTTCTCCAAAATTCTCCTCACTCGTTTTCAATAAATGAAAATGGAGGATGGAGTTGTGTTCGCCTCAATGAGACGGTTAAAATGGCACAGGTTTTTTGACCTGAGTTTACCATTTGTGGAACTCCGGTGACTGGTTCACCGGAGAAGACGACTGGAGAGGAAAAAGGAGGTGACATGCGTGGCGCCACATTGGACGTTTGAAATATTCTGATTGGTTGGTACAAATTGAGATCTGGTGTTTTGCTCTGCGCATGTTCTATCACCTCAGTGCGTTGGATCTGCCACGCCAATTAATGAGACTTGATCCAACACGCCTTGTTTTTTCTCTTTTTATTATTTTTTTATTTAATTTTTTAAATTGCACTAATCTTCCAAAATTCATAAAAAATAGCTACATTAATATTTTTCACTCCAATTTTTTTCATAGTTTCATAAAAATATTTCCTATTTTTTGAGCATTTTTGTGTATTTTTATTTCATCATTTGCTATTTTTCACGATCTTCTTCTTTTTGCATTTGTTTTAAATGGTTTAAAAAATATTTTTATGCATTTTTAAATTCTGAAATTTTCTGCATATGATTATTGAGTTGTTTTTTACTTTCTGGATTTTTCTTGACCATTTGTGATTTTGTTTAATGCATCTTTTGATTTTTCATGTTCATTTGAATTTAAAATTCATTTTAAAAATCATTTTCATGCATATTAATTCATTTGATTGCATTTTTGTATTGAGAGACCATGGTTGACCTTTGTTTGACTTGAATTTTGGTTGATTTGGTCAAGTTTCATTAAGCTCAATGGATCTTGGGTGTTGATGGGGTGAAAACCCTAATCCACCAAAATGGATGATTGATTTTGATGATAACTTGATCAATCCTTGGATTTAATTTGTTGTTTTGATTCATTGCTGCCTCTCCTTCATCTCTTTTCTTCTTTTTTCTTTTGGTTGATGAAAATCTCTGACATCATGGAACATTTTGAAGTTCTAGATTAAGATGAGACCACTCCTTTTTTTTCTTTTAGTGTGGCAAGCTTTAAGAGAGTGACTTATATGCCACTTCTCTAGCTTGTATTAGCACAAATATTGTTATTGACCGCCCTCCCATAGTATGACCTTCCTTATAGGTTGTGCTACGATTGCTTAGCTTAGCGCTAAATTTGTCCCGAATCGGAAACTAAGTCATTTTTGTAAGTGAGATTGTCAGCCTCATATTCTCCATAGTATTGTGTGAAATAGATTGGATATTTTGTTATCAAAGAGAGCTAGTGGCATACTTGTTAATTTTATCTAAGTTGGAGCCCTTCTCTTGGTAATGTATGAGACCATTTTTTCATGTTTGTGGATGTCTAGTTGAGTGTTCTCCAAAAAATGACAAATTGGATTTTCTTTCCTAATCACTAACTTACTAATCTTTACCTTAAATGTCATTTATTTTATGCTCTTTACTTATTGGAATTTACTTTATGCTTTTATTTTAGCATTTCATATCATATTATTATATTGCTTTTTTTCTTTGTCCACTTGGACTTATGTTTATGCTTATGCTCTTTTTATTTTTGTCCATTTGGACTTTCTCTTAAGACATTAATAAACATCAAAACTTCTAAAAAAATTGGTTACTTTGTGGACTTGATGTCATTACCATATGCTTTGATGTGGAGTTATGGACTTATAAATATGAATCTTGACCCTGGGTTGGAGGTTGGCATCTTGAATCCTAAACTTCATCTGGTACCTTTGGTTTGAGTTATTCTTGAGAACTTAGCTTGGTTATTATGATCTCATCTGATGCTTGGTTGACTTGATTGAGGCTTAAATCCAAAGGAGGGAATTCTTGATTGACTTATGTCATGGAGCTTGCTTATTTCTTGGTTAGATCCTTCTTTGTCCTTAGCTTTTATTTTATGCAATAGGATAGTCACTTCATCTCCCCCCTTTCTTAAATTTTCAAAATCTTCTCCCCTTTTAAAAATCTTATTCTTTTAAACTAGAACCTAATTCATAATAAACCTTGACTCTTGTCAAGTGATTTTCAAATCTTTTCTTTAATAAATGCTAATATATCTTAAGCATATTCAAACCATTTCAAAAGACATAAAAAATACATAAACCCATTCAAATCATTTTATGCTTGTGTGCACTTTTTCTTTTAAACTTTTCATAAAGTTTTGACATGAGTTATTTTCATAGTTGAGATGTGATTCTCCTATCCCCATAGTATTAAAGATGTTGACAATTTCCACTTAGATGTTGAGTGATAGACTTGTTGATTTCAATCCAAGCAAAAATCATCCATCTCAAGATGATGCAAATGCTATTTTCTTATACTTGTGGGTGACTAGTTGTAGTTTTCTCCTTAAAATGACAACTTGTATTTTCATTTAAAATGAACTAAACAAATCATTTTGTTATTTTTACCATGAACTAAGAGGTTTTGATCCTCCATTGCACTTTGTGGGTACGTAGGCACGAGACTCAAGAAGTATTGTCAAATACAAAAACATTAAAAAAATACTTCTTTTCTCACCTCCCCAATCTTTTACAAGCAAACCATTTTCAAACCAAAAAATGTAGATATTTTAAAGGGATCCTATGGAGTACCATAGACGTTTTGGGTGCTAACACCTTCCCTTTGCGTAACCAACCCCCTTACCCTGTCTTTATTTATTTATTCTTGTTTTTTTGAACTTCTTTAGGTTTTGTTCGCTCTTTTTCCTTTCCTTTGGATAAAATAAAAGTGAGGTGGCGACTCTTGTTTTATGAGTTAAGTTAATCAATAGCTTACACTCATTTTTTTACCGCTACAGAAAGGTGGCGACTCTGCTGGGGAGTAGTTCCCAGTGTGTTCATCCTACTTTTATTTATTTATTGCTTTATTGTTTGATTTGTTTGTTATTGCTTGTTCTGTTTGGGTGCTTGGTGATTCTCTGTGCGGTGAGATAAGTCCTATACTCGGACTTGAGTGCACTTATGATAGGATGATTGGTATAATCAAGGAGATGTGCTTAGAGTAATCCTTAACACGTCAAGTTGAGATCCACTGCTCAGTGGAGGCCCCTTTGGAATTATTGATAGTCATAACGAGTAGTCGTATATTGACATTACTTTTTCTGACCTGGGAGCCCGAGAAGCTGGGGATCTTAGAACCCTTTAACCCATCTTGGCCTTTTAGGACGTAGTGTGGTGACTATTCAGGTGTAGACTTGAATTAGTTGTTACACAATACTACACTCAGACGAGTTTCTCTTGAGAATATTATTGGTTGACGAGTAGTCGTTTAAGCCGATAATATCCGAATGATGGGACTGCGACTCTGGGAACTTTTTTTAGAACCTTGTTCTACATGTGTTAATATACCCTTAGTACATACCTTTGTGCGTTGGTTCTTATACCTTGGCCCCATGCTCGTGACTCTAAACCCTTGAACCTGTGTGCTTTGTGTGATCTTGTTTATGGTTGTTGCATTACATGCACTCATGCATTCATGGGCATTTTTCATGTTTTCAAGGAACTTAGAGATTCTTTTTGTAAACATCGCAGATATTGTGATTATGGATCTTGGAAGAAGGAATACCAAGAAGTACAGTTTCAGAAGTCCTGATTTGCGAGAGTTGAGAAAGCTAGGATCTTTGGTGTCTAGTCCTATGGATTTCAAAGACTGTTTTGGGAAGCTCTTGGTTATTCTGAACACTAATGTGGAAGAAGGGATTCTTCATACCTTGGTTCAATTCTATGATCCTCTGTACCATTGTTTCACCTTTCCCGGTTATCAGCTTGTACCAACCTTTGAGGAGTACTCTTATTGGGTGGGATTGCCCGTTTCGAACAAGGTTCCTTTGGTGGTTTGGAAGAAATTCGTACAACTCAAGTTATTGCCAAAGCTCTTCATCTTAGGGAATCTGATGTCAAGGGAAACTTTGTTACCAAAGGAGGCGTTCTTGGGATTACCTCTAAGTTATTAATGGGGAAATCTTCTATCTTTGCTAATGAGGGAAGTGTGGATGCTTTTGAGGCTATTCTTGCCTTACTTATCTATGGTCTTGTACTTTTTCCTAACCTAGAGGGTTTTGTAGACGTGCATGCCATCTAGATCTTTTTGATTGGGAACCCAGTGCCTACATTGCTTGGAGACACTTACCATGCCATTCATTATAGGACTTATAAAGGACATGTAACCATTACATGTTGTGCACCTCTACTGTACAAGTGGTTTATTTTGCACTTTCCGTAGTCCAGACTCTTCATAGATAATGAGGATAAGCTTAGGTGGTCTCAGAGACTTATGTCCATTACTCAGGCTGACATAACTTGATACAACTCAGCATATGATACTGGAGTGATTATTGATAATTGTGGAGAGTTTCCAAATGTACCTCTTCTTGGTACACGAGGAGAGATCAACTATAACCCTATTCTTGCTAGACGCCAGTTTGGATATTCTTTGAAGGACAAACATAATAATATTTTTTTATCAGGTTTCTTTTTCCTTGATGAAGTAGAGAGCTTAGAGTTGAAGAAGAGGATTATGCATTCTTGGCACAATGTCCATAGGAAGGGAAATAACCAGTTAGGAAAGCAACATGGCATGGTTATTGAACTCTACGTTCAGTGGGTCCATGATAGAGCTTGCAAACTCAAGATGCCTTATCCTCTCGAAAAGCCATTATTCCATATTGTTACATCATCATCTGCTCTTGTTCCCTTTGATGACAGAGGAACTCTTCAAGAAGCTTTGACTAAGATGAAGCAAGTGAAAGAAGTATGGGAAAGCAAGTTTCACGCTTCCAACTTAGAGAATGAGGAGTTGTAGAAGCAACTAAAGGAGAAGGATGATTTGATTGAGTTGCTGGAGCAACGTGTTATGAAGAGATCCATGGAGCCAGAGGATTTATTTTCCTCTAGCACTTTATCATATGCTCATCTTCTTACTTCTGGAGCATGGAAGAGTATTGTGGATCGACTTGTTAAAGAGAAGGACACCATGAAGATCAACTATAAGAGAGAGAGAGATCAAGAGGCATTGCAAGAAGTATCAGCTTGGAGTTGGATCATCTTTTGACATGATTCCATAGATTTAGCTTTTTTCCTCTCATGTATAGGATGTTGAAATTGTATTTCAAACTTGTAATCCTTTATCCATTATCAATAAAATGAGATTTCAGTTATTTCAAAATGTGTTATTATTTTATGATGTTTGCAATTTGCTCTATATCATGAAGTTCCTTGAAAACTTTTCATTTGTATTTGCACATCAAGCATCATGCTGAATTTTTGGTTTTTTTACAGGTGTCTTATTTGCTTACTTTTCTTGGTCTTGATTCAGACAAGCTGTATCACCGATATAATACTCGTGGAAATCAACTGAGAAAGATGGATCAACTTCAACAAGAGAATTGTGAACTTCGCGAAGAGGTAACCACTTTGAAGGATAGCTTGGATAGACTCTCTGCTATGATGGAAGCTCTGGTGGCTGCTCAGAATCAGCCACCACATCCTCCTTCTCAGACTTCACTTTAAAGAATAGTGATATCAGAGATTGTCTCAACGCCCATTTCTGTGGCCCCAGTCAATTCTTCTCAAAATCAGATGCCTTCTGGTTTTCCTTGGGGAATGCCTTTCAACTACGTGCCAGAGGGATATCAACCTCCTGCTACTGAAGTCCCTGCTGTTATAACTATACCACCTCATGTGATTAATATTGTTTCTCATGCTGAAATTCCAACTGTTCCAGCTCTTGTGTCTGTGCCACCACCAGTGGTTCACACCGTTCCTTATACTGAAGATCAAGTTTTCCACACTACTCTGAGCAAGAGTATAGGTGTCTACGAGATAATGGATGAGTTTCAAGACCAATTCCAGGAAATGCAGAAGGAAATTAAGGCTTTGAGAGGTAAATAGTTGTTTGGCAAGAATGCTTCTGATCTCTGTTTGGTTCTCAATGTCAAAATTCCACACAAGTTCAAGGTGCCGGACTTCAAGAAGTACAAGGGCAACTCATGTTCTCAAAGTCACCTCGTGATGTATGCTCGGAAAATGTCCACCCAAACCGATAATCACTAATTGTTGATCTACTACTTCCAGGATAGTCTAACAGGTGCAACCTTGAAATGGTACATGGGACTCAATAGTGCCCAGATTCGCATGTTCAACGACTTAGATGAGGCTTTTGTGAAACAATACAAGTACAATGTAGACACTATGCCGGACCGTGATTAACTCCGCATAATCTCTCTAAAAGACAAAGAAACCTTCAAAGAGTACACGCAGAGGTGGCGCGAGATTGCAACTCAGATAAGCCCTCCGTTGGAGGAGAAGGAGATGACAAAAATCTTTCTGAAGACTTTGGGTCCGTTTTATTATGAGAAAATGATTGCTAGTGCTCCTACTGATTTCACCAAAATGGTGAACATGGGCATGAGAATTGAAGAAGGTGTCCGCGAATGATGATTGGTAAAAGATAGTGGTTCATCAGGCAGTTCCAAGAAGTATGGAAACAATCAGTTGAAGAAGAAAGAACATGAGGCAAATGCTGTTTCACAAGAGATATATATAAAGCCTCGCAAGAATCATCATTGTTAACAACAAGTATCGTCTGTTACTCCTGTGGTAAATTCTGTTCCGAATGTTTAAGCACCATCAAATTATCAACCTCGTTTTCAAAATCAAAAACAAAATTAACAAAACAGGGGGCAAAGAAGGACTCAATTTGATCCTATCCCTATGACCTATTCTGAATTGTTCCCAAATCTGATCCAGAAAAACCCTGTGCAAACTCGGTCTCCCTCTGTTGTGCCAAAAGATCTTCCTTGGTAGTACAAACCTGAGGCCAGTTGTGCCTTTCATCAGGGTGCGCCGGGGCATGACTTGGCGAATTGTTTCATTCTGAAGGTTGAAGTGCAGAGATTAGTAAAGAGTGGTATTTTGACTTTTGAAGATAATAGTCCAGATGTGCAAGCTAATCTATTGCTGAAGCATGGTAACGCCTATGTTAATATGATGTATGGGTGTCCCTACACATACCGTGTCTTTGATGTGCGTTTTATCAGACAATCCCTGGTTGAGATGCATGCAACCATATATGAACTAAGCTACTACGAACACGATCACGCCGCCTGTCGTATCTGTTCAAGAAGTCTCTGAGGGTATGTTGTAGTGAAGAGGGATTTACAAGAGATGTTAGACAAGAATCTTATTCAAGTTTACATATATAGGAATGAAGACCATGGTGTGAACGTCATAGTTCCACATTTCAACATTTCAGAGCGAGTTGTTATTTCCTACAACAGTCAGAAGTCTGTTGTGACACCATTGTTTATTCGTTTTCCCGGTCCTGTGCCATATGAATCAGATAAAGTTGCACCCTACAAATTCAATACTACTATGCTGGAGGAATGAAAGGAGGTTCCCATTCCTTCTCTTCCTTCTGTTGTGAACATTGCAGATGTAAGTGGTGTGATCCAAAGCGGTCAATCAAGCTTAATTGGAAACTTCTGTTAAAGCTGGTCAATCAAGCAGTGTGAGTCAGAAATCAGACAGTGATGATATTTTGAAGTTAATAAAAAAGAGTGAATATAATATGGTGGACCAATTGCTGCACACTCCGTAAAAAATATCTTATTTGTCGCTGTTGATGAATTCAGAAGCTCACAGAGAGGCTTTGCAGAAAGTGTTGGAGCAAGCTTACGTAGACCACGATGTAACAATCAATCAATTTAATAGTATCGTTGCCAACATAAATGCATGTAATAACTTGAGTTTCAGTGATGAGGAGCTGACTGAACAAGGAAGAAATCATATTTTGTCTCTCCATATTTTAATGAATTGCCAGGAGGATGCTCTATCCAATGTGTTAGTGGACACAAGTTCCTCTCTGAATGTCTTGCCAAAAGCTACACTTGCCAGATTTTCATATCAGGGAACTCCCTTGAGATTCAGTGGAGTCGTTGTAAAAGCATTTAATGGGTCAAGAAAGACTCTGATTGGTGAAGTAGACCTTCCCATCAAAATTGGACCATGCTGCTTTCAAATAACATTTCAAGTCAGCCTATAGTTGTCTTCTGGGTCGCCAATGGATCCATGAAGCTGGAGTTGTTACATCAACCCTTCACCAGAAGCTTAAGTTTGTAAAATATGGGAAGTTGGTAACTGTTGGTGGTGAGAAAGCTATGCTGGTCATTCATCTTTCATCGTTCTTGTATATTGATGCGGATGAGGCTGAAGGGACTCCATTCCAGGCTCTATCTATTGGTAATATTGTGCAGAAGAATGGGGCACCCATGTCTTCTTTGAAAGATGCTCGTAACATTATTGAAGATGTTCAAGCTGCTGGTTGGGGCAGGATTGTTGAACTTGCAGAGAACAAAAATAGGGCCGGTCTAGGTTTCTCACCTGGTTCAGTCAGAAGGGATCTAAAGAGAATTCAAGAAGTTTTCCACAGTGCTAGTCTTATTCACACCAATGACTAGTCTTCTGCTGCAATTCTTGAGGATGACCAAGAAGAGGAAGCGCACAACTTCGTAACGCACGGATTGACATGCCATAATTAGATTGCCATTGACATTCCCTCTGTTATTCATTTATCAAAGTAATATGTTTGTCATTTTCAAAAATCCTTTCTCTTTGCCCAAGGGAAAAGTGAATTGACGTGGGCTTTGTTTTAGTTAATATCATCATTAATAAAATGTTATTTTGTTTATCTATATTGTGATTTTCCTTTTTCCTTTTTCTGAAAAAAATGGTAACATAAAAAATCAAAAAAATAATGATAATCATCTTTTATATCTGCATAATACTTGTGCACTTATTGGTTCATATTCTAAAATCTAAAATAAAATCATTGTGCAGATTGATTATAATACCCCTTAAAAATAATAACTCTATGCCCTCTCCCAACTTTGAATTCCCTGTGTTTGAAGCAGAAGAAGAGGATGTTGAAGAGATTCCCGATGAAATTTCCCGTTTGCTTGAGCATGAGGAAAAGACTATTCAGCTTCATCAAGAGCCGTTAGAAGTGATTAATCTGGGTTCTGAGGAGATTAAAAAGGAAATTAGAATAAGGGAATTGCTTTGTCCAAAGGTTAAGAGAGGATGGTAGAGCTTCTCACATAGTATGTGGACGTAATTGCTTGGGCATATTAAGACATGCCAGGACTTGGCACTGATATTGTGGAGCATAGACTGCCTTTGAAGCCAGAGTGTCTGTCTGTTAAGCAGAAGTTGAGAAGAACTCATCCTGACATGGCTATGATTAAAGAACAGGTTCAGAAACAAATTGATGCTGGTTTTCTTGTGACATCTAAGTATCCACAATGGGTGGCCAATATTGTTCCTGTTTCGAAGAAAGATGGTAAAGTCTGTATGCGCATTGATTATAGAGATTTGAATAAAGCTAGTCCGAAAGATGATTTCCCGTTGCCACACATTGATATGTTGGTAAAAAATACAACTAAATTCAAAGTCTTCTCCTTTATGGACGATTTTTCTGGATATAACTAGATCAAGATGGCACCCGAGGACATGGAGAAAACAACTTTTATTACAGCCTGAGGACCATTCTACTATAGAGTGATGCCCTTCACACTGAAGAATACTGGTGTAACATACCAGAGAGCCATGACTACTCTTTTCCATGACATGATGCACAAGGAAATTGAAGTCTATGTTAATGATATGATTGCTAAATCAAAGTCTGAAGAATACCATGTTGAACATTTGCTGAAGTTGTTTCAACGGTTGAGGAAGTTTAAAATCCATTGGAATCCGATTAATTGCACTTTTGGTGTCCGTTCGGGAAAATTGTTGGGTTTCATTATTAGCCAAAAAGGCATTGAAGTAGATACTGACAAAGGCAAAACTATTCAGGAAATGCCGGCACCCAGAACAGAAAAACAAGTAAGAGGATTCTTTGGAAGTTTGAATTATATCTCAAAATTTATATGCCACATGTGCACCAATTTTCAAGCTTCTCCGAAAAGATCAGGGATGTGTTTGGACGAATGATTGTCAAAAGGCTTTTGATAGCATCAAAGAGTATCTGTTGGAACCTCCTATTTTGTCTCTTACAGTGGAAGGAAGACCTCTAATTATGTACCTGACTGTCTTGGAAGATTCCATGGGTTGTGTTCTGGGTCAACAAGATGAATCTGGAAAGAAAGAATATGCCATTAATTACATAAGCAAAAAATTCACTGATTGTGAGTCTCGGTACTCCGCTCTTGAAAATACTTGTTGTGCTCTGGCTTGGGCTATTAAGCCCCTCCGTCAATATATGTTAAATCATACTACCTGGTTGATATCCAAAATGGATCCAATCAAGTATATTTTTGAAAATCCTGCTCTAACTGGACGGATTGCTCACTAGCAGATGTTGTTGTCTGAATATGATATCGAGTACCGAACTCAAAAAGCAATCAAAGGAAGTGTATTGGCTGTCCATTTGGCTCACCAGGAAATTGATGACTATCAATCTATTAGGTTTGACTTCCTTGATGAAGATGTGATGTACTTGAAAGCTAAATATTGTGAAGAACCATTACCTAAAGAAGTGCTAGAGCCTGGATCCCGTTGGGGTTTGATTTTTGATGGAGTTGTTAATGCTTATGGCAATGGTATTGGGGCAATAACTGTTACTCCTCATGGTTCTCATATTCCATTTACTGCAAGATTGATGTTCAATTGTACAAATAATACAGCAAAGTATGAAGCGTGTATTATGAGCTTGGAAGAAGCTATTGATTTGAGAATCAAGATTCTTGATGTATACGGAGATTCAACCCTAGTGATTAACCAGATCAAAGGAGAATGGGAAACACGTCAACCTAATTTGATTCCTTATCGAGACTGTGCAACAAGGTTGTCAACTTTCTTCAATAAGGTTGAGTTTCACCATATACCCAGAGAAGAAAATCGGATGGCAGATGCCCTGGCGACTTTATCCTCCATGATTGTGGTGAATCCGTGGAATGATGTGCCCAGAATTAGTGTTATGCGTCATGATAGACCGGCTCATGTGTTTGCAGTAGAAGAGGTCGTTGATGATAAACCATGATATTATGACATTAAATGCTTTCTTTAGAAACAAGAGTACCCACTTGGGGCATCAAACAAAGATAAGAAGACTTTGAAAAGGTTGGCTGGTAACTTCTTCATGAACGATGATGCACTTTACAAGAGAATTTATGACATGGTCCTACTCAGATGTGTGGATAGACACGAAGCAGACATGTTGATGAAAGAAATTCATGAAGGATCCTTTGGTACCCATGCCAATGGACATGCAATGGCAAAGAAGATGTTAAGAGCAGGTTATTATTGGTTGACAATGAAACTGATTATTGAAAATATGTGAAAAACGCCAAAAATGTCAAGTCTATGCTGACAAGATTCATGTGCCTCCAACTCTTCTTAATGTTATTTCTTTCGTATGGCCTTTCTCCATGTGGGGAATTGACATAATTGGCATGATCGAGCCCAAAGCTTCAAATGGACATCGTTTCATTCTGGTGGCCATTGATTATTTTACCAAGTGGGTCGAAGCGACTTCATACGCCAATGTGACCAAGCAAGTGGTTGTCCGGTTTATAAAAAACTAGATTATCTGCCATTATGGTGTTCCAAGTAAGATAATTATTGATAATGGATCGAACTTGAATAACAAGATGATGAAAGAGATATGTGAAGAATTCAAAATTGAACACCATAACTCTTCTCCTTACAGACCAAATATGAATGGAGTTGTTGAAGCTGCTAACAAGAATACAAAGAAGATTATTCAGAAGATGGTTGTAACTTATAAGGATTGGCATGAAATGCTACCATTTGCTTTGCATGGGTATCGTACAATCGTCCAAACTTCAATATGGGAAACCCCTTATTCTCTTGTCTATGGTATGGAAGCAGTGCTCCCAATTGAGGTTGAAATCACATCAATGAGAGTCTTGATGGAAGATAAATTATCTGAGGCTGAATGGTTTCAGAGCAGGTACGACCAGCTGAATCTGATTTAATAAAAGAGAATGACGGCTTTGTGCCATGGTCAATTGTATCAATAGAGGATGAAGAAAGCTTTTGATAAGAAGGTCCGACCTCGTGTATTCAGAGAAGGCGACCTTGTGTTCAAAAAGATCTCGACTTTTACTTCTGATTCTAGGGGCAAGTGGACTCCAAATTATGAAAGCCCATACGTTGTTAAGAGAGCCTTCTCTAGAGGAGAATTAATTCTTACAACTATGGATGGTGAAGAGTTCACTCGTCTTGTGAATGCTGATGCGGTCAATAAATACTTCGCCTAAAATATAAAAAGAACAACTCTCTAAGTTGAAAACCCGAAAGGGCGACTTAGGCAAAAATGAGCGTCTCGGTGGATTGAAAACCCGAAAGGGCGATCCAAGCAAAAATTAGAGACATAAATAAAAATAATTATCCCGGTAGATTGAAAACCCGAAGGGGAAATCTAGGAAAAAGTTAGGGATTATGGCAAGTAACTGCATTAGGCCAGTCTTGATCGTTTGAAGCAACAGTGCCCATCAAAGATTCTCAATCAATCATCCTCGACCGAAGATTTGAGCATATGTAGAATTCAAAGTTGTTAGGGAGAATAGTGGTCATTGTGTTTCAATGTAGCCCTTTTTCATGTATTTACCATTTTTTCAACTTTGTAATAATCCATGGAGTCGCGCCATTTGCAGACTACCATTCTTATCAATAAAATTTGAGCCTTTAGTCCAATTGTTTGTTATTCTTATATTATTTCAGTTTACAAAATTTCATTTATTTTTTATGATAATTTTTGAAACAAAATATGAATAATTAATCATAATTTTGGAATACACAAAATGTTTTCCTTGATTTATGAATATAAAAGAGGAATGTCAACGGTGATTTCAAGAATGGTAAAATCTTGAAGTACGAAGCTCAACACTTTCCTAAGCAGTGTTTTCACCATCCTCAACAAGGATTGTAGAAGATATCTCATTCCCTTAGCATATCTTTTATCCCCTATGCAAAATGATTGATACCCCCAGTGGAGTTTGATTGTATGTGCATCCCTACTAAGTCTTCACCCCTTCTTAGTAGAGTGGTGAATACTTCTTATCCTCAGGAAGAATTTTGAAGTTTTTGTTTGGTTGTGTTTCCCCAGTAAATTTTTCCCTCGGAGCGGAGTTCACGATTGTTATTTCCCCCAGCAGAGTGTTGTTGTTAGAAGATTTATCTTTGGGTGTTTATCCCCAAGTGGTATCTTCTCCTCCCAGGAGTGTAGCCTTGTAGCATGATTTATTTCCTTTGATGGATTTTGTTATCCCTTGAAGGATTTCTCCAATTGTATACCTACCAGGGTCTCTAATGGTATCTCCATCTCGCTGAGATTTGGCCGAGTATCTGATTATACCATGTATTTTTCCTTGGTTACTTTCGTGCTCGTTTCGTCAGCATATCCATGCATGTATCCATAAATGAGCATAATTTTCCTTGAGCATTGCATCATATTATGCATTTTTACATCCTTTGGTGTTTTCCCCGCTCTCTGGTGCGTTTCTCCCTGCAGAGTGTGTGTGTCCTCTCTCCAATAGAGTGTTAACTTTAAGTAGAAAATGTTTATCCTTTCTAAATCCCCACTGAGTTTGATTCTTGTGGAAGATTTTTGATTCAGTTTCCATTCCCAGTTCATTTACCTGGATGGAACTAAACCCATTTGAGTTATTTCCTTATTTGGTTGAGTCTTGTTTGATTGTTTCTCTCCAGATTGATCCTGGATTGAACTTTGGTCCCCAACAGTGTTGTTTGGATCCCTCTAGGCTGTGAAACCTAGATGGTTAAGAATGCAATCAATTTTGCACCCTTAAAGATGTCTTATAATCATCAACAAATTATTTTTGTTTGAAATATTCCTGCTTCCCCAGCAGTGTTTTTGTAACAATCCTTTGATCTTTCAACCAGTGGCAGTCTCTTTTGAGTAGCTCGTACGACCCTAGATTGTTAAATCTGTATTTTCACATTGAAAGGCGTCTCTCTAGTTTGTCCTTAGCAGAGAAGTATTTTGTGAAATCCTTGATTCTTATCCAATCAAGCGAACCTCTTTTTCCTTCAAATGGCATCTATTCAAAAATGTCTCATTGAGAAGTTTGTTGTGAAACCACTTTTCCATTAAATGGCATCTCTTCGAAAATGTCTCGTTGAGAAGTTTAATGTGAATTCTATCTTGTTTCTTCAAATGGCATCTCTTCAAAAATGTCTCGTTGAGACCCCTTTTTCCTTCAAATGGTATCTCTTCAAAAATGTGTCGTCGAGAAGTTTAATGTGAATTCTATTTCTTCCATTAAATGGCATCTCTTCGAAAATGTCTCATTGAGAAGTTTGATGTGAACCTCCTTTCCCTTCAAATGGCATCTCTTCGAAAAAGTCTCGTTGAGAAGTTTGATGTGGATCTTACCTTTTCCTCTCCAGGTGTTTCCCCTTTGGAGTTGGTATTTGTAGTTGCTTGCAATAATAAGTTTCTCTCCTTGGAGTCTTATTTCTTGGTTTTGCCCTTGGATTTGAGTCTCTCCCTATTGTTGGTGAAATGATATTTTCCCGGTGGAGTCTTATTCCTTTTTTGTTGCCCTTTGGCATCCTCTGTGGCACTATATTCCCCACAGAGTTTTTTGTTTGGATTCATTGTATATCATGTGCATTATATGGCATCTTGGGGACAAAATTGGGTTTTCTGTATTTAAGTTTCTTCTATCTTGTCGAAACAAAGATGTCAATCTTCGTATCTCCGAAAAAAAGAAACTTAAATAGGGGCATCTGTCATAGCCTAATTTTAACCATAAGATCCCACATATAATTTGCATTTTTAATACACAAACAAGATCAATTGCTTAGTTTTCTCCCCCTCTCACTATTTGGTTTTTCTTGGGAAGAGGTCACCAAGCACCCTTTTGTGTGTTTATATGTTAATTGTTTATCTAACCACTAACAAAATATATATGTATTGTTTCTTTAAGCTTATTGTGCAAGGTAGAGTATCTCATCAAGGGCCCCCAAGTTTGGTTCCCCAGCTAGGGCTTTGTTCTCCTCAAGGCATAATGTATACATTCATTGATTATCAAGAGTTTTCCTCTCAAGACATGGTTTTTAATCTCAAAGTTTATGGTCATCAAACATCTCAATATCATTTAAGACCAAGGATACTTCAAAGTCTTGTTGCTTGCTTCCGAAGAAAGTCAAAGCTTCACGTGTTTATTTCCATGCCTTCATCAACAAGTCAACTCAAAATTTGAGCAATATAATCAAAGGACATTCAAGGATATCTTATTTTGAGTTCATATGATTATTCATGTACCTTGGAATGCAAGAAAATCCCAAATGTACAAGTTGATTCAAGAAGGTTTGACCGAAAAGTCAACATTTTCAAGTCAAAATTCAAAAGACTACAACTCCTTCAATTATCCATATTTTTGAGTGCTTCTTTTTGCATATGACTCTTCTCAATATCCTCTATAACTTCTCTTTACAGGACAAGAGCCAAATATGCATGGAGGATCATCAAAAGTTTGAAGACATTATAGGTCATTTGTGGACTTAGTAAAATTTGACCTATTTTTTCCCAACTTTCAAGGATCACAACTTCTTCAATTTTCATCCTTTGGGACTGATTGTTTTTGCACAATATCATTTACAATTCCCTCTACAAGTTTGCTTCAAGGATTAAGATCAAATTATGCTTGGAAGGCATTGGAAAGTGTTAGAACATTATAGGTCATTTTCTGCCTAAAAGACTTAGAATTTTTCTGAGTGCCACGACCATTTTTTTATGCCAACTTTAACACCCCATAACTTTCTCCTCAGATGTCCAAATGAAACCTTTCTTGGCACATTGTAAACTAGGCCATTAAGACTACTCATTGCAAGAAGAATGAGATCAAAAAACCTCTTGAGTAGGATGCCCCATTGAGTTAAACATGGTGACTTGAAACTGAAGAAAGCTTCATGATCAGAATTTTGATTCATCTAATCTCCGATTACAGGTCAATTTGGCACGAGGTAATCACTTAAACATGTTTAGTGAAGTGTCCAAAGTTTAATTGAGCCTTGAAACGCAAGTTTTGGCTGAGTTTTGAGTGATTGCAAGTTATACCTTCTTCATGATGTGGGGTACATACGAACTCCCCTAATTTCCCCTCAATTCACCCTTCTCAGCATTCCATCATCTTCAGCTATATATAGAGGACCTCACTACCTTCATTTCCAAGCTTTTGAGAGCCATTAAACCTCTGTTTGAACTTCAATTTTTTCTAGAAATTTCCACCATCGGGTTTTAAATTCTAGCCAGTTTCAAGCCAAGTGCTTTGTTCTAATACCTCCATTGACATCCTCTAAAGCTTTTGGTTCAAGTCTCAAGCTCCTAGACCATATGAATCGCTCTGACCAAACTAAGCATCTTCAATCTCCGGTCATCATCTCAACATGGTAGTTAGAAGCTTTAAATCACTTCAAACAAGTTACCACAATATAGCTCTTGGCTTGCTGATCATTCCCCTAACTTATATGCTGTTGATTTCTTGAGTTAATCATTTAATTTTTGTTTGAATGCTCATTTTCATTCTGCATTTCTCCAAAATTCTCCCCACTCCTTTTAAATAAATGAAAATGGAGGATGGAGTTGTGTTCGCCTCAATGAGACGGTTAAAATGGCATAGGTGTCATGACCTGAGTTTACCATTTGTGGAACTCCACTGACTGGTTCACCGGAGAAGTCGACCGGAGAGGACGAAGGTGGTGACCTGTGTGGCGCCACGTTGGAAGTTTGAAATATTTTGATTAGTTGGTTTTAAATGAGATCTAGTGTTTTGCTCTGCCCGTGTTCCATGCTGTTCTATCACCTCAGGTGCGTGAGATTTGCTGCGTCAATTAATGAGACTTGATCCAACGCGCATTGCTTTTTTTTTTTTCTCTTTTTATTATTTTTTGAATTTATTTTTAAAATTGCGTTAATCTTCCAAAATTCATAAAAAATAGCTACATTAATATTTTTCACTCCAATTTTTTTCTTCATAATCTCATAAAAATATTTCCTATTTTTTGAGCATTTTTGTGCATTTTTATTTCATCATTTGCTATTTTCATGATTTTCTTCTTTTTGCATTTGTTTTAAATAGTTAAAAAATATTTTTATGCATTTTTAAATTCTGAAATTTTTTGCATATGATTCTTGAGTTGTTTCTGACTTTCTGGATTTTTCTTGATCATTTGTGATTTTGTTTGATGCATCCTTTGATTTTTCATGTTCATTTCAATTTAAAATTCATTTTAAAAATCACATTCATGCATATTAATTCATTTTATTGTATTTTTGTATTGATTGACCTTGGTTGACCTCTGTTTGACTTAAATCTTGGTTGATTTGGTCAAGTTTCATCAAGTTCAATAGATCTTGGGTGTTGATGGGGTGAAAACCTTAATCCACCAAAATGAATGATTAATCTTGATGATAACTTGATCAATCCTTGGATTCAATTTGTTGTTTTGATTCATTGATGTCTCTCCTTCATCTACGTTCTTCTTCTTTTTTTTCTTTTGGTTGATTAAAATCTTTGACATCATGGAACTTTTTGAAGTTCTAGATTAAAATGAGACCACTCTTTTTTTTCTTTTAGTGTGGCAAGCTTTAGGAGAGTTACTTATATGTCACTTCTCTAGCTTGTATTAACACAAATATTGTTATTGACCGGCCTCCCATAGTATGACCTTCCTTATAGGTTGTGCTACAATTGCTTAACATAACGCTAAATTTGTCCCGAATCGGAAACTATGTCATTTTTGTAAGTGAGATTGTCAGCCTCCTATTCTCCATGGTTTTATGTGAAATGTATTGGATATTTTGTTATCAAAGAGAGCTACTGGCATACTTGATGATTTTATCCAAGTTGGAGCCCTTCTCTTGGTAATGTATGAGACCATGTTTTCATGCTTGTAGATGTCTTGTTGAGTGTTCTCTAAAAAAATGACAAATTGGCTTTTCTTTCCTAATCACCAACTTACTAAATCTTTACCTTAATTGTCATTTATTTTATGCTCTTTACTTATTGCATTTTACTTTATGCTTTTATTTTAGAATTTCATATCATATTATTATATTATTTTTTTCTTTGTCCACTTGGACTTATGTTTATGGTTATGCTCTTTTTATTTTTGTCCATTTGGACCTTCTCTTAAGACATTAAAAAATTACAAAACTCCTAAAAAACTTGGTTACTTTGTGGACTTGATGTCACTACCCTATGCTTTGATGTGGAGTAATGGACTTAGAAGTAGGAATCTTAACCCTTGCTTGGAGGTTGGCATCTTGAATCTTAAACTTCATCTGGTACCTTTGGTTTGAGTTATTCTTGAGGACTTATCTTGGTTATTATCTCATCTGATGCTTGGTTGACTTGATTGACGCTTAAATCCAAAGGAGGGAATTCTTGATTGACTTCTGTCATGGAGCTTGCTTATTTCTTGGTTAGATCTTTCTTTGTCCATAGCTTTTATTTTATGCAATAGGATAGTCACTTCATCTCCTCCCATTTCTTAAATTTTCAAAATCTTCTCCCTTTTTCAAAATCTTCTTTTAAACTAGAACCTCTTTCATAATAAACCTTGACTCTTGTCAAGTGATTTCAAATATTTTCTTTAATAAATGCTAAGATATCTTATGCATATTCAAACCATTTCAAAAAACATAAAAAATACATAAACCCATTCAAATCATTTTGTGCCTTTGTGAACTTTTTCTTTTAAACTTTTCATAATGTTTAGACATGAGTCATTTTCATAGTTGAGATGTGATTCTCCTATCCCCATAGTATTAAAGATGTTGACATTTTCCACTTAGATGTTGAGTGATAGACTTGTTGATTTCCAACTTGTTATTTTCTTATACTTGTGGGTGACTAGTTGTAGTTTTCTCTTTAAAATGACAAATTGTCTTTTCATTTAAAATGAACCAAACAAATCATTTTCTTATTTTTACCACGAACTACGAGGTTTTGATCCTCCATTTCACTTTGTGGGTACGTAGGCACGAGACTCAGGAAGTCTTGTCAAACACAAAAACATTAAAAAATACTTCTTTTCTCACCTCCCCAATCGTTTTGGGTGTTAACACCTTCCCTTTGCGTAACCAACCTCCTTACCCTGTCTCTGTTTATTTGTTCTTGTTTTTTAGAACTTCTTTAGGTTTTGTTCGCTTTTTTTCCTTTCCTTTGGATAAAATAAAAGTGTGGTGACGACTCTTGTTTTATGAGTTAAGTTAATCAATAGCTTATACTCACAATTTTTACCGCTACATCCGTTACATTCAGGAGCAAGGTATTTTCTATCCATAGTTGATGATTATTCTAGAAAGTTATGGGTATTCATCCAGAAGACTAAGGTTGAACCTTTTGAGAATTTCAAAAGTTGGAAGACTCTGGTCGAAATTCAGACTGGCAGAAAGGTCAAGAGGTTGTGAACCGACAATGGCTTTGAATTTTGCAATGAGACGTTCAATAGTTTTTGTGCAGCCTCTAGTATTGCAAGGCACGAAACTACTGCAGGAACTCCCCAACAAAATGGTTTAGCTGAAAGGTTTAATCGAACCATTTTGGAAAAAGTTAGATGCATGTTGACTAGTGCTGGGTTAAAGAAGGTGTTTTGGGTAGAGGCTGTTCCGAGAACAACATATCAGATAAACATATGTCCTTAGACTGCGTTAGATATGAAGACACCTGAAGAAGTTTGGTCGGGACATCCACCAAATCGCGACATTAGGCAAGACAAGGTAGAACATAGAGCTCTGAGATGCATGTCTATGGGATATCATCAAGGAGTCAAAGCTTATAGGCTATGGTGCCTAGAGCCAGGTCACAGAAGGTGTATCACCAGTCAAAATGTAGTTTTCAATGAAGCTGAGAAGGATTTCAAGAAAACTAATGACGTTAGTGGAAGTGCAGAGATATATGAAGAAGAGCTGGAACAGGAAGAGACTCTTATTGAGGTCGAGCATAATGATAATAAATTGCATGACCCATATGAAGTCGAAAAAGAAGTAGAAGCTACTGTCATAATTGAGGAAACTGTCGATGACTACCTGTTGGCAAGATATAGGTCGAGAAGGGTCATCAAGCCACCTCAAAAACTTGGGTATGCAGATCTTATAGCTTATGCCTTAATATATGCAAGTGAGGTTCTAGATGAAGAACCTAGAGACTATAAGGAAGTTATGAGAAGTCGAAATAAGACTGAATGGATCAAGGCCATGGATGATGAGATGAAGTCTCTTCATGATAATCACACTTGGGAACTAATCAAGAAACCTGCTGGAGGCAGGTTAGTCAGCTGTAAGTACATTTTCGAAGTTAAGGAGGGAATCAAATGAGTGACGTCGAAGTGATACAAAGCAAGATTGGTTGCAAGGGGTTTCACTCAGAAAGAAGGTGTCGACTTTAATGATGTGTTCTCTCCTATTGTGAAGCACATGTCCATTCAAATGTTGATTGCCATGGTGGCACAGTTCGACCTAAAACTGGAACAAATGGATGTGAAGATTGTTTTCTTATATAGAGATCTAGATGAAACAATCCTGATGAGGCAACATAAAGGGTATACAGAAAAAGGAAAGTAAGATTACGTGTGCAAGCTGAATAGATTGTTATATGGACTGAAACAATCTCCTCAACAGTGGAATAGGAAATTCGACAAGTTTATGGAACACATAGGTTTCATTAAAATTCAGTTCGACCATTGTGCTTACTTCAGATTTCGACCTGGAAATTCATTTGTTATTTTGTTGCTTTATGTGGATTACATCCTCATAGCAAGCAACAATGTCAAAGATGTTATGAAGATGAAGGTTGAACTCAATAAGGAGTTCGATATGAAGAATTTGGGAGCTTCCCCCATAATTCTTGGGATTAACATCCAGAGAGATAGAAAGCAGTCGAGATTATGTTTTTCTCAAGAGGAATACCGGAAGAAGATTCTCAACAAGTTTGGTATGTCAAATTCAAAGCTTGTTCTAACTCTGACAAACCCTCAATTTAAGCTGAGTACAAATCAGTGTCCCAGTACTGAGGTCGAAAGAGCTTATATGAATAACATCCCATATGCTAACATAGTAGGTTCTTTGATGTATGTTATGGTCTGCACTATACCCGACATAGCATATGCAGTAAGTCTTGTAAGCAATACATGACGAATCCTAGAAAGGCTCACTGGCAATCATTAAAGTGGATTCTAAGGTACATAAATGGGTATCTAAATAGAGTCCTGATTTATAGTGGAGCTTGTGGTGAAAGTAGTAAAGCAGAAATCGAAGGGTACATCGACTCTGATTATGTAGGTTGTATGGATTCCAAAAAATCTATTTCTAGATATGTGTTCACTATGTTTGGCACAACAATCATTTGGAAAGAAACAATTCAGAAGGTTGTTGCCTTATCAACCACTGAAGCAGAATATATCGCCCTCACTGAAGTTGTGAAAGAAGCATTGTGGCTTGAAGGTTTTACTAAGGAACTGAAACTTCAAGGCCGAGTTATCACTATTAAATGTGATAGTCAAAGTTCTATACACCTGTCGATGAATTCATCCTATCATGAGCGAACCAAGCACATCAATGTGAGGTTGCATTTCGTCAGAGGGGTAATCGAGTGTGGAGAATTCCAAATGCTGATGGTTTTGACAGATCACAATGCTGCTGATATGATCACCAAGACATTACCAAGTCGCAAGTTCTTCCACTGTATGTGTTGCACCCCAAAAATTTTCCCTCCCTTTTTTCAACCTTAACTAGCTTTCGCTTTGCATACATTTGCATTTTCATTAGGTCATAACAATCAATCATGCATTGCATTGAGTGCTTGGGACATGGGATCACATTGTTTTTTTGGCTCAAGACTTCTTTTTATTTCAAGTTTTCAAGCAGCAAGCATCAAAGGCTCCAACATTTATTTTGCTCAATGATTTGGTAGTGGACCGTATTTTTCCAACGAGGTATTTTGAGTGTAAGAGGAAATTCATAGCTTATTTAAGGCATTATTCAGGTGCAATATCAAATACAAGTTTCAGAGGCAAAATGGTGTTCTAAACAAGTGGCAACAGTTGGTTCTCCAAATTTCCCTCCTAAAGGCGCAAAAATTCAAATTCTTGATGTGTTAATCGATTAACGCATTTTTCCTAGCAAATGGTTAATCGATTAACACGAGGAAATTTTTCCTAGAAATTTCAATTTTTAGCACTGCAGCATTTTCAACTCATTTTGATCACTTCGTTTCACATTTGCATCAGTAGAAGGATCTAGAATGCTTCCAAATTTTGGTCCATTTCAAAATTAATTTCATCTTCCCTCTAAAAATTCAAACATTTCCACTCCTAATTCCATTCCTAATATTAACCCTCATTCAAACCCACACTCTAAACCTCATTTACACTCATAATCTAGAGCTTATTTAAGCAAATTTGCTCAAAACCTCACATAACTTCACTCATTTTTCTAATTTTTCTACACTTCACATTCCAATTCTCTCAATTTTCTCTCACTTTTTTCACTCTCCATTCTCATCTTCAACCTTCACTAGAGCTCTTCCATTAGAATTCTCAAATTCTTCATTGGAGTTTGTGAATTCTAGATCTAAACCTTCATCATTTCCTTTCATCAACACAAATTCTGAAGTTGAAGCTTATTTGGATCTTGATCAAGTTTTGGAATCACTTTTTGAAGATCTTTTCGATTATTTTTTGGATAATTGCTTGGATCTTCAACTTTTCTTGCTAGGAACTCATTGGATCTTGGATTTTCTATGCTTGATCTGTCAAATTTAGTTTGCAACACCTACCAAAGCAAATC
This sequence comes from Lathyrus tuberosus, assembly GCA_022829125.1. Lineage (NCBI taxonomy): Eukaryota > Viridiplantae > Streptophyta > Magnoliopsida > Fabales > Fabaceae > Lathyrus > Lathyrus tuberosus. The sequence goes on along the minus strand of JALAZF010000285.1, from coordinate 2,333,582 downwards.
TCCGCTTTGTAGGTTGGTAATTCTTAGATCTAAGCTTTTTTTTAGCTTATTTACAACTTTTACAATGTAGATCCATTGGTTTTGGTGTGATTTGATCCATTGATTCAATTACTTGATGTTGTTGGTTGTTTAATTGATTCAATATTTGTTCATTTGGTCATAATTGATGTGATTTTCGTGCACAATTGCATGCTATTACATGTTGCATTTGAAACTTGAATTAATGATGAAAAAGTGCTTCTAAAAATTGATTTTCTGCTTTTACAGCAGGTGTAATCGATTAACATATATGTGTTAATCGATTACACCCTTTCTTAGCACCATTTTCAGCTTTTGGACAGCTGTTAATCGATTAACAGCTATGTGTTAATCTCTTACACTTTTTTACATCGCTATTTTTAGCTTCTGGACAGCTGTTAATCGATTAACAGACATGTATTAATCGATTATACATGCTGTAAAATGTGTTTTTTTGCTTGTTTTTGAGCTTATTTTGATTCCTTTCCACATGTAACTTCCATGGTTTGATATATTTGATATTTGTGGAATTTTCTTGAGTTGTTTAACCTCCATTTACAGTATGTATGCAAATTTTTGATGCACGATTTGCTGATTATGTAATTGTTTATATTCTTAAAGCATGTTCACGATGCACACTTGTTTACATGTTGATTCTTGCTTGTTGATGTTGCATATTCATGATGCTTAATGTGGATACATGTTCATGTGCATTATCAATTATTGAAATCCATGGTGTATGTTCACTTGATTATTGTTGGTACGTGTTCATTATAGTTGATTATTCCTTTGTCACATGTTCATACACTTTGCTTGATCTTGCGCAACACATGTTCATGATTGCTTGAATTCTTGATGTGTGCTTATGATACTTGTGCAACCTTGTGGAATACATGATGCGTGCTCATTTTAATGATGCTGATGCATACACCGCTGTCCTGTTCATGCGTTGTTAGTTGTTGCTATACATGCTATTAAATGTTGTTGTGTTGTTGTTGTAAATGCACTGTTGTCATATTTTTGCTGGTTGTTTTTCGCGTTGTTACCACTGACGACTTTGCTGGGGAATCTGGTTCCCTATGCAAGTCAATCCTAGCGCTTGTCTGTTTATGTTTAGTGGGTGTTTATCTTTGTGCATTTATTTGCTGTATCTGTTGTATATTATTGCATTTGTCTTGTATTATTTGCATTTGATTACTCTTATCCTACTAGTCTGCTGCTGGTGTGCTGTTGGGGGTTTGGTTCTATGAGGGATATGCCCACTACCCAGGCTTAAGTACATATATAGGATTAGAGTGGATAGTCGTGTGGCTTGTGTAGCGTCGTGTTACGTTTAGTTGACACGAGACCCACATTCAGATGAGGTTTTTTTGGGAGATATTCTGTCCTGCGCGTCTTGTGCATATGATAGGGTGTTCCCATATAGAGCTTATGACTCTAGAGACCATTCATGGGAAATCAGTGGACGCCTCCTTGATGGGTGATAATGCTAAACCAGAAATGGTAAACATATTATTATTTCTCGACCTTAGAGCTCGTGAGACTGAGGACCTGCTAGGATGCCGTCTAAGACTAGAACCCACATGTGAGAGGGAATGGGTTTTGTAGGAAACTTTGACCTTTAACCTACCTAGTTTTCTGGTTTTTCTTATCAGTGTGGACTTATGATTCTGGTATTCTGATATTCCAGTATTCTGGTTAGAGCGGAATTTTGAACCTATTCAGTCAGCAGCACAGCGGATATTCAGAATATATGGAAGCTTTAATCCTATGTCTATTGCATTCATAACATTGCATAACGTAATCATCTACACATCATTTTGCATATCATTCTCCAACCAAAAACATGAGAGCTCATCCATCTTTTGTTCACAAACTTTAGTTGATTTCCCGACTTTCGTATTGGACTTGAAGTAGCTTTCAGAAGGATCATGAACTCAGGAGAACAAAGCCAGTTTGTGACCAGAGCGGATGATGAGTTGATGAAAAACCAGCTGGACCAACTTGTGGAAGCTATGACACCCTTGGCAAAGAGAGATGACAATATTCAGAGAACTGGGAATGTCATTCCACTTCAAGTGAACAATATTGCTCAAGCTCAGCCTGTGCGGATCCCTGTTGAGAATCCTACTATACAAGAACGTCCCATCGTCCGAGATGGACATTCCTCTTCTCTTGATTCCACAGACTATCAGAGTTTTGCATTCTCTATGCCCAATCACCAAGAGGCGGTCCCTGTGGTGAAAACTAAGGACCCGCGAGCTGTTGAGATTATGGAAAGATATCGTGTATTGGAGGAGAAGCTTAACGTCATAGAGGGTCGTGATGCTCTTGATCTGAATGCTTGGAACATGTGTTTGGTACTTGGCCTTGTAATACCTCCAAAGTTCAAGACAACAAAGTTTGAGAAGTAAAAAGGGGATAGCTGTCCAAAGCAATATTTGGTGATGTTTTGCAGAAGAATGACCTTACATGTCTGCAATGACAAACTTATGATTCACTGTTTCCAAGATAGTCTGGATGGGGCATCATTGAGTTGGTAAATGCAGTTAGAGAGTAGTTGCATCTAATCATGGTCAGACCTAACCAACACCTTTGTGAAGCAATACAAATAGAATCTTGACATGGCTCCTAGCCGCATGCAGTTGCAAGGCTTATCTCAAGAGGACAATGAATCCTTCAGAGGATATGCTCAGAGATGGAGAGAGTTAGCTGCTCGCGTTCAACCACCACTTTTGGATAGAGAATTAGTTTACCTGTTCATGGGTACTTTGTAAGGCCCATACCTGGATAAGATGATTGGAAGTGGGACACCAAACTTCTCTGACTTGGTAGTAGTTGGAGAATGCTTTGAGAGCGACCTCAAGAGCGGAAAGATCCAAGACGCCTCGAACATCCTAACTAGTCAAAGTGAATCAGTTGTCAGTTCTCAAGAAGAATGGGAGGAAGAAAATAATTCCATCTGGGAACATCCGCTACCTCATCCACCGTACTCATGTATCTTAACTGTTCAGAGTCAGAAATATTTTGGGTCTCCGTGTCAGATACCATTCTCTCCACAGGGACAATATCCTTTTCAAAATCAAGGACCACCTCAGTATCAGCGGTCATACCGACGTCAGTCGCGACAGCACACCTGACAAAGGCCAAGAAAGCCAGAAAGGAATTTCACTCTGTTGCCAATGTTGTATAGTCATGTATTGCCAGATTTGATAAAAGGTGGATTGATATTGCCGAACGAGTTGAACCCAGTGCCTTTTTCGTACCCATCAGGTTTTGATGCCAATGCCCGTTGTGACTACCGTGCTAGGGCATTCAACTGAAGACTCTAAGGTGCTCAAGAGCAAGATTCAGACTCTACTTGACTCCAAGATGTTCTCGTTCACGCCTCAAGGCATTAAAATCAACAATCATCCTTCATCCAGTCATGTGGATCCATCATTCCATGTTGTGGAAGATATTACCGAGAATAGAGGTGAAGATGATTATCAAACTTATTTCGACGAGCAATTCTGAAGATGGTGTAGCGCGATTTTTGTGGTTTCGAATCACTATCGCTTTGGTACTACAATTCGATTCATTTTTTAACCTGTTGAGCTAATTAAGGAAGGGAAATAGATGTCTCCAATTAACCCTGCTTGCGTACTGAGGTTAAACAATCAAAACTATTGGTTTACAGATGCTATCAAAAGGGGGTGTTCTTCTTTAGGGTTATTCGCTTAAAAATAGTGTCTAGGCTATTGGTAAGATGTTAGGTCTGATGCTTTTCGATTGATGTGTGAAGGTACAAGATTTTGGGTTTTTGATTAGTATGCTCGCTAAGATTTTGCAATCTTATGCCTACGTATTCCCGAAACAGGGAAATCAGAGCGATCGTAGTTCCTCCTATTCTATGGGAGGAAAGAGATGTTTTGGTGTCTTGTTCAAAGCCCAAGACATGAAGCTAAAGGTGGTTTGTATCTTGTTCAAAGCCTAAGATGTGAAGCTAAATGGTTTTGGCTGAGAGAGAATTTGTCATCTCTATGAGGAGTTGTTAATGTTTGTATGCTGTGAGCAAGGCACAAATTTGATGCTAAAAGGTTGATTGACTCAACCGGGGTTTTCTTTATACAAAGCCTAAGAGGAGGCGGGAAGTTTGACTTTTTCGGGGAAAATGTTCTTTCTGTCTTGTACAAAGCCCAAGATTGAGGCTAAAAGGGATTTTGACTCCGTTGAGGAGAATGTATCTTGTATAAAGCCCAAGATGGAGGCTGAAAGGGTTTGACTCAACAAGAGAGTACTTTTATCTGTCCTGTATAAAGCCCAAGACAGAGGCTAAAAAGGGTTGACTCAACAAGAGAGTCTGAAGGTGATTAACTCAACAAGAGAGTCTGAAGGTTGTTTGACTCAACGAGAGAGTCTTTTATACTTAACAAGAGAGTGATTTGCTGTCTCGTACAAAGCCCGAGATTGAGGCTAAAAGGAGATTGACTCAACAAGAGAGTCTTTTATACTCAACAAGGGAGTGTTTTATATGTCTTGTACAAAGCCCAAGACGGAGGCTAAAAGTGGTTGACTCAACAAGAGAGTCTTTTATACTCAACAAGAGAGTGTTTTTCTATCTCGTACGAAGCCCGAGATGGAGGCTAAAAGGAGGTTGACTTAACAAGAGAGTCTTTTATACTCAACAAGAGAGTGTCTTGTTGTCTCGTACGAAGCCCGAGATTGAGGCTAAAAGGGATTTTACTCAACAAGAGAGTCTTTTATACTCAACAAGAGAGTGTTTTATATGTCTTGTACGAAGCCCAAGACAGAGGATAAAAAGAGATTGACTCAACAAGAGAGTGGGTTTTTATATGTCTTGTACAAAGCCCAAGACGGAGGCTAAAGGTGGTTGACTCAACAAGAGAGTCTGAAAAGGTTATCTCCGCTGGGGAGAATCATTTGTACAAAGCCCAAGAGGAGGCTGCCTTACCGCTGTGGATTATGGAGAACCTGAAGCGGGTCCAAGTGTGGGGAACTCTCATGGGAGAGACCGGGATTTCTTCCTATGTTTGAAAGGAACTTGAGAATGTCTTTGAGACTCAAGGGTCTTAGACTGTCCAAGTCTAGAGTTTTATCTTTTGTACAATGCCCAAGAGGAGGCACGGGCATTAAGGGATGAGTATCAACCCTACAACGGCCGAAGTTTTGATGCCGGAAAGACTGCTCTAGCAAAGGATGACTAAGTTCTGTCTTATACCTTTAAGAGGTCGTCAGGGTCCTTGTATTAAGCCTAAGAGAAGGCATGAGAACTTCTAAGAAGCCGAAGGGTCCTTGTACAACGCCCAAGAGGAGGCGGGGATGCTTTTAGGAAGCCTGTGGGTCCCTAAACCTAGAGAAGTTCAAGAAATGCAATTCACAGAGAAGAGATCATTCCAGGAAAGTTCGAGAATTTGGAAGAAACTCAAGAGATGCCATTCACGGAGAAAAGATCATCTCTAGGGAGTTAGAGTTTCTTTGACAATTTCTAAGGGTGACAGTCTGAGAAAAGGTTCACCGAGAATACTGCCTTTCTCTTTGTTCCATATTATTTAACCTCAAGAGGAGGGAATATTGTATCTGGAATCCTACGGGGGATCTAGTTTTGTTTGTATTTAAGAGTGACCAACAAGGCTTTACCTAGTGCTAGACGTAGTTGCCGGGGAAAACTCTAAATAACTATACTAGTATTACACAGTGGATATGTGACAAGTATATAAAAGGATGTGAAAGAAGACTTACAGTGAAGCAGCCCCACAATACAGTTATATACATATGAAAGCGGTAAATGAAAGCCGATAAACACTTACCTGTTGTAGAGCTTCCATGCTGTTTGGTTAGTTGTTCAACAAAGAAAATTTTGATAATAACATATATTTGAATTCAAAATCAAAGGAGAAAGTGCTTTGAAAAGATTGTTGGGGCTTACAGCTCGAGGAGAGACCCAAGTTTTAACGATGATCGCACCGTTGTTTTGTAAACTGTACAGAGGGACTTATACAATATGTGAGGCCCAAAAAGTTTTTGGTTTCAAAAAGGGGATTGGGTCTTACACTCTATTAGAGGCCCAATAATTTACTTTTGTACAAGTGGTGGGTCTTACAGCTCAAGTAGAGGCCCAAGGTGATTTTTGTTAAAAAGACGACGATCATGCCGAACTTTTTGAAGGTATCGGGACTTATACAATACACTGAGGCCCAAATTATTTTGGTTTAAAAAAAGGGTTGGGTCTTACACTCTATTAAAGGCCCAAAGAGTTTTAAGGAAAAGAATTGGGACTTATAGCTGGAGGAGAGGCCCAGTTGATTTTGTTAAAAAGGCGATGATCGCGCCGTTGGTTTTGAAAATACAGTGGGACTTATACAATGACTGAGGCCCAAAAGGTGGTGTATTTATAAAGGGGTCGGGTCTTACACTCTATTAGAGGCCCAATAATTTATTTTGAAAGGAAAAATGAGACTTACAGCACAAGGGTAGGCCCAATTGTTTTTGTTGAAAAGGCGACGATCGCGCCGTTCATTTGAAATTGTTCAGAGGGACTTATACAATAAGTGAGGCCCGCAATTGGTTTATTTACAAAAGGATTGGGACTTACACTCTATTAGAGGCCCAAAGAGTTTAAAAATGATTGATGAGGGTTGAATTAATCAAAAACCCTAATTTGGTTTCAAAAAGGAATTAATTTTGTTTAAAAATTAATACAAATTGATGAGAACATGTGAAAAATGAGTGGTGATCTAGGATCAATGCTTCAAAACTCATGCTTATATCCACAAAATGATTGGAAACCAATTAAATTTGGAAAATAAAGGGGGAAAATATTTCAAATGTTAAAAACAAATAAAACATTAATTCTTTGCAAAGATATCAAATATATGAAATAAATAATATTTTTGGGATTTTGTTCGCCTGGGCGAACAACCAATGGCCTTCTGTCGCAGGTTCGCTTGCGGGATCGGCCACACAAATCCCAGAACAGGGGAATTGGAAGTGTATGTTTGTGGTGCATTTTAGTTTCTCGGTTTTTTAGTGAGAGTTGTCACGCCGAGGTGACCTCGGTGACGCAAAGAGTTTTCTAACGATCAACGAGTTTGGCGCAAAAATAAAGAAATAAAGGAAAGGCTGAGTAAAACAAGAAAAAACAATGTCTTAAATTAAAAACTGAAAGTAAATTGCTTTAAGTAGAATTTGGACACAGATGTACATTTGTTTGCGGGAGTGAACTCGTTTCTCTCTAAGCTTGGTACTTTGAGTATTTTCCCTTCCAATGTGAAAAAATGCGACCTCTAAAATGAAAAGTACAGCGCCTTATATAGGCCTAAAATGTAACTGTTTGTCTACCCGGATGTCTCCTGAAGCTGACACGTGGCACCCCACTTTCTTTTTAATTTCCCATAGTCTTGGAAGTTTCAAATTTTTTCCGCCTAAATGCTTTATGCCTTAAAGTCAAAATCAACTTGTCGCCTCATTTCCTTCCGACGCCGAGGCTTGTCGCCGTTTCTTCGACGTGCCTTTCTGCTGGTGTCGAGTCGACACCTTGACGTGCCCCTTTGCGCCGACACGCCCTGGAATCTCCGGATCCCACCATCAGTCGAAATCCAGTGTCAACAAATTGCCCCCCCCCCCAAAAGGCCAGTTTCGACTGAATACTGTGTCGATGGAGAAATCTGGCTTTTTGGTTTCTTACAGGATTTCGACGCCTTTGCCAATCGTTTTGTCTTTCCTCTCAACACGTGGCAAGCGCCGTCTGACATGATGATGGCAATCTCAATCCCACGATTCCCAAGAAAATGCCATGATGGCTAGTCCCATCTAAGTCATGGGCCTCGAAACCAAACCCCACTTACTCACAGAAGTTGAAAGGTTTTTTTATCTTTCATTTTTCTGCATGCACCCTATAAATAGTCTTTAGGAACTTACCACTTTTCATAACTCCTTCTTCACGAAACTGTCGTTTGCTCCCAAAAACCTAAGCTTTGATTTCCTTTTCCTAAAGCTTTTACCGCCTCAGAACACCCTTTGCATTCTTTCTTCCATTGGCTTCATCAAGAACCCCTACAACTCACATTCCTCAAACCACTGGTAACAACCCTGTCGCGTACGTAATCTCTGAAGCGGAAACACAACATCCTCTTCCTCAACCATCTTCCGCTGATGAGACGGTGGTGGCCAACTGGTGTCGTCAAATGGTTATCCCATTCGTGGTTGAGAATAAGTTGTGTGGTTTCCATGGCCCCCTTCTAGACAACAAACCTAACCCACAAGAACTCCAAAAGTTTTTTCCTTGCTTCGACCAAACGATTCCCCCTGCTTTCGAGAAAGGTGACACCTTGGACCTCAAATATATGGCACCCAAATCTCGAGTTTTCAGATCTATGCCTACTCCAGGCAACAAAGATTACCTTGCCTAGCTTGACAGAGTCGAAGGGTAGTGCAAGAAGCAATGGAAGGAATGTGGCATCTTCGACGCCATCCAACTCTCCAGAACCGCCCACAGAGTTAACCCTTGCTTGCTGCTGGCGTCGATGTATTTTTGGGAAGGATCGATAAACAAATTCCACCTTCCTTGTGGCATGTTCACGCCAACACTTTTCGATGTGGCGGCCATCACTGGCCTTTCGCCACTGGGTGAGACGTTCGACCCGACTTTGGAGACGGACAACGCCTTCGACTTTGAGCGCGATAGCTTCCAAAACTACATCGAAGATCATCATGAAAAACGCTCTACAGGAGTCTCTGATGAAGATCATATTGCCTTCTTGACCCTCTGGTTTTCATATTATATGTTTTGCCCTAGCTCCCTGCAAATAGCCAAAAGTTTCATCACTCTGGCCATTCAAATCCACGAAGGCCGACAGATATCTCTGGCCAAACTTCTGTTGGCCTCCCTCCACCATTCCCTTGGCCTATCGACCATGAGACTGAAACTCCTCCACCAAACCACTAAAGCCTTAAACATCTCAGGGCCTATGTGGTTGTTGCAACATTGGCTCAACGCCACTTTCGAGCACAAATTAGGATATCCAGCCTCTGCAACAATGGAGCATCTAAATAAAGCACGTTCTGTCGAGGGACTGCGACTAGCCTTGATGACTACCCAAGAAGCCCTAAGACAAGCCCTCTTTATGAGGCATCTCAGTATGTTTGTGGAAACCTCTTCTTTCGTCCCTGACATGGTGCCATTTGTGGAGCGTAAGTTTGGGCCTGACTGGTTCAGACACCCGTTCCCTGGAGTCTCACCTCAAGCTGCTACGCTGTCGAATGCTATATGGTGGACGTTTCTTACTCCCACCATGATCTCTTTCCGTATCGAAATGGGAAAAATGGATATGGTTTCATGAACTACTGTCCAAATTTGGTGGCTCGACAATTTGGCCTGAGCCAGATGTTGCCAAAACCCTTAGTGAGGCATCCTGAGGATATAGTACGGTCTGGTCGACGTTTGACACACGTAGGTCACAAAGCTTGCATGAGGTTTGTCAGAGCCTCCCAACACTTGGAACTACGGGTTTTCTCCTTCCAGCCTTCCTTTTTCACTACTCAGGAATTTGAGGCTTGGTGGTTGGAGTACCAAACTCAAGCTTTTACTCCCAATCTTTTCCTGGCAAACGTGGTTGACGCTTTTGCTTCTACAGCTGGTATCCCTAAACCGTCGACTACAACCCCTGTCATAGATGTCGACCCTGCAGAGGATACTTTGACAAAGGTAGACCCTGGAATCTTGATTTTGTCTGCCCCTAGGTCTTAACTAACTAGTTTCAGCTTTGCTTTCAGGGGCGCAAACGAGAAACGACGGCTGCGTCGACTTCCACCAGACCTGCCAAAAAACCTAGGGCCAACCTTCTACAGGTATTTTCAATTTCTTGTTTTGCGTCCTCGTCTTCCCTTTGTTCTTACATCATTTCTGCGCAGGTTGCTGAGAAATTACCTTCCCTCGAAAGGACTGAATTGAATGAGAGCACTCACTCTCGAGTCTTCACTGCAGCAGCTCCAGCGTCTCCTCCATCAACCCCTTTGGTGAGGAAGAAAAAGGCTATAACATGAAACGACGGCTTCCAAATCCAACGTCTCGACGGTGGTCCCAGTCGTCCCAAGAAATCTTGAAGATGTTTTCGAACCAATTCCCTTTGTCGCCCTCCCCAAGACAACAACTCCTGTGCAGGTATTCCAACTTCATTTGTGTCCTAGACGACCTTGGGGTGACGAAGCTCACTGGCATTTTGTCTTTTGCAGCAAAATGTGGTTACTTCGACCACTGTTGGTGAGGGTGATACTGAATCGGCCGCAGACGCCCCTACCGCCAATGTCGCCGTTACGCCAAGTCCCCAAAAGATTGATGAGTTTCACCCACTTATTCCCGAGGAAAGCTTGGCGAAGACGCCTCCTGCTACAACTGATAACTTGGAGCATGATGATGCAATCCCTGGGGTGAATATCACTCCTTCGCCCATCGTGGATACTGACGTCGGGGAGACACTCCAAATCCCTGAACATCGACCAGAGAAGGCTTCGGCTGCTGTCGAGAAATCTCTCACTCCGGAAGCACTCTTGGCAGCCAAGGCGACAAATCCAGCAGCAACTCTGAAGGCACTACACAAACTTCGCCAGGCAGCCGAAGAGATTCAACCCACTGGTTCGACCACAATCCCAACTCCAGAAGTGGATGCTTCTTTCAATCTCAAACTTCAGCAGCTTCGGTCCTATCTTTTTGAGGAACAGTTTCTGGCGGCTGTCGCCGAGGACTCCGCCGTAGCCAACGACGTCTTCAAACTCCTCGATGAACTTTCTGAATTCCGGCTCCCCGCCCCCATGGCCACATATCTGATCGAGTTTGAAGCCTTTTTCACTCAACTGGCCAAAGACCTTGCTATACATCATCAGGCCGACGCCCAAATTCGGTTCTGCCACAACGACATGAAACGTGAGTGGCACCTTAGCTCAGTTTGTGAACAAAAACTTGGGGCCTATGAAACCAAAAAACAAGAGCACTCCAACAAGCGCCAGGCTTTCGACCAACAGATATCTGAATACCAAGCCCAGATAACAAAGCTGACCAAAAAGATTGTTGAGGTCGAACATCAAAAGGCTTCTCTAGACTCAGCTGAACCTCTGCCTTCTCAGGAAGCCATCGACCACGAAGTGGCGCAAGGACTTGTTCACGTCGAAGCGACCATGAAGATCAAGGATGCTATTAGCCGCATGCAGCGACGAAAGGTTCTTCTTGAGAGAAATATAGTTCATGAGAAGATCCTCTTTGATGATTTTAAGGCTAGATTTCATGAATTTCCTTAATTTGTATGTTGGTACAATGTAATGAACCATATTTCGTAAGCCATTCTTGGCCTCAAATTAATGAAAGCTATATTTTGATGTGAACTTCTTGCAGCATGGGTCTGTATCTTTTCAAATATTTCCCATTTACCCTTAAGATTTGTTGGTCTACTCCCAACTCTTGTACTTCGTATGCGTTGTTACTAAACACGCGTGTCACCTGAAATGGTCCCTCCCAGTTGGGCGACCATTTTCCCATTGTTCGATCTCGTCGATCCATGGGCAACACCGCTTTCCAAACATAGTCGTTTGCGGTAAAGGTTTTTCTTTGGACTTTCTTATTGCATGCCCTGGCGACTCGGGCCTTTTGGCGCAGCAACACATTTAAAGCCACCATTCTTTCCTCGTCTAAGTCCACGAGTTCATCTAACATCATTTCCCAGTATTGTTCTGATGGAATCTCATATTGTCGTTGCACTCTAACGGACTGCAAGCATACTTCTGCGGGTAGCACAACGTCGTGTCCGTAGGTTAGACGGAATGGAGTAGAGTTGGTCGACTCCTTGGGTGATGTCCGATAAGCCCACAACACTTGGCTCAACGTCTTATGCCAGTACTTTGGCTTTTTCGCCACGTGCTTCTTGATCAAACCAATTATTATCTTGTTAGCTGCTTCGACCTGACCATTAGCCTGAGCATAGTATGGCGTCGAAGTAACCAACTTGAAACCTGTTTCCGCCACAAACTCCTGCATCTTCTGCCCCACAAACACAGAACCTTGATCTCTCGTGATTGTCTCAGGTATCCCAAATCTATACAAGATATGATTCTGGATGAAATCTATCACGGCCTCTTGATACACTTTCACCAAAGGCACATCCTCTATCCATTTCGTGAAATAGTATATTCCTACGAGGATGAATCTTTGCTGCTTCGACGAAGCTGGCCGAATATCTCCTATTACATCTAAAGCCCATCCTCAAAAAGGCCATGGCTTGACAATCACATGTAATTCGCTGGCTGGGATATGCTGGATGTTCGCGTGCTTCTGGCAATCCTGGCATTCTTTTGCGAAATCTATACAATCCTTAAGCATGTTGGGCCAGTAGAACCCTTGTCAAAACAAAAGCCATTTCATTTTTTGGCCAGCCTGGTGAGCTCCACAAGCCCCATTATGAACCTCAGAAACTGCCAAATATGCATCAGTGTCTCCTAGACACTTGAGCAATACCCCTTCTGGAGTTTTCTTCAATAACTCGTTTCCTACTAGGACATAACTCATTGCTCTGTACTTAGTCTTTCGATCGGTGCTTCCCAACTGGTTTTCCAGATACTCTATAATTGACCTTCGCCAGTCTGTTGGTGGCATATCATTAACAAAAACCTCACAACTTTCTAAACCTTCGACCAAGTTCATCGAGACTTTGGATATCGACCAACTTGATGGTGTGTGTACGTTTGACACCATCTTTTTCCTAGTTTCGACGAAGCTTTTCAACTTACCTTCCGACACTTTATAACCAGAGGCAATTTGTGCCAGCTCGTTAGCTTTCTGGTTTTTTATCCTTGGCACATGCGAAATGTTGACAATTTTGAAATGTTCCAACAAACGCTTCGCCAACGAAAAGTAACTTAAAAGATGCTCCTTTAAGCATTTATACTCCCTCGTAATTTGTTTAATCACCAATTCTGAATCTCCTTTTACCTCAAGCTCTTTGGCTCCCAAGTCTTTGAGTATCTTGAGACCAGTAATTAAGGCTTCGTACTCTGCCTCGTTGTTTGAACACTTGCCATCGACTTTGCATTTAAAAGTAGTTGGGATTCCTTGTGGGGATATTATTAGGATTCCAACACCTGCCCCGTTTTTATGGCTCGACTCATCAAAGTACAATTTCCAAGGGGTGACGTCGATGCTATGTATCGACGTTTCGACTATAGCGTGGTCGATAATGAAGTCCGCCACTATTTGACCCTTTATCGCCCTCAAAGGGACATATCTCAGGGAGAATTCATTTAACGCTAGTGCCCATTTCCCAATTCGACTATGCAAAATAGGTTTGGACAACATATGCTTAATAACATCAAAATGCGACGAAACATAAACATTAACTGGCTTAATATATTGTTTTAATTTCATACATGAGAAGTACAAACATAGGCATAGCTTTTCAATCATAGTGTACCTAGTCTCAGCATCTATCAATATCCTACTAAGGTAATAGATGGGTCTTTCGACGCCACCATCATCCTCTTGTGCTAACATACTGCCTATGGTCGTATCCGACGCTGCAATGTACAACTTCATGCTTTTATTTATACTAGGTGGTAATAGGATTGGAGGCTTCGTAAGGTATTCTTTGATTGCGTCGAAAGCCTCTTGTTGCTCTTGTCCCCAGCGGAACTCACTTTCCTTCTTGGTCTTGAGCAGTGGTGAAAACACTTTCGTCTTGCCACTTAGGTTTGAGATGAACCTCCTCAAGAAATTTATCTTCCCCAACAAAGACTGGAGCTGTTTCTTTATCATTGGAGGCTTGAGATCCAGGATGGCCTTTGTTTTGTTCTGGTTGATCTCGATGCCTCGCTTGTGGACTACGAATCCCAGGAAATCCCCTGCACGAACACCAAAGGCACATTTTAGTGGATTCATTTTTAATCCATATTTCCTCATTCGCTTAAATGAGCGTCGGAGGTGGTCGAGATGACCATCCTCTGATGACGATTTTATGACTATGTCATCAATGTACACCTGCATAAAATTCTCAATAAAATCATGGAATATAGCATTCATAGCCCTTTGGTAGGTTGCCCCAGCGTTCTTCAACCCAAAAGGCATCACCACCCATTCATATGTCCCCAAAGCCCTAGGGCATCGAAATACGGTTTTGGGGACATCTTCCTCGGCTATGAGGATTTGATTGTAACTGGAATAGCCGTCGAGCATGCTCAAATACTCAAACCCCGCGACTGAGTCGACTAGCATCTCTGCCACGGGCATCGAATATTCGTCTTTAGGAGTAGCGTTGTTCAAATCCCTAAAGTCAATGCACACTCGAAGGGTCCCATTTTTCATAATAACAGGAACTATATTTGCTATCCATTCTACATACCTTGCAGTTCTGATGAACAGACTTTTAAGCAATCTTTCAATTTCCTGCTTGATCTTCGACGTCACTTCTGGGGTGAAACACCGAGGGTGCTGCTTTACTGGCCTTTTGCCTGGCTTGTTTGGGAGGCGATGCTCCACTACACTCCGACTCAAACCAGGCATTTCACCATAATCCCAGGCAAACAGTCCCTGTATTCTTTCAACACCTTAACCAATTTGGCTTTCATTGTCGGTCCTTCCTTGGCACTCACGTAGGTGAGCCTTTTGGTTGTTCCATCCCCTAAGTCGACTTCCTCAAGCGGGTCCTGGGCTTGCATTCTCTGTAGTTCATGATCTGGGCCTTTCTCGAACCCTAAAGGCTCATCATCATAAATACCATCAAGCCTCTGATTTTCTACAGCTTCCCTTTGGCCTTGTGAGCCATTAGCTTTTTTGTCATGGTCGGCCCCCTAGTTATTTGGAGAGTCTCGTCCTTTTCGAGTGCCGACATCTTTCTATTTTCAGCCAGATAGGCCGAAATCCGAGTCATGCCTTCTGACTCAGCCGTCATTTTCACCAGTAGTGGACCACCCCATTGGTGGCATTTTCATTGGCTTTCGTCGGCAGCGTCCCAGATGAACCCGTAGTCTGGGTCTAAGTTCAGGACACGACCCGTGTCGACGGAGGTGTAAGACCTTGATCCGTCATCACAAGGAGCCACATTTGCTAAGTGCTGGTCAAAAGAATTCTTGGTACCCTTGGCTTCGTCGACTTTGTAATAGCTTTGATCTGCCTCAATAACAGATCAATCTTTGGTTCATTGTTGATGGCACTGCCCTAATTCCATGGATCCACTCACGTCTCAACAACAGATTGAAGTTTGCATTCGATTTGATGACCATGAAAAGTGTCAGCCTGTTGGTCGTACCTATTGCCAAGTCCACTTGGACGACCCCCAGGATGTTACTGGTCTTGCCTTCGTAGTTGGACAAAACCATGTTGTGCTGTCGGAGGTCAGCCTTCGTCTTTCCAATTTTCTTAAACAGGCTGTGAGGCATTAGGTTCACAGTCGCTCCACCATCTACAAACACTTTGTTGACAGACACCCCATCAATCTTTGCCTTTATGAACAACGACTTTAAATGATACATCATCCCAGGGCTAGGACGTTCAAACATAGCCGTTTGTTCTTCGACCACTTCACTGTTCATCACATAATAGCATAGCGGCTTGTCATCCGCATTCTCACCTGTGATGAAGTCTTCTTCAGTTTCAGAGATTTCAGATACCACATCATACTCAGCTGGTAGAACCGACACGATACCACAGTTTACCACGAAATCTTCGCCATAGGTGTCATCATTGGTGTCTTCGTACATGTCTTCATCAAAATCCCCTTCAGGTGATGGGCCATACTCTTCATCAGACTGAGGGGAGTATTTAGGCTCTTCTTCATCTGACTGAGGAGTATACTCTGGCTCCTTCTTGTTCTCCGTCAGCGAAGTACACTTTGAGCTCTGGGTCGACACCACTTCCTTTTCTCCTGAAGTGTTCACAGTCACTGCCATGGTCTGGTTCATCGCCACCTTGTTCTTTTCTACCCATCTTCCTCTTGGGTATTGGCGCTTCTGCCCAGATGTTCCGACAGGCTTCACTTTTGAAGTCGTAGCCTCTCTTTCAGCCTTCTTATTGCGCTGATAGCGCCTCCACTGGGTCCTAGTCATAGGGTTTTTCCCTTTGTAGTTGGGGGACACCCTATATCCTTCTTGTTCGACCCCTTTGTAGGTGACACTCGCCTCCTTTTCCAAATCAAGAGCTTTCCACTTTGGTCTTTTGCTTCCTTTCTGATTCACTGGGGCCATCCATCTTTCCTGTGGAGAGTCTGATGGGGGCACGGAAGTTTTAGGCCTTGCCCCTTGGAACAACTTTCGGTACTCCTCATTTCGATGAGGGGCCCCGCTCCCATCGAACATAAACCTTGGGGCAGGTGGCTTGCTTTCTGGCAGCACTTCTCTCTTGCTTACCTCATACCTCTCAACAACTTTCTCATCGAACACAGCATTGCATTTGGGACATAGTGCGGCTTTCGAGCCGCTTATCCTGCACTTTTCCTGAAAATCCTCCAACCTTTCACCAGCCTGGGGGTACACTGCTTCAAGTTTGTCCTCTGCTCTCTTGTCGAAACCTTCAGTAGTTTCGACCATCATGCATTCTACCACTTCAGCCATTGGTGGCTTATCGAGGCCCTCAGTAGCTTCGACCATCAAACATTCATACACTTCTGAATACAAAGCCTCTTCAACCTTCAGTGGGTCGGTGTCAACCTGCATCTTCGGCTTCTCGCCAAATTGGAGTCGACCCTCCTTCAAAGCCTTCTTCACCAAATCCCTGAAAAGAACACATTGAGCTGTTTTATGACCAAGGAAATTATGAAACTTACAAAATCCCCTCTTTTTCTTTTGCTCTAGAGGGGGATCTTTCAAACCAGACAGAATAATTATTTGACCATCTTTAACCAGTAAATCAAATATTTCATCACATTTGGAAACGCCAAAAGTATAAGTTTTAGCGACGTATTTATCCGTCTTGTTAGTTTCGGTGGAATTTTTCCCGTTCGATGGTTTCAATAGTTTGCATGTATAGGGAGGTCCCGACTTAAGTTCAGCCACGTGCATCTCACTTTCGTCGACGACTTCTTCATCGTCGGACGAATATTCGTCAGTAGCCACATAAGATACTTTTTCTTTTTTACGATATCTATTAGACTGGGCCTTTTCAGCTTTCAGACGTTCGACCTGGCAAACTCGGTCAGCCAGTTACGCCATATCTCTAAGATACTGCGTGTCCAACTTCTTTCTGATCGAATAGTCCAGGCCGCCAGCAGCCATTTCGACTAATTCGTGTTCAGGGACTCGAGTAAAGCACCGTGCTTTCAAAAGTCTAAACCTATTCAAGTACTGGTCTACGGACTCCGTGGCCTTGTGTTTGACGCTTGCCAACTCTTTCAAACTTATTTTCGACTGTCCCATATAAAATTGTTCGTGAAACAGTCTCTCCAATTGTGCCCATGTATGAATGGACTGAGGGGGCAACATGGTAAACCACGTGAACACATTCTTCGTGAGGGAACTTGGGAAATATTTCATTTTCAAGTCCTCATTGTTCGCTATGTCGCCTGCTTCGGTTTGATACCTAGCGACGTGTTCGACCGTGGACTCTTCCGTTTCCCCAGCGAACTTGGTGAACTTAGGCACTTTCTATCCCCTGGGCAATTCTGTTTGTAATACAAAATCAGGTAATGGGGATGTATATGTCGGCCATCGAAGGCCTGGGTTCGCTCCATTACGGACCATGATACGTTCGACTACGACCTCCAAGTTATGTTCTCCAGCCAAGGCGTCTTGTCAAACCTGCTGGACAACAAAATCTGGATCTTGGTTCCTATGGACAATCACAAGAGGCCTTTGAACTCTCCTAGGGATCTCCTTGAACTCACGAGGTTGTTCTATAGTTTCGTCGAAGACTTTGTCCTGATGACGAGGCGTCTCTGGTCGAGGTGGTGGGGTCTGTCGACCCTGAGTCCTAGGGGCACCTAAGAAGTCACCGATTCGTGTCATCTGAGTTGCCAGTTGTTAGTAACTCTGGGTTGACTCTTGTATCAGTGGTCTTAATATTGTACCCATCTGTTGGGTCAACATGTGGACCATCTCATGATTACTCTCGTCCATCTGTTGCCTCATGACCGCGACGGAACTACAGGTAAAGGTTGGTATGGATTGAGAGACAAGGTTGAATCCTAGGGGTCGAATCATCTGGTTCGATACGTGTCCTGTCCCTTGATAAGTCGAAAATACTGGGGATGAACTTTCCCCAAACAAATGGCTGCTAGAATGCAAACTTGACATGAACTCTGGCGGTATTCCATACGATCTAGGTATAGGCATGGTGATACTAGGCATATATTGCCCCGTAGTCCCTGCCATTGTCGATCTCAGGTCATTTCGACGCGGCATTGCAATTGGTCTGCTAGGAGAGGTTGACACCGCTGATATGGTACCAGAGCCAACATCAGTTGTCTGTGTTCCCACCGCAGTTTCCGCTGGAGGCGGTTCTTCGTTCGGTCGTGGTGTTACCATCTTACCACTATGCAAAAACATATACTCAATTCACACACGTCCCACCGGGTGTGCCACTTTGTTCGCCTGGGCGAACAACCGCTGGCCTTCTGTTGCAGGTTCACTTGCGGGATCGACCACACAAATCCCAGAACAGGGGAGCTGGAAGCGTATGTTTGTGGTGCGTTTTAGTTTCTCGGGTTTTTAGTGAGAGTTGTCACGCCGAGGTGACCTTGGTGACGCAAAGAGTTTTCTAACGATCAACGAGTTTGGCGCAAAAACAAAGAAATAAAGGAAAGGCTGAGTAAAACAAGAAAAAACAATGTCTTAAATTAAAAACTGGAAGTAAATTGCATTAAGTAGAATTTGGACGCAGATGTACATTTGTTTACGGGAGTTGTAACACCCCATTTTAATTATTTAGACGTCTTGTGTTATTTTGTTTGTGTGACCTTGTTTGGGGGTGTGTTCGAGTGCGATGGGATGGTTATGGTAGGACATTACTGTTAAATGCGGGGTTTAGACCATAAATAATAAGGTGGGGTGACTTAGTACTATTATTAATAGGATTATTATTCTTATTACTATTGTTATTATTATTGCTATTATTATTATTATTATTATTATTATTATTATTATTATTAGTAATATTGACATTAGTGTGGCAATTTTAGTGAATTAAAATAATATAAGATAAATCATTAATGGGCTGATGAGTTAATGAAGGGCAATTTAGTAATTGAGTGATAATTAGTGGAAATTGGTAAAGGTTTAGAATAATCAGAATTTTAGAGATAGAAAGAGGAAAAGCTAAGGAGAGGAAGAACAAGGGTGTGCTAGGGCAAAGATCTTCACCAATTTTCGCAGGAATTAAGCAAGAATTCGAGGTAAGGGGGAGAAACGAGTTTAATATTGGTGATATATTCATGATAGGGTAGTGGGGAGTCCTTAACCCCGAAGGCATTTGTATGTAAAACTGTTGAATTGATGATTGTTGTATATGTCTGATGTGATTCTGAAAATCGTGTATGAATTGATATGTATTTTCATGAATTGTTGTGGTTGTTGCTATTGTATGAACATGTTGCAGACCTGTTGATTTTGACTCAAGTTAGGAGAACGATTTGAGATTATAGACTTATAATACATGTAGTAATTCTAGGTACAAGAGAAAAGATGAAAATTGGACCTAAAATCAGTGTAGAAACGATTATAGGACTGGTTAGAAGTGAAGAAGTGTGGAAATTGTAGCAGAATACAGAATAGTGAGGCTTCTGGTGAATTGCGTAATAGATCTGGCGATACGCGTATCAGGTGGGACGATACGCGTATGGAATGGCCTGATACGCAGCAATACGCGTATGGGAGTTAGGTAGTACGCGTAATAGGAGGGTAATACGCGTATGGTGTTGGAATTTGGGAAATTCAGTGAGAAGACGTCTCTATCCGTACGCGTACGTCATAAGGCAATACGCATAAGGACTTGGGCATTATGAGGGAATACACGTATGAAGGGAGTCAATACGCGTATGGGTTGGGCGGGCGAGCTGGCAATATGCGTATGGCATGGGGCAATACGTGTATGGCCAGCGAAGTTGCAGAATTTTACCGTTTCGCGATTCCTTTCCCGTTTTCGCGTCCGATTCGGTTTCTTTTGGTTTGAGAGGTTGGGAATAGGTGCCAGGTGCTGAGAAATAAAACGTTGGTGATGAAAATATTAATATTAATAATTTTAATTGATTAATTAATTAATTAGGTGTTTGGTGTGTATGAAGCAAATCACTTGACGATGGTGTTGATGATATGTATGATGTGATCAGGAGGATCGTGTGCATGTATTTACACTTGTATACATGTTTTGTTGTGCATAATCGAGTCTTGCATATTCATGGTGATTGGTGGGATGGATCATTGCTCAGGAGGAGTGTATGCGATTCATCCGTACTCCTATATGGAGGATGGTGGGGGATAGATCATTGCCAAGTAGTGGTGTATGTGATCTATCCGTGGTTCGATTGAATGAACCAATGAGTCGGTACCGCATGCATGGTGTCGTGTTGCATTACATTATTAATTGATGTTGTTGATGATATTGGACAGTAGGTCTGTGTTGGTGTGTTGTTGATTTATATGTGTAAATACTACCTTCTTATCATGTATTCATTCACCATTATATATTGAACGTGATTTCTCACGCCTTTTGTTGTTGTTGTGTCTGTGCTTCTTCGGAAGTACAGATAACCCAGGTACTTAGGTTGCTTGGATGTTCGTGTTGCCTGTTCAAGTCTATAGGAGTGCTCTGATACGTAACACGGGATGTCGGGATATTTTTGTAGTTGCTTTGGTTTTATTACATTCTTTGTTACGTATTCCATTTTGTCGAATTATTTTATGGAGAACCTTGTTTTAAGTATAATGTTGGTGAATTTTGGCAGATGGCCCTGAATTGAAACTAAATGATTATTTCCGCTGATTCTTTATTCAATTTAATACAATAAAGAGTTTCTGCTTGTTTTGATGATGTGGCATTCCACTTTTTGGTGCAAACTCTGAATTATCTTTAATATTTTGTTTATTTTCAAAATGGGGAAAGTGGGGTGTTACAGGAGTGAACTCGTTTCTCTCTAAGCTTGGTACTTTGAGTATTTTCCCTTCCAATGTGAAAAAATGCGACCTCTAAAATGAAAAGTACAGCGCCTTATATAGGCCTAAAATGTAACTGTTTGTCTACCCGGATGTCTCCTGAAGCTGACACGTGGCACCCCACTTTCTTTTTAACTTCCCATAGTCTTGGAAGTTTCAAATTTTTTCCGCCTAAACGCTTTATGCCTTGAAGTCAAAATCAACTTGTCGCCTCATTTCCTTCCGACGCCGAGGCTTGTCGCCGTTTCTCCGACGTGCCATTCTGCTGGTGTCGAGTCGACACCTTGACGTGCCCCTTTACGCCGACACGCCCTGGAATCTCCGGATCCCACCATCAGTCGAAATCCAGTGTCAAAAGATTTTTTGGTAAAATAAAATAGTTTAATATTTTTGTGAATTATTAAAAAAAGAATCAACTCAAAATCACAAAATTCATTTTAAATAAATTCATTTAATATTTTAATTTTTGAATCAATTAAATAAAATCATAAAATTCAAATATTTGAATTTTCAAAAAGGGCGCCAAGAACATGGCAAGAACACGCGCCACCCTCTGTTTCTGCAGATTTGCATTTTCTATCCAATCTCACTGAATACTTGATGATATCATGCAATCTACACATCAATCTGCTCGTTTTCACCTCACGATCATGTATATGGTCTTTAATTTCATTTATTTTAAGCATGGAATAAGAAATCAAAGAGAAACCTCAAGAACCCTAAAATTTGCATGAAGGCTCAGAAATTCCATACACGATTCAAACAAAGCAATTGGTTGAGGGTAAACACTCTATTCATGATTATGAACATATGGCCAAATTATTGTGCACCAAAATATGCATGGATCATAGAGTTAGAAGAGTTCATGCTTACCTCTTGCAGCTGGTGATCGTGTTTTGTGTTAGAGGTGTTGCAAGCTGGTTCCAATGATTTGCACAGCTTCCTTAGGTGCCAAGTGATGTGTCTGAATGCTTGGAGTGGTTTGAAACAAGATGAAACTTGAGATGGTACCTCAACTGCACCTCTGTCAAGAACTTGAGCAGTTGGCAAGTGATTTCTAGAAATCAGTGTTCCAAATGTTGTTTAAGTGTTTGGATCACTTATATATGATGTTTATGAGGTGTGTGTGTGATTGGTTTGGTTGGAATAGCTCTCAAACTCAAAACCCGATAGTGACTTGCTTTGGAAGGTAAATTTGGAAGTGAGAAGGTGATTTTGAGGAAAGCATCTGTTTGATGGCTTTGGTGTACTCAAACTGAGCACAAATGAGCTCTATTTATAGTAGAGCAAGTTTGTTTTGCAAGCAATAGTGAATGGTAACTGCTGCAGAAGTTTGGCAAATGTTGATCAATAGGAATCCAAGTCTCCTCTAGCCATTGACTAGAGGTTAGAGCACAGGCTGCTGGTTCCCTAGTTCTTGGATAAGTCTTGACTGAATTCAGTTGGAAAGGGCTCAGTCCATGCCACCTTGGTGCATCCATTAAATGCTCCAAACCAAAATTGGAGTCTTGTCCCTCTTTTAGGCATTTCTAGGTTTGGCATGCTACTTTTAGTTCTAAGGACTTGGGAGGCTGATGGATTAGTGTTTGTCCCTCCTTAGTATCCCTCTGAGGTGTTCAGATGGATAAACTTGTTTGTCATTTGCAAAATTTGCTCAAATCGAGCAAAATGCACAAATCTGCCTTGCCATGACAGTTTACAGCAAGGCACATTGTCATTGTCATATCTCATGGCTTAAGTGGAGTTTCATGGAGTTCTTGGCCATTTTGGAAAGCTCTTATATGATACAACACATGTGTGATCATAGTTTGTCTTGATACCTTTTGGATCCAAGTGAAAAATCCCCCTACTTTTGGAAAAAAAGCAAGACAGATTCTGACTTAGTGAAAATTTCACTAAGTGTTGGAAAAAGTGACATTTCATGTTTTCAGCCACTTTGATCCAACCATAACTAAACATCCATGATGAATTGGAATGAGGTGTAGTTGACACTTTTAAAGTATGCCATGAGAGCTACAAATCCATCTTTGGATCAGCCCAAATGGTTGCTTGGATCTCAAGTTATGATCCTTGGAAGTTGGTACCCTAGCCACTTTGTTCCATAACTTAGAAAATTTCTAAGTTTTTTATGGTTACCCCTTTTACAAGTTATCCCACTTTTCTTGATTTTTCTTGATGAATGATGATTCCAATCACACATTAACATCATTTTAGGGTCAAAGAACCATATTTGGGAAAAATCTCAAAAAGTCAAAGTTGACTTTTGTGCACAGTTGACTTTTTGTCAGATGAACTCCAAACTGTGCGATCCTCTATGAAATCAAGTCCTTGACCTAAATCAAACTTGATGGATTAATTTCATAGGTGTTATAGGGTGTATTGAATCATTTCCCAAGGTTTGGAAGCATGTCTTGGTCAAAATTCAAAGGCACAGTTGACTTTTCCCGCGAAACCCTAATAGTGGTTCTGATGAATTTGAAACTTGTTGATCAAGCTTCTTGGATCAATCCATTATTGCAAATGGATCAATGTAGTGTGTTAGAGACCCTCAAATCCTCTCTTGAGGTCTTGGCTCATGTTTTGTCCCAAAAGTCAACTTAGGGGTGAATTAGGTCAAGGAACCCTAATTCATGATATTTAGTGTATGCATCCCCTGGGGTTAGATTGACTTGATGATTGGGTTCATGATGTCCCTTGGGGCATCTTAGGTTGTGCTTTGAAGCCTTTGGCTCACGCCCAGAGGAAAATTTCCATCTGGAGGCCCCAGTCGACCAAAACCCTAATTTGGTGACACTGGCGATCTTGAGGCTTAATCCACTCATAATGTCATTCCTTGATTGATCCTTTGTCTAAGAGCTCTGAGAGGGCTTGAAACCCTAAATTTGATTGTAGTGGATGCTCACCCATCTTTGGGGAGACTAATGAGGTATAATGGTCCATCCATATTGTGATGATGATTTGCACAATGATGGAAAATCTTAGTGGTCAAAATTTGGGGTATGATAGATGCCCCTATTTAATCTTCTTGGACCCGAAGGTGTGAATGGCGAAGGTATTCGGGCATTCGGGGTGCAAGAGAATTAAATATCAGAATACCCGATATCTTGATGGTGGTTATGCATGGTAGCTTACGCATTCCTCTTCTTTTGCTAAGTGATGATGCTTAGAAAAGGTAAACTTCCCCTCGATCCTGGTTTCCTACCGAGGAACTGGTCTTAGTTTCTGAAATGAACTTCCCCTCGATCCTGGTTTCCTACCAAGTAACTGGTCTTAGTTGTTGATGTAAACTTCTCGTCAATCCCGGTTTCCTACCAAGGAACTGGTCTTAGTTTCTGAAATAAACTTCCCCTCGATCCTGGTTTCCTACCAAGGAACTGGTCTTAGTTTCTTAAATAAACTTCCCCTCGATCCTGGTTTTCTACCAAGGAACTGGTCTTAGTTTCTTTTGTCAATAAACTTTCTTGACAAGGGACGCTATTTGCAGCCGTTTTCATCAAACTTCTCGCCGAATTTTCCTGGTGAGATGCCATTTGATAGAAAAAAGTTGATGTCAGAGTTGCTGGGGAACCCAGTCGTCTGAGTTGTAGAGGTGTACAAACTTCTCTGTTGGAGATGCCATTCGTTGACTCTACTGGGGGAGAACGAGTCTCTTGAGAGACTGCTTTTTGCTTGGGGATACTACATCATATTTTTCTCGGGATCTTCTCGGAGAAATTCCATATGATGTGATCCAATTTTAAGGTACTGACGACCTTTTCGTCTGCGAAATTTTTCGGAGGAAAACAGTTGCATTGCCGAATCTCTGATTAAGAGGCTTTCTCTGGGGATTTTCCTTAATGCGGGAAAGTGAAGACATCATCTTCAATGGCGAAGAGTGACGCTGGCTTAAGGTTCCCTGGCCTTTCAGAGGTTCAAGTTATCAAAGTGGTCAAGGGACCCACTTCAATTCAGCAGCAAAGTGAAGGAGCGGTTGGTCAGACGCCTCCTTTCCCGACGAGGAAAGAACTGACAACTCGGTTGAAAAGACGTTTATCACTAGGGAACAAGACCGACTAGAGTGATAGTGATGCAATATGAATATGAATGTAAATCAATAATGCATGATGTATGTATGTATATGCTGACAAAACTGATGCGACATACAGACTAGTGGATGAACACGGCTGGATACTCGGCCACACCGGGAGATGAAAAGTATCATTGGTTCAGAAAATAGCAATTCTGCCTTGCTTAGGAAGGATAATCCCTGTTAGGAGCTACGTTGGTCGGACTTAGGAGATGAGAACTCTGCCGAGGGTGTCAGACGAAACATTCGCATCTGACACAGCTGATCCTTCGTTCAGGTGCACTGGTTAAGAAGGAGTACTTTGATTATGTACTTTGAAGCTCAATTACTTCTGGAGTAGCGATCGATGCTCTTTCGATGTTCAATAGTCAAAAGAAATTGCCATCTTTATTTTAAAAGCAGAAAAAGTTTTGACAAGTAAATTCATTTTTGTTTTATTTCAAGAATCGTTAATCATGTTAAAATGTCATTCTGTAAAGCTAAAATAAATAAGAATTGCAAACAAAAGCACAAGGGCTCAAACTTTATTGATAGGATGGAAATAAGCCGAGCGCGTAATTCCATGGAGTATTTACAAAGTTAGAAAATGGTAATTTAAGGGAAAAGGGCTACATTGAAACTCAACAGCCGCTATCCTTCTACCAATTTTTAATTCTGGACATCCAGAGCTTCTGTCGAAGATGACCTTGACTGGATTTTTTCCTGATGGTGTAACTGCTGCGGAGCTGAACTGATCAGACGTAGTTACTTGCCATTATCCCTGATTTTTGCCTGGATTGTACTGTGATGTTTCCAATCCACCGGGATGGTTTTTGCTTATGTCTCTAATTTTTTCCTGGACCGCCCTTTCGGGTTTTCAATCCACCGAGACGTTTTTCTTTTATTTTATTTAGGCGAAGTATTTCTTGACTACATCAACATTTGTGGGGTAGGCAAACTCCTCCCCATCCATGGTTGCGAGTCTCAAGGCGCCGCCTGAGAAGGCTTTCTTGACCACATAGGGGCCATCATAATTCGGAGTCCATTTGCCCCGGGAATCAGTGAGGAATGATTGTATCTTCTTGAGCACGAGTTCTCTTTTCCTGAAGACGCGAGGTCGGACCTTTTTGTCAAACGCCTTCTTCATTCTCTGTTGATACAACTGACCATGGCATAGTTCCGTTATTCATTTTTCTTCGATCAGATTCAGTTCATTGTGTCGACTTTGACACCATTTAGCTTCTGTTAGCTTAGCTTCCATCAATACCCGGATTGATGGGATCTCTACTTCTATGGGAAGCACTGCCTCCATGCCATATACTAGAGAGAAAGGGGTTACCCCTGTTAAAGTACGGACAGATTGCGGTAACCGTGAAGAGCAAAGGGTAGCATTTCGTGCCAATCTTTGTAGGTTACACCCATCTTCTGAACGATCCTCTTGATATTCTTGTTAGCCGCTTCTACCGCTCCATCCATCTTTGGTCGGTAGGGAGATGAGTTATGGTGTTCGATCTTGAACTCAGAACACAGCTCTTTCATCATCTTATTGTTCAAGTTTGATCCATTGTCAGTAATGATCTGGCTTGGAACACCATAACGACAAATAATATTGTTTTTTATAAAGCGGACCACGACTTGTCGGGTTACATTGGCGTACGACGCTGCTTTGACCCACTTGGTGAAGTAATCAATGGCTACCAAGATGAACCGATGCCCGTTCGAAGCCTTAGGTTCAATCATGCCGATCATGTTGATTCCTCATATGCAAAAAGGCCATGGGGAAGAAAGAACTTTGAGATGTGTTGGCGATACATGGATTTTGTCTGAGTATATCTGACACTTGTGACACTTCCTCATGTACTTGTAGCAGTCAGATTCCATGGTCAACCAGTAGTACCCTGCTCTTAGAATTTTTCTCGCCATTGTGTATCCGTTAGCATGAGTGCCAAAGGATCATCCGTGAATTTCTTTTATCAGCATGTCTGCTTCTAGTCTGCCTACGCATCGGAGCAAGACCATGTCAAAGTTTCTCTTATAGAGTGTATCACCGCTCAGAAAGAAGATGCCTGCTAGTCTTCTGAGGGTCTTTTGGTCCTTTCTGGATGCCCCAGGTGGATACTCTTGTTTTTGAAGGAAGCATTTGATATCGTGATACCAAGGTTTTTCGTCTATGACTGCTTCAATCGTGAAGACATGAGCGGGCCTTTCAAGGTGCATTATGTCGATCTTAGGTATGTCATTCCATTGACCTACACTAATCATGGAAGAGAGAGTGGCTAATGCATCAGCCATGTGATTCTCTTCAAGAGGGATATGATGAAACTCGATTCTGTTGAAGAATGGTAACAACCTTCTCGCGTAGTCTTTGTAAGGAATCAGTCTTGATTGGTATGTGTTCCAATCTCCTTTGATTTGATTGATAACCAGGGCTGAATCGCCATATACATCCAAGTTCTTGATCCTTAAGTTGATCGCTTCTTTGAGACCCATGATACAAGCTTCGTATTCAGCTCGTTGTTTGTACACTTGAATGTCAGTCTGGCGGTGAAAGGAATGTGGGTACCCTGAGGGGTAACAATGATTGCCCCAATTCCATTTCTGTAATGGTTGACAGCTTCGTCAAAAATTAATCCCCATTGGGATCCTGGTTCTGTCCCTTCACTGGGTAGTGGTTCATCACAGTTTTTCATTTTTAGATACATGACATCTTCGTCTGGGAAGTCAAATTCGACTGATTCCTGATCGTCAATCGGTTGATGAGCCAAATGATCGGCTAGAATACTTCCTTTGACGGCTTTCTGAGCATGGTACTCGATGTCGTATTCGGATAACAACATCTGCCAACGGGCAATCCTTCCCGTGAGAGCAGGCTTTTCAAAGACGTACTTGATTGGATCCATTTTGGAGATTAACCAAGTAGTGTGACGAATCATATACTGGCGAAGACGTTTGGCTGCCTAAGCCAGAGTATAGTAAGTTTTATCGAGCATAGTGTACCGAGTTTCGCATTCGGTGAATTTCCTGCTCAAATAATAAATGGCAGACTCTTTCCTTTTTGTTTCGTCCTGTTGGCCAAGTACACAACCCATTGAGTCTTCCAAGACTGTTAAGTAAATGATCAGTGGTCTTCCTTCCACTGGAGGTGATAGAATCGGTGGGTTCAACAGATATTCCTTGATACTGTCGAAGGCGGTTTGGCAGTCATCTGTCCAAATGCAGTCCTGATTTATTTTGAGTAATTTGAAAATCGGCGCACATGTCGCGGTCATGAGGAATATAAATCGGGAGATGTAATTCAGATGTCCCAAGAATCCTCTGACTTGTTTTTCAGTCTTTGGAGAAGGCATTTCTTGAATGGCCTTGACCTTGTCAGGATCAACCTCAATTCCTTTCTGGCTGACGATGAACCCTAAAAGTTTCCCTGAACGGACACCGAATGTGCATTTGTTGGGATTCAAGCGGAGTTTATAGTTTCTCAACCGCTCAAATAGTTTTGACAGGTGGGTCACATGCTCCTCCTCTGGTCTAGATTTGGCAATCATGTCATCGACATATACCTCGATTTCCTTGTGTATCATGTCATGAAACATAGTAGTCATGGCCCTTTGATAGGTTGCCCCGACGTTCTTCAAACCGAATGGCATTACCTTGTAACAAAAAGTGCCCCATGGGGTATTGAAGGAAGTTTTCTCCATGTCTTTCGACGCCATTTTTATCTGATTATAGCCCGAGAATCCATCCATGAAGGAGAAGACTTTGAACTTTACTGTACTGTCAACCAGCATGTCAATGTGTGGTAAAGGAAAGTCGTCCTTTGGACTAGCCTTGTTTAGATCTCTGTAATCTACACACATTCTGACCTTTCCGTCCTTTTTCGGAACTGGTACTATGTTGGCTAACCATTGAGGATATTCTGATGTGGCGAGGAAACCTGCGTCAATCTGTTTCTGGACTTCCTCTTTGATTTTGATGGCCATGTCTGGATGAATTCGTCTCAACCTCTGTTTTACTGGTGGACATTCTGATCTCAACGGTAGATGATGTTCCACGATGCTGGTATCCAACCCTGGCATATCCTGATAGGACCAAGCGAATACATTGGGAAGCTCTTTGAGAAGCTTTATCAAACTTTCTTTGACAGCTGGACTGAGTAGGGCCCCAATCCTGATCTCTTTTCTCTCTTCCTCTGAGCCCAAGTTGACTGTTTCCAACGGCTCTTTGTGAGGTTTAATGGACCTTTCCTCTTGTCTGAGTAATCGGGAGATCTCCTCTGGAATTTCTTCGTCCTCTTCTTCTTCAGCCTCAAATACCGGGAATTCAAAGTTGGGAGAAGGCATCGGATCGTATGTTTCAACGGGGTTTAAAACAAGCAATCTGCATGACGTGATGATTTGTGTTTAGAAGAGATAGAGAAAATGCAAGAGTGTGTGCAGTGTATTATTTTTTTTTACTGCTTGTTTTTATTATTTGAATTGTTTTTTAGGATTACCATTTTCTGAAAAACGAAAAGAGAAAATAGTAATTAATGCGGAAATTACAGAACGACGTTTATTTATTTATGATCTGTCGATTCTTGAAACTACAACCCTATAAAACAAAACTCTGTCGCTTTGGGCGAAGCGAAGAGGGATATTTACAGAAAGTGAGCCCTATCAAAACATCTGTTTAACCTGGGCAGGGTGAAAGGTTAAAACAAATATGGCCATTACTTTGACTTATTAACGATCTTCAGAACATCGACTGCAACCCATTGGCGGCGAACTCCTCGGTGAATCACAAAGTCTGGTACCTTGCTTGATTTGTCTTCAGAAATAACGCTGATTTCTGGTGGAGCAGGATCGTTGGAATCTGTCTCCCAGGCAGAGTTGTCGTAGGAGGATTCCTCAGTTGTATTTTGTATAGTGTTTGTGCTCTTAGGTATATCTCCCCATCCAGTTGGTTGGATGTCCTCGAGCCTGATACGAGAGCTTTCCGGAGCGGTATACTTGACCGTGAACTCGTATCTACCACTTGGTTGTCCCAAGGTGTCCCACACTTCTTTCAAACTGGAGGAGTCACCCTTTTCGATGACGTTGACCTCGGGAAATTCATAGTTAATGAATTTTAGTCCTGCAAACTTTTCCAATTCATCGTCGCGCTGGACATTTTCTGAATGACCTGAGTGTTGATTCCCTGACATGGTGGGGACGCATGTATCCTTTTCAATGATGTTCAACTGATTTTCATTGTTCGGCTGATTTTCTTGCCCCAAGTCTCCTGGGTACGGCTGCCAGATAGGCAGGCCATCCATCGGGCCATGATAGTCGTGGTCAAAGTTGTATTTCATTAGAGTGTCTTCCTCTAATGAGTTTGGTGGAGCACGACATCCTTCCGGATCACAATCTCTGTATATCATTTTGACGTCTGACCTTGGTATAAATCTCGGACTCTGTGCGGGATAGCAAAATGGCATATGCACCTCTTCCTGAGACATATAACCGTCCTTGTTAAGATATGACTTCCATTCCTCATCTGTGTTGGAGGAATCTCCCTCGTTGATGGTATGTACTTCTTGAGACACTTGGTGAAGGAAACCTCCACTATGGAAGAAGTTTTGAATGGGATGAAGACTTTCACCGTTAGCGGCAGTCTGGGTACAGGTTGCAGAAAAACAAAGACCCTTCTTTATTTTATTATCAGTAGGAATGATAAGCTATCCCCATCCTTTTGCGTTGTTACTCTCGATTACTTTGAGAGCATCTTTGTATGAGGAAATCGATGTTCCTTTTTCTGACTGATTTTCATTGCTCACTGAAAGTGCCTGGAACTGCGTTCCAACAACCTCCTCGGGTTCTACATAAGTGAATAATGAAAGGTTACTCACGATTAAGGCTTGTTCTCCACGGACCGTGACGAGTTGATCGTTCTTGACGAACTTCAGTTTCTGGTGCAGTGTCAAAGTGACTGCCCCAGCCTGGTGTATCCAAGGTCTTCCTAATAAGCAACTGTATGTTGCCCGGATGTCCATGACCTGGAAAGTGACTAGGAAAGTGTGAGGACCGATAGTTATGGGAAGGTCGACTTCGCCGATAACTGTTTTCCGTGTTCCGTCAAATGCTTTGACGATGACCTCACTGCCTCTCATCGGAGATCCTTTGAATGATAGTCGCATTAGAGTGGACTTCGGCATGATGTTAAGAGCCGATCTGGTGTCTACCAGTACGCTGGCTAAAGCATCGTCCTGGCAGTTGACTGTGATATTGAGCGCCATGTTATGACTTTTGGCTTTTTCCGGTAGTTCCTCATCACTAAACCCCAAGTTGTTGTAGGAAGTGATGTTAGAGACGATACTGTCGAATTGTCGTATTGGCACATCCTGTTCCACAAAGGCCTGTTCTAAGACTTTCTGTAGAGCCTCTCTGTGGGCTTCGGAACTGAGTAAAAGAGATAACACAGAGATCTTTGAAGGAGTTTGTAACAGTTGATCAACAATGTTGTATTTACTCCTTTGGATGAGCTTCAGCATCTCCTCATCGTTCTTTGAAAGGTCGGGATCACTGGATTGACCGACTGGTGGATCGGGAACTTCAGTTTGAGGTTCCTTTTCTCTGTTAGGTTTTCCAACTCCTCTGTTGAAGATTTGACTGCTCCGTGTTACTCGACTAATGTCTGCAATATTCACGACGGAGGGTAATGGAATTTCCTTTCCATTCTCATTTGTTGTTGCACCGTATTTGTAAGGGATTACCTTAGTTGATTCATACGGTAGCAATCCCGGTAGATAGATAACTACAGGAGCCTTCTGATTTTTCTGACCATCGTAAGTAACTTCAATTAATTCCTGGTTAAGAACCTTCGATTCTTCAAGTAGAGGAATGATGGTACAAACATCTTTGGTAATTTCATGATCAGAGATTACGACAACATCCTTAATCTGATCAGTGAGATAGTCTGGCGTCCAGTAGATAGACCCCGAAACTGAATATTGTTGAATTTATTTGCGGTCCAACTGACTCTGAAGGGCTGCTCGCACGAGGTAACATCCTTGATTATTTTCCGAGCAGACCCTACAACGCTCGTAGTTATGTGGTGGCATCTGGCCACGTCCGCTTTGAATGCAGTGTAACCTCACCAGGTCTATTTCCATAGATCGGACATCCTGACCTTGATGCCTAGTAGGGTTCCCGTTTGTCACACTGATTTGTTGCGTGTCTTCATCCATATAGATCGGAAGCCACCGGTGGTTTAACAAGTGTTGTAAAGTTCTTTGAACGAGAGCGCACCCTTGGTTACTCTCACAACATACTTTACAGCTCAGATAATCATGTGAAGTGAGAAAACCGAGTTGGACCTGTCTGGCGTGTAACTCCACCAAGCTGGTATTCATCAAACGAATATCAAAGATTTGAATCATGTTGATCTGATAGGGATTTCTATCACGGTAGTCCTGGATCCATCCAAGATCCATCTGACGCTGGAGGGCCTCTTGTACGAAAGAGCATCCCTGTTTGTTTACCGAGCAAGGCAGACAAGAATTGTAATCATGCCGTGGCGGATTATGATACTGGCTTTACGTTGAGTGCATTGCCACCAAGTTGACATTCATTGCACAAATTTTGTGGTTCTGAATGATGCTGGAACTTGCATGAGTCATGTTAACTCCACAAACTCGATGCTCTTGGATCTATTCGAGATCCAACTGTTCCTGTAGAGCTGATTGCACCACATAACATCCTTGATTATTTTTAGAGCAGATTTCACACTGGTGATAATTATGAGGTGGCACATGGCCATATCTACTCTATCTACAATGCATCTTGACCAAGTTGGCCCTTAATAAGAGTACATCATGAATTTGATAGTCGTTGTTAGACTCTCCTTCTATCAAATTTACTGCGGATTTCTCGTGTTGAGGCAGTGGGTTTGTGAGAACATTCAGATTCGTATCTTTGAAAGATAAGACCCCGCTCCTAACAAGCTTTTGCACATCGGATTTGAAACTGAGACAGTTTTCTATGTTATGCCCTGGTCCTCCTTGGTGGTAAGCGCAAGTCTGATCCGTTTTAAACCAAAAGGCGGATTCTCCGGTACTGTAAGAGGAGACCTGGTTTGGACGTGTCCCTTGACCAATAAGAGTGGAAACAATTCTGCGTATAACATCGGTATAGGGTCGAACCCTGGTGGTGGCGTTGTATGGTTGTTGTTGTACGGAGGGCGAGCCTGTTGAAGAGGCTGTTGATTCGGTTGGCTCTGAGAAACCTGAGGTTGATACGTAGGAACAGGCGCAGAATTGATAGCAGAAGTTACAGCTGCTACTGGTTGATACCGTCGACTTTGCTTTCCGAGAGAGATATTCCCAATATCTTGCTCTTTTTTCTTAGGGAGAACACTACCGTATCGTTTTGTATTACTTGATGATCCAGCGTCTTTAACTAACCGTCCTTCTCGGACTGCTTCCTCAAGACGAAATCCCATGCCCACCATCTCGGTGAAGTCATTGGGCGCACTGGCAACCATTCTGTCGTAGTAAAATGAGGTCAAGGTTTTCAAGAAGATCTTTTTCATATCTTTTTCCTCAAGAGGTGGACAAATCTGGGCGGCAATTTCATGCTATCTTTGAGCGTACTCCTTAAAGGTTTCCTTCTCCTTCTGTGACATCGATCTGAGTTGATCTCTGTCTGGTGCCATGTCTAGATTATACTTATATTATTGAACAAAGGCAGCACCAAGATCTCTGAAAGTGTCGATCTTAGTGCGGTTTAAACCCATGTACCATTTGAGTGCGGCACCGGTTAAACTATCTTGAAAGTAGTGAATTAGTAGCTCCTGGTTCTTTGTCTGAGCTGACATTCGCCGAGCGTACATCACCAAGTGGCTTTGAGGGTAAGAGTTACCCTTGTACTTTTCAAAATTGGGTACCTGGAACTTGTGCGGAACTTTCACATTGGGACCAAACAAAGGTCTGCGGCGTCTTTTTCGAATAGATCCTGACCGCGAAGGGCTTGCAGTTCTTTCTGCATCTCCAGGAATTGTTCCTGGAACTCATTCATTCTGTCGAACATACTTTCGTTTCCACCATAAGGTATCTGTGGAATCTGTCCTTCCGGGACAGTGTGTACCACGGGTGGTGGTATAGTCATTATGGCCGAGACTCTCGGTGCCTCCCAAAGTTTGTAACCTTCAGGATTTGCTGTCATGCCCCTGGCGTCTTCGCTTTCCCGAAGTTTGTAACCTTCAAGCCCAGTGGCTCCTGCTGAAGTTTCCGGATCTTCAGTGATCGGCGGAATATATCCCTCCGGGATATAGTTAAGTGGCATGCCCCAGGGACGATCTTTCGGAATTTTGTACCTAGGATCTCTGAGATCACAGTCCTTTGTTGTTGCATTTGAGCTTTTGCTAGAGCTTGCATGTCATTATGAAGCTTTCTCAGATCCTCTTTCAGAGTGTCGATCTCTTCTCTCAACTCTCTGTTCTCTTCCTCGAGATCATCCATCTTTTTCTGACGATGGGCCCGAGTATTGTAAGAATGAGACAGTTTGACTCTAGAATTGAGACGCAAACGTGAGATTCGTAGGTAAGTAGAATGTGTTACATGAGAATGATGAATGTTATGCAATAATTATATTAATTGTATATATTTTTTCGTTTATTCAAAGTAAACTTCGACAATTAGATTGCAAATATCAAACAGTGGGGAAACCCCATTTTATTGAATTCAAAGATTGCGGAAAGGGAAATACAGTAGCTTACAAAGTGCTGTAAAAGGAAATCTAAACTTATGGGTCCTAAGTCCTCTCTGAAGCGAGCTCAGGTGCGGGTTCTGGTACTTTCCTTTTCTTTGACCGAGGCTCTTAAGCCGTTGTCGGGTCGTCATTCCGTTGCCAAGTGAAAGGAGCGAGCAAATTCCTTTGGTCATCCTGATTTTTACAGCATGTTGCTCTAAAATCTCAATCAGAGCATCTTTATCTTTCAATAGTTGTTGTATTTTCTTGCACTGTACATTGAGAATACGGTACTTGTTCCTCCAAGACCTCTTCTCCTGCTGAACTTTGTTGAGAGTAACCTGAAATTTTTCTGTCTCAGACATAAAATAAAGAATAGAGTCCCTTAATGGAAGAACTTCTTGACGAGGGTAAGGCATCCTCAGCTTGAGAGCTCTAGTTTGTACCCAGTGGAGATAAGGCTCCACCGAGACACAGTCTGGTTTTCCTAGAGACTCTCTTCCTTTCCTATGAACGTGTTTTCAGGCATGCACTATTTTTGTCTTTAGTGCTCTGTCATTTTCTCCTTCCTTGAAGAAAAGACCTTCCAGATGAGCATTACGCGGGACATGCCTCATCGGGTATCCAAATTGACGACGAACTAACACTGAATGATAATTGATTCCTCCCTTAGCTCCTATAAGGGGTACATTTAGGAAATTTCCACAACGGTCAATGATTTTGATCCCGTCATAGATTCGATTGTACTAATCGATGTCAGAGTTGGTAAGAGACATGATTCTCTGCGACCAACGTAAAGTATTCTTTTGATCCCAAAATGCAGCAGACTTGGGTAAGTGGGAAGTGAACCATTTGCATAGCAGGGGTACAAAACATGTGATCATTCCTCCACTGTACAAATTCCTTAAGTGTACCGAATGATAAGCATCTGCGAGCAAGGTCGGTACAGGGTTTCCAATAAGAAAAACCTTAATGGCACTGATATCTACAAAGTTATCGATGTTGGGAAACAAAAATAACCCGTAGTTGAGCAAAACAAAGATGCTTTCAAAAGCGACCACGTTCCCTATACTAGCAATGTATAGAGCTTTCTTTGTCAAGAACTGGGCTGGTGTCATACCCCAAATTTTGACCACTAATATTTCCCATCATTGTGAAAATCATCATCACAATATGGATGAACCATTAGTCTCCCCAAAGATGGGTGAGCATCCACTACAATCAGACTTAGGGTTTTAAGCCCTCTCAGAGCTCTTAGACAAAGGATCAATCAAGAAATGACATGATCTTCAAATTTTCTAGCCTCTCAAACATACATAAAGGATCAAGAGGACTCCCACTTCAAGGATTAAGCACAAGGCTTCTCCCTTCTAGGTGGATCAAGCCTTAAGATCGCCAGTGTCACCAAATTAGGGTTTGGTCGACTAGGGCCTCCAGATGGAAATTTTCCTCTAGGCACGAGCCAATGCTTCAAATCATAACCTATGATGCTCCAAGGGATCTCATGAACCCAATCATCAAGTCAATTTAGCCTCAGGGGATGCATTCATAAAAAAATCAGGAATTAGGGTTTCTTGACCTAATTCACCCCTAAGTTGACTTTTGGGACAAAACATGAGCCAAGACCTCAAGAGGGGATTTGAGGGTCTCAAATACATCACATTGATTCATTTGCAATAATGGATTGATCCAAGAAGCTTGAGAAACAAGTTTCAATTTCATCAGAACCACAGTTAGGGTTTCGCGGAAAAAGTGAACTGTATCTTTGACTTTTGACCAGGACATGCTCCCAAACCCTAAAACATGATTCAATACACCCTATAACACCTATGGAATCAATCCATCAAGTTTGATTTAGGTCAAGGACTTGATTTCATAGAGGATCGCACAGTTTGGAATTCATCTAATAAAAAGTCAACTGTGCACAAAAGTCAAACTTTGACTTTTTGAGATTTTTCACAATTATGGTTCCTTAATCCTAAAATGATGTTAATGTGTGATTGGAATCATCATTCATCAAGAAAAATCAAGAAAAGTGGGATAACTTGTAAAAGGGGTAACCATAAAAATCTTAGAAATTTTTCTAAGTTATGGAACAAAGTGGCTAGGGTACCAACTTTGGAGGATTATAACTCCTAAACCACAAGGCCATTTTTTTCCCATCCAAAGCTGGATTTGTAGCTCTCATTACCCTCTACAAAAGCTTCAACTACCACTCATTCCAATTCCCCATGGATTTTAAATTATGGAATGATCAAAATCACAAAAAGTGAAAATGTCACTTTTTTCCAACACTTAGTGAAATTTTCACTAAGTCAGAATCTGCCTTCACTTTTTTCCAAATGTAGGGGCATTTTTCACTTGGATCCAAAAAGTATCAAAACCAATTATGATCAAACAGTTATTGTATCATATGAGGGCTTTCCAAAATGGCCAAGAACTCCATCAAATTCCACTTGAGCCATGAGATATGACAATGGCAATATGCCTTGCTGAAAACTGCCAAGGCTAGGCAGAATTTTGCACTTTTGCTCGATTTGGCAAAATCAGATAATTCCAAGGCTTGTCATCAGTTTGGACACATCTGAGGATCAAATCTAAAGGGAACAAACACTGATCCAAGCCTCCAAAGTCTTTGGAACAAGAAGTAGCATGCCAAACCTAGAAATCCCTAAAAGAGGGACAAGACTCCAATTTTGGATTGGAGCATTTAATGGATGCACCAAGGTGGCATGGACTGACATATTTACAACTGAATTCAGTCAAGAATGATCCAACAACTAGGGAACCACAGCTCTGTGCCCTAATCCTCTAGTCAATGGCTAGAGGATACTTGGATTCTCATTGATCAACATTGGCCAAACCTCTGTTGTAGTTGCCATTCACTATTGATCCCAAAACAAACTTGCTCTACAATAAATAGAGCTCATTTGTGATCAGTTTGAGTACACCAAAGCGATCAAACAGATGCTTTCCTCAAAATCACCTTCTCACTTCCAAATTTGCCTTCCAAAGCAAGTCACTATCGGGTTTTGAGTTTGAGAGCTATTCCAACCAAACCAATCACCCACACACCTCATAAACATCATATAGAAGTGATCCAAACACTCACATAACATCTGGAACACCAAAATCACAAAATCACTAGCCAATTGCTCAAGCCTTTGACAGATTTGCAGTTGGGGTGCCATCTCAAGTTCCAGATCATTTCAATCCATTCCAAGCATCCAGACACACTCCATGGCACCTAGGGAAGCTATCCAGATCATTAGAACCTAGCAGTAACACCTCTAACCCAAAACACGATCACCAGCTGCAAGAGGTGAGCATGAACACTTCTAACTCTATGATCCATGCATTTTTTGCTGCACAATAATTTGGCCATATGTTCATAATCATGCATATGGTGTTTACCCTCAATCAATTGCTTTGTATGAATCATGTATGGAATTTCTGAACCTTCATGCAGAATTTAGGGTTCTTGAGGTTTCTCTTTGATTTCTTATTCCATGCTTAAAATAAATGAAATTAAAGACCATATACATGATCGTGAGGTTGAAACGAGTAGATTGATATGTAGATTGCATGATATAATCAAGTATTCAATGAGATTGGATAGAAAACGCAAATCTGTAGAAACATAGGAAAGACGCGTGTTCTTGCCATGTTCTTGGCGCCCTTTTTCAAATATTTGAATATTTGAATTTTGTGATTTTATTTAATTGATTCAAAAATTAATTTCTCTCTGAGTTTTAATGATTTTGAGTTGATTCTTTTTTTAATAATTCACAAAAATGTTAAAATATTTTATTTTACCAAAAAAAAAATCCCAAAAATATTATTTATTTCATATAATAGATATTTTTTCCAAGAATTAATATTTTAATTGTTTTTGACATTTAAAATATTTTTTCCTTCTTGATTTTGCAAATTTTAATGATTTCTAAACATTTTGTAGGTCAAAACATGATTTTTGAAACATTAATCCAAGATCACAATTTGTTTTCCACATGTTAAACAATTTTGATCATTTTAATTGAATTTTTTATTCAATTAAAATACATTTTGGAAACAAATTAGGGTTTTGATTAATTCAACCCTCATCAAACCTTTTAAAAACATTATGGGCCTCTAATAGAGTGTAAGACCCAATCCTTTGTAAATACAAACCTATTTTGGCCCTCAAATGTTGTATAAGTCCTGTTGTATTTCAAAAGTTCGGCGCGATCATTGCCCGTTTAAAACAAACCATCTGGGCTTTTCCTTGAGCTATAAGACCCATCTTTATTCACTTTCAATCATTTTTGGGCCTCTTGAGAGAATGTAAGACCCATCCCCTTGTACAGAAAACCTTTCTTGGGCCTCAGTCACTTGTATAAGTCCCTGTACAAAACGACAGTGCGATCACTGATAAAACCTTGGGCCTCTCCTTGAGCTGTAAGCCCCAATTTCCTTTCAAAAAGCACTTTCTCCTTTGATTTTGTAACATACTGTTATTTTCAATTTCTTTGTTGAACAACTAACCAAACAGCATGGAAGCTCTACAACCGAATAAGTGTTTACCCACTTTCATTTACCGCTTTCATATGTATATAACTGTATTGTGGGGCTGTTTCACTGTAAGTCTTCTTTCATAAACTCATATCGACTGTGTAATACTAGTATAGATATTTAGAGTTTCCCCGGCAACTACGTCTAGAACTAGACAAAACCTCGTCTCCTTACATCCGACATTCTCCCGGATATTTCAACATAACCTAAACCATGAGAATTTTCTTTTACAACAATTTTAGATAACTAGATCTAAGAAATCTCCCCTTGAATAGTTCATATACAGAAGGCCAATGTTCCAAGTGAAACCCCTTCTAGAACTGTTCATCAGCCTCCTCTTGGGCTTAGTGCAAGGTCCCACAGGCTTCCTAAAAGCATCCCCACATCCTCTTGGGCGTTGTACAAAGATCCGTCAGTTTCTTAGAAGTTTTCACAGCCTCCTCTTAGGCTTCGTATAATGATTCTTCCTCCAGGAAGATAGCCTCTTCTTGGGCTTTGTACAAATTGTCCCTTCGGCTTCTTCAAAGTTTTTCTCGCCTCCTCTTGGGCTTCGTACAAATTGTCCCGACGACCTCTTAAAGGTATAGGAACAGAAATTAGTCATCTTAATAGAACAGTCTTTCAAAGAGTCTAGATCTTTCTACCGCGAACATATTGTCTCTTGATCTCTCTTAAGCATAGTACAAAAGATAAAACACTAGACTTGGACAGTCTAACCTCCTTGAGTCTCGAAGACATTCTCAAGTTCCTTTCAAAAATAGGAAAAAACACCCGTAGACTTGGGCAGTCTCAATACCCTTCGGATTCCCCGTTTCCTTAAAGAACAGGAAATAATCCCGGTCCTCAGATCAAATCCATGAGTACAACATTACCCATATAAGAACTGATTTTCTCTTTTAACCAACATATTGGACCTGTCACTAAACTAAAACAGTCACCAGCATAGATAGCCTCCTCTTGGGCTTTGTACAATGATTCTCCCCAGCAGAGTTAACATTTTTAGCCTCCACCTTGGGCTTCGTACGAGATACCAAATCACTCTTTTGTTGAGTATAAAAGACTATCTTTTTGAGTCAAACATTTTTAGCCTTCATCTCGGGCTTCGTATGAGATACAAAAACACTCTCTTGTTGAGTATAAAAGACTCTCTTGTTGAGTCAATCCTCTTTTAACCTCCATCTCGGGCTTCGTACGAGATACAAATCACTCTCTTGGTGAGTATAAAAGACTCTCTTGTTGAGTCAAACCCTTTTAGCCTCCGTCTTGGGCTTCGTATAAGACACATATAAAAACACTCTCTTGTTGA
The DNA here is from genome assembly GCA_022829125.1 of Lathyrus tuberosus. Taxonomy (NCBI): domain Eukaryota; kingdom Viridiplantae; phylum Streptophyta; class Magnoliopsida; order Fabales; family Fabaceae; genus Lathyrus; species Lathyrus tuberosus. The sequence continues at coordinate 2,292,847 of JALAZF010000285.1, read as the reverse complement.
GTCAACCCTTTTAGCCTCTATCTCAGACTTCGTACGAGACACTGTCGCTCCCGGGATTTTCATCCAAGTACAAACGGGAAAGTGGCACGAAAACAGAGTCGCCAGCAATGTGTATTTATCCCAAGAGAGGGAAAGGAAACACTGCGTAAACCTGAGGGGAAGGAAAGAACGAGGTCTCGCAACCAAGAGAACTGGGTTCGGGAGTCGGTTACACGAGAGGAAGGTATTAGCACCCCCACGCGTCCATCGTACCCAATGGGATCCACGCTTGTTGTCTCGATCAAAGGGTGTCGTCATCTGGAACTCCACTGCTACTGGAAAGAAGAAGGAATGAGAACAGAAAAGGACAGAGAAATGGGGGAGAAAAGAAAAACTAGTGACTCGATAGGACATTATCATTGTCCTAGGCCTACGTATTCCCTCAGTGCAATGGGAAAGTCAGAGTCAACGTAGTTCGACGGAGTACGGGAAAGGTTGCTCGTCGAGATATCACATCTCGTGCCTACGTATCTTCAATCAGACGAGAAAGAAGAATCAGAGCAAACGTAGTTCGGCTCAACAAGGGTTGCTTTGTTTGTGTTTTTTAGAAAGAAGTGTTTTGATTATTTTTGTGTTTATAACACGTATTGCATTTAAGTCTATGTTATAGGATCGAATGCGTCGCATGGTCGTCCTAACAGGACGTATGCTAAACACTTTAGAAAGGCGGAGGGAAACCCTCCTCCTTCCATTTCCCACATGCAAGGCTCACGTGCAATATGCGTTAATCCCTTATTAAATGTTTTTTGCTTTTGTCTTGAGATGAGAAGATAAGAGACTCAAAGGTTAAGAAAGGTAAAATCTAATGAGGGAGACTAAGACTTAAACCCTAAAGTTATCATACATGGATATTCCTAATGGTTAAGTGTGGTTTAGAAACCTAACTCTAAAATAAAAGAGAAGAAGAGTGAGTTCTAACTTACTTCAAAGATGGAAGTTAAGTTAAGAACTCAAAGGGGATGAAAGAGATTGAACAAAGAAAGCATTAAATGCTTTGCACAAACACAAATTGAAAACATTAAAAGATGAGGGAAGAAAGGTGTATGTGGGAGCATACCCACACATATGACTTACCATTAGCCCCTACAAGCAAAGGTTAGTTCAATAATGCAATAAGAAAGCATAAGTAAAAGAAAGAACGCAATTAAGCATCAAACTACTTATGAAATGAAATTAAGCATCAAACAAAGCTCAAACCTAAAAGGAAAGAATTCTAAGTACTAAATGACTTCTAAAGTCAGTAGCTATGTCTAAAGGTGTTCAATTAGGGTTATGGTACCTAATGGGATCAAACTATGCACAAACAATGTCTTAAACATCAAATAAAAGCACTATGAAAGTAGTGGATGAAAAATGAACAAGGATGCAAAGTGAACATGCATTTATGCTTAAAGAAATGTCAAGGTCAGAAGCATACATCATTTATAAATGTCTTACAATGCATATGAACAATCATACAAGTATGGATGAAATGATTCAAGCAATAGAAAATGGATGAAGAAGAAATGAAAAGGAGAGAAACAAGTTTCAATTAGATGCATAAACTTACATATTAAAGATGCATAACATATGAAATTAGTATGAGTACATGTAGACCAATAGCATACAATTGATGATATGCAAATTACATGAGTGAAATGGCATACACAATGGAAACACAAATCATATAGAACACAAGAAGAAATTAGATGTGGAATTAGGTCAAAAATGCAAGTAAAAATGTACAAACACACGTCAAAGGTAAACACAATTCAACATGACCTATAAGTGAACCAAGTAGGACCTATAATGTTCAAATAAACATGTGTCAAAAGATAACATCAATCATCTCAAGTGACCATAGGCAATATGACACAAAACCATAGCATATGCATACAATGAAGCACATAAATGCCCATGCAATCAATCAACAAGGAAACAATGGGAAGAGATTTGGAAAAATTATGGAATTAGGTCACAAATTACCTAAGTCAGAATCTAAACACATGTCAAAAGCTCACACAAAAATTCAAGAAGGAATATGCTCAACCAAAGCAACAAAGTCACATTAGGTCAACAATGAATTATGCACAAAGACATGGTTCAAAAGTTATGCAAAAATGATTTTTAAAACATGAGAAAAATGTTTTAGATGCTTGAAGATATTATTTAATCATATTAAAAAGATTGGATGCAACATGGTTTTAGAACTATGCAAAATAAATGGATGAACTTCATGTGTCAAAGAAGAAACCACATAAAAAAATTAAAGGAAAATTATGAAAATAAATGCAAAAATTAATAAAATCAGAAACAAAAAATATGGAAAATCAGTTTAATGAATTATGATGCTTGGTGAATTTTTATTGAATTTTTATTATGCATTTACTATTTTTAATAAAAGAAAATCGAAGAAATATAACAAAAGAAATTAAAAAATGAATAAAAACATGTAGGGGGTGCAGATATAGAAATAGTCACGTTCAAAAAGGGATAGGGCTTAAATGAGGGGGTTCAGATATCAATTGGTGGTCCAGGTCCAAAGGCGCGTGGAACATGGAGATATGATGCACATGCAGTCAAACAATTGACTCAATCTGAGCCTTTGGATACAGTCAACAACAATCAATCATCACAGTAATCTAATCCAATGGTCCACAAGGCAAGCACATGATAATTAACACGCACGCACACACATGCAAACAGTCAAAGTCAATAATCTGAGAGAGAGAATATCACGTGAGAGAGAGTGTGTTCATTAATATGTTGGCACATTATGGTGCGTTGGATCAAATGAATCAGACGGCTGTGATATAATCGGACCTTAAACCCTAATCAAACCCTCACCGGCCGGAGAAGGACCTCCGGTCATCTTCTCCGGCCACCTCCGGCCACTGCAACTTTTACATACTTCCAGAAGTTCACAAAAAATATACCAATCGAAAGAGGAAGTTAAGGAGAACAAGGATCCAACATCAGTTTTCACATATCACACACATATGCAGAGAATCAAACACATCAAATTTGCCCTAGGTTTGGATCTACACCTCTAAAAGGTCTATCAACTAGCCAGAATACTCACACTGCTTCTATTAAGCCTAAATCAACATGAAACCAAGCATAACCAGTTGAAACTGAAGCAAAATAGTTGAAGAATCTCAAACCTGGAAATCTGAAGAACTTGAATCAAATGGAAAACCAGAGGGGAGAACTTGATCTTGAACTTCTTAAGAGCAAAATAAATGCTCTAAAGCTTCGAATCTTGATGAAAGCAGAGATAAAATCAAATCTGAAGTGAGATAGCACTTGAGAAATTCATCTTGTTTCAGCTTGTTCTTGACCAGTAATGAACACTTGATGATGATGATGATGAAATGAAGAAGAAATCGTGCAATAAGAGAGAGCTCAAAGAGAATGTTCAGAGAGAAAAAAATGAGAATGATTGGTGAAATTTGTGAAAATGAATGAAGCTCCTCAATTCTAAGAGCAGTGGAGCTTATATATGTTGAGTTAACTTGTTAACTGGTGTGGTTGACAGTTGGAAAGAGAGTTAAGTGAGTGAGTTAAGTGAGTTTGAGTTAACTAACTGAGTCATGTTTGTTATGCACGAGTTGGTGAGGTTTGGTTATGGTGAGGGTGAGTTCATGGCAGCTATGGTATTGATTAGAATGGATGGTGGTGATGTTATGTGTTGCTGCAGCATAACTTGCACAACAAGTTTTATTCCTCTTTGGTGTATGGAGCAACATATGTACATGTGTGTGTAAGAGATTGTTTGTCCAAATGAAGAAAAGATGACTGGTATGAAGTGTGTATGCGTGTGAACTGATGTGCATCAACAACAACAATGCAAAACACTCTATTCTTGGCAATATGGTTTCAATGAAGACAAGGATGTTTGATGATGGAATTCCCTAAGCCTAGCACATGAAATGGGATGCTCTTGGTGGCTATGGAAAGATGGTACATCATAGAACAATGTTTATGTTTGAATCCTAGTGAAACAATGCCTCTAAAGTAGTCAAAAATGACACTAAAGTCACTTGCTTGTGGCTGAAGTTTTGGCAAGGCAAACCTGCATGCGTGCCTAGCTCATGGGCCTATGAAATTCAGTGTGAAACCTCCATGTTTGGACCATCATAACTCTTTATCCTTTGATCAAATGAAAAATCTCCAAACATGAAAGTTGTAGAGGGGATGGAGATGAACAACTTTCATATTGGAAAGTTTTTCATTTGAAGGTTCCTTGATAGAGAAAATTAGCTTGACATTTGGCCCACCACCTATTTGATGAAATTATGGCCTAGAGGCCTGAACTTGCCTTGCCATGACTTGGAATTTGCCTTGATTTTACCAAACTTTGATTGATCATAACTCCCTCAATTTTGATCCAATGGAAGAGTTCTTTATATGGATTTAAAGCTTAAGATGTGATCTTTAATTGGCTCAACTTGCGCCTGAAGTTTGAAGCTTTGATCATGAAGAAAGGAAGCCTTAAAGTGTAGTGCAAAATGGTCCAAACCTTGCCATTTTTGGAAACCCTAAGTTTCTAAAAATGGAAACTTTGTACAATTCTTGATTTTGATGATTCCTCCATCATTTCTTGATCAAATCTTGTTCAATGAACATATGTAACTTGAATTTCATGACTTTGACCTTAAAAAGTCAGGAGTTGACTTTTTCTACTGCACAGTTGACTTTTCCCCCAATTTCTTGATTCTCAAGCAACTGGCCAATTGAACCTCTTCTGAAATGAACCAATGGGCAATCTTCCATCCTTAGATACTTGACGTCATGTAGAAAACATTGAGATCAAGTTTGAACCAAAATTTCATCAGGAGACTGCTTGACTCACAAACCCTAATTTGGACTGTTTTTGATAGGAGATGATGCACTGTCCAATCTTCTTGATGAATTCCCATCTTCCAATGACTTTTAGGATCAAAGTGAGATGATATATGATATAAGAGACCCTTGAGGCTTGTTGGGAGACCCTTGGCTCTTGCTCTCTTGCTCTGGAAATCAATGCTCTGAAGGCAACTGATCACATGCCCTTATGCAATATGAGATGAAATGAGATCTAACTGCAATGCAATGAAACATAAGCTAGGCAACAACAAGAGGGCAGATTTTGGGGTGTTACAGCTGCCCCTATTCAATCATTAGTTAACCTGAGAGGGATGAAAGCAACGGCTATTCATACAATCAAAGTGAATTGTGATTGAATACCAAAACAACCAGCAAATTTACACGCTGAATGAAGAAGAAAAGGGATATAAACCCCTCTGGAAGTATCAGCAAATAACTGCATAGATTGATACGACGTGTATCGAAATAGGGATACAGACGATCATCAAAGACCATACGGACGAGTACGAAAAGAAAACCCTGATGGGTGTTAAGGTCAACGATGCGAACAGGCAACGGACAATCATCAAAGGAACACGACGAGTGACCAAGTCGACGATACGAACGAGTATCGGACGATGATTAAGAAAAGGAACACACACAAGTGTTCGGGTCAATGATAGAAACGAGCATCGGACAATCATCAAAGGAACACGACGAGTGACCAAGTCGACGATACGAACGAGTATTGGACGATGATTAAGAAAAGAACACACACAAGTGTTCAGGTCGACGATACGAACGAGCATCGGACAATCATCAAAGGAACACGACGAGTGACCAAGTCGACGATGCGAACTAGTATCAGACGATGATTAAGAAAATACGGACGAGTATTGGATTAAAAGTTCAAACACGAACGGGTGTTGAAAAGGGTCAATACGAACGGGTATTAAAAAAATGAAAGTTTGTAAAGTGATCTCACTGGGGATTAAAACGCTAAAAGGGACACGGACGAGTGTCTAAGAGGTCAATACAGACGGATATTGAGAATAAGGGTTCAAGCACGGACGAGCGCTGAAAGGCCACGGACGGATGTCTGAGGTCAATACGGACGGGTATTGGCTGAAAAGTTCAAACATTGACGGGTGCTGAAAGAGACAGTTAACCCAAACAACAACTCTACCGGCGTCTGAAATGTTAATCGAACAAAGACGAGTGTTAAGGGAACACGTACGAGTGTTTAAAATCAATATGGACGAAGTATTGAGGAAATGCAAGAGGGCACGAACGAAAGTCAAAGTAACACGGACGAGTGTCGAAAGGACACAGACGGATGTCCAAGGCCAATACGGACGGGTATTGAATTAACACCGTACCATCAAGTGTTATAGTAAGATTTGCTGGGATTGCACGACAATGTTTTGTCTGTGAACTATTATGGCTTGCAGGTAAACAGTTGAACCTGGCTTATGTTTCGTATGCATATGTTTGAGTTTTGTCGTAATGCTCCATATCAATGGAATGCTACGCTTTAGAGAATGCTATGCAAACTGTATGCCAATGCAAAAGAGACTCCGGACGTGGAATCCTACTCCGCGGGGAAAAAATCATTGTTCGATCCTTCAATTGCTCTGTGGGGATTAACCCTTCTTCCTGGGATAACGCTCGCCACCCATAGCAAAAATAAATTGGCTTGTGGATACACTGAGGTATGATGATCCTGTTGAAGAAGTTTCCACTGGAATGACTCTGCCCTAGAGTGAGATTATTCTGCTCATGGAACTTCGCTGGGGATGAGAACTTTCTGAATGATGTTCTGCTGAGGAAAAAAGTCATTAAAAACTCTGCTTGGGGAATAATGACCACTAATTTGATCTCAGAAGCTCCTGAAAGGATAATATCTCTACTGGAGAAAATTTGAACAATCCGTCTGCTTCGAATTGCCATGCTTGCAAAAAATAAATGGGACTTTGAGATATAGGGGAGTGATAACTCTGCCAGGAATTATTTCATCTGTCTGGAGATGAATTCTGATCATAGTAACTCCGCTGGAGGAATGACAACTTTCTGACTTGGCTAGGGAAAGAATGTACTAACACTCTGCTGAGGAAGAGATTCTGTTGATCTGCTAAACCTCTGTGGGGAGAAAGAGCAACTCAGCTGGGGAGTATTACTGACAAGATTCAATGTTGAACTCTGTGGGGATACAATTACCACAGATACGATCTTGCTGCGGATCAGAGCTACTCCATCGGGGATACGCAGATCCTGGTTGGAAGACATTCTGTCGTAACATGCTGGGAAATAGTACCTAGAGATCCGCTGGGAAAACACAAAGAAAATCCACGGTAGTCTATTGAGGAACAAAGCTATCGAGCTTAGAATAAGTGCCACAATGCCCCATGTTAGGCGAACCTTCCACTTAACGACTCCACTGGGGATAATGAGTTTACAACAAACTCTGCTGGGGAAAACCGCTTCAAAGCGTCTCGTGCTGGGGAATGTCTCTTAAGAGGATTTTACAGAAGGCCAAGTATGTTCAAACTCTTAAACAAATTCTGAGACTTGAGCTAAAATACAACAATCAAGAGGTCACTCTACTAGAGATAATAGATCTGGAACACATCTTGTCGGGTGGATGTCACGCTGCCCCATGCTTGGGAAGGGTCACAAAATTGGTTTTGCCCCAGATTACAAGGCTGATATGACGAAGTCGTCCTAAGAGGAGTCTTGAACATTAGCTGCAAGGTCTGCGAAGCAACTCTTCTGGGGAATTTCCAACCGTTATCGACACAGAAAAGCTTGTAGCTGTTGGAAATACTGAATGAGAGAATCAACTTAATAAGATACAAAAATACCCAGTAGCAATTAATTTGTCGATATCGAATTCGTGAGTGACCATCAGCTGATGAATGGACTCAATCAATAAACATTGTGACAAAAGGGTGACATGCGAACCCTTTCCTGAACAAGATTGCCCCGGTATTCTGCATAGGGATAAGTGATTACTAGTTTGGAAGAAACGATTCATGATCTCGAAAAGGCTTCCATCTTGTTTTTGAGCCCAGTACGAGGCTGCTACCTGCAAGCAACGGGATATGCACGTATGCCCCGTGTTGGATATGACTTCTGCAACTAAGAAAATCCAACCCTGAACCACCACTTGTTGGGGGATAGAACCTAACCATGCTTGGTGCTGAAGATGATTTCATGTTAGGCTTCCGAATGTAAACCTGCAACAAAAGAAATGCACACATATGTCCCAGAGACTGCATGGTTTGAATCCACCGTCCGGGGTTAATCAACATTCAAAGCAATTTTAAATGTTTTTCTTGCGCATGTTATTATAAAGCCTCAATGTTTTTAATGATGCAATGTTTTTTATCAAAAATTCAGACGTTTTTGCAAACAAAACAGTAAATGAAAACAAATAGGAAGTTTTTTGACTGAATAATCAACTTTATTGATTGAAATGCCCAGATTAGGAAATTACATCAGGAAGCAATCCCTGGAAAGAGGTGATCGCTGAAAATTAAGAAAAAAACTATCCTAATGGCAATGTGAAAACGGCCTTTCACTGAGTTTCAATTCTGCTATGACCCGTATGTCTTCAAGACTTTCCGATTATCTTCATTTTCTGAAGAGGATGATTGGACTGATTCTTATCCTTTGGAGATTGCCAGTTTGAGTGAAACGATGATGTAGTACAGATGACTCAGATCGCAGTCTTCACTTAATCCCTCTTTTGCGTGGACCGCCCTTTTCAGGTTTTCAATCCACCGGGATACCCTTTCTTGCCTGAGTTGTCCTTGCGGATTTTCAATCACCGGGTGTACAAATTCTTATTTTTATATCCCTAATTTTTACCGGTACCTTTTTATTCTGTTTTTATGGTTCGCCGGGATGCCCTTTTTTGCCTGGACTTTTTTTTTTGTCCAGCGGGTCTATTTATGCGAAGTATTTTTTGACTGCGTCTGAGTTGACAGGGGATGGAAAATATTCACCATCCATGGTTGCAAGCATTAAGGCTCCGCCAGAGAAAACCTTTTTAATCACGAATGGACCTTCATAGTTCGGTGTCCATTTTCCCCTATGATCTGTGTTTGGAGGATAGATCTTTCTAAGTACCAATTCACCAACTTGATACTCCCGAGGTCGCACTTTCTGATCAAATGCTCGCTTTATTCTCCTCTGATATAACTGACCATGACAAATGGCTGCTAGTCTCTTTTACTCAACTAAGCTCAGCTCATTGAATCGGGTGCGAACCCATTCTGCCTCATCCAGTTTGACATCCATCATAACTCTCAGTGAGGGAATCTCAACTTCAACTGGTAGGACTGCCTCCATACCATACATAAGTGAGAACGGTGTTGCCCTAGTAGATGTCCTTACTGATGTTCGGTACCCATGCAAGGAAAACGGTAGCATCTCATGCCAATCTTTATAGGTCACTACCATCTTTTGCACAATCTTCTTGATATTCTTGTTGGCCGCTTCAACAGCGCCATTCATCTTTGGACGGTACGGCGAAGAATTGTGATGCTCAATTTTGAAGTCCCGGCATAACTCTGCCATCATTTTGTTGTTGAGATTAGAACCATTATCAGTAATGATTCTTTCAGGCACTCCATAGCCACAGATGATATCTCTTTTCAGAAATCTGGCTACCACCTGCTTGGTGACATTAACATAAGACGCTGCTTCCACCCACTTGGTAAAGTAATCAATAGCGACCAAGATGAAGCGATGGCCATTGGAAGCAGTTGGCTCAATCTTTCCAATCATGTCAATGCCCCACATTGCAAAGGGCCAAGGAGAAGACATGACATTCAGCGGACTCGGAGGTACATGCACTTTATCTGCATAAATCTGACATTTGTTGCATTTGCGGGCGTACGAACAATAATCTGCATCCATGGTCATCCAGTAGTACCCCGATCTCAACAACTTCTTTGCCATTGCATGTCCTTCGGCGTGGGTACCAAAAGAGCCTTCGTGCACTTCTTGCATCAACATGTTTGCTTCGTGTCTATCCACGCATCTGAGAAAAACCATGTCAAAGTTTCATTTGTACAACACGTCCACATTCAAGAAGAAACTACCAGCTAACCTCCTTAGAGTCTTTTTATCGTTGTTGGACGCCCCAGGCGGGTACTCTTGACTCTTCAAGAAGCATTTGATATCATGAAACCACGGCTTGTCATCAGGCACTGCATTAACAACAAACACAAATGCAGGTCTGTCAAGACGAGAGACATTAATCTTGGGTACATGGTTCCACCTTTGCACTTTGATCATAGAAGACAATGTGGCCAGGGCATCAGCAAACTTATTCTCATCTCGAGGAATATGGTACAACTTTACCGTTGTGAAAAACGTCAGCAGTCTTCTCGTATAATCTCTACACGGAATCAGATGTGTCTGGTGCATGTACCACTTCCCATTCACTTGATTGATTACCAAAGCTGAATCACCGAAGATATCGAGGGTCTTAATTCGCAAATTAATCGCCTCCTCTATCCCCATTATACAAGCTTCATATTCTGCTTCATTGTTGGTGCATCCGAAAGTTACTCGGGCAGTGAAGGGCATATGAACACCTTCTGGCGTGATAAGAACTGCTCCAACTCCGTATCCATTCATGTTGACAGCCCCATCAAACATCAAACTCCATTTGGATTCAGGGTCTGGCCCCTCCTCCGGGAGTGGTTCCTCGCAGTCTTTCACTTTGAGAAACATGATGTCCTCATCAGGGAAGTCAAATTTCATGGGTTGGTAATCATCAATAGGCTGTTGTGCAAGATAATCTGAAAAAATACTTCCCTTGATGGCTTTCTGGGAAGTATACTGGATATCATATTCAGTCAGCACCATCTGCCAACGTGCAATCCGTCCGGTCAATGCTGGTTTCTCAAATATGTACTTGACAGGGTCCATCTTTGAAATTAACAAGGTTGCATGAGTGAGCATATATTGCCTCAATCGTTTAGCAGCCCATGCAAGTGTACAGCATGTCCTCTCAAGCATTGAGTATCGGGATTCACAATCATTGAATTTCTTGCTTAAGTAGTAGATGGCGTGCTCCTTCTTACCCGTATCGTCATGTTGACCGAGAACACAACCCATGGATCCTTCAAGCACAGTCAAATACATGATCAATGGTCTCCCTAGAACTGGAGGCATGAGAATTGGAGGTTCCCGCAAGTATTCTTTTATTTTCTCGAAAGCCCTTTGGCAATCGTCATTCCACCTGACCACTTGTTCCTTTCTTAACAGCTTAAATATTGGTTCACAAGTGGCTGTGAGGTGAGATATGAACCGTGTAATGTAGTTCAATCTACCCAGGAAACCACGTACTTCTTTTTCTGTTCTTGGTACATGCATTTCTTGTATCACTTTTATTTAGGCGGGATCAACCTCAATTCCTTTTTCGCTTACGATGAAACCCAGCAATTTACCGGACCGCACTCCGAAAGTGCACTTGTTCGGGTTCAGCCTTAGTCGAAACTTTCTCAACCTCTCAAACAGTTTCTTCAAGTTGACCAGATGCTCTTCTTCTGTTCGAGACTTGGCAATCATATCGTCCACATAACACTCGATCTCTTTGTGAATCAAATCGTGGAATAGTGTTACCATAGCTCGTTGATATGTTGCCCCGGCGTTCTTGAACCCAAAAGGCATCACCTTGTAACAGAAGGTACCCCACGGGGTAATGAACATTGTCTTTTCCATGTCTTCCGGTGCCATCTTGATTTGGTTGTACCCGGAGAAGCCATCCATGAAAGAGAATACCGAGAACTGAGTGGTGTTGTCAACCAGTACATCAATATGAGGTAAAGGAAAGTCATCTTTCGGACTTGCTCTGTTTAGATCCCAGTAATCAACGCATATTCTGACCTTACCATCCTTCTTCGGCACAGGAACGATATTTGCAACCCATGATGGGTAATTGGTGACGGCCAGAAATCCCGCATCTAACTGTTATTGTACATCCTCTTTGATTTTGAGAGCCATTTTTGGTTTAGTTCTCCGGAGCTTTTGTTTGATAGGAGGACAACCCTCTTTCAACGGCTACCTGTGCACGACAATGTCTGTATCTAACCCCGACATATCTTGATACGACCAGGAAAAGATGTCAACATATTCCCGCAGCATACTGATCAGCTCTTTCTTCACCTCGGCCTGCAGACTGGCTCCCATCTTAATCTCTTTCTTGGCGTCCTCGGAACCAATGTTGATAACCTCAATTGTCTCTTGGTGAGGTTGAATGACCCTTTCCTCCTACTTCACCAATCTGGCCAATTCCTCGGGAACTTCACAATCTTCTTCATCCCCCTCTTCGGCTTGATAGATTGGATTATCAAAGTCATACTTGGCCATAACAGAATCGTTATCAATGAAATTCGGGTGATTAAGTCTGCATGAATGGGGATCATGCTTTATTTTATAATGAAGCTTTTTGAAAAGGAAACAAAAATAAAACATTGCCATTTTATTGTTTTTTCCTGCAAAAATAAAAAATGAAAGATAAGGAACACAAAATTTGAATGCAAAACGTCCTTTATTAATGATAAAAAACCTTGCAAATGCAATTATGAGGCCCTACAAATGGATCTACACGCTTTGGGCAGAGCGCGAGATTTTAACATGCAACAAAGAAAAACAAAGAAAATTACTCTGTTTGAAGAGTAACTTGAACAATTTCTTCAACAGACCAATTGCAAAGCTCTTGACCCGGTACACACGGGCGCACCCACTTGTCGAGGTCACAATCACTGTCGACGCCATCTTCACTTGCAACGCACATTTGATTTGGATTAATGATTCCCCCGCTGTAGAAAGTAATCGGCCCCTTGCACTCTGTTGCAGCAGCTTGATACAGATTATAGCCTATACCGAACTTATCTTCCTTTGCAGAGACTTCAATCAATTGGCCCCAGCCTTGGGCATTACCTGCTTTGACTACTTCCAATGCCTGTCTGCAAGAAGCAATAGAAGTACCCACCTGTCCTTCACCCTGAGAAGATACTGCCTGTGAAGACGAATCACCAATATTGACTGCCTCAAATGCTTGGCTCAGCATCTCATGGATCTCTCCATCCATTTCCACGTACTTAAAGGTAGACAACTGACTTGCAAAGATATCTTCCTCCCACATACAGTCACCACTTGACCATCAACCACATATTTCAACTTCTGGTGCAACGTAGATGTCAGTGCCCCAGCGGCATGAATCCACGGTCTGCCTAACAAGCAGCTATATGCGGGCTGAATGTCCATCACGTAGAACACACACTTAAACACCTGAGGACCAATTTTTACCGGAAGCTCTACCTCTCGGAATACAGAACATTTGGAACCATCGAAAGCTCTCACTACCAAATCACTTGGTCTTAGAATAATTCCGTCAGCGTCTAACTTCATTAAGGCCTTCTTTGGTAACACGTTCAGGGAAGACCCCGTGTCCACCAACACATGAGATAATACTGCCCCTTTACACTCCAGGGTGATGTGTAATGCCCTGTTGTGATTGCGACCCTCCATAGTCAAATTAAAATCTGTAAAACCTAACCCATGGCTAACATTGACATTAGAAACAACAGACTCCAATTAATTCACAGTAATCTCTTGAGGTACATAGGCCACATTCAAAACCTTCAAAAGTGCCTCTCGATGAGCTGCAGAACACATAAGCAACGACAGAATAGAAATTTTTGATGGCGTTTGGTTCAACTGATCAACCACTTTATAATCACTCTTTTTGATAAGTCTCATGAATTCCTCGACTTCTTTCTCAAAAGTACCTTTCTGCATAGATTCAGGAATAACAACCTCCTCTGTAGCCACCTGTTTACCCTTGGATTTGGCTGCTACTTCAGCTTCAGCATTGGTTCTCAAAGTCTGTGGAGCAAATAAACGTCCACTTCTGGTGAAGCCACCAAGACCACCAACATTATCAATACTGGAACTACCCCTAGCTGGAGCTTCCACTTCTTGCTTTTCTCCTTGGTAGTAAACGTCTGCACCATAGTGCCATGGGATAGCCCGCTCACTAGTATAAGGGACTGGTCCTGGTAGCGTAATAGTAACAGGACTCACTAAATCTGGCACAATGATAGCAGTAGGCGCTGGCACTCAAATTTCAGCTGGCGTAAAATAAATGGTAACAGTTGACACATCATCATCCTTTTCGTCTCCCTGATCAAACTGTAGACAGCCCTCATCAATCAAATTTTGAATGTCGGCCTTCAGTTTATCACAACCATTACTCCGATTCTCGCAATCAACATAACCTTCTTCACAGCCTGGGAACACTTACCCCTTCAACAACCGAGCCTTCACAAAACTCAAAGGAGTCTTCACCCTGTTCACATCAGTTATCAAATTCAAAACTTTCCCATCTTCAATGGCGTTGACCTTTGGCACATCATGATTAGGCATAGGATTATGAAGCACATTCGGTGCAGTTGAGAAATTAATTTCCTTGGCATCAATCAAATCCTGTACCTTATGCTGAAATGCCCGACACTTCTCAATAGTATGACCTGGAGCCCCAGAATGAAACTCACAGCGAGCATTAGCATCATAACCCTTTGGTAATACAGCAGGAGCCAGACCCATCGTACGAAGCTCCACCAGATTAAGCTTCAACAATTGAGGTAACAAAGCTGCGTAAGTCAAAGGCAGAGTGTCTATATGCCTGTCAGTTTGTCTTTGCTGATATGATCTCTATGGCTGTTGATTATTCTGTGGCTGAACATTCTGTTGTTGTGGCTGTGATTGAACTTGTGAACTAGGAATGGTTACAGCAGCAACCTGATTATAGGAACCTTGATAGCTTCTACCTCTTCCTCTATTCTTATAAACAACATTGCTCTCCCCCTCTCTCTTTCTGGTAGCTCCAGCAAATGGCTTCCTCACTCTTGAAGAACTAGCACCACTAACATCTTGTATTTTTTCGAGCTTCAACAAACTTTCAATCCTTTCCCCAGCGATTACAATGTCCGCAAACCCAGTTGAAGGACAGGCAGCCAACCTATCAAGATAAGCTCCCTGAAGAGTGCCCATAAACATGTCGACCATCTCTCGGTCCTGCAGAGGAGGCTGAACCATGGCAGCCAACTGGCGCCATCTTTGAGCATATTCTTTAAAACTTTCCTTCGCATTCTGAGCCATACCCTGTAGCTGAGTACGGTTTGGAGCCATATCCATGTTGTATTAATACTGTTTGACGAAGGCTTGGTCTAACTCCTTCCAGTTCCTTACAGAAGTCCTGCTCAACTTCATATACCACTCTTGAGATGCCCCAGTAAGGCTGTCTTGAAAATAGTACTTCCACAATTTCTCATCATCAGTATGAGCGGCTATCCTCCCCACATAGGATTGAAGATGGGTTTTAGGACAAGTAGTGCCATTTTACTTGTCAAATGTTGGTGGCTTGAACTTATGTGGAATTCTTACTCTAGGTACCAACCCCAAGTCGGAAACATCAAAACCCAGAGTGTTTTGAGATTCAATGAACCTAATTTTTTCAGCGAGCTCATCAAATCTGCGAGTATTCTCATCTTCAGCATCTAACAGAGTAAACTGATCATCTTGGTTGTCTTCCACAACATGACGAACCCCAGTATTTCTAGGAGGGTCACCTCCTGCATTGACGCCAGTCTGATTACCATTCTCTCTATTATTACCGTTGCCATTCTGCACCTCTACTTGTGGACGCTCGACCATTGCCCTGAGTCTTTCCTGATTTTGGGCCATACCAATCATTAACGCCATGAACTGGTCCATCCTGTTCCTCAGCTCAGTCAATTCAGTTTGCATTTGATCCATGATCTTAGCTTGGTTTCTGCGAGTTGCGTACCGATGGACGTGGTTATCAGCTATAGTGCCTGAAACCAAATAAAGGTTAGAGGACCTGCAACGAGTACCTGTCATGCAAAGAATGATATGCGAAATGATATGCAATGCAATGTAAATGCCATGTTTATCATTTCCGAGGTGCCTTATACCCTGATTCCAATCTTAACCACAGAAAGCTGAAGATCGCGATATGAAGATATGTGTCATGATTATGTGCTTGTGTACAGATAATTGCCAACGGAATATTTCTGAATAAACTGCTCATTTCAATTAAAAAGAAACTAGACATATGCACACCGTTTAACAATGAGTTCAAACATCATACATCAAAATAGTGGATTCATCAACAAGCCTGATGATATCCATTAACAAAAAATTACATTAAGAGAATGAAAAAAACTGTCAATCTGACAACTCTAAATCCTTCAACTTTTCACTTGAATACTTGACCTCCTCGAAGAGTATGCGAGTGCGCTGGTGATTTGGTCTTTCGACTAACTCCTTAATTAGAACATCTCTTTTCGCTAGAGCTTCAGTCAGCGAACCCATATGCATTAGGAGAGCTTCATCATCACAGACTCCTTTATGCCTTTTCATGCCGGCTTGCATTTTGAGTTTCCCCATATCTGCCATAACCTCTTCAAGCTCCTTCTTGGAAATCTTTAGCTCCTCTCTGGCGCTTTCCAATTGCTCTTGACTTTGGCCAAGGTTCTCCCGATACTTCCTCCGTTGCTCGTGTGCCTTTCTAAGCTCGTCATCCTTGATCTTCAGCTATTCCTGCAACTCTGAGTTTTCCATTCTAATCTAATCCCAAGCTTGCTGAAACTTGGCTAACGTGTCTTTAGTCTGGACTAAAGCCTGTTTGGTCTTCTTATGAGCTTGGGTGGTAGCATTGGCACCCTTACTAATTTTATGGAAATGTTGAGCTCTTTCGGAAAAATCCCTTTCTCTTGCTGCTAAGATTTGTTCGGCGTCTTGGGCTTTCTGTTCCAATCTTTTGTTGGTATGTAACGCTTTTTGAAGACGGTTGCTCAGCTCAGAATTCTCTCCTTGAAGCTTTTTCACCGAGGCTTGCAATTTGTCGATGTCTTCCATAGTGGCAGTATTTCTTTCTTTCTCATCTTCAGGATACAACAGGGGTGCCCTATCAAAAGGCAAGTGAAAATCTTCAACTCTTTTCTTCACCCACTCTTCATATGCTGGATAAGCCCGATTGTTGGGTTTGCCTAGAGCAACTTTCCCTTTCTTTAGCACATTGACCCAGCTTTCAGAGACTTTTTGTGCTGTTTCCAAACCATCTGATGTGTGGAAATACAGGGACTCTTCTACATCCCTCTTAATGGGCGGACCCGTCAGAGCGTACCCAAATTGCCTAATGGCCAAAAAAGGATTGTAGTTGATTCCCCCATTTCTTCCTATCAATGGAACATTAAGGAACTCACCACAACTATGGTTAATATTCTTTCCGATTAACCCATGATCTATCCATATGATGTCTTTGGCAACTAGCCCCATTAAACGTTGACTCCATTCTAGAGAACCTTTAGAATCCACAAAAGCCCCTGATTGCGGTAAGCGACTTGCGAACCACTTATAGAACAAAGGTGCACAGCAACGAACTACCACTCCTCTTTTCTTTTTGTTTCTATTGTACAAGGAGTAGTGAAGATCTCCCAATAGTGTTGGTACCCGGATTTTTCATTATGAATATCCTAATGGCGTCCGTATCAACAAAGTAAGGCTCGTTGGGGAACAACACAATACCATATACACAAAGGGCTAGCAATGCATTAAAAACAACCCATTTCTCGCCTTTAGCTGCCTCCTGAGCCTTCTTTATCAGATACCCCAGCTTGTAACCACGAAGCTTTCCTTTGTTAGAGATATTGGCTTCTAATTCTGACTTGCTCAAATAAAGAGCGCAACCACTTTTACACAATCCAGATCACCTGTAGACCCAGAGAAGGGAGGCTCCTCCTTGATAGCAATCCCTAGCATGTTGGAATACTCCTCTAAAGTAGGTACCAATAAATAATCTGGGAATACAAAACACCTCAGAGGAGGATCGTAGAACTGCATCAAAGTATGGAGACCCCTGTATTCGTAATCACTGACATTGCAAACAAAAGATAAAATCCACCCATATTTTTCTTTGAAAGCTTCCAGCACTTCAGGGCTTGCCATTCCTTTCAAGACAATAATAGAGCCTAGGGTAGGCGTGAGGAACTTGTAACTGATGATATTCTTCTTCCCTTTAGCATTCATCCTTGTGAGAACCTGGTGACTAAAATCGAGGGTAAAATATGCACCTGGAAATGAGTAAACATGTATGTTAGGATATGTAAATGCAATGCAAAGGGCATGGTGTCAAGGTGCCAAGTGTCTGTGCTGCTGGACTGTGAACGGTGTCAGTGTAGCTCTGAGAACAAAATAGAACCATAGATAGGAACCATATGAATACAATAGGATGAATTCTCCTTTTGTACAACGTCAACAGAAAACCGAGTATGTAGGAGGTCATGATTACCTGCAAACCTATAAACAACCTGCCCTTCTCACGTGTGGGTACTGAGATCCTCAGTATCCCGGGCTCTCAGGTCGAGAAATGATGATACGTTCACCATTTCTGGTTTGGCATCATCATCAATCAAGGAGGCCTCAACTGATTCTCCAAAGCAAAAGGTCCTCAGCTTCTGGCACTGAGGTCGAGAAGCAATAGTACATTCATCCCTCAGGGTACAGTACTATCGCCAATCGAGGAGTGCTTCCACTGATTCTCTTTCAAAAAGGACATTCTATAGCGAGTTCCCAGCATTGGGTCCTCGGATCAAGAATATGTAATAGGTTTGCCATTTCTGGTCTGCCATTATCATATCTCGGGAGGAGTGCCGCAACTGAGTCCTCGGGAATGGTCACCAGAGTCGACGGTTCCTCAAGAGAATAACTACTGGCCTGTATAAACATACAGTAGCAGATAGCTCCTGATAGAACCTCGTCTAGTTGTGGGTCTCATGAACAACAATACGTGGTCACCACCACGCAAGCGTCATGACTATCCACTCTAATACCTATGTGTATACTCAAGCCTGGGTAGTGGGCTTATCTCTCAGAACACCCTGCCCACCAAACAGAAAAACAGCAGCACAGTCCAGCATAATAATGATATGTAACGCAGTGAATGCGATAAATATAGTAAAGTATAGTAAAGCGGTAATACAATAATCAGAAATACAGCAAAACAGTAAATACAACATCCAAGTAAACACCCAATGAAAAATAGACAAGCGCTAGGATTGACTCGCTTAGGGAACCAGAGATTCTGGGTTCGGTCCCCAGCAGAGTCGCCAGCTGTCGCTCCCGGGATTTTCATCCAAGTACAAACGCGAAAGTGGCACGGAAATAGAGTCGCCAGCAATGTGTATTTATCCCAAGAGAGGGAAAGGAAACACTGCGTAAACCTGAGGGGAAGGAAAGAATGAGGTCTCGCAACCAAGAGAACTGGGTTCGGGAGTCGGTTACGCGAGAGGAAGGTATTAGCACCCCCACGCGTCCATCGTACCCGATGGGATCCATGCTTGTTGTCTCGATCAAAGGGTGTCTGGAAAGGAGAAGGAATGAGAACGGGAAAGGACGGAGAAACAGGGGAGAAAAGAAAAAGAAGTGACTCGATAGGACATTATCGTTGTCCTAGGCCTACGTATTCCCTCAATGCAATGGGAAAGTCAGAGTCAACGTAGTTCGATGGAGTACGGGAAAGGTTGCTCGTCGAGATATCGCATCTCGTGCCTACGTATCTTCAATCAGACGAGAAAGAAGAATCAGAGCAAACGTAGTTCGGCTCAACAAGGGTTGCTTTATTTGTGTTTTTTAGAAAGAAGTGTTTTGATTATTTTTGTGTTTATAACACGTATTGCATTCAAGTCTATGATATAGGATCGAATGCGTCGCATGGTCGTCCTAACAGGACGTATGCTAAACACTCTAGAAAGGCGGAGGGAAACCCTCCTCCTTCCATTTCCCACATGCAAGGCTCACGTGCAATATGCGTTAATCCCTTATTAATTTTTTTTTGCTTTTGTCTTGAGATGAGAAGATAAGAGACTCAAAGTTTAAGAAAGGTAAAATCTAATGAGGGAGACTAAGACTTAAACCCTAAAGTTATCATACATGGATATTCCTAATGGTTAAGTGTGGTTTAGAAACCTAACTCTAAAAGAAAAGAGAAGAAGAGTGAGTTCTAACTTACTTCAAAGATGGAAGTTAAGTTAACAACTCAAAGGGGATGAAAGAGATTGAACAAAGAAAGCATTAGATGCTTTGCACAAACACAAATTGAAAACATTAAAAGATGAGGGAAGAAAGGTGTATGTGGGAGCATACCCACACACATGACTTACCATTAGCCCCTACAAGCAAAGGTTAGTTCAATAATGCAATAAGAAAGCATAAGTAAAATAAAGAACGCAATTAAGCATCAAACTACTTATGAAATGAAATTAAGCATCAAACAAAGCTCAAACCTAAAAGGAAAGAATTCTAAGTACTAAACGACTTCTAAAGTCAGTAGCTATGTCTAAATGTGTTCAATTAGGGTTATGGTACCTAATGGGATCAAACTATGCACAAACAATGTCTTAAACATCAAAGAAAAGCACTATGAAAGTAGTGGATGAAAAATGAACAAGGATGCAAAGTGAACATGCATTTATGCTTAAAGAAATGTCAAGGTCAGAAGTATACATCATTTATAAATGTCTTACAATTCATATGAACAATCATACAAGTATGGATGAAATGATTCAAGCAATAGAAAATGGATGAAGAAGAAATGAAAAGGAGAGAAACAAGTTTCAATTAGATGCATAAACTTACATATTAAAGATGCATAACATATGAATGAGTAAATTTGGACCAGTAGCATACAATTGATGATATGCAAATGACATGAGTGAAATGGCATACACAATGCAAACACAAATTATATAGAACACAAGAAGAAATTAGATGTAGAATTAGGTCAAAAATGCAAGTAAAAATGTACAAACACACATCAAAGGTAAACACAAATCAACATGACCTATAAGTGAACCAAGTAGGACCTATAATGTTCAAATAAACATGTGTCAAAAGATAACATCAATCATCTCAAGTGACCATAGGCAATATGACACAAAACCATAGCATATGCATACAATGAAGCACATAAATGCCCATGCAATCAATCAACAAGGAAAAAATGGGAAGAGACTTGGAAAAATTATGGAATTAGGTCACAAAGTACCTAAGTTAGAATCTAAACACATGTCAAAATCTCACATAAACATTCAAGAAGGAATATGCTCAACCAAAGCAACAAAGTCACATTAGGTCAACAATGAATTATGCACAAAGACATGGTTCAAAAGCTATGCAAAAATGATTTTTAAAACATGAGAAAAATGTTTTAGATGCTTGAAGATATTATTTAATCATATTAAAAAGATTGTATGCAACATGGTTTTAGAACTATGCAAAATAAATGGATGAATTTCATGTGTCAAAGAAGAAACCACATAAAAAGAAATTAAAGGAAAATTACGAAAATAAATGGAAAAATTAATAAAATCAGAAACAAAAAATATGGAAAATCTGTTTAATGAATTATGATGCTTGGTGAATTTTTATAGAGTTTTTATATGCATTTACTATTTTTAATAAAAGAAAATCAAAGCAATATAACAAAAGAAATTAAAAAAAGAATAAAAACATGTAGGGGGTGCAGATATAGCAATAGTCACGTTCAAAAAGGGATTGGGCTTAAATGAAGGGGTTCAAATATCAATTGGTGGTCCAGGTCCAAAGGCGCGTGGAACATGGAGATATGATGCACATGCAGTCAAATAATTGACTCAATCTGAGCCTTTGGATGCAGTCAACAACAATCAATCATCACAGTAATCTAATCCAATGGTCCACAAGGCAAGCACATGATAATTAACACGCACGCACACACATGCAAACAGTCAAAGTCAACAATCAGAGAGAGAGAAGATCACGTGAGAGAGAGTGTGTTCATTAATGTGTTGGCACATTATAGTGCGTTGGATCAAATGAATCAGACGGTTGTGATATAATCGGACCTTAAACCCTAATCAAACCCTCACCGGCCGGAGAAGGACCTTCGGTCATCTTCTCCGGCCACCTCCGGCCTCCAGAAATTCATAAAAAATATACCAATCGAAAGAGGAAGTTAAGGAGAACAAGGATCCAACATCAGTTTTCACATATCACACACATATGCAGAGAATCGAACATATCAAATTTGCCCTAGGTTTGGATCTACACCTCTAAAAGGTCTATTAACTAGCCAGAATACTCACACTGCTTCTATTAAGCCTAAATCAACATGAAACCAAGCATAACCAGTTGAAACTGAAGCAAAACAGTTGAAGAATCTCAAACCTGGAAATCTGAAGAACTTGAATCAAATAGAAAACCAGAGGGGAGAACTTGATCTTGAACTTCTTAAGAGCAAAATAAATGCTCTAAAGCTTCGAATCTTGATGAAAGCAGAGAGAAAATCAAATCTGAAGTGAGATAGCACTTGAGAAATTCATCTTGTTTCAGCTTGTTCTTGACCAGTAATGAACACTTGATGATGATGATGATGAAATGAAGAAGAAATCGTGCAATCAGAGAGAGCTCAGAGAGAAAAAAATGAGAATGATTGGTGTAATTTGTGAAAATGAATGAAGCTCCTCAATTCTAAGAGCAGTGGAGCTTGTATATGTTGAGTTAACTTGTTAACTGGTGTGGTTGACAGTTGGAAAGAGAGTTAAGTGAGTTTGAGTTAACTAACTGAGTCATGTTTGTTATGCACGAGTTGGTGAGGTTTGGTTATGGTGAGGGTGAGCTCATGGCAGCTATGGTATTGATTAGAATGGATGGTGGTGATGTTATGTGTTACTGCAGCATGACTTGCACAACAAGTTTTATTCCTCTTTGGTGTATGGAGCAACATATGTACATATGTGTGTAAGAGATTGTTTGTCCAAATGAAGAAAAGATGACTGGTATGAAGTGTGTATGCGTGTGAACTGATGTGCATCAACAACAATAATGCAAAACACTCTATTCTTGGCAATATGGTTTCAATGAAGACAAGGATGTTTGATGATGGAATTCTATAAGCCTAGTACATGAAATGGGATGCTCTTGGTGGCTATGGAAAGATGGTACATCATAGAACAATGTTGATGTTTGAATCCAAGTGAAACAATGCCTCTAAAGTAGTCAAAAATGACACTAAAGTCACTTACTTGTGGCTGAAGCTTTGGCAAGGCAAGCCTGCATGCGTGCCTAGCTCATGGGCCTATGAAATTCAATGTGAAACCTCCATGTTTGGACCATCATAACTCTTTATCCTTTGATCAAATGAAAAATCTCCAAACATGAAAGTTGTAGAGGGGATGGAGATGAACAACTTTCATGTTGGAAAGTTTTTCATTTGAAGCTTCCTTGATAGAGAAAATTAGCTTGACATTTGGCCCACCACCTGTTTGATGAAATTATGGCCTAGAGGCCTGAACTTGCCTTGCCATGACTTGGAATTTGCCTTGATTTTACCAAACTTTGATTGATCATAACTCCCTCAATTTTGATCTAATGGAAGAGTTCTTTATATGGATTTAAAGCTTAAGATGTGATCTTTAATTGGCTCAACTTGGGCCTAAAGTTTGAAGCTTTGATCATGAAGAAAGGAAGCCTTAAAGTGTAGTGCAAAATGGTCCAAACCTTGCCATTTTTGGAAACCCTAAGTTTCTAAAAATGGAAACTTTGTACAATTCTTGATTTTGATGATTCCTCCATCATTTCTTGATCAAATCTTGTTCAATGAACATATGTAACTTGAATTTCATGACTTTGACCTTAAAAAGCTAGGAGTTGACTTTTTCTACTGCACAATTGACTTTTTCCCCAATTTCTTGATTCTCAAGCAACTGGCCAATTGAACCTCTTCTGAAATGAACCAATGGGAAATCTTCCATCCTTAGATACTTGAAATCATGTAGAAAACACTGAGATCAAGTTTGAACCAAAATTTCAGCAGGAGACTGCTTGACTCACAAACCCTAATTTGGACTGTTTTTTATAGGAGATGATGCACTGTCCAATCTTCTTGATGAATTCCCATCTTCCAATGACTTGTAGGATCAAAGTGAGATGATATATGATATAAGAGACCCTTGAGGCTTGTTGGGAGACCCTTGGCTCTTGCTCTCTTGCTATGGAAATCAATGCTCTGAAGGCCACTAATCACATGCCCTTATGCAATATGAGATGAAATGAGATCTAACTGCAATGCAAAGAAACATAAGCTAGGCAACAACAAGAGGGCAAATTTTGGGGTGTTACAGACACAAAAGCATCCTCTTGTTGGGTCAATAGCCTCCTCTTAGGCTTTGTATAAAGAAATTCCTGTTTGATTCAATCAACCTTTTAGCATCAAATCATGCTTTGGTCACAACATACAAACATCAACAACTCCTTTTCCCTCGTCTAATTGTTGTAAGAGGCAAGCCTCTGGATTATTTACATCCACACCACTGTCCCTCTTTTAGCATGAGAAATTCCCAAGGAAAGATGGCGTTGCTCTTAACTGAGTTAAAGTCTTCTCCTTCAGGTTGAAAATCCCCTATAAAGGAAATTATGGCATTGCTGGATTCGCATATCCCAATTAAAGTAATTCTCCTTTATAATCAGTCACCCAACAGTTGTGCCAAACAGACCAAATATTCCCCTTTAGAGATGACAAATTCTCTCTA
The DNA here is from genome assembly GCA_022829125.1 of Lathyrus tuberosus. NCBI lineage: Eukaryota > Viridiplantae > Streptophyta > Magnoliopsida > Fabales > Fabaceae > Lathyrus > Lathyrus tuberosus. Next base: position 2,268,308 of record JALAZF010000285.1, on the reverse strand, counting down.
AAGTCAACACCCTTTTAGCTTCACATCTTGGGCTTCGAACAAGATACAAATATACCCTTCAGCTTCACATCTTGGGCTTTGAACAAGATACAAACCACCTTTAGCTTCATGTCTTGGGCTTTGAACAAGACACCAAAACACCATTTCCTCCCATAGAATAGGAGGAACTACGATCGCTCTGATTTCCCTATCCCAGGAATACGTAGGCATAAGATTGAAAAAGAATCTTAGCAAGCACACTAATAAAAAAACCCCAAAGTCCCCTACCTCCATCCAACCTGGCGCAGGATCCCAACAAATTCCCCATGAACAATCCCAATATTTCGTTCTGAACAAAATAAGCAGAGAGAGGCCCACAAACTAAAGCCGCATCTGTATACCAACAGTTTTGACTATTTAACCTCAGTTTGCAAGCAGGGTTAGTTGGAGACATCTATTTCCCTTCCTTCATCAGCTTCAATAGGATAAAAAATGAATCGACCTGTAGTGCCCCAGAGCGACAATGCTTAAAAACCACGTCCAAAATCGCTCGCTACAGAAAAATGGCGCCCACCGTGGGGCCGAACAAAGGAATCTTGTCTCTCTTATCTCTCTGGTTGAAACCTTCTCTTAGGACGAGTCCTTGGGTTCACAAGGTATCACCGAATGACGGTTCCATCGGGGAATGTCATTATTTCTAGGATCGGCCCTCACTAGGATCTTAGGTCAAAAACCTTTAAGTTGGGAAGGTACCACAGAATGGAGACTCCGCTGGGGAGCCATTTTCTGTTAGGATCATAGGATTCATAGCTCTTAAAAAGTCTAGGACATTAGGACAAATATATATACTGCTTTTCCTAATTGATATCTGTGTTTATTTTTCTGCTAATGGGAATGCGTGTGATGCCGCATGTGGAAAGATTGAGTATACACCTAGGAAAAACCTCTTTCAGTAGTACGGAAGCTATCGGAAATAGTTGTCACGCGATACTACCCTCTTCTGAGATTCTTCGAAATACATCACCTAGCACGGTTCGCGGCCCGCTGATGTTATCTCGACAAGAATCAATGATTTTGAGAGACAGGTACAAAAATCACTAGTATAAACCTTTGGGATGGGTAGAGCCTTGACTTCATGACACCGACCATTTGACCCTATGTTTTTTCTATGTTTTTGTGTGTTGCATTCATGCATTCATTTAAAAAAAAACATTAAGCAAAGAAAAATTTTCTCTTCTAGTCTCTCTTTTTCAAATTAAACTAAAACAATGATTGCAAATGTCAGAGAGAAAAAGATTGCGCTCATGGATTTCGGTAGACGGAAAACTCACAAGTATACCTTCAAGGTTCCAAAACTAGGGGATTTGAGAGGATTAGCAAGGATGATCACTAACCCTGACGCTTTCAGAGCCAAGCACGGAGGTCTGCTACCTCTGTTAAGGGTCCATGTAATTGAAGGAATCCTGGAGGCTCTCGTTCAGTTTTACGATCCGGTCTATCAGTGTTTCACATTCCCGGATTACCAGCTCCCACCAATGATGGAGGAGTATTCTCATCAGATTGATCTACCATTACTGATCAAGCTCCCTTTTTTGGACTTGAAGAAATTCCAAAAGATCAGACCATTGCAAAAGCAATTTATTTGGACAAATCAGAAGTCAGGACTCACCTGACCACCAAGAAAGGAATCCCAGGTTTACCAGCCAAGTTTCTGGTAAAGAAGGCTCTGTACTTTTCTAGTATAGGGAACGTGACTGCTTTCGAGAGCATCTTTGTTTTGCTCACCTACGGGTTATTTTTGTTTCCCAACATTGATAACTTCGTCGATATCAACGCCATTAAGGTTTTTCTCATTGGAAACGCCGTACCAACCTTACTCGTAGATGTGTATCATTTTTTACACTTAAGGAATTTATACAGCGGAGGAATGATCACATGATGTGTACCACTTCTATATAAATGGTTTATCTCCTATTTGCCTAAGTCTTCCGCTTTTTGGGATTATAAGAGTGTCTTATGTTGGTCGCAGAAAATAATGTCTCTTACCAACTCTGACATCGATTGGTACAATCGAATCTATGACAGGATCAGGATCATTGATCGTTGTGGAAATTTCCCCAACGTACCCCTCATAGGAATTAAAGGAGGAATCAATTGTCATCCAGTTTTAGTTCGTCGTTAATTTGGATACCCGATGAGGCATGTCCTGCGTAATGCTCATTTGGAAGGTCTTTTCTTCAAGGAAGGAGAAAATGACAGGGCACTAAAGATGGAAATAGTGCACGCTTGGAAACATGTTCATAAGAAAGGACGAGAGTCTCTAGGAAAACCGGACTGTGTCTCGATGGAGCCTTATCTCCACTGGGTACAAACTAGAGTTCGCAAGCTAAAGATGCCTTATCCTCGTCATGGAGTTCTTCCGCCAAGGGAATCTGTCATGTACTTCATGACTGAAACAGAAAAACTCCAGGTTACTCTCAACAAAGTTCAACAGGAGAGGAGGTCTTGGAAGAACAAGTACCGCATTCTCAATGTGATGTGTACCAAAATACAGCAACTGCGGAAAGATAAGGATGCTCTAATTGAGATTTTGGAGCAACATGCTGTAGAAAATTAGGATGACCAAAGGAATTTGCTCGCTCCTTTCACTTGGCAAAGGAATGACAACCCGACAACGGCCCAAGAAAAGGAAAGTACCAGAATCAGCACCTGAGTTCTCCTCAGAGAGGACTCGGGACCCATTAGCTTAGGTTTCTGTTTTCGCATCTTGTAATTTACTGTATTTCCATTTCCGCAATCCTTTGAATTCAATAAAACGGGGGTGTCCCCTCTGTTTGATATTTGCAATCTAATTGTCGAAGTTTATTTTGATTAAACAAAAAAAAACAATTAAATCATTGCATTCATCATTCTCACGTCACGTATTCTTCTTACCTACGAATCTCAAGTTTGTGTCTTGGTTCTAGAGTCAAACTGTCTCATTCATACAATACTCGGGCCAATCGTCAGAAAAAGATGGATGATCTCGAGGAAGAGAACAGAGAGTTGAAAGAAGAGATCGACGCTCTGAGAGAGGATATGAGAAAGCTTCGTAAAGACATGCAAGCCATGGCAGAAGCTCAGCTACAAAGAACCGTGATCTCAGAGATCACCTCAACACCCATAGTGGAGAAGTACGATCCTAGGTATCAAATGCCGAAAGATCGTCCCTGGGGATGCTTGTTAACTATATCCCGGAAGGATATGTTTCGCCGATCACTGAAGATCAGGGAATCATAGCAGAAGCCGCTGGGCCTGAAGGTTACAAACTTCGGGAAAGCGAGGATGCCAGAGGCATAATGAGGACTCCTGAAGGTTACAAACTTCAGGAAGCGCCAAGATTCACTGTCGTAGTAACGGTACCACCCCCTGTGGTGCACAGTGTCCTGGAAGGACGGATTCCACAGATACTTTCTGGTAGAAAGGACATCATGTTCGATAGAATGAATGAGTTCCAGGAACAATTCCTAGAGATGCAGAAAGAACTGCAGGCCCTTCGCGGTCAGGATCTATTTGGAAAGGATGCCACAGACCTTTGCTTGGTCCCCAATGTGAAAGTCCCGCACAAGTTCCAAGTACCCGATTTTGAAAAATACAAGGGTAACTCTTGCCCTCGAAGTCATCTAGTGATGTACGCTCGACGAATGTCAGCTCAGACAGAGAACCAGCGAGGTCGTCGTCAAAGCATTAGAAGGGTCCAGAAAAACGGTTATCGGCGAAGTCGACCTTCCCATAACTATTGGTCCTCACACTTTCCAAGTCACTTTCCAGGTCATGGACATCTAGGCAACATACAGTTGTTTATTAGAAAGACCATGGATACATCAGGCTGGGGCGGTCACTTCGACCCTCCACCAAAAGCTAAAGTTCGTCCAGAACGTCCAACTTGTCACGGTTTATGGAGAACAAGCCTTTCTCGTGAGCAACTTGTCATTATCTACTTGTGTAGAACCCGAGGAGGTGGTTGGAACTCAGTTTCAAGCACTTTCGGTGAGCAATGAGAATCAATCAGAGAAAGGAACCTCGATTTCCTCATACAGAGATGCTCTCGAAGTGATCGAAAATAACAATGCAAAAGTATGGGGACAACTTGTCATTCCCACTGATAATAAAACAAAGAATGGTCTTGGTTTTTCTGCAACCTGCACCCAGACAGCTGCTAACGACGAAAGTCTTCATCCCGTTCAGAACTTCTTCCATAGTGGAGGCTTCCTTCAACTAGTGACTCAAGACGTGCATACCATCAATAAAGATGATTCCTCCGATACGGAGGAAGAATGGAAGTCCTATCTCAACGAGAACAATTATATGTCTCAGGAAGAGGTGCCTACGCCCTTTTGCTATCCCGCACAGAGTCCGAGATTTTTACCGAGGTCAGATGTCGAAATGATATACAGAGATTGTGATCCTGAAGGATGTCGGGCTCTGCCAAATTCATTAGAGGAAGACACTCCGATGAAATACAACTTTAACCACGACTATTATGGCCCAATGGATGGCTTGCCTATCTGGCAGCCGTATCCCAGAGACTTGGAGCAAGAAAGTCATCCTAACAATGAAAATCAGCTGAGCATCATTGAAAAGAATACCTGCGTCCCCACCATGTCATGGGATCAACACCCAGGTTATCCTGAAAATACCCAGCACGACGATGAATTTGCAATGTTTACCGGACTAGAATTCATCAACTATGCTTTTCCCGAGGTCAACGTCATCGAGAGGGATGACTCCTCCAATTCCAAAGAAGTGTGGGACACCCTGGGACAGCCGAGTGGAAAATACGACTTCAAGGTCAAGTACACCGCTCCTGAAAGCTCTCGTATTAGGCTCGAAGACATCCAGCCAACTGGATGGGGAGATACAGCTGAGAGTACAAATAGTACGCAAAATACAACTGGGGAATCTTCCTACGACAACTCTGCCTGGGAGACAGATTCCAATGATCCTGCTCCGCCAGAAATCAGCGTCATTTCTGAAGACAAATCAAGGAAGGTACCCGACTTTGTGATTCGCCAAGGAGTTTGCCGCCAATGGGTTGCTGTCGATGTTCCGAAGATTGTTCCTAAGTCTAAGTAATTGCCATCTTTACTTTAACCTTTCACCTTGCCCAGGTGAAACAGATGTTTTGATATGGCTCACTTTCTGTAAATATCCCTCTTCGTTTTGCCCAAAGCAACAGAGTTTTGTTTTATAGGGCTGTAGTTTCAAGAATCGACTTGTTCATTAATAAAATAACGTCGTTCTGTAATTTCCGCATTAATTGTTGTTTTCTCATTTTGCTTTTTTCAGAAAATGGTAATCCTAAAAAACAACTCAATAATAAAAACAAGCAGTTTTCAAAGAAAAATACACTGCACACACTCTTGCATTCTCTCTATCTCTTCTAAACACAAATCATCACGTCATGCAGATTGCTTGTTTTAAACCCTGTTGAAACATACGATCCAATGCCTTCTCCCAACTTTGAGTTCCCGGTATTTGAGGCTGAAGAAGAAAATGACGACGAAATTCCAGAGGAGATCTCCTGACTACTCAGACAAGAGGAAAGGTCCATTGAGCCTCACAAAGAGTCGCTGGAAATAGTCAACTTAGGATCGGAAGAAGAGAGAAAAGAAGTCAAGATTGAGGCATTGTTCAGTCCAACTGTCAAAGAGAGTTTGACGAAACTTCTCAAAGAGTTTCCCGATGTATTCGCTTGGTCCTATCAGGATATGCCAGGGTTGGATGCCAGCATCGTGGAACATCATCTACCGTTGAGATCAGAATGTCCGCCGGTAAAACAAAGGTTGAGAAGGACTCATCCAAACATGGCTGTCAATATCAAAGAAGAGGTACAAAAATAGATTGACGCGGGTTTCCTCGCAACGTCAGAATATCCTCAATGGTTAGCCAACATAGTACCAGTTCCAAAAAAGGACAGAAAAGTCAGAATATGTGTCGAATACCGAGATCTGAACAAGGCAAGTCCAAAGGACGGTTTTCCCTTACCACACATTGACATGCTGGTAGACATGGAGAAAACTTCGTTCATTACCCCCTGGGGTACCTTCTGTTACAAGGTAATGCCGTTCGGTTTGAAGAACATCAGGGTAACCTATCAGAGGGCCATGACTACTCAGTTTCATGACATGATACATGAAGAAATCGAAGTGTATGTCGATGATATGATTGCAAAATCTAAAACAGAGGAGGAGCATGTGACACATCTGTCAAAACTATTCGAGCGTTTGCAAAAGTACAAACTCCGCTTGAATCCCAATAAGTGCACCTTCGGTGTCTGTTCAGGGAAACTCTTAGGGTTCATCGTCTGCCAGAAAGGACTTGAGGTTGATCCTGACAAGGTCAAGGCCATTCAAGAAATACCTTCTCCAAAGACTGAAAAACAAGTCAGGGGATTCTTGGGACGTTTGAACTATATTTCCAGATTCAAATTCCTCATGACCGCGACATGTGCGCCGATTTTCAAATTACTCAAAAAGAATCAGGACTGCGTTTGGACAGAAGACTGCCAAATCGCCTTCGACAGTATCAAGGAATACCTGTCGAACCCGCCGATTCTATCACCTCCAGTGGAAGGAAGACCGCAGATCATCTATTTAACAGTCTTGGAAGACTCAATGGGATGTGTACTTGGCCAACAAGATGAAAACAAAAGGAAAGAGTCTTCCATCTACTATTTAAGCAAGAAATTCACCGACTGCGAGACTCGGTACACTATGCTCGAGAAAACTTGTTGCGCTTTGACTTGGGCAGCCAAACGTCTTCGCCAGTACATGATTCGTCACACCACTTGGTTAATCTGTGAAATGGATCCAATCAAGTATGTCTTTGAAAAGCCTGCTCTCACGGGAAGGATTGCCCGTTGGCAGATGTCGTTATCAGAATATGACATAGAGTACCACGCTTAGAAAGTCGTTAAAGGAAGTGTTTTAGCCGATCATTTGGCTCATCAATTGATTGACGATCGGGAATCAGTTGGATTTGACTTCCCAGACGAAGATGTCATGTATCTAAAAATGAAAGACTGCGATGAACCGCTACCCAGTGAAGGGCCAGAACCAGATTCCCAATGGGGACTTATTTTTGACGGAGCTGTCAATCATTACGGAAACGGAATTGGGGCAATCATCATAACACCTCAGGGTACCCACATTCCTTTCATTGCCAGACTCACATTCAAGTGCACAAACAACGAGGCCGAATACGAAGCTTGTATTATGGGTCTCAAAGAAGCGATCGACTTAAGGATTAAGAACTTGGATGTGTATGGCAACTCAACTTAGGTTATCAATCAGATCAAAGGAGATTGGAACACATACCAATCAGGATTGATTCCTTACAAAGATTACGCAAGATGGTTGTTACCCTTCTTCAACAGAGTCGAGTTTCATCATATCCCTCGTGAGGAGAATCACATGGCTGATGCATTAGCCACTCTCTCTTCCATGATTAGTGTAGGTCAATGGAACGACTTACCTAAGATTGACATAATGCGCCTTGAACGGCCAGCTTACATCTTCACGATAGAAGCAGTCATAGATAACAAACCTTGGTATCACGATATCAAATGCTTCCTTCAGAAACAAGAGTACCCACCTGGGGCACTAAGAAAAGACAGAAAAACCCTCAGAAGACTGGCTGGCAGCTTCTTCCTGAGTGGTGATACACTTTATAAGAGAAACTTTGACATAGTCTTGCTCCGATGCGTAGACAGACTAGAAGCAGACATGCTGATAAAAGAAATTCACGAAGGGTCCTTTGCCATTCATGCCAACGGACATACAATGGCGAGAAAAATTCTGTGAGCAGGGTACTACTGGTTGACCATGGAATCCGACAGCTACAAGTACATGAGGAGGTGTCACAAGTGTCAGATATACTCCGACAAAATCCATGTACCGTCAACACATCTCAAAGTTCTCTCTTCCCCGTGGCCTTTTTCCATATGGGGAATCGACATGATCGGTGTGATTGAACCCAAAGCTTCGAACGAACATCGGTTCATCCTAGTAGCTATTGACTATTTCACCAAATGGGTCAAAGTAGCATCATACACCAATGTAACCCAATAAGTGGTAGTCCGATTTATCAAAAATAATATCATCTGCCGTTATGGTGTTCCGAGCCAGATCATTACCGATAATGGATCCAACTTAAATAATAAGATGATGAAAGAGTTGTGTGCAGAGTTCAAGATCGAACACCATAACTCATCTCCCTACCGACCCAAGATGAACGGAGCGGTAGAAGTGGCTAACAAGAACATCAAGAAGATCGTTCAAAAGATGGTTGTAACCTACAAAGAGTGGCACGAAATGCTGCCCTTTTCACTTCACGGTTATCGCACATCTGTCCGCACTTCAACAGGGGCAACCCCTTTCTCTCTAGTATATGGCATGGAAGCAGTACTCCCCATCGAAGTAGAGATCCCATCAATCTGGGTATTGATGAAAGCTAAGCTAACAGAAGCTGAATGGTGTCAAAGTCGACACGACGAACTGAACCTGATCGAAGAAAAGCGAATCATGGCACTATGCCATGGTCAGTTGTATCAGCAAAGGATGAAGAAGGCGTTCGACAAAAAGGTTCGACCTCGCGTCTTCAGGAAAAAGACCTTGTGCTCAAAAGATACAATCATTTCTCACTGATTCCCGGGGCAAATGGACTCTGAATTATGACGGCCCCTATGTGGTCAAGAAAGCTTTTTCAGGCGGTGCTTTGAGACTTGCAACCATGGATGGAGAAGAATTTGCCTACCCCACGAATGTTGATGTAGTCAAGAAATACTTCGCCTAAACTAAGAAAAAAACGTCTCGGTGGATTGAAAACCCGAAAGGGCGGTCCAGGTAAAAATTAGAGACATGATCAAAAATCATCCCAGTGGATTGGAAACCTCAAAGTACAATCCAGGCAAAAATTAGGGATAATGGAAAGTAACTAAGTTCGACAAAGGGGAAAATCCCTCGGCAGCAGTTACATCATCCGTCAGGAAAACTCCAGTCAAGATCATCTTCGACAGAAGCTCAGGATGCCCCGAAGTCAAAGTTGGTAGAAGGATAGTGGTCGTTATGTTTCAATGTAGCCCTTTTTCCCTTAAATTACCATTTTCTAAACTTTGTAAATACTCTATGGAATCACGAGTTTGGCTGATTTCCATCCTATCAATAAAATTTGAGCCCTTGTGCTTTTGTTTGCAACTCTTATTTGTTTTAGCTTTACAGAACGACATTTTAACACGAATAACGATTCTTGAAACGAAACAAAAATGAATTTACTTGTCAAAATTTTTCTGCTTTTAAAATAAAGATGGCAATTTCTTTTGACTGTTGAACATCGAAAGAACATTAATCGCTTTTCCAGAAGTAAGCGAGCTTCAAAGTACAGAATCAAAGTACTCCTTCTAAACCAGTGCTCCTGAATGAAGGATCAGCGGTGTCAGAGACCATCGTTTCATCTGACACCCCCGACAGAGTTCTTATCTCCTAAGCCCGACCAACGTAGCTCCCCACGAGGACTACTTCTCCTAAGCAAGGAAGAATTGCTATCTTGAACCAGCGATACCTCTTCGTCCCCAGCTGTGGCCGAGTATCCAGTCGTGTTCATTTACTAGTCTGTATGTCGCGTCAGTTTTGTCAGCATATACATACATACATCATGCATTATTGATTTACATTCATATTCATATTGCATCACTATCACTCTAGTCGGTCTTGTCCCCTAGTGATAAAAGTCTTCACAATCGAGTTGTCAGTTCTTTCCTCGTCAGGAAATGGTGCGTCTGCCCACTCTCGCTCCTCCAGTTTATTTCTGGGATGAAGTCGGCCCTTGACCACTTTGATAACTTGAACCTTTGAGAAAACCAAAGAAACTTTCGACAAATGTCACTCTTCGCCATTGAAGCTTGTTGGGAGACCCTTGGCTCTTGCTCTCTTGCTCTGGAAATCAATGCTCTGAAGGCCACTGATCACATGCCCTTATGTAATATGAGATGAAATGAGATCTAACTGCAATGCAATGAAACATAAGCTAGGAAACAACAAGAGGGCAAATTTTGGGGTGTTACAGACACAAAAGCATCCTCTTGTTGGGTCAATAGCCTCCTCTTAGGCTTTGTATAAAGAAATCCCCGTTTGATTCAATCAACCTTTTAGCATCAAATCATGCTTTGGCCACAACATACAAACATCAACAACTCCTTTTCCCTCGTCTAATTGTTGTAAGCGGCAAGCCTCTGGATTATTTACATCCACGCCACTGTCCCTCTTTTAGCATGAGAAATTCCCAAGGAAAGATGGCGTTGCTCTAAACTGAGTTAAAGTCTTCTCCTTCAGGTTGAAAATCCCCTAAAAAGGAAATTATGGCATTGCTGGATTCGCATATCCCAGTTAAAGTAATTCTCCTTTATAATCAGTCACCCAACAGTTGTGCCAAACAGACCAAATATTCCCCTTTAGAGATGACAAATTCTCTCTAAAGTCAACACCCTTTTAGCTTCACATCTTGGGCTTCGAACAAGATACAAATAGACCCTTCAGCTTCACATCTTGGGCTTTGAACAAGATACAAACCACCTTTTGTAACGCCCCAGTCAGTTTTGTCAGTTTTGTCTTTTTAATTAATTGAGTCGTTTTGAGTATTTTATTATTATATTATTTTATTTCTGACTTTTATGTGAAATATGTTATTTTTCACCGTGATTATATTTTATCGTGTTTTGGGAGCGTTTGCGAGATATTTGAGTTTAGGGGTATTTTGGGTCATTTTGTTTTATTTTGTTAAGTTAAGAATATAATAGAAATAGAAAGAGATTAAAATAGAAAGGAAAGAAAAAGAGAAGAAGAAAAGTAGAGAGAAAGAAGAAGAGGAGAAAGAAAAGGAGATAGAGAGAAAACTTGGAAATCTAGGAATCGATCTCCCGACTTTATCAAATGCGATTAAATTGGGTAAGGGTGCGAAACTCGATTATACTATGTTTGTGTATGATTATGTATGTGTGTGTTTGGATGATTCTCTTGCTTTCCATGGTTTTTCACTTCTAGGTTGAAAATGATAAAATGATAGAAATCGAGGTTTTAGCGGTTGAAATGTGATGTAAATGTTGTAGAATGCTTGTTACCATGATTAGATTAGGTTCTGATTGATATATGTTGATTTGGTTGGAAAAAATATGATTTTGGGTTTTCAACAGCGCTGCAGATTTTCTAAGTTTTCGCAGGTTCGCCTAGCGAACCTGGAGCGAAGGTGGTAGCGAATGAATTTCCGCGGGTTCGCCTAGCGAACCAGTTAGCGAAGGTCAGCGAAGGTTCGCTACATTGTTCGCCTAGCGAATTTTGTATATTTTTTGTTCTGGTTGGTTCGCCAAGGGGTTCGCCTAGCGAACTTTGTGTCTGTTTTTAGATGATAGTGGGTTCGCTGGACATTCGCCTAGCGAAGGTGGTAGCGAATGCTCGCTAGAGGGTTCGCCTAGCGAACATGGCTGTTTGTGCAATTTTATTTTCTTACTAACTTTTGATCTGTGGTTCGGTTTGAGGTGTGGTTTGATACGTTAGAAAGCTTATGAAATGTTCTTACTTATGATGATGCTTTTGAGATTGTTGGTAGATTAAATTAGGTCAGGAATTAGAAAATATGTTATTTTGTCGACTTTTGCGGTTTTAATTGTGTGAACTTGATGTGTATATGTAAAATGCTGTTGGTGTGGATATTGTATGACCTGTGTACTGTTGTGTAATGAAATTGTATGAAATCCATATTGTGATGATGATTGGTGGCCTTAGGGCAAGAAAATGCAATGTGTGGTAATTGATGATATATGCATGATTATGGATGTGTATATGTGTACATTTTAAATGTCATGAGTCATTGTATGCCAAGCATCATGATATGCATTCTTGTGACGTCGTGAGCGACGGATTGATTTTAGAGGGAATCCGTTATAACATCGTGCTCCTTAAAAATAAGAGGACTGAAAGCGATCTGATCGGATCGTGCGCCTTAAAAATAAGAGGACCGAAAGCGATGATTACAGACGATCGTGTGCCCATGTGGGGTGTGAGTGATCGGGTCGTGTGCCCGTGTGGGGTGTGAGCGATCCATAAATGTCGTGTGCCCGTGTGGGGTGTGAGCGATGGGGAACATCGTATGCCCGACGGGGAGTTACACTAAGTAACGAGCGATGGTTCCAGCAGAGTTCCTGAGTGAACTAGTGATGAGAAATGTTGGAAGTGGGTATCGCATATGCATTGCATAAAGTCGTTGTGTCGGTCTCTGTGCATTTGCATAAATCATGGATTAATTGTGTATGGAATTGTGAATGTGATTGATGAGATGGAATATGTATAATTGTATTGATGATGAGTGTATTGTGTATAACTGATGTGCATTAGTATTGGATACCTGAGAATTGTACTGTGTTGTGTTGTATTTGATAGTGGTGCATTTGTGGTGAGAATATTTTACTTGTGCATTTCTGTGTTAATATATAATTATATGCAACTGTATTATGATTGTGTTTCTCACCCTTCTGCTGTTTTATAATTCTCTATGAGGCATTGCAGATTAGAGTTGCTGGAGGTCTTTTTGTGAAGCTTAGGTCTTCATTCTTTTGTCGGTCGGCTCTGATATGTGACATCGGGTAGTCGGGGTGATCGAGTGTGATTATTCTGTATTATGTATATGTATCTTTTGGATTGTACATGTATGGTTGTATATGACACATACACTTTTATGATATATATATATATATATATATGAGATTTAGTTACGGATTTTCCGCTTTCATTCTGTTTCTGAATTGTGGGTGTATTACTACCTGAATTGTTGCATATCTTTATGAGCAGGTGTTGGATGTTTGTTTCAAATTGATGTGACCCCTCGGTCTATGCCGTGAATTTTTACATATACTCTGATGAAATTTTGAATTTTATTTATTGCTTTAATAGCTTGGGGGTATAGATTGGGGGTGTTACATTAAGTGGTATCAGAGCTAGTCCGTGTTAGTTCGTGTCTGGTTGTGTCAGTTCTTGTCGGTCTTGGTGTTTGGATGAGCTGTTTGTTTAACCATAGTTGCTGTTATTGGAAATGAACAGAATATGGCTGGTAGGAATGATGCTGCTTTGGCTGCTGCGATGCAAGCAATGGCTCGGGTTGTACAGGGTGCACCTAATGCTGCTGGTAATGATGAGTTCAGGAAGAACAAACCGCATGTCTTTAAAGGGAGACATGATCCTGATGGTGCACAGATTTGGTTGAAAGAGATTGAAAGGATTTTCCGAGTTATGGATTGTGCTGAGGACAGTAAGGTGAGACTGGGAACTCATATGTTACAGGAAGAAGCGGATGACTGGTGGGTTAGTACTCGTCAGGTGTTGGAAGCTGGGGATGAAGAAGTTACTTGGGAATTGTTTAGTCGGGAGTTTCTGAGGAAGTATTTTCCCGAAGATGTAAGAGGAAAGAAGGAAATTAAGTTCTTGGAATTGAAACAAGGTAATATGTCTGTTGTTGATTATACTGCTAAGTTTGTGGAGCTTGTGCAATTTTATCCTCATTATGCTGAAGCGACTGCAGAATTTTCTAAGTGTGTGAAGTATGAGAGCGGATTGCGTCCTGAGATTAAGCAGGTAATCGGTTATCAAAGGATAAGAAGGTTTTCTGATTTGGTGGAATATTGTAGGATTTATGAAGAGGATAGTAAGGCTCGTTCTACTCACTATAAGAGTGTGAGCGAGAGGAAAGGGAAGCAACAGTTCCGTAGTGGTCCGTATGTAACACCAGCTGATAAGGGTAAACAAAGGGGTACTTTTGATCGAAGGTTAAGTGGTGGAGGTATGTCTGGTCCTCTGAGGTGTTATAGGTGTGGTGATGTGGGACATCGTCAGTTCGAATGTAAGAAATATTTGAGGAAGTGTTCTAATTGTGGAGGTGTAGGACATGTTGCGGCTGAGTGCAAAAGGAAGAATGTGGCGAAGTGTTTCAACTGTGGTGACCCCGGTCATATTAGCACGATGTGTCCGAAACCGAAGCAAGTTCCATCTGGTGGGAAAGTCTTTGCATTGGCAGGGACTCAGACTACTAATGCAGATCGTCTGATTAGAGGTACTTGTTTTATTAATAGTACGCCTTTAGTTGCTATTATTGATACTGGAGCGACTCATTCATTTATTTCGTCTGAGTGCGCTAAGCGTTTGAATCTTGTGTTGTCTTTGATGGATGGTGAGATGGTTATTGATACTCCAGCAATGGGGTCAGTAACTACTTCTTTGGTTTGTTTAAGTTGTCCTTTGACCATTTATGGTAAAGACTTTGAGATGGATTTGGTGTGTTTACCGTTGGAGGGTTTAGATGTGGTTCTGGGAATGAATTGGTTGCAATTCAATCGGGTTCATATTGATTGTCATCATAAGCTAGTAAGGTTTCCTTCTCTTGAAGAAGATGAAGATTCGAGTTTCTTATCTACCAAAGAGTTGAAGAAACTTTTGGCGGATGAAGCTTAGTTGTTTGGGTTGTTTGCGTCGTTGACTGTGGATAGTCAAGTTTCACTTGATGTATTTCCTATTGTGTGTGAATTTTTGGAAGTGTTTCCTGAGGATATTTCAGACTTGCCGCCAGAGAGAGAGGTGGAGTTTTCGATAGATCTAGTTCCTGGTACTAGACCTGTTTCTATGGCACCTTATCGTATGTCGGCATCTGAGTTGGCGGAGTTAAAGAAACAGTTGAATGAATTATTGGAGAAGAGGTTTGTGAGGCCAAGTGTTTCTCCTTGGGGTGCTCCAGTTTTATTGGTGAAAAAGAAATATGGAAGTATGCGATTGTATATTGATTATCGCCAGTTGAATAAGGTGACGATTAAGAATAAGTATCCTCTTCCGAAAATTGATGATTTGATGGATCAGTTGGTTGGTGCTTGTGTCTTCAGTAAGATTGACTTGAGGTCAGGGTATCATCAGATTAGGGTGAAAGAAGAAGATATTCAGAAGACGGCTTTTAGGACACGTTACGGTCATTATGAATATTCTGTGATGCCGTTCGGGGTTTCTAATGCGCCAGGTGTGTTTATGGAGTACATGAATTGTATTTTCCACGAGCATTTGGATCAATTTGTTGTTGTGTTTATTGATGACATTTTGATTTATTCTAAGTCTCGGGAGGAGCACGCGGAGCATTTGCGTATTGTTTTGCAGGTTTTGAAGGAAAAGAAGCTTTTTGCCAAAATGTCCAAGTGTGAATTTTGGTTGTCGGAGGAAAGTTTTCTTGGTCACGTAATTTCAGGTAATGGTATTGTTGTGGATCCATCTAAAGTAGAAGCAGTTCTACAATGGGAGGCTCCGAGATCTGTTACTGAAATTCGAAGTTTTTTGGGTTTGGCCGGATATTATCAAAGGTTCATTGAAGGTTTTTCTAAGCTAGCACTTCCTTTGACCCAGTTGACGTGTAAAGGGAAAGCGTTCATTTGGGATATTCGGTGTGAGGAAAGTTTTAATGAGCTGAAGAGAAGATTGACGACAGCTCCGATTTTGATTTTGACGAATCCTACTGAACCGTTTGTGGTGTATTGTGATGCGTCTTTGATTGGTCTAGGTGGGGTGCTAATGCAAGACGGTAAGGTCGTGGCATATGCTTCGAGGCAGTTGAGAGTGCATGAGAAGAATTACCCTACGCATGACTTGGAATTAGCGGCTGTGGTGTTTGTATTGAAAATTTGGAGGCATTATCTTTTTGGTGCGAGGTTTGAAGTCTTTAGTGATCACAAAAGTTTGAAATATTTGTTTGATCAGAAGGAGTTGAATATAAGGCAACGAAGATGGTTGGAATTTTTGAAGGACTACGACTTTGGCTTGGATTACCATCCTGGTAAAGCTAATGTGGTAGCCGATGCGTTGAGTCGAAAATCGTTGCATATGTCTGCTTTAATGGTTAAGGAGTGTGAGCTTTTGGAATCGTTTAGAGATTTGAGTTTGGTATGTGAAGTGACGTCGGATAGTGTGAGGCTGGGTATGTTGAAGGTTACTAATGCTTTTCTGATGACGGTAAGTGAGAAACAGAAGTTGGATGTGAAATTGGTGGATTTGATGTTGGTTGGCGGATAAGATGCGAGTGGTGATTTTCAAGTGGATGTTAATGGTGTGTTGAGGTTCCGTGGGTGAATTTCTATTCCGGACGATTCGGATTTGAAATGGATGATTTTGGAAGAAGGAAACCGGAGTAATTTGAGTATACATCCGGGAGCGAACAAGATGTACCAAGATTTGAAAAAGATTTTCTGGTGGTCTGGATTGAAAAGAGATGTGGCTCAGTTTGTGTATGCTTGTTTGACGTGCCAGAAGTCGAAAGTGGAACATTAGAGGCCTAGTGATTTGTTGCAACCGTTGGATATTTCGGAATGGAAATGGGATAACATTTCTATGGATTTTGTAATGGGGTTGCCGAATACTCAGCGAGGGCATAATGCTATTTGGGTGGTTGTGGACAGACTGACTAAATCGGCTCATTTCATTCTGATTGACATCAGTTTTTCTTTGGAGCGGTTAGCTGATATTTATATCAGTGTGATTGTGAAGTTGCATGGGGTTCCGTTAAGTATTATTTCGGATCGAGATCCAAGGTTTACCTCGAGATTTTGGGAAATTTTACAGAAGGCGTTGGGTTCTAAATTGAGATTGAGCTCGGCTTATCATCCACAGACGGATGGCCAGACGGAGAGAACGATTCAGTCTTTGGAAGATTTGTTGCGAGCGTGTGTTTTGGAACAAGGTGATGCGTGGGATAGTTATCTTGCGTTGGTGGAATTCACGTATAATAACAGTTTCCATTCTAGTATTAGAATGGCACCGTTTGAAGCATTGTATGGACGAAGATGTCGAACGTCGTTGTGTTGGCACGAATCTGGTGAGAGTTTGGTGGTTGGACCAGAGTTGGTGCAACAGACTACAAACAAAGTGAAGCTTATTCGTGAGAAAATGAAGGCTTCTCAAAGTAGGCAAAAGAGTTATCATGATCGTAGAAGGAAAGATCTCGAGTTTTAAGAGGGCGATCATGTATTTTTGAGAGTTACGCCGGTAACGGGTGTTGGTCGTGCATTGAAGTCGAAGAAACTTACTTCTCGGTTTATTGGTCCTTACCAGATATCTGCCAGAGTGGGTGACGTGGCTTATCGGGTGGCGTTGCCGCCGAATCTGTCGAATTTGCATGATGTGTTCCATGTTTCACAGCTTCGGAAGTATATTCCGGATCCGTCGCATGTGATTCCGATGGATGAGGTTGAGGTAAGGGAGAACCTTACGGTCGAGGCTTTACCGGTGAGTATTTTGGATCGCGAGGTGAAGCGGTTAAGGGGCAAGGATATTGCACTTGTGAAGGTAGCGTGGGGAGGCGCTGCTGAGGGCAATTTGACTTGGGAGTTGGAAAGTCGGATGCGGGAGTCGTATCCGGAGTTGTTCGTCTCAGGTAATATTTTCGAGGACGAAAATTTCTAAGTGGGGGAGAGTTGTAACGCCCCAGTCAGTTTGGTCAGTTTTGTCTTTTTAATTAATTGAGTTGTTTTGAGTATTTTATTATTATATTATTTTATTTCTGACTTTTATGTGAAAATATGTTATTTTTCATCGTGATTATATTTTATCGCGTTTTGGGAGCGTTTGCGAGATATTTGAGTTTATGGGTATTTTGGGTCATTTTGTTTTATTTTGTTAAGTTAAGAATATAATAGAAATAGAAAGAGAGAAAAATAGAAAGGAAAGAAAAAGAGAAGAAGAAAAGTAGAGAGAAAGAAGAAGAGGAGAAAGAAAAGGAGATAGAGAGAAAACTTGGAAATCTAGGAATCGATCTCCCGACTTTATCAAACGCGATTAAATCGGGTAAGGGTGCGAAACTCGATTATACTATGTTTGTGTATGATTATGTATGTGTGTGTTTGGATGATTCTCTTGATTTCCATGGTTTTTCACTTCTAGGTTGAAAATGATAAAATGATAGAAATCGAGGTTTTAGCGGTTGAAATGTGATGTAAATGTTGTAGAATGCTTGTTACCATGATTAGATTAGGTTCTGATTGATATATGTTGATTTGGAAATGTTTTGGTTGGAAAAAAAATATGATTTTGGGTTTTCAACAGCGCTGCAGATTTTTTGAGTTTTCGCAGGTTCGCCTAGCGAACCTGGAGCGAAGGTGGTAGCGAATGAATTTTCGTGGGTTCGCCTAGCGAACTAGTTAGCGAAGGTCAGCGAAGGTTCGCTACGCTGTTCGCCTAGCGAACTTTGTATGTTTTTGGTTCTGGTTGGTTCTGCCTTGGTTCGCCTAGCGAACTTTGTGTCTGTTTTTAGTAGATAGTGGGTTTGCTGGACATTCGCCTAGCGAAGGTGGTAGCGAATGCTCGCTAGAGGGTTCGCCTAGCGAACATGGCTGTTTGTGCAATTTTGTTTTCTTGCTAACATTTGATCTGTGGTTCGGTTTGAGGTGTGGTTTGATACGTTAGAAAGCTTATGAAATGTTCTTGCTTATGATGATGGTTTTGAGATTGTTGGCTGATTAAATTAGGTCGAGAATTAGAAAATATGTTGTTTTGTCGACTTTTGCCGTTTTAATTATGTGAACTTGATGTGTATATGCAATATGCTGTTGGTGTGGATATTGTATGACCTGTGTACTGTTGTGTAATGAAATTGCATGAAATCCATATTGTGATGATGATTGGTGGCCTTAGGGCAAGAAAATGCAATGTGTGGTAATTGATGATATATGCATGATTATGGATGTGTATATGTGTACATTTTAAATGTCATGAGTCATTGTATGCCAAGCATCATGATATGCATTCTTGTGACGTCGTGAGCGACGGATTGATTCTAGAGGGAATCCGCTATAACATCGTGCGCCTTAAAAATAAGAGGACTGAAAGCGATCTGATCAGATCGTGCGCCTTAAAAATAAGAGGATCGAAAGCGATGATTATAGACAATCGTGTGCCCATGTGGGGTGTGACCGATTGGGTCGTGTGCCCGTGTGGGGTGTGAGCGATCCATAAACGTCGTGTGCCCGTGTGGGGTGTGAGCGACGAGGAACATCGTATGCCCGATGGGGAGTTACACTAAGTAACGAGCGATGGTTCCAGCAGAGTTCCTGAGTGAACTAGTGATGAGAAATGTTGGAAGTCGGTACCGCATATGCATTGCATAGAGTCGTTGTGTCGGTCTCTGTGCGTTTGCATAAATCATGGATTAATTGTGTATGGAATTGTGAATGTGATTGATGAGATGGAATATGTATAATTGTATTCATGATGAGTGTATTGTGTATGACTGATGTGCATTAGTATTGGATACCTGAGAATTGTACTGTGTTTTGTTGTATTTGATAGTGGTGCATTTGTGGTGAGAATATTTTACTTGTGCATTTCTGTGTTAATATATAATTATATGCAACTGTATTATGATTGTGTTTCTCACCCTTCTGCTATTTTATAATTCTCTATGAGGCATTGCAGATTAGAGTTGCTGGAGGTCTTTTTGTGAAGCTTAGGTCTTCATTCTTTTGTCGGTCGGCTCTGATATGTGACACCGGGTAGTCGGGGTGATCGAGTGTGATTATTCTGCATTATGTATATGTATCTTTTGGATTGTACATGTATGGTTGTATATGACACATACACTTTTATGATATATATATATATATATATATATATATATATATATATATATATATATATATGAGATTCCGTTACGGATTTTCCGCTTTCATTCTGTGTCTGAATTGTGGGTGTATTACTACCTGAATTGTTGCATATCTTTATGAGTAGGTGTTGTATGTTTGTTTCAAATTGATGTAGCCCCTCGGTCTATGCCGTGAATTTTTACATATACTCTGATGAAATTTTGAATTTTATTTATTGCTTTAATAGCTTGGGGGTAGAGATTGGGGGTGTTACACCTTTAGCTTTATGTCTTGGGCTTTGAACAAGACACCAAAACACCATTTCCTCCCATAGAATAGGAGGAACTACGATCGCTCTGATTTTCCTATCCCGGGAATACGTAGGCATAAGATTGAAAAAGAATCTTAGCAAGCACACTAATCAAAAAACCCCAAAGTCCCCTACCTCCATCTAATCTGGCGCAGGATCCCAACAAATTCCCCATGAACAATCCCGGTATTTCGTTCTGAACAAAATAAGCAGAGAGAGGCCCACGAACTAAAGTCGCATCTGTAAACCAACAGTTTTGACTATTTAACCTCAGTTTGCAAGCAGGGTTAGTTGGAGACATCTATTTCCCTTCCTTCATCAGCTTTAATAGGATAAAAAATGAATTGACCTGTAGTGCCCCAGAGCGACAGTGCTTAAAAACCACGTCCAAAATCGCTCGCTACAGAAAAATGGCGTCCACCGTGGGGCCGAACAAAGGAATCTTGTCTCTCTTATCTCTCTGGTTGAAACCTTCTCTTAGGACGAGTCCTTGGGTTCACAAGGTATCACCGAATGAGGGTTCCATCGGGGAATGTCATTATTGCTAGGATCGTCCCTCACTAGGATTTTAGGTCAAAAACCTTTAAGTTGGGAAGGTACCACAGAATGGCGACTCCGCCGGGGAGCCATTTTCTGTTAGGATCATAGGATTCATAGCTCTTAAAAAGTCTAGGACATTAGGACAAATATATATACTGCTTTTCCTAATTGATATCTGTGTTTATTTTTCTGCTAATGGGAATGCGTGTGATGCCGCATGTGGAAAGATTGAGTATACACCTAGGAAAAACCTCTTTCAGTAGTGCGGAAGCTATCGAAAATAGTTGTCACGCGATACTACCCTCTTCTGAGATTCTTCGAAATACATCACCTAGCACGGTTCGCGGCCCACTGATGTTATCTCGACAAGAATCAATGATTTTGAGAGACAGGTACAAAAATCACTAGTATAAACCTTTGGGATGGGTAGAGCCTTGACTTCATGACACTGACCATTTGACCCCATGTTTTTTCTATGTTTTTGTGTGTTGCATTCATGCATTCATTTAAAAAAAAACATTAAGCAAAGAAAAATTTTCTCTTCTAGTCTCTCTTTTTCAAATTAAACTAAAACAATGATTGCAAATGTCAGAGAGAAAAAGATTGCGCTCATGGATTTCGGTAGACGGAAAACTCACAAGTATACCTTCAAGGTTCCAAAACTAGGGCATTTGAGAGGATTAGCAAGGATGATCACTAACCCTGACGCTTTCAGAGCCAAGTACGGAGGTCTGCTACCTTTTTTAAGGGTCCATGTAATTGAAGGAATCCTGGAGGCACTCGTTCAGTTTTACGATCCAGTCTATCAGTGTTTCACATTCCCGGATTACCAGCTCGCACCAATGCTGGAGGAGTATTATCATCTGATTGATCTACCATTACTGATCAAGCTCCCTTTTCTGGACTGGAAGAAATTCCAAAGGATCAGACCATTGCAAAAGCAATTTATTTGGACGAATCAGAAGTCAGGACTCACCTGACCACCAAGAAAGGAATCCCAGGTTTACCAGCCAAGTTTCTGGTAAAGAAGGCTCTGTACTTTTCTAGTATAGGGAACGTGACTGCTTTCGAGAGCATCTTTGTTTTGCTCACCTACGGGTTATTTTTGTTTCCCAACATTGATAACTTCGTCGATATCAACGCCATTAAGGTTTTTCTCATTGGAAATGCCGTACCAACCTTACTCGTAGATGTGTATCATTTTATACACTTAAGGAATTTATACAGCGGAGGAATGATCACGTGTTGTGTACCCCTTCTATATAAATGGTTTATCTCCTATTTGCCTAAGTCTTCCGCTTTTTGGGATCATAAGAATGTCTTACGTTGGTTGCAGAAAATCATATCTCTTACCAACTCTGACATCGATTGGTACAATCGAATCTATGACAGGATCAGGATCATTGACCGTTGTGGAAATTTCCCCAATGTACCCCTCATAGGAATTAAAGGAGGAATCAATTGTCATCCAGTTTTAGTTCGTCGTCAATTTGGATACCCGATGAGGCATGTCCCGCGTAATGCTCATCTGGAAGGTCTTTTCTTCAAGGAAGGAGAAAATGACAGGGCACTAAAGATGGAAATAGTGCACGCTTGGAAACATGTTCATAAGAAAGGACGAGAGTCTCTAGAAAAACCAGACTGTGTCTCGGTAGAGCCTTATCTCCACTGGGTACAAACTAGAGCTCTCAAACTAAAGATGCCTTATCCTCGCCATGGAGTTCTTCCACCAAGGGAATCTGTCATGTACTTCATGACTGAAACGGAAAAACTTCAGGTTACTCTCAACAAAGTTCAACAGGAGAGGAGGTCTTTGAAGAACAAGTACCGCATTCTAAATGTGAAGTGTACCAAAATACAGAAACTGCTGAAAGATAAGCATGCTCTAATTGAGATTTTGGAGCAACATGCTGTAGAAAATCAGGATGACCAAAGGAATTTGCTCGCTCCTTTCACTTGGCAAAGGAATGACAACCCGACAACAGACCAAGAAAAGGAAAGTACCAGAATCAGCACCCGCGTTCTCCTCAGAGAGGACTCGGGATCCATTAGCTTAGGTTTCTGTTTTTGCATCTTGTAATTTACTGTATTTCCATTTCCGCAATCCTTTGAATTCAATAAAACGGGGGTGTCCCCACTGTTTGATATTTGCAATCTAATTGTCGAAGTTTATTTTGATTAAACCAAAAAAACAATTAAATCATTGCATTCATCATTCTCACGTCACGTATTCTTCTTACCTACGAATCTCACGTTTGTGTCTTGGTTCCAGAGTCAAATTGTCTCATTCGTACAATACTCGGGCCAATCGTCAGAAAAAGATGGATGATCTCGAGGAAGAGAACAGAGAGTTGAAAGAAGAGATCGACGCTCTGAGAGAGGATATGAGAAAGCTTCGTAAAGACATGCAAGCCATGGCAGAAGCTCAGCTACAAAGAACTGTGATCTCAGAATCACCTCAACGCCCATAGTGGAGAAGTATGATCCTAGGTATCAAATACCGAAAGATCGTCCCTGGGGCATGCCTGTTAACTATATCCCAGAAGGATATGTTCCGCCGATCACTGAAGATCATGGAATTATAGCAGAAGCCGCTGGGCTTGAAGGTTACAAACATCGGGAAAGCGAGGATGCCAGAGGCATAATGAGGACTTCTGAAGGTTACAAACTTCAAGAAGTGCCAAGATTCACTGCCATAGTAACGGTACCACCCCCTGTGGTGCACACTATCCCGGAAGGACAGATTCCACAGATACCTTCTGGTAGAAAGGGCATCATGTTCGACAGAATGAATGAGTTCTAGGAATAATTCCTGGAGATGTAGAAAGAACTACAGGCCCTTCGCGGTCAGGATCTATTTGGAAAGAACGCCACAAACCTTTGCTTGATCCCCAATGTGAAAGTCCCGCACAAGTTCCAAGTACCCGATTTTGAAAAATACAAGGGTAACTCTTGCCCTCAAAGTCATCTAGTGATGTACGCTCGACGAATGTCAGCTCAGACAGAGAACCAGGATCTACTGATTCACTACTTTCATGATAGTTTAACCGGTGCCGCATTAAAATGGTACATGGGTTTAAACCGCGCTACGATTAGGACTTTCAGAGATCTTGGCACTGCCTTCGTCCAACAATATAAATACAATTTGGACATGGTACCCGACAGAGATCAACTCAGATCAATGTCGCAAAAAGACAAGGAAAGCTTTAAGGAATACGCTCAGATATGGTGTGAAATTGCTGCTCAAATTTGTCCACCTGTTGAGGAAAAAGAGATGACAAATATTTTCTTAAAGACCTTGAGCTCATTTTACTATAACAGAATGGTTGCCAGTGCGCCCAGCGACTTCACCGAAATGGTCGGTATGGGAGTGTGTCTCGAGGAAGCCGTTCGAGAAGGACGTCTAGTCAAATACACTGGGTCGACAAGTGGTACTAAAAAATACGGTAGTGCTCTCCCTAAGAAAAAGGAGCAAGATATTGGGAATATCAACCTCGAAAAGCAAAGGCGACGGTACCAACCAGTAGCAGCTGTAACTCCTCCTATCAGCCCTGCGCCTATTTCTACTTATCAACCTCAGGTTGCTCAAAGCCAACCACATTCGCAGCAATTTCAGCAAAGGACACAACAGCCTCTTCAGTAGGCTCGTCCTCAATACAACAACAACCGTACAACGTGGCCACAAGGATTTGATCCTATACCTGTATCGTACGCAGAACTATTTCCGTTACTACTGGCCAAGGGGCATGTCCATACTAAGTCTCCTCTTACAGTACTGGAAAATTCGCCTTTTTGGTTTAAGGTGGATCAGACTTGCCCTTACCATCAAGGAGGACCAGGGCATAACATAGAAAACTGTCTCAGTTTCAAATTCGACGTGCAGAAGCTTGTTAGGAGCGGGGTATTATCTTTCAAAGATACGAATCTGAATGTTCTCACGAACCCGCTACCTCAACACGAGAAGGCTACAGTCAATTTCATAGAGGGAGAGTTTAACAACACCTATCAAATTCACGATGTACTCTTATTGAGGGCCAACTTGGTCAAGATGCATTGTAGACAGAGTGGATATGGCCATGTGCCACCTCATAATTATCACCAATATGATATCTGCTCTAAAAGCAATCAAGAATGTTCTGTGGTGCAATCAGCTCTACAGGAACAGATGGATCTCGGATGGATCCAAGAGCACCGAGTTCGTGGAGTTAACATGGTTTATACGAATTCCAACATCATTCAAAACCATGATATCCGTGCGATGAATGTCAACTTGGTGGCAATGCACTCAAGGCAAAGCCAGTATCATAATCTGCCGCGTCACGATTATAATTCCTGCCTGACATGCTCGGTAAACAAACAGGGATGCTCTTTTGTACAAGAGGCCCTCCAGCGTCAGATGGATCTTGGATGGATTCAGGACTACCATGATAGGAATCATTATCAAATCAACAGGATTCAAATCTTCGATATTCTCTTGATGAATACCAGCCTGGTGGAGTTACATGCTAAACAGGTTCGGCTCGGGTTCCTGGTATCACATGATTATCAGGGCTGTAAAGCGAGTTGCGAAGACGATCAGGGCTGTGCCCTTGTTCAGGAAACACTTCAGCACTTGTTGAACCACTGATGGCTTCCAATCTATATGGATGAAGACACCCAACAAATCAGTATCACTAATGGGAATCCTACTAGATATCAAAGTCAGGATGTTCGGTCAATGGAAACAGATCTAGTAAGGTTACACTGTATTCAAAGCGGACCTGGCCAGGTGCCACTACACAACTATGAGCGGTGTGGAGTTTTCTCAGTGGATAATCAAGGATGCTACCTTGTGCGAGCAGTCCTTCAAAGTCAGTTGGACCGCAAAGAGATTCAACCATGGTCAAGTTCTGGATCAGTTAACTACTTCGCTGATCAAATCGAGGACATTGTCGTAATCTCTGATCATCAGAGGGCTAAGGATGTTTGTACCATTATCCCTCTACTTGACGAATTGAGAGTTTCCAACTGGGAACGGATCGAAATTACTTACGATGGTCAAAAAAATCAGAAGGCTCCCATAGTCATCTATCTACCGGGACCGCTACTGTATGAATCAACTAAGGATATCCCTTACAAATACGGTGCAACAACAATTGAGAATGGAAAGGAAATTCTGTTACCCTCCATCGTGAATATTGCAGACATCAGTCGAGTAACACGGAGTGGTAGAATCTTTAACAGAGGAGTTGGAGAACCCAGCAAAGAAAAGGAACCTCAGACAGAAGTTCCCAATCCACCAGTCGGTCAATCCAGTAATCTCGACCTTTCGAAAAACAATGATGAGATGCTGAAGCTCATCCAAAAGAGTGAATACAACATTATTGATCAACTGTTACAAACTCCTTCGAAGATCTCTGTGCTATCACTTTTACTCAATTCTGAAGCCCACAGAGAGGCTCTATAGAAAGTCTTGGAGCAAGCCTTTGTAGAACAGGATGTAACAATCAGACAGTTCGATAACATTGTCTCTAACATCACTTCCTGCAATAATTTGGGATTTAGTGATGAGGAATTACCTAAAGAAGGTCACCGTCATAACATGGCACTCAACATTACAGTCAACTGCCAGGATGATGCTTTAGCCAACGTACTGGTAGACACAGGGTCAGCCCTGAATGTTATGCCAAAGTCCACTTTGATGCAATTATCATGCAAAGGACCTCCGATAAGAACCAACGAGGTCGTCGTCAATGCATTTGACGGATCCAGAAAAATGGTTTTCAGCGAAGTCGACCTTCCCATAACTATTGGTCCTCACACTTTCCAAGTCACTTTCCAGGTCATGGACATCCGGGCAACATACAGTTGTTTATTAGGAAGACCTTGGATACATCAGGCTGGGGCGGTCACTTCGACCCTCCACCAAAAGCTAAAGTTCGTCTAGAACGGCCAACTTGTCACGGTTTGTGGAGAACAAGCCTTGCTCGTGAGCAACTTGTCATTATCTACTTGTGTAGAACCCGAGGAGGTTGTTGGAACTCAGTTTTAAGCACTTTCGGTGAGCAATGAGAATCAATCAGAGAAAGGAACCTCAATTTCCTCATACAGAGATGCTCTCGAAGTGATCGAAAATAACAATGCAAAAGGATGGGGACAACTTGTCATTCCCACTGATAATAAAACAAAGAATGGTCTTGGTTTTTCTGCAACCTGCACCCAGACAGCTGCTAACGACGAAAGTCTTCATCCCATTCAGAACTTCTTCCACAGTGGAGGCTTCCTTCAACTAGTGACTCAAGACGTGCATACCATCAATAAAGATGATTCCTCCGATACGGAGGAAGAATGGAAGTCCTATCTCAACGAGAACGGTTATATGTCTCAGGAAGAGGTGCCTACGCCCTTTTGCTATCCCGCACAGAGTCCGAGCTCCGCCAAATTCATTAGAGGAAGACACTCTGATGAAATACAACTTTGACCATGACTATTATGGCCCAATGGATGGCTTTCCTATCTGGCAGCCGTATCCCGGAGACTTGGAGCAAACAAGTCAACCGAACAATGAAAATCAGCTGAGCATCATTGAAAAGAATACCTGCGTCCCTACCATGTCATGGGATCAACACCCAGGTTATCCTGAAAATACCCAGCATGACGATGAATTCGCAATGTTTGCCGAACTAGAATTCATCAACTATGCTTTTCCCGAGGTCAACGTCATCGAGAGGGATGACTCCTCCAATTCCAAAGAAGTGTGGGACACCCTGGGACAGCCGAGTGGAAAATACGACTTCAAGGTCAAGTACACTGCTCCTGAAAGCTCTCGTATCAGGCTCGAAGACATCCATCCAACTGGATGGGGAGATACAGCTGAAAGTACAAATACTACGCAAAATACAATTGAGGAATCTTCCTACGACAACTCTGCCTGGGAGACAAATTCTAATGATCCTGCTCCTCCAGAAATCAGCGTCATTTTTGAAGACAAATCAAGGAAGGTTCCAGACTTTGTGATTCAATGAGGAGTTCGCCGCCAATGGGTTGCTGTCGATGTTCCGAAGATTGTTCCTAAGTCTAAGTAATTGCCATCTTTACTTTAACCTTTCACCTTGCCCAGGTGAAACAGATGTTTTGATAGGGCTCACTTTCTGTAAATATCCCTCTTCGTTTTGCCCAAAGCGACAGAGTTTTGTTTTATAGGGCTGTAGTTTCAAGAATCGACTTGTTCATTAATAAAATAACGTCGTTATGTAATTTCCGCATTAATTGCTGTTTTCTCATTTTGCTTTTTTCAGAAAATGGTAATCCTAAAAAACAACTCAATAATAAAAACAAGCAGTTTTCAAAGAAAAATACACTGCACACACTCTTGCATTCTCTCTATCTCTTCTAAACACAAATCATCACGTCATGCAGATTGCTTGTTTTAAACCCTGTTGAAACATACGATCCAATGCCTTCTCCCAACTTTGAGTTCCCGGTATTTGAGGCTGAAGAAGAAAATGACGACGAAATTCCATAGGAGATCTCCCGACTACTCAGACAAGAGGAAAGGTCCATTGAGCCTCACAAAGAGTTGCTGGAAATACTCAACTTAGGATCGGAAGAAGAGAGAAAAAAAGTCAAGATTGGGGCATTGTTCAGTCCAACTGTCAAAGAGAGTTTGACGAAACTTCTCAAAGAGTTTCCCGATGTATTCGCTTGGTCCTATCAGGATATGCCAGGGTTGGATACCAGCATCGTGGAACATCATCTACCGTTGAGATCAGAATGTCCGCCGGTAAAACAAAGGTTGAGAAGGACTCATCCAGACATGGCTGTCAAAATCAAAGAGGAGGTACAAAAATAGACTGACGCGGGTTTCCTCGCTACGTCAGAATATCCTCAATGGTTAGCCAACATAGTACCAGTTCCAAAAAAGGACGGAAAAGTCAGAATGTGTGTCGAATACCGAGATCTGAACAAGGTAATTCCAAAGGACAGTTTTCCCTTACCACACATTGACATGCTGGTAGACAGTACATCAAAGTTCAAAGTTTTCTCCTTCATGGATGGATTCTCAGGCTATAACCAGATCAAAATGGCGCCGAAATACATGGAGAAAACTTCGTTCATTACCCCCTGGGGTACCTTCTATTACAAGGTAATGCCATTCGGTTTGAAGAACATCGGGGCAACCTATCTGAGGGCCATGACTCCTCTGTTTCATGACATGATACATGAAGAAATCGAAGTGTATGTCGATTATATGATTGCAAAATCTAAAACAGAGGAGGTGCATGTGACACACCTGTCAAAACTATTTGAGCGTTTGCGAAAGTACAAACTCCTCTTGAATCCCAATAAGTGCACCTTCGGTGTCCGTTCAGGGAAACTCTTAGGGTCATCGTCAGCCAGAAATGACTTGAGGTTGATCCTGACAAGGTCAAGGCCATTCAAGAAATGCCTTCTCCAAAGACTGAAAAACAAGTCAGGGGATTCCTGTGACGTTTGAACTATATTTCCAAATTCATATTCCTCATGACCGCGACATGTGCGCCGATTTTCAAATTACTCAAAAAGAATCAGGACTGCGTTTGGACAGAAGACTGCCAAACCGCCTTCGACAGTATCAAGGAATACCTGTCGAACTCGCCAATTCTATCACCTCCAGTGAAAGGAAGACCGCTGATCATCTATTTAACAGTCTTGGAAGACTCAATGGGATGTGTACTTGGCCAACAAGATGAAACCAAAAGGAAAGAGTCGTCCATCTACTATTTAAGCAAGAAATTCACCGACTGCGAGACTCGGTACACTATGCTCGAGAAAACTTGTTGCACTTTGACTTGGGCAGCCAAACGTCTTCGCCAGTACATGATTCGTCACACCACTTGGTTAATTTCTGAAATGGATCCAATCAAGTATGTCTTTGAAAATCCTGCTCTCACGGGAAGGATTGCCCGTTAGCAGATGTTGTTATCAGAACATGACATAGAGTACCACGCTCAGAAAGCCGTTAAAGGAAGTGTTTTAGCCAATCATTTGGCTCATCAACCGATTGACGATCAGGAATCAGTCGGATTTGACTTCCCAGACGAAGATGTCATGTATCTAAAAATGAAAGACTGCAATGAACCGCTACCCAGTGAAGGGCCAGAACCAGATTCCCAATGGGGACTTATTTTTGACGAAGCTGTCAATCATTACGGAAACGGAATTGGGGTAATCATCATAACACCTCAGGGTACCCACATTCCTTTCACCGCCACACTCACATTCAAGTGCACAAACAACGAGGCCGAATACGAAGCTTGTATTATGGGTCTCGAAGAAGCGATCGACTTAAGGATTAAGAACTTGGATGTATATGGTAACTCAACTTTGGTTATCAATCAGATCAAAGGAGATTGGAACATATACCAATCAGGATTGATTCCTTACAAAGATTACGCAAGATGGTTGTTACCTTCTTCAACAGAGTCGAGTTTCATCATATCCCTCGTGAGGAGAATCACATGGCTGATGCATTAGTCACTCTCTCTTCCATGATTAGTGTAGTTCAATGGAACGACTTACCTAAGATTGACATAATGCGCCTTGAATGGCCCGCTTACATCTTCGCTATTGAAGCAGTCATAGATGACAAACCTTGGTATCATGATATCAAATGCTTCCTTCAGAAACAAGAGTACCCACTTGGGGCACTAAGAAAAGATAGAAAAACCCTCAGAAGACTGGCTGGCAGCTTCTTCCTGAGCGGTGATACACTTTATAAGAGAAACTTTGACATGGTCTTGTTCCGATGCGTAGACAGACCAGAAGCAGACATGCTGATAAAAGAAATTCACGAAGGGTCCTTTGGCACTCATGCCAACGGACATACAATGGCGAGAAATATTCTGAGAGCAGGGTACTACTGGTTGACCATGGAATCCGACTGCTACAAGTACATGAGGAGGTGTCACAAGTGTCAGATATACTCCGACAAAATCCATGTACCGCCAACACATCTCAAAGTTCTCTCTTCCCCATGGCCTTTTTCCATATGGGGAATCGACATGATCGGTGTGATTGAACCCAAAGCTTCGAACGAACATCGGTTCATCCTGGTAGCCATTGACTATTTCACCAAATGGGTCGATGTAGCATCATACGCCAATGTAACCCGACAAGTGGTAGTCTGATTTATCAAAAACAATATCATCTGCCGTTATGGTGTTCCGAGCCATATCATTACCGATAATGGATCCAACTTGAACAATAAGATGATGAAAGAGTTGTGTGCAGAGTTAAAGATTGAACACCATAACTCATCTCCCTACCGACCCAAGATGAACGGAGCGGTAGAAGCGGCTAACAAGAACTTCAAGAAGATCGTTCAAAAGATGGTTGTAACCTACAAAGACTGGCACGAAATGCTGCCCTTTTCACTTCATGGTTATCGCACATCTGTCCGCACTTCAACAGGGGCAACCCCTTTCTCTCTAGTATATGGCATGGAAGCAGTACTCCCCATCGAAGTAGAGATCCCATCAATCTGGGTATTGATGGAAGCTAAGCTAACAAAAGCTGAATGGTGTCAAAGTCGACACGGCGAACTGAACCTGATCGAAGAAAGGTGAATCATGGTACTATGCCATGGTCAGTTGTATCAGCAAAGGATGAAGAAGGCGTTCGACAAAAAGGTTCGACCTCGCGTCTTCAGGAAAGAAGACCTTGTGCTCAAAAGATACAATGATTTCTCACTGATTCCCGGGGCAAATGGACTCTGAATTATGACGACCCCTATGTGGTCAAGAAAGCTTTCTCAGGCGGTGCTTTGAGACTTGCAACCATGGATGGAGAAGAATTTGCCTACTCCACGAATGTTGATGTAGTCAAGAAATACTTCGCCTAAACTAAAAAAAAAACGTCTCGGTGGATTGAAAACCCGAAAGGGCGGTCCAGGCAAAAATTAGAGACATGATAAAAAATCATCCCAGTGGATTGGAAACCTCAAAGTACAATCCAAAAAAAAAATTAGGGATAATGGCAAGTAACTAAGTTCAACAGAGGGGCAAATCCCTCGGCAACAGTTACATCATCCGTCAGGAAAACTCCAGTCAAGGTCATCTTCGACAGAAGCTCAGGATGCCCCGAAGTCAAAGTTGGTAGAAGGATAGTAGTCGTTATGTTTCAATGTAGCCCTTTTTCCCTTAAATTACCATTTTCTAAACTTTGTAAATACTCTATGGAATCACGAGTTTGGCTGATTTCCATCCTATCAATAAAATTTGAGCCCTTGTGCTTTTGTTTGCAACTCTTATTTGTTTTAGCTTTACAAAACGACATTTTAACACGAATAACGATTCTTGAAACGAAACAAAAATGAATTTACTTGTCAAACTTTTTCTGCTTTTAAAATAAAGATGGCAATTTCTTTTGACTGTTGAACATCAAAAGAACATCAATCGCTTCTCCAGAAGTAAGCGAGCTTCAAAGTGCAGAATCAAAGTACTCCTTCTAAACCAGTGCACCTGAATGAAGGATCAGTTGTGTCAAAGACCATCGTTTCATCTGACACCCCCGGCAGAGTTCTTATCTCCTAAGCCCGACCAACGTAGCTCCCCACGAGGACTACTTCTCCTAAGCAAGGAAGAATTGCTATCTTGAACCAGTGATACCTCTTCGTCCCCAGCTGTGGCCGAGTATCCATTCGTGTTCATTTACTAGTTTGTATGTCGCGTCAGCTTTGTCAGAATATACATACATACATCATGCATTATTGATTTACATTCATATTCATATTGCATCACTATCACTCTAGTCGGTCTTGTCCCCTAGTGATAAAAGTCTTCACAATCGAGTTGTCAGTTCTTTCCTCGTCAGGAAATGGTGCGTCTGCACACTCTCGCTCCTCTAGTTTATTTTTGGGATGAAGTCGGCCCTTGACCACTTTGATAACTTGAACCTCTGAGAAAACCAGAGAAACTTTCGACAAATGTCACTCTTCGCCATTGAAGATGATATCTTCGCTTTCCCGGATTAAGGAAAATCCCCAAAGAAAGCCTCACTACTAAAGACTTTCAGCAACACATTGATTTTGCTCTCCGAAGAGTCGATGTTAATGAAGTCATCAGCACCTCAAAATTGGATCGCATCCTATGGCATTTCTTCGAGAAGATCTCGAAGAAAAGTATGATGTAATATCCCCACGCGACAGCAGTCTCTCAAGAGACCTGCTTTCCCCAGTAGAGTCGACAAATGGCGTCTCCAACAGAGAAGTTTGTACACCTTTACAATTCAGACAGATGGGTTCCCCAGCAAGTCTGACATCAAAGTTTTTCCCATCAAATGGCATCTCCCCAGGAAAATTCGGCGAGAAGTTTGAGGAAAACTGCTACGAATAGCATCCCTTGTCAAGAAAGTTTATTGATAAAAGAAACTAAGACCAGTTCCTTGGTAGGAAACCAGGATCAAGGGGACGTTTCTATCAGAAATATAGACCAGTTCCTTGGTAGGAAACCAGGATCGAGGGGAAGTTAATATCAGAAACTTAGACCAGTTCCTTGGTAGGAAACCAGGATCGAGGGGAAGTTTACATCAGAAACTGAGACCAGTTCCTCGGTAGGAAACCAGGATTGAGGGGAAGTTTTACCTTTTCTAAGCATCATTGCTTAGCAAAAGAAGAAGGATGCGTGAACTACCATTCTTAACCACCATCAAAATTTCAGGTATTCTGATATTTAATCCTCTTGCACCCTGAATGCCCGAATACCTTCGCCATTCACACCTTCGGGTCCAAGAAGATTAAATAGGGGCATCTGTCATACCCCAAAATTTGACCACTAAGATTTCCCATCATTGTTCAAATCATCATCACAATATGGATGAACCATTAGTCTCCCCAAAGATGGGTGAGCATCCACTACAATCAGACTTAGGGTTTCAAGCCCTCTCAGAGATCTTAGACAAAGGATCAATCAAGAAATGACATGATCTTCAACTTGTCTAGCCTCTCAAACATCCACAAAGGATCAAGAGGACTCCCACTTGAAGGATTAAGCACAAGGCTTCTCCCTTCTAGGTGGATCAAGGCTTAAGATCGCCAGTGTCACCAAATTAGGGTTTGGTCGACCAGGGCCTCCAGATGGAAATTTTCCTCTGGGCATGAGCCAATGCTTCAAAGCATAACCTATGATTCTCCAAGGGATCTCATGAACCCAATCATCAAGTCAATTTAGCCTCAGGGGATGCATTCATAAAAAAAAATCAGGAATTAGGGTTTCTTGATCTAATTCACCCCTAAGTTGACTTTTGGGACAAAACATGAGCCAAGACCTCAAGAGGGGATTTGAGGGTCTCAAATACATCACATTTATTCATTTGCAACAATGGATTAATCCAAGAAGCTTGAGCAACAAGTTTCAATTTCATCAGAACCACAGTTAGGGTTTCGCAGAAAAAGTTAACTGTATCTTTGACTTTTGACCAGGATATGCTCCCAAACCCTAAAACATGATTCAATACACCCTATAACACCTATGAAATCAATCCATCAAGTTTGATTTAGGTCAAGGACTTGATTTCATAGAGGATCGCACAATTTGGAATTCATCTGATAAAAAGTCAACTCTGCACAAAAGTCAAACTTTGACTTTTTGAGATTTTTCACAATTATGGTTCCTTAACCCTAAAATGATGTTAATGTGTGATTGGAATCATCATTCATCAAGAAAAATCAAGAAAAGTGGGATAAATTGTAAAAGGGGTAACCATAAAAATCTTAGAAAATTTTCTAAGTTATGGAACAAAGTGGCTAGGGTACCAACTTTGGAGGATCATAACTCCTAAACCACAAGGCCATTTTTTCCCATCCAAAGCTGGATTTGTAGCTCTCATTACCCTCTACAAAAGCTTCAACTACCACTCATTCCAATTTCCCATAGATTTTAAATTATGGAATGATCAAAATCACAAAAAGTGAAAATGTCACTTTTTTCCAACACTTAGTGAAATTTTCACTTAGTCAGAATCTGCCTTCACTTTTTTCCAAATGTAGGGGCATTTTTCACTTGGATCCAAAAAGTATCAAAACCAATTATGATCAAACAGTTATTGTATCATATGAGGGCTTTCCAAAACGACCAAGAACTCCATCAAATTCCACTTGAGCCATGAGATATGACAATGGCAATATGCCTTGCTGAAAACTGCCAAGGCTAGGCAGAATTTTGCACTTTTGCTCGATTTGGCAAAATCAGATAATTCCAAGCCTTGTCATCACTTTAGACACATCTGAGGATCAAATCTAAAGGGAACAAACACTGATCCAAACCTCCAAAGTCTTTGGAACAAGAAGTAGCATGCCAAACCTAGAAATGCCTAAAAGAGGGACAAGACTCCAATTTTGGATTGGAGCATTTAATGGATGCACCAAGGTGGCATGAACTGACACATTTGCAACTGAATTCAGTCAAGAATGATACAACAACTAGGGAACCACAACTCTGTGTCCTAAACCTCTAGTCAATGGCTAGAGGAGACTTGGATTCTCATTGATCAACATTGGTCAAACCTCTGCTGCAGTTGCCATTCACTATTGATCCCAAAACAAACTTGTTCTACTATAAATAGAGCTCATTTGTGATCAGTTTGAGTACACCAAAGCCATCAAATAGATGCTTTCCTCAAAATCACCTTCTCAATTCCAAATTTACCTTCCAAAGCAAGTCACTATCGGGTTTTGAGTTTGAGAGCTATTCCAACCAAACCAATCACACACATACACACACCTCATAAACATCATATAGAAGTGATCCAAACACTCACATAACATCTGGAACACCAAAATAACAAAATCACTAGCCAATTGCTCAAGCCTTTGACAGATTTGCAGTTGGGGTGCCATCTCAAGTTCCAAATCATTTCAATCCATTCCAAGCATCCAGACACACTCCATGGCACCTAGGGAAGCTATCCAGATCATTGGAACCTAGCTGTAACACCTCTAACCCAAAACACGATCACCAGCTGCAAGACGTGAGCATGAGCTCTTCTAACTCTATGATCCATGCATTTTTTACTGCACAATAATTTGGCCATATGTTCATAATCATGCATAGAGTGTTTACCCTCAATCAATTGCTTTGTATGAATCGTGTATGGAACTTCTGAACCTTCATGCAGAATTTAGGGTTCTTGAGGTTTCTCTTTGATTTCTTATTCCATGCTTAAAATAAATGAAATTAAAGACCATAGACATGATCATGAGGTTGAAACGAGTAGATTGATATGTAGATTGCATGATATAATCATGTATTCAATGAGATTGGATAGAAAATGCAAATCTGCAGAAACAGAGGAAGGGCGCGTGTTCTTGCCATGTTCTTGGCGCCCTTTTTCAAATATTTGAATATTTGAATTTTGTGATTTTATTTAATTGATTCAAAAATTACTTTCTCTCTGAGTTTTAATGATTTTGAGTTGATTCTTTTTGTAATAATTCACAAAAATGTTAAAATATTTTATTTTACCAAAAAATCCCAAAAATATTATTTATTTCATATAATTGATATTTTTGCCAAGAATTTATATTTTAATTGTTTTTGACATTTAAAATATTTTTTCCTTCTTGATTTTGCAAATTTTAATGATTTCTAATCATTTTGTAGGTCAAAACATGATTTTTGAAACATTAATCCAAGATCACAATTTGTTTTCCACATGTTAAACAATTTTGATCATTTTAATTGAATTTTTTATTCAATTAAAATACATTTTGGAAACAAATTAGGATTTTGATTAATTCAACCCTCATCAAACCTTTTAAAAACATTTTGGGCCTCTAATAGAGTATAAGACCCAATCCTTTGTAAATACAAACCTATTTTGGGCCTCAAATGTTGTATAAGTCCCGTTGTATTTCAAAAGTTCGGCGCGATCATCGCCCGTTTAAAACAAACCATCTGAGCTTCTCCTTGAGCTATAAGACCCATCTTTGTTCACTTACAATCATTTTTGGGCCTCTTGAGAGAGTGTAAGACCCATCCCCTTGTACAGAAAACCTTTCTTGGGCCTCAGTCACTTGTATAAGTCCCTGTACAAAACGACAGTGCGATCACTGATAAAACCCTGGGCCTCTCCTTGAGCTGTAAGCCCCAATTTTCCTTTCAAAAAGCACTTTCTCCTTTGATTTTGTAACATACTGTTATTTTCAATTTCTTTGTTGAACAACTAACCAAACAACATGGAAGCTCTACAACCGAGTAAGTGTTTACCCGCTTTAATTTACCGCTTTCATATGTATATAACTATATTGTGGGGCAGTTTCACTGTAAGTCTTCTTTCATAAACTTATATCGACTGTGTAATACTAGTATAAATATTTAGAGTTTCCCCGGCAACTACGTCTAGAACTAGACAAAACCTCGTCTCCTTACATCCGACGTTCTTCCGGATATTTCAACATAACCTAAACCATGAGAATTTTATTTTACAACAATTTTAGATAACTAGATCTAAGAAATCTCTTCCTTGAAAAATTCATATACAGAAGGCCAATGTTCCAAGTGAAACCCCTTCTGGAACTGTTCATCAGCCTCCTCTTGGGCTTAGTGCAAGGACCCACAGGCTTCCTAAAAGCATCCCTGCCTCCTCTTGGGCGTTGTACAAGGACCCGTCGGCTTCTTAGAAGTTTTCACAGCCTCCTCTTAGGCTTCGTATAATGATTCTTCCTCCGGGAAGATAGCCTCCTCTTGGGCTTCGTACAAATTGTCCCTTTGGCTTCTTAAAAGTTTTTCTCGCCTCCTCTTGGGCTTCGTACAAATTGTCCCGACGACCTCTTAAAGGTATTGGAACAGAAATTAGTTATCTTAATAGAAAAGTCTTTCAAAGAGTCTAGATCTTTCTACCGCGAACATACTATCTCTTGATCTCTCTTAAGCATAGTACAAAAGATAAAACTCTAGACTTGGACAGTCTAACCTCCTTGAGTCTCGAAGACATTCTCAAGTTCCTTTCAAAAATAAGAAAAAACACCCGTAGACTTGGGCAGTCTCAATACCCTTCGGATTCCCCGTTTCCTTAAAGAACAAGAAATAATCCCGGTCCTCAGATCAAATCCATGAGTACAACATTACCCATATAAGAATTGATTTTCTCTTTTAACCAACATACTGGATCTGTCACTAAACTGAAACAATCACCAGCATAGATAGCCTCCTCTTGGTCTTTGTACAATGATTCTCCCCAGCAGAGTTAACATTTTTAGCCTCCATCTCGGGCTTCGTACGAGATACCAAATCACTCTCTTGTTGTGTATAAAAGACTCTCTTGTTGAGTCAAACATTTTTAGCCTTGATCTCGGGCTTCGTACGAGATACAAAAACACTCTCTTGTTGAGTATAAAAGACTCTCTTGTTAAGTCAATCCTCTTTTAGCCTCCATCTCGGGCTTCGTATGAGATACAAATCACTCTCTTGGTGAGTATAAAAAACTCTCTTGTTGAGTCAAACCCTTTTAGCCTCCGTCTTGGGCTTCGTACAAGACACATATAAAAACACTCTCTTGTTGAGTCAACCCTTTTAGCCTCTATCTCGGGCTTCGTACGAGACACAAAAGCATCCTCTTGTTGGGTCAATAGCCTCCTCTTAGGCTTTGTATAAAGAAATCCCCATTTGATTCAATCAACCTTTTAGCATCAAATCATGCTTTGGTCACAACATACAAACATCAACAACTCCTTTTCCCTCGTCTAATTGTTGTAAGCGGCAAGCCTCTAGATTATTTACATCCATCCCACTATCCCTCTTTTAGCATGAGAAATTCCCAAGGAAAGATGGCGTTGCTCTAAACTGAGTTAAAGTCTTCTCCTTCAGGTTGAAAATACCCTATAAAGGAAATTATGGCATTGCTGGATTCGCATATCCCAGTTAAAGTAATTCTCCTTTATAATCAGTCACCCAACAGTTGTGCCAAACAGACCGAATATTCCCCTTTAGAGATGACAAATTCTCTCTAAAGTCAACACCCTTTTAGCTTCACATCTTGGGCTTCGAACAAGATACAAATAGACCCTTCAGCTTCACATCTTGGGCTTTGAACAAGATACAAACCACCTTTAGCTTCATGTCTTGGGCTTTGAACAAGACACCAAAACACCATTTCCTCCTATTACGATCGCTCTGATTTCCCTATCCCGAGAATATGTAGGCATAAGATTGAAAAAGAATCTTAGCGAGCACACTAATAAAAAAACCCCAAAGTCCCCTGATCAGTCACCATTTATGCTATGTATTTTGCGATTCAATTGTGAATAAGTCAGGTAAACTGTGTGAATTTGAGTTTATTTTAGTAGTATTTAGGTGTGTTTTGATTTTATCTAATGTGTCATGAATTATGAGTTTCTCGAGGATATGTTACGCTTGTGGTATGTTAGCAGGTCGAATGCACATTTGGAAGCTTAGAGGATCGAGCATTGGGTGTACGACCGAGCCGGAGCGAGAAACCAAAGGACAAAGCAGGAAAATTGAAGATCTGCTGCCCATACGCGTAATGCTTTAGCTGTTACACGTATGACCCAAAAGCTTACGCGTATGATACGCATTTCAGCAGAGGGATGACTTTATGAAGAAAAACAGGCCTTCTGCCCATACGTGTATGAGTTTGTCCTTACGCGTATCACTTTGCCTGCTCCCTAGCCCTTACGCGTATTACTTGGCCTGTTCGCTCGCCATTACGCGTATCATGTGTGCCAATACGCGTATGGTGGCCCAAAATGGCTGAAAGCCCAGTGTTGGAGTATTTAGCCCCGGAACGCGAATTTGCAAGAGTTGGACGATTTTTGGGAGCAAAATACAAGATTTGAAGGCTGGAAACTCAGATTTTCGCAAGGGATTCACATGTTCAAGAGTTTTCGGACGATTGAAGATTGATTCCTCGAGATAATTTGTAATGGAAACATTTTCATCTATTATTTTCTTTTTCTTTATGAGTAGCTAAACCCCCCATTGCTAGGGGGGTGACCCTGAATCTTCATGTAATGAATTCGATTTTATTAATGCAATAACTATTTTATTCAGTAATCGTTGATTTGTTCTTAGTTCTTTATTTAATGCCTAAACCGTCGGAAAAACGGATTTTGAACCTTTACATATAATTTTTGCTGGTCAGCGGTTATATGTTGATCTGACTAAGTACATTTGATAATAAATATTGCCTAGGATTAGGGATACTTTATCAAAACCGGAATTTCTTAATATATTCAAACTTGATCATGAATGTAATTATCTATGGACATAGTAATTAGATTACATGATCAAAGATCTTTTCACTAAGGACTTAGGATTAGATAATCTAAAGAACCGGTACTCAAACGTTTTTGATTTTGTTATTGCATTTATAAATTGTAATCGTTGCATGAGGATTCATTCACCAGACCCTAGCACTTTACTCATATCTGATATTGTTCAACTATTTACTCATTTTATTTAAATCTTAGTTATAGAAATTTTCAACCACCAAGACTTTTTGTTTAATTGAAAGTATTTTTAAACTCTGTATCGTCAAGCAGTCCTTGAGATTCGATACTTGGGATTTTTCCCTTTATTACTACAATAGGCAAAATAGTACACTTGCTATTTTTCCTATCAAGTTTTTGGCGCCGTTGCCGGGGACTGCCAAAGATTATAGAGTTTAACAATTTTTCAATTAGAATTTTGTTGCTCTGCAACCAAAATTTTATTTTTTTGCTTAATTTATATTTATATTTTTATTGTTACTAATCTCTGTCTAATCTGTGAATGCGAGGCAAGGCCTCGGCTGATTTTCATTTTGACGCAGAACCAGAAAGAACTTTGCACGCTAGGCTCAGACAAGCTAAAAGAGAAAAACTGGCAACATCTGACGCAGAACAAGTGATTGAAGAACACGTCTCGGTTCATTCTGAAGATTCTGATTCAAAAACAGATTCGCATCCAGAACCTGTTAATATGGCTGCAAATCCACCTCCCTGTAGCACCCAAAAATTTGCTCTCCTACCTTTAGTACTAACTGGCTTATGTTTCATTTAATTTTTGCATTATCATGTGTGCATATCATTGGTTCTTGGCATGGGGTCAAGGTGCCTGAGACAGTTCAAGAGGAGAAGGTATTCTTCAAAGGGTCAAGCAGGAGTCCTTGTATTGTCCAAGAGATTAAGAGGTTCAATTGGTCAATTGATTGCAAATCAGGAGAATTAGGAAAAGTCAACAGTGAGAGGGGAAGTCAACTGTGGAATTTTGAGGTTCTCTTCAAGGTTTTCAAGGTCTCACATCCTCATATGGCCTTCAAGGGTCAAGTTTCATACCATTTATCAAGAATCAAGGGTTGGTACAAAAGTTACTAAATATGGAAATGACCTATAATTTGAAAGTTTCCATTTTGGGCAAGTTTTTACACTACTTTCAACTTGACTTTTCATCATCAAGGAAGCTTCAAATGATTTTTTCTCAAACATGAAAGTTGAATATCTTTTTCTCCCTTTTCCAAAAAGTACTAGATGGTCTCCATATCATTTGTGAAACTCAAG
Source organism: Lathyrus tuberosus (assembly GCA_022829125.1). NCBI lineage: Eukaryota > Viridiplantae > Streptophyta > Magnoliopsida > Fabales > Fabaceae > Lathyrus > Lathyrus tuberosus. Next base: position 2,227,283 of record JALAZF010000285.1, on the reverse strand, counting down.
TTATGATCAAAAGAAGGCAAGGTGGTTTTTAGGGTTTTCTCACGGTTCCATTCTTACACCTTTTGCATTTTGGGACACATGGACCTATAATTGATTCCATTGCTTCAAGTCATATTCTAACATCAAAGTACATTCCATAAGGATCATTTTTTGCCTTTGAACCAAGGGATTCCATGACAAATTCATCACTTATTTCACATTATGCAAAATTGCAAGAAGCATCAAAACTCATGAATCAAGATGTTTCAAGGCCCAAATCCAATTCAGGTGTGATTAGCAATTGACAAACAAGTTATCCATCATAGAATGCATGGGTGTACACGCATGGAGGGGGGTGTGTGATTCAAAATGCAAATTTTCCAAATTACCCAAAACTCATTAACCAAGGAATTATTAAGACCTAAATGCTAATTAGTGGAATAACCTAATGTATTTAAGCTTACTCATGCACTGATTAGAGGAGAGGCACGCGATATTGGTCATATTTCAAGTTTCAACCCTAATCCTTCTCTCCTTCAAATCTCTCAATCCACTAGGGTTTTTCAAAAACTTCTTTCACAGTCTTCATCCTTGGGATCCATAGAGCACGAATCAACCACCATCTGAAGCTAACAACAAGGACACGAATTGCATAACCTCAGGTTAGTGATAATTTGCATGCTCTTAAAACTCAATTTTTTGATGCGTATAATAATCTATGGCACTCACTGATGATTCTGATGTATTTTATTTTGAGATTGGACGTGTAATATGGTTGTATAGTGAGTTTTAAAGTTTTGAATCCAAACTTGTTTCATTCGATTCTCCTTGTGTGTTGGTTGTTTGTGATTTCTAATGTGATATTGTGATCCTCATTAAATTCTGGTCAAGATGGTATACTCTTTTGCGTTTTCTGGCATTTTTTGGGTTGCAGGTGGCCGGAAGGGACGACCGGAGGTAGGGCTCCGGCGTCTGGTTTTTTCTCCGGTGAGGGAGGGTTCCAAGGTTGGGGAAGAAATCTCAACCGTCCATAGCTTTGATCGTGTGGTTCACATTGTGCCACGTTTTTAAAAATATGATTTAATTTTATTGGTTGAGTGTTTTTAGTCCATGTTAGCTACCATGTACCTTTAATCTGAGCCCCACGTTTTGATTTGATGATTGGTTTATGTGCGTTGATGGAATCTGATGGTTATTATTTCACCAACGCATGAATGTTTCCATGTGCCCTTCGCGTGTTCCCTTTTTAATTCCTGAATGATTTGGTGTGTGTGTGTGCATCGTTGTTAGTGTGGGTGTGTGGATCTATGCCCCTCATCATGATTGCCTGTTGACTTTAGTGACTGATATGAAGCGTCTGATTAATCCAATGGTGAGTGTTAAGTCAATCAGTTGACTGGTTCCATGTGAATCTTTTTTTATTTCGCTGATTTTTTTGTTGGATTGGGCTTGCTCTTTGTACCCCTCCTTTGGGCCCAGGTTTATTTTCCAACGTGCTTTGGCAGCTATTCATACCCCCTGGCTATTTTGTTTTCTTTTTATTTTCAATTAATTATTGCATTTCCTTTTTAATTTTTAAAAATAGTTTTGTGCATTAAAAAAATCATTAAAAAAATCATGAAGCATATTTAGAGTTTTATAAAATTTTCTCAAATTTTATTTTATTATTTTATTATATTTTTAGCATCTGAATTAATTATTTGGTTAATTTCTTTTGAGTTTATTCCATATATGCATGCCATAGCTTGTAGAATTTATTTCTCATCATCCATAAAACATTTTGAGTCCATTCTTTTTGCATTGTTTCACCAACACATTGAATTGCATAAAAAAAAATTTCTCTTATTTTTAAATCATTTCATATTGCATTTTAGTCCTTTTATTTTGGATATTGAACCATATTTCCTACTTGATATTTGCATGATTGTTTGGGTGACTTATCTTGTGATTTTTTGCATGAGTTTTTAGCATGATGTTTACCCCTGGTTGAGGTGTTTTGAGTTTTAATTTGGTAATTTTAAAAGATGTTTGGCTAATTGTTTGATTTCTTTTTGTTTGAGGTCTCTTTTATGCACATCTTTGATCATGTCTGAGTACTTGTTTGAGAAGGCACTTGTGCCATCATTTGGGATTGCTTCTTTGACTTCATAAACCGTGTTTGAATTGTTATAGGTCACTTGATTGCCATTATAGGTCATTGGTGTGAGGTTGTTGCATACTTTGTGCATATGTTCAATGCTTGGTTTACATGCCTTTTCTTTGACTTATCTTCTCACCTCATCTCATCTATGCTTACTCATGACTCATGTTTGGTTTATGTATGCCATACCTTATCATTCATTTGCACTTCATTTGATGTATGTTTCTGACCTTGAAGCTTTGCATTCATTCATGTCATATGCTACTCATGCTTCATCTTACATACTTGAACATGTTTCACTTATATGCTTCCTTCTTCTTCCATTGATGTTTGATGCTTGGATATCTATTTGCATGCCTCATGTGACACTTGTATAGCATGTTTAGGCACATGTTTAGGTCATCCACATTCTGACTTGGATATTACTTGAAGCATTCTTGCATGATCACCTTGCATATCCACTCCTCCTTCTTCTACTCCTTCTTTGATAACTCTCTTGTTTGTTTTGCCACTGGTTTGCATTCTATTTGCTTGATTTTGTTTGGTAAACATTGTGGGTCACCTCTAAGGTGTATATTTTGACTTGGATGAGTTTCATTTGGTTTGTAACCTTTTCTCTTTGGTTTGTGACTTGCTTGGGTTTCATTTGTCTTATTGTCACTTATGTCTGTTTTGTACTAACCTTTTATGCAGAGGCTGAGGTAAGTTATTTGAGGATGTGGATAGTCATCCATGTCCACCCTCACTCTTTCTTTCTCTCATCTTTTCTTTTCTTTAGGCTTAGGTTGTTGTCAAACCTCCCCTTAGGGCCACCTTTGCATGATAACATTAGGATAGATTTTCCCCGTAGTGTTTTTTCTTTTCTTTTGAGTCCCTCTTCTCATCTCATAACATCTCTAAGATACTTAATAAGGTCAACATGCCTTGCACACAAGCCTTAAACATAGGAAATGAAGATTGAGGGGTCCCCCTTCTCTCTTCTAGAGTGTTGAGCATACGTCCCATTGGGGACGACCATGCGACACATTCGTTCCCGTGTCATAGACTTTGGTTCAAGTTGAGTTATGAACTAACTCAAGTCACTTCTATCCTAAAAAATACAAACAAAATTCAAACCTTTTTATCCTGTGGGATTGTCAAACTAAAGGCTATTTTCAAAAAGGGCACGTTACCTTCCGTCTGAGTCGCAAACAGGCATCGACCCTAACTGCCGGACGCGAACTTAACGTCGCTCATAAAAAACACAAAAAGAGCTTGGTCCGAACTACGTTGACTCTGAATTTCCCATTGCACAAAGGGAGTACGTAGCCTAGGACGTCGACGTCCTACCGAGTCTGTCTTTGTTTTCCCCTCCCCCGTTTTAGTACAGCCATAGATGTTAGGATAACTCACCCTTAGATTAGACAACAAGCGTGGATCCCTTCGAGTACGATGGACGCGTGGGGTGCTAACACCTTCCCCTCGCGTAACCGACTCCCGAACCCAGGCTATGGTTGCGATGACCATTCCTTTCCCTCTTCCTTGGGTTTATGCGGTGTTCCCTTTTCCCTCTCTTAGGATAAATATACATTGCTGGCGACTCTGTGTTCCGCGCCGCTTTCGCGTTTGTACCTGGATGAAAATCCTGGGAGCGACAACTGGCGACTCTAGTTCCCTAAGCGGGTCTGTCCTAGCACTTGTTTGTTTTTGTTCTCTTTGGGTGTTTTTGTTTTTTGTTTTGCTTTATTTGTTGTATTTTATTTTTACCGCATTTACTGCATTGCATGTTATTATCATCTGCTGCACTGTTCTTCTGTTTGGCGGGTTGGGGGTTCTGAGAGATAAGCCCAATACCCAGGCTTGAGCATACACGTAGGATTAGCGTGGAAAGTCGTGTGACTTGTGTGGCATTTGGCCAGACGTAGTATACATGAAAACTCCACATCCAGATGAGGTTTTCCTTGGTAATGTTCTATCCTGCGCATTGGTGCAGATGATGGAATGTAACTTGGAAAACTGTCGACTCTGGCGACCAGTCCCGAGGACTCAGTAACGACACTCCTCCCGAGACGTGATAATGGCAGAGCAGAAATGGCAAACCCATTACACATGTCGATTCGAGGACCCAATGCTGGGAACTTGCTATAGGGTTTCCTTTTGGAAAAGAATCAGTGGAAGCACTCCTCGATTGGCGATAGTACTGTACCCCGAGGGATGGATGTACTATTGCTTCTCGACCTCAGTGCCGAAACTGAGGACTTGCCATAGGATGTTTTCTTTTGAGTGGAATCAGTTGAGGCCTCCTCGATTGATGATGATGCCAAACCAGAAATGGTGAACGTATCATCATTTCTCGACCTGAGAGCCCGTGATATTGAGGATCCTTGGCTTTCTAGTACCCACATGTGAGAGGGCAGGATGTTTACAGGTTTGCAGGTAACCTTGACCTTCAACATACCCGGTTTTCTGGTCAGCAGATTTATCAGTGTGATATTATGGTTATTCTGGTATTCTGGGTATTTGGGCAGACCCTTTGAGATTATACAGTTGTTCAGTGCAGCAGTTGTCCAGTCTGTGTGGCATCCTTGATCCCATGTGTGCATTTGCATCATCATTTTGCAACCTAACATGTTTATTCTTTTGCATAGTTGCATCCTAACTTTGATTCTGGTTTTGAAGACTATTAAGGATGAGTACCGAGAAGAAAAAGAACATCATAGTGTACAAGTTCCCATCACTTATTCTGGATCCTGTTCACAAGATTGTGTCTATGGCAGAACCTGGGGTATTGGCAGACTTTAGAGGAGAGTATGGAAGAATTATGAATTTTGCTCACAACATCACTGAATACGAGTATAGGGCTTTGCACACTCTGGTGCAATTCTATGACCCTCACCTGCGTTGTTTTCTATTCACTGATTATCTTTTGGCTCCGACATTGGAGGAATTTGCTCTCATTCTGGATGTGGCCGTTAAAGAAGAAGCTCCTTTCTATCCTTCTAAAGACCTTCCTGATTTGGGAAAGGTTTTCGAGGCTTTGCATTTGGATCCATCTTTGTTGAAAAATAACATTGCCAGTAAGGGAGGGTGTAAAGGCTTTCATGTGAAATTTTTGGTAGAACAGGCTGCTGTGTATGCTAAGGCTAGATGTTGGTTAGTTTTCAACGCCATCTTGGCTATGTGTGTCTATGGAACGGCGTTGTTTCCAAATATGAAGGATTTTGTGGACATGCACGCTGTCCGGATATTTACCATGAAGAATCCGGTACCTACTTTGCTTGGAGATCTGTATTATTCAGTGCATTATAAGAACGAGAAGAGGAGGGGAGGACCCCCTTTACTTTTGTGCGCCAGTCTTCTACAAATGGTTTGCTGATCGTCTTCCCAAATCTGGGGCATTTGTAGATACTCAAGGAACATTGGATTGGTCCAAAAGATTGATGGGCTTGAGGGCAGATAATCTAATTTGGGTTAACCGTGACTTGTTGGGCCAAGATATCATGATTAGTTGTGGAGGTCTCCCAAATGTGCCTCTAATAGGAAGGAAAGGGGGGATTAACTACAACCCTATTCTTGTTATTAGGCAATTCGGGTATGCCTTAAAAGAGCCACCAAGAGACGAGGAGGTCCAAGAATCTTTATATCTGAGTGGGGAAATCAATCCAGAATTGTTAAAAGAAGCTGCGAATACTTGGGAAGATCGTCATAAGAAGGGGAAGATTTCTTTTGGGAAGAGCAACAATAGAACATTTCCTGCGTACGAAGATTGGATTCAGAAAAGGGTAGAGAAGGAGTTGAAGACAGAGCTTCTCGCTAAGGCAGAAAAGGAGCTAGCTGACAAGGTCACAGCCAGACAAAGGATGAAGCAAGCTCTAGAGGGTATCAGTAAGGTTCTCAAGTCTAAGAAGGAGGAATTGGCCAAGGCTTTGTTGAAAATTCACATGTTCGATGCTCACCGCGACTCTGCAATGGCTGATAATAAGCGAAAGAAAGACGATTATCTAGCTCAGATTGATCAATTAAAGTTGAAGCTCAACAAAAAAGACGCTGAGATCCTATCAGGGGTATTCCAGAGGCAAGCAGTCGAGGGTCGACTCAATGAAGCCATAGCCTCCATAGAGGAACTAAAGATCCAAGCTGAAGTGAAGAGACCTAGAAATGAGGGTCCTAGCATGGATGGTGTTTTTGAAGAAGACGCTTGGGAGTTGCATTGCTGATACTTGAAAGGGATTATGCATAGGAGAGATGTTCTCATTCAAGAGCTAATTCAGAGACCGAAGCATCCCGACACCAAAAAGCTGTTCAAGGAAATTCAAGACTGGAGCAAAGAGCATGATGGATGGGGGGGATTGGCACTTGTGGACTTTGATGACATGCCGTAGTTTTCTGTTTTCTATTATTGTATTTGGATCACCACCAGGCTTGTTGGTTGGGATCTATGATTATTATGTTCAGACTTATTATTTTGGGTTGTGATTGTTGACAATTGGTTATCCTCTGGTTTTTCTTAATACATGAGAAGAAGTTCCGTTCTATCTTGTTATTAAACTGGAATCAAGGGGTGGATCGCCCTGTGAATATTCAAACATGTTCATTTGCATTTGCATATTCATGATCATTTTGCATAACAGGTGTTTATCTCTGGTGTTCTTATCTTGTTCTCGATCTCAGTACAGGATTGCAGATCAGCACATTCACCGGTATTCTACCAGACAAAATCAGAAGAGACTCATGGATCAGCTACAAAATGAGATGACTGAGATGCGGACTCGCATGAACCAATTCATGGATTTAATGCAAGGGGTTGATCAAGGCCAAGAGCAATTAAGGACTCTCGTTCAGCCACTGATTGCGAGAATTGATGAAGAGGGTGTCCTTCATGGAGGAGTTCATACTGGTGTTACTGGTAATAATGTTCAGAATGGCCCTCCGGGCGGAGGTATTCCTGTTGCTGGTGTTGTGATCCCTCCGGGCGGAGGAGAAAATGTTGTGGTTCCCACTTTAGTGGGGGGAGGTAATAGTGTCTGTGCAATTCATGGCCATCAGTATGATGATCTTCAGGAAGATGCATTCTCTGAGCCAGGTGGGGATGCTGGTCCCCAGATTGACAATGATCAGAGATTCAGGTTGATTGAGGAACAACTAAGGGGTGTTGTGAACCAGGATTCTGTGGGTATGGATCTAGAGGATTTGGGGCTGGTTCTAGGCGTTGTTATCCTGCACAAGTTTCAGACTCCTACTTTTGAAAAGTACAATGGCATGACTTGCCCAAGGACTCACGTGAGGGCATACGCAAGTAAAATGGCTGCTCATGCAAAGAATGAGAAGCTGATGATGCATTGCTTTCAGGATAGCCTATCTGGGGCATCCCTGGAATGGTATATGCAACTAGAAAGGAAAGATGTGCGTAGTTGGAGAGAGCTGGCAGGGGCATTTATCAAACACTATCAATATAACACTGACATGGCCCCGAACAGAACACAGCTGCAAAATTTGTCACAGGAGAACAATGAGAGTTTCAAGGAATACCCTCAGAGGTGGCGAGAACTGGCAGCGAGGGTTCAACCTCCCATGCTGGAGCGAGAAATGATAAGTATGTTTATGGCCACCTTGCAAGGTCATTACTATGAAAAGATGGTACCGTGTATGACTGGAAAGTTTGCGGATTTGATCTTAGTAGGAGAGATGGTGGAAAGCGGAATTAAGGCGGGAAAAATATCAGGCGGTGATGGGTCTTCATTTGGAGGAGGTAAGAAGCCTTATGCCAGTGGTTACAAGAAGAAGGAGGGAGATACAAACTCTGTGTTATCGTATCGTGGAAGAGAAGGACCTCATCAGAACTTCAGTCAGCAGGTGGCTTCTGTAACCATCCCAGCAGCACCTCAGCAGCCAGCAGTGTCTCAACAACAAAATCAGGCTCCTCGCAGATCGCAACCTCTGTCTAGGCGGGATAGGCATTTTGACACTCCACCTCTTCCATACTCTCGGTTATTTCAGCATTTGTTGTAGTTACAATTAATTCAGAAGAGGACATTGGCTCCACCCACTGGCAATCCACCTCCCAGTTACGACGCCAACGCCCACTGTGAGTTTCATTCCGGGGCACCCGGACATTATATTGAAAACTATAAAGCTTTTAAGCATTAGGTTCAAGATTTGATGGATTCAAAAGCCATCAATTTCTCCAATGATGCTCCAAATGTGAATCAGAACCCGATGCCGAATCACGGTGGGCCAAGGGTTAATGCTATTATTAAAGACTATGAAGACTTGAATTTGATTTCAAATGTAAACGAGGTTCAAACTCCTTTGCGTGTGGTGAAGGAGAGACTGTTGAAGGGAGGGGTATTTCCTGGTTGTGATAAAGGCTGTGCAGGGTGTGTGGCGCAACCAGACAGTTGTGATTTATTGAAAGTATGTATTCAGAGAATGATCAGTGAAGGGATATTACAGTTTGACAGGGGTTGTAAGCAGAGTAAAGTTACTGACAGAAATATTGATGTTGCCACAATAACGATTCCATTCAAGACAATAACTATATCAGCGCCAGCGAGACCAACGCCAGTCATTATCACTGTTCCTGAGCCAGTCCCGTATGAGAGTACCAAGGCCATCCCGTGGAACTATGGGGCTGAGGTATTTGTTGATGGTAAGAAGCAAGAATTGGTAAGAACATCGACTGCGAGTACAGGGGTTGAAAATCTTGTTGAAGCAGGGGCTATCACTAGGAGTGGTAGAGTCTTTATTCCGTCTGAGGATCAAGGTGGCAGTTTGAAACAAGACAAAGGTAAACAGATGATAGATGAGTCTATACAGAGGCAGGAAGCAAATAATTCTATGACAAAGCAGGTTGGGGATACTTTCTCAGAAGACGTAGAAGAGTTTATGAGATTGATCAGGAAAAGCGATTACAAAATTGTTGATCAACTTCATCAAACTCCATCGAAGATTTCCATCCTATCTTTATTGTTGTGCTCCGAGGCACACCGAAATACATTGCTGAAGGTTTTGAATATGGCCTATGTACCGCAGGAAATATCTGTCAATCAGTTAGAAGGGGTTGTGGCTCATGTGAATGCTGGTAATGGCTTGGGTTTCACCGATTTAGACCTGACTCCAGTTGGGAGGAATCACAACAATGCTCTGCATATTTCAGTGGAATGTCGTGGTTCCTTAATGTCGCATGTGTTAGTCGATACTGGGTCATCTTTGAATGTGCTGCCGAAGAAGGCTTTGATGAAATTGGATACTCGTGGGTTAATCTGTACACCAAGTGACTTGGTGGTGCTTGCTTTTGATGGCTCAAAGAGGTCAGTTTTTGGAGAGTTAGTTCTGCCGATCAAGGTGGGTCCTGATATTTTCAACACCACCTTTTACATAATGGATATTCATCCTACCTATAGTTGTTTGTTGGGTCGCCCTTGGATCCATGGTGCTGGAGCAGTAACATCTACGCTGCACCAGAAGTTGAAGTATATGGCGGATGGACACGTTGTGACAGTTTGTGGTGAGGAAGAAATCATGGTAAGTTATCTATCGACCTTCAAGTATGTAGAGGTAGATGGTGAAATACAGGAAACTTTGTGCCAAGCCTTTGAAGCTGTGAAAATTCTCGAAGAACCCCCAAAGGTAGCCAGTCAGCCTGAGGTGGGTGCCCAACCTGAAGTCGTCAGAAAACTAGAGGTTCCGATGTCCTCTTTCAAAGAGGCGCGCACTATAGTTGAAGCTGGTGGTTCTCATAAGCGGGGCAGTGTCATTGATGTTCAAAGAAAGCAGGATACCCATGGACTAGGGTACAAGCCACCCCGACGAGCTCAAGAGCCTCCCAAGTTTGCTGGCCCGATTCGGTTCACAAGTGCTGGGGTTTTCTTTAATCAAGTTAATGTTATTGAGGATGAAGGAGATAGTGACTGTGACATGGATGAATGGATCCGTCCCTGCACCCCTGGTCAGAGTTTAGGCAACTGGTCTTCTGAGAAAGTCATTCAAGTGACTCGCCTGGAGTAATTCACTTTTGTTTTCTGTTATGTTAAATCCTACGTTCTGCCCAAGACGTAGTGATATTTATTTGTAGGGCTTGGATGTTTTATTTGCTACTTTTATCATCAATAAAGGACGTTTTTTCATTCAAATATTTTGATCCCTGTTTTTCTGTTTTTTACTTTTTGCATTAACCCACATCAAAATGGCAATGTGTTTTCTTGTTTGTTGCACTCATAATAAACATAAAACATCCATCATGAAGGTTTCTTTGTTCAGATTCCACCCATCATGACCTAGCTATGGCTCGATATGACTTCGACAATCCCATCTATCAGGCCGAAGAAGAGACTGACGAAGACTGTGACTTACCAGAAGAATTAGCCAGGCTACTGAAACAAGAGGAAAAGGTTATTCTACCTTATCAGGAGGAAGTTGAGACTATTAATCTGGGAACCGAGGATGTTAAACGAGAAGTAAGGGTTGGGACTGCCTTGGAAGACACTGTTAAAGGAAGATTGGTTGAGTTGCTTCGAGAGTATGTGGATATCTTCGCCTAGTCTTACCAAGACATGCCCGGGCTTGACACTGACATTGTTGCACACCGGTTGCCGCTTAAAGAGGGTTGTACTCCAGTCAAGCAGAAACTGAGAAGGACGAAACCAGATATGGCTGTCAAGATCAAGGAAGACGTTCAGAAACAGTTGGACACCAGATTTCTTACTATGACAAATTATCCTCCGTGGGTTGCTAATATCGTACCTGTACCTAAGAAGGATGGGAAGGTCAGGATGTGTGTTGATTACCGAGATTTGAATAGGGCGTGCCCGAAGGATGATTTCCCGCTCCCCCACATTGACGTGTTGGTGGACAATACTGCTCAATATTCTGTATTTTCCTTCATGGATGGCTTCTCTGGGTATAACCAAATCAAAATGGCCCTAGAGGGCATGGAGAAAACAACGTTCATAACACCGTGGGGAGCATTTTGCTACAAGGTAATGCCCTTTGGACTGAAGAATGCTGGGGCGACCTATCAGCGGGCAATGGTGACTCTCTTTCATGATATGATTCACAAGGAGATTGAAGTCTATGTTGATGACATGATTGCGAAGTCACAGACAGAGGAAGAACACCTGGTGAACCTCCAGAAACTGTTTGAAAGGTTGATGAAGTTCAGACTGAGATTGAATCCAAACAAGTGCACTTTCGACGTGAGGTCTAGTAAATTGCTGGGATTCATTGTTAGTGAAAGAGGTATCGAGGTTGATCCTGCCAAGATAAGAGCCATACAAGAGATGCCTGAGCCAAGGACGGAGAAAGTGGTTCGTGGCTTCTTGGGGAGGTTGAATTATATTGCTAGGTTCATCTCTCATCTTACGGCCACGTGTGAACCAATTTTCAAGTTGTTAAGAAAAGATTAAGAGGTCAGGTGGAATGAAAATTGTCGAGAGGCGTTTGAAAAGATAAAGGAGTACTTGCAGGAACCTCCAATCCTTATGCCACCGGTGCCCGGGAGACCATTAATTATGTATCTTACGGTTCTTGAGAATTCGATGGGTTGTGTACTCGGTCAACATGACGAGACAGGTAGGAAGGAGCACGCTATTTACTACCTGAGTAAGAAGTTCACTGATTGTGAATCAAGATACTCTATGTTGGAAAAGACATGTTGTGCACTCGCTTGGGCAGCCAAGCATCCGAGACAGTATATGTTAAACCACACCACCTTGTTGATTTCGAAGATGGATCCGATTAAGTACGTGTTTGAGAAGCAAGCACTTTCTGGAAGGATAGCCCGTTGGCAGATGGTTTTGACAGAATACGATATTCAGTATGTTTCCCAGAAGGCCATTAAGGGAAATGTTCTGTCAGAATATCTTGCTGAACAGCCGGTCGAGGATTATCAGTCAATGAAGTTTGAGTTTCCGGACGAGCATGTTATGTTTCTGAAAATGAAAGATTGTGAAGAGCCTCTGCCTGACGAAAGACCTGAGATTGGGTCTCAGTGGAAGATGATTTTTGATGAGGCTGTCAACTCATACGATAATGGGATTGGGGCAATCATTACAACCCCAAAGGGTTCTCATATACCTTTCACTGCCCGGTTAGCATTCGTGTGTACCAACAACGAGGCGGAGTATGAAGCATGCATCATGGGGTTAGAAGAAGCAATTGATTTGAGAATTAAGAACCTCGATGTCTATGGTGATTCCGCATTGGTAGTTAATCAGATTATAGGAGAATGGGAGACTCGTCAAGCGAATTTGGTGCCTTATAACAACTATGCCAGAAGGTTGTTACCTTTCTTTGACAGGGTAGATTTTCATCATGTGCCCCGAGCTGAGAATCAGATGGCTGATGCGTTGGCGACATTGGCATCCATGTATAAGGTGAACCGTTGGAATGAAACTCCATCGATTAGAATCATGCGTCTGGATAGACCAGCTTTTGTGTTTGCAATTGAAGATGTGTCTGATGGCAAACCGTGGTATCATGATATTAAGGTTTTTCTGAAGAAACAGGAGTATCCAGAGGGTGCCTCCACTAAGGATAAGAAGACTCCGAGAAGGTTGGCAGGAAACTTCTTTCTGAACAAAGATGATGTGTTATATAAGAGGAACTTCGATATGGTCTTGCTACGTTGTGTTGATGAACACGAGGCAGGCTTATTGATGGAGGAAGTTCACGAGGGTTCTTTCGGTACTCATTCCAGTGGACACACCATGGCTAGAAAGTTGTTGAGGGCAGGATATTATTGGATGACTATGGAGTCTGATTGTTTCAAGTACGCCCGAAAGTGCCATAAATGCCAGATTTATGCAGATAGGATGCATGTACCACCTACGCCTCTAAACGTGTTATCATCTCCTTGGCCTTTTGCAATGTGGGGCATAGATATGATTGGAAATATTGAGCCCACTGCTTCCAACGGGCATCATTTCATTTTAGTTTCCATTGACTATTTCACAAAGTGGGTGGAGGCAGCCTCGTACGCCAACATCACCAAGCAAGTGGTAGCCCAGTTTATAAAGAAGGATATCATCTGTCGTTATGGGGTCTCGGAGAGAATCATTATTGATAATGGCTCAAATTTTAACAATAAGATGATGAAGGAACTATGTCAGAGTTTCAAGATCGAACATCATAATTCCTCTCCATATCGTCCGAAGATGAATGGTGCTGTTGAGGCAGCGAATAAGAATATCAAGAAGATTGTGCAGAAAATGGTGGTAACGTATAAAGACTGGCATGAGATGCTACCTTATGCCCTACATGGGTACCGTACTTCAGTAGGAACGTCAACTGGGACAACCCCTTTCTCATTGGTATATGGTATGGAAGCAGTTTTACCCTTAGAGGTCGAGATTTCGTCTTTAAGAATTCTGGCAGATGTGAAGCTTGATGAAGCTGAATGGGTACGTTCCAGGTTGGATCAGTTGAACCTTATTGAAGAAAAGAGATTGGTAACCATCACACATGGTCGGTTGTATCAGAGCAGGATGAAGCACGCCTTTGACCAGAAAGTGCGTCCTCGGAGTTTTCAGATAGGTGAATTGGTTTTGAAAAGGTCCTTCCTCCTCAGACAGATCACAGGGGCAAATCGACTCCAAACTACGAAGGGCCATATGTGGTAAGAAAGGTTTTCTCTGGTGGAGCCTTACTACTTTCAACTATGGATGGCGAAGATTTTACGTCCCCTGTGAACACAGACGTAGTCAAAAAATACTTCGCATAAAAGAGACCCGTTGGACGTAAAAAGAAAGTCCAGGCAAAAAAGGGCATCCCGGCGAACCATAAAAAGGAAAAGGTTCGGGCAAAAATTAGGGATAAAATGAAAAAAGAAACGTGTAAACCCGCAAAGTTGAAAACTGGTAAAGGAAACTTTGGCAAGAATGGGTATCCCGATGGATTGAAAACCCGAAAAGGGCGATCCAGGCAAAAGTTAGGGATTTATGAGTGAAAGGCTATGGTCTGCGTTCGATCTGTGAGCGTTTTCGATACTTGGAAATTCTGAAAGAAAGGAATCAGTACAGTTAGTCTCTTCAAAGGTCAAGATATTTGTGGATAAGCAAGACATATGGGTCACAGCTGAGTCGAATCATGGTGGATATTTGTTCCCGCATTGCCGACATATGTATTTTCCTTTTGCTTTTGCGCAATTACCTCTTTTTAGGAATTGCTTCCAATTGTAAATGCCTATTTACAGGCCACTTTTCTCAATAAAATTTTCATTTCACTCAGAGAGCTTTCCGTTTGTTTGTTTTACTTTTACTGTTTTGTTTGAAAAATCGTCCGGTATTTTGATAAAACATTGCATATAAATTTTCGAGCTTTGCAGAACATAACGAAAAAACAGTAGAAATTGCTTAGGCGTTAGCTGTGGTGTATGGTAATTGAGATAGTCATGTTGTGGCATATTTTATTTGTTGTTATTTGACTTGCAGGGCAACAACATTGTACGCCCCTAGTAGGTTTGCTCTCCCCAGCATTAAGATTGCACCCTTCTCAGCAGAATTCTTGGATTCAGAGGACAATTTATTTTGTCATCCCCAGCTGAATTGGTCTTTTCTCTCCAGCATTTATTTTTCTGGAGGGACCCCTTTTGTATATCATAAGCATTTGCATTGCATCCTCAAACGCGTAGCATTTCCACTTCGTGTGGAGCATTACAGTAAAATTCAAACATTTGCATTCGAAGCATAAGCCAGATTTGATACTTTCCTTGCCAGTTCTCTTTCTCAGCAGAGATGGCATAACTCAAGAGATTTTGGAGGGATGCGTTCCTCATACTTGTGCTCCCCGGCAGAGTCTTTTATTTAGACTTCTCCTTGCCCCAGCGGAGTCATCTTATCTGTGGATCGTGAGTTCGTTAGAAGTTTGCCTTTGTTTGGCCTTTCTCTTTTGTGAAATCCAGTTCTCGCCTGGTAGTTAGTTCTCGCTTGACATATTTTGTTTGCCAGTTTCCCTTTCTCAGTACGGGTGGTATAAACCAGAAGTTTTGTTTCACGTTATCCCCGGCAAAGTCCACTTTCTGTTGGTTATCCTTTGCGGGTACAATTGAGGTTGTATTCGTTTTGTGGGTGCGATTGAGGTCGTATTCATTTTTTCTTGGTGGGTAGAGTGATTGAGGCCAGTCTTCCTTTGTGGGTACGATTGAGGTCGTATTCGTCCTTTTCCTTGTGGGTAGAGTGATCGAGGTTAGTCTTCCTTTGCGGGTACAATTGAGGTTGTATTCGTTTTGTGGGTGCGATTGAGGTCGTATTCATTTTTTCTTTGTGGGTAGAGTGATTGAGGCCAGTCTTCCTTTGTGGGTATGATTGAGGTCGTATTCGTCCTTTTCTTTGTGGGTAGAGTGATCGAGGTCAGTCTCCCTTTGCGGGTACAATTGAGGTTGTATTCGTTTTGTGGGTGCGATTGAGGTCGTATTCATATTTTCTTTGTGGGTAGAGTGATCGAGGTCAGTCTTCCTTTGTGGGTACGATTGAGGTCGTATTCGTCCTTTTCTTTATGGGTAGAGTGATTGAGGTCAGTCTTCCTTTGTGGGTACGATTGAGGTCGTATTCATTTTGCGAGTATGATTGAGGTTGTATTCGTTTTGTGGGTGCGATCGAGGTCGTATTCGTCTATTTTCTTTGTGGGTAGAGTGATTGAGGTCAGTCTTCCTTTGTGGGTGCGATTGAGGTCGTATCCGTCTTTCTTCTTTGTGGGAGTGATTGAGGTCAGCCTTCCTTTGTGGGTGCGATTGAGGTCGTATCCGTCTTTCTTCTTTGTGGGAGTGATTGAGGTCAGCCTTCCTTTATGGGTGCGATTGAGGTTGTATTCATATTATTCTTTGCGGGTAGAGTGATTGAGGTCAGTCTTCCTTTGCGGGTACGATTGAGGTCGTATTCGTCTTATTTTCGTGGGTATGGTTGAGGTCATACTCCTTATTTTTCAGCACGCTCCATTTCGTTATTCTCACCGTTAGCAAATTTCTGGGGCTCTTTCGGTATTCAATCCCCGTGCATCCTGGAATGTCTGAGAGTCGTCGCTATCATACATTCACGACCAAGTTGATTGAATAGGGGCAGCTGTTGCACCCAAAATTTTTCTCTCCTACCTTTAGTACCAACTGGCTTATGTTTCATTTCATTTTTGCATTATCATGTGTGCATATCATTGGTTCTTGGCATGGGGTCAAGGTGCCTGAGACAGTTCAAGAGGAGAAGGTGTTCTTCAAAGGGTCAAGCAGGAGTCCTTGTATTGTCCAAGAGATTAAGAGGTTCAATTAGTCAATTGATCGCAAATCAGGAGAATTGGGAAAAGTCAACAGTGAGAGGGGAAGTCAACTGTGGAATTTTGAGGTTCTCTTCAAGGTTTTCAAGGTCTCACATCCTTATATGGTCTTCAAGGGTCAAGTTTCATACCTTTTATCAAGAATCAAGGGTTGATACAAAAGTTACTAAATATGGAAATGACCTATAATTTGAAAGTTTCCATTTTGGGCAAGTTTCTACACTACATTCAACTTGACTTTTCATCATTAAAGAAGCTTCAAGTGAATTTTCCTCAAACATGAAAGTTGAAGATCTTTTTCTCCCCTTTCCAACAAGTACTAGATGGTCTCCATATCATTTGTGAAACTCAAGTTATGATCAAAAGAAGGCAAGGTGGTTTTTAGGGTTTCCTTATGGTTCCATTTTCACAACTTTTGCATTTTGTGACATAGTGACCTATAATTGATTCCTTTGTTTCAAGCCACATTCTAACATCAAAGAACATTCCATAAGGATCATTTTTGGCCTTTGAATCAAGTGGATCCATGGTTTATTCATCACTTATTTTCCATTATGAAAAATTGCAAGATCATTGAAAACTCATGAACCAAGACATCTCAAGGCCCAAATTCCATACAGGTGTGATTAGCAATTGTTAAATAAGTGATCCATCATCAAGGGTTTGGGTATACATGCATGGAGGAGGGTGTATTTCACATTATGCAAATTTCCAAAATCACTCTAAACTCATTAAGTGAGGAATTAACAAGGCCCAAGTGATGATCAGTGGATTAACCCTAAGTATTTAAGCTAACTCATGCACTGGTTAGAAAAAAGACACGTGATTTTGGAAAGTTTTCAAGAGTGAACCCTAAAACTTTTCTTCATCAAATCTCACAATCCACAAGAGTTATTCCAAATATTCTTCCATATTCTGAGTCCTGGGGTTCCATAGAGCACGAAGCACTCATCATCTGGAGCTAACAATAAGGATACGTATTGCTTAATCTCAGGTTAAGGTCAATTTGCATGATCTTAAAACTCTACTTTTAAATATGCATAATGATCTGTGATTGTTGCTGATGACTCTGGTGTGTTTTATTTTAAGTTTAGACGTGTATTATGTGCATATAGTGAGATTTAAGTTTTGGACCCATACTTTGTTTCGCTCGATTCTCCTTGTATGTTGTTTGTTTGGGATTTTTGATGTGATATTCTTAACCCTCATGTTTTTCTGATCAGTTTGATATACTCGTGAGTGATTTCTGGGGATTTTAGGGGTGGTGGTCATCGGAGAAGACGACCGGAACCCTAGTTCCGGCGTCTGGTTCAGTTTCCGGCGAGATTAGGGTTTGGGTGAGGAAGATGAAGTTTTGGCCGTTGATCCATTTGATCCATTGGTCCACGTTGCGCCACGTTTCTTTTCATTTCTAATTTTAATTTAATGTTGCGTGTTTGTCAGTCCATGTTTGTTAACGTGCACCTCATATCATAGCCACTGATCTTGTTTAGTTTTTGAATTATTGATGTGATATGGTGCGTCTGATTAATCATGTGGACATTATGATGCCAGCAAATTAAAAAGGGCATGTGCAGTTCACGTGGGATCCTATGTTGCCTGGGTAATTGTGTGTGTGCGTGTATGTATTAGTTATGGTGCACTTTTAATCATGGCCATTGGTTTTGTTTATTTTGTAATTGCGTTGACTGATATGAAGCGTCAGATTGATCCCATGGTGTGTGTTAAGTCAATCGGTTGACTGGATCATTGTTTTTTTTATTTTTATTTCGCTGATGGATTTTTTATCTGGGCCTTCTATTCACACCCCTCCACTTAAGCCCATTGTACTTTCCAACGTGAACCAGTTGCTATTCATACACCCATGCTTATTTCTTTATTTTTATTTTGCATTTAATTACATTATTTCATTTTTATTTTTAAAAATAGATAATTGCATCCTAAAAATCCCAAAAAATTTATGAATCATATTTATAGTTTTATAAATTTTTCCCAAATTTTACTTTATTATTTTCTTTTATTTTTAGTGACTGAATTAATTATTTAATGGATTTCTTTTTGAATTATTCATATCATGCATACCCAAACTTGTAGAATTTTGTTCTCATAGCATACATAACATTTAGAGCCCATTCTTTTTGCATTGTTTCATCAACATATTGAATGTCATTAAAAAAATTTTCTCTCATTTTTAAAGCTTTTTCATATTGCATTTTACTATTCCTCTTTTGCATATTGAGTCATGTTTCTCTTCTGAACTTTGAATAATTGTTTGGGTGACCTATCTTGTGAATTTTGGCATGAGCTTTTGACATGTTGTTTACCACTGGTTAAGGTGTGTTAAGTTTTAATTTGGTAATTTTAGAAGATGTTTTGCTAATTGTTTGATTGCTCTTTGTTTGAGATCTTGTATGCACATCTTTGACCATGTCTGATTACTTGTTTGAGAAGGCACTTGTGCCATCATTTGGGTTTGCTTCTTTGACTTCATAATTCATGTTTAGGTCATCAAAATTCTGTCTTGGTTGAGTTTCATATGGTTTATAATCATTTCTCTTTGGTTTGTGATTTGTTTGGGGTTTCATTTGCCTTATTGTCACTTATGTCTGTTTGTACTAACCTTTTATGCAGGGGCTGATGTAAGTTATTTAAGGGTGTGGATATGTATCCATGTCCACTCTCATTCTTTATTTCTCTCATCTTTTCTTTTCTTTAGGCTTAGGTTGTTATCAAACCTCCCCTTAGGGCCATCTTTGCATGATAACATTAGGATAGATTTTCCCCGTAGTGTTTTTCTTTTCTTTTGAGTCCCTCTTCTCATCTCATAACATCTCTATGATACTTAATAAGTCAACTTGCCTTGCACACGAGCCTTAAACATAGGAAATGAAGATTGAGGGGTCCCCCTTCTCTCTTCTAGAGTGTTGAGCATACGTCCCATTGGGGACGACCATGCGATGCATTCGTTCCCGTGTCATAGACTTTGGTTCAAGTCGAGTTATGAACTAACTCAAGTCACTTCTGTCCTAAAAAACACAAACAAACTTCAAACCTTTTTGTCCTTCGGGATCGTCAAACCAAAGGCTATTTTCAAAAAGGGCACGTTACTTTCCGTCTGAGTCGCAAACAGGCATCGACCCTAACTGCCGGACGCGAACTTAACGTCGCTCATAAAAAACACAAAAAGAACTTGGTCCGAACTACGTTGACTCTGAACTCCCCATTGCACAAAGGGGGTACGTAGGCCTAGGACGACGACATCCTACCGAGTCTGTCTTTGTTTTCCCCTTCCCCGTTTTAGTGCAGCCATAGATTTTAGGATAACTCACCCTTAGAATAGACAACAAGTGTGGATCCCATCGAATACGATGGACGCGTGGGGGTGCTAACACCTTCCCCTCGCGTAACCGACTCCCGAACCCAGGCTATGGTTGCGATGACCATTCCTTTCCCTCTTCCTCAGGTTTATGCAGTGTTCCCTTTCCCTCTCTTGGGATAAATTTACACGGCTGGCGACTCTGTTTTCTGCGCCACTTTCGCGTTTCTACCTGGATGAAAATCCTGGGAGCGACAGTTGGCGACTCTACTGGGGACCCTGGTTGACCTATGCTGGTCCATCCCTAAGCGAGTAAATCCTAGCGCTTGCTTATCTTTGTTCTCTTTGGGTGTTTTTGTTTTTTGTTTTGCTTTATTTGTTGTATTTTACTTTTACCGCATTTTCTGCATTGCATATTATTATCAGCTGCTGCATTGTTTTTCTGTTTGGCGGGTTGGGAGTTCTGAGAGGTAAGCCCAATACCCAGGCTTGAGCATACACGTAGGATTAGCGTGGCAAGTAGTGTGACTTGTGTGGCATTTGGCCAGACGTAGTATACATGAAAACTCCACATCCAGACGAGGTTTTCTTTGGTAATGTTTTATCATGCGCATTGGTGCAGATGATTGAATGTAACCTAGAAAATTGTCGACTCTGGCGACCATTCCCGAGGACTCAGTAACGACACTCCTCCCGAGACGTGATAATGGCAGACCAGAAATGGCAAACCCATTACACATGTCGATTTGAGGACCCAATACTGGGAACTTGCTATAGGGTTTCCTTTGGGAATGAATCAGTGGAAGCACTCCTCGATTGGCGATAGTACTGTACCCCGAGGGATGAATGTACTATTGCTTCTCGACCTCAGTGCCGAAACTAAGGACTTGCCATAAGATGTTTCTTTTTGAGGGGAATCAGTTGAGGCCTCCTCGATTGGTGATGATGCCAAACCAGAAATGGTGAACGTATCATCATTTCTCGACCTGAGAGCCCGTGATATTGAGGATCCTCGGCTTTCTAGTACCCACATGTGAGAGGGAAGGGTGTTTACAGGTTTGCAGGCAACCTTGACCTTCAACATACTCGGTTTTCTGATCAGCAGATTTATCAGTGTGGTACTATGGTTATTTTGGTATTCTGGGTAGTTGGGCAGATCTTTGAGATGGTTCAGTTTGTTCAGTGCAGCAGTTGTCCAGTCCGTGTGGCATCCTTGATCCCATGTTTACATTTGCATCATCATTTTTGCATCCTAACATGTTTATTCATTTGCAGGGCTGCATCCTAACTTTGATTCTGGTTTTTGAAGACTATTAAGGATGAGTACTGAGAAGAGAAAAAACATCATAGTGTACAAGTTCCCATCACTTTTTCTGGATACTGTTCACAAGATTGTGTCTATGGCAGAACCTGGGGTATTGGAAAACTTTAGAGAAGAGTATGGTAGAATTCTGAATTTTTCTCGCAACATCACTGAATACGAGTATAGGGCTTTGCACACTCTGGTGCAATTCTATGACCCTCATCTGCGATGTTTTCTATTCACTGATTATCTTTTGGCTCCGACATTGGAGGAATTTGCTCTCATCCTGGATGTTTCTATTAAAGAAGAGGCTCCTTTCTACCCTTCTGAAGAACTTCCTAATTTAGAAAGGGTCTCTAAGGCTTTACATTTGGATCCATCTTTGTTGAAAAATAACATTGCCAGTAAGGGAGGGTTTAAAGGCTTTCATGTGAAATTTTTGGTAGAACAGGCTGCTGTGTATGCTAAGGCTAGATGTTGGTCGGTTTTCAACGCCATCTTGGCTATGTGTGTCTATGGAACGGTGTTGTTTCCGAATACGAAGGATTTTGTGGACATGCACGCTGTCCGGATATTTACCATGAAGAATCCGGTACCTACTTTGCTTGGAGATCTGTATTATTCAGTGCATTATAAGAATGAGAAGAGGAGGGGAGGACCCCTTTATTTTTATGCGCCAATCTTCTAAAAATGGTTTGCTGATCGTCTTCCCAAATCTGGGGCATTTGTAGATACTCAAGGAACTTTGGAGTGGTCCAAAAGATTGAAGGGCTTGAGGGCAAATAATCTAATTTGGGTTAACCGTGACTTGTTGGGCCAAGATATCATGATCAGTTGTGGAGGTCTCCCAAATATGCCTCTAATAGGAAGGAAAGGGGGAATTAACTACAACCCTATTCTTGCTATTAGGCAATTCGGGTATGCCTTGAAAGAGCCACCAAGAGATGAGGAGGTCCAAGAATCTTTATATCTGAGTGGGGAAATCAATCGAGAACTGTTAAAAGAAGCTGCAAATACTTGGGGAGATCGTCATAAGAAGGGGAAGATTTCTTTTGGGAAGAGCAACAACAGAACATTTCCTGCGTATGAAGATTGGATTCAGAAAAGGGTAGAGGAGGAGCTTTTGCCATTCTCCAAAGAACCACCGTCTTACCCCTTGCTGATTGAGCCCCCTACCCCAGTTGAGATAGAGAAGTTTAACAAGTTGTGGGCTGAAAAGGAAAAGCTGCGAGAAGAAAATAGTGAGCTACAAAGAGAAATTTACCAGTTGAAACATGAGCGGGGTGAAGCTGTTCATATCGCCAAGTTAAAGACAGAGCTTCTCGCTAAGGCAGAAAAGGAGCTAGCTGGCAAGGTCACAGCCAGACAAAGGATGAAGCAAGCTCTAGAGGGTATCAGTAAGGTACTCGAGTCTAAGAAGGAGAAATTAGACAAGGCTTTGTTAAAAATTCACAGGTTCAATGCTCGCCGAGACACTGCAATGCCTGAGAATAAGCGAAAAGAAGACGATTATCTAGCTCAGATTGATCAATTGAAGTTGAAGCTCAAGAAGAAAGACGCTCAGATCCTATCAGGGGTATTCCAGAGACAAGCAGTCGAGGGTCGACTCAATGAAGCCATAGCCTCCATAGAGGAACTGAAGATCCAAGCTGAAGTGAAGAGACCTAGCAATGAGGGTCCTAGCATAGATGGTGTTTCTAAAGAAGACGCTTGGGAGTTGCATTGCCGATACTTGGAAGGGATCATGCATAGGAGAGACGTTCTCATTCAAGAGCTAATTCAGAGACCGAAGCATCCCGACACCAAAAAGTTGTTCAAGGAAATTCAAGACTGGAGCAAAAAGCATAATGGATGGGGGGGATTGACACTTGTGGACTTTGATGACATGCCGTAGTTTTCTATTTTCTTTCATTATTTGGACCACCGCCAGACTTGTTGGTTGGGATCTATGATTACTGTGTTCAGACTTGTTATCTTGGATTTGTGATTGTTGACATTTGGTTTTCCTCTGGTTTTCTTAATATATGAGCAGAAGTTCCGTTCTATCTTGTTGTTAAACTGGAATCAAGGGGTGGATCGCCCTGTGAATTTTCTAAACATGTTCATTTACATTTGCATATTCATAATCATTTTGCATAATCATTTTGCATAACAGGTGTTTATCTCTGGTGTTCTTACTTTGTTCTCCTCCTCAGTTAGGATTGATCAGCCAGTTCATCGATATTCTACTCAGTCTGTGATAACCAGAGGATAGCCATGGAACAACTCCGGGCAGATATCCTTGAAATGAAGGTTCAGACGAGGCAATTTGGGGAAGACATGCTGGTCATATCCCAGGAGCAGAAGATGCTGAAGGAGGAGGTCAATCAGATGAAGACTCAGATGGGTTTGGTCATGGAAATATTGAAAACAGTGTTAAAGAAGGAAAACAGTCATGTGCTCGCTTCCGCGACAGAGATCCTTACTCCTCCCATCCCTATGGGATTTGATCTAGATCGTGGACTGCCTCGTGAATCTCTTCCACAAGCTGAGGTTCCAGAACTTTCCCAACAACAACCAGGTCTTATCTCCCAAGATAAGCCTAAGAATAAAAAGTGTGCACAGAGACCGAAGCAGCCTGAAAGAGTTTTTCATCCACTCCCAATGCCATATTCTCAGCTATTGCAGCACCTTCTTCAGTTGCAATTGGTACAGAAATGGACTTTGGCTCCTCTCACTGGTAATCCCCCACCAGGCTACAATGCAAGAGCCCATTGTGATTTCCATTCTGGGCCACCAGGGCATACTGTGGAGAAGTGTAGGGCCCTTCAACACGCTGTCCAGGATCTGATTGATTCGAGGAAAATTGAATTCACACCAAGCGGCGTAAGCATACAAGGTGGTCCCACTCTAGCTGTTGAAAAAGAAGTGGGTATCCCTGTTGCTTCTCCCAAAGCCACATCAGGTCAGGGGCATTTCTTGCACTCCTTGGTCTTTGAATCCCCACATCCGCAAATGCTGCCTACGCCTCGACCAAGTCTGAAGAGAAAAGTGCCTGAAAAGATTATGCACTCGAATCAGGGTCAACAAGAGAACTGCTCTGGAAAGAGACAACAAAGATCACGAAGGCATGAGAGAAGTTTTGATCCACTCCCTGTTCCTCACAGCCATGTTCTTGCCCGTCTACTTGAAAGTTCTTTGGTTTAACTAAGGGATGCCAAGCCTGTTCCCGACCCTATTCCTCTTGATTATGATCTGGATGCCAGATGTGAATATCACTCAGACACACTGGGTCATTCAATTGAAAATTGCAACGTGTTCAAGCACAAGGTGCAAGACCTGGTAGACTCAGAGGTCATTGCATTCACTGAAGATGATGTATACATCAATTGAAGCCTCCTTCCTCAAGTGAGCACTCAGTCTGCAAGTACGTCCAGACAGAATCAAGCTTCCTCAGCAATGGCAATCTTCAGCTTCTTTACTGCATTTTCATTTGTAGTTTTTTAATTTCTTGTTAAAGCATTGTATGCATGTAAGACTTGTTTGTATTTAATGACAATCATAATACAATGAGCATGTTTTTCTTGAAGTAATCCATTCGTGTTGACTCCTAAATGTTTATATGCACTGCAATACCAATTTTCTTGTCTAGAACTCTCGAGGGAGGATGACGAAATAAGAGCGCAGATTTCTAATGGTGCGCTTTTGGATAAAACCCTGTTAAGGATGTACAGGCATTGTTTCCTATTCACAAACACTAGAGATATAAGAGAGATAGACCCTCGTTAACCCCTTTGAGTCTTGACGTGGGAGCTTCTTTCGTACGAAAAAACCCTCATACTTAACCCAGGGGCAGGGTAGGCGTCAGTTAGTTTGACCGAGCGTTCAAATTCCAAGGAGGGTGTGCATCCGAGGAACCATTACCTTCAAGAGGTCAAGAGATGTGAAACCACAATGGTTATCCATCAACAATCAAGGAGTGAGGCAGTCACAACCCTTTCAAGCAAGTAAGACAACCAGTGTCACACGCTTTGTTCAAAAAAGGGGAATAAAAAAGAAAGCCCGCTAAGTCGAAACTTGAAAACAAGTGACTTAGGCAAAAGTTAGGGCATCCCGCTGGACTTAAAAATCGAAAAGCTCAAAAGAGTCAGTCCAGGCAAAAATTAGGGATCAAAAAGTAAAAGAAAGAAGAAGCGAAAAGCATTACAAAAGAAAATCCTCGATAAGAACAAATTCGTGTGATTACAGACACAAAAGATAAAAAAGGGTGACTGTCATTCCAAAACTCCCTTAGGTGCCAAACCATTAGTGGCATAGGTTCCTTAAAGATCATAAACCTTTTGAGAGATGAGCGTTTGGGTCAGATTAACTGAACTTAGGACTGGAGAACGTCATGGAGGATGGGTGGGCACCGATAAATGTTGAGCCATAAATCCTTTTTCTGAAACCGTGAACCAGACCACGTTACAACCCTTAAAAGTCCTAATTGAAACAGGGTTTATTCCGAAAGCGTACTTCAACAGGATAGCGTTCCTGACTCCTACGAGTTATGCTAATAAGATTTGTTGGTATTGCATGTGTGCATTGTTTTGCCATTCAAAAAAATCAAGGTCGCATCCCAGCTAGTGATTCGTTCACAAGGCTTGGCGACGCATTTTCAATAAAGCTTCAAGGTTAACATGAGTGTTGCATTAGAATTGTCATTCTCATAATAAACATTTTCTGCTTGTATGTGTTTGACATCAAAGAAGCTTACACGATGAACGACAGTCGAGAAGCTCGATCACGCCAAGTTGAGATGGTGAAAACTCCGAAGGACAATCATGTCAAGGGGTATGTGGCCAAGGGACTGTGCGCAACCTGGGGGTTCCCGATAAACCGTGATAAGATGCAGCTAATCTGGAGCAGTCACATTGAAAACTCTCCCTAAAGCAGCCAAGCAGGGGCAATCAGGTCGATTTGACAAATCTCTGTAAGATCAGTCAGGGGAAAAGTTCCTTCAAGACTCGGGGCAGGCCTCCTCTAGAGCATGAGAAATTGTCTACTCTTGAAAATGGTTAATTGAAAACACCTCTTCAAAGTTCAGAATACTGGGACAGAGTATTTTCGAGTCATTACAATTCCTTTCGAGGTAATGTACTTCATGGATTATGAAGTCTGGGGCAGTTATGTCAAGATCTAATAAATCTCTCCAGGAGTTTGGAGACCCTGGGGCAGTGCGAACGCCCGGTCTTCTGTAAAATCCTCTTGAGATGATTTCTTCCATTAGACCTGGTGGTCTGGGGCAAGTGGAAAGTTCAAAGGGCCATTTATGACCATAGAGACAGGTCAGGCTGAGTGGCAACAGGATCGTACTTCCCTAGTAGGGCTGCTCTCCCCAACATTGAGATTGCACCTTTCCTCAGCAGAGCAGACCTTCCCCAGCAAGAGACGTGGAAAGTATTTTCTCTGGATCTAGACGTTATTTCCCTACAGAATCAGGGTGTTCACCTTCCCCATCCAGTCAGGAAGCGGGTTTTCACCGACGATGTCATATTCTAATCCCCAGCAAGGTGGGAGTAAAGCCATTCTCCCCTTCAGCAGGCTAAGTTCAGCAGTACTCCCCAGGAAGGATGGTATTATGGACTGTTTTCCCCAAGCAGGAGGATATTATGGACTGTTTTCCCCAAGCAGATTGGCATTATGGGCTGGCATCCCCAGCAGGTTCTAAGCCCATTGATTATCAGCAATCCTCAGCAACTGACTTCTGGTTCTGTCATTGGCATTCATTCTCAACTCTCCCAGCAGAGGAGGAATCTCAGGTTCGATGTCACCTTCAGTAGAGGTCACGTGTAATCCCCGGTAGAGTGTACACGCTTCTGGATTTCATCCCCAGCAGAAGTTGTGGATCCAAAGAGTCGGTCAGTGTGATCCTTCTTAGCAGAGTTCCTGGTTTCAGAGGACAATTTATTTTTGTCATCCCCAGCTGAATTGGTCTTTTCTCTCCAGCATTTATTTTGCTGGAGGGACCCTTTTTGCATATCATAAGCATTTTCATTGCATCCTCAAATGCGTAGCATTTCCACTTCGTGTGGAGCATTACGGCAAAATTCAAACATATGCATCCAAAGCATAAGCCAGGTTTGAGTTTTCCTTCGTCGGGAAAAAAGCAGATTTCGGAGAATATCATTCGCCTTTACTCCACAAGTGTTAGGTTTAGTCATTCAAGGCAATATTTGACATTCCCTTGCAGAGTTGTTTGCCAGGAGCGTTAATCCATGATTTCGTCTTTACCCCTTCGTCTAGGTGGTCCTTGGGTTTATTCCCTCAAGGGTTCTTTCCGTCAGACACCCGTCCGTGTTCCTTTCAGCACCCGTCCGTGTTTGAACCTTTTAAGCCAATGCCCGTCCGTATTGACTTTTGGCACCCGTCCGTGTTCCTTTCAGCACCCGTCCATGTTTGAACCTTTTAATCCAATGCCCGTCCGTATTGACTTTTGGCACCCGTCCGTGTTCCTTTCAGCACCCGTCCGTGTTTGAACCTTTTAAGCCAATGCCCGTCCGTATTGACTTTTGGCACGCGTCCGTGTTCCTTTCAGCACCCGTCCGTGTTTGAACCTTTTAAGCCAATGCCCGTCCGTATTGACTTTTGGCACCCGTCCGTGTTCCTTTCAGCACCCGTCCGTGTTTGAACCTTTTAAGCCAATGCCCGTCCGTATTGACTTTTGGCACCCGTCTGTGTTCCTTTCAGCACTCGTCCGTGTTTGAACCTTTTAAGGCAATGCCCGTCCGTATTGACTTTTGGCACCTGTCCGTGTTCCTTTCAGCACCCGTCCGTGTTTGAACCTTTTAAGCCAATGCCCGTCCGTATTGACTTTTGGCACCCGTCCGTGTTCCTTTCAGCACCCATCCGTGTTTAAACCTTTTAAGCCAATGCCCGTCCATATTGACTTTTAGCACTCGTCCGTGTTCCTTTCAGCACCCGTCCGTGTTTGAACCTTTTAAGCCAATGCCCGTCTGCATTGACATTTGACGCCCGTCCGTGTCCTTTCAGCACCCGTCCGTGTTTGAACCTTTGATTTTGATACCCGTCCGTATTGACCTTTGGATGACACCCGTCCGTGTTGCCTTCCATTCACCAGCGAGATCAATCCCCAGTAAATTTTCCTTTTTACACCCGTCTGTGTACCTTTTCGATACCCGTCCGTGTTGAATCCTTTTACACCCGTCCGTGCAGCTTTTCGATACCCGTCCGTATTGAACCTTTTTACACCCGTCCGTGTATCTTTGCGGTACCCTGTTCGTATCTGATATCTTTGACTCCTTGACACCCGTCCGTGTTTATCCCCAGTAGTTAACACTCGTTTGTGTTTATTTCATGACATTCCAATACATTGTTCGTGTTGTTTTCCAACTCTCGTACGTGTTGTGACAAGTGCAGCATTTATCGCTTGTTCCCCAGTGGAGTCGTGCCTCCTTTGAGGATTGCATATTTCAGGTTTCTTTTGGTATTCAATCCCCGTGAATCCTTTGAACGCATGACAGCCGTTGCTATCATACCTTCAGGACCAAGTTGATTGAATAGGGGCAGCTGTAGCACCCTAAAATTTCCTCTCCTACCTTCAGTATTAACTGGCTTATGTTCGTTTCATTTTTGCATTATCATGTGTGCATATCATTGGTTCTTAGCATGGGGTCAAGGTGCCTGAGGCAGTTCAAGAGGAGAAGATGTTCTTCAAAGGGTCAAGCAAGAGTCCTTATACTGTCCAAGAGATCTCAAGTGGATCACTCTCTCCTAACCAGTGCAGAAATTAGGGTTTTGAGATTCTTGGGTTTATTGCTCCAATGGGAAAGCTTCTTGGGTTTTTATCATCACCAAATGGCATATCTTATCTTTGTTGGAGAGGATACATATCATATTCAGAGGAATTTGGATTTGGAGACTGTGTTATTTCCTCCTAGACTGAGGGTATCAAAATTAGGGTTTGCTATAAAGTCAGTTTATTTCTGGTTTTTTGGGCAAGACTTGATTCCATGGTATTCCTTGGGTCCCTAAGTATCTAGGAATGGAAGATTGTCCATCAGTTTGGTTCATGGGAAGTTCAATTGGCCAATGGATTGGGAATCAGGAGAATTGGGGAAAAGTCAACAGTGGGAGGGGAAGTCAACTGTGAAATTTTGAGGTTCTCTTCAAGGTTTTCAAGGTCTCACATCCTCATTTGGTCTTCAAGGGTCAATTTTCATACCATTTATCAAGAATCAAGGGTTGATACAAAAGTTACTAAATATGGAAATGACCTATAATTTGAAAGTTTCCATTTTGGGCAAGTTTCTACACTACATTCAACTTGACTTTTCATCATCAAAGAAGCTTCAAGTGAATTTTCCTCAAACATGAAAGTTGAAGATCTTTTTCTCCCCTTTCCAACAAGTACTAGATGGTCTCGATATCATTTGTGAAACTCAAGTTATGATTAAAAGAAGGCAAGGTGGTTTTTAGGGTTTCCTTATGGTTCCATTTTCACAACTTTTGCATTTTGGGACATAGTGACCTATAATTGATTCCTTTGTTTCAAGACACATTCTAACATCAAATAACATTCAATAAGGATCATTTTTGGCCTTTGAATCAAGTGGATCCATGGTTTATTCATCACTTATTTTCCATTATGCAAAATTGCAAGATCATTGAAAACTCATGAACCAAGACATCTCAAGGCCCAAATTCCATACAGGTGTGATTAGCAATTGTTAAATAAGTGATCCATCATCAAGGGTTTGGGTATACATGCATGGAGGAGGGTGTATTTCACATTATGCAAATTTCTAAAATCACTCTAAACTCATTAAGTGAGGAATTAACAAGGCCCAAGTGATGATCAGTGGATTAACCCTAAGTATTTAAGCTAACTCATGCACTGGTTAGAAAAAAGACACGTGATTTTGGAGAGTTTTCAAGAGTGAACCCTAAAACTTTTCTTCATTGAATCTCACAATCCACAAGAGTTCTTCCAAAGATTCTTCCACATTCTGAGTCCTGGGGTTCCATAGAGCACGAAGCACTCATCATCTGGAGCTAACAATAAGGATACGTATTGCTTAATCTCAGGTTAGGGTCAATTTACATGATCTTAAAACTCTACTTTTAAATATGCATAATGATCTGTGATTGTTGCTGATGACTCTGATGTGTTTTATTTTAAGTTTAGACGTGTATTATGTGCATATGGTGAGATTTAAGTTTTGGACCCATACTTTGTTTCGCTCGATTCTCCTTGTATGTTGTTTGTTTGGGATTTTTGATGTGATATTCTTAACCCTCATGTTTTTCTGATCAGTTTGATATACTCGTGAGTGATTTCTGGGGATTTTAGGGGTGGTGGTCATCGGAGAAGACGACCGGAACCCTAGTTCCTGCGTCTGGTTCAGTTTCCGGCGAGATTAGGGTTTGGGTGAGGAAGATGAAGTTTTGGCCGTTGATCCATTTGATCCATTGGTCCACGTTGTGCCACGTTTCTTTTCATTTCTAATTTTAATTTAATGTTGCGTGTTTGTCAGTCCATGTTTGTTAACGTGCACCTCATATCATAGCCACTGATCTTGTTTAGTTTTTGAATTATTGATGTGATATGGTGCGTCTGATTAATCATGTGGACATTATGATGCCAGCAAATTAAAAAGGGCATGTGCAGCTCACGTGGGATCCTATGTTGCCTGGGTAATTGTGTGTGTGCATGTATGTATTAGTTATGGTGCACTTTTAATCATGGCCATTGGTTTTGTTTATTTTGTAATTGCGTTGACTGATATGAGGCGTCAGATTGATCCCATGGCGTGGGTTAAGTCAATCAGTTGACTGAATCATTGTTTTTTTATTTTTATTTCGCTGATGGGTTTTTGATCTGGGCCTTCTATTCACACCCCTCCACTTAAGCCCATTGTACTTTCCAACGTGAACCAGTTGCTATTCATACACCCATGCTTATTTCTTTATTTTTATTTTGCATTTAATTACATTATTTCATTTTTATTTTTAAAAATAGATAATTGCATTCTAAAAATCCCAAAAAATTCATGAATCATATTTATAGTTTTATAAATTTTTCCCAAATTTTATTTTATTATTTAATTTTATTTTTAGTGACTGAATTAATTATTTAATGGATTTCTTTTTGAATTGTTCATATCATGCATACCCAAACTTGTAGAATTTTTTTCTCATAGAATAAATAACATTTAGAGCCCATTCTTTTTGAATTATTTCATCAACATATTTAATGTCATTAAAAAATTTTTCTCTAATTTTTATAAATTTTTCATATTGCATTTTAGTCCTCCTCTTTTGCATATTGAGTCATGTTTCTTGTCTGAACTTTGCATAATTGTTTGGGTGACCTATCTTGTGAATTTTGGCGTGAGATTTTAACATGTTGTTTACCACTGGTTGTGGTGTGTTAAATTTTAATTTGGTAATTTTAGAAGATGTTTTTCTAATTGTTTGATTGCTCTTTGTTTAAGATCTTCTTGTATGCACATCTTTGACCATGTCTGATTACTTGTTTGAGAAGGCACTTGTGCCATCATTTGGGTTTGCTTCTTTGACTTCATAATTCATGTTTAGGTCATCCAAATTCTGTCTTGGTTGAGTTTCATTTGGTTTATAATCATTTCTCTTTGGTTTGTGATTTGTTTGGGGTTTCATTTGCCTTATTGTCACTTATGTCTGTTTGTACTAACCTTTTATGCAGGGGATGAGGTAAGTTATTTAAGGGTGTGGATAAGTATCCATGTCCACTCTCATTCTTTCTTTCTCTCATATTTTCTTTTATTTAGGCTTAGGTTGTTATCAAACCTCCCCTTAGGGCCATCTTTGCATGATAACATTAGGATAGATTTTCCCCGTAGTGTTTTTCTTTTCTTTTGAGTCCCTCTTCTCATCTCATAACATCTCTAAGATACTTAATAAGGTCAACTTGCCTTGCACACGACCCTTAAACATAGGAAATGAAGATTGAGGGGTCCCCCTTCTCTCTTCTAGAGTGTTGAGCATACGTCCCATTGGGGACGACCATTCGACGCATTCGTTCCCGTTTCATAGACTTTGGTTCAAGTCGAGTTATGAACTAAATCAAGTCACTTTTGTCCTAAAAAACACAAACAAACTTCAAACCTTTTTGTCCTTCGGGATCGTCAAACTAAAGGCTATTTTCAAAAAGGGCACGTTACTTTCCGTCTGAGTCGCAAACAGGCATCGACCCTAACTGTCGGACGCGAACTTAACGTCGCTCATAAAAAACACAAAAAGAACTTGGTCCGAACTACGTTGACTCTGAATTCCCCATTGCACAAAGGGGGTACGTAGGCCTAGGACGACGACGTCCTACCGAGTCTGTCTTTGTTTTCCCCTTCCCCGTTTTAGTGCAGCCATAGATTTTAGGATAACTCACCCTTAGAATAGACAACAAGCATGGATCCCATCGAGTACGATGGACGCGTGGGGGTGCTAACACCTTCCCCTCGCGTAACCGACTCCCGAACCCAGGCTATGGTTGCGATGACCATTCCTTTCCCTCTTCCTCAGGTTGATGCAGTGTTCCCTTTCCCTCTCTTGGGATAAATTTACACGGCTGACGACTCTGTTTTCCGCGCCACTTTCGCGTTTGTACCTGGATGAAAATCCCGGGAGCGACACTATGTTATCGCCTTCTTTTGCACCGTTGGAGCCGTCGGTTTGGCGATTCTTTATATATACAAGCATATTTTCAATTACACTGAACCTACTTACTAGCGTTACATTGTTCACATCGTTTTCATGGTTCCGGTGAGTTCTAAGGGATTTCATTTGAATTGTTCACGTTTTTCATTGTTTATGAATTGTTCAAGACTAATTGTATTTTCTAGTAGGTTTATTTATTGGTGCATTTTCTTAGTTGGAACGAATAGTTTTTATTAGCTAAGGTAATTAAATTAACCTGACCTTAAATGTTCCACAGTTGAAATGCAACGTTAGTTTCATTGTTTTTGGACAAATGGTATTGAATAGTCATGATCTTGACTTGCATGGTTATTCGTTGGAACACGGGAAGGACTCAAGAGATAACGATGGTTCCGGTGAAGATTTATATATTATTATTTTATTATTATTACTTTGCTGCTTTTAATTAATTAATTAGTTGATGAATTTTGTTTTAGTTTGAGTTTAGAATTAGTAAAGAGATTATTTTTGTTCTTCTGTTTCAGGTTAAAGAGATTCGTATTGAGATTCTTTTGTTTCTTCTGCTTCTTCTGCATATAATTGGATGTTATTTATATCTCTTATGTTTCTTCTGCTTCTGCCTTTTTTTTGCTACTGTTATTCACAACACATGTAGTCCTCCTATTTTGATATTGCATAACATGTTGGTTAGGATTCTCAGGTTGCTTAAAAATCCACATTTTATGGCTAAACATGCACTCATTGAGTTGAATATGAGTATCATTCAGGCTGGGGGAGCTTCTACACAAAGTGATTTGACGACTGCTGTTGCTGGTAATAGGGAGGCCTTAAAAGATACTGACTGGAAAACACAAAAAACAGCTTCTATAGCATTGAGACAAATTGCTTTGAGTCGTGCTCCTTTCATGTCGTCTTTGGCCTTCTTGTATTCATTCTCTTGACTCCTCAAGGTTTGACAAGGTGGTTTATGACTCTCAATTTTTGCACGTATATGTTTCTCAACTTTGATTGTTTCTTGTCAACTTATATTGATAATTGGTTACAGGTCAAACCAGTTAGGGATGCTATTTTCCAAGCGCTTAAATATTGGAAAATACTTCCTAGTCATTCTACTACCGACCCTTCTGAAATTGGATCCTCCTCAAAAGGTTTACCTTTGCTCGTTCTTTTTTAATTTTGATATCAAAATTGCTATTGGTTGGAATAAGGATACATAGATTTGGTAGTACTTTATGTCCCAATCGGATACTAATCTTATTTATATTCATCTTTATTAACCTTGAGCACAAGAATAAAAAAATAATATGATAATATCATCATCTTTTATTGTGAATATGTGAGGACCGTTTAGGTTGCTATTCCTTTATTCATTAGAATGATCTTAAGTTGTTATTATGCTTCCTGCAGAAAATATATGCGGAGGTGACTTCGTCGATCTCAGTAGTACTACTACTACTGAATCCAGACATAGGGATGCCCGACTCAAAAAAAAATGAAATCAATTACGGGAAGGATTCCTTTATCTATAAGAAAAGCTTGTCAAAATGATGTTGGACAACTTTAACATCACAAAACAGATGATTGGTACGTTGATGTTGCAGTCCCTAGAACATATACTGTAATGGAATTCCATAATGAAGAATTTGAGACTATTTTTGTCACCAAGCCACTAGAAGCATTGAGTGCTGATGTTACAAGCATGCAGGATGTGGGTTATGAATATGTGCATATGGATGATAACTAGGAGTGCTCTTTTGTTTCTAACTATGAAACCAAGTTTTTAATTTCCCATGACTGCTTTGTAAACAATGGACTACAGAAGCCAATTATGAGAAGCCAACGGTTCGGTGAAGAAATAAATTGTAATGAACAAATGTACTCCATAAAGATGCAGAATCCTAAAAGTTATGATTCTACAGTTGCCGAGCCAAGTCCCTAAATTACACATGAATGTTGTTAACAAAGGGAAAATGAAATGACTTATATTGGTGCAATCTGGTTTGGATTCTTTGGTACTTTCTATAGTTCCGGGAGATATTGGAAAACCTACTACGAGATTAGAGAAAGCAGTGATAAACAATGGAGTTTGTAAATGGGAGAATCCTGTTTATGAAACTGTTAAGTTTATTCGTGACCTGAAGAATGGGAAATTCGGCGAAAGAGTTTATTATTTTGTGATTTCGACGGTATATGAGTTTTTATTTTGTTGTTGACTTGTTGGTTTTGTGTTTTGGTATGTGAATACGGTGATGTTAGATTGTGATATGGTTTTTGTATGGGTTGTGTTATGTGTAGGGTTTGTCAAAAGCTAGTACTTTTGGGAATGTTTCTGTTGACTTTGCTGATTATGCAGAAGCTGCAAAGATTTCCTCGGTTTCTCTTCCCATCAAGAGTTCTCATTCTGATGCTGTTTTACATGTTAGTGTTTGATCTTGCCGATTTTATGATTTTTTTTGGGGGAAAAGTGTTCAAGAATTTGAGGAGAAGACAATTTTGTGCAACATTGCTTTTAGTGGTTTTGATTTTTTTTTGTTTGTTTAATGTGTAGGTTTCGATCCAGAGACTGCAAGAGAATAATGATAAAAGGTATGAGGATCGCCTCGTGCTTGACTGATTTTTATGACAGATTTTGTTCTTGTTGATTAACATTTGCAGAGAGAAAGAGGAATGTGAAGATATGAAATTAAAACTAAATGATAAAAGCTTAAGGACTTATTTAAGCAATGGAGATGCGGTTTCGCGCACTAAAAGTGATTCTTCTAAAGTAAGGTTTCACTCATTGGGCCAAGGAATTATTGCAACATTACTTTTACTGGATATATATGTTTGAAATTACTAAATTTCATATTTTTTTTTGTAGATTTCACAGGATGTGTCTGGCAATGGAAACTCTGAAAGAGCTGGATTGAGTGCTGATTGTAGGACATCTAGCAGATCTGACATTACATTGTCAAGTTCCGATGGAAGCTCTGGACTTGATACTCCCCGAGAACTTGGACTAAGAAATACCAACATCCACCCCGCAACAAATGGTGTTCCGTCAGTCTCTAGCCGCAATTTAGAGCCTCAAAAACCTGCGGTAAATGCCTTAGCATCGATGTATGATGTACATCAGAGATCATCACATTTCCGAGACTCTTCAGCCGGTTCAGAGCATGGTCTCAGTATGGAAGGTTCAATACATGGCTCTCAGGATGCCCTTCCTAGGGAAAGATCCCATCAGGCATCCGATATAGAGAATGAAAAGCTCAAGGCTGAGGTTGCTGTTTTGGCAAGGCAGGTGGATGTGTCAGACATGGAACTTCAGACTCTTTCGGAAACAAATCGTAAAGGAGAGTAAAAGAGGGTGGGAACTTACCAAGGAAGTTATCATCTCGAAAGTGGAAAGAGATACACTCAAGATAGAATGCGAAAACTTCAAGTCTTTTCGCAAACGAAGGGACAATGCCAAAGTGAGTAGCAAGTCACTAATAGAAAGCGGGGATCTTCATACTCTTGTTGAAGAAATCAGACACGAATTGAATCATGAGAAGGACATGAATGCAAATCTCAGACTACAGTTAAATAAGACAGAGGAATCAAATGTTGAACTAGTTCTCACCGTTCAGGACCTCGATGCAATGTTGGAGCAGAAAAGTACTTAAAAATACAAATACCCTTTTGGTTATTCTTCTTTTTTAGTTCTCACTATTTACTTCCTACTAGTTTTCATTATGATGTAAGACTATTTAGTTCTCACTATCACTAGTTATTACTGGCATATAGATCCAGTAGATTAAAGTATCCCCCTTATCTGACTATGGTGTTTTGTAATCAAAACATTTAACATCAACGTCTTTTCCAAAATTGTGGATATTGATAATTTTTTTGTTTAATAAAATTATAATTTTCATGGTATTTTGTATTGATTGAATTAAATATTGTAATACTATTCGTATTATACTAACATGAAGAAAGGAGATAAATGTAGCAATTTTTAATTTTTTTTAAAATAAAATAAAATTACGGCGGTTCTAAACCGTCATTATTTTAAATGAAATATATAATATATAATTGTGGCGGTTACAACCGTCATTATTTTCAATGAAATATGTATCATAAAATTATGGCGGTTACAACCGTCGTAATAATATATTTGTGGCCGTTTCAAAACTGTCGCGAAATGTTACGGCAGTTGGAGCGACAGTTTTACTAACCGCCGTAAAACAGCCTCGCGACACATGTTTCTTCGACAGAAGAGGAACCGTCGTGAGTTGCAATTTGCGTCGGTTGTAACCGCCGTAATCTGCCAAAATTAACCGTCGTAATTTGCCAATTTTCTTGTAGTGAAAGGTGGTGTATTTACAAAGGGGTTGGGTCTTACACTCTATTAGAGGCCCAATAATTTATTTTGAAAGGAAAAATGGGACTTACAACACAAGGGTAGGCCCAATTGTTTTTGTTGAGAAGGCGACGATCGCGCCATTCATTTGAAATTGTTCAGAGGGACTTATACAATAAGTGATGCCCACAATTGGTTTATTTACAAAAGGATTGGTACTTATACTCTATTAGAGGCCCAAAGAGTTTTAAAATGATTGATGAGGATTGAATTAATCAAAAACCCAAATTTGGTTTCAAAAAGGAATTAATTTTGTTTAAAAATTAATACAAATTGATGAGAACATGTGAAAAATGAGTGGTGATCTAGGATCAATGCTTCAAAACTCATGCTTATATCCACAAAATGATTGGAAACCAATAAAATTTGGAAAATCAAGGGGGGAAAATATTTCAAATGTTAAAAACAAATAAAACATTAATTCTTTGCAAAAATATCAAATATATGAAATAAATAATATTTTTGGGATTTTTTGGTAAAATAAAATATTTTAACATTTTTGTGAATTATTAAAAAAAGAATTAACTCAAAATCAATAAAACTCAGAGATAAATTAATTTTTGAATCAATTAAATAAAATCACAAAATTCAAATATTTGAATTTTCAAAAAGGGCGCCAAGAACATGGCAAGAACACGCACCACTCTTTGTTTCTGCAGATTTGAATTTTCTATTCAATCTCACTGAATACTTGATGATATCATGCAATCTACATATCAATCTGCTCGTTTTCACCTCACGATCATGTATATGGTCTTTAATTTCATTTATTTTAAGCATGGAATAAGAAATCAAAGAGAAACCTCAAGAACCCTAAAATTTGCATGAAGGCTCAGAAATTACATACACGATTCAAACAAAGCAATTGGTTGAGGGTAAACACTCTATGCATGATTATGAACATATGGCCAAATTATTGTGTAGCAAAATATGCATGGATCATAGAGTTAGAAGAGTTCGTGCTTACCTCTTGTAGCTGGTGATCGTGTTTTGTGTTAGAGGTGTTGCAAGCTGGTTCCAATGATTTGCACAACTTCCTTAGGTGCCAAGTGATGTGTCTGAATACTTGGAGTGGTTTGAAACAAGCTGAAACTTGAGATGGTACCTTAACTGCACCTCTGTCAAGAACTTGAGCAGTTGGCAAGTGATTTTGAGAAATCAGTGTTCCAGATGTTGTTTAAGTGTTTGGATCACTTCTATATGATGTTTATGAGGTGTTCAGATGGATAAACTTGTTTGTCATTTGCAAAAGTTGCTCAAATCGAGCAAAATGCACAAATCTGCCTTGCCATGACAGTTTGCAGCAAGGCACATTGTCATTGTCATATCTCATGGCTTAAGTGGAGTTTCATGGAGTTCTTGGCCATTTTGGAAAGCTCTTATATGATACAACACATGTGTGATCATAGTTTTTCTTGATACCTTTTGGATCCAAGTGAAAATCCCCCTACTTTTGGAAAAAAAGCAAGACAGATTCTGACTTAGTGAAAATTTCACTAAGTGTTGGAAAAAGTGACATTTCATGTTTTCAGCCACTTTGATCCAACCATAACTCAAAATCCATGATGAATTGGAATGAGGTGTAGTTGACACTTTTAAAGTATGCCATGAGAGCTACAAATCCATCTCTGGATCAGCCCAAATGGTTGCTTGGATCTCAAGTTATGATCCTTGGAAGTTGGTACCCTAGCCACTTTGTTCCATAACTTAGAAAAATTCTAAGTTTTTTATGGTTACCCCTTTTACAAGTTATCCCACTTTTCTTGATTTTTCCTGATGAATGATGATTCCAATCACACATTAACATCATTTTAGGGTCAAAGAACCATAATTGTGAAAAATCTCAAAAAGTCAAAGTTGACTTTTTGCGCACAGTTGACTTTTTGTCAGATGAACTCCAAATTGTGCGATCCTCTATGAAATCAAGTCCTTGACCTAAATCAAACTTGATGGATTGATTTCATAGGTGTTATAGGGTGTATTGAATAATGTCCCAAGGTTTGGGAGCATGTCTTGGTCAAAAGTCAAAGGCACAATTGACTTTTCCCGCGAAACCCTAATTGTGGTTCTGATGTATTTAAAACTTGTTGATCAAGCTTCTTGGATCAACCCATTATTGCATATGGATCAATGTAGTGTGTTAGAGATCCTCAAATCCTCTCTTGAGGTATTGGCTCATGTTTTGTCCCAAAATTCAACTTAGGGGTGAATTAGGTCAAGGAACCCTAATTCCTGATTTTTAGTGTATGCATCCCCTGGGGTTAGATTGACTTGATGATTGGGTTCATGATGTCCCTTGGAGCATCTTAGGTTGTGCTTTGAAGCCTTTGGCTCATGCTCAGAGGAAAATTTCCATCTGGAGGCCCCAGTCGACCAAAACCTTAATTTGGTGACACTGGCGATCTTGAGGCTTTATCCACTTGGAATGTTGCAACTTTGTGCTTGATCCTTGATGTGGGAGTCCTCTTGATCCATTGTGGATGTTTGAGAGGTTTAGACAAGTTGATGATCATGTCATTTCTTGATTGATCCTTTGTCTAAGAGCTCTGAGAGGGCTTTAAACCCTAAGTTTGATTGTAGTGGGTGCTCACCAATCTTTGGGGAGACTAATGAGGTATAATGGTCCATCCATATTGTGATGATGATTTGCACAATGATGGGAAATCTTAGTGGTCAAAATTTGGGGTATGACAGATGGCTAGCTCAGCAGGAAATCAAGATTGGAAAGCCCAGTTCCCCGAAGCTAGGGTCATACCCTAAATTTTGACCCTAAGACTTCACATCATTGTGCAAATCATCACCACAATATGGATGTTTCATACCTCACCAATCCTTTCAAATATTATTGAGTGTTCACCTTGACCAAGGATTAGGTTTTTACAAGCCCTACAGAGGATTCAGGTAAAGGATCAATCA
The DNA here is from genome assembly GCA_022829125.1 of Lathyrus tuberosus. Taxonomy (NCBI): domain Eukaryota; kingdom Viridiplantae; phylum Streptophyta; class Magnoliopsida; order Fabales; family Fabaceae; genus Lathyrus; species Lathyrus tuberosus. The sequence continues at coordinate 2,187,337 of JALAZF010000285.1, read as the reverse complement.
AGAATTGACATGATCTTCAACTTATCAAGTTTCTCTTTCATCCATAAAGATCAAGAGATCCTCAACATCAAGAATCAAGCACAATATTGCATCATTCCAAGTTGATCAAGCCTCAAGATCATCAGTGTCACCAAATTAAGGTTTTGGTCGACCAGGCTTCCAGAGGGAAATTTTCATCTAGGCATGAGCCAAGACCTCAATATATGTTTCAAGGACTTAAAATACATCATATTAGTCCATTCATATGGTTGGATTGATTCAAATAACTTGATTAATAAATAATGCAAGAATTCAAATCCATCTGAGCCACAAACTAGGGTTTTGATGAAAAGTCAACCATACCTTTGACTTTTGGGCAAAGATATGATCTTAAACCTTGGGATATGATTCAAGACACTCAAATGTACCCTTGATGTCCATTCATAAGTTTAAAATAACCTTGAGACATCCATTCATTAAAATATCAAGAATTAGGGTTTCTCTACACAAAATTCATCTGCAACCCAAAGTCAAAGTTTGACTTTTTGACCAAAAATGTTCATCAATAACCATTATACAAGAAAACACGATCCATTGTTGCATTTGAACAAGATTGGATCAAGAAATCAAGGTAACTTGTAAAAGGGGCAATGTTGAGAAAGTGAAAATTTCACTACGTTATGAAAAAGAAAGTGTTTAGGTACCTAACTTCCAAAAGCCATAACTTCCAAACCAAGCAGCCATTTTCTTGGATCCATAGCTCAAATGATAGCTCTCATCACATACTACAAAAGTGTAAAACTGATCCATGGTCAAAAAATGCTTGGATTTTAAGTTATTAAGTGATCAAAATCAAGAAAAGTGTGAAATGAACTTCAACACTTAGTGAAATTCTGCCTAAAGTAAGATCAGGCAAAACATCAAAATGTGGAGGGATTTTTCACCATGATCAAAGATGAATCAAGTCCAATGGTGAACATCAAAGTTGAAGTACATCATCCCAGCTTTCCAAATAGCCCAATAACATGAGATAACTCCACTTGAGCAAAGGGTTATAGAGGTTGAAATACACCTTGCTGCAACAGTTTTTCCAAGATCAGATTGGCCATTTCTTGTGGTAAACGACTGTTTTGTCAAGTGCAATGATCATTGAGCTACACTAATTCAATGTGATCAGGGTGAGTCACAACAAACCTGGAGAATTGAGTCAAAGAATCAAGGAAAATCTCAAATTGGAATGATGAAGCTTTGTCACATATGCCTTGAATTCAAAGTGTATTTATGTGCAATAGTGCACATTCAACAAAGGTACACTTTTCAGTCAAGATTCATGCATAAACAACAATAAAAACATCTGAGGAATGTGGAATTGGTCAAAAGTTGGCTATGCTATTTAGAAAAGCTATTGTACCTTGGCATGTAAGTAATGGAATCTTGCCAAAAACATTGAATGAGCTCTTATCCTCCAAGCTATCACTATTCAGCCAAGATAAACTCATTCTCCTATAAATAGAACTCATTTCAGATCATTCAAAACACACCAAAATAACACAATACTTGTTTTCCCTTCTTTCTTGTTTTTGCTCCAAGTTTCTAAGTTTTTCAAAAGTGAGTGGAAATTTCTCTAAACCAGAGCTTCTTGGTTTAAACCAATGGTCTAAACACATCACAAATCATCCATTGGAGGTGTCCAAACTCTCATATTCATCCCAAACCACCAAAATCAGAAAGTCAACTGTCAAAACCTCATATCTTTGACTTTCTACATTTTTCAAGCCATGTCTTTATCCAGTCAATTTCAAAGCCAAATAAAAGCTCAAACACACTCTAAATAACATCCCTAAGCTGTTCCAACAAGTGTTCCTCAACTGTAAGACCATTTGAGGGACTTGCCATTTTGACCACTTTTGGTTCATTTTGCAAGAAGAGGCTAAACTCTGATCTAGAGGTTTCTACATGATTCCAAGCATCCAAGTAGCTTCTATAAGGTGTATTGGAGGTGTCCAAAGCATCAAGACACGTCTGTAACAATTATCTTGAAAGATCCCAATTTGCTTCAAGAGGTAAGTTTACTCAAGACTTGAACTTGCCAAAATATGCTTTACTTTGATGTACATTGATCATAAACATGTCATACATATCATATTTGTTGTGTTTGAACTATAATTAAGTGATATCGTTGGCTGTATAAACATGTAGCATAGAACTTGCAAAATCATGGCCTATTTGAAACCACATCAGGTTTTAAAATGTAGGCACTTTTAGAAAAAAAATAAGACCACCATTGGATTCCTCATGAAATTCTAGGTAGGATCCATTTTTATTTCATCCAATTTCATGGAGAAATGAGGGAGATATGATCCTTCTTGCAAAGCTTGAAAACCTTGGGCAAGGACCAGCCATGGCGCCTTGGCTTGGTCTGGCCTCAGGTCCTTTCCACCCTTATTAATTTATGGGTGTGGTTTGATACACGGATGTATCACCACCCCAGTGGTTTGTGCCTGCGTGTTAAGTGTGTTTGTGTGTGTAAGTGCGTGGGTTCAATCCCCACCCATGCCATTTTTTTAAACTTCTCCCATTTTTCATATTTTCACATATTTTTTACATTTTTCTATATTATTTTCAAATAATTATTTTTTAAATCAAACTTATTTATTTTTAAATAATTTTTTTTGCACAAATATCACTCACATATTTAAATATTTTATTCACCCAAAAAATCACAAAAATAATTTTTATTTGATATATTTTTAATATATTAAAAATATTATTTTAAATTGTTTTAAATATTTTAAAATGATTTTTTTTTTATTTTTCTTAAACCAAAATGATTTTAAATATTAATGTGGATAAAATACCTTTTTCATAAACCTTAATCATTGTTTATAACATGATTAATGGATTCATTTGATAAATTATACATTTTTTTATTGATTTTTCTTTGAAAAATATCTTAAAAAATGAAATTAGGGTTTTTACTTTGATTCTATCTTTCAAACTTCATTTCAATACTTCTGGGCCTCTATTAGAGTGTAAGACTCAACCTTCTTTGTAAATAAACCACTCCATGGGCTTCTGCTATAGTATAAGTCCCATAGCGCTTTTTCAAAATCACGGTGCGATCACTGTTTTCATAACAAACCCTTGGGCCTCTCCTTGAGTATAAGCCCCTGTCACCATCATTTTGTCCATCAATAAATCTTGGGCCTCTCCTTGAGTATAAGCCCCATTTTTTGTACATAAAATAAACCTTTTTTAGGGCCTCTACTATAGTATAAGTCCCTCCTCTTAGTGTTCAAAATCACTGTTTGTTTTAAAAACATCTTGGGCCTCTGCTAGGAGTGTAAGTCCCAACCTTCTTCTTTCAAAATCATCCTCTGTTTTTCAAAACAAGATAAACATCTTGGGCCTCTGCTAGGAGTGTAAGTCCTGTCCCTCTTTCTATTTTCAAAAACTTCAATCTTTCAAAACTGTCAAATACAATTTAAACCTAACATTAAACAACCATCAGGGCCTCTGATAGAGTGTAAGACCCCACACCCCTTTTGTAAGTAGAAAATCTTTTAGCCTCATTCATCTTGGGCTTTGTTCAAGGCCTCTATTTAGAGTGTAAGACCCAACACCTTTGCTTCTCTCTCACTTAAGATCAAGTCATCTTCAAAAATTCAAAACTTTATTCAATTTCTTCAAAACACTAATTCAATCTTGAAGAAAACATATAATCAATCACAATACACTTGGGCCTCTATCCAGAGAATAAGACCCATCACCTTTCTCAATTTAATTCATACTTGTTTATATACGTGTTCACATATCTGTATATATACTTGTATATATCTTGTTAAAGTTTCTTTTAGCATTTAAATCATATTGTTTAGACTAGTTCAAACAATAGGATCCTTTCAATCAGTATAACTCAGTTCAAACAACTAGTTTCCCCTTGTACAAAGGAATTCTTCTTCCCAATACAGTCAGCCTCCTCTTGGGCTTTGTTCAATTTGATCAACTATGAAATACTTCAATAAAGATAGGATTATTTCCTGGTGAAACCTCTTCTTTAACCCCTTTAACCCTGAGATAGTTCAGCAAAGACAGGATTATTTCCCGGTGAAACGTTTCTTGAACTATTCCTAGACTTAGAAAGTCTCAATCCCAAGCCTCCTCTTGGGCATCATACAAGGACCCACAGGCTTCGTAGAAGCATCCCCAACCTCCTCTTGGGCTTCACACAAGGACCCTCAGGCTTGCTGAAAGCATAGGATATATCCTAGTCATCTTTATCAATACACCAGTCCCCAGGAGAGTCAAAACCTCTAAGGCATTCAAACTCATCCTTTAAGTCTCTTTTGATCCTCAAAAAGGTTTAGTTTTCAATTTAAAATCCCCAGCCAGCTGTCGCTCCCGAGGATTTTCATCCATGGTACAAACGCGAAAGTGGCGTGGAAAACAGAGTCGCCAGCAATGTGTATTTATCCCAAGAGAGAGAAAGGAAACACTGCGTAAACCTGAAGGGAAGGGAAAAGACATGGTCTCACGACCAAGAGAAACGGGTAAGGGAGTCGGTTACGCAAGGGGAAGGTGTTAGCACCCCACGCGTCCATCTTACTCAACAGGATCCACGCTTGTTGTCTCGATCAAAGGGTGTCATCATCTGGAGCTCCACTGCTACTGGAAAGAAAAAGGAGCGGGAACGGAAGAGAACAAAGAAAAGGGGGGAGAAAAGAAAAGAAGTGACTCGATAGGAAATCGCCCGTTCTATGCCTACGTATTCCCTCGTGCAATGGGAAAGTCAAAGTCAACGTAGTTCGGACACGAACTAAGGGGGGAGGTTGCTCGCCAAGACATCGCTGTCTCGTGCCTACGTATCCTCAATCGGACTAGAGAGAGGAAATCAGAGCAGTCGTAGTTCGACCACGAACTAAAAGGGAGAGGCTGATCGCCAAGACATCATCGTCTTGTGCCTACGTATCCTTAATCGGACTAGAGAGAGGAAATCAGAGCAGTCGTAGTTCGACCTAACAAGGTCGGTTAGTGTTTTTTTATGAGCGACGTTAGATTCGCGTCCGGCAGTTAGGGTCGATGCCTGTTTGCGACGAGACGGAAGTAACGTGCCTTTTTCTGAAAATGATTTGAACTTAACGATCCCGAAGGATGAAAAAGGTTTGAGTTTATTTTTGTGTTTTTTCAGACAGAAGTGGATTGAAGTTAGTTCGCAACTTACATTGCACTAAAGTCTACCATGCGGGAACAAGTGAATCGCATGGTCGCCCCCAAATGGGACGTATGCTTAACACTCTAGAAGAGGAGGGGAGACCCCTCGTTCTTCATTTCCTACACTTAACGCTCGAGCGCAATATTCGTTATATTTATTAAGTGTTTTAGAAGTGTTATGAGATGAGAAGAGAAGACTCAAAGGAAAAAGAAAACACTAAGGGGAAACTAATTGTTCCTAATGTTGTCATGCAAAGGTGGCCCTATAGTTGAGTTTGAAATGGAAACTTCTACCTAAGTTAGCATGCAAAGGGAAGCCTAATGCAAATCCTACTCCAAGCTTAATCGAAAATTAAGTTGGACTAGGTAGCTCTAAGGGAGTGAATCCAAGACTTAAACAAGTCTTGAGATTCAAGGGAAGAGAAAGAGTGAAAGAGAAAAAAAGCAAACAGCGGCTACAACAGCGCTTCCGCACCTGCACAATAGTTAAAGACATCACACAAGCAAGACAGCTTTCAACAGCACACATATTCAGTACAAAATAGGTGTAAAAGGCAGCAGGCAGCAAGTGTAAACAATAGACAACACATGAACAAACTTAGAACAGCAGCTGTAAAAACAGGGCAGTATGCATCGAAACAAGAAGTGATTGCAAATGAACATGCATAGCGAGGCAAATCAAGCATAGAGATTGCGAACATCAAGGATGAACAAGCATGATCATGTTAACCACTCAAGAACAAGCACACACAACATAATTGTACGATTTACACATTGACCAAAACAAATCATGTTCAAACAACCATGGAGACAAACATCAATCATGCATCATACGTCCAACAAGTTGAGCATTAACCAAGAATTAACATGATTCAAATGTGTGTGCAACGTGTTCATCGCATCAAGAATGCAATAACGCAAACATGTTCATAAACGATACAAGTCCAAGAACCGCGTGTCGGAAAATTGTGTTCATGCAATAGTGTGAGGTGTAACAGCTCAAGAATGATCCACAAATCATCATCATATCAATCCATAAAGTTTAGACATGAAAAGGATCTCAAACAACCAAGAAAATGCAAGAAAATCAAGTTCTGCTTCCGTGGTAGCCTGTTACAGCATAACTGCTAACCGGTTACACAGTTCAAAATAGCCTGAAAATACGCAAAAAACAACAGGGTAACCGGTTAGCAGATACGCTGTAACCGGTTACACATCAGCAGAATTCAAAAATAAGTGCTCAGAATCACTTTTCAGCAGCTTATCAGTTCTCCAATCATCTGTATGTTAGGGCATCTCAATATGCACGAAAATTACATCTCAAAACCAGCAAACACACATCAATCAACCAGCAACAACAATCAAATCTACAATCCAAAGGATCAAACACAACAAATTCAAGATCTACATTATGAACAAGCAAAATAAGCTAAAATGAAAAGTAGATCTAAAATTTACCAACCTACAAAGCTGAGAATTGCTTTGGTGAGTGTTGATAGGCTGCAATTGACGAATCTAAGCAAGAAATTCAGAGATCCAATGCAATCTTCAAGAGAAAATGCAAAATAAATGCAATGTGATGAACTTTCTTCAAGCTTCTCCAAAATCACTTCCAAGAACTTAGATCCAAAAGCAAAACAGTAGCAAAATCAGAATTCCTTCAAGAATTAGTGAATGGATGAAGGTTTAGTTCCAAGATCAATAAATTTCAATGCAAAATTTGTTGAACTTTGATGGTGGAACTTTGAGTGAGGGTTTTGGAATGAGAGAAAAGTTGAGAGAAAATAGGGTGAGAGGTCTAGAAAATTCTGAAAATGAATCCAAGTTATGTGAGGTTTGGAAAGAATTGATTTAAATAACCCCTAGGTTAGGAGTTAAGTTTGGGTTTGGAGTGAGGTTTAGTGGGTGGAAATTGGGGTGAAAAATGGATTAGGAAAAGAAAATGAGGAATTTGAGTAGAAGAATGATGGAGAGAATTTGAATTTGGATGGAAAATGATGAAATTGGATCAATTCTAGATCCTTCCCACACATGCACAAGCCAAGCACATGATCACTAATGATGCAAACTTAATTTTTTTCAAACTGCGCCCATAGTAACTGGTTACAGCATATCTGCTAACCAGTTACTCAATTCAAAAACTGAAGAAATGCGCAGAAAACCAAAGGGTAACCGGTTATCAGATACGCTGTAACCGGTTACACAGTGCAAATTTTGAATTTTGGCGCCTTTTGGAGGTAAACTTGGAAAAGTGACTTCTGATAGCTGTTTTTGAACCTGTTAAACCTTCGAAACTCAAAACTTGATATTTCCACTGAGTAACACCTGAAAAGAACACAAATTCTTGCTGACACCTCGGGATATCCTGCTGTATTAATAATGCCTGATGCCGAATAACCGATCAAAAATTGACTGCCAGGGTTTCTGATCATCAAATCATCTAATGAGCAAAATAAATGCTCAAAAAGACTTTGAAAGCTGTTTGCTTGGCTCTGAATATTGCTGAAAATCAAACTGGGACCGATAATGCCATGAGCTGCTGAAAAATACCTTGATCCCATTCCCGAAAGAAATAGGCAAATGCAGAAATAACGATGCACATGAAATTAATCATAAGCCAAAAAAGTTAGAAACAAAAGGGCAAATTTTGAGGTGTTACAACTGCCCCAATTCAAACTTCTTGGATCCGAGGGTATGGAAGCAAAGGCTTTCAGACAATCAGGATACACGGAGATTGAATACCAAAATAACCTGGAAATTTGTAACCTGTGGGGGTAGTAAATAGAATGAATACGAGAACGGCCGAAGGTGGACTCGGGATAAAAGACCGACCGAAGGCGGACCCACTGGGGATATAAGAACGAACGAGTACGACCGAAAGCGGACTCGAAAAGAAAGACTGGCCGAAAACGGACTTTCAACAACGAACGAGTACGACCGAAAGCGGACTTGAAAAGAAAGAACGAGTACGATCGAAAGCGGACTCGAAAAGAAAGACCGGCCAAAAACGGACTTTCAACAACAAACGAGTACGACCGAAAGCGGCCTCAAAAAGAATAAACGAGTACGACCGAAAGCGGACTCGGAAAGAAAGACCGGTCGAAAATGGACTTTTAACAACAAACGAGTACGACCGAAAGCGGACTCGAAAAAAATAAATGAGTACGACCGAAAGCGGACTCGAAAAGAACAAACGAGTACGATCGAAAGCGGACTCGAAAAGAAAGACCGGCCGAAAACTCCTTCAACGGCAAACGAGTACGACTAAAAGCGGACTCGAAAAGAAAGACCTGCCGAAAATGCTTTTTCAACAGTAAACGAGTACCACCGAAAGCGGACTCGAAAAAAATAAATGAATACGACCGAAAGTGGACTCAAAAAGAACAAACGAGTACGACCGAAAGCGGACTCGAAAAGAAAGACCGATCGAAGAAGGAATTTCAACAGCAAACGAGTACGACCGAAAGCGGACTCGAAAAGAAACAAACGAGTACGACCGAAAGCGGACTCGAAAAGAAAGACCGGCCGAAAACAGAATTTCAACAACCAACTAGTACGACCGAAAGCGGACTCGAGAAGAAAGACCGGCCGAACACGCTCTTTCAACAGCAAATGAGTACGATCGAAAGCGGACTCGAAAAGAAAGACTGGCCGAAAACGCTCTTTCAACAGTAAACGAGTACGACCAAAAGCGGACTCGAAAAGAAACAAACGAGTACGACCGAAAGCGGACTCGAAAAGAAAGACCGGTCAAAAATGGAATTTCAACAACCAACGAGTACGACCGAAAACGGACTCGAAAAGAATAAATGAGTACGACCGAAAGCAGACTCGAGAAGAAAGACCGGCCGAAAACGCTCTTTCAACAGCAAATTAGTACGACCGAAAGCGGACTCGAAAAGAAAGACCGGCCGAAAACGCTCTTTCAACAGCAAACGAGTACGACCGAAAGCGGACTTGAAAAGAATAAACGAGTACGACCGAAAGCAGACTCGAGAAGAAAGACCGGCCGAAAACTCCCTTTCAACAAGGGTTATACCATATAGGATCACTCTATTGGGGATAACGAAATAACAAAGAGTGCGAGGACGACCGAAATCGAACTCGAAAAGAAAGACCCAGTCTAAGATGGACTTTCCAACCCAAGAAAAGTAGAATCAATGGATCTACAAAGATGACTCCGCTGGGGAAGAGAGAAATCTAAACAGACAACTCTGCGGGGGAGTGTAGGAAGGACCGACAAGAAGGACGAATCCACTGGTTGCGGTGTGATTTTAAACAACATCTTCTGAATCATGTTACTTTCTGCTGGGGAAAGAAACTGGTAAAGGATATCAAACCTGGCTTTAGGTTCGAATGCATAAGTTTGAATTTTTCTATGGCATAATGCTCCAAACGAAACGGAAATGCTACGCGTTTGGGAGGATGCCATGCAATAATGCTTATGCAATGCAAAAGAAACGTCTCAGCAAAATAAATGCTGAAGACAAAGGCAACTCCACCGGGGATGACAGACTGAATTGTCCTCTGAAATAAGAGACCCTGCTGAGAAAGACTTCACTCTGCTGAGGAAGACATTGATCACAAACTCTGCTGGAGATGAAAACTCCGAGAGACTACCCACTCTGTTGGGGATGGATAAAAACAAATATTGAAGATGGAACCCAAAGAGAAATTCCCTCCGCTGGGGATTACCAATGACTTCTACCTGGATTTGAAAGAATGCCAATAACAATTGGACTTAAGACCAGCTGGGGATATCGGCCGCTGTTGAACAAACCACTGAGAAGATCACCACCAAACTATGCTTGGGGAAACAAGTCAATAATTCTGAACCTACTTGGGGATATTACCGAACTCAACCTGCTGCTGGGAGATGCTCTTACTCTTACCCACTGGGGAATATCAACCAATACCAGCAAATCTGCTTGGGGAATAGTGATTGCCAACATCAACTCTGCTAGGGGATACCACCAAGCTTACTCATCTACTGGGGATCAGACCAAACCATTGTTGGTGAGAAAACATTTCCCGACTAGCTGAGGAAAAGGAGTGCCAAGACTCTGTGGGGAAACCAAACTCCTTGTCCAAAGAAGATATTCCATCAGTCTTTTGTTGGGGATGCAACAACATCAACTTATGGCTGCTTGCTAGGAGAGTAATCAATCAACCACAACTCTAGCTGGGGAATTAATCTTTTGTACTCTGCTGAGGAAGACAATCCTCGACACTCTGGCTGGGGAAAATAATAACCTGCTGAGGAGGATGAACTTTCAATGCTTAGGAGAATAGCTCTACTGGGGAGAAAATTCAACTAAACCTACCGAGGGATATTATTGAGCTTAACCTGCTGTCGGAGGAAAGAATTTATCTTGCTAGGGATTAAAGCATGTCGTTGCTGAGGGAACTACACTTCCTGACCTCCTGCGGAAAGTGATTACCAGACTCTTATGGGGAAAATAAAGACCTTTCAAAGACACCCAACACACCTCCTGCTGGAGATACAACCACATTCACCTCGGAGCAATCCATTTTAAACTGCTTGCTGGGGGGAATGAGTTCTGCTGAGGATGATGAACTTTCAGTGCTGGGGAGAGTAACGCTACTTGGGAAAAAACAAACTTGTTACCCAGCCTGACCTGTCTCTATAGTCATAAACGGCCCTTTGAACTCTCCACTTGCCCCAGACCATCAGGTCTAAAGGAAGAAATCATCTAAAGAGGATTTTATAGAGGACCGGGCGTTCACACTGCCCCAGGGTCTTCAAACTCTTGGAGAGATTTATCAGATCTCGACGCAACTGCCCCAGACTTCATAATCCATGAAATAAATTACTTCGAAAGGATTTGCAATGACCTGAAATATTCTGCCCCAGTATTCTGAACTTTGAAGAGGTGCTTTCAATTAACCGTCTTCAGGAGTGGACAACTTCTCATGCTCTAAACGTGGCCTGCCCCAAGTCTTGAAGAAACTTTTCCCCTGACTGATCTTATAGAGATTTGTCAAATCGACCTGATTGCCCCATATTAAGCGCTTGTGGAGAGAGTTTTCAATGTGGCTGCTCCAGATTGGCTGCATTTTATCATCATTTATCGGGAACCCCTAGGCTGCACACAGTCTCACGACCACATACCCCTTGACATGATTGTCCTTCGGAGTTTTCACCATTTCAACTTGGCGTGATCGAGCTTCTCAACTGATGTTCATCATGTAAGCTTCTTTGATGTCAAACACATGCAAGCAGAAAATGTTTATTATGAGAATGACAACTCTAATGCAACACTCGTGTTAACCTTGAAGTTTTATTGAAAATGTGTCGCCAAGCCTTATGAACGAATCACTAGCTGGGACGCGACATTGATTTTTGAATGGCAAATAATACACACATGCAATACCAACAAAAATCTTATTAGCATAACTCGTAGGAGTCAGGAACGCTATCTCACTGAAGTATGCTCTCGGAATAAACCCTGCTTCAATTAGGACTTTTTAAGGGTTATAACATGGTCTGGTTCACGGTTTTGAGAAAAAAGGATTTATGGCTCAAAGTTTATTGGTGCCCACCCACTCTTCGTGATGTTCTCCAATCCTATGTTCAGTTAACTCGGCACAAGCGCTCGTCTCTCAAAAAGATTTCATGATCTTTAAGGAATCCATGCACTGATGGTTTGAGACCTAATAAGGTTTTGGAGCAACAGTCACCCCTTTTGTCTTTTGTGTCTGTAGCCACACGACTTTGTTCTTGAGGATTTTTCTTTGTAATCCTTTTCGCTTTTCGCTTTTCATTATTTTGCTTTTTGATCCCTAATTTTTTCCTGGATCGACTCTTTTGAGTTTTCAATTTTGATGTCCAACGGGATGCCCTAACTTTTTCCTAAGCCGCTTGTTTTCAAGTTTCGACTTAGCGGGCTTTCTTTCTTTTTTTTTTGAACAAATCGTGTGACACTGTTTTGTCTGACTTGTTTGAAAGGGTTGTGACTGCCTCACTCCTTGATTGTTGAGGGATAAACATTGTGGTTTCACATCTTTTAACCTCTTGACGGTGGAATAGAAGGTGATGGATCCTCAGATGCACACTCCTTTTGCAATTTGAACGCTCGGTCAAACTAAGTGACGCCTACCCTGCCCCTGGGTTAAGTGTGAGGGTTTTTTCGTACGAAAGAAACTCCTACTTCAAGGCTTAAAGGGGTTAACGAAGGTCTATCTCCCTTATATCTCCAGTGTTTAAGGATTTGAAACAATGCCTGTACATCCTCAATAGGGTTTTATCCAAAAGCACACAACCAAAGATTTTGCGTTTTCACTTCATCATCCTCCCTCAAGAGTTCAAGACAAGAAAGTTGGTATTGCAATGCCTATAAACATGATATGAGTGCATAAACGTAAATTACTTCAAGAACAACACATTCATTGCATTAACAGTATCATTCAAAACAGAAACAAGTTTTTACATACAGACAGTGTTTAAACAAACAAATGAAAGCTACATATGAAAATGCAGTAAAGGAAGCTGATAATTGCCATTGTTGAGGAGACTTGACTCCGTCTAGACTTATTGCTTCTGATGATGTCTTCGCAGCCTCGAGCGCTCACTCTGATAAAGAAGCTTCACCTTGTGGGGGTACCGTCTGGGGTGATGACCTTTGATTCAATCAAATCTTGCACCTTGTGCTGGAATGCATTACAGTTATCAAGTGTGTGTCCAAACGTTCCCGAATGGAACTCACAGCCTGGATCAGCGAGCTTTTGAGCAAGCGAGCAAACAACTGACTATAAGGAATAGGAATAGGATCAAATATCCTCTTGGGTCTTCTTGGTCTGAGTTGCCTCTGCTGCTGATAATTCTGCTGCTGCTGCTGATTTGGGTGCCCAATCCACCCCTACACTTTCCTTTCTGCATTCGGCTGAGGCACAAATAAGGGTTGCTGATGCAAAACTTCTGAAGCATAAGGCTGTGGAAGAGATCCATGACATGAGGTGGATCCTTTGGAAAAGGAAGGAATCCCCAATTCCTTTGCAATAGTGGGAGTAAAATCACCTTGTTTACCAGTGCCAACTGATGTAAACTTGATTGCTTCTAAATCAATGAGCTCTTGGATTTTATGCTTGAACCTTGTACAATTCTCAACATTGTGACCAGGTGCCCCAGAGTGGAACTCACATCTAGCATTAGCATTAGGTCCCAGAGGAAGCTTTGTGGGAAGAGGTCCCAAACTAACACGTTCAACCAGTTTGAGCTCGAGCAAATAAGAAAGCAACTGCGTATACGGCATTGGAATGGGATCGAACTTACTCTTGGGCCCCTCTGACTTAGGATCCCCTTGAGGAGTAGAAAATGATTGCTGATGGGAAAGCTCTGAAACTTTAGACTATGGAGGGAATTCACGAGTTAATCCATGATCTAGAGAAGACCCCAAAGAGATGGGAGGAGTAAGGACCTCTGTTGTGGAAGTGAGCACATGATTGTTTTCCTTCTTTAACACCTTATTCAAGATTTCCATAACCAGGCCCACCTGAGTCCTCATCTAATTAACTTCCTCTCTTAGCAGTTTCTGACCCTGGGACATAGCCTGCATATCTTCCCCAAACTGCCTCATCTGAATCTTCATTTCAGTCACTTCTGCACGGAGTTGTTCCATGGCTATCCTCTGACTATCACAGGCTGAGTAGTGGTGGCAGGTCAAGCTGTCAATTCCGAAGATAATACTAAGTCAGAATGAGAAATCCGCTCCTGAGCACCTGCTATGCGTATGAGTATGCAAATGCAAATGCCAAGTTCGAATATTTCCAAGGAATCATTCTGCTTTGATTCAAGTTGTTTTTTCCAAAAGAACCACAGGAAATAGACGAAAGCGCTCAACAGCGAGTCTCAAAGTTAATATCCCTTGGAAATACAAGAACATGTATGCAAAAATTGATGATACAAATGCAAACATGGGATCAAGGTATCCACGATGCTCAAAACTGCTGTTGTTCTGCTGACTGAATAAGACCCCAAATATCAGAAACCCAGAAATCCAGAATAACGGCCCATTCAAACTGCCAGAATGTCAGGATGACAACAGTACACTGATGATAAATCTAGAAAACCAGGTAGGTTGAAGGTCAAAGTCACCTGCAAACCTGCAAACACCCATCCCCTCTCACATGTGGGTTCTAGAGAACGGGATCCTCAGTCTCAGATCCTCGTTTTGAGAAGCAATAGTACATTCATCCCTCGGGGTACAATACTATCGCCAAACAAAGAGGTCGTCCACTGATTCCCCCAAAAATAAGGTCATCCTACAGTAAGTTCCCAGCATTGGGTCCCCGGATCGACAAGTGTAATGGGTTTGCCATTTCTGGACTGCCATTATCACATCTCGGAAAGAGAGGCGTTGCTGAGTTCTTGGGAGACGGTCGCCAGAGTCGACAGTTTTCTAGGTTATATTCCATCGTCTGCCCCAAATGCGCAGGATAGAATATTACCAAGGAAACCTCGTCTGGATGTGGAGTTTTCATGTATACTAAGTCTGGCCAAATGCCACACAAGTCACACTACTTTCCACGCTAATCATAGGTGTATGCTCAAGCCTGGGTATTGGGCTTTTCTCTCATGAATCCAACCCACCCTACAAACAGAAAAATCCAGCAGCAGAACAGTACATCATATGACAGTAATGAAATGAAATGCAATAAATGCAGTAAATACAGTAAAACAGTAATACAATAATATACAACAAAACAAAGCACAACAAATAAACACCCAATGCAAACAAACAAACAAGCGCTAGGATTGACTCGCAAAAGGGGATGGCCCAGCAAGAGGTCAACCTGTCCCCAACAGAGTCGCTAGCTGTCGCTCCTGAGGATTTTCATCAATGGTACACACGCGAAAGTGGCGCGGAAAACAGAGTCGCCAGCAATGTGTATTTATCCCAAGAGAGGGAAAGTAAACACTGCGTAAACCTAAAGGGAAGGGAAAAGCCATGGTCTCGCAACCAAGAGAAACGGGTAAGGGAGTCGGTTACGCGAGGGGAAGGTGTTAGCACCCCACACGTCCATCGTAGTCGACGGGATCCATGCTTGTTATCTCGATCAAAGGGTGTCCTTATCTGGAGCTCCACTGCTACTGGAAAGAAAAAGGAACGGGAACGAAAGAGAACGAAGAAACGGGGGGAGAATAGAAAAGAAGTGACTCGATAGGACATCGCCCGTCCTATGCCTACGTATTCCCTCGTGCAATGGGAAAGTCAGAGTCAATGTAGTTCGGACACGAACTAAGGGGGGAGGTTGCTCGCCAAGACATTGCCGTCTCGTGCCTACGCATCCTCAATCGGACTAGAGAGAGGAAATCAGAGCAGTCGTAGTTCGACCACGAACTAAAAGGGGGAGGTTGCTCGCCAAGACATCATCGTCTTGTGCCTACGTATCCTCAATCGGACTAGAGAGAGGAAATCAGAGCAGTCGTAGTTCGACCTAACAAGGTCGGTTAGTGTTGTTTTTATGAGCGACGTTAGATTCGCGTCCGGCAGTTAGGGTCAATGCCTATTTGAGACGAGACGAAAGTAACGTGCCCTTTTCTGAAAATGATTTAAACTTAACAATCCCAATGGATGAAAAAGGTTTGAGTTTGTTTTTGTGTTTTTTTAGACAGAAGTGGATTGAAGTTAGTTCGCAACTTACATTGCACTAAAGTCTACCATGTAGGAACGAGTGAATCGCATGGTCGCCCCCAAATGGGACGTATGCTAAACACTCTAGAAGAGGAGGGGAGACCCCTCATTCTTCATTTCCTACACTTAAGGCTCGAGCGCAATATTCGTTATATTTATTAAGTGTTTTAGAAGTGTTATGAGATGAGAAGAGAAGACTCAAAGGAAAAAGAAAACACTAAGGGGAAACTAATTGTTCCTAATGTTGTCATGCAAAGGTGGCCCTATAGTTGAGTTTGAAAGGGAAACGTCTACCTAAGTTAGCATGCAAAGGGAAGCCTAATGCTAGTCCTACTCCAAGCTTAATCAAAAATTAAGTTGGACTAGGTAGCTCTAAGGGAGTGAATCCAAGACTTAAACAAGTCTTGAGATTCAAGGGAAGAGAAAGAGTGAAAGAGAAAAAAAACAAACAGCGGCTACAACAGCGCTTTCGCACCCGTACAGCAGTTAAAGATAGCACACAAGCAAGACTGCTTTCAATAGCATACACATTCAGCACAAAATAGGTGTAAAAGGCAGCAGGCAGCAAGTGTGAACAATAGACAGCACATGAACAAACTTAGAACAACAGCCGTAAAAACAGGGCAGCATGCATCCAAACAAGAAGTAATTGCAAATGAACATGCATAGCGAGGCAAATCAAGCATAGAGATTGCGAACATCAAGGATGAACAAGCATGATCATGTTAACCACTCAAGAACAAGTACACACAACATAATTATACGATTTACACATTGACCAAAACAAATCATGCACAAACAACCACGGAGACAAACATCAATCATGCATCATACGTCCAGTAAGTTGAGCATTAACCAAGAATTAACATGATTCAAATGTGTGTGCAACGTGTTCATCGCATCAAGAATGCAACAACGCAAACATGTTCATAAACGATACAAGTCCAAGAATCGCGTGTCGGAAAATTGTGTTCATGCAATAGTGTGAGGTGCAACAGCTCAAGAATGATCCACAAATCATCATCATATCAATCCATAAAGATTAGACATGAAAAGGATCTCAAACAACTAAGAAAATCAAGTTCTGCTTCAGTGGTAACCGGTTACACAGTTCAAAATAGCCTGAAAATACGTAAAAAACAACAGGGTAACCGGTTTGCAGATACGCTGTAACCGGTTACACAGCAGCAGAATTCAAAAATAAGTGCTCAGAATCACTTTTCAGCAGCTTATCACTTCTCCAATCATCTGCATGTTAGGGCATCTCAATATGCACGAAAATTACATCTCAAAACTAGCAAACACGCATCAATCAACAAGCAACAACAATCAAATCCACAATCCAAAGGATCAAACACAACAAATTCAAGATCTACATTGTGAACAAGCAAAATAAGCTAAAATGAAAAGTAGATCTAAACTTTACCAACCTACAAAGCTAAGAATTGCTTTGGTGAGTGTTGATAGGCTGCAATTGATGAATCTAAGCAAGAAATTCAGAGATCCAATGCAATCTTCAAGAGAAAATGCAAAATAAATGCAATGTGATGAACTTGCTTCAAGCTTCTCCAAAATCACTTCTAAGAAGTTAGATCCAAAATCAAAACAGTAGCAAAATCAGAATTTCTTCAAGAATTAGTGAATGGATGAAGGTTTAGTTCCAAGATCAACAAATTTCAATGCAAAATTTGTTGAACTTTGATGGTGGAACTTTGAGTGAGGGTTTTGGAATGAGAGAAAATGGGGTGAGAGGTGTAGAAAATTCATAAAATGAATCCAAGTTATGTGAGGTTTGGAATGAATTGATTTAAATAACCCCTAGGTTAGGAGTTAAGTCTGCGTTTGTAGTGAGGTTTAGTGGGTGGAAATTGGGGTGAAAATGGATTAGGAAAAGAAAATGAGGAATTTGAGTAGAAGAATGATGGAGAGAATTTGAATTTGGATGGAAAATGATGAAATTGGATCAATTCTAGATCCTTCCCACACATGCACAAGCCAAGCACATGATCACTAATGATGCAAACTTAATTTTTTTCAAACTGCGCCCAGAGTAACCGGTTACAACATATCTGCTAACCGGTTACTCAGTTCAAAAACTGAAGAAATGCGCAGAAAACCAAAGGGTAACTGGTTATCAGATACGCTGTAACCGGTTACACAGTGCAAAATTTGAATTTTGGCGCCTTTTGGAGGGAAACTTGGAAAAGTGACTTCTAATAGCTGTTTTTGAACCCGTTAAACCTCTGAAACGCAAAACTTGATATTTCCACTGAGTAACACCTGAAAAGAACACAAATTCTTGCTGACACCTCGGGATATCCTGCTGTATTAATAATGCCTGATGCCGAATAACCGATCAAAAATTGACTTTCAGGGTTTCTGATCATCAAATCATCTAATGAGCAAAATAAATGCTGAAAAAGACTTTGAAAGCTGTTTGCTTGGCTCTGACTATTGCTGAAAATCAAACTGGGACCGATAACGCCATGAGCTGCTGAAAAATACCATGATCCCATTCCCGAAAGAAATATCCAAATGCAGAAATAACGATGCACATGAAATGAATCATAAGCCAAAAAGGTTTGAAACAAAAGGGCAAATTTTGAGGTGTTACACCAGGGCCAGGTTACAATCAACAATCCTCAAAAGAATCAAAGCTCTTGTGGCATTTAATAATTTAACTCTTTTATAATCTCCAGAAAGAGTTAGTTTCCCTTTTGATTCCTCAAAACAGTTTAGACCTTCTCTTGGAATTAAAATCCCTCAACAAAGAGTCAGTCTCCACTTAAATTCTCTCAGCCTCCTCTTAGGCTTCATATAATGATTTTCCCAGTTAGCCTCAATCTTGGGCTTTGTACAAGACATATATATTACTACCCCAGTTGAGTCAGTTTTCAACTTTTTTAGCTTCAACCTTGTGTAGCGCGATTTTTGTGGTTTTGAATCACTGTCGCTTTGGTACTACAGTTCGATTCATTTTTCATCCTGTGAAGCTGATTAAGGAAGGGAAATAGATGTCTCCAATTAACCCTGCTTGCATACTGAGGTTAAACAGTCAAAATTATTAGTTTACAGATGCTATCAAAAGGGGGGTTTGTTTTAGGTTATTTCGTTTAAGAACACAGTGTCTGGACTATTTATGAGGTTTTTTTGGTAAGATGTTAGGTCTGATGCTTCTTGATTGATGTATGGAGGTACTGGATTTTGGGTTTTTCGATTAGTATGCTCGCTAAGATTTTGTAGTCTTATGCCTACGTATTCCCGTTTAACGAAACAGGGAAATCAGAGCGATCGTAGTTCCTCCTATTCTAGGGGAGGAAAAAGATGTTTTGGTGTCTTGTTCAAAGCCCAAGACATGAAGCTAAAGGTGGTTTGTATTTTGTTCAAAGCCCAAGATGGGAAGCTAAAGGGTTTTGGATGAGAGAGAATTTGTCATCTCTAAAGAGGAATTGTTGATGTTTGTGTGCTGTGAGCAAGGCACAAATTTGATGCTAAAAGATTGATTGACTCAACCGGGGTTTTCTTTATTCAAAGCCTAAGGGAGGCTAGAAGTTTGACTTTTCCGAGGAAAATGTTATTTCTGTCTTGTACAAAGCCCAATATTGAGCCTAAAAGGGATTTTGACTCCGTTGAGGAGAATGTATCTTGTATAAAGCTCAAGATGGAGGCTGAAAGGGTTTGACTCAACAAGAGAGTGCTTTTATCTGTCCTGTATAAGGCCCAAGACGGAGGCTAAAAAAGGTTTGACTCAACAAGGGAGTTCGAAGATTGATTGACTCAACAAGAGAGTCTGAAGGTTGATTGACTCAATAAGAGAGTCTTTCATACTCAACCAGAGAGTGATTTACTATCTCGTACGAAGCCCGAGACTGAGGCTAAAATGATATTGACTCAACAAGAGAGTCTTTTATACTCAATAAGAGAGTGATTTACTATCTCATACGAACCCCGAGATTGAGGCTAAAAGGAGATTGACTCAACAAGAGAGTCTTTTATACTCAACAAGAGAGTGTTTTTTCTATCTCGTACAAAGCCCGAGATTGAGGCCAGAAAGGGATTGACTCAACAAGAGAGTCTTTTATACTAAACGAGAGTGTTTTTATATGTCTTGTACAAAGTCCAAGACGGAGGCTAAAGGTGTTTGACTCAATAAGAGAGTCTGAAAAGGTTAGCTCCGCTAGGGAGAATCATTTGTACAAAGCCCAAGAGGAGGCTGTCTTAATGTTTAGGATTTTTGAGATCCTGAAGCGTGTCCAAGTGTGGGGAACTCTCATGAGAGAGACCGGGTTTCTGCCGGAGATTGATCCAGAATGATCGGTGTTTCTTCCTATGTTTGAAAGGAACTTGAGAATGTCTTTGAGACTCAAGGAGGTTTAGACTGTCCAAGTCTAGAGTTTTATCTTTTGTACTATGCCCAAGAGGAGGCGCGGGCATTAAGGGATGAGCATTATCCCTAAATGGCCGGAGTTTTGACACTGGGAAGACTGCTCTAGCAAAGGATGACTAAGTTCTATCTTATACCTTTAAGAGGTTGTCAGAGTCCTTGTATTAAGCCCAAGAGAAGGCATGAGAACTTCTAAGAAGCCGAAGGATCCTTGTACAATGCCCAAGAGGAGGCAGGGATGCTTTTAGGAAGCCTGTGGGTCCCCAAACCAAGAGAAGTTCAAGAAATACAATTCACAGAGAATAGATCATTCCAGGAAAGTTAGAGAATTTGGAAGAAACTCAAGAGATGCCATTCACGGAGAAAAGATCATCTCTGGGGAGTTAGAGTTTCTTTGACAATTTCTAAGGGTGACAGTCTGAGAAAAGGTTCACCGAGAATACTGCCTTTCTCTTTGTTCCATATTGCTTAACCCCAAGAGGAGGGAAGACTGTATCTGGAATCCTACGGGGGATCTAGTCTTGTTTGTATTCAAGAGTGACCAACAAGCTTTACCTAGTGCTAGACGTAGTTGCCGGGGAAAACTCTAAATAAATATACTAGTATTACACAGTGGATATGTGACAAGTATTTAAAAGGATGTGAAAGAAGACTTACAGTGAAGCAGCCCCACAATACAGTAAATGAAAGCGGATAAACACTTACCCGTTGTAGAGCTTCCATGCTATTTGGTTAGTTGTTCAACAAAGAAATTAAAGAAAGTTTTGATGACAACATATATTTTAATTCAAAATCAAAGGAGAAAGTGCTTTGAAAAGATTGTTGGGGCTTACAACTCAAGGAGAGGCCCAAGTTTTAACGATGATCGCACCGTTGTTTTGAAAACTGTACAGAGGGACTTATACAATATATGAGGCCCAAAAAGTTTTTATGTACAAGGGGATGGGTCTTACACTGTATTAGAGGCCAAAAGGTTTATTTTAAATAAAGAAATGGGACTTACAACACGAGGGTAGGCCCAGATGATTTGATTTTTGAACTGGCGATCGCATCGAGATTTTTCTTTTAACACAGAGGGACTTATACAATATCTGAGGCCCAAAATTGTTTTGGTTAAAAGGGGATTGGGTCTTACACTCTATTAGAGGCCCAAAGAGTTTGAAAATGAATAAAGATGGGTCTTATAGCTCAAGAAGAAGCCCAAAGATTTTTGTTAAAAAGGCAACGATCGTGCCGAACTTTTTTACGGTATCAGGATTTTTACAATGCACTGATGCCCAAAATATTTTGGTTTTCAAGAGGGGTTGGGTCTTACACTCTATTAGAGGCCCATGAGTGTTTGAAAATGGTTTGTTTAGGGTGATTAAGATCAAAACCCTAAATTAATTTCAAAATGTATTTTAATTAAATAAGAATTTAATTAAAATGATCAAAATTATCAAACATGTGTGAAAAACAAGTTGTGATCTTGGATTAATGTTTGAGAATCATGTTTATATCCACAAAATGATTGGAAACCAATTAAATTTGGAAAATCAAGGAGGAAAAAATATTTTAAATGTTAAAAAACAAATAAAAGATTAATTCTTTGCAA
Source organism: Lathyrus tuberosus (assembly GCA_022829125.1). Lineage (NCBI taxonomy): Eukaryota > Viridiplantae > Streptophyta > Magnoliopsida > Fabales > Fabaceae > Lathyrus > Lathyrus tuberosus. The sequence continues at coordinate 2,165,514 of JALAZF010000285.1, read as the reverse complement.
AATATCAAGAATATGAAATAAATAATATTTTTGGGAATTTTTGGAAAAATAAAATATTTTAACATTTTTGTGAATTATTAAAAAAAGAATCAACTCAAAATCATTAAAACTCAGAGAAAAATTAATTTTTGAATCAATTAAATAAAATCACAAAATTCAAATATTCAAATATTCAAAAAATGGCGCCAAGAACACACCAAGAACACGCGCGTGTTCTGAGTTTTGCCCAGATTTGCATTTTCTCTCCAATCTCACTGAATACTTGATGAAATTACACAACCAACATATCAATCTGCTCGTTTTCACCTCACGATCATGTCTATGGTCTTTAATTTCATTTATTTTAAGCATGGAATAAGAAATCAAGACAAAATCTCCTCAAGAACCCTAAAATTTGCATGAAGGCTGAGAATATTGATACACGGTTCAAACAAAGCAATTAATTGAGGGGACACATTCTATGCATGATTATGAACATTTGGCAAAAGTATTGTGCGAGGAAATATGAATAGATTAACAGATGACCGAGTTTAGGCTTACTTGAAGGTCGTGACAGCAAGAGCAAAGTGATTTTTGAGTTGGAGGTGTTACAGATGAGTTGTGATGATCTGAACAGCTTCCATACACCATATGGAGTGTGTTTGAATGCCTGGACTTGATTGGAAATGGCTGGATCACCTCATGGCATCTCAACTGCAACTTAGTTAAAACCTTGAGCAATTGGCTGGTGATTATGAGAAATCAGTGTTCCAGTTGTGGTTTAAGTGTTTGGATGACTTCTATATGATGGTTATGAGGTGTGTGTGTGATTCGTTTGGTTGGAATGGCTCTCAAACTCTAAACCCGGTAGTGACTTGCTTTGGAAGGCAATCTTGGAGTGAAAGAAGTGATTTTGAGGAAAGCATCAGTTTGATGGCTTTGGTGTACTTAAACTGAGCACAAATGAGCTCTATTTATAGTAGAGCAAGTTTGTTTTGGCTGCAATAGTGAATGGCAACTGCTGCAGAGGTTTGGCAAATGTTGATCAATAAGAATCCAAGTCTCCTCTAGTCAATGACGAGAGGTTAGAGCACAGGCCTTTGGTTCCCAAGTTCAGAGATCATCCTTGACTCATTCAGTTGGAAATGGCTCATTTCATGCCACCTTGGTGCATCCATTGAATGCTCCAAAACAAAATTGGAGTCTTGTCCATTCTTTAGGGTTTTTTAGGTTTGGCATGCTATTTTTAGTTCCAAAGACTTGGGAGGCTTATGGATCAGTGTTTGTCCCTCCTTGGTCTCTCCCTGAGGTGTTCAGATGGATAGACTTGTTTGTCATTTGAACCAATTGCTCAAATCGAGCAAAATGCACAAATCTGCCTAGTTATGACAGTTGCAGCAAGGCATATTGCCACTGTCATAACTCTTAGCTCAAATGGAATTTCATGGGGTTCTTGGCCATTTTGGAAAGCTCTCATATGATACAACATATGTGTGATCATAGTTTGTCTTGAAACTTTTTGGATCTAAGTGAAAAATACCCTTAAATTTTGAAAAAAGTGAAACAGATTCTGACTTAGTGAAAATTTCACCAAGTGTTGGAAAAAGTGACATTTCATGTTTTCAGCCATTTTGATCCAACCATAACTCAAAATCCATGATGAATTGGAATGAGGTGTAGTTGACACTTTTAAATTATGCCATGAGAGCTACAATCCATCTTTGGATCAGCCAAAATGGTTGCTTGGATCTCAAGTTATGATCCTTGGAAGTTGGTACCCTAGCCACTTTGTTCCATAACTTAGAAAATTTCTAAGTTTTTTTTATGGTTACCCCTTTTACAAGTTATCCCCCTTTTCTTGATTTTTATTGATGAATGATGATTCCAATCACACATTAACATCATTCAGGGTTAGGGAACCATAATTGATCAAAAAATAAAAAGTCAAACTTTGACTTTTGGGCCCAGTTAACTTTTTATCAAATGAATTCCAAACTGTGCGATCCTCTATGAAATCAAGTCCTTGACCTAAATCAAACTTGAAGGATTGATTTCATAGGTGTTATAGGGTGTATTGAATCATATCCAAAGGTTTGGGAGCATGTCTTGGTCAAAAGTCAAAGGCAGAGTTGACTTTTTCCTCGAAACCCTAACTATGGTTCTGATGAACTTGAAACTTGTGAATCAAGCTTCTTAGATTAATCCATTGTTGCAAATGGATCAATGTAGTGTATTAGGGTCCCTCAAATCATTTCTTGAGTTCTTGGCTCATGTTTTGTCCCAAAAGTCAACTTAGGGGTGAATTAGGTCAAGAAACCCTAATTCCTGATTTTTATTGTATGCATCCCCTGAGGCTAAATTAACTTGATGATTGGGTTTATGATGTCCCTTAGAGTATTTTGGGTTATGCTTTGAAGCATTGCCTCATGCCCAGAGGAAAATTTCCATCTGGAGGCCCTGGTCGACCAAAACCCTAATTTGGTGACACTGGTGATCTCGAGGCTTAATCCACTTAGAATGTTGCAACCTTGTGCTTGATTCTTGACGTGGGAGTCCTCTTGATCCATTGTGGATGTTTGAGAGGTTTAGAAAAGTTTAAGATCATGTCATTCCTTGATTTATCCTTTGTCTAAGAGCTCTGAGAGGGCTTGAAACCCTAAGTTTGATTGTAGTGGAGGCTTACCCATCTTTGGGGAGACTAATGAGGTATGATGATCCATCCATATTGTGATGATGATTTGCACAATGATGGGAAATCTTAGTGGTCAAAATTTAGGGTATGACACCTTGGGCTTTGATCAAGGCACAAAATCCAACATCCCCATAGATGAGACCATGAGTCCTCTCTGTAGGAGAATATTTCCTCTGTACATCACATTCCAAAACAAACAATTAAACCTTTTTTCCAGATAATTAATGTAAATGGCACACTTGTTGATTCAAAATCCAAGCCGGAGTCCCTCCTTTAACAAGGCTAAAGTTCTCTTTCATCTAAGTGATGTAAGTGGCAAACCTCTGGATTTTACACATCCAAGTCAATGTCCCTCTCTTAGCATGAAAAGGTTCATAAAGGAAAAAGTGGCATTGCTCTATACTGAGTTAAAGCTTCTTCCTTCATGACATCTCAAATCTCCTATAAAGGAAGATGTGACATTGTTGGATTCCACACATCCCAGTTAGAGCAACATCCCTTATAAATCAATTCTTCAATGTTTGTGATGAATAAGTGAGATGTCTCCTTTTAGAGATGACAAATTCTCTCTCTCAGTAAAACTTTTAGCTTCAATCTTGGCTTTGAACAAGACACAAAACTTTTAGCTTCAATCTTGGGCTTTGAACAAGACACAAAAACTCTTTTAGCTTAAATCTTTGGCTTTGAACAAGACACAAATACTCTTTTAGCTTCAATCTTGGGCTTTGAACAAGACACAAATACTCTTTTACCTTCAATCTTGGGCTTTGAATAAGACACCAAACATTTTTCTTCCCATAGAATAGGAGGAACTACGAACGCTCTGATTTCCCCAGATCTCTTTACGGGAATACGATCTTAGCAAGCGCACTAATCAAACATCTTAGGTCAAGTACCTTCCCAAAAACAATAGAAAACCCTAAAACAACAAAAACATCTCCTCAAAGGAGAAACTTCCCCAATCAACAGCAAATAGATTTAAGCAACCAAACAATTCAATAGTAGAAATATATGCAAATAAAGGTTCCCATAGATTACTATAGATGCTCCGGATGTTAATAGCTTCCCCTTGTATAACCAACCCCCGATTCCAGATTTCTTCGCATTTGTAAAGGAAAAAATTTGCACGCAGGGTTAGTTTAAGATATTTTCTCCTTCCTTTTAAGCTTTATAGGATAAATATAGAAATCAGAAAGTAGCACTAAAATCGGTAGTGGTCGCGTCACAAAAACCGAGCTACAGAAAAATGGAGACTCTGCTGGGGACTTTTATCTTTTTCTAGGAGGGTTATGCCTTGCATTGCATATTTTTGCTGTTTTATTTGCTTTCTCATTTGATATCATTTACTATTTTCCGTCATACTATCTGGTTATCTGCCATACTTGTTTAATTTACTGTTATCTGGGAATGTGATTAATATACATGTGGTGAGTCAAAAAGTCCTCAGTGGGCTTGAGAGCATATTTTAAGATAGGAGGTGGCAGACTCAAGAAGGCTTATAGGGAGTGAGTCCCGACCAAGCTAATTTGAAAGTCCACCAAATCAGTAGAGGTACCCTTTTAGAATTACTGATGTTAAGCGAGCAAGTCGTGAAAACATTATTTTTTCCACCGGGCACCCGTGAAACCGAGGATTAGTAAACACTTAACCTTGGCCATTTCTAGGACGTAGTGCGGTGGCTATCGGGAATAGTCGATATGCGATACTACACTCGAATGAGGTCCATCTTAGGGATATTACAACTCTCATGAGTCAGTCGGTTTGCTGGTAATATTCTTAAGAGGGGTCAATGATTTTGGGAACCTTGTTAGAACCCGTTCTACAGGTAGAAAAAGAACCCCTAATACATACCTTTGGGATGGGTAGACCCATGGCCTCATGCTCGTGACAATAAACCCTTAAACCCATGTTTTCATATATTTGTGTTTGCTGCATTCATGCATTAAAATCTTTTCTCAAAACTTTTCAAAAGAACTAAAAAAAGGGTGTTGCAAATATCAGAAATCGTGTTATGGATTTTGGTAGAAGAAAAACTCAGAAGTACATCTTCAGAAATCCAAAACTTGAAGATCTGAGAAGATTGGGATGGTTGATTACTAATCCAGAAGCTTTCAAATATAAGTATGGGGGACTCTTATCCCTTTTAAAGGTCAACATGGTGGAAGGAGTTCTATCTACATTGGTTCAATTTTATGATCCAGTGTACCATTGCTTCAGGTTTCCAGATTATCAGCTCACACCAACATTGAAAGAATACTCTCACTTGATTGATTTATCCATCACTGATCAGGATCCATTCTCTGGACTGGAAGAAATTCCTAAAGATCAAATCATTGCAAGAGTCACCTCTTTAGAAATATCAGATATCAAAACCCACATGACCACCAAGGGAGGAATGTAAGGTCTACCAGATAGGTTTCTATTTGAAAAATCCCTATACTTTGCCAGCATAGGAAACATAGTTACTTTTGAGGATAACTTCGTTCTACTCATCTATGGGTTGTTCCTTTTCCCTAACATTGACAATTTCGTCGACATAAACGCTATCAAGATATTCTTAATTGGGAACCCATTCCCAACTTTGTTTGCAGATGCTTACCACTCAGTGCATTTAAGGAACTTGTACAACGGGTGGATGATTACATGTTGTGTACCATTACTCTACAAATGGTTTATTTCTCACTTACCCAAATTTATTGCTTTTTGGGATCTCAAAAGTGGTATGCGATGGTCGCAAAAGATTATGTCTCTTACCCATTTTGACATAGATTGGTACAATCAGGTCTATGAAGGAATAAAGATCATTGATAAATGTGGAAGTTTCCCCGATGTACCCCACATTGGCACTAAATAAGGGATCAATTATCACCCAGTTTTAGCGCATTGTCATCTTGGATACCCGATGAAGGATATACCTTACAACATTCATCTGGAAGGTCTTTTCTTCAAGGAAGGAGAAAATGACAGAGCACTCAAGGAGGAAATTATACGTGTCTGGCATCATGTTCATAAGAAAGGAAGAGAGTCTCTGGGAAAACTAAACTGTATCTCCGCAAAGCCTTATCTCCAATAGGTACAAACTAGGGTCATCAAGTTAAAAATGCCTTACCCTCATCAGGAAGTATTTCCCTTGAATGAATCTATCCTCTACTTCATGAGTGACACAGAGAAACTGCAGGTCACTTTTAACAAAACTCAACGTGAAAAGAACTCTTGGAAAAACAGGTATCAGATTGTCAGCTTGGAGTGCACAAAGATTAAAGAGTTACTGAAAGAGAAAGATGCTCTAATTGAAATACTAGAATAACATGCTGTAGAAAGTCAAGAAGAACGGAGGAGTTTACTCTCTCCTTTAACATGGCAAAGGATCATCGACCCGCCAATGGTTGAGGAGGCCCGATCAAAAAAGAGAAAAGGGGATCAACAGCCAGCATCTGGACCTTTGTCAGAGATTCCGTAGGATTCGGGGGCCTAGTTTTCCTTCCTGCACTTTGTAAAATAATGTACTTTTCCCTGTAAGATATTGTAATCCTTTGGATTCAATAAAAAGGTTCCACTACTGTAAGATATTTGCAATGCAATTGTTAAAAGTTCTTTTGAAACCAAAACAAAAAGATCATTCTCATTTTTTGCATATCATTCATCATTATTGTATTACACATCTTTGTTATAAAGTCTCACACGTGTGTCGCACTTTAGAGTTAAACTGTCTTATTCGTATAATACTCGAGCCAATAGGTAAAAGAAAATAGACGATCTTTAGGAGGAAAATAGAGAGCTAAGAGAGGAAGTTAACACTCTAAAGGAAAGTCTGGAAAGACTCAACAACATGATTGAATCCCTGGCAGCAGCTCAGGATCAACCACCTCAAAGGAATGTGATCTCAAAAATTGTGGCTACGCCAAGGTTTGAGATGCCCATCAGTCTTCCGCAGTACAACATGTCTAAAGGTTTTCCCTGGGGCATGCCTTTCAATTTTATACTTGAGAGATATATCCCATCGGTCACTGAAGACCCGGGAACCGTAACCGGAACCTCCATACCTGAAGGTTACAAACTTCAGGTGAACGAAGATGCAAGAGCTACAACAGAGACTCATGTACTTGAAGGTTACAAACTTCAGGTCACTGAAGCACCAAGAGTTACCGCGGTAATGTATATACCACAACCTGTGATACATACTATCCCAGAGGAACAAATTATTCAGACCACCCCTGGTAAGGATGAAGAAGTATATGAAAGAATGAATGAATTCCAAGAATGGTTCTTGGAAATACAGAAATAACTGCATGCCATTTGCGGACAGGACTTGTTTAGAAAAGATGTCGTTGACCTCTGTTTGGTCCCAAACATCAAAATACCGCACAAATTTAAGGTGCCTGACTTTGAGAAGTACAAAGGCAACTCTTGCCCTCAAAGTCACTTGGTAATGTACGCCCGAAAGATGTCTACCCAGGCAGAAAACTAACAGCTACTAATCCACTACTTTCAAAACAGTCTAATTGGTGTCGTGCTCAAATGGTACATGGGGTTAAACCGTACAAACATCAGTACCTTTAGAGATCTTGGAGCAGCTTTTGTTCAACAGTACAAGTAAAATTTGGACATGGCACCCGACAGAGATCAACTCAGAGCTATGCCCCAAAAAGATAAAGAAACCTTCAAGGAGTACGCTCAAAGATGGCGTGAAATTGCCGCCCAGATTTGTCCTCCTCTTAAGGAGAAAGAAATGACGAAAATCTTCTTGAAAACGTTAAGGTCATTTTATTATGACCGAATGGTCGCCAGTGCACCTAGTGACTTTATCGAGATGGTAAACATGGGGGTATGCCTTGAGGAAGTAGTCCGAGAAGTTCGAATGGTTAAGGACTCAAAACCATCCCGTAGTAGCAAGAGATACGGGAGTGCTTTCCAAAAGAAGAAAGAACAAGATATCAGTAATATCTCGTAGGGTAAGCAAAGGCGAAGGTATCAACCTCGACAGGTAGCAACGGTATCTCCTCTTATCAACCCAGTGCCAATTCCGACATATCAACCGTAGGTGGCTCAGAAATAGCCAAATCAACAACCGTATCAGCAAAGGCAGCAACATCCTCTTCAGCAGGCTCGCTCGCAATACAATAACAACAATCGTTTTCCCCGATCGCCAAGATTTGACCCCATACCAATGTTATATGCATAACTACTCCCAATTTTGCTAGAAAAGGGGCACGTTTAAACCAGGACTCCTCTCACAGTATCGGATAATCCCCGTTATTGGTTCAAACCTGATCAATCTTGCCCTTATCACCAAGGAGGACTGGGGCATAACATTGAGAACTGCCTCAGCTTCAAATCTAACGTACAAAGGCTCGTCAAAAACGGAGTTTTATCTTTCAAAGATACGAATCTGAGTCTTCAAACAAACCCATTGCCACAACATGAAAAAGCTTCAGTAAACTTGATAAACGAAGAGCCCGACAACAGTTATCAAATTCATTATGTACGCCTACTAGGAACAAATCTGGTAAAAATGAATTGCAAGCAAAACAGGTATGGCCACGTGTCATCCTACAACTATCATCAATACGACATTTGTTCCAAGAATAATCAGGGGAGCATCATTGTATAATCAGCCCTTCAGGAACAGATTGATCTAGGCTAGATCCAAGATCACAGGATTCGTGGAATAAATATGGTCTATGAACATCCAGGCATTGTTCAAAATCATGACATCCACTCAATGAATATCAATCTAGTAGCAATGCACTCAAGACAAAGTCAGTATCACAATCTGCCAGTGCACGACTACAACGCTTGCCCTATTTGCTCCAAAGACAATCAAGGATGTTCTTTTGTACAAGAAGCCCTTCAGCGCCAAATGGATCTAGGATGTATCCAAGACTACCATGGAAGTAATAATAACCAGGTTAACATGATTCAGATTTTTGATATTCGTTTAATGAATACCAGCTTGGTAGAATTACATGCCAAGCAAGTCAGGCATGGTTATCTGTCAGCACATAATTATCAGGACTGCAAAGATTGCTCCGAAAATGATCAAGGTTGTGCACTTGTACAAGGAACTCTCCAACATCTGTTAGACCATTGGTGACTTCCAGTCTACCAGGATCAAAACACACATCAAGTTAGCATAACCAATGGAAATATAGATAGACACCAAAGTTGTGACATCCGTTTACTGGAAATGGATTTGGTAAAGATGCACTGCATACAGAGTGGGTGCGGCCGGGTGCTACCTCACAATTATGAATGTTGTCAAATATGATCAGAAAATAGCCAAGGGTTCTACATCGTGTGTGCAGATCTCCAGAATCAAGTAGATCGAGGGGGAAACCCAATTGTGCCTAAATTCTCAATTAATCAATACGGTACATGGTTGCCTCCCTGTCCAGAGTAAGATTCAAGAACTGTTGGACAAAAGAGCCATCACAGTCTTCAATAAAAGAGAACCTGTTAATTATGGAATTAACAAGGATGTTTTCACCATAATTCCTCTGCTCAATGAGCCAAAGCGTTTAGAAATCCCTTTCGACAGTGGAAAATTTTCCAACATTCCTGAGCTGGAACCGATTGAGGTTACTTATGACAGTCAAAAGACCCAAATAACCCCTTTGGTCATCTACTTGCCAGGTGTCATACCCCAAATTTTGACCACTAAGATTCCCCATCATTGTGCAAACCATCATCACAATATGGATGAACCATCACACCTCATTACTCTCCCCAAAGATGGGTGAGCATCCACTACAATCAAACTTAGGGTTTCAAGCCTTCTCAGAGCTCTTAGACAAAGGATCAATCAAGGAATGACATGATCTTCAACTTGTCTAAACCTCTCAAACATCCACAATGGATCAAGAGGACTCCCACATCAAGGATCAAGCACAAGGCTGCAACATTCCAAGTGGATTAAGCCTCAAGATCACCAGTGTCACCAAATTAGGGTTTTGGTCGACCAGGGCCTCTAGATGGAATTTTTCCTCTAGGCATGAGCCAATGCTTCAAAGCACTACCCAAAATACTCTAAGGGACCTCTCGGACCCAATCATCCAGTCAATTTAGCCTCAGAGGATGCATTCATAAAAAAAATCAGGACTTAGGGTTTCTTGACCTAATTCACCCCTAAGTTGACTTTTGGGACAAAGCATGAGCAAAAACCTCAAGACATGACTTAAGGGTCCCTAATACACTACACTGATCCATTTGCAACAATGGATTGATCCAAGAAGCTTGATTCATAAGTTTCAAGTTCATCAGAACCACAGTTAGGGTTTCGTGGAAAAAAGTCAACTGTGCCTTTGACTTTTGACCAGGACATGCTCCCAAACCTTGGGACATGATTCAATACACCCTATAACACCTATGAAATCAATCCATCAAATTTGATTTAGGCAAGGACTTGATTTCATAGAGGATCGCACAGTTAGGAATTCATTTGATAAAAAGTCAACTGTGCCAAAAAGTCAAAGTTTGACTTTTTGATTTTTTTATCAATTATGGTTCCCTAACCCTAAAATGATGTTAATGTATGATTGGGATCATCATTCATCAAGAAAAATCAAGAAAAGTGGGATAACTTGTAAAAGGGGTAACCATAAAAAACTTAGAAATTTTCTAAGTTATGGAACAAAGTGGCTAGGGTACCAACTTCCAAGGATCATAACTTGTGATCCAAGCAACCATTTTAACTGATCCAAAGATGGATTTGTAGATCTCATGGTATACTTTTAAAGTGTCAACTACACCTCACTCCAATTCTTCATGGATTTTTAGTTATGGAGTGACCAAAATGACAAAAACATGAAAATGCCACTTTTTAGTTATGGATTTTCACTTAGATCGTAAAAGTGTCAAGACAAACTATGATCACCCACATGTTGTATCATATGAGAGCTTTCCAAAATGGCCAAGAACTCCATCAAATCCCATTTGAGCTAAAGTTATGACAATGGCAATATGCCTTGCTGCAACTGTCATGGCAAGGTAGATTTGTGCATTTTGCTCGATTTGATCAAATTGTGCAAATGACAAACAAGTTTATCCATCTGAACACCTCAGGGGGAGACCAAGGAGGAACAAACACTGATCCATCAGCCTCCCAAGTCTTTTGAACTAAAATTAGCATGCCAAACCTAAAAATGCTTAAAAGGGGGATAAGACTCCAATTTTGTTTTGGAGCATTCAATGGATGCACCAAGGTGGCATGAACTGAGCCTTTTCCAACTGAATGAGTCAAGGATGATCTCTGAACTAGGGAACCAAAGGCCTGTGCTCTAACCTCTAGTCAATGGCTAGAGGAGACTTAAGATTCCAAAGTGATGCAATTGGACAATGAGCTGCTGCAGTTGCCATTCACTATTGCTTGCAAAACAAACTTGCTCTACTATAAATAGGGCTCATTTGTACTCAGTTTAAGTACACCAAAGGTCTATAACACTTGCCTTTCTCAAAATCATCTTCTCACTCTCAAAAATACCTTTCTTAGCAAGTCACTATCGAATTTTTCAGTAGAGAGCAATTCTACTCAAACCAATTGCTCTAACACCTCATAAACATCATATGTGAGCTGATCAAACACTAAACACACAACTGTAACACTGATTTTTTAGAATCACCAGCCAGTTGCTCATGTTTTCAACCAAGTTGCAGTTGAGATGCCATGAAGTGATCCAACCATTTCCAATCAAGTCCAAGCATTCAAACACACTCCATATGGTGTAGGGAAGCTGTTCAGATCATCACAACTCATCTGTAACACCTCCAACTCAAAAATCACATTGCTCTTGCTGTCACGACCTTCAAGTAAGCCTAAACTTGGTCATCTCTTAATCTATGCATATTTCCTCGCACAATACTTTTGCCAAATGTTCATAATCATGCATAGAATGTTTCCCCTCAATTAATTGCTTTGTTTGAATCATGTATCAAAATTCTTAGCCTTCATGCAAATTTTAGGGTTCTTGAGGAGGTTTTGTCTTGATTTCTTATTCCATGCTTAAAATAAATGAAATTAAAGACCATAGATATGATCGTGAGGTGAAAACGAGCAGATTGATCAGTGAGATTTGATAGAAAATGCAAATCTGAGCAAAACTCCCCTCGCGCGTGTTCTTGGCCCATGATTTTGGCGCCTTTTTCACAAATTTGAATATTTGAATTTTGTGATTTTGTTTAATTGATTCAAAAATTAATTTTTCTCAGAGTTTTAATAATTTTGAGTTGATTCTTTTTTTAATAATTCAAAAAAATGTTAAAATATTTTATTTTACCAAGAATTCCCAAAAATGTTATTTATTTCATATACTTGATATTTTTACAAAGAATTAATCTTTTATTTGTTTTTTTACATTTAAAATATTTTTTCCTCCTTGATTTTCCAAATTTAATTGGTTTCCAATCATTTTGTCGATATAAACATGATTTTTGAAACATTGATCCAAGATCACCACTCCTCTTTCACATGTTTTCAATACTTTTTATTAATTTTTTAACATAATTAATTCCTTTTTAAAACAAAATTAGGGTTTTGATTAATTCAACCCTCATCAATCATTTTCAAACACTCATGGGTCTCTAATAGAGTGTAAGACCCAACCCCTTTGTAAATAATACCTTTTTGGGCCTCACACATTGTATAAGTCCCTCTGTATATTTTCAAACGTTCGGTGCGATCGTCACCTTTTTTAACAAAATCAACTGGGCTTCTCTTTGAGCTATAAGACACATCTTTATTCATTTTCAAACTCTTTGGGCCTCTAATAGAGTGTAAGACCCAACCATTTTTTTCCAAAATGATTTGGGCCTCAGATGTTGTTTAAGGCCCACTGTGTTTTCAAAAACCTCGGCGCGGTCGCCGTTTTTAAACAAATAACTCTGGGCTTCTCCTTGAGTTGTAAGTCCCATCTCTTGTACAAAAATAAATCTTTGGGCCTCTAATAGAGCGTAAGACCCATCCCCTTGTACATAAAAACTTTTTGGGCCTCAGTCATTGTATAAGTCCCGATACGATCTTTAAGACAAAGGTGCGATCATCATTAAAACTTGGGCCTCTCCTTTAGCTGTAAGCCCTAACAATATTTTCAAAGCACTTTCTCCGTTGATTTTGAATTCAAATATATGTTGTTATCAAAACATTCTTTAATTTCTTTGTTGAACAACTAACAAAACAACATGGAAGCTCTACAACGGGTAAGTGTTTATCCGCTTTCATTTACCGCTTTCATACGTATATAACTGTATTGTGGGGTTGTTTCACTGTAAGTCTTCTTTCACATCCTTTTATATACTTGTCACATATCCACTGTGTAATACTAGTATAGTTATTTAGAGTTTTCTCTGACAACTACGTCTAGAACTAGGTAAAGCCTGTTGGTCACTCTCGATTACAAACAGAACTAGATCCCCCGTAGGATTCCAGATACAGTCTTCCCTTTTCTTGGGGTTAAACAATATGGAACAAAGAGAAAGGCAGTATTCTCGGTGAACCTTTTCTCAAAGTGTCACCCTTAGAAATTGTCAAAGAAACTCTAACTCCCCAGAGATGATCTTTTCTCCATGAATGGCATCTCTTGAGTTTCTTCCAAATTCTCGAACTTTTCTGGAATGATCTCTTCTCAGTGAATTGCATTTCTTGAACTTCTCTTGGTTTGGGGACCCACAGGCTTCCTAAAAGCATCCCCGCCTCCTCTTGGGCATTGTACAAGGACCCTTCGGCTTCTTAGAAGTTCTCATGCCTTCTCTTGGGCTTAATACAAGGACCCTGACGACCTCTTAAAGGTATAAAACAGAACTTAGTCATACTTTGCTAGAGCAGTCTTTCCAGCGTCAAAACTCCGGCCATTTTAGGGTTGATACTCATCCCTTAATGCCCTCGCCTCCTCTTGGGCATTGTACAAAAGATAAAACTCTAGACTTGGATAATCTAAACCTCTTGAGTCTTAAAGACATTCTCAAGTTCCTTTCAAACATAGAAAAAAACACCGATCACTTTGGATCAATCTCCAGCAGAAACCCGGTCTCTCTCATGAGAGTTCCCCACACTTGTACCCGCTTCAGGATCTCAATAATCCTCAGTAGTAAGTCAGCCTCCGTCTTGGCCTTTGTACAAGACATGTAAAAACACTCTCTTTTTGAGTATAAGAGACTCTCTTGTTGGGTCAATCTCCTTTTAACCTCAATCTTGGGCTTCATACGAGACAACAAATCAACCTCTTGTTGAGTATAAAAGACTCTCTTGTTGAGTCAATCAACCTTCAGACTCTCTTGATGAGTCAATCACTTGTTCAAGACTCTCTTGTTGAGTCAACATTTTTAGCCTCCATCTTGGGCTTTATACAGGACAGATAAAAGTACTCTTTTGTTGAGTCAAATCCTTTTAGCCTCCGTTTTGGGCTTTATACAAGATACATTCTCCCCAACGGAGTCAAAATCCCTTTTAGCCTCAATCTTGGGCTTTGTACAAGACAGAATGGACATTTTCCCCGGAAAAGTCAATCTTCCAGCCTCCTCTTAGGCTTTGTATAAAGAAACCCCCGGTTTAGTCAATCAACCTCTTAGCATCAAACTTGTGCTTTGATCAGGACACACAAAAATCAATAATTCCCTCAGAGGAAGTCCAATCCCTCTTTAGAGATGACAAGTTCTCTCTCAGTCAAACCCTTTAGCTTCACATCTTGGGCTTTGAACAAGATACAAATCACCTTTAGCTTCAATCTTGGGCTTTGAACAAGACACCAAAACATCTCTTTCCTCCCATAGAATAGGAGGAACTACGATAACTCTGATTTCCCTGTTGCGTTGAATGGGAATACGTAGGCATAAGATTGTGACATCTTAGCGAGCATACTAATCAAAAACTCAAAGTCGAGTACCTTCACACATCCATCAAAAACATAAAACCTAATACCTTACCAAAAGCCTCCTGTACAGTCACGACACTCCGTTCTTAAACGAAATGACCTAAAGACAGACCCCCCTATTTTTATAGCATCTGTAAACCAACAGTTTTTACTGTTTAACCTCAGTATGCAAGCAGGGTTAATTGGAGACATCTATTTCCCTTCCTTAATTAGCTTCACAGGATAAAACATGAATCGAACTGTAGTACCAAAGCGATAGTGATTCGAAACCACAAAAATCGCGCTACAGAAAAAATGGCGACCACAGTGGGAGTCTGTTCTTTCTTACAGTCTTAGGTGGAAAACTTTAAGCTCACAAAATACCATAGATATGACGACTCTGCTGGGGAGTCATTGTGTGTATAAGATCATAGGATTATACAGGTCTAGGATGTTAGGACAAATATATATACTGCGTTTCCTAATTGATATTTGTGTTTACTTTTCTGCTAATGGGAATGCGTGTGATGCCGCATGTGGAAAGATTGAGTATACACCTAAGATAAGTGACGGCACTAGACAGGTAATCTTACGGGGAGTGAATCCCATATAAGAGGTTCCGGTCGACCATCGAATCAGTGGAGATTCCCTTTGCAGATTCAATGCCTATATGACTTCGGTTGTTGAAAGCAGATTATTCGATTGGGTTATCTGAGAAGCTGAGGATTATAGTAGACTGAAACCATTTTGTAGTGCGGAAGCTATCGAAAATAGTTGTCACACGATACTACCCTCATTTGAGGTTACTCTAAGATACTACAGCTCGCTGGCGATCCGCTTGCTGTCGTTATCCCAAGAGGGGTCAGTGATTTTGAGGACAGGTACAAAAATCACTAGTATAACCTTTGGGGATGGGTAAAGCCTTGACTTCATGACGCCGACCCTTTGACCCCATGTTTTTTCTATGTTTTTGTATGCTGCATTCATGCATTCATTTCATTAAAAAACTTTAAACAAAGAAAAATCTTCTCTTCTAGTCTCTCTTTTTCAAATTAAACTAAGACAATGATTGCAAATGTCAGATAAAGAGATTGCTAATAGATTTCGGTAGAAGGAAGACTCATAAGTACACCTTCAAGGTTCCAAAACTAGAGGATTTAAGAGGGTTGGCAAGGATGACAAACAACCATATGGCTTTTAGCGCTAAGTACGGAGGACTGCTGTCTCTATTAAGGGTCCATGTAATTGAGGGAATCCTGGCTACGCTCATTCAATTCTACGATCTGGTCTATCACTGTTTCACATTCCCAGATTATCAACTAGCACCAACACTGGAGGAGTACTCTCACCTGACTGATTTACCCATTACTGACCAATCTCCCTTTTCTGGACTGGAAGAAATTCCAAAGGATCAAACCATTGCAAGAGCAATCTATTTGGACGAGTCAGAAGTCAAGACTCACATGATCATTAAGGGTGGTATCCAGGGTTTGCCAGCCCAATTCTTGATAAAGAAAGCTCTGTACTTTGCTAGTTTAGGAAACGTGGCCGCTTTCAAAAGAATCTTTGTTTTGCTTACCTACGGGTTATTTCTGTTTCCCAACATTGATAACTTCGTTGATGTCAATGCCATTAAGTTTTTTCTGATTGGAAACCCTGTACCGACCCTGCTCGCACATGCTTATCATTCTGTACACTTAAGGAATTTGTACAACGGAGGAATGATCACATGCTGTGTACCCATGCTATACAAGTGGTTCATTTCTCATTTGCCAAAGTCTGCTGCATTTTGGGATCAAAAGAATACTTTACGTTGGTCGTAGAGAATCATGTCTCTTACCAACTATGACATCAATTGGTACAATCGAATTTATGACGGGATCATAATCATTGACCGTTGTGGAAACTTCCCTAATGTACCCCTTATAGGAACTAAAAGAGGAATTAACTATCATCCAGTTTTAGTTCGTCGTCAACTCGGATACCCGATGAGGCATGTCCCACGTAATGCTCATCTGGAAGGTCTTTTCTTCAAGGAAGGAGAAAATGATAGGGCACTAAAGACAGAAATAGTGCATGCCTGGAAACACGTTCATAGGAAAGGAAGAGAGTCCCTAGGAAAACTAGACTGTGTCTCGGTGGAACCTTATCTCCACTGGGTACAAACTAGAGCTCTCAAGCTAAGGATGCCTTACCCTCGTCAGGAAGTTCTTCCATTAAGGGACCCTGTCCTTTACTTTATGTCTGATACGGAAAAACTTCAGGTGACTGTCAAGAAAGTTCAACAGGAGAAGAGGTCTTGGAAGAACAAGTATCGTATTCTCAATGTGGAGTGCAAGAAAATACAGCAACTGTTAAAAGAAAAAGATGCTCTGATTGAGATTTTAGAGCAACATGTTATAGAAAATCAGGATGACCAAAGGAATTTGCTAGCTCCTTTCACTTAGCAAAGGAATGACAACCCGACAACGGCTCAAGAGCCCCGGTCAAAGTAAAGGAAAATACCAGAACCAGCACCTGAGCTCCCCTCAGAGAGGACTCGGGACCCATAAGTTTAGATTTCCTTTTACACCACTATGTAAATTACTGTATTTCCATTTCCACAATCTTTGAATTCAATAAAACGGGATCTTCCCCACTGTTTGATATTTGCAATCCAATTGTCGAAGTTTATCTTGATTAAACAAAAAAAATATAATTAATATAATCATTGCGTATCATTCATCATTCTCACATAACGCATTCTTCTTCCCTATGAATCTCACGTTTGCGTCTCGATTCTAGAGTCAAACTGTCTCATTCGTACAATACTCGGGCCAATCGACAGAAAATGATGGATGATCTCGAGGAAGAGAACAGAGAGTTGAAGGAAGAGATCGACACTCTGAAAGAGGATCTGAGAAAGCTTCATAACGACATGCAAGCTCTAGCAGAAGCTCAGATGCAACAACAAAGGATTGTGATCTCAGAGATCACATCAATGCCCATAGTAGAGAAGTATGATCCTAGGTATAAAATGCCGAAAGATCATCCCTGGGGCATGCCACTCAACTATATCCCGGAAGGATATATTCCACCGATCACGGAGGATCCGGGAACTGCAGCAGGAGCCACTGGGCCTGAAGGTTACAAACTTCAGGAAAGCAAAGATGCCAGGGGCATGACAGCAACTCCTGAAGGTTACAAACTTCAGGAGGCACCACGAGTCTCGGCCGTAATGACTATACCACCACCCGTGGTACATGCCATCCTGAGAGGACATATTCCACAGATACCTTCTGGTGGGAACGAAAGTATGTTCGACAGAATGAATGAGTTCCAGGAACAATTCCTGGAGATGCAGAAGGAACTGCAAGCCCTTCGCAGTCAGGACCTATTTGAAAAAGACGCCGCAGACCTTTGTTTGCTCCCCAATGTGAAAGTTCCGCACAAGTTCAAAGTGCCCGAATTTGAAAAGTACAAGGGTAACTCTTGCCCTCAAAGCCATTTGGTGATGTACGCTTGGCAAATGTCAACTCAGATAAAGAACCAGGAGCTACTGATTCACTATTTTTAGGATAGTTTAACCGGTGCCGCACTCAAATGGTACATGGGTTTAAACCGCACTAAGATCGGCACTTTCAGAGATCTTGGCGCTGCTTTCATTCACAATATAAGTATAACCTGGACATGGCACCGGACAGAGATCAACTCAGAGCCATGTCACAAAAGGACAAGGAAACCTTTAAGGAGTACGCTCAGGGATGGCATGAAATTGCCGCCTAGATTTGTCCACCTCTTGAGGAAAAAGAGATGACAAAGATCTTCTTAAAGGCCTTGAGCTCATTTTACTACGACCGAATGGTCGCTAGTGCGCCCAGTGACTTTACTGAAATGGTAGGCATGGGAGTTCGTCTCGAGGAAGAAGTCCGAGAAGGACGTTTAGTTAAAGACGCTGGATCATCAAGCAGTACCAAAAGATACGGTAGTGCTCTCCCTAAGAAAAAAGAGCAAGATATTGGCAATATCTCTCTTGGAAAGCAAAGGCGACGACACCAACCAGTAGCAGCTGTAACTCCTGCTATCAACTCTGCGCCTGTTCCTACGTATCAACCTGGGCAACCGAATCAACAACAATATTAGCAAAAGACACAACAGCCTCTTTAGCAGGCTCAACCTCCATATAACAACAACCATACAACGCGACCACCAAGGTTCGACTCTATACCGATGTTGTACGCAGAATTGTTTCCACTCTTACTGGTCAAGGGAGACGTCCAAACCAGGTCTCCTCTTACAATACCGGAAAATCTGCCTTTTTGGTTCGAAGCAGATCAGACTTGCCCTTACCATCAAGGAGGACCAAGGCATAACATAGAAAACTATCTCAGTTTCAAATCCGATGTGTAAAAGCTTGTTAGGAGCGGGGTCTTATCTTTCAAAGATACGAGTCCTAATGTTCAGACGAACCCGCTGCCTCAACACGAGAAAGCCGCAGTAAATTTGATAGAAGGAGAGTCTAACAACAACTATCAAATTCATGATGTACTCTTGTTGAGGACCAATCTGGTCAAGATGCATCGCAGACAGAGTGGGTATGGCCATATACCACCTCACAATTATCACCGGTGTGATATCTTCTCTAAAGACAATCAAGGATGTTCTGTGGTGCAATAAGCTCTACAGGAACAATTGGATCTCGGGTGGATCCAAGAGTATCGAGTTCGTGGAGTTAACATGACTTATGCAAATTCCAACATCATTCAGAACCACGACATCCGTGCAATGAATGTCAACTTAGTGGCAATGCACTCAAGGCAAAGCCAACATCATAATCTGCCGCGGCATGATTATGATTCCTGTATGGTCTGCTCAGTAAACAAACAGGGATGCTCTTTTGTACAAGAGGCCCTCCAGCGTCAGATGGATCTTGGATGGATTCAGGATTACCGAGATAGAGATCAGTATCAAGTGAATATGATTCAAATCTTTGATATTCGCTTGATAAATAACAGCTTGGTGGAGTTACACGCTACACAAGTCGAGCTCGGTTTTCTGACTTCACATAATTATCAGAACTGTAGTATGCTGTAAGAGCGACCAAGGTTGTGCTCTCGTTCAAAGAACTTTGCAACACTTGTTAAACCACTGGTGGCTTCCAATCTATATGGATGAAGACACACAACAAGTCAGTATGATTATTGGGAACCCTACTAGGCATCAAAGTCAGCATGTTCAATCAATGGAAATAGACCTAGTGAGGTTACACTGTATTCAAAGAGGACGTGGCCAGGTGCCATCACATAACTACGAGTGTTGTAGAGTATGCTCGGAAAATAGCCAAGGATGTTACCTCGTGCGAGCAGCCCTTCAGAGCTAGTTGGACTGCAAAGAGATTCAACTGTGTCCAGTTTCAGGGTCCATCAACTTGATGCCCGACTATTTCGCTGACCAGATCAAGGATGTTGTCATAATCTCTGATCGCGAAAGGACCAAAGATGCTTGTACCATCATCCCTCTACTTGACGAATCGAAGGTTCGTAACTAAGAACTGATTGAAGTTACTTACGACAGTCAGAGAAATCAGAAGGCTCATGTAGTTATCTATATGTCGGGACCGGTATCGTATGAATCAACTAAGGCTATCCCTTACAAATACGGTGCAACAACAATTGAGAATGGGAAGGAAATTCCATTACCCTCCGTCGTGAATATTGCAGACATCAGTCGAGTAACACGGAGAGGTCGAATCTTCAACAGAGGAGTTGGAGAACCTAGCATAGAAAAGGAACTTCAGACAGAAGCTCCCAATCCACCAGTCAGTCAATCCACTAATCCTGACCTTTCAAGGAACGATGATGAGATGCTGAAGCTCAACCAAAAGAGTGAATACAACATTATTGATCAGCTGTTACAAACTCCTTCAAAGATCTCTGTGTTATCTCTTTTACTCAGTTCTGAAGCCCACAGAGAGGCTCTACAGAAAGTCTTATAATAGGCCTTTGTGGAACAGGATGTGTCAATAAGACAATTCGACAGCATCATCTCCAACATCACTTCCTGCAACAACTTGGGGTTTAGTGATGAGGAATTGACAGAAGAAGTCAAAAGTCACAACATGGCGCTCAATATCACAGTTAACTGCCAAGACGATGCCTTAGCCAGCGTACTGGTAGATACTGGGTCGGCTCTCAATGTTATGTCGAAGTCCACTTTAATGCGACTATCATTTAAAGGACCTCCGATGAGAGGCAGTGAGGTCGTTGTTAAAGCATTTGACAGATCCAAAAAAACGGTTATCGGCGAAGTCGACCTTCCCATAACTATCGGTCCTCACACTTTCCTAGTCACTTTCCAGGTCATGGACATCCGAGCAACATACAGTTGTTTGTTAGGAAGACCTTGGATACACCAGGCTGGGGCAGTCACTTCGACACTTCACCAGAAGCTGAAGTTCAACAAGAATAACCAACTCGTCACGGTCTGTGGAGAACAAGCCTTGATCGTGAGTAAGCATTGTCTACTTATGTAGATCCCGAGGAGGTTGTTGGAACTTAGTTCCAGGCACTTTCAGTAAGTAATGAGAATCAATTAGAGAAAGGAACATCAATCTCCTCGTACAAAGATGCTCTCGAGGTGATCAAAAGTAACAATAGAAAGGGATGAGGACAACTTACCATTCCTACTGACAATAAAACAAAGAAGGGTCTTGGTTTTTCTGCAACCTGTACCCAGACTACTACTAACGATGAAAGTCTTCATCCCATTCAGAACTTCTTCCGTAGTGGAGGTTTCCTTCACCCAGTATCTCATGAAGTATATACCATCAACGAGGGAGATTCCTCCGACACGGATGAGGAATGGAAGTCCTATCTTAATGAGGACGGTTATATGTCTCAGGAAGAGGTGCCTACGCCATTTTGCTATCCCGCATAGAGTCCGAGATTTATACCAAGGTCAGACGTTGAAATGATATATGGAGATTGTGATCCAGAAGGATGTCGTGCTCCACCAAACTCATTAGAGGAGGATACTCTGATGAAAGACAACTTTGACCACGACTATTATGGCCAAATGGATGGCCTGCCTATCTGGCAGTCGTACCCGAGAGACTTGGGGCCAAAGAATCAGCCGAACAATGAATATAAGCTGAGCATCATTAAAAAGAATACATGCGTCCCCACCATGTCATGGGATTAACACTCGGGGAATTCTAAAAATATCCAGCACGACGATGAATTGGCAAAGCTCGCAGGGCTAGAGTTCATCAACTACGCTTTTCCTGAGGTCAACGTCATCGAAAGAGATGACTCCTCCAGTTCTAAAGAAGTGTGGGACACCTTGGGATAACCAAGTGGCAAATACGACTTCATGGTCAAGTATACCGCTCCGGAAATCTCTCGTATCAGGCTCGAGGACATCCAACCAACTGGATAGGGAGATCTACTTGAGAGCACAAATACTATGCAAAATACAACTGAAGAATCCTCCTATGACAACTCTGCCTGGGAGACAGATTCCAATGATCATGCTCCACCAGATATCAGCGTTATTTCTGAAGACAAATCAAGGAAGGTACCCGACTTTGTGATTCACCGAGGAGTTCGCCGCCAATGGGTTACAGTCGATGTTCCGAAGATCGTTCATAAGTCTAAGTAATTGCCGGCTTTATCTTAACCTTTCACCCTGCCCAGGTGAAATGGATGTTTTGATAGGGCTCACTTTTCTGTAAATACCTCTTCGCTTCGCCCAAAGCGACTGAGTTTTGTTTTATAGGGCTGTAGTTTCATGAATCGACTAAATCATAAATAAAATAACGTCGTTCTGTAATTTCTGCATTAATTGTTGTTTTCTCTTTTCGCTTTTTCAGAAAATGGTAATCCTAAAAAACAACAAATAATAAAAACAAGCAGTTTTCCAAAAAATTTACACAGCACACACTCTTGCATTTTCTCTATCTCTTCTAAAAAACAATCATCGCGTCATGTAGATTGCTTTTTTTAAACCCCATTGAAACATACGATCCAATGCCTTCTCCCAACTTTGAACACCAGTATTTGAGGCTGAAGAAGAAGAAGACGAAGAAATTCCATAAGAGATCTCTCGATTACTCAGACAAGATGAAAGGTCCATCGAACCTCACAAAGAGCCGTTGAAAACGGTCAACTTGGGTTCAGAAGAAGAGAGGAAAGAAGTCAAGATTAGGGCACTGCTCAGTCCAACTGTCAAAGAAAGCTTGATTGGACTTCTCAAAGAATTTCTCGATGTATTTGCTTGGTCCTATCAGGACATGCCAGGGTTGGATGCCAGGGTTGAGACGGACTCAGCCAGACATGGCCATCAAAATCAAGGAGGAAGTACAGAAACAGATTGACGCGGGTTTTCTAGCCACATCGGAATATCCTCAATGGTTATCCAACATAGTACCCGTTCCGAAAAAGGACGGAAAGGTCAGAATGTGTGTAGACTACAGGGATCTGAAGAAAGCCAGTCTGAAGGATGACTTTCCCTTACCACACATTGACATGCTGGTAGACAGTACAACGAAGTTCAAAGTTTTCTCCTTCATGGATGGATTCTCGGGCTATAATCAAATCAAATTGGCGCCGAAAGATATGGAGAAAACTTCATTCATTACCCCATGGGGTAACTTTTGTTACAAGGTAATGCCGTTCAGTTTGAAGAATGCCGGGGTAACCTATCAAAGGGCCATGACTACTCTTTCTCATGACATGATACACAAAGAAATAGAGGTATATGTCGATGATATGATTGCAAAATCTAAAACAGAAAAGGAGCGTGTGACCCACCTGTCAAAACTATTCGAGCGTCTGAGAAAGTACAAACTCCGCTTGAATCCCAATAAGTGCATATTCGGTGTCCGTTCAGGGAAACTTCTAGGGTTCATCGTCAGCCAGAAAGGAATTGAGGTTGATCCTAACAAGGTAAAGACCATTCAAGAAATTCCTTCTCCGCGGACTGATAAACAAGTCAGGGGGTTCCTGGGACATCTGAAATACATTTCCAAATTTATATTTCTCATGACCGCGACGTGCGCGCCAATCTTTAAATTACTCAAAAAGAATCAGGACTGCGTTTGGACAGAAGACTGCCAAACCGCATTTGACAGTGTCAAGGAATATTTGTTGAACCCACTGATTCTATCACCTCCAGTGGAAGGAAGACCACTGATCATCTACCTAACAGTCTTGGAAGACTCAATGGGTTATGTACTTGGCCAACAAGACGAAACCAAAAGGAAAGAGTCTGCCATTTACTATTTGAGCAAGAAATTCACCGACTGCGAGACTCGGTGCACTATGCTTCAGAAAACTTGTTGTGCTTTGGCTTGGGTAGCCAAACATCTTCGCCAGTATATGATACGTCATACTACTTGGTTAATATCCGAAATGGATCCAATCAAGTATGTTATTGAAAAGCCTGCTCTCACGGGAAGGATCGCCCATTGGCAGATGTTGTTATCAGAATACGACATCGAGAACCATGCTCAGAAAGTCGTTAAAGGAAGTATTTTAGCCGATCATTTTGCTCATCAACCAATTGACGATCAGGAATCAGTCGGATTTGACTTCCCAGACGAAGATGTCATGTACTTGAAAATGAAAGATTGCGATGAACCGCTACCCAGTGAAGGGCCAAAACTAGGTTCCTAATGGGAACTTATCTTTGACGGAGCTGTCAATCATTATGGAAATGGAATTGGGGAAATCATCTTAACACCTCAGGGTACCCACATTCCTTTCACCGCCCGACTGACATTCAAGTCTACAAACAATGAGGCCGAATACGAAGCTTGTATCATGGGTCTCGAAGAAACGATCGACTTGAGAATTAAGAACTTGGACATATATGGTGACTCAACCCTGGTTATCAATCAGATCAAAGGAGATTGGAATACATATCAGTCCAGGCTGATCCCTTACAAAGATTACGCAAGAAGGTTGTTACCCTTCTTCAACAGAATTGAGTTCTACCACACCCCTCATGAAGAGAATCACATGGCTGATGTGTTAGCCACTTTCTCTTCCATGATTAGCGTAGGTCAATGGAACGACTTACCTAAGATTGAAATAATCTTCCTTGAACGGCCCGCTTACATCTTCACGATTGAAGTAGTCATATACGACAAACCTTTGTATCACGATATCAAATGCTTCCTTCAGAAACAAGAGTACCCGCCTGGGGCATTCAGAAAGGACCCTCAAAAGGCTAGCAGGCAGCTTCTTCCTGAGCGGTGATACACTCTATAAGAGAAACTTCGACATGGTCTTGCTCCGATGCGTAGACAGACCAGAAGCGGACACGCTGATAAAAGAAATTCATGAAGGATCCTTTGGCACTCATGCCAACGGACACACAATGGCGAGAAAAATTATGAGAGCAGGGTACTACTGGTTGACAATGGAAGCCGATTGCTACAAGTACACGAGGAGATGTCACAAGTGTCAGATATACTCAGACAAAATCCATGTACCGCCAATGCATCTCAAAGTTCTCTCTTCCCCATGGCCTTTTTCCATATGAGGAATCTACATGATTGGCATGATCGAACCCAAGGCTTCGAACAGACATCAGTTCAGCCTGGTAGCCATTGACTACTTCACCAAGTGGGTCGAAGCAGCGTCATACGCCAATGTAACCCGACAAGTGGTGGTCCGCTTTATCAAAAACAATATCATCTGCCGTTATGGTGTTCCAAGCCAGATCAATACCGATAGTGGATCCAACTTGAACAACAAAATGATGAAAGAGTTGTGCGCTGAGTTCAAGATCGAACACCATAACTCATCTCTCTACCGACCTAAGATGAACGGAGCGGTAGAAGCGGCTAACAAGAACATCAAGAAGATTGTTCAGAAGATGAAAGTAACCTACAAAGACTGGCATGAAATGCTACCCTTTGCTCTTCACGGTTATCGCACATCTGTCCTCACTTCAACAGGGGAAACCCCTTTCTCTCTAGTATATGGCATGGAAGCAGTGCTTCCCATAGAAGTAGAGATCCCATCAATCAGGGTATTGATGGAAGCTAAGTTAACAGAGGCTAAATGGTGTCAAAGTCGACACAATGAACTGAATCTGATCGAAGAGAAGCGAATAACAGAACTATGCCATGGTCAGTTATATCAGCAAAGAATGAAGAAGGTGTTTGACAAAAAGGTCTGACCTCGCGTCTTCAGGAAAGGAGACCTTGTGCTAAAAAAGATACAATCATTTCTCACTGATTCTCAGGGCAAATGGACTCTGAACTATGACGGCCCCTATGTGGTCAAGAAAGCTTTCTCAAGCGGTGCCATAAGACTCGCAACCATGGATGGAGAGGAATTTGCCTATCCCACAAATGTTGACGTAGTCAAGAAATACTTTGCCTAAATAAATAAATAAAAAACGTCTCGGTGGATTGAAAACCCGAAAGGGCGGTCTAGGAAAAAATTAGAGACATAATAAAAAATTATCCCGATGGATTGGAAACCTCAAAGTACAATCCAGGCAAAAGTTAGGGATTAATGGCAGGTAACTACGTCCAACAAAGGGGAAAATCCCTCAGCGGCAGTTACACCATCCGTCAGGAAAACTCCAGTCAAGGTCATCTTCGACAGAAGCTCAGGATGTCCCGAATTCAAAGTTGGTAGAAGGATATTGGTCGTTATGTTTCAATGTAGCCTTTTCCCTTAAATTACCATTTTCTAACTTTGTAAATACTCCACAGAATCACGCGTTTGGCTGGTTTCCATCCTATCAATAAAATTTGAGCCCTACTGCTTTTGTTTGCAATTCTTATTTGTTTTAGCTTTACAGAACGACATTTTAATATGATCAACGATTCTTGAAATAAAACAAAAATGAATTTACTTGTAAAAAATTTTCTGCTTTTAAAATAAAGATGGAAACTCTTTTGACTGTTGAACATCGAAAGAACATCGATCGCTTCTCTAGAAGTAATCGAACCTCAAAGTGAAAAATCAAAGTATTCCTTCTAAACCAGTGCACCTGAATGAAGGATCAGCTGTGTCAGATGCGAATATTCCGTCCGACATCCCCGACAGAGTTCTTATCTCCTAAGCCCGACCAACGTTGTTCCCCACAGGGACTATCTCTCCTAAGCAAGGCAGAATTGCTATTTTGGTCCCAGTGGTACTTCTTCGTCCCCCGCCATGGCCGAGTATCCAGGAAGGTTCATCCACTAGTCTATATGTCGCGTCAGTTTTGTCAGCATAAACATACATACATCATGCATTATTGATTTACATTCATATTGCATCACTATCACTCTAGTCGGTCTTGTTCCCAAGTGATAAAAGTCCTCTCAATCGAGTTGTCAGTTCTTTCCTTGTCAGGAAACGTCGTGTCTGAACAACCTCTTCTCCAGTTTATTTCTGGATTGAAGGTGGTTCTTTGACCACTTTGATAACTTGAACCTCTGAAAAGCCAGAGAGCTTTCGACAAACATCACTCTTCACCATTGAAGATGATATTTTCGCTGTCCTGGATTGAGGAAGATCCCTAGAGAAAGCCTCTTAATCAAAGATTCGGCAATACAGTAGTTCTCCTTCGGAAAATTCACTGACAAAAAAGGTCATCAGTACCTCAGGATTGGATTGCATCACATGGCATTCCTCCGAGAAGATCTTGAGGAAAAGTATGATGTAATATCCCCAAGCAGGAAATAGTCTCTCAAGAGACTCGTTTTCCCCAGTAGAGTCAACAAATGGCGTCTCCCACAGAGAAGTTTGTGCACCTCTACAGCTCAGACCAATGGGTTCCCCAGCAAGTCTGACATCAAAACTTTTTCCATCAAATGGCATCTCTCCCTAGTAAAAGGAAAATTCGGCGAGAAGTTTGAGGAAAACCGCTACAAATAGTGTCCCTTGTCAAGAAAGTTTATTGACAAAAGAAACCGAGGCCAGTTCCTTGGCTGAAGACCAGGATCGAGGGGAAGTTTATTTCAGAAACTTAGACCAGTTCCTTAGTAGGAAACCAGGACCGAGGGGAAGTTTATTGACAAAAGAAACCGAGACCAGTTCCTTGGTAGGAAACCAGGATCGAGGGGAAGTTTATACCATAAACTGAGACCAGTTCCTTGGTAGAAAACCAGGATCGAGGGGAAATTTTACTTTTTCTAAGTATTGACGCTTAGCAAAAGAAGATGAATACGTACACTACCATTCATAATCACTGTCAAAATTTCGGGTATTCCGATATTTAATCATCTTGCACCCCGAATGCCCGAATACCTTCGCCATTCACACCTTCGGGTCCAAGAAGATTAAATAGGGACATCTGTCATACCCCAAATTTTGACCCCTAAGATTCCCCATCATTGTGCAAACCATCATCACAATATGGATGAACCATCATACCTCATTAGTCTCCCTAAAGATGGGTGAGCATCCACTACAATCAAACTTAAGGTTTCAAGCCCTCTCAAAGCTCTTAGACAAAGGATCAATCAAGGAATGACATGATCAAGAGGACTAAGCCTCAAACATCCACAATGGATTAAGAGGACTCCCACATCAAGGATCAAGCACAAGGCTGCAACATTCCAAGTGGATTAAGCCTCAAGATCACCAGTGTCACCAAATTAGGGTTTTGGTCGACCAGGGCCTCCAGATGAAATTTTTCCTCTGGGCATAAGCCAATGCTTCAAAGAACAACCCAAAATACTCTAAGGGGCCTCTTGGACCCAATCATCTAGTCAATTAAGCCTCAGAGGATGCGTTCATAAAAAAAATCAGGAATTAGGATTTCTTGACCTAATTCACCCCTAAGTTGACTTTTGGGACAAAGCATGAGCCAAATCCTCAAGACATGACTTAAGGGTCCCTAATACACTACATTGATCCATTTGCAACAATGGATTGATCCAAGAAGCTTGAATCACAAGTTTCAAGTTCATCAGAACCACGGTCAGGGTTTCGCGGAAAAAAGTCAATTGTGCCTTTGACTTTTGCCAGGACATGCTCCCAAACCTTGGGACATGATTCAGTACACCCTATAACACCTATAAAATCAATCCATCAAGTTTGATTTAGGTCAAGGACTTGATTTCATAGAGGATCGCACAATTTGGAATTCATTTGATAAAAAGTCAACTGTGCCCAAAAGTCAAAGTTTGACTTTTTGATTTTTTGATCAATTATGGTTCCCTAACCCTAAAATGATGTTAATGTGTGATTAGGATCATCATTCATCAAGAAAAATCAAGAAAAGTGGGATAACTTGTAAAAGGGGTAACTTATGATCCAAGCTAGGATACCAACTTCCAAGGATCATAACTTATGATCCAAGCAACCATTTTGGCTTATCCAAAGATGGATTTGTAGATCTCATGGCATACTTTAAAAGTGTCAACTACACCTCACTCCAATTCTTCATGGATTTTTAGTTATGGAGTGACCAAAATGACAAAAACTTGAAAATGCCACTTTTTCCAACACTTAGTGAAATTTTCACTAAGTCAGAATCTGTTTCACTTTTTTCAAAATGTAAGGGCATTTTTCACTTAGATCCAAAAAGTGTCAAGACAAACTATGATCACCCACATGTTGTATCATATGAGAGCTTAAACTTGGTCATCTCTTAATCTATGCATATTTCCTCGCACAATACTTTTGCCAAATGTTCTTAATCATGCATAGAATGTTTCCCCTCAATTAATTGCTTTGTTTGAATCGTGTATCAAAATTCTCAGCCTTCATGCAAATTTTAGGGTTCTTGAGGTTTTGTCTTGATTTCTTATTCCATGGTTAAAATAAATGAAATTAAAGACCATAGACATGATCGTCAGGTGAAAACGAGGAGATTGATATGTGGATTGTGTGATTTCATCAAGTATTCATTAAGATTCGATAGAAAATGCAAATCTGAGAAAAACTCCCTTCGTGCGTGTTCTTGGCCCATGTTCTTGGCGCCTTTTTCACAAATTTGAATATTTGAATTTTGTAGATTTATTTAATTGATTCAAAAATTAATTTCTCTCTGAGTTTTAATGATTTTGAGCTGATTCTTTTTTTAATAATTTACAAAAATGTTAAAATGTTTTATTTTGCCTAAAATTACCAAAAATATTATTTATTTCATATACTTGATATTTTTACAAAGAATTAATCTTTTATTTGTTTTTTTACATTTAAAATATTTTTTCTCCTTGATTTTCCAAATTTAATTGGCTTCCAATCATTTTGTGGATATAAACATGATTTTTGAAACATTGATCCAAGACCACCACTCATTTTTCACATGTTTTCAATACTTTTTATTAATTTTTTTTAACAAAATTAATTCATTTTTTAAACAAAATTAGGGTTTTGATTAATTCAACCCTCATCAATCATTTTCAAACACTCATGGGCCTCTAATAGAGTGTAAGACCCAACCCCTTTGAAAATAATACCTTTGGGCCTCACACATTGTATAAGTCCCTCTGTATATTTTTAAAACAACGGCGCGATCGTCGTCTTTTTTAACAAAATCAATTGGGCTTCTCCTTGAGCTATAAGACCCATCTTTGTTCATTTTCAAACTCTTTGGGCCTCTAATAGAGTGTAAGACCCAACCCCTTTTTGAAACCAAAATGATTTGGGCCTAAGATGTTGTATAAGACCCACTGTGTTTTCAAAAACTTCAGCGGATCGGCGTTTTCAAACAAATAACCCTGGGCTTCTCCTTGAGTTGTAAGTCCCATCTCTTATACAAAAATAAATCTTTGGGCCTCTAATAGAGTGTAAGACCCATCCCCTTGTACATAAAAACTTTTTGGGCCTCAGTCATTGTATAAGTTCCAAACGATCTTTAAGACAGCGGTGCGATCACGTTAAAACTTGGGCCTCTCCTCGAGCTGTAAGCCCCAACAATCTTTTCAAAGCACTTTCTCCTTTGATTTTGAATTCAAATATATGTTTTTATCAAAACTTTCTTTAATTTATTTGTTGAACAACTAACAAAACAACATGGAAACTCTACACGGGTAAGTGTTTATCCGCTTTCATTTACCGCTTTCATACGTATATAACTGTATTGTGGGACTGTTTCACTATAAGTCTTCTTTCACATCCTTTTATATACTTGTCACATATCCACTGTGTAATACTAGTATAGTTATTTATAGGTTTTCCCAACAACTACGTCTAGAACTAGGTAAAGCCTATTGGTCACTCTCGAATACAAACATAACTAGATCCCCCGTAGGATTCCAGATACAGTCTTCCCTTCTCTTGGGGTTAAATAATATGGAACATAGAGAAAGGCAGTATTCTCGGTGAACCTTTTCTTAGTCTGTCACCCTTAGAAATTGTCAAAGAAACTCTAACTCCCCAGAGATGATCTTTTCTCAGTGAATGGCATCTCTTGAGTTTCTTCCAAATTCTCGAACTTTCCTGGAATGATCTCTTCTCTGTGAATTGCATTTCTTGAACTTCTCTTGGTTTGGGGACCCACAGGCTTCCTAAAAGCATCCCCGCCTCCTCTTGGGCATTGTACAAGGACCCTTCGGCTTCTTAGAAGTTCGCATGCCTTCTCTTGGGCTTAATACAAGGACCCTGACGACCTCTTAAAGGTATAAGACAGAACTTAGTCATCCTTTGCTAGAGCAGTCTTTCCAGTGTCAAAACTCGGCCATTTTAGGGTTGATACTCATCCCTTAATGCCCGCGCCTCCTCTTGGCATTGTACAAAAGATAAAACTCTAGACTTGGATAGTCTAAAACTCTTGAGTCTCAAAGACATTCTCAAGTTCCTTTCAAACATAGAAAAAACACCGATCACTCTAGATCAATCTCCAGCAGAAACCCGGTCTCTCTCGTGAGAGTTCCCCACACTTCGACCCGCTTCAGGATCTCAATAATCCTCAGCAGTAAGTCAACGTCCGTCTTTGGCTTTGTACAAGACATGTAAAAACACTCTCTTGTTGAGTATAAGAGACTCTCTTGTTGAGTCAATCTCCTTTTAACCTCAATCTCAGGCTTCGTACGAGACAACAAATCACTCTCTTGTTGAGTATAAAAGACTCTCTTGTTGGGTCAATCAACCTTCAGACTCTGTTGATGAGTCAATCACTTGTTCAAGACTCTCTTGTTGAGTCAACCTTTTTAGCATCCGTCTTGGGCTTTGTACAAGACATAAAGAACATTTTCCCCGGAAAAGTCACACTTCCAGCCTCCTCTTAGGCTTTGTATAAAGAAACCTCCGGTTGAGTCAATCAACCTCTTAGCATCAAACTTGTGCTTTGATCCGGGCACACAAAAATCAACAATTCCCTCAGAGGAAGTCCAATCCCTCTTTAGAGATGACAAGTTCTCTCTCAGTCAAACCCTTTAGCTTCACATCTTGGGCTTTGAACAAGATATAAATCACCTTTAGCTTCAATCTTGGGCTTTGAACAAGACACCAAAGCATCTCTTTCCTCCCATAGAATAGGAGGAACTACGATCGCTCTGATTTCCTTGTTACGTTGAATGGGAATATGTAGGCATAAGATTGTGAAATCTTAGCGAGCATACTAATCAAAAACTCAAAGTCCAGTACCTTCACACATCCATCAAAAACATCAAACCTAGTACCTTACCAAAAGCCTCCTGTACAGTCACGACACTCCGTTCTTAAACGAAATAACTTAAAGATAGACCCCCTATTTTGATAGCATCTGTAAACCAACAGTTTTGACTGTTTAACCTCAGTATGCAAGCAAGGTTAATTGGAGACATCTATTTCCCTTCCTTAATCAGCTTCACAGGATAAAAAATGAATCGAACTGTAGTACCAAAGCGATAGTGATTCGAAACCACAAAAATCGCGCTACACCAGGCCCAATGCCATCAAAGAAAGTTATTCCGTACAAGTACGGTGCAACCATAATAGAAGATGGAAAAGAAGTTGCACTACCATCCGTTGTCAACATTGCTGATATCAGTCGAGTCACCCGAAGTGGCCGAATATTCAACAGAGGAGTTAGAGAACCTGCAAAAGAAAAGGAACCTCAAACTGAAGTTCCAAATCAACAAATTGGTCAATCCAGCAATGCAGAGCCCGTGAAAAATAACGATGAAATGTTAAAACTCATCCAGAGAAGTGAATACAACATTGTAGATCACCTATTACAAACTCCTTCTCGGATATCCGTGTTGTCTCTCCTACTCAGTTCAGAAGCTCACCGAGAAGCTCTACATAAAGTCTTGGAACAGGCCTTTGTAGAACAAGATGTAATAGTGGGTCAGTTTGACAACATTATTTCCAACATCACTTCCTGCAACAATTTGGGTTTCAGTGATGAAGAACTTCCAGAGGAAGGCAAGAATCATAACATGGCACTCAATATCACAGTCAATTTACAGGATGATGCTTTATCTAGTGTGCTCGTAGACACAGGTTCTTCCTTGAACGTCATGCCAAGGTCAACTTTGGTACGTGTTAGTTCTTGTGATTGGCTGAAATTTTGGTAAAACAATGTTAATGTCATGGTTGATGTTTCAACATGAGCTTCTAACATTATTGGTTAACTTTCTGGTTTTAGTGTTGAAGAGTTAAAGTGCTGAAGAGTGATGTCACATGCGATGTCTTGACATCACTATACCAGAACATTAAAACATCAGGTTGTGATGTTTTTAGGGCTGCGCGCATTATGTTGATTTAAGGAAATCTGTTAGTTAGATTGGATGCGAATTTCTTGGTGCAATCATTAATGTAGAAGATGAGTTTGTTGCAAATTTAATGCAAAAAGATATGGAGAACAATCAGAGTTAATTATGAAGATTTAATTGAAGATCTATTAAGGAGAGAATCTGTTGCAGATTTGGTGCAGAAGACTTGAAGGCCCAAATCCAGTTGGGAAAAGGTTATAAATAGAATGCTTGTAATTTAGAATTGGTACGAGTCCAAGATGTAGATCATTAGGGCTTAGTCTAAGTGAACCACTCGGGTTGTGAGATGGTCACTGTGTTATTACTCATAAACCTGTAGGTAAAGAGTATTGTATTGTTCTTGGAGGAAGCTTTGAAGCAACTCCAAAGGGTGTCATGGAAGTGTGACTTCTAGTTTTCTGTGTTTGAAAAGTTGTTGGTAATCAAGCTGTTGATGCAGTGGCGGAGAAGTTGACTGCTAGACATCATTGCGATGATTGGGAGTGAGATGAAGTCTCTTATCTAGGGAGGACTTAGATAGAAGGGTCATTGGGTAGTGATTAAATTAGGTAGATGTCAACTGGTTTGTTGAGTCTGTAATTTGATACTACTAATAGTGGACTTCCTTCCTGGCTTGGTATGTCCGCAGATGTAGGTTGTTGAACTGAACTGGGTGAACAATCCTTGTGTGTGGTTTATGCGTTTCTATTTCTATTATTGACTTGTTCAACAGATATTGATGTTGTGACATTGCACTTGACATCACATGTCTGTACCAGAATTTCAATTGGTATCAGAGCAGGCATCCTGTCTGTTTTTGGATGAGATCTTGGGAAGATACTTTCTGGTTCATGAACAAGGAAGAGAGTTGTTTGGATGATCCCTTGGATTGAAGGTTGGACTATTCATGATAAAGTATTGTTGGCACGTGGTTTATGCTGATAGTGTGCAAGGTTTTTAAGTAGTGCCTGAAGGTTGTTGAGGAGTTGTTATGTGTTCCGCTGCATGGTATCTGTTGTAACCCTGGTTGGTTCTTGCATCTCTGGTGTTGAGATTCTAGGAAGATATTCTCTTGGAAAGACATTAGGGTTTGGTCTCCTCAGCAGGATATCCTATGATGTTGTAGTTTATGCAAGACAGCTTCAACCGGTTGGTTAGAGAGGCCAACGTTACTTGAGGATTATCTCATATCCTTGTTTGGGAGTGAGCTGTTCATAAGGTGAATAGATCTTCTAAAGAATGTTTGACATGGAAGGATTAGAAGAAGAATATATTTCAAGTCAGACATTGAAGACCAATCTGTTCAGTACAGTGATTCCTTCTTTATCATCTTTCTTGATGGTGAAAGAAGAGGGTAGAGCCAAAGCAAAAGAGTATCACTGTCAAATCTTTCATGCGGGAGTGAAGATCTTGATAAGTTATCTCTTAAGCTTAGTTGTGGTGACCTAAGGAGGAGGAAGTTTCATCAAGAAAGAAGCTGAGCTTAATATGTCAATGTCTCGACATCGCGCTACACATCAGCAGTTTATGGTAAATGCTAAGTCAAAGACCTATTTGATTGTAGCTGTTTTGAAAGATCTCTGAAGCTATGAAGTTGAAAATTTTTTGAGATGCTGTTCATAATGTCATAGCATTTCAGCTGGAGCTGGTTGAAGAAAAGGTAGTAATCTTGATAGCAGAAGAGAAGGAGATGATCCTTGTTTGAGCTAAACTGTCTGAGGACAATATTATAGGGAAAATGCATCCAAGAGTCTGTGTGCAGTAGCAGTGTAAATCAGCCTGTGGTCAATTGGTGTCTGCATTAGTTGTATAGAATGAACTCTTCCAGTTTTGTGGCTTGAAGGATTGGAAGTAGCAGATTGTCTATGGTATGCTTATACTCTGGCTTTAGATGCAGAAGGATGGCAGTTATCACTCTTAAGTTAGACAAAAGGTCTGAACCTTGTGCTTATAAGAAGAAGCTTCTAGAAGAATGTGTTATGCAAATTACTGCAGTTTTGGAAGTTGATAAGATGAAGATGGAAGAAGACATCATAATCTTGATGGTTACAGCTTGGATTAGTTTATTTCTGATCTAAGTGGTTTGGAGCATGGTGTTTGCTCTGGTTGTGAAGGTCGAGGATGAGTGGCAGAAGGTAGTGCTGAATTCAACAGTTGGATGACATAATGTTCTGACATCTAGCTTAACATCAGGAGTCTCAGCTGGTGATGTGGCACATCAGCTAATGATAGGGTGATCTACAGGAATGAACAATAGGATGCTTCAAAAAGAACGTTCTCTTGGCAGTTTGCGGGAACTGCAGGAAGGAGAAGATGTGGCATGGCCATGGCTTAGGGAGTCTAAGTGTGTTTGCTTTTGAGCAAGTGGAACATATGACTTAAAGATCAAGGTTCCTTGGAGGATCAGGATAATCAGAGTGTGGCAGCTGGTTATTATTGAGGGACAAGCTACTCTTGGGCAGAAGGGTGATGAGTTGAAGACTCAAGGAGATTATTCTTCTTGAAGGTGGAAGAGAGATGTTCTAACTTGTGTTGAGGTTGGATGTTTATGCTCTGGTTTAGGAACTTGGTGCCTACATTATGCATAAGGAGCGTCTACATAGTCATACAGGAGAATGATGAAGTAGAAGGTCTTCCTGGGATGGAGAATGTAGTGAAGACTGAAGTAGATCAGGGTCTTGCTAATGGTAGAAGAAAAGCCTGTGAAGGGGACATGGACCTATTGTCAAGTCATGCTAGATCAGCCTGGCAAGATGTGAAGTTTTGGAGCATGTGAAGATATAAAACCAAGAGGGAATTATATCTGATGTTAGGACAACACTCCGAAGGTGTTGAGTTTTGAGCCAAGAAAGTTAGTTGTGCTCATGGTGGAGTATCAGGTCAAGTCACTTACCTAATCTGAAGTGATCAGCGGTGTGAATTTATAAAAGAGGGATCAGCTAGTGCCACAAGTGTACATAAAAGTATGTCAGACCAAATGTCATGCCTTGTATGAGAAGGTAATCTTATTCTGTCTAATAGTAGATACTTTGACGGGAGACTTAGTATTTATCTATTAGTGATGCTGTGCATAAGGGTAAATACTTTGACGGGAGACTGAGTATTTGTCTAGAGAATTATGCAAATCTGTGTCTGGATAGTTTGTTTGCGACCATGATGGAGTAGCTTGATATTTGAAGATGACAACCTGAGGTAGCCTTATCAGCTGACTATATTAGAAGTGTGTGAATGAAGGAGTGAGCATCATCTGCTGGCTGTTTCTAAAGACCTTGTTGGGAGCTTGGCAGTTGTCTGATGTGTGGATGGAATTTAGTTTTCTGAATTGTGTGAGAGCTTATTCCTCTCTGTTGTGATCAGGTGGTTATGATGCAGAAGATGTGAGCTGCTGATGTCCTACATGATGTTACAACATCTTTGTCTGGTGTGAAGGTCTAGGACTGTGCGTATGAAGTTGGAAGAAGCAGAATTAGTGTCTGAAGAGGTATGATCTGATCAGAATAACTGTAGTTAAGGAGGGTTCTTCTAAAACAAGTAAAAGGTGGTGGCATCCCTTATCTTATGTTGCAAGTGAACTAAAGACATTTGTTATGGAATATGTGAGAAATTCCAAATCAAGTGGGCGTTTATATTGGACTTGGCAGACCATGTATCTGAAATAAACATGATGAGATTATGCTCAACAAATACAAGAAATGGCAGTTCTTAATGTTGAGAATGTGGCAATTTCATTGTGCCTTTATCTGGTGTCAAGTATTCATCTTCATAAGGAGCATTGGGTGTTCATGTCAGGGGGAGATAATGCTACTGTCTATGGTCTTTACTGCAAGGGTGCAGATTATTGTGAAGATTGCGCAGAGTGGTGTCAATCAACATGATGGGACATGTACTACTGAGTATGGTTGGGTGTTCCTAAGGCTGGTATGCTAGTGCTTATGAGGAGGCTGAAGAGCAGAATTGTTGTATCTAGGAAAAATTATTTTTCTGGAGGAATCTAGAAGGGATTGTGAGTTGTGCTGATCAATAGATGTCGTGCTTGTGTTTTGGAATCTTTCGAAGTGTATTGGGTTGATAATATTGTGAGCCAGCAGACAATGTCTGATGTGATGTCAGAACATGGTATAGGACATGTTTGTCTTGAGCCAGACAAGGAATTATTCTGGACGGTGGTGTAGGGATAAGGTGGAACACGTGTCTTCGACTATGCATGGAACTGTTTTGGAATAATTTATGGTAAAGATCAGTTAGGAAACAAGAAAAGTGGTCAAGACTGTTTTGGACGGTAGGCATTGAATTTGGAAGGAGTTTTTAGTACCTAAAATAGCGTTTCTGTGACCAAGAACCTTGACATATTCAAAGCTCGTTAATTCCTAAGTAACTGATCACCTATTTATAAGGGTTATTCTGTTCTCCTTCAACCAGTGAGTGTTCTTGTTTCATAAGTCTTATGGCTTTTGTTCGTTTTTGGGTGAGCACTACTTGGGTCTGGTTCAGTGAGGGCTTCCTATGCCAATTTGTGGCTAAAAAGGGGGAGAAAGGAAAGGGTTTTGCTAAATGGTTTGCGCAGATGCTATGTCTGGAGTCTGCAGTTCCAGATGTGATTCAGAGATGTCGAAGAGGATTTCCTATCCTTAAGTTGGTGTTGAGTCTTTGTGACTTGTGTCCTGAGTTATGAACACAGTTGTGACTTGTGTTCTGAGTTACCTGGGCTGGCAGAATGGCACTTCTTAAGTTTCATCTTATGCCACAGATTAAACCCGGTGTCTGATCAATGAAGGTGTGCAGAATTATCTTATGCCACCATTGGTCTTTTATGTATAGACAAACATTTCTTTTTTGGAGGAGTCTTCTACATTTGTTCTGGGTCTGTCCTGGAAGGAAAAAGAAATGTGTTGTGTTGAGGGGGAGTGTCAGAAATCTTCTTCCTCATGTGCACCAAATGACTTCAGGACTGTCTACAGTTTAGGTCCTGATGTGCTGCCTGGAGTTGATGTTATATGGTGATGTTATGTCCAACATGATGTCCTAACATCATTCAAAATTAGCCAAGAAGATGATTCTCCATGATTGCTGTACACAGTAGCTACTGATGATTACTGTTAGGATCAGATGACTTCTCACAGTAGTATAGGGTTGTAATTGCTGATGTAATTAGAGCGGTAATGTTTATATATTTATTTTAGCCAAAATTAGCCGAAGGGGGAGATTGTTAGTTCTTGTGATTGGCTGAAATTTTGGTAAAACAATGTTAATGTCATGGTTGATGTTTCAACATGAGCTTCTAACATTAATGGTTAACTTTCTGGTTTTAGTGTTGAAGAGTTAAAGTGCTGAAGAGTGATGTCACATGCGATGTCTTGACATCACTATACCAGAACATTAAAACATCAGGTTGTGATGTTTTTAGGGCTGCGCGCATTATGTTGATTTAAGGAGATTTGTTAGTTAGATTGGATGCGAATTTCTTGGTGCAATCATTAATGAAGAAGATGAGTTTGTTGCAAATTTAATGCAAAAATATATGGAGAACAATCAGAGTTAATTATGAAGATTTAATTAAAGATCTATTAAGGAGAGAATCTGTTGCAGATTTGGTGCAGAAGACTTGAAGGCCCAAATCCAGTTGGGAAAAGGTTATAAATAGAATGCTTGTAATCTAGAATTGGTACGAGTCCAAGATGTAGATCATTAGGGCTTAGTCTAAGTGAACCACTCGGGTTGTGAGATGGTCACTGTGTTATTACTCAGAAACCTGTAGGTAAAGAGTATTGTATTGTTCTTGGAGGAAGCTTTGAAGCAACTCCAAAGGGTGTCATGGAAGTGTGACTTCTAGTTTTCTGTGTTAGAAAAGTTATTGGTAATCAAGCTGTTGATGCAGTGGCGAAAAAAGTTGACTGCTAGACATCATTGCGATGATTGGGAGTGAGATGAAGTCTCTTATCTAGGGAGGACTTAGATAGAAGGGTCATTGGGTAATGATTAAATTAGGCAGATGTCAACTGGTTTGTTGAGTCTGTAATTTGATACTACTGATAGTGGACTTCCTTCCTGGCTTGGTATGCCCCCAGATGTAGGTTGTTGAACCGAACTGGGTGAACAATCCTTGTGTGTGGTTTATGCGTTTCTGTTTCTATTATTGACTTGTTCAACAGATATTGATGTTGTGACATTGCACTTGACATCACATGTCTGTACCAGAATTTCAGTACGATTATCTTTTCAAGGCACCCCCATGAGAGGCAGTGAGATCATAGTCAAAGCTTTTGACGGATCCAGGAAGACAGTTATCGGCGAAGTCGACCTTCCCATAACCATTGGTCCCCACACATTTCAAGTCACCTTCCATGTCATGGACATCCAAGCAGCATACAGCTGTTTATTGGGACGACCTTGGATTCATGAAGCAGGGGCAGTCACTTCGACACTTCACCAAAAGCTGAAGTTTGTCAAGAACGACAGGTTGGTCACAGTATGCGGAGAACATGCTTTAATTGTAAGAAATTTATCGTCATTCTCATATTTAGAACCAGAATAGGTTATTGGAACCCAATTTCAAGCACTCTCTATGAGCAATAAGAATCATCAAGAAAAAGGAACATTGATTTCCTCGTATAAAGATGTTATCCAAATAATGGGAAGCAGCGACATAAAAGGATGAGGGCAAGTTGTGATTCCTGTTGATAACAAGACAAGAAAAGGTCTCCGTTTTTCTCTAGCATTTACCAAGAATACAAAGAAGGATGATGCCACTCGACCTATTCAAGATTTCTTCCACAATGGAGGCTTCCTCCACCCAATTTCTCAAGAAGTCCACACCATCGAGGAAAATGGTTATTCTGATACGGATAAAGAATGGAAATCCTATTTCAACGTTGAAGGTTATATATCCCAGGAAGAAACATACATGCCATTTTGCTCTCCGAAGCAAAGTCCCAGATATATACCAAGATCAGATGTCAGAATGATCTACGAAGATTGCGATCCCGAGGGTTGTCGTGCTCCACCCAACTCATTGGTAGAGGATACTCTGATGAAATACAACTTTGATTACAACTCATATGATCCCATGGATGATTTGCCCATTTGGAAACCTTACATGGAAGATTCAGGGCAAAAGAGTCAGCCAGAGAATGCATATCTGCTGAATGACCTTGAGAAAAATCCACCTGTTCTCCCAGAGTTGTGGAAGCCTTACCAGGAAAATTCTGAAAATGTCAAACATAATATTGATAAAGTTGCAAGAATCGCAGGACAAGAATTT
The DNA here is from genome assembly GCA_022829125.1 of Lathyrus tuberosus. NCBI lineage: Eukaryota > Viridiplantae > Streptophyta > Magnoliopsida > Fabales > Fabaceae > Lathyrus > Lathyrus tuberosus. Next base: position 2,125,129 of record JALAZF010000285.1, on the reverse strand, counting down.
ATCAACTTTGCATTTCCTGAGGTCAATGCCATTGAAGAAGATGATTCATCTATCCCCTCAGAAACTTGGGATGCTGTGGGGAAGCCAAGCAGTAAGTTCGACTTTCTCTGAAGTACATTGCTCCCGAAAGCTCTCGTATCAGATATGAAGACATCCGGCAAACGGGATGAGGAGATCCTCTTGAAAATGAAAATACTAGTGAAAATACAACAGAAGAGTCCTCTTATGATAACTCTGCATGGGAAGAAGACTCTAGTGATCCAACTCCGCCAGAAATTAGTGTCATTACTAAAGATAATCTGAGAAGAAAACTACCAGACTTTGTAATCCACAGAGGAGTTCGTCACAATTGGGCCGCCGTCGATGTCCCGAATATCGTTCATAAATCAAAGTAATTGCCTCGTCTTTGTTTTAACCTTTCATTTTGCCCGGGTGAAAAGGATGTTTTATAGGGCTTGCTTTTCTTTAAATATCCCTCTTCGCTTTGCCCAGAGCGGAAAAGTTTTGTTTTATAGGGTTTATGTTTCAAGAATCGACAAATCATAAATAAGAATGTCAATCTGAATTCCTACATTTATTGCTATTTTCACTTTTTGCTTTTCCAGAAAATGGTAATCCTAAAAAATAACCCAAAATAAAAATAAGTATTTTTCAAAATACACTGCACACACTTTTGCATTCTCTCTGTCTTTTCTAAAAAAGAATCACCACGTTATGCAGATTATTTGTTTTAAACCCCATTGAAACCTACGATCCAATGCCTTCTCCCAACTTTGAGTTCCCGGTATTTGAAGCCGAAGAAGAAGGGGATGAAGAAATTCCAGATGAGATCTCTCGATTACTCAAAAATGAGGAGAAATCCATTCAACCTTACAAAGAACCGTTGGAAACAGTCAATTTGAGTTCAAAAGAGGAGATAAAAGAAGTTAAAATTGGAGCACTATTCCATCTAACTGTCAAAGAAGGCTTGATAGAACTGCTCAAAGAATTTTCAGATGTGTTTGCTTGGTCTTACCAAGACATGCCAGGGTTGGATACCAACATCATGGAACATCACTTACCACTAAATCTAGAATGTCCTCCGGTTAAACAAAAATTGAGAAGGACTCACCTTGATATGACCATCAAAATTAAGGAAGAAGTGCAGAAACATATCGACACAGGCTTCCTTGCCACCTCAAAATATCCTCAATGGTTAGCCAACATAGTGCCAGTTTCCAAGAAAGACGGAAAAGTCAGAATGTGTGTAGACTACAGGGATTTAAACAAAGCAAGTCCGAAAGATGTTTTCCCCTACCACACATTGACATGCTGGTTGACAGCACATCAAAATTCAAACTCTTCTCCTTCATGGATGGATTCTCGGGCTATAATCAAATCAGAATGGCGCCAGGAGACATGGAGAAAACTTCGTTCATCACCCCATGGGGCACCTTTTGCTATAAAGTAATGTCGTTTGGTCTAAAGAACGTAGGAGCAACTTATCAAATGGCTATGACAACTCTGTTTCCTGACATGATGCACAAAGAAGTTGAAGTATATGTCAATGACATGATTGCCAAATCTAAAACAGAAGAAGAACATGTGGAACACCTATCAAAGTTATTCCAGCGTCTGAGAAAATACAAAGTCCGCTTGAATCCCAGTAAATGCACATTCAGTGTTCGTTCAGGAAAGCTCTTAGGATTCATTGTCAGCCAAAAAGGAATTGAGGTTGATCCCGACAAAGTCAAGGCCATTCAAGAAATGTCTGCTCTAAAGACTGAAAAATGAGTAAGAGGATTTTTGGGACGTCTGAATTACATCTCGACATTCATATTCCTCATGACCGCGACATGCGCGCCAATTTTCAAACTACTCAGAAAGAACAAAAACTGTATATGGATAGAAGATTGGCAAAAGGCTTTTGACAGCATCAAAGAATATCTGCTAAAACCACCCATTCTGTCTCCTCTAGTGGAAGAAAGACCACTGATCATCTACTTAACAGTCCTGGAAGATTCTATGGGTTTTGTGCTTGGCCAACAAGATGACACAAAAAGAAAAGAGTCTGCCATTTATTACTTAAGCAAGAAGTTCGCGGACTGTGAAACTCGATACACTAAGCTCGAGAAAACTTGCCGCGCTCTAGCTTGGGCAGCTAAACGTCTTCTCCAATACATGATTTGTCACACTACTTGGTTAATCTCCAAAATGGATCCAATCAAGTACGTCTTTGAAAAGTCTGCTTTAACGGGAAGGATTTCCCGTTAGCAGATGTTGTTATCAGAATACGACACCGAGTACCATGCTAAGAAATCCGTCAAAGGAAGTATTTTAGTCGATCATCTGGCTCATCAACCGATTGACGATCAGGAATCAATCAAATTTGACTTCCCAGACGAAGATGTAATGTACCTAAAAATAAAAGATTGCGATGAACCGCTACCAGACGAAGGGCCAGAACCAGGATCCCAATGGGGATTAATATTCGACGGAGCTGTCAACGCTTATGGAAATGGAATTGGGGCAATCATTGTTACACCTCAGGGTACCCATATTCCTTTCACCACCAGATTGGCATTCAAGTGTACAAACAATGAGGCTGAATATGAAGCTTGCATCATGGGTCTCGAAGAAGCTATCGACTTAAGGATAAAGAACTTAGATGTGTATGGAGACTCATCCCTGGTTATAAATCAGATCAAAGAAGAGTGGAACACACATCAACTGGGATTGATTCCTTACATAGACTACACAAGAAGTTTGTTACCTTTCTTCAACAAGATTGACTTTCACCACATTCCTCGTGAAGAAAACCACATGGCTGATGCACTAGCTACCTTATCATCCATGATTAATGTGAATCAATGGAACGATGTACCCAAGATTGACATAATGCGCCTTGATAGGCCCGCTCACATATTTGCAATAGAAGTCGTCATCGGTGACAAACCATGGTATCAAGATATCAAATGCTTCTTTCAACAACAGGAATACCCGCCTGGGGCATTAAGAAAAGATAGGAAGACTCTCAGAAGACTGGCTGGTAATTTCTTCCTGAATAATGAGGTGCTATATAAAAGAAACTTCGACATGGTTTTGCTCAGATGCGTGGATAGACACGAAGTAAACATGCTAATGAAAGAGATTCATGAAGGTTCCTATGGCACTCATGCCAATGGGCATATAATGGCAAGAAAAATCCTGAGAGCAGGATATTATTGACTAACAATGGAATCTGATTGTTACAAGTACATGAGGAAGTGTCACAAGTGTCAGATATACGTCGACAAAATTCATGTGCCTCTGACGCATCTCAAAATTCTCTCTTCTCCATGGCCTTTTTCTATATGGGGAATTTACATGATTGGCATGATTGAACCCAGAGCTTCAAATGGACATCGGTTCATCCTGGTAGCCATTGATTACTTCACCAAATGGGTCGAAGCAGTATCATATACCAATGTGACCAGACAAGTGGTGGTCCGATTTATCAAAAACAATCTCATATGCCATTATGGTGTTCCAAGACAGATCATTACCGATAATGGATCGAACTTGAACAACAAGATGATGAAAGAATTATGTGTTGAATTCAAAATTGAACACCATAACTCATCTCCCTACCGGCCTAAGATGAATGGAGCAGTAGAAGAAGCTAATAAGAATATCAAGAAAATCATTCAGCAAATAGTTGTAACCTACAAAGATTAGCATGAGATGCTACCATTTTCTCTTCATAGTCATCGCACATCCGTTCGCACTTCAACAGGGGCAACCCCTTTCTCTCTGGTATATGGTATGGAAGCAGTGCTCCCCATAGAATTAGAGATACCATCAATAAGAATCTTGATGGAAGCCAAGCTAACAGAAGCTGAATGATGTCAAAGAGAATACAATAAACTGAACCTAATCGAAGAAAAAAGAATGACGGCTTTATGCCATGGTCAGTTATATCAAAAAAGGATGAAGAAAGCTTTTGACAAAAAGGTCCAACCTCGGATATTCAGAGAAGGAGACCTCGTGCTCAAAAAGATCCAATCATTTCTCACTGATTCCAGGGGCAAATGGACTCCAAATTACGATGGTCCCTATGTTGTTAAGAAAGCCTTTTCAGGCGGTGCCTTGATACTCGCAACCATGGATGAAGAAGAGTTTACCTACCCCACAAATATCGATGCAGTCAAGAAATACTTCGCCTAAATAAATAAAAAAACGTCTCGTTGGACTGAAAACCCGAAAGGGCGGTCCAAGAAAAAAATAGAGACATAAAAAGAAAATAATCATCCCGATAGATTGAAAACCTAAAAAAGGTATTCTAGGAAAAAGTTAGAGATTTATGTCAAGTAACTGCATCCGACAAAATTGAATCATCAGAAGCAACATCATATATCAAAGAATCCTCAAAGAAGTCACCTTCAACAGAATCTCAAGAATATCCAGAATTCAAAGTTGGTAGAAGGATAGTGGTCATTATGTTTCAATATAACCCCTTTCCCTTTAAATTACCATTTTCTAAACTTTTTAATGCTCCATGGAATCACACATTAGGCTGATTACCATTCTATCAATATAAATTTGAACCCTTATGCCCTTTGTTTGCAATTCTCATTTATTCTGCTTTGCAAAATGACATTTTAATATGATCAACATTCTTGAAACAAAAAAAAAAGGAATTTACTTTTGTTTTCAAAATAGAAATTTCAAATTTACTTTTGCTTTTAAAATAAAGATGGCAATTTCCTTTTGATTAATGAACACGAGAGGAACATCAACAACTTCTCCAAAAGAAATCAAACTTCAAAATGCATAATCAAAATATTTCTTGTGATCAGTATATCCCGAGTGGAGGACCAATTACTTCAAGACTGATAAGATGGAGTATCCCACCTATCACTCCCAGGAGTCGCATTTTGTTATTGCCAAGAATATGAAAAGTTTAGCAGCAGGAATTTGTTCCCTCAACATATCAGCGATACTTTTAATCCCCCTAGAGTGGACGAGTATCCCGTTGTGCTCATCACCAATCCGTATGTCATGTTAGTTTTGTCAGCATAAGCATTTCATACATACATCATGTATAATTCATTCATATTCATATTCATTTTGCATCTCATATTTCAATCAGATTGGTCACGTTTATCCCCGAGGGATAAATGTCCTCTCTCCGTTAGAGTTGTCAACCTTAGGAAGAAAAAGATATATTCTTTCTAAATCTACACTGAGTTTGATCCTCGTGTAAGATTTTCCTTCAATTTTCCTTTCCACACTTGGATAGGATAAAATCCCAGTTTGAGTTCTTTCCTCATCGAAAAATGTCTCGTCTAAACAATCTCTCTCCATTTTATTTCTGGACTGAAACCGGTCCTCGACCACTTTGCTAACTTGAACTTCTGAAAGACAAGAAGACATTTGGTTATAAACCTTTCGAACTCTACTTTTAGCCACTAAAGATGATATTTTTTCTTTCCCGAATTAAGGAAAATTCCCCGCGGAAGCTTCTCAACAAAAGATTCTTGGCAATATAGACATCACATTCTCCAAGAAATCTATACCGATCGACAAACAAAGAAGTCTGTCTTTGCCCCATAAATTCCCGATAAGTCGACAAATGGCAGTCTCTCCCCGAGAAGTTTGTCCCACTTTCAAGGAAATCATCAGCACCTCAAAATTGAATCACATCACATGGCATCTCTCTGAAGAAGTCTCGAGAGGAAGTATGATGTAATTTCTCCAGCAAATGGCATCTCCAACAGAGAAGTTTGCACACCTCTGCAATTCAGACAAATGTTCCTCCCAGCAAGTCTAACATCGAATTTTTACTCATCCTATGGCATCTCTCTGAAGAAGTCTTGAAGATAAATACGATGAAGCACATTTTTCCATCAAACGACATCCCCCAATAAATCTCAGCGAGAAGTTTGATGAAAACCCTCACAAATAGCATTCCTTGTCAAGAGAAGAACTCGACAAGAAGGAACCAAGACCAGTTCCATGGCTGAAGACCAGGATCGAGGGGAGGTTTATTTCAGAAGAAACTAAGACCTATTCCATGGCTGAAGACCAGGATCGAGGGGAGGTTTACTTCAAAAGAAACTAAGACCAGTTTCGTGGCTGAAGACCAGGATCGAGGGGAAGTTTCACCCTTTTCTAAGTGACATTACTTAGTAAAAGAAGATGGATGAGCAAATTAACTGCCATTCACATCCACAATCAAAATTTTGGGTATTCTGATATTTAATCCACTTTTACCATGAACGTCTGAATATCTTTGCCATTCACACCTTCAGGTCCAAGAAGATTAAATATGGGCATCTGTCATACCCTAAATTTTGACCCTAAGACTTCACATCATTGTGAAAATCATCACCACAATATGGATGTGCATTCATACCTCACTAATCCTTTCAATGATTGTTGAGTGTTCACCTTGACCATGAATTAGGTTTTTTCAAGCCTTACAAAGGATTCAGGCAAATGATCAATCAAGAATTGACATGATCTTTAACTTATCGAGTATCTCATTCATCCATAAAGATCAAGAGATCCTCAACATCAAGAATCAAGCACAAGATTGCATCATTCCAAGTTTAACAAGCCTCAAGATCATCATTGTCACCAAATTAGGGTTTTGGTCGACCAAGACTTCCAGAGGGAAATTTACATCTGGGCAGGAGCCAAGACCTCAAGATATGTTTCAAGGACTTCAAATACATCATATTAGTCCATTCATATGGTTGGATTGATTCAAATAACTTGATTCATAAACAATGGAAGAATTCAAATCCATCTGAGCCACAAACTAGGGTTTTGATGAAAAGTCAACCTTACCTTTGACTTTTGGGCAAAGATATGATCTTAAACATTGGTTTATGATTCAAGACACTCAAATTTACCCTTAATGTCCATTCATAAGTTTAAAATCACCTTAAGACATCCATTCATTAAAAAACCAGGAATTGGGGTTTCTCTACACAAAATTCATCTGCAACCCAAAGTTAAAGTTTGACTTTTTGACCAAAAATGTTCATCATGAACCATTATACGAGAAAACATGATCCATTGTTGCATTTGAACAAGATTGGATCAAGAAATCAAGGTAACTTGTTAAAGGGGCAATGTTGAGAAAGTGAAAATTTCACTAAGTTATGAAAAAGAAAGTGTTTAGGTACCCTACTTCCAAAAGCCATAACTTCCAAACCAAGCAGCCATTTTTTTGGATCGAAAACTCAAATGATAGCTCTCATCACATACTAAAATAGTGTAAAACTGATCCATGGAAAAAAATGCTTGGATTTTAAGTTATGAAGTGATCAAAATCAAGAAAAGTGTGAAATGAACTTCAACACTTAGTGAAATTCTGCCTAAAGTATGATCAGGAAAAACATCAAAATGTGGAAGAAATTTTCACCATGATCCAAGATGAATCAATTCCAATGGTGAACATCAAAGTTGAAGTACATCATCCCAGCTTTCCAAAGAGCCCAAGAGCATGAGATAACTCCACTTGAGCAAAGGGTTATGGAGGTTGCAATACACCTTGCTGCAACTGTTTTGCCAAGATCAGATTGGCCATTTCTTGTGGTACACGACTGTTTTGTCAAGTGCAATGATCATCGAGCTACACTAGTTTAATGTGACCAGGGTGAGTCACAACAAACCTGCAGAATTGAGTCAAAGAATTAAGGAATATCTCAAATTGGAATGACGAAGCTTTGTCACATGTGCCTTGAATTCAAAGTGCATTTATGTGCAATAGTGCACATTCAACAAAGGTACTTTTTCAGTCAAGATTCATGCATAAACAACAATAAAAACATTTGAGGAATGTGGAATTGGTCAAAAGTTGGCTATGCTACTTAGAAGAGCTATTGTACCTAGGCATGGAAGTAATGGCATCTTGCCTAAAATATTGAATGAGCTCTTATCCTCCAAATAACACTCCAAGCACACTCTAAATAACATCCCTAAGATGTTCCAACAAGTGTTCCTCAACTGTAACACCATTTGAGGGAGTTGCCATTTTGACCACTTTTGGTTCATTTTGCAAGAAGAGGCCAAACTCTGATCTAGAGGTTTCTACTTGATTCCAAGCATCCAAGTAGCTTCTATAAGGTGTATTGGAGGTGTCCAAAGCATCAAGACACATATGTAACAATTATCTTGAAAGATCCCAATTTGCTTCAAGAGGCAAGTTTCCTCAAAACTTGAACTTGCCAAAATATGCTTTACTTTGATGTACATTGATCATAAACATGTCATACATATCATATTTGTTGTGTTTGAACTATAATTAAGTGCTATTGTTGGCTGTATAAACATGTAGCATAGAACTTGCAAAATCATGGCCGATTTGAAACCACTACCGGGTTTTAAAATGTAGGCACTTTTAAAAAAATCTAAGACCACCATTAGATTCCTCATGAAATTCTAGGTAGGATCCATTTTTATTTCATCCAATTTCATGGAGAAATAAGGGAGATATGATCCTTCTTGCAAAGCTTGAAAACCTTGGGCAAGGCCTCAGGTCCTTTCCACCCTTATTAATTTATGGGTGTGGTTTGATACACGGATGTATCACCACCCCAGTGGTTTGTGCCTGTGTGTTAAGTGTGTTTGTGTGTGTAAGGGCGTGGGTTCAATCCCCACCCATGCCATTTTTTTGAAACTTCTCCCATTTTTCATATTTTCACATTTTTTTTACATTTTTCTATATTATTTTCAAATAATTATTTTTTAAATCAAAATTAATTATTTTTAAATGATTTTTTGCACAAATATCACTCACATATTTAACTATTTTATTCACCCAAAAAATCAAAAAAATAATTTTTATTTGATATATTTTTAATATATTAAAAATATTATTTTAAATTGTTTTAAATATTTTAAAATGATTTCTTTTTTTGATTTTTCTTAAACCAAAATGATTTTAAATATTCATGTGGATAAAATACTTTTTTCATAAACTTTAATCATTATTAAGGGATTCATTTGATAAATTATACATTTTTTATTGATTTTTCTTTGAAAAATATCTTAAAAAATGAAATTAGGGTTTTTACTATGATTCTATCTTTCAAACTTCATTTCAACACTTTTGGGCCTCTATTAGAGTGTAAGTCCCAACACTCTTTATAAATAAACCATTCCATGGGCCTCCACTATAGTATAAGTCCTATAGCGCTTTTTCAAAATCACAGTGCGATCACTGTTTTCATAACAAACCCTTGGGCCTCTCCTTGAGTATAAGCCCCATCACCATCATTTTTTCCATCAATAAATCTTGGGACTCTCCTTGAGTATAAGCCACATCTTTTTGTACATAAAATAAACCTTTTTTAGGGCCTCTACTATATTATAAGTCCCTCCTCTCAGTGTTCAACATCACTATTTGTTTTAAAAACATCTTGGGCCTCTGTTAGGAGTGTAAGTCCTAACCTTCTTCTTTCAAAATCATCCACTGTTTTCAAAACAAGATAAACATCTTGGGCCTCTGCTAGGAGTGTAAGTCCCGTCCCTTTTTCTATTTTCAAAAACTTCAATCTTTCAAAACTGTCAAATTCAATTTAAACCTATCATTAAACAACCATCAGGGCCTTTGATAGAGTGTAAGACCCCACACCCTTTTTGTAAATAGGAAATCTTTTTGCCTCATTCATCCTGGGCTTTGTAAAGGATACAAACAAACATCTGGGCCTCTATTTAGAGTGTAAGACCCTACACCTTTGCTTCTCTCTCACTTAAGATCAAGGCATCTTCAAAAATTCAAAACTTTCTTCAATTTCTTCAAAACACTAATTCAATCTTGAAGAAAACATCTATTCAATCATAATACACTTGGGCCTCTATCCAGAGAATAAGACCCACCACCTTTCTCAATTTAATTAATACTTGTTTATATACGTGTTCATATATATGTATATATACTTGTACATATCTTGTTAAAGTTTCTTTTAGTATTTAAATCATCTTGTTTAGACTAGTTCAAACAATAGGAAACTTTCAATCAGTATAACTTAGTTCAAACAACTAGTTCCCCCCTGTACAAAGGAATTTTTATTCCCAATACATTCATCCTCCTCTTGGGCTTTGTTCAATTTGATCAACCATGAAACACTTCAATAAAGAGAGGATTAGTTCCCGGTGAAACCTCTTCTTTAACCCCTTTAACCCTGGGACATTTCAGCAAAGAAAGGATTATTTCCCGTGAAACCTTTCCTGAACTCTTCCTAGACTTGGAAAGTCTCAATCCCCAGCCTCCTCTTGGGCTTCATATAGGATCCAAAGGCTTCCTAGAAGCATCCCTAACCTCCTCTCGGGCTTCACACAAGGACCCTAAGGCTTCCTGAAAGCATAGGATAAATCCTAGTCATCTTTATCAATACTGTTAGTTTCTTGGATTGGCTAGAATTTTGGTAAAACAAAGTATGTTCAATGTTGATGTCAAGGTGGTGATATTGCAACATTGAGTCTTAACACAGGGTTGTGTTAAGTAGTGAAGCTATTCAATGTGTGATGTCATATGGGTGATGTCACAACATTGAGTCTTAACACTGGGCTGTGTTAAGTGTTTGCGTTACTGAAGTTGGATGTCTGATGTCACATGCGATGTTGTGACATCAGGTCTGCAGAATTAATAACATCAGGTTTAGTGATGTTGTTAGGGTTTGCGTGTTAGCTGGAATTGTGGAGAGCTGTTGGTCTCAGTGGATGAGAATATCTTGGGATAGATATTCTTCGCTGCATAGGAGATCTGGTGCAGATTTGTAGGATATTTAAAAGGTTAAAGATTTGAAAAGATTTAAGGAGAAAATCTGTTTTGAAGATTTAGTTTTAAATAACAAATCAGGTCAGATATTGTAGCAGGTCCAAGTCCAATTCAAAGAGCTATATAAAGCGCACCAGTACTGAAGAAAAAGTAACGAAGAAAGTGAGCCAAAGACTGAGTGTCGTTTGTGTCTTCGTGTATGATTTGTAAACCATTTGAGTGTGAATTGGTATTGTTGTTTTGAGTTGTTCTTGATCAAAGCTGTGAAGCAGAATCAAGTAGTGCTATTCAAAGTGTGTGATCTTTGAATTATATCACTGAAGTGTTTTAGGGATTGAGTAGTGTTCTCATATCTAAGTGGTTTCTTAGGGAGAAAGTCACTAGTAGGAATTAAGATTAGGAGATTGTCAACTGGGTTGTTGAGTCTGTAATTTAATTCTACAAGTAGTGAATTTCATCCCTGGCTTGGTAGCCCCCAGACGTAGGTAGTTAGACCGAACTGGGTGAACAATTTGTGTGTTATTCTGCTGTTTAGTTTGTCCATTGTGCAGAGTGTGTTGTTGTGACATCGCACTTAACATCACACGTCTGATACCAGAATTTCAATTGGTATCAGAGCAGGCATCCTGTCTGTCTCTGGGTGAGATCTAGGGAAGTTACTTTCTGGTGTAAAGATGGACAAAGAAGTTGGAGGATTTGTCAACAGACCCCTTATTTTGGATGGATCCAATTATGACTATTGGAAGCCAAGGATGATCACGTTTTTGAAATCCTTGGATAGCAGGGCATGGAAGGCTATAATTAAAGAATGGAAAGCACATGTTGTGTTTGAAAAGGATGATGCTGGGAAAGATAAAGAGGTCACCTCAAAGCCGAAGCCTGAAGAAGAATGGACCAAGGAAGAAGATGAGCTTGCCCTTGGTAATTCCAAAGCCCTGAATGCAATCTTCAATGGAGTGGATAAAAACATATTCAGACTGATTAATACATGTGAAGTTGCTAAGGAAGCATGGGATATTTTGAAGGCTACACATGAAGGAACATCTAGAGTTAAGATGTCAAGACTTCAGCTTCTAACATCAAAGTTTGAGAGTCTGAAGATGAAGGAAGATGAGACTATCCATGACTTCCATATGAGTGAGCTTGAGCTGGCTAATGCATCCAGTGCCCCTGGTGAAAAGATGTCAGATGAAAAGCTTGTAAGGAAGATCCTTAGGTCCCTTCCTAACAGGTACAAGATTAAGGTGACTGCAATTGAAGAAGCTCAAGACATCAGCAAGATGAGGGTTGATGAGCTCATTAGATCTCTTCAAACTTTTGAGCTTGGTTTGAATGAGGAAGAACCAGAAAAGAAGCCCAAGAGTATAGCTTTGGTCTCCACTCCTGCAGAAGCTAAGAAAGTGAAAGATGATGATTCTCAGGAAGATTTGTCTCAGGCTATTGCCTTGCTGGGTAAACAGTTCAACAAAGTTATGAAGAGGATAAATAGGAGTTATAATCCCAATTTTAAGAACATTACCTCTGACATCAACAGATCAGGAGATCAAGGGAAGAAGTCTAAAGATGAAGAAAAATCCAGTAATGACAAAGGGGTACAATGCTTTGAGTGTGAAGGGTATGGACATGTCAAGAAGGAATGTCCCACTTTTCTAAAGATTCAAAAAGGATTATCAGCTTCTTGGTCTGACAGTGAGAGTGAATCTGAAGAAAATTCAGCTAAACTCGCTAGAGCTATGGTTGGGGTTTATGAGTCAGATGACGAGTCTTGTGATGAAGAGGTCTTTTACGATGAGCTGGTTGTCACTTACAAAGATCTTTTCGTGAGAAGTAAGCAAGTGTGTCTTAAAGGAGAAGAGCTGAAGAAAAACATAATCCAGTTGAAGGCAGAAAAGACTGAGCTTGAAGCCGAAGTCAGTATGCTCAACTATAAGCTGGACTCTATGAACAAAACTATCAAAATGTTGAACAATGGTACTGATGCGTTGGACAACATTCTCAGTATTGGGAAGATGGCTGGAGACAAATGTGGGTTGGGATTCACCAGTGATACAGGTTCACTACAAGAAAATTGTTGATTTGCGACACTTGGGTTGCGACAGTTGACAAAAGACTGCCCTAAAATCTTATCCGCGACAATTTCTGCGGCTGTAAGTTCCAACTGTCGCCAAATTTTTGGTTAAGTGAAGGAAATTATATAAAATCCGTTTGGCTTTGAACATACGTGTTAGATTTCCTATCCCACGACGGTTCTTGCAACCGACCTCGCTCAAATTTCACGATCATTCTCCACCGGCCGCCATATTCCTATACACAAATTTTTCAATTCACCCATCTATGATTTCCATATTCTACCGCATTTTCATTTTCTTTTCAGAATCACAAACCCTTGTTCATTTTCCAAATTTCATTTTCCTAAAATTGCAAAACTTTCTTGTTATATCGAATCGCATAATCATTCTTCTCTCACATCTCAGGTACAAAGAAATTAAGTAAAGGTATGATTCGATTTGGATATTTCTCTAAAGATTTTGATTCGATTTGGATATTTAGGGTTTGTTCATGTTAATGCCCATAGAATCATTTGTTGATAGGTTTGTTTTGATTTTTAAATTTAGGTTTTGTTATTTTTATTTCCACACTATTGATACTTCATATGTCTATTCTAGGAGAAATTTTTTGGTTTGAGAGAAATGTTTCAGACTATGTATACTGATAGAAGTGGTGTAATGACTTTTAATGAACTCAAAGCTGGTCTTAGAAGATATGTGTTTATCCTTTGTTTTAGTTCTAATTTGCAAAGAGTAAGAGTAAGAGAATTTTATTGAAGAAGAAGGTTCTGATTCGCAGAGAGTAAGAGTAAGAGGGTTATGATTTTCAATTGATAGATAACTTACACGCACTTATACATGAAGGTTGCTTACATTTCCTTCTATTTTTTTTTGCTATTTTTGTGAGAATGCATTCTCAGTGGCTTGTAGTCACTACTGTATTTTTATAGCATATAAGGTAACATCTCCTTGTCATTTTGTCTACTTCCAGTGGGTCATGGTTGCTTTATGGTAGACTGGCTAGAACGCTCTTTATTGATTGTGAGAAAAACAATAATGACTACTCCTTGATAATATCAGGTATGGCCACTACTTCACGCATATCTTTGACCACCACAATTTGGTTGCCCTGTTTCTGATTTATATTACAAAAGTGTAAGTTATCTTTAATTTTTGTAGATTCATTGTTTAATACATAATAGAAAAAAGACCCCTTGAGTTGATATTTTTCATTGGATAACAGTATTAGTATCTGCACTTGTTGATACCATTTTGTCACATGTTTTCGTCTTCTATTTTGTAGTCAACATGATTTACTTTTAAAATTCATTTATTGCTGCCTTTACATTACTGACAATGTGCAGGAAAATATGACAGTCAACTTTGTGATTCTAATTTGTTGATCATGTTTTCCTTGCGTATGGAATTGGGCTTTGGAAATTGAGTGATCGGTGATACTTTATCAGTTGTTCTGTTGTTGGACAGGTAATCTTTGTTGAAGGACTATATTATCAGATCCTTTTATTAATCATCTATATGTTGATATAGAGACTGATGTTTTGTTTACTTCCACTGTATGGTTACATTTGAAAGAGGTGTTGCTTGAAACGAATGGTTTGAATCATTAATATGTCGATACAGAGGCTGGTGTTTTGGTTACTTCCACTGCAGGTTCACATTTAGAAATGGTTGCTTAAAAGTAATAGTTTGATTATTATGTTTGGTTTGCTATAACTATTAATGCAGGTGTTTCATAACTGTCGTAACATGTCTATAGAGGCAGTCAAGGCGACGGGTTTATGGAACTGTCGTAGTTGTTGTTATAAACAAATACTTAATATGCTAAAATTTGGAACCCGAAATTCTCTATACAATTTCCCTCTTCAATCCTAAAAGCTCTTCCCTCCTTTCACCTATCTGCACCTAAGCTTACCTCTTCCCTCCTTTCACCTATCTGCACCTAAGCTTTCTCCCTTCAACTCTTATCTTTCTCCTGTCATATCTTCCCTTCAACCTTTCCCTCTTTCAAGCCCTAAAATCTCCTCCATCTTCTCACCCATCACATACTTGGTCCCGCTTTTCCTTTTGATTCCAATTTACCCAGCACCTCCTCTGTTTGATTTCAACTTATCCAATACCTTAGGTTTGATTTCGATTTACCCAACACCTCGTGTTTGATCTTGGTTCATCCAATATGTCTTCGTCAAATCTTTATTTTGTTCTGCTCTGGCACAAAGATTTAAGTCTGTTCCTCATATTTTAATTCATTCTCATTTTTGTTTTAAATTGTACTAATATACTTATCACTTTAAGCTTTGTTATTATTCCAGGCATAAGAGAATCTATCAAAATTTCATTCCTGCTTATTCTTTACAAGAGTGCTAATGGTTCACGCGATGAAAAAAATGGATCAATTCAGGTCTAAATGTCGGTTAAATAGGGATGTGAAGAAGAATGTTTTTGTTAATGGCTTGATTGAGAGGATTTGTCTAGTAATCATGTATCTACCATAAGTTCCATGGTAGTACTACATCATAGCTAGACATATAATCAGGGTTTTCCTATTCTTACTTGTTACTAATTATTCTTAACATTACTGGATATAGGGCTTTTAAATAAATTATGCATGCGAGGTGCATATACAGATTTGAATCTTGCTGCCACATAAGTTTATTAATGCTTTTTTAACACATTTATGCTTTACTTAAATAGACCCTATCATGCAAGAGTGCTTTCATCGGCTATCCAAAGGTCCCACGTTCTCCTACTCCTTCCAGAGGCATAACTTCTTAAAGTGACAGTGAAATAAGGCGGAGACCTTTTGGGACTTCGAAGAATTACTGGCCAGATTACTTGAAGGCTCAGACAACTTTTTCATTACATGTCAAGGACTTCCTCTTCATTTCAAGCTCAGCTTGCCTGGTTCACATTCACATACTTTTTCATCAACGTCTTGCATTGAAATAAATTCTAGTTACTGCACTTTATCTATGGATGGAGGGTTGGAAAAATAGTGTTATAACTGTTGTTGTAGTATTCGACAAAATAATAATGTATTTTCACATTTTGCTACATTATAGCACTATAGCACACCACTAAAGTCGATATTGAACAACACTCACCACTGTTAACTGAAGTTATTACTGAACCTATTACTATTTTATAATGACTATCTAGGAAATGAGGCGTCATGCTGGGTGTATGGGTTTCTTATGTGAGAACAAAGTTCTCTCATGGTCAAAAGATGATTTTAGCTTTTCATATGCAGTAAGACTTCTGATTATTTATTTTACTCTTACCTTTGTAGCTTCTTAAGTGGTTGAAAGATTATATCTTATTAGGTTGTTACCAATGTTACCTGCACTTAGGTCTCCTCAAGTCATATAAACTGAGGTGTTCTCTTGGAATCTGCATCTGCGCATGATTTTAATCAAAGAGAGATGTTCTACATACATCTTTCTCTTGGAGATTTTCAAAATAAAAATAAGAAGGTTTGTACACTAACTCTAAACATGGAGTGTGTTTTAAATTGTTTTTTTTAATTCTCACTTCTAAACTTACTTAATATTTAGGTATTCAAAAAGGACATAATATTCATCAATTGGTCTTAAGGCTGCGTGTGTCATTTGGATTTAATAAAAAATACCACTTTATGGTTTTTCTTCTATTTTGGTTACTGGACAAGTGTTTTTTTTTTCGAATGCTTAAGAGAGAGTTTTTGGTTGAATAGCTTTTGAGATCAAAATGAGTTTTAGTTCATTCACATACTTCAGTATTGCTTGTCTTTATTTACTTTCTTTTTTGGTTTGTCAAGGTGATGGTGGTGGATCTTCTCATTGGATTTGTTTGCTAGGTTTGCTGAGGTGTGGAATGCCCATAAAACACCCTTGCACGTTCTCATTAATAAGCTGGCATTTTTTCCATTGGAGGTTAGTATTTCCAAAATTTAATTAGTAGTACACTGAATTGAACAGGTGAGTATCATCTTGATCTGATTGTAAGATATGGTGTTGTTCCAATCATTGTCCCTAGAGTCACTGGAATTCACACTCTCTTGGACAGTTTTGAGCCAATCCATGGTGTTCTTCTTTGTGAAGGTGAGGACATTGATCCCTCTCATTATGATGATCCTGAACTCTGTGGACTTACACCTCAAGAGCTTGAGGCTATAAGGGAGCTTCACCCAAGTGATGCTGCCATTGATAAAGAGAAAGACTCTATTGAACTAAGGCTTGCAAAGCTCTGTCTTGAAAGAAATATACCTTATTTGGGTATATGTAGAGGCTCTCAGATTCTTAATGTTTCATGTGGAGGCACACTATACCAAGATATAGACAGAGATGGCGGACAAAAACCATTAGTTTCGAAGAGTGGTTCACATGGACTATCTAAACTATGACGGACATCGTCATTCGATAAATGTTATCGCAAATACTCCTTTGCATGACTGGTTTAAATATTCTTTTGTGGATGAGAAAATGGAGATTATGGTGAATAGTTACCACCATCAAGGTGTTAAGATATTGGCTCAGAGGTTTGTTCTAATGGCATTTGCTCCAGATGGTTTGATTGAAGGATTTTACGATCCGGATAATTTAGTCCTGAAGATGGGAAGTTTATTATGGGACTTCAGTTTCATCCAGAGAGAATGAGGAACCATGAAAGTGATGAATTTGATTATCCTGGATGCAGTATGGCTTATCAGGTATATACACTTTTTCTTCTTACTCTTTTTGCAATGCATGTGATATTTCCATAAGAAATAAAATTGAAGGGTTTTTGTTGCTGGTTGTGAAATAGGGAAAACAATGGAAGGCAATGTAAGTAGTAAATTTTGGTTCTATTCTTAAGTGTTTATTGATAAAAATTTTAATATCAATTACCAATCATATTGTGTAGCATGCACTGTTTTCATCGCTAAAATTCGCACCTGCTTCTTGTATCTTCCAGACATCACAACCCACCTGTGAAGCGCCCGGGAATGAAAATGTCACTTGTGCTCCTCATGACATTACCAATCCTGGATATATGAACAGTGATCATTTTCAAGCTCATTACGGGCCATTTGAAATGCCAATTGAAATACCCAATGATGCAGACTCATTTTCAGTAGAAATGGAGCAAATAATAAAGATGAGGGAAGAAGCTTACAAAACACGCGAAAAAAAAGTACGAGCAACAATCCATTTCTATTGTCAAATCCTCTTTTAATAGTCTTTTGCGTATTGTTACCAGATATTAAGGGACATGGTGTTTGTATAAATATAATATGGTGTTTGTATAAATATAATATGATATATATATGTTGAATGAAGAATATATGTGATTATCTGCCCCATTCTGTTCATATTTCTACTAACAATTTTTTTTTAATTTTAAAACTAAATTACCTGCGGATTTACCTGTGGAAAGGAAATTTCCTACGGATTTACCTGTAGATGTACCTGTGGAACAGAAATTTACGACGGTTTGAACCGTCGTAATCAACAATAAAAACAAAAATCAAATGACAAGTTACGACAGTTGTAACCATCGTAATATGCAGATTACGTCAGTTTCTTACCCGTCGTGAGAGTTAACGACGGTTGGCATGACGGTTTTGACAACCGACGCGACACGACCTCGCGACACACGTTTCTACGACAGTGTGGCAACCGTCGCGATTTGAAAATTACGGCGGTTTTAACCGTCGTAATGTTCCAAAATAACCGTCGTAATCTGCCAATTTTCTTGTAGTGGTTCTATCACCCCAAAACCAGTGATGTTAAAACATCATGACAGAACTCCATCTAAGAAGAAATACAGATGCTGGAGATGTCACCATTGTGGATGTTTTGGACACATTAAGGCTTATTGTTATAAGCTACATGGGTATCCACAGAAGGCTCATCAGACTGTTCACAAACTGAACTGTGATAAAAGAAGATAGGTTTCCAAGCCTAAGAAGCAATGGGTCCCTAAAGTTAAGGTTACCAGCTTGATAGCTCACACTTCCTTAAGGGTTTCTACCAAAGAAGACTGGTACTTTGACAGTGGGTGTTCAAGGAACATGACTGGAGTAAAGAATCTGTTGGTAGATGTGAAACTTTAGTCTTCAGGCTATGTTACATTTGGTGATGGGGTCAAAGGAGAGATCAAGGGGATTGGTAAACTAGACTGTGCTAGTGCTCCCAGACTGGAGGATGTTCTTCTTGTTAAAGGACTAACAGCTAATTTGATTAGCATTAGTCAACTTTGTGATCAAGGATTCAAAGTAGACTTTACAAAGTCTGAATGTATTGTCAAAGATGATAAAGGAGAAGTCATTATGAAGGGAGCCAGGTCTAAGGACAATTTTTATCTTTGGGTGTCTCAAAACTCAAATTCTTCCACGTGTGTGCTTGCTAAAGAAGATGATGTCAAAATCTGGCATCAGAAGTTGGGACATCTTCACCTAAAGGGAATGAAGAGAATCATCTCCTCAGAAGCAGTCAGAGGAATTCCCAAACTTAGTATTGAGGAAGGAAAGGTGTGTGGAGACTGTAAAAAAGGGAAGCAGACAAAAATGTCTCATCCAAAGCTTCAACATGACACCACCTCCAAGGTATTGGAACTAGTTCATATGGACTTGATGGGACCTATGCAGGTGGAAAGTATGGGTGGAAAGAAATATGCTTATGTAGTTGTGGATGACTATTCAAGATACACCTGGGTGAACTTCATCAAAGACAAATCAGAGATGTTTGATGTCTTTAAAGAGCTTTGTCAAAGACTCAAAAGATAAAAGGAGAGTAAGGTTATTAGAATAAGAAGTGACCATGGAAGAGAGTTTGAGAATAGCAAGTTTGAAGAATTTTGCTCTGCTGAAGGTATAAGTCATGAGTTTTCATCGCCTATTACTCCTCAGCAAAATGGAGTTGTTGAGAGAAAGAACAGAACTATCCAAGAGTCTGCTAGAGCAATGATTCATGCCAAGAAACTTCCTTATCATTTCTGGGATGAAGCCATGAACACTGCCTGCTACATTCACAATAGGGTTACCCTGAGAAGAGGCACTTCATCCACTCTGTATGAACTATGGAAGGGAAGAAAACCTAATGTTAAGTACTTCCATGTTTTTGGAAGTAGATGTTATATTCTGGCTGATAGAGAGTAGAGAAGAAAATTGGATTCCAAAAGTGATGAAGGAATATTTTTGGGATACTCTACTAACAGCAGAGCATATAGGGTGTTCAACTCTAGAACCAAGGTGATGATGGAGTCAATCAATGTGGTGATTGATGACAGTGACAAGCAGGAAGATGATGATGTCCTAGATGTTGTTGAGACATCAGTTGGTGAAGTTGCACCAGAAGCTGAGGACAGAAGCCAAACTCCTAGTGTTGCTGCTGCTGAGCCTGAAGCTGAGCAAACTCATAAGGATCCCTCCATCAGAGTGCAGAAGGACCACCCAAAGGAGCTCATTATAGGTGATCCAAACTCTAGAGTAAGGACTAGGTCAAGAGATGTTATAGCTAGTTCATGCTTTGTCTCCAAAATTGAGCCAAAGAATGTCAAGGAAGCATTAACTGATGAGTTTTGGATAAATGCAATGCATGAAGAGCTGGAGCAGTTCAAGAGGAATGAAGTATGGGAGCTTGTTCCTAGGCCTGATGGAGTTAATGTGATTGGCACCAAGTGGGTCTACAAGAATAAATCTGATGAACAAGGAGTGGTCACCAGAAACAAGGCTAGACTAGTTGCTTAGGGATACGCTCAGGTTAAAGGAATTGATTATGATGAAACCTTTTCTCCTGTGGCAAGACTGGAGTCTGTCAGATTGCTCTTAGGTGTGGCTTGTAATTTCAAATTCAAGCTCTTTCAGATGGATGTAAAAAGTGCCTTCTTGAATGGCTACTTGAATGAAGAAGTGTATGTTGATCAACCAAAAGGATTTATTGATCCAACATTTCCTGACCATGTGTACAAACTAAGGAAAGCTCTTTATGGTTTGAAGCAAGCACCAAGAGCTTGGTATGAAAGACTCACTAAGTTCCTGGTTGTGAATGGCTACCGAAAAGGAGGGATTGACAAGACCTTGTTTGTTAAAGAGGAAGAAGGGAAACTGATGGTAGCTCAAATCTATGTTGATGACATAGTATTTGGTGGGATGTCGGATGCGATGGTTAAACAGTTTGTGGAACAGATGCAGTCTGAATTTGAAATGAGTCTTATTGGTGAGCTAAACTATTTTCTTGGCCTACAAGTTAGACAAATGGAGGACTCCATATTTATTTCGTAGAGCAAGTATGCAAAGAACATAGTGAAGAAGTTTGGTTTGGAGAATGCTAATCACAAGAGGACTCCTGCTTCTACTCATCTAAAATTATCCAAGGATGAACATGGTGTCAGTGTGGATCAAAGTTTATATAGAAAGATGATTGGGAGTTTATTGTATCTCACAGCTAGCAGACCTGACATTGCTTTTGCTGTTGGAGTTTGTGCCAGATATTAATCTGAACCTAAGGCCAGTCACTTGAATCAAGTGAAAAGGATCTTGAAATATGTTAATGGCACCAGTGACTATGGGATGCTATATAGTCATGGATCTGGGACTGAGTTAAGGGGATATTATGATGCTGACTGGGCTGGAAGTGCAGATGATAGGAAAAGCATGTCAGGAGGGTGTTTCTTCTTGGGGAATAATCTAATATCATGGTTTAGCAAGAAGCAGAACTGTGTGTCGCTCTCTACTGCTGAGGCTGAGTGCATAGCAGCAGGAAGTAGTTGTTCTCAACTTGTTTGGATGAAGCAAGATGTCATGACATTGTACTGTGATAATTTGAGTGCAATCAATATTTCTAAAAATCCTATTCAGCATAGCAGGACTAAACACATTGATATAAGGCATCATTTTATAAGAGAGTTGGTTGAAGACAAAGTGGTTGTCTTAGATCATGTAGCTACCGATAAGCAATTAGCAGATATTTTCACTAAAGCCTTAGATGCAAACCAATTTGAAAGTTTAAGAAGTAAATTGGGAATTTGCATTTATGAAGATTAAATGTAATGGAGAGTGTATTGTGCAGTTGTGTAATTTATTGAAAATTGAATCAACTGCTGAAAGCATACAAGATTGGAGTGCAAACAACGAGTCTACAGGTTGTCAAATTGTGGCTAAAAAGGGGGAGAAGTAGCCAAGAAGTTAAGGCCAAGGAGTTAAAGTTGTCAAATATTCTCTGTTGTCAAAGGAGTTGCTGCTGAGGATGTAGCTAGTTGCTGTTGTTATAGTACAGAAGTGCAGAAATTAAGGGGGAGTAATTACTGAACTGCTGAACAGCTGGTTATGCTGATTCATGATTGAGGGGGAGCAACATTGTTGAAAATTGTAGCTGTTGAAAGTGGTGCTGCAGCATAGTTTTGTAAAGTGAAGTCTTTTTGTATTGAAGATGCTGCTGCTTGAAGGTTCAAATTAGTCAAGTTATTTCCGCTGCTGAAGTCTCTGAAGGTGCAGAGATTGTTTTAGCCAAAATTAGCCAAAGGGGGAGATTGTTAGTTTCTTGGATTGGCTAGAATTTTGGTAAAACAAAGTATGTTCAAGGTTGATGTCAAGGTGGTGATATTGCAACATTGAGTCTTAACACTGGGTTGTGTTAAGTAGTGAAGCTGTTCAATGTGTGATATCATATGGGTGATGTCACAACATTGAGTCTTAACACTGGGCTGTGTTAAGTGTTTGTGTTACTAAAGTTGGATGTCTGATGTCACATGTGATGTTGTGACATCAGGTCTGCAGAATTAATAACATCAGGTTTAGTGATGTTGTTAGGGTTTGCGTGTTAGCTGGAATTATGGAGAGCTGTTAGTCTCAGTGGATGAGAATATCTTGGGATAGATATTCGTCGCTGCATAGGAGATCTGGTGCATATTTGTAGGAGATTTAAAAGGTTGAAGATTTGAAAAGATTTTAGGAGAAAATCTGTTTTGAAGATTCAGTTTTAAATAGCAAATCATGTCAGATATTGTAGCAGGTCCAAGTCCAATTCAAAGAGCTATATAAAGCGCACCAGTACTGAAGAAAAAGTAACGAAGAAAGTGAGCTAAAGACTGAGTGTTGTTTGTGTCTTCGTGTATGATTTGTAAACCATTCGAGTGTGAATTGGTATTGTTGTTTTGAGTTGTTCTTGATCAAAGCTGTGAAGCAGAATCAAGTAGTGCTATTCAAAGTGTGTGATCTTTGAATTATATCGCTGAAGTGTTTTAGGGATTGAGTAGTGTTCTCATATCTAAGTGGTTTCTTAGGTAGAAAGTCACTAGTAGGAATTAAGATTAGGAGATTGTCAACTGGGTTGTTGAGTCTGTAGTTTAATTCTACAAGTAGTGAATTTCATCCTTGGCTTGGTAGCCCCCAGACGTAGGTAGTTAGACCGAACTGGGTGAACAATTCTGTGTGTTATTCTGCTGTTTATTTTGTCCATTGTGCAGAGTATGTTGTTGTGACATCGCACTTAACATCACACGCCTGATACCAGAATTTTAAATACACCAGTCCCCTGGAAAGTCAAACCCTCTAAGGCATTCAAACTCATCCTTTAAGTCCCTTCTGATCCTCAACAAGGTTTGGTTTTCACTTTAAAATCCCCAGCCAAGGCCAGGTTACAATCAATAAATCCCCAAAAGAATCAAAGCCCTTGTGGCATTTAATAATTCAACTCTTTTCTAATCTCCAGCAAGAGTTAGTTTCCCTTTTGATTCCTCAAAATAGTTTAGACCTTCTCTTGGAATTAAAATCCCTCAGCAAAGATTCAGTCTCCACTTAAATTCCCTCAGCCTCCTCTTAGGCTTCATATAATGATTTTCCCAGTCAGCCTCAATCTTGGGCTTTGTACAAGACATATAATTACTACCCCAGTTGAGTCAGTTTTCAACTTTTTTGGCTTCAACCTTGGTTTTTGATCAAGGCACAAAATCCAACATCCCCACAGATGAAACCATGAATCCTCTCTGTAGGAGGATATTTCCTCTGTACATCACATTCCAAAATAAGCAATTAAACCTTTTTTTCCAGATAATTGATGTAAGTGGCACACTTGTTGATTCAAAGTCCAAGATGGAGTCCCTCCTTTATCATGACTAAAGTTCTATTTCATCTAAGTGATGTAAGTGACAAACCTCTGGATTCTACACATCCAAGTCAATGTCCCTCTCTTAGCATGAAAAGGTTCATAAAGGAAAAAGTGGCATTGCTCTATACTGAGTTAAAGCTTCTTCCTTTATGACATCTCAAATCTCCTATAAAGGAAGATGTGGCATTGCTGGATTCCACACATCCCAGTTAAAGCAACTTCCCTTATAAATCATCTCTTCAATGTTTGTGATGAATAGGTGAGATGTCTCCCTTTAGAGATGACAAATTCCATCTCTCAGTAAAACTTTTAGCTTCAATCTTGGGCTTTGAACAAGACAAAAAAACTTTTAGCTTCAATCTTGGGATTTGAACAAGACACAAAAACTCTTTCAGCTTCAATCTTGGGCTTTGAAGAAGACATAAATACTCTTGTAGCTTCAATCTTGGGCTTTGAACAAGACACAAATACTCTTTTAGCTTCAATCTTGGGCTTTGAACAAGACACCAAACATTTTTCCTCCCATAGAATAGGAGGAACTACGAATGCTCTGATTTCCCCAGATCTCTTGACGGGAATACATAGGAATAAGATTGCAAAATCTTAGCGAGCGCACTAATAAAAAATCTTAGGTCAAGTACCTTCCCAAAAACAATAGAAAACCCAAAAACAACAAAAACATCTCCTCAAAGGAGAAACTTTCCCAATCAACAACAAATGGATTTAAGCAACCAAGCAATTCAATAGTAGAAACATATGCAAATAAAGGTTCCTATAGATTACTATAGATACTCCGGATGTTAATAGCTTCCCCTTGTATAACCAACCCCCGATTCCAGATCTCTTCGCATTTGTAAAGGAAAACAATTGAACTTAGGGTTAGTTTAAGATATCTTCCCCTTCCTTTTAAGCTTCATAGGATGAATATAGAAATAAAAAAGTAGCACTAAAAGCGGTAGTGGTCGTGTCACAAAAACCAAGCTACAACTGGCAATCTTTTAGATCCTATCTTTACTTTGCATTTGTAGTTTCTTTTCTGTTAAGTGCAAACTAATTTGTAAAACTCGTCTGTTTTCAATTGATAATGTTAATGAAATTAATATGCATGTTTTGATCCATTAGTGTTCACTCATGCTCATTTTTTTGATATCAAACACTTGTTTAAGCAAGGTCCAGGGGAGGATGATGAAATTGAAAGATACAAAACTTCTGATTGTATGCTTTAGAAATAGAACCTTGTTGATGATGTACAAGCATTGTTTCTAGTCCTTAAACACCGGAGATATAAGGAAGATAATCCCTTGTCAATCCTGTTGAGGCTAGAAGTAGGAGTTCTTTCTGAAGACGAAAAACCCTCAATCTTAACCCTGGGGTAGTGTAGTTGTCATTTAATTTGACCATGCGTTCAAATTTCAAAAAGAGGACTGTCCCATTAGAGGATCAATCACATCTTATCCCTCACAAGAGGTGGTACCTCATAAACCCACAGTGGTTATCCCTCGCCACGAGGAATGAGACGGTCACAACCCTTTCAGAGAAATCAAGTCAAAAGAACAGGTGTCACACGATTTGTTAAAAAAAACGAAAAATCAAAAGATAAAAAGAGAAAGAAAGCTTGTTAAGTCGATAACTCAAAAACGAGGGACTTAGCCAAAAATTAGGGCATCCTACTGGACTTCAAATTCAAAAATCAATAAAAAAATGTCCAGGCAGAAATCAGGGAAATCAAAAACAAAAGAATGAAAAGCGAAAACTAAAAAGGATTACAAAAGAAAAATCCTCGATAAAGAACAAGTCGTAAGACTACAGACACCAAAGACAAAAGGGATGATCATCGTTCCGAAAACCTTGTGGGTTCCTTAACCATCACTCCTACCATTCAATAACTTTTTGAAAGGTGAGCGCTTGTGTCGAGTTAACTGAATGTAGGACTGGAGATCATCAAGGAGAATGGGTGGGTTAACACAAAACTTTGAGCTATAAATCCTTTCTTTCTCAAACCATGAATCAGGCCACGTTACAACCTTCAAAAGACCTAATTGAAGCAGGGTTGTTTCGAAAGCATACTTCGGTAAGATCGCTTCAAAACTGACTCCTAAAAGGATTTGCTTACCATTCATGTTGGTGTTCTGATCAGTGATTCATTCACTATCTGTCGCAACATTATTCTAGTGAATAGACTTGGATTTCAAAACAGTCATATGCAGTGCATTAAAACTATCATTTTTAAAACGAACTGTTTTACTTGCGAGTAAGCACTTGACATCAAGAAAATTCTGCAATGAAAGGATTGATCAAGCTAAGATGCGAAATGCCTCAAGACTCCAGTGAGTAGGGGGAAAGCCATTCCAAGATTCAACTAATCTGGGTCAATCAGGTCGAGATTCGATAAATCTCTCGAAGGTCAGTTAGTCAGAGGCACTCCTTCACAGATAAGCCAGTTAGGGGCAAAATCACTTCAAGGCAGGGGCAGGCCACCCCTAAAGCACAAGAAGTTAATCTGGTTCAGAGCAGAGATTAGTGAGACGCACCCCTTCAAGGTTCAAAATACTGGGGGCAACCCATCTCAAACCATCAGGGTATAGAGGTTCCAGGTTTCCTTTTGAGGTAGATTCCTACAGAGATCCTGCAGGCTGGGGCAAGTCTGGCGACAAAGGAATGTTTCCACTCCATACTTTCAGAGCTACTAAGCAAGTTCTGTCAATCTTAAAGTTCAATATTAATGTTGGGAAATCACGCTAAGCATATTCCCTAACCTTCCAACCAGAAATCTTGTAGCCAGACAAGACACTTTCCAAAGTCAGTCGTACCTGGCCTACCTCGAAACCACCACTCAAGCCATCATTATCATTGCATAGTCATTACCATGCATCGGTCATGTCATTTCACTCATGCATATCATTCTTCTAGCATAACATGGCATGCCGCCTTGTAAAACCGAACAGAAAATCAAAGCCCAATCCATATTTCCCCCCTTCAATCCAAAGTCTGATCCCTATTGGAATTCCATAGAAGCCCCAAGTCCAATCCCTAATGGTATCCTCATTCCAAAATCCAATCCACATTGGTACCCAAAAAAATCTCACTTTCGAAAGAAGGCCAATAAAAAATCCAACACCATCAGGTTTCACCTGTCTTTCCCAGCAAAGTCCAGCCATATTGGCACATCTTTCCTTCCCCAGCATCCCGAGCATACATCGTCATTCTGCATATAGTAATCATCATTACATTGCATCCTTAAACGCGTAGCATTTCCATTTGATATGGAGCATTACTCCATGGAAAAAATCAAACATGCATGCGGAGCATAAGCCAGATTTGGTACCTTGCGCAAAAGCCCAAATCAACTTCCAGTTAAGACAGTGACATATCCCCAACAATCATTCCTTCGATCAGTTTTTATTTCGTCAAATCTCTTTGACGAGGTCAGTTCTCTTTCCGTCAAATCCCTTAGACGATGTGATGTAATTTTTTCTTTCCGTCAAATCCCTTGGACGATGTGGCTCAGTTTTTATTCCATTAAATCCCTTTGACGATATGATGTCAGATTTTATTTCCATCAAATCCCTTACACGATGTGATGTTAGTTCTTCTTTCTGTCAAATCCCTTTGACGATGTGGTTCTCTTTCTGTCAAATCCCTTTGACGATGTCGTTCAGTTTTTATTCCGTCAAATCCCTTTGGCGATGTGTTTCTATGATGTTAGTTTTTAATCCTTCAAATCCCTTTGATGATGTGGTTCTCTTTCCATTAAACCCCTTTGATGATAGGTTTCTTTCCGTCAAATCCCTTTGACAATGTGTTTCTTCGGTCAGGTTTTTTTTCGGTCAAATCCCTTTGACGATGTGTTTCTTCGGTCAGGTTTTCTCTCTGTCAAATCCCTTTGACGATGTGTTCCTTCAATTAGTTTTCTTTCTGTCAAATACCTTTGACGATGTGATGTTAGTTTTCTTTCCGTCAAATCCCTTTGACGATGTGTTTCTTCGGTTAGGTTTTCTTTCCGTCAAATCCCTTTGACGATGTGTTCCTTCGGTTAGTTTTCTTTCCGTCAAATCCCTTTGACAATGTGATGTTAGTTTTCTTTTCTTCAAATCCCTTTGACGATGTGATTTTGATTCTCTTTATGTCAAATCCCTTTGACGATGTGTTTCTTCAGTTCAGTTTTCTTTCTGTCAAATCCCTTTGACGATGTGTTCCTTCAGTTAGTTTTATTTCCGTTAAATCCCTTTGATGATGTGATGTTGGTTCTCTTTCCGTCAAATCCCTTTGACGATGTGATTTCGGTTCTCTTTCCGTCAAATCCCTTTGACGATGTGTTCCTTCGGTGCAGTTTCCTTTCCGTCAAATCCCTTTGATGATGTGTTTCTTCGGTGCGGTTTTTTTTTCCGTCAAATCCCTTTGATGATGTGTTTCTTCGGTGCGATTTTCTTTCCGTCATATCCCTTTGATGATGTGTTTCTTCGGTGAAGTTTTCTTTCTGTTATATCCCTTTGACGAGGTGTTTCTTTGATGATAGTATTTCTTTCTGTCAAATCCCTTTAACGATGAGTCTCTCTAGCGGAATTTTCTTCCAAACATCTGGAGTTTTCCCCTACAGAGTGGTTTGCCTAAGATTTCTCCCTCCCTAGTGGAGTCATCTTATCTTCACCTTTGGTTGTAAATCCGTTTCCGGACTAGTACCCAATCGTCCGTTTCTTTCCCCACAGAGTGCAAAATTTTGGGTTCTTTTGTATTCAATCCCCTTCTACCTTGAACGTCTGAAAAATGTCCCTCTTCATCCCTTCAGGTTTAAGCTAATTGAATAGGGGAAGCTGTTGCACCCCAAAATTTGCCCTCCCTTTTTTCAACCTTAATTGGCTTTCACTTTTCACACATTTGCATTTTCATTAGGTCATAGAAATCAATCATGCATTGCATTGAGTGCTTGGGACATGGGATCACATTGTTTTTATGGCTCAGGACTTATTTTTATTTCAAGTTTTCATGCAACAAGCATCAGAAGCTCTAGCATTTATTTTGCTCAATGATTTGTTACCAGACCGTATTTTTCCAGCGAGGTATTTTGAGTGCAAGAGGGAATTCACAGCTTATTTGAGGCATTATTCAGGTGAAATATCAAATAACAAGTTTCAGAGGCAAAATGGTGTTTAGAACAAGTGGCAACAGTTGGTTCTCCAAATTTCCCTCCAAAAGGCGCCAAAATTCAAATTCTTGATGTGTTAATCGATTAACACATTTTTTCTAGCAAATGGTTAATCGGCTAACACGAGGAAAATTTTCCTAGAAATTTCAATTTTCAGCACTGCTGCATTTTCAACTCATTTTGATCACTTAGTTTCACATTTGCATCAGTAGAAGGATATAGAATGCTTCCAAATTTTGGTCCATTTCAAAATTAATTTCATCTTCCCTCCAAAAATTCAAACATTTCCACTCCTAATTCCATTCCTAATACTAACCCTCATTCAAACCCACACTCCAAGCCTCATTTACACTCCTAACCTAGAGCTTATTTAAGTAAATTTACTCCAAACCTCACATAACTTCACTTATTTTTCTGATTTTTTTACACTTCACATTTCAATTCTCTCAATTATCTCTCACTTTTTTCACTCTCCATTCTCATCTTCAACCTTCACTAGAGCTTTTCCATTAGAATTCTCAAATTCTTCATTGGAGTTTGTGAATTCTAGAGCTAAACATTCATCATTTCCTTTCATCAACATAAATTCTGAAGTTGAAGCTTATTTGGATCTTGATCAAGTTTTGGAATCACTTCTTGAAGAGCTTTTGGATTATTTTTGGATAATTGCTTCGATCTTCAACTTTTCTTGCTAGGAACTCATTGGATCTTGGATTTTCTGTGCTTGATCTGTCAAATTCAGTTTGCAAAACTTACCAAAGCAAATCTCCGCTTTGTAGGTTGGTAATTCTTAGATCCAAACTTGTTCTAGCTTATTTGAAGCTTTTACAATGTAGATCCATTGGTTTTGGTGTGATTTGATCCATTGATTAAATTACTTGATGTTGTTGATTTTTAATTTATTCAATATGTGTTCATTTGGTCATAATTGATGTGATTTTCGTGCACAATTGCATGCTATTACTTGTTGCATTCGAACCTTGAATTAATGATGAAAAGGTGCTTTTGAAATTTGATTTTCTGCTTTTACAGCAGGTGTAATCGATTAACATTTTTGTGTTAATTGATTACACCCTTTCACAGCACCATTTTCAGCTTTTGGACAACTGTTAATTGATTAACAACTATGTGTTAATCTGTTACACCTTTTTACAACGTTATTTTCAGCTTCTGGACAGCTGTTAATAGATTAATAGACAGGTGTTAGTCGATTACACCTGCTGTAAAATGTGTTTTTTTGCTTGTTTTTGAGCTTATTTTGATTCCATTTGTGGAATTTTGTTGAGTTGTTTAACCTCCGTTTGCAGTACGTATACGAATTTTTGATGCACAATTTGTTCATTATTGTCGCGGTGAGAATCGGATATCAAGCTATTGATTAACTTGAATCACAAATCATAATTCACCACCGAACTTTGATTTATCCAAAGGAAAGGGTAAAGATCGAAAAACCCTAATTGCAATGTAAAGCAATGCAAGAGATCTAAGGTTCGGGGGTTGGTTACACCTAGGGAAGGTGTTAGCATCTTAGATATCTGTAGTACTCTACAGGAACCTCTTTTCTTATTGTGTTACTTGTTATCTGTTTGCTAAATGTGTGCTAAAGTAAACACCTAGGGGGATATACACTAAGTATGCTCGCTAAGACATCGCATATCGTGCCTACGTATCTTGTCTAAAAGAATCAGAGCATTCGTAGTTCCCCTCAATAAAGGTAAACAGGGTTTGTTGATTGGTTTAGGAGAAGATACAAGTCGTCATCTTAAGGGGAAAACTCAACTGAACCACCACAAACGTGCGAATGATGGATCTTTGCTTCACATTAAGAGAAGGGCTCTGACTCGAATATCGGATCGACGAGTATGCCACATACCTCTCTCAAGTGGAAAAGAATCTACAACTTTCTCAGCTATGACATGGGGTAGGAGATTTACATCTCAACTAGGGATGACTCATGTCTAATTCTCTCATGGGAGAAAAAGGGAGACTAACTGTAAGTTGTCTAAGTTAAACGTCCTAAGGGAAATTGTCCTAAGGGAAACTATCCTAAGGGAAACTATCCTATGGGAAGTGACTTAAAAGAAATAAAGACCAAGCTAAAAATTAGAGGTTTAAACTAACTTAGAAATTTACTTAAAGGTCAACAAGGTAACTTTCCTTTGGAAGAAAGATCAACTACTTGTAAAAAAATTGTTGGAAAAGGGGAGTCTCAAAGTGAAGATGCATAAGAGTCAAAGGACCCAAGCCAAAGATCAAAGGAGATGACACATCATGAGAGGCAGCAAGTATATCACATCATGTTCAACATGTAAACATGTTCATGAATGAAACCCCACAAGCACTAAACCATCAAGCAAATTTGCCACAAGTTTCACCATTCAAAGACAAATGAAAGGGGAAGTTCAATTAAGGCAATTATGACCCATAAGTCAAAAGGGAAAAAGCATCAAAAACTCATGAATCTCATATTCAACACCAACATGTCAAGGTAAACATCAATATGGACCACATTTAGGCATGAGCAAGATCATATGCAAGTGACGAGTCAAAACATCATGGAATGATTCAAACAAAACAATTCATGCATAAATGATCAAATGGACAAACAAGTGCACCTTTGAACCATGAAGTCAGAAATGAAACATGCTTTTCAAACCATGAACAAACACATACTCAAACCAAAATGACACCTCAAGGAGTGTTCCCAAGAAACTAGGTCAAAATTAGCACAAATCATGAATAAAAGATGATCACATTAGCATGGTGTTCAAAAATAGAAAATGGAACAAATCTCAAACCAGAACTCAAACACATGCTTAGGCATTCAAATGTGTGTGTGGGAAAGGTGGTCAATATAAATGCACAAGAACTATCCCAAAACCATTCATCAAGGTGAAACACAAAAGGGACCGAGTACAAATCGAGGGCCATTAATAAGCAAATAGAAATCATGCCAAACAAACTCATTCAAGGTCAAAAACCACACCACAAACAACCTTAATGTGTGTATCAAAACACTCTTAAAGACCAAGACAAGAAACAATTGGGAAGGACCTTAAACAAGGCAAAAGTTCAACACTAGGTCAAAAATAACACTTTGAATCATAAAATTAGAAATAAATTTCAAAATAATATAAAAATGAAATTAAAAATAATAGAAAATTAAATAATACATTAAAATACAATCATGATTTTTTTTTGGAATTTTTGGACAAAAGGAAGTATTTTAAATAAAAAAAACCAAACGGAAAAAAAGAGAAATAAAAGTGACACATGCAAGAGGGGTGCAGCCAGTAAAGCTAGAATAGAAGAAAACAAGTTAACACGCTGTTGGGCTGAGAATAGGGTGGTGCACATAGAAAAACGTTGAGCCCAAATGTTACAAAGAAACAAAGAAATAAAAAAAATTAGTCCTTTTAATGAAACGATGCGTTTCATTTTACAAGTCATAGTCAACTGATCAAACAACACTGGCCACGCGAGCAATTCTACAAGGAGACCAAGCCACCTCATCATCCAACTCATACGCCAGCGCCCTAGCTCCGGTCCTTTTCCCCAGTGAGCTTCACCTGCAGTGACTGTAAATAGTCATAAAAATGAAAAGTGAAAACACTATTTTGTGAGAAATCTCATGGAGATCACGAATCTACCTTTAGTTTTTCAAAACAACAACTCTAACCTAGTGAAAAACAGTCAGGAAAGTTTGATACACAAACTGCAAACTTAGCTAAACAAGACAACAATCATCCAGATATCCTCTATGTTACTTTAATACACCAAATATGCAAAACACAAACATGTTGGACGTGTATTATGAAAGAACAGAAGAGATGATGGTTTACCAAAATGGAGCTTGTGCACTTGCTGCTCTTGCTCTAGTTTCCTCTTTAAATCTTTCCCTTTAACCTCCTTGAGCTCCAAAGATGATGAAGGCAATGAGAAAAATAAAGGAACGAGCTTAAGGAAGCTGATTCGAAGAGAGAGAAAGAGTTATTAGCAAAAGAGAAAGTTTTGAAGGTTGGCTACTTATAATCCCTCCCTCCCTAGGATTTCACTAGTAAGCTTTTATATGAGGTTTTTTGGATGTGATAAACATGTGCTACAGTGGTTAAAAACACATGGTAAAAGTTAAAAAAAATTCAAAATGGAGGGAGAAATGTCTAGTACGAGCATTGTTGTAGGTGAGGTGTCTTTGTCATGTTATGAGGACATCAGGGCTGAGCAAAGAATGCCGACTGGTTTTGGGTGGAGTGAATCCTTGTTAAGCAAGTTTTTGAAGGTTTTGTCCTCTTTCCAAATTTTGGCAAAACTTGTTAATGATGGGTGAATTTGCACAAGACTTGTTGGGTTATTTTAGGTAATGCTTAGAGTGAATTTTGGAGAGAAAAATAGGCACTACCTGCATGTGAAAATGAGAGGTAAACTTGCTGCACGAAAGGTTATTGTTATGCATGGAAAATTTGACAAGAACATGCAATTGATCATAAATCCATGAAGCCCCCTTTGGACAAACACATCTTGACGAATTTAGCTCCATTTCATGAGGTTTTTGATCCAATGCAAAGTAGGAAGATCATACAACAATTCTCATTTGGGAATCCTCTTGAAATAAGACTTGGAAAGTAAGAAAAATTTCCATGAAATCATATCCACCAATGTCACCAAAAGAAAACTTAGAAAAATACGAAGTTATGAAAATGACCATTTTGTGACACTAACTTTGAAGCAACATAACTTGTGATGTATTTGTCCAATGAAAGAGTTCTTGTAATGGTTGGAAATCTTGGAAAGAGCTCTACAACTTTCATGTCCAACGAAAATTGAAATAAGGCTCGTATCATAATGAAAAATGCCTTGGAAGATTGGTCCATAAAGTTGCCAAAACTTGTCAAGTGAAAAACCCTATCTTGGTGACTTCATAACTTGAGTTGTATGCATCCAATGGAGGAGTTCTAGTACTCAAAAGAAAGCTAGAAGAACACTCTACAACTTTCTTGACAAGAGAAAATTGAAATGAGGCTTGGATCATGATGAAAGAATGCCTTGAAAAGTCACCCTACATGTTGAAATTTTATACTTAGAAAAAAATTCTGAGTACAAATTCCTAAAACCTTGTTTTCCTTAACTTTAGGACTTCATATCTTGAAATCCATGAATATTTTAAACACTTTTCCTTCTTCAAACTTGAAGTATATTGTGTCATCTTTAATTTGATAGCCAATTTGCTCCATTTGGATCAAGGATGAAGAAGTTATAGATGTTACAAAATGGCCAAGAATTGAGATTCTCACACTTAGAAACTTCTCTTCCCAAACCCTAATCCTTCAAATTTTTTGATTTTATGCTTCCTCTTAATTTCCTTTGATCCAAACTCACAACAACACTTAAGATGATATGTCATGCTCATGGTTGATCTTAAAGTCTTGAATTTGACTTTTCAAAGACACAGTTAACTTCCTTGAATAGATGAATCTCCACCTTGATTTTCAACCAATCAATACATATTCTGGGCTACTTGGGTACCACAAGAGGACTTCATGGATGCCTTGATGAGTTTTAGATCATGTCTTAGGGTTTGTGACCCACTCTTGACCAAGATCCATGGGTGCAATTGACTTTTTATTGAAGAAACCCTAACTCTTGATTAGGTACTAATGAAACTCTGAGGACCTCAATGTGAGGCCATCTTGTGCTTGTTTCTTTGATGGGAATGAGCCTCCTATGTGTGTGAGGACTTGCTTGATTGAAGATCTCCTCAAGACTTGACTGGCTAAATCCTTGAGGCCCTTTGGAGCAATCCCTAATTCAAAAGCAAACAAAGCAAACAAAACAAATCAACAAGAAAGGTTAGCTATGCATGAGATGCTTGACCTAAAGAGATGGGATCTTAGGTTTAAAAGTTAGGGTGTAACAGATGCCCCTATTTAAGTTTCTTCTATCCAGAGATATTAGGATTGAAATCTTCGTCTCGACGCGATAAGAGAGACTTAAATACAAACATGCACAATTTTTGGCCCTAAGATACCACCAAATGCCTATGATATGGTATGAAATGATATGAATGCAAAACAAGGATATGTGGTGGAAAGGATGCCACAGGGGAAAGGTTGCACTTCTATCGGAAATAATCAAACAACTAATACTGCGGACAAGACTTAACTCCACTGGGGAGAAGACTACCAACTAACAATTCACAGGCCAGTTCAAGATGAACTCATATATAATAACAGAATAAAATATTGCAGAGATAATAAACCTCCCCTCGTACCGGGTCTTGGACCACAGACTGGTCTCATTTTCTTCTCTGATCAAGCTTCATTATCCTGAAAAGGGTAAATAAACCTCCCCCCGTACCGGGTCTTGGACCGCGGACTTGTCTCAGTTTCTTCTTTGATCAAGCTCCATTAGCTTGAAAAGGGTAAACAAACCTCCCCTTGTACCAGGTCTTGGACCGTGGACTGGTCTCAGTTTCTTCTTTGATCAAGCTCCATTAGCTTGAAAAGGGTAAACAAACCTCCCCTCGTACCGGGTCTTGGACCGCGGACTGGTCTCAGTTTCTTCTTTGATCAAGCTCCATTAGCTTGAAAAGGGTAAACAAACCTCCCCTCGTACCGGGTCTTGGACCACGGACTGGTCTCAGTTTCTTCTTTGATGAAGCTCCATTAGCTTGAAAAGGGTAAACAAACCTCCCCTCGTACCGGGTCTTGGACCGCGGACTGGTCTCAGTTTCTTCTTTGATCAAACTCCATTAGCTTGAAAAGGGTAAACAAACCTCCTCTCGTACCGGGTCTTGGACCGCGGACTGGTCTCGGTTTCTTCTTTGATCAAGCTTCATTAGCTTGAAAAGGGTAAACAAACCTCCCCTCGTACCGGTTCTTGGACCACGGACTGGTCTCAGTTTCTTCCTGGAATGGTGAATATATACTTATGAGAGAGTATCTTTGGAACTTCACTGGAGATCTAGGACTTCAGCGAGAATACATAACTTACTGGAGATTTGGAAGTTTCAACGTGGATCTTCAAAGGAGATACTGGCTGGCTGACTTGTAAAACATGTCTTCTCAAACAAAGAGAAAGATCATCTGAATCTTCACAAAACTTCTCAAAGAGATGCCATTTGATGGAAAAAAAATTGAGTAGTGGACTCACTGGGAGAACATCACTAAGGAACAATATTGTTGTAGTTCGAAATTGCATTGAAGCAAATAAAAATCCTTGTAACAGGAATTCTCAAATAAATAGAAACACTTGTAAAGCCTTCAACAAACTTCTCTGACGGATTTCCGGAGAGGTGCCATTTGATGGAGGACAATTGATAATTTTGATAACTGGATGAGGAATAGACCAACTGTCTTGAAAAGAGACTTCCATTTGCCATCCAAATAGAAAACCTGAGACCAAAACAAACTGCTCAAATAAAGAGCTGCCATTTGTTGTCTGGGCATAAATTGCTGGAGAAAGATCTCGTACTCAATGGTGATCTTCAAGTAGATTATTCTTGGGGATACAAAGTGCAAAATAAATGCACACTGGATCTAGGTTTACAAGCCTAGAGAGATTCAAAATTGTGATTATCGGGGGCCAAAGTTCAATTCAGGAAATAACTGAAAAGAAACGGTCAAGCAAGACTCTACCCATTGAGGAATGAACTCAACAGGGGGCTTATCTTATCCAAAAATGGAAAAGAAAACTAAAGCAACCATCTTCCACGAGGATCAAACTCAGTGGGGAATTAAAAGGATGTGTTCTTTTCTGCTTAAGGCTGACGACTCTACTTGGTGGGAGAAGGCAAACCTAGTCACTTGGGGATAAACGTAACCAAAGTGAATAAACAAAAAAACATCACAAAAATGAAAAATGCGCAGATGCCATGTATATCTATATGAATGAATGTATGACATGTTATGCTTATGATGACAAAACAGACGAAGATAAGTAAACTGGAGATGAAATAAACGTCTCGACACAGATACTCGGCCAATCTTCGCAAGATAAGAACATCACTGCGATGAATGGAGAGCCACATCTGGGGTCCACAGTCCTGCATCAAGGCTTCAAACTTCTATGGGGAAAAGAGAGCACTCCACTTGGGGATATACATCGTGGCTTCACTTAGTGGATTGTCAAGATGAATCTGGCAACTCTGTTGGGGATGAGAAAGATCCACTGGGAAAGGATCAACTCATGTTTGGAGAGACTTCATGGGGGAATCAATATCCACGACGAACTGAAGTAGTCTGAAAGAGAGTTGGAGATGCCATAGCTGAGGCCTCACATGGGATAAAATAGATATCCACTTCTTTGGGGAAGCTCGAATCAATGTTGCAGCTGTCAGAGTTGAGACTTCATGGGGATGAAATAAAAATCCACCTTGCTGGGGAAGTTTGAAGTTGTGAGAAATCCGCTGAGGAGTGAGATAACGTTCACTTTCCTAGGGAAGGTTGAAGCCAATGGAAGTTCACTGAGGAATTCTTAGGTCACCAACTGGGGAAATCTTGCATCAAACCTGGCATAGCTGCTTGAAGCGGAGATATACTGGGGAATTGTCATGACCACTTGAAGTTACTTACTGAGGGTCCACTACACCATCTGAAACAAAATCCCTAGGGGATATGGGTGAAGCGAGTCAGAAAACAACATAGCTCTGCATTTCGAGGTTTGTTATTCTTGGTAAGACCATCATCATCCCTTTTGCGTCCATAAATCGAAGTATGAAAAACACACGCATTTAAAAAGTTTTAAAAATGTTTTGAAAACTGCTATAAAAAATAAAAGACATTTTACAGAAATAAGAATAACATAGAGATTGCCAATAAATAGAAAAGGCTCAATTTTATTAATGGAATGGTAGTCGGCAAATGGTGCGACTCCATGGATCATTACAAAGTTGGAAAATGGTCAATAATGGAAAAGGTTACATCAAACAATGTCCACTATCCTCCTAAACCACTCTGAATTTCCTATACTCTGAGCTTTTGATGATCTAACTGATGAATCTGGTGAGAAGGAAGACTTCTGATAATCTAATCTGATTTGATGCAGTGAAGTAGCCTGATCCCAAACTTTTTCCTAGGTTGCCTTTTCAGGTTTTAAACCTAGCGGGATAATTTCTTTTTGTTTATGTCTCTAACTTTTGCCTGGACCGCCCTTTCGGGTTTTCAACCCACCGAGACACTCATTTTTGCATAAGCTGTTGTAGTGTGCGATTTTTGTCGGTGACGCGACCACCTTATCGCAAATGGGTTTCTCCTCACTGCAATGGTAGGAGTGGGGTGCTACTTTCTGATTTCTTATTTATCCCGTGAAGCTGGAAGGGAAAGGGAAGCTATCTAAAACTAACCTTGCACACGAATGTTTAACTGAACAAACGCTTAAAGAGATCCGGGGAGTTCGGGGTCAGGTTATACAATGGGGAGTTGTAAATTAACCATCCTATATGTGATTATCCATAGGTTTTTAGCAATAGGTTCTGCTTTTATACTTGATGGTGTTTATCCGTTGTAGGTTGGGAAAGTTTCTTCTTTGGGAGATATGAGAGAGAGAGTTTTTAATGATTTTGGTGAGGTACCGGACCTAGATTTTTGATTGGTGTGAAGGTACTGGACCTAGAGTTTGTGATTGGTATGAAGGTACTGGACCTAGAGTTTTTGATTGGTATGCTCGCTAAGATTTCGCAATCTTATGCCTACGTATTCCCGTTTAAAGAAACAAGGAAATCAGAGCAATCGTAGTTCCTCCTATTCTATGGGAGGAAAAATTATGTTTTGGTGTCTTGTTCAAAGCCCAAGATTGAAGCTAAAGGGTTGTTTGTGTCTTGTTCAAATCCCAAGATTGAAGCTAAAAGGTTTGACTAAGAGAGAACTCGTCATCTCTAAAGGGAGACATCTCGTCTGTTTATCACAATTGTTGGGTGACTGTTTATAAAGGAGGGTTACTTTAACTGGGATATGTGAATCCAGCAATGCCATAATTTCCTTTATTGGGGATTTGTCCAAAAGGAGAAAACTTTAACTCAGTATTGAGCAATGCCATTTTTCCTTAGGTGTCTTTCATGCTAAGAGAGGGACAGTAGCATGGATGTAAATAATCTAGAGGCTTGCCACTTACAGCAATTAGATGAAAAAGGAAGGGATTTACCAAGATAAGAGATGGACTACAACTTGGATATTTGAATCAACAAGTGTGCCACTTATAACAGTTATCTGGAATTAGGGTTTATTTTGATTTATCTATTTTGATGTGTGATATACAGAGAAATGACTTCCTGCAGAGAGATTTTGATTTCCTCTGAGGGGATGTTGATTTTTGTGTGCCTTGATCAAATCACACGATTGAAGCTAAGAGATTGATTGACTCCACTGAGGAAGTCCTTATACAAGGCCTAAGAGGAGGCTGGAAAAGGCTGACTCAACAAGAGAGTGTTTATCTGTCTTGTACAAAGTCCAAGATTGAGGCTAAAAGAGAATTGACTCCTTCGGGGATATCATTATATAAAGCCTAAGAGGAGGCTAGAAGTTTGACTTTTCCGGGGAAATATTTTGTTTGTCTTGTACAAAGCCCAAGATTGAGGCTAAAAAAGATACTGACTCTGTAGGAAAGAAATCTTTATCTGTCTTGTACAAATCCCAAGATTGAGGCTAAAATGTAGTTGACTGACTCAACGGAGGATTTTTAGGTGTCTTGTACAAAGCCCAAGAATAAGGCTGGCCTTATTGGGGAAATCATTATACAAAGCCTAAGAGGAGGCTGAAAAGAAGGTTGATTCTGCTTAGGGATATTATTTCTCAAAGCCTAAAAGAAGGCTGGGAAGAATTGACTTCGTTGGGGAAGATATTTATCCAGAGCTTAAAGAGAGGGTTATGAAGATTTTGACTTTGTTGGAGAAAGCTTATATATGTCTTGTACAAAGCCCAAGATTGAGGCTAAAAGAATGGCCGACTCAACAAGAGAGTGCTTTTGTACCATTTGACTCAACAAGAGAGTATGGAAAGGTGATTAACTCAACAAGAGAGTAATTTTAAAGCTAACTCAGATGGGGAAAATCATTATACAAAGCCTAAGAGGATGCTGAAAAAGGTCGACTCAACAAGAGAGTGCCTTAAGGTGATTGACTCAACAAGAGAGTGTCTTGCTTGTCTTTTACAAAGCCCAAGATTGAGGCTAGAAAGGGTTAACTCAACAAAAGAGTGTCTTAAGAAAGAAGATGGACTCAACAAAAGGGTGATGTTGGGGATAATTCTGCCGAGGAAAAATCATTATACAAAGCCTAAGAGGAGGCTGACTTCTGCTGAGGATTATTGAGATCCAGAGGCAAGTCCAAGTTGGGGGATCAAATCTTGCCGAGGATTTACAGAAGAGTTGGGGTATTAGATGCCTTGAGGTTCTGATTAAGGTTTATTGGTAGTGATTTGACCCTAGCTGGGGAAATTTGGAAGAAAGCTTGAGTTTTAAAACCTACAGAGGTTTTAACTCTACTGGAGATTGATTAAATGACCAGAGTTTCTCCTGTGTGATCTTAGTTTGTTTTGAAACTATTTGGATCCAACTGAAAAAAAACCTCATGAACATTGATTTTCACTAAGTGTTGGAAAAAGTGTCATTTTCATTTTTGTGTGATTTTGATCAATCCCTAACTCAAAATCCATGAAGAATTGGAGTCTGAGGTAGTTGAAGCTTTTGTAGAGTGTAGTAAGACCTACAAATCCAACTTTGGATCACCCAAAATGGTTTCTTGGATCTCAAGTTAGGATCCTTGGAAGTTAGTACCAAAACCACTTTTGTTCCATAACTTAGAAAAATTTTGGTTTTTTATGGTTGCCCCTTTTGCAAGAAAACTCACTTTTCTTGATTTTTCTTAATGAATGATGATCAATACCATACATTAACATTATTTTTTACTTAGGGGAACCATATTTGTGAAAAATTCCAAAAAGTCAAACTTGATTTTGTGCACAATTGACTTTTTATCGGATGAATTCCAAACTGTGCGATCCTTTGTGAAATCAAGTCCTTGACCTAAATCAAACCTAATGTATGGATTGGGTGTATTGAATCATGTCCCAAGGTTTAGGAGCATGTCCTGGTCAAAAGTCAAAGGCACAGTTGACTTTTTCCTCAACACAATAATTGTGGTCCAGATGAAATTGAAACTTGTGAATCAAGTTTCTTGGATCAATCCATTGTTGCAAATGGATCAATGTGGTGTATTGGAGGCCCTAAAATCATGTCTTGAGGTCTTGGCTCATGCTCTGTCCCAAAAGTCAACTTAGGGGTGAATTAGGTCAAGAAACCCTAATTCCTGATTTTTGGTAAATGCATCCCTTGAGGTTAAATTGACTTGATGATTGGGTCCATGAGGTCCCTTGGACTATCTTGGGTTATGCTTTGAAGCATGGGCTCATGCCCAGATGAAATCTTTCATCTGGAGGCCTTGGTCGACCAAAACCCTAATTTGGTAA
This sequence comes from Lathyrus tuberosus, assembly GCA_022829125.1. Taxonomy (NCBI): domain Eukaryota; kingdom Viridiplantae; phylum Streptophyta; class Magnoliopsida; order Fabales; family Fabaceae; genus Lathyrus; species Lathyrus tuberosus. Next base: position 2,083,643 of record JALAZF010000285.1, on the reverse strand, counting down.
CACTGTCGATCTTGAGGCTTGATCCACTTGGAATGTTGCAACTTTATGCTTGATTCTTGATGTGGGAGTCCTCTTGATCCTTTATAGGTGTTTGAGAGGTTAGACAAGTTGAAGATCATGTCATTTCTTGATTGATCCTTTGCCTAAGTGCTTAGAGATGGCTTGAAACCCTAATTCTTGATTGTGGTGAATGCTCAATCATCTTTGAGGAGATTGATGAGGCATGAAAGTGCATCCATATTGTGATGATGATTTGCACAATGATGGGAAATCTTGGTGGTCAAAATTTGGGGTATGACAGATGTCCCTATTTAATCTTCTTGGACCCGAAGGTGTGAATGGCGAAGGTATTTGGGCATTCGGGGTGCAAGAGGATTAAATATCGGAATGCCCGAAATTGTAACGGTGGTTATGAATGGCAGTTTGCTCATCCATCTTCTTTTGCTAAGCAATGATGCTTACAAAAGGGTAAAACTTCCCCTCGATCCTGGTTTTTACCCATGGAACTGGTCTTAGTTTCTTTTGTCAATAAACTTCCCTTAGATCCTGGTTTTTACCCATGGAGTTGGTCTCAGTTTCTGATATAAACTTCCCCTCAATCCTGGTCTTCAGCCAAGGAAATGGTCTTAGTTTCTTTTGTCAATGAACTTCCCCTAGATCCTAGTTTTTCAGCCACGAAACCGGTCTTAGTTTCTGATATAAACTTACCCTCGATCCTAGTCTTCAGCCAAGGATTTGGTCTTAGTTTCTTTTGTCAATGAACTTCCCCTAGATCCTGGTTTTTCAGCCACAGAACTGGTCTTAGTTTCTGATATAAACTTCCCCTCGATCTTGGCCTTTAGCCAAGGAACTGGTCTTAGTTAGTTTTTTTTTCATCAAGTTCCTTCCTCGACAAGGGACGCTATGTGTAGCGGTTTTCCTCAAACTTCTCACCAAATTTTCCTGGGGAGATGCCATTTGATGGGAAAAAGTTTTGATGTCAGACTTGCTGGGGAACCCATTCATCTGAGTTGTAGAGGTGTTCAAACTACTCTGTTGAAGACGCCATTTGTTGACTCTACTGGGGAAAACGAGTCTCTTGAGAGGCTGTTTCCTACTTAGGGATATTACATCATACTTTTCATTGAGATCTTCTCGGAGAAATTCCATGTGATGTAGTCCAATTTTGAGGTGCTGATGACTTCATTAACATTGACTTTCTGAAGAGAAAAACCAATGTGTTGCTAAGACCCTTTAGTTGCGAGGCTTTCTCTAGGGATTTTCCTGAATTCGGGAAAGCGAGAACATCATCTTCAATAGTAAAGAGTGACGTTTGTCGAATGTATTCTTATTTCTCAGAGGTTTAAGTTATCAAAGTGGTCGAGGACCGTCTCTAATGCCGAAATAAACTGGGGAGAAACTGCTAAGATGTTGTATTTCCTAACAAGTAAAGGACTGGCAACTCGATTGAGAGGACTTTATCACTTGGGAACTAGACCAACTAGAGTGATAGTGATGCAATATGAATATGAGTATGAATCAATAATGCATGATGAATGTATGTATATGCTGACAAAACTGACGCGACATACAAACTAAGTGGATGAACACGACTGGATACTCGGCCACTGCGGGGGATGAAAAGTATCATTGGTTCATGATAGCAATCATGTCTTGCTTAGGAGAAGTGGTCCCTGTGGGGGGAAAGAATTATTCAATCGGTCTTAAGAGGTAAGAACTCTGCCGGGGATGTCAGATGAGAGAATCACATCTGAAAAAATTTGATCCTTCATTCAGGTGCACTAGTTCAGAAAGAATACTTTGATTCTGCACTTTGAGGTTCGATCACCTTCGGAGAAGCGATCGATGTTCTTGCGATGTTCAACAGTCAAAAGAAATTGCCATCTTTATTTTAAAAGCAGAAAAATTTTACAAGTAAATTCATTTTTGTTTTGTTTCAAGAATCGTTGATCATGTTAAAAAATGTCAATCTGTAAAGCTAAAACAAATAAGAATTGCAAACAAAAGCACTAGGGCTCAAATTTTATTGATAGGATGGAAATCAGTCAAGTGCGTGATCCCATAGAGTATTTACAAAGTTAGAAAATGGTAATTTAAGGGAAAAAGGCTACATTGAAACATAACGACTGCTATCCTTCTACCAACTTTGAATTCTGGACATCCAGAGCTTCTGTCGAAAATGACCTTGACTGGAGTTTTCCTGATGGATGGCATTACTGCTGGGGATTTAACCTCGTCGGATGTAGTTACTTGCCATGAATCCCTAATTTTTGCCTGGATTGTACTTTGAGATTTCCAATCCATCGGGATGATTTTTGCTTGTGTCTCTAATTTTTGCCTGGACTGCCCTTTCGGGTTTTCAATCCACCGAGACATTTTTTTTTGTTTAGGAGAAGTATTTCTGGACTACGTCAACATTCGTGGGATAGGAAAATTCCTCTCCATCCATGGTTGCGAGTCTCAAGGCGCCGCCTGAGAAGGCTTTCTTAACCACATAAGGGCCGTCATAATTCTGGGACCATTTGCCCCGGGAATCAGTGAGAAATGATTTTATCTTCTTGAGCATAAGGTCTCCTTTTCTGAAGACTCGAGGTCGGACCTTTTTGTCAAACGCCATCTTCATTCTTTGTTGGTACAACTGACCATGGCATAGAGCCGTTATTCTCTTTTCTTCAATTAGGTTCAGTTCGTCGTGTCGACTTTGACACCATTCAACGTCTGTTAGCTTATCTTCCATCAATACCCGGATTGATGGGGTCTCTACTTCTAGGGGAAGCACTGCTTCCATGCCATATACTAGAGAGAAAGGGGTTGCCCCTGTTGAAGTGCGGACAGATGTACGATAACCTTGAAGAGCAAATGGTAGCATCTCGTGCCAATCTTTGTAGGTTATAACCATCCTTTGAACAATCTTCTTGATGTTCTTGTTAGCCGCTTCTACCGCTCCGTTCATCTTAGGCCGGTAGGGAGATGAATTATGGTGTTCGATCTTGAACTCAGCATACAATTCTCTCATCATCTTGTTGTTCAAGTTAGATCCATTGTCAGTAATGATCTGGCTTGGAACACCATAACGGAAGATGAGATTGTTTTTGATAAAGCGGACCACATCTTGTCGGGTAACATTGGCATATGACGCTGCTTCGACCCACTTAGTGAAGTAGTCAATGGCTACCAGGATGAACCGATGTCCGTTTGAAGCTTTGAGTTCGATCATGCCAATCATGTCGATTCCCCATATGGAAAAAGGTCATGGGGAAGAAAGAACTTTGAGATGCGTTGGTGGTACATGGATTCTGTCTGCGTATATCTGACACTTATGACATCTCCTCATGTACTTGTAGCAATCGGATTCCATGGTCAACCAATAGTACCCTGCTCTACGAATTTTTCTCCCCATTCTATGTCTGTTGGCATGACTGTCAAAGGATCCTTCGTGAATCTCTTTCATCAACATGTTTGCTTCTGGTCCGTCTACGCATTAGAGCAAGACCGTGTCAAAGTTTCTCTTATAGAGTGTATCACCGCTCAGAAAGAAGCTTCCAGCCAGTCTCCTGAGAGTCTTTCTGTCTTTTCTGGATGCCCCAGGTGGGTACTCTTGTTTTTGAAGGAAGCATTTGATATCATGTGTCGCTCCCGGGATTTTCATCCTAGTACAAACGCGAAAGTGGCACCAAACAGAGTCGCCAGCAATGTGTATTTATCCCAAGAGAGGGAAAGGAAACACCGCATAAACCTGAAGGAAGGAAAGAACATGGTCTTGCGACCAAGAGAACTGGGTTCGGGAGTCGGTTACGCGAGAGGAAGGTATTAGCACCCCCTCACGTCCATCGTACCCGATGGGATCCACGCTTGCTTGTCTCGATCAAAGGGTGATAGAAAAGAATACTGGAAGAGGAACTAGAAAAGGAATGGAAAGAGAAAGAAACAAATGTAGGGAAAATAAAAGAAGTGCTCGCATGGGCCCTACCCCACTGCCTACGTATCTCATCGGGAGCATGAGAATCAGAGCGACGTAGTTCCCCTCACTAGGGATGGATTGTTTGTGTTTTTTAGAGAACGGCTGACGTTCTAGCTCAGGTGTTGCAGGCTCGCTGGTCCGAGTGCGTTACCATCTTGCAAGAGAACGAGTAGAAGCGCGTTCGTACGCTAAGAGTGAATGAGGTGAGAAAAGAATTCCCGAAGGAAAGACGTTATTGTTTGTTTTTGTCTTTTAAGAGTTTTTTCATTTGTTTGCATATGATAGTGTATCTGAATCTTGGTCATTGGAATGTGTACATTCTCACATTCCAAGATGGAATGAGTAAGAAAGCATACTAAGGGTGAAGAAGACCCCCACACTTAGTTCCAATTGTCAAGGTTCAAACACACTAGCATACTTGTGTTTACTAAGTGTTTTTGTTGATTATGGGGTGAAGAAATGTTTTTATTATTTGCACCTTCAACAAGTATTGCATTTAAGTCCCTCATACAAGATCAAATATGTAACACATTGACCTAAGATGGGCCATATGCTACACATTTTAAGATTATAAGAGAAGACCCCTTATAATCTTTTCTTTATATGAAAGGCCTAAATGCAATAAGTGCCTACCTTTATTAGATACTTTGAATTTTCTTTGAGATTAGAAAAGAGACTCAAGGGAGGATAAAGGTAAAACCTATATGGACTAAGACTCAATCCTAATTGATTAGTTAAGGGAGTGATCCTAAGGTTTGTGAGGTTTCAATCCTAAGTCTAAAGAAAGAATGAATTAAACAATTCACTTCTAAGTTAGAAGATGAATTGTAATTCAAAAAGGGAAAGTGGTGAGTTATTAAAAGAAAGCACATAAGTGCTTAACAAAACACAAAATGGAATTGTAAAAGAGAAAGGATAGAAGTTGAATGTGGATTCCTTATCCACACTCAATTGAAACTTACCAAAGCCCCTACATGGTTAGTAAGCATGTATAAGAAGTATAAGAAGTAAAAGAACATGTAATGCATCAAAAAACTCAAAAGAATTAAATGAGAAACCAAATCCTAGAGCCACAATCAGAATGTACATCATATGGACAACAAGTGAATATCATCATACAAGTGCAAGTGAATAAGCAATAATCATCACCCATTAGCATTTAAACATGTTACAAGAAGAAGGGGTAGATGAAAGATGGCAAGAAATGAAGAGGACATGCATAAATGGAACATATAAATCAACAACCAGAATTGAAACTAAATGGAAAATGGTTCACAAACCTCTCACAAGTATTCATGAAGCACATCAAGACATTTAAGAAGTGATAGAAGCAGTAGAATTGAAATGGAAGTTCAAAAGAAAACACAAGTACAAACACCACATGTTAAAGGTGCACAAAGTTTAAATAAGAATCAACATGCAAGGATAACATGTAATATGTACCAATGACCTATAATGTCAAGTGAGTAGTTCACAAAGTAGGCAAATGATCATGCAAGTATGTACAAAAGAAATCATGTAAACATGCACAAAGATCACAAGGATGTGACATGTTGTAATGCTTCAAATGAAATGTCTTAAACAAAAATCAAATGAGTTCATGAAAGTTATTCAAACATGGTGTTGAGGTACACAAAACAGAAATGAACCACTTATCAAAGTATCATGTAAAAATTCAAGGCACAATGATGTCAAATAATGCACTTAGGTCAAGTTGAAACATCATGCAAAGTGGTGCAAATATAGGCATCAAGACATGTGATAAGGTGACCTAAAAAATCAAACAAAAATCATCTAACATGCTTCAATGTATTAGTGAATCAATGCAAAAAGAATCATGTCAAAACAGTTGGTAATGAGCAAGAACAAAATTAAACAAATTCATGTATCATGCTTAGAATGCATCTAAATGGAAATTCAAAGAAAATTATGGACCAGGGGTAAAAAGGTCATAAAATCAAGAAATAAAATCATGGAAAATTTCCTAAATGTTTTAGTGATACTCATGAATTTTTGTGGAATTTAATAATGCAATTTAGTATTTTTAAAAATTAAAAATCAAACGTGTAGAAAGAAATAAAAATGAAAAATAAATGCAAAATGCAGGGGGTATGAACATAGCAATTGGACAGTGCATATTCATTGGGCTTCCAAACAGTGGGGTGCAAATATCAATCTGACAAGGTCCATTTACACGCCAAACACAATAACAAGTGTGCACCATCAGTCAACAATTTTGACTCACTCACAACCATCAGATCAAGTCAAGGTCAAATAAAAGTCAAAGTACTCAAAATCAATGCATGCACGTGAGGACACATGCCACTTACCATGCACCACACCACACCATGCTTAAGTGAAATTCAGAAAAATGCACGTGAGGAGCATGTGAGTTTTAATGTGCTGTCACATTTTGGAGCGTACGATCATGAAAAACACACGGCTGAGATTAAAACGCACACAAACCCTAACAGTTAAAGTCACCGGCCGGAGATGACCTCCGGTCATCTTCTCCGGCCAGCAGCCACCACCTGCAACTCACATTTTCTCCAGAAATTCACAAGCCACATACCAAACGAAAGCTAAGCTCATGAGGAACACAAATCCAACAACAAAATTCAAAGATCAAGCATGGATACAGAGAATCGAAGAAGAGAAATTTGCCCTAAGTTTCAGTTCTAAACTCCTAAGGAGCTCTATCAACTAACCGGTTTCATATAGCTTCTAATAAGCTCAAATAACACATCAACCAGTTAAAATAACATCAAATCGTGCAAGCAAAGTTTGAGAACTTTTGGAACCTGAAACTTGAAGATCTTTGGATTTTTGAGAAAACCAGAGGTGAGAACTTGTTCTTGAACTTCTAGAACTTCAATTTGAGCAAAATAAATGCTATTTGATCTTGATAATAAGAGGAAATCTGAATCTGAAATTGGAGATAACTGTGCTATTCCATGCTTCAGTGATGTCTTCTTGCTTGATTGTGAAGATTGAAGAAGAACTTGAGGAATTCGTGCAGGTAGAGAGAAAATTCAGAGAGAAAGTTGAGAGTGCTTTTGGAGTGAGAGTGAAACAATGAGAATCCCCTTTCCAAATCTGTTAGAATTGTTTATATAGGTGTGGTTATGATTTGACCCTGGTGGTTGATGGTTAGAACTACAGTTAACTGAGTTAGTTAACTGAGTTTGAGTTAACAGAATGAGTCATGACAGTTAGTGACACGAGTTGGAGAGGTTTTGTTTTAGTGTGGAAGAGCTCATGGTCACTTATGGTGAGGATAATGGAGAAAGATGGTGATGTTATGTTATTCTGATGTAGCAGCAGGAATGCGTGTGAAACAAGTTTCTCATTTCCTTTTTCGTGTAAGGCTTAAGCATGTATGCATAGTGTGAGAGGTGCTTGGCCAAATGAAGTAAAGAATGGAGCAGCACACATAGGACTTTTTGATGTATGTTTGAACCAAAAGCTATGCAGCAACTCCTCATTGTGACAGCAGGTATTTGAGGATGAATTTCTCCCTTGTCAATGAACGAAACAACACAACATTGGTGGCATTAGAAAGATGATACATTGGGGAACAATATTGATGTTGAAATTAGGTTGAATTGAAGTTTGGAACATGATCAAATGTGGCTTGCAACAGAAGAAAAACCAACTGGTGCATGGGCGAGCAGATAGGGTTGGCTGGCATGGTGCACATGACATGGGTTTTCAGTTGTATTGACCAATCTTTGAGCTATCATAATTCCTTATCCTTTGATCAAATGAAAAAATCATGAACATCAATCTTGAAGATCTCACATAGGGGAACAACTTTGATGTTGTAAGATTTTTCATTTGAAGCCTCTAACTATGAGTAATTGATCCCTACATTTTGCCCACCAACTGTTTGAGAAAATGACTGCGTGCAGACCTGGCTAAACTTGGTCATGACATGGTTTTGGGCCTACTTTCCTCCAACTTTGATCAATCATATCTCCCTCAATTTTTATCCAATGGAGATGTTCTACCCATGGATTTGAAGCTTAAAGCGAGGCCTTTCATTGAGGCAGAGTGGAATTTTCATTTGGTGCTCCAATTTTGAATGGCCTTGGTTCCAATTCTGATGCAAAATGGCCAAAAACTTGCTATTTTTAGTAACCCTACTTCATCCAAAAATGGCAACTTTCCAAATCTTGATTTTTTCATGATTCCTTTGGAGTTTCTTGATCAAATTTTGTACATTGGTCACATATAACATGAATTTCATGAATTTGGCCTTAAAAAGTCAAGGGTTGACTTTTTCCTCTGATTATTTGACTTGGCCCCAAATTCCCTGATTTTTGATCTTTCTTCCAATTGAATCACTTCTAAAACCAATTGAGATGCAATCTTCCACATCCATATACCTAGGGACATATAGGAAACCATGACATCAAGTCTTGCCCAAAAAAGCAAAGATTCCCTGATTTAAATGGAAACCCTAATTTTGACCCCCTCTGGTTAGGAGGAAATTGCACATCTTCCAAATCCAAATTCCTCAGAGTATGTTGTGTATCCTCTTAAAGGATGATGAGATATACCATTTGAGGATGATTTTGGATCAATGAGCTATCTCCTTTGAGGGTTTTCCTTCAGTTTTTGAACCTCTTGCATAGTGAAAGATGTAATGCTTCAATCTCCTATTGAATCTCACCTTCTTGAGGTTGGGGAAGATCAATTGGGATAGTATGAGACATGAGAGACCTCTTGGCTTGCCTTGAGGGCACTTGATTGACCTTTTGTGCTCTGAAGGATCCATTGATTGTCCACCTCCCACCTGACCACATGCCCTGATGGTAAGAAGGATGCCATGCTTCATTTTTCTATGTTAAATGCAATGTAATGTTGATGAGGTGGATATGATATGATAAATGATAATGCCATGCTATGATGACAAAGGGGAGAGCAAATTTTGGGGTATTACAGCTGCCCCTATTCAAGCGCTGTAGACCTGAATGCCCGAAAGCAATCGCTTTCGGACTTTCAAGGTATATAGTGATTGAATACCAAATATAACCAAAAATTTGCTCTGGATTGTGAAGAAGAAAAGGGATATAAACCCAACGAGACTGCTGGATTGAATCTTCGACGAAACGTCGGAGAGATCTGTCTTTTGAACGATGCCAGACGACTACTGGCTTGCCACGCTGCTGGTGGACTTTAATAATGTCTTTTATGCAACTCCAGACGACTACTGGCCTGCCACACTACTGGTGGACTTTAATAATGTCTTTTATGCAATTCCAGACGACTACTGGCCTGCCACACTACTGGTGGACTTTGATAACGTCTTTTGAACGACGCCAGACGACTACTGGCTTGCCACACTACTGGTGGACTTTAATAATGTCTTTTATGCAATTCCAGACGACTACTGGCCTGCCACACTGCTGGTGGACTTTGATAATGTCTTTTGAACGACGCCAGACGACTACTGGCCTGCCACGCTACTGGTGGACTTTGCAGCTTCGTGCCACCCGAAGATGGACTTCTGCCAACCCACTGTTGGACTTTTGCCACCCGAAGACGGACTTTTGCCAATCCACTGTTGGACTTTCGCCACCCGAAGACGGACTTTTGCCAATCCACTGTTGGACTTTTGCCACCCGAAGACGGACTTTTGCCAATCCACTGTTGGACTTTTAGCTGCTTTGCCACCCAAAGATGGACTTTTGCCAATCCACTGTTGGACTTTTGCCACCCGAAGACGGACTTTTGCCAATCCACTGTTGGACTTTTGCCACCCGAAGACGGACTTTTGCCAATCCACTGTTGGACTTTTGCCACCCGAAGACGGACTTTTGCCAATCCACTGTTGGACTTTTGCCACCCGAAGACGGACTTTTGCCAATCCACTGTTGGACTTTTGCCACCCGAAGACGGACTTTTGCCACCCGAAGACGGACTTTTGCCAATCCACTGTTGGACTTTTGCCACCCGAAGACGGACTTTTGCCAATCCACTGTTGGACTTTTGCCACCCGAAGACGGACTTTTGCCAATCCACTGTTGGACTTTTGCCACCCGAAGACGGACTTTTGCCAATCCACTGTTGGACTTTTGCCACCCGAAGACGGACTTTTGCCAATCCACTGTTGGACTTTTAGCTGCTTTGCCACCCGAAGATGGACTTTTGCCAATCCACTGTTGGACTTTTGGAATATGCCACCCTTAGATGGACCTTTCGCCAATCCACTGTTGGACTTTGCTAACGTCTTTTAACAATGCCAGACGACTACTGGCTTGCCACACTACGGGTGGACTTTCGCAAAATTCCCATACTGGATTACACTCTGCATCCGTGTCAGACATCTCTGCCGACTTTGCTGAGGAACAAAGACCATGATTTGACTTTGGAGACTCCTGAAAGGATAACCTCTCCACTGGAGAATGAATGAACAATCCGTCTGCTTCGAATTGTCAAGTTTGCCAAAAATAAATTGGACTTGAAGAATAATAGATCTGCCAGTAATCACTTCATCTGCTGGGGGAATGAATTCTGGTCACAGCGACTCCGCTGGGGATGAGAATTTCTTTGCATGGCGTCTTGCTAAGGAAGAAAAACTCTGCTTGGGGATCTATCCAGTCCAAGACCCTTTGTAGGGGTTATCCACCTTTTGACCCGGCTGGGGAAAGACTGTGCCACCCTTGTTGAGGAATAGATTCTGCCGATCTTATAAACCTCTGCGGGGAGAACAACAACTCAGCTGGGGAGTATTGCTGACAAGATTCGATGCTGACCTCTGTGGGGAATCATTACCGGAGACACAAACTTGCTGGGGACCAGGGCTACTTTGCCAGGGATATGCGAATCCTGGTTAGAACATTCCCCTGCGACTTGCTAGGAAAGAGTCCTTGTTGGGGAAACCCAAAGCAAATCCACAGTAGTCTGCTGAAGAATATGACTGTCAAGCTTAGGATAAGTACCACAATGCCCCATGTTAGGCGAGCTTCCCTTTAGACAATTCCGTTAGGGATGACGAGTTTATAACAAACTCTGCTGGCGGAAACTGCTTTAAAACGTCTCGTGCTGGGGAATGCCTTTTGAGAGGATTTTACAGAAGACCAACTGTCCCCAAACTCTACTGGGGATGATCAACACTTCATGCTGGGGAAACAAACATGCCCCATGCTTGGACAAAACAACAATTCGTCCCCGAAGAGGATGTCATAAGAGGATTTTATAGAAGATCTAGCCTCTTCAAACTCTTGTGACTTCGCTGGGGATAATGACCATCAGTTTCGGTGTCGACGAGACCCTTCTTTTGGGGAACCTGTGACCGTTACCGACATAGAAAAGCTTGTAGCCGTTGGAAGGACTGAATAAGAGAATCGACTTAATAAGATGCAACGGTACCCAGTTGAACTTAATTCACTGATATCGACCAGTTATGAACAATCATCGACCGAACAATGAACGCCGATCTCCTTACCCATAATTGCCCCAGTCTTTTGCGTGGGGTGATCTATTGCTGGTCTTGTGCTTAAAATCATCTGCACCTGCTACCTGCAACAAAAGAATATGCCCACATGCCCCGAATATTGCGTGGCTAGAATCCACCATCCGGGAGTATTCAACATTCGAAGTAATTTCCAATGTTTTTTTTGCGCATGTTATTGCAAGGCTGCCATGTTTTCAAATGCAATGTTTTATCAAAACTAGGACGTTTTTGCAAACAAAGCAATAAAACAAAAATAGAAAGCTTTTTATTGAAATTCAATTTATTGACTGAGAGCCCAGAATAGGCAATTACATCCGGAAGCAATCCCTGGAAAGAGGTGATCGCTAAAAATTGAGAAAAGAAACTATCCTAATGGCAATGTGAAAACGGAATTCCACTGAGTTTCCATTCTGTTATGACCAGTATGTCTTCAAAACTCCCCGACCTTGCCTTCTGAGGAATGATCAGACCGATTCCTATCCTTCAGAACGTCAGTTGTTCAAACGGTAATGGGGTACAGATAACTCAAACCGTAGTCATTCGCTTAAATCCCTCTTTTGTGTGGACCGCCCTTTCAGGTTTTCGATCCACCAGGATACCCTTTTTTGCCTAAGTTGCCCTTTCGGGTTTTCAACTTACCGGGTGTACAAATCTTTTTTCAATTATATCCCTAATTTTTGCCCGAACCTTATTCTGTTTTTGGTTCGCCGGGATGCCCTTTTTTGCCTGGATTTTTTTATTCTTATTATCCAGCGGGTCTATTCATGCGAAGTATTTTTTGACTACGTCTGAGTTGACAGGGGATGAAAAGTCTTCGCCATCCATGGTTGTAAGCAATAAAGCTCCGCCCGAAAAGACCTTTTTAACCACGAATGGACCTTCATAATTAGGAGTCCATTTGCCCCTGTGATCTGTATTGGGAGGAAGGATCCTTTTGAGTACCACATCTCCGACTTTGTAAACCCGAGGACGCACCTTTTGGTCAAATGCCTGTTTCATTCTGCGCTGATATAGTTGCCCATGACATACAGCCGCCAATCGCTTTTCCTCAATAAGGCTCAGCTGATCAAATCTGGCTCGTACCCATTCAGCTTCATCTAGCTTAACATCCATCATAACTCTGAGGGACGGAATTTCTACTTCAACTGGTAGCACTGCCTCCATACCATATACAAGTGAGAATGGGGTTGCCCCAGTGGACGTGCGTACCGACGTTCGATACCCATGCAAAGCAAATGGTAACATCTCATGCCAATCTTTGTACGTGACAACCATCTTCTGCACAATCTTCTTGATATTTTTGTTGGCCGCTTCGACCGCGCCATTCATCTTTGGGCGGTACGGAGAAGAATTGTGATGTTCGATTTTGAAGTCCCGGCATAACTCAGCCATCATCTTATTGTTCAAATTAGAACCATTATCAGTAATGATTCTTTCGGGAACTCCATATCGGCAAATGATATCCCGTTTCAAGAAACGAGCGACCACTTGTTTTGTAACATTGGCATAGGATGCGGCTTCAACCCATTTGGTGAAGTAATCAATTGCCACCAAGATGAAACGATGACCATTGGAAGCTGTAGGCTCAATCTTTCCGATCATATCAATGCCCCACATGGCAAACGGCCAAGGCGACGACATGATACTCAACGGATTTGGAGGCACATGCACCTTGTCTGCATAGATCTGGCATTTATGGCATTTGCGGGCATATTTGCAACAATCTGACTCCATAGTCAACCAATAATATCCCGATCTTAACAACTTTTTAGCCATTGCATGTCCTCCGGCATGGGTACCGAAAGAGCCTTCGTGCACTTCAATCATCAACAAGTCTGCTTCATGTCTATCCACACATCTAAGCAGGACCGTGTCAAAATTTCTTTTGTACAGCACGCCATCTTTGTTCAAGAAGAAACTACCGGCTAACCTTCTCAACGTCTTCCTGTCTTTGGACGATGCCCCGGACGGGTACTCTTGACTTTTCAAGAAACACTTAATGTCATGAAACCATGACTTGTCATCAGACGTTGCATCGACCGCAAACACAAATGCTGGTCTGTCAAGGCGGGATACCTCAATCTTAGGTACATGGTTCCATCCTTGCACTTTGATCATGGAAGACAAAGTGGCCAAGGCATCAGCGAACCTATTCTCATCTCGAGGAATGTGGTACAGTTTCACTGTTGTGAAAAATGTCAGCAATCTCCTCGTATAATCTCTATATGGCACTAGATTTGCTTGGTGCGTGTACCAACTCCCTTTCACTTGATTGATTACCAAAGCTGAATCACCAAATATATCAAGGGTCTTAATCCGTAGATTAATCGCCTCCTCGACCCCCATTATACAAGCTTCGTACTCTGCTTCATTGTTGGTGCATCCGAAAGTTATTCGTGCAGTGAAAGGTATATGAACACCTTCCGGCGTGATAAGAACTGCTCCAACTCCGCACCCATTCATATTGACAGCCCCATCAAACATCAGACTCCATTTGGATTCAGGGTCTGGCCCCTCCTCCGGAAGTGGTTCCTCGCAGTCTTTAGCTTTGAGAAACATGATGTCCTCATCAGGGAAGTCAAATTTCATGGGTTGGTAATCATCAATCGGCTGTTGCGCAAGATAGTCGGACAGAATACTTCCTTTGATGGCCTTTTGTGAAGTGTACTGAATGTCATACTCTGTCAAGACCATTTGCCACCGTGCAACTCTGCCTGTCAATGCTGGTTTCTTGAAAATATACTTGATAGGATCCATTTTTGAAATCAACAAGGTCGTGTGCCTAACCATATAGTGCCTCAATCGCTTAGCGGCCCATGCAAGCGCACAACATGTCTTTTCAAGCATTGAGTATCGGGACTCACAATCATTGAACTTTTTGCTCAGGTAGTAAATAGCATGCTCCTTCCTACCTGTCTCGTCATGTTGACCGAGAACACAACCCATGGAACCTTCAAGCACTGTCAGATACATTATCAGCGGTCTCCCTTCAACTGGAGGCATTAGAATCGGAGGTTCCTGCAAGTATTCTTTTATCTTATCGAATGCCAATTGGCAATCGTCATTCCACCTGACCGTTTGATCTTTCCTTAACAATTTAAATATTGGCTCACACGTGGCTGTTAGGTGAGATATGAACCTCGCAATGTAGTTCAATCTACCCAAGAAACCACGAACCTCTTTTTCTGTTCTCGGTTCAGGCATTTCTTGTATTGCTTTCACCTTGGCAGGATCAACCTCGATTCCTCTTTCGCTCACAATGAAACCCAGTAACTTTCCAGAACGTACCCCAAACGTGCACTTGTTTGGATTTAATCTCAGACGGAACTTTCTCAACCTTTCAAACAGCTTTTTCAGGTTAATCAGATGTTCCTCTTCGGTTCTCGACTTGGCAATCATATCATCTACATAACATTCGATCTCCTTATGAATCAAGTCATGAAACAATGTCACCATCGCCCGCTGGTACGTTGCCCCTGCGTTTTTCAAACCAAAAGGCATTACTTTATAACAATATGTACCCCACGGAGTAATGAACGTGGTCTTCTCCATATCTTCAGGTGCCATCTTGATCTGGTTGTACCCGGAGAAACCGTCCATAAATGAGAACACTGAAAACTGAGCTGTATTATCGACCAGCACATCAATATGAGGTAGTGGAAAATCATCTTTCGGGCTAGCTTTATTAAGATCTCGATAATCCACACACATTCTCACTTTTCCATCCTTCTTCGGTACTGGCACGATGTTGGCTACCCACGGAGGATACTTTGTCACAGCAAGAAACCCAGCATCCCACTGCTTCTGGACTTCCTCCTTAATCTTTAAAGCCATGTCGGGGTGAGTCCGACGAAGTTTCTGCTTGACTGGCGGACATTCTTCTCTTAATGGCAGCCTGTGCACAACAATATCTGTATCCAACCCCGGCATGTCTTGATACGACCACGCGAAGACGTCAACATACTCGCGCAACATTTCCGTCAAAGTTTGCTTCACATCTGCTTGCAAGCTGGCACCAATCCTGATCTCCTTTTTGGCGTCCTTGGTACCAATATTGATGATGTCTACAGTCTCCTGATGAGGCTGGATGACCCTTTCCTCTTGTTTCAACAATCTGGCCAGTTCTTCAGGGAGTTCACAATCTTTCTCACCCCCTTCTTCGGCTTGATAAATCGGATTGTCAAAGTCATACATAGCCATATCAAAATCGTTATCAGTGGTATCCGGAGGATCAAGTCTGCATGAACGGGTTCATGCCTTATTTTAGAATTTATTTTTAAGCAAAACAAAAGAAAATGAAACATTGCCATTTTTTTGTGCAAAAATAAAAACTGAAAGACAGAGAACAAAATTTGATTGCAAAACGTCCTTTATTAATGATTAAACATTGCAAATGCAACCAAGGTGGCCCTACAAATGAATCTATACGCCTTGGGCAGAGCGCAAGATTTTGACATGCATTATGGTTAGAAAAAACAAAGAAAAATTACTCTGTTTGAAGAGTAACCCAGATGACTTCTTCAACGAACCAGTTCTGCACTTGTTGTCCCGGAACATGAGGGCGTACCCAGTTGTCCAGGTCACAATCACTGTCAACACTATCCTCTGCGGCTGCACAACACTGGTCCGTGTAGATAATTCCCCCACTATTGAAAGCAATGGGTCCCCTGCTCCCCGCATCTGAAGTTGTAGAGGGATGATAACCGATACCAAATTTGTCTTCCTTCACTGGGGTCTCTATCAACCTGCCCCAACCTTGGGCGTTGCCTGCCCTGACGACTTCGACAGCTTGTTTGTAAGATGAAATGGAGGTGCCAGCCCCAACTGGTACAGAAGAAGACTCAGGTGCATCGTCAATATTGACTGCTTCAAATGATTGGCACAGCATCTCATGAATTTCCCCATCCATTTCAATGTACTTGAACGTAGACAAGTGACTCACAAAGATGTCTTCTTCCCCACACACTGTCACAACCTGCCCTTCAAACTCATACTTCAGCTTTTGATGTAGAGTAGAAGTAACAGCCCCGGCTCCGTGAATCCAAGGGCGTCCCAATAGGCAGCTATATGCAGGTTGTATGTCCATTACATGGAACGTGGATTTGAATACCTGTGGTCCAATTTGTACGGGTAATTCCACCTCACCAAACACAGATCGTCTAGTTCCATCGAATGCTATAACCACCAATTCACTAGGCCTTAAGATCAAACCGTCAACTTCCAGCTTCATTAATGCCTTCTTGGGCAAGACATTGAGTGATGAACCAGTGTCTACCAGTACATGAGATAACACTGCGCCCTTACACTCCATCGTGATATGCAAAGCCTTATTATGGTTTCTTCCTTCAACAGTCAAATCTCTACTTGTAAAGGCCAAGCCATGGCTAACATTAACATTGGAGATTACGCCCTCGAGCTGATTAACAGTAATTTCTTGTGGCACGTACGCACTCTTCAACACTTTCAACAACGCCTGTCGGTGCGCATCAGAGCACATCAATAGTGACAAGATTGAAATCTTTGAAGGGGTCTGATTCAGTTGGTCCACAATCTTATAATCGCTTTTCTTGATTATCTTCATAAATTCTTCCATTTCCTTATCAAAAGTAATCTTTGTCTCTGCTTCAGGTGTAGGCGCATTTTCAACCACCTGTTTACCTTTAGCCTTTGCTGCGGCTTCTGCCTCTTTATCACTTCTCAAGGTTTGGGGAGCGAACAACCTTCCACTCCTTGTAAAGCCCCCTACACCCCCTACATTATCAATATTTGGGCTGACTGACGGCTCAACTTCCTGCTTTTTACCTTCGTAATATACATCTGCCCCATAGTGCCATGGGATAGCTTTCGTAGATGTGAACGGAATTGGTCCTGGCACCGTGATAGTGATAGGACTGGGCCCTTCTGGCGCAACACTCGCCACGGGAACTGCATTGACCGGCATTTGAATCTCAGCGGGAGTGTAATAGATGGTCACGGTTGATATCTCATCAGTGTCTTTCACGACTCTGTCGAACTGTAGACATCCTTCATCGATCAGATTCTGTAAACCCATCTTCAACTTATCACAGCCGTTCTCCTGATTCATACACTCAGAGCAATCTTGATTACAGCCCGGGAACACCTGTCCCTTCAATAAACGATCTTTTACTACCAACAAAGAAGTTTTCACTTGATGAACGTCTAACACCAAATTCAATCTCCTCCCATCTTCAATAGCGTACACACTTGCTGCACTATGATCAGGCATGGGATGCTGAGTAATATTAGGAGCGGGAGAGAAATTGATGGCTTTAGCATCAATCAAATCTTGTACTTTATGATGGAAAGCCCAGCATTTTTCAATGGAGTGCCCCTGAGCACCTGAGTGGAACTCACAACGAGCATTAGCATCGAAGTTAGGTGGCAGGTTTCCAGCAACCGGAGCTTTCATAGTACGGAGTTCTACCAACTTTAACTCGAGTAGCCGGGGCAACAGCGCGGCATAAGTCATAGGGAGAGGATCCATCTTACGATCCCTCTGTCTAGACCTTTGCTGGAAAAAAGGTTGTTGCTGTTGAACTTGTTGTTGGGGTTGTTGTTTCTGAACAGACGGTGTGGGGATTGTTACAGCATCTACCTGATAATAAGCTCGAGAACGCCCTCTGCCTCGTCCTCTAAACACAGCATTCGTATCACCTTCTCTTCTTTTCTGGTTACTAGCAAACGGTTTCTTCGTCCCCGAAGAGCCAGCCCCACTCACATCCTGGATCTTTCCAAGCTTTAACAGACTTTCTATTCTTTCTCCCGCAATCACAATATCAGCAAATCCAGTTGACGGACAAGCAGCTAATCTATCCAGATAGGCCCCTTGCAAGGTGCCCATAAACATATCCGCCATTTCTCTGTCTGACAAGGGAGGTTGAACCTGGGCAGCCATTTCCCTCCACCTCTGTGCATATTCTTTGAAACTCTCCTTGGCATTTTGTGACAAACCCTGCAATTGAGTGCGGTTGGGCGCCATGTCAATATTATACTGGTATTGCTTCAGGAACGCTTCTGCCAGATCTTTCCAACTCTTCACAGCAGCTCTATTCAACTTCATGTACCAGGTCAAGGATGCCCCAGCCAGACTGTCTTGAAAATAGTGCATCCATAGCTTCTCGTCATCCGTATGGGCTGAAATCTTCCCAAAGTAAGCTTGAAGATGCGTTTGGGGACACGCATTGCCGTGATACTTATCAAAAGTAGGAGGTTTGAATTTAGGGGGAATTCTGACTCCTGAGACCAGCCCCAAGCTGGTAACATCAATACCCATAGAGTTCTTGCATTCTATGGCCCTGATCTTTTCTGCTAACTCCTCATACCTTCGATCACCTTGATTACCCACATCAGCATCTAGTAGAGTAAATTGGTCTTCCAGAGTATCTTCAAGAGTAACACCAGCATGCCTACCATTTCCATTACCCCGATTGTTACCACCAGGAGGAGGGTTGCCACCGGGAGGAGGGATGCCGTGTCCCTGTGAATTGCCATGCTGATCACCTTCGGGCCCATTGTCTGGACGCTCTACCAGAAGCCTCAATCTCTCCTGATTTTGCGCCATGCCAGTCATGAGGGTCATGAACTGGTCCATACGCGCCCTCATTTCGGCCAAATCACTTTGCACTTGATCCATGATTCTTACTTGATTTCTTCGCGTCGAATATCGGTGAATATGATTCTCCGCTATACTGCCTGAAACCAAATAAAGGTTAGAGATCCTGCAACGAGTACCTGAAAAGCAAGTAACAGAAATGCAAAATGATATGCAATGCCATGCAATGCTATGTTTGTCATTTCCTAGGTGCTTTTATACCCTGATTCCAATCCAATCCACAGAAATCTGAAGACCAGAAATCGTGATATAAAGAGACGTATCGTGGTCATGTGCTTGTGTGCAGCTATCTGATAAGAAATAATCCTGAATAAAACTGCTCATACTCATTCAACGAAATATTCAAGTACATTCAAGAAAGGTTCAACCGCAAATGCAATATAAGGAAAAAAATGGATCCATCAACAAGCCTGATGGTAGCCATTAACAACAAAATACAAGGGAAAGAACATCAATCTGACAATTCCACATCCTTCAGCCTATCACTTGAATACTTGATTTCCTCAAAAAGTATACGGGTACGCTGGTGATTCGGCTTTTCAATCATTTCTTTGATCAAGACATCCCTTTTTTCAAGAGCTTCAGTTAAAGAACCCATATGCAGCATAAGAGCTTCGTCATCATGCACTCCTTTGTGTCTCTTTATGCCAGCTTGCGTCTTGAGTATCTCTCTTTCTATCATGGCTTCTTCAAGCTCTTTCTTGGTATTCTTCAACTGGCTTCTAACTTCTTCTAACTGCTCTTGACTTTTATCGAGACTTTCCCGATACTTTCTCCTCTGCTCATGTGCCTTTTTAAGCTCCTCGTCTTTAGTCTTCGACTGATCCTTTAACTCGGCATTTTCAATTCTGAATTCATCCCAAGCTTGACGAAGTTGAGCTAATGAATCCTTGCTTCGGGCTAAAGCCTGTTTTGTAATCTTGTGAGCCTGACTAGTGTCATCTGCTCCCAAAGTAAGTTTCCGAAAGTACCGAGCTCGGTCATCAAAATCTTCCTCTTTGTCAGCCAAGGTTTTTTCCGCTTTCAAGGCTCTCTTTTCCAACTCTTTGTTGTCAGCTAGAGCTTTCTGAAGGCATCTGCTCATTCCAGAATTCTCTATCTGCAACTCTCTGACCATTTTCTTCCACTTCTCACATTCTTCAATAGCCACCATAGTGGGTTGTTCTGGCTGTACTGAACATAAAAGAGGTCCCCTTGAAAAGGGTAAAAGCAATTCCTTTACTTTCGTCTCAATCCACCTGTCATATTCAGGATAAGATCTACAATCTCCTTTTCCAAAAACTGCTTTTCCAATTTTGTGCTTATCTTTCCAAGCATTCACTACTTCTACCACCTTCGCATCTTTAGTTCCTGTAAAGAATAAAGATTCTTCCACATCTTGCTCTGTAGGAGGATCCCTGGAAGCATACCCAAACTGTCGGATGGCCAAAACTGGATTATAATTGATCCCTCCTTTTCTGCCAATCAAAGGCACATTTGGAAAATTTCCGCATCTTTTGACAAGCTCTATTCTCAATAACCGGTGATCAAACCATACAATGTTATCAGCAGTTAAACTCATCAATCGTTTAGACCATTTCGCCACATCTTTGGTTTCCACAAAGGCACCTGTCTGAGGCAGATGTTTGAAAAACCAATGACTCAGCAGTGGAGTACAACAACTAACAGATCCTCCCCTCCTTTTCTCATTCTTATAGTGCACGGAATGATAAAAATCTCCTAACAAAGTAGGGACTGGATTTTTAAGAACGAAAACTCTTGTCGCTTGCATATCCACAAAGTCTTGCTGATTGGGAAAGAAAACTAGGCCATATATGCAGAGAGCCAGAATGGAATTGTAAACCGTCCAATTTTTAGCACTTGCAGCCTCTTGGGCCTGTCCAGACAGAAATTCTAAATGAAATCCGCTAACTCCATTTTTACTACTCACACCACTCTTTATCACTGCCTGATCCATTTGTAAAGCAGCAGCAATTTCTTTTACGCTGGGAGAACTACCAGAGAAGAATGGTATTGCCGACGTGATCGGAATTCCCAAAATAAATGAGAATTCTTCTAGTGTTGGCATCAAAATGTAATCTGAAAAAAGAAAGCACCTCAACGAAGGCTCGTAGAACTGCAGCAGAGTGTGCAAGCCATCATGTTCATACTTGGTGATTGTACGGACCATCCCAACCAAATTCCCGTAGCTCTTCTGAAACCTATCAAGAATACCCGGACCAGCCATATCTATAACTTTGAGCAATGAATCCAAGACAGGATCTGGAAACTTGTAAGACACATTGTTCTTTCTCTCGGCAACGATCTCTGTTGAACCCATGGATTGGAATCAGAAATGTATTATGCACCTGAAAATGACAAACATAACTGTTATGATATGATAATGCAATGCAAAAGGGCATGTGATCAGGTAATCAAGTGTCGGTGTCTGTATTGAACTGTGTGCACTGTGTCTCTGTACTGAATCTGGCAATATCTGAAATGAACACTTAAATCACTGTCATAGGATACAATGTCTGAAATCATCATAGAATCACGAGTAAGGTAGGTAGGAGGCTGGGTTTCCTGCAAACTTGTAAACATCCCGCCCATGCTCACATGTGGTTCTTAGAAAATAAGGCTTGTCAGCTTCGGAGGTTTGAGAAGCAATAGCACATTCAGCCCGTAGGATACAATGCTATGCCAATCAAAGAGGTCGTCCACTGACTCCCCTTAGAAAATAAAAGTCATCCTATGCAAGTTCCAAAGTGGGCCCTCGGGTGCGAATGGGTTTGCCACAGAATGTGGTCTGCCATTGTCACCACTAAAGAGGGATATTTCCACTAAGGTCCTCATGATCGGTCACTAGAGTCGACAGCTCTCTAGATCTACATCCTGGAATACGCAAGATGCGCACGCCACGACGTGTCCCAAGATAGCCTCGTCTAGCTGTGAATTTCGTGAACACCCAACGCACTCCAAACGGCACGTAGGTCCCACTACTCTCCACTCTAATTCTAAGTGTATACTCAAGCCTGTGTAATGGGCTTATCTCTCAGAAATCCCATCCCGCCAAACAGAAAATAGCACAGTCCAACACAACAGTAATAATATGATATGTAATGCTAAAAAGCAGTAAATACAGTAATGTACAGTAAAGCAGTAAATAACCATACAATAAAATGGTAAATACAGCACAACAGTAAACACCCAATGAAAGAAAAACAGACAAGCGCTAGGATTGACTCGCTAAGGAAACCAGAGATTCTGGGTTCGATCCCCAGCAGAGTCGCCAGCTGTCGCTCCCGGGATTTTCATCCTAGTACAAACGCGAAAGTGGCACCAAACAGAGTCGCCAGCAATGTGTATTTATCCCAAGAGAGGGAAAGGAAACACCGCATAAACCTGAAGGAAGGAAAGAACATGGTCTTGCGACCAAGAGAACTGGGTTCGGGAGTCGGTTACGCGAGAGGAAGGTATTAGCACCCCCTCACGTCCATCGTACCCGATGGGATCCACGCTTGCTTGTCTCGATCAAAGGGTGATAGAAAAGAATACTGGAAGAGGAACTAGAAAAGGAATGGAAAGAGAAAGAAACAAATGTAGGGAAAATAAAAGAAGTGCTCGCATGGGCCCTACCCCACTGCCTACGTATCTCATCGGGAGCATGAGAATCAGAGCGACGTAGTTCCCCTCACTAGGGATGGATTGTTTGTGTTTTTTAGAGAACGGCTGACGTTCTAGCTCAGGTGTTGCAGGCTCGCTGGTCCGAGTGCGTTACCATCTTGCAAGAGAACGAGTAGAAGCGCGTTCGTACGCTAAGAGTGAATGAGGTGAGAAAAGAATTCCCGAAGGAAAGACGTTATTGTTTGTTTTTGTCTTTTAAGAGTTTTTTCATTTGTTTGCATATGATAGTGTATCTGAATCTTGGTCATTGGAATGTGTACATTCTCACATTCCAAGATGGAATGAGTAAGAAAGCATACTAAGGGTGAAGAAGACCCCCACACTTAGTTCCAATTGTCAAGGTTCAAACACACTAGCATACTTGTGTTTACTAAGTGTTTTTGTTGATTATGGGGTGAAGAAATGTTTTTATTATTTGCACCTTCAACAAGTATTGCATTTAAGTCCCTCATACAAGATCAAATATGTAACACATTGACCTAAGATGGGCCATATGCTACACATTTTAAGATTATAAGAGAAGACCCCTTATAATCTTTTCTTTATATGAAAGGCCTAAATGCAATAAGTGCCTACCTTTATTAGATACTTTGAATTTTCTTTGAGATTAGAAAAGAGACTCAAGGGAGGATAAAGGTAAAACCTATATGGACTAAGACTCAATCCTAATTGATTAGTTAAGGGAGTGATCCTAAGGTTTGTGAGGTTTCAATCCTAAGTCTAAAGAAAGAATGAATTAAACAATTCACTTCTAAGTTAGAAGATGAATTGTAATTCAAAAAGGGAAAGTGGTGAGTTATTAAAAGAAAGCACATAAGTGCTTAACAAAACACAAAATGGAATTGTAAAAGAGAAAGGATAGAAGTTGAATGTGGATTCCTTATCCACACTCAATTGAAACTTACCAAAGCCCCTACATGGTTAGTAAGCATGTATAAGAAGTATAAGAAGTAAAAGAACATGTAATGCATCAAAAAACTCAAAAGAATTAAATGAGAAACCAAATCCTAGAGCCACAATCAGAATGTACATCATATGGACAACAAGTGAATATCATCATACAAGTGCAAGTGAATAAGCAATAATCATCACCCATTAGCATTTAAACATGTTACAAGAAGAAGGGGTAGATGAAAGATGGCAAGAAATGAAGAGGACATGCATAAATGGAACATATAAATCAACAACCAGAATTGAAACTAAATGGAAAATGGTTCACAAACCTCTCACAAGTATTCATGAAGCACATCAAGACATTTAAGAAGTGATAGAAGCAGTAGAATTGAAATGGAAGTTCAAAAGAAAACACAAGTACAAACACCACATGTTAAAGGTGCACAAAGTTTAAATAAGAATCAACATGCAAGGATAACATGTAATATGTACCAATGACCTATAATGTCAAGTGAGTAGTTCACAAAGTAGGCAAATGATCATGCAAGTATGTACAAAAGAAATCATGTAAACATGCACAAAGATCACAAGGATGTGACATGTTGTAATGCTTCAAATGAAATGTCTTAAACAAAAATCAAATGAGTTCATGAAAGTTATTCAAACATGGTGTTGAGGTACACAAAACAGAAATGAACCACTTATCAAAGTATCATGTAAAAATTCAAGGCACAATGATGTCAAATAATGCACTTAGGTCAAGTTGAAACATCATGCAAAGTGGTGCAAATATAGGCATCAAGACATGTGATAAGGTGACCTAAAAAATCAAACAAAAATCATCTAACATGCTTCAATGTATTAGTGAATCAATGCAAAAATAATCATGTCAAAACAGTTGGTAATGAGCAAGAACAAAATTAAACAAATTCATGTATCATGCTTAGAATGCATCTAAATGGAAATTCAAAGAAAATTAT
The DNA here is from genome assembly GCA_022829125.1 of Lathyrus tuberosus. NCBI lineage: Eukaryota > Viridiplantae > Streptophyta > Magnoliopsida > Fabales > Fabaceae > Lathyrus > Lathyrus tuberosus. Next base: position 2,059,047 of record JALAZF010000285.1, on the reverse strand, counting down.
GGACCAGGGGTAAAAAGGTCATAAAATCAAGAAATAAAATCCTGGAAAATTTCCTAAATGTTTTAGTGATACTCATGAATTTTTGTGGAATTTAATAATGCAATTTAGTATTTTTAAAAATTAAAAATCAAACGTGTAGAAAGAAATAAAAATGAAAAATAAATGCAAAATGCAGGGGGTATGAACATAGCAATTGGACAGTGCATATTCATTGGGCTTCCAAACAGTGGGGTGCAAATATCAATCTGACAAGGTCCATTTACACGCCAAACACAATAACAAGTGTGCACCATCAGTCAACAATTTTGACTCACTCACAACCATCAGATCAAGTCAAGGTCAAATAAAAGTCAAAGTACTCAAAATCAATGCATGCACGTGAGGACACATGCCACTTACCATGCACCACACCACACCATGCTTAAGTGAAATTCAGAAAAATGCACGTGAGGAGCATGTGAGTTTTAATGTGCTGTCACATTTTGGAGCGTACGATCATGAAAAACACACGGCTGAGATTAAAACGCACACAAACCCTAACAGTTAAAGTCACCGGCCGGAGATGACCTCCGGTCATCTTCTCCGGCCAGCAGCCACCACCTGCAACTCACATTTTCTCCAGAAATTCACAAGCCACATACCAAACGAAAGCTAAGCTCATGAGGAACACAAATCCAACAACAAAATTCAAAGATCAAGCATGGATACAGAGAATCGAAGAAGAGAAATTTGCCCTAAGTTTCAGTTCTAAACTCCTAAGGAGCTCTATCAACTAACCGGTTTCATATAGCTTCTAATAAGCTCAAATAACACATCAACCAGTTAAAATAACATCAAATCGTGCAAGCAAAGTTTGAGAACTTTTGGAACCTGAAACTTGAAGATCTTTGGATTTTTGAGAAAACCAGAGGTGAGAACTTGTTCTTGAACTTCTAGAACTTCAATTTGAGCAAAATAAATGCTATTTGATCTTGAGAATAAGAGGAAATCTGAATCTGAAATTGGAGATAACTGTGCTATTCCATGCTTCAGTGATGTCTTCTTGCTTGATTGTGAAGATTGAAGAAGAACTTGAGGAATTCGTGCAGGTAGAGAGAAAATTCAGAGAGAAAGTTGAGAGTGCTTTTGGAGTGAGAGTGAAACAATGAGAATCCCCTTTCCAAATCTGTTAGAATTGTTTATATAGGTGTGGTTATGATTTGACCCTGGTGGTTGATGGTTAGAACTACAGTTAACTGAGTTAGTTAACTGAGTTTGAGTTAACAGAATGAGTCATGACAGTTAGTGACACGAGTTGGAGAGGTTTTGTTTTAGTGTGGAAGAGCTCATGGTCACTTATGGTGAGGATAATGGAGAAAGATGGTGATGTTATGTTATTCTGATGTAGCAGCAGGAATGCGTGTGAAACAAGTTTCTCATTTCCTTTTTCGTGTAAGGCTTAAGCATGTATGCATAGTGTGAGAGGTGTTTGGCCAAATGAAGTAAAGAATGGAGCAGCACACATAGGACTTTTTGATGTATGTTTGAACCAAAAGCTATGCAGCAACTCCTCATTGTGACAGCAGGTATTTGAGGATGAATTTCTCCCTTGTCAATGAACGAAACAACACAACATTGGTGGCATTAGAAAGATGATACATTGGGGAACAATATTGATGTTGAAATTAGGTTGAATTGAAGTTTGGAACATGATCAAATGTGGCTTGCAACAGAAGAAAAACCAACTGGTGCATGGGCGAGCAGATAGGGTTGGCTGGCATGGTGCACATGACATGGGTTTTCAGTTGTATTGACCAATCTTTGAGCTATCATAATTCCTTATCCTTTGATCAAATGAAAAAATCATGAACATCAATCTTGAAGATCTCACATAGGGGAACAACTTTGATGTTGTAAGATTTTTCATTTGAAGCCTCTAACTATGAGTAATTGATCCCTACATTTTGCCCACCAACTGTTTGAGAAAATGACTGCGTGCAGACCTGGCTAAACTTGGTCATGACATGGTTTTGGGCCTACTTTCCTCCAACTTTGATCAATCATATCTCCCTCAATTTTTATCCAATGGAGATGTTCTACCCATGGATTTGAAGCTTAAAGCGAGGCCTTTCATTGAGGCAGAGTGGAATTTTCATTTGGTGCTCCAATTTTGAATGGCCTTGGTTCCAATTCTGATGCAAAATGGCCAAAAACTTGCTATTTTTAGTAACCCTACTTCATCCAAAAATGGCAACTTTCCAAATCTTGATTTTTTCATGATTCCTTTGGAGTTTCTTGATCAAATTTTGTACATTGGTCACATATAACATGAATTTCATGAATTTGGCCTTAAAAAGTCAAGGGTTGACTTTTTCCTCTGATTATTTGACTTGGCCCTAAATTCCCTGATTTTTGATCTTTCTTCCAATTGAATCACTTCTAAAACCAATTGAGATGCAATCTTCCACATCCATATACCTAGGGACATATAGGAAACCATGACATCAAGTCTTGCCCAAAAAAGCAAAGATTCCCTGATTTAAATGGAAACCCTAATTTTGACCCCCTCTGGTTAGGAGGAAATTGCACATCTTCCAAATCCAAATTCCTCAGAGTATGTTGTGTATCCTCTTAAAGGATGATGAGATATACCATTTGAGGATGATTTTGGATCAATGAGCTATCTCCTTTGAGGGTTTTCCTTCAGTTTTTGAACCTCTTGCATAGTGAAAGATGTAATGCTTCAATCTCCTATTGAATCTCACCTTCTTGAGGTTGGGGAAGATCAATTGGGATAGTATGAGACATGAGAGACCTCTTGGCTTGCCTTGAGGGCACTTGATTGACCTTTTGTGCTCTGAAGGATCCATTGATTGTCCACCTCCCACCTGACCACATGCCCTGATGGTAAGAAGGATGCCATGCTTCATTTTTCTATGTTAAATGCAATGTAATGTTGATGAGGTGGATATGATATGATAAATGATAATGCCATGCTATGATGACAAAGGGGAGAGCAAATTTTGGGGTATTACATCATGATACCAAGGTTTTTCGTCTATGATTGCTTCAACCATGAAGATGTATGCGGGCCATTCCAGGCGCATTATGTCAATCTTAGGTACGTCGTTCCATTGACCTACACTAATCATAGAGGAGAGAGTGGCTAATGTATCAGCCATGTGATTCTCTTCACGAGGAATATGGTGAAACTCGATTCTGTTAAAGAATGGTAACAACCTTCTCGCGTAGTCTTTGTAAGGAATCAGTCTTGATTGGTATGTGTTTCAATCTCCTTTGATTTGATTGATAACCAAGGCCGAGTCTCCATACTCATCCAAGTTCTTAATTCTCAAGTCAATCGCTTCTTTGAGACCCATGATACAAGCTTCATATTCGGCCTCGTTGTTTGTGCACTTGAATGTCAGTCTGGCAGTGAAAGGAATGTGGGTACCCTGAGGTGTTATTATGATTGCCCCAATTCTGTTTCCATAATTGTTGACAGCTCCGTCAAAGATTAGTCCCCATTGGGAACCTGGTTCTGGCCCTTCACTGGGTAGCGGTTCATCGCAATCTTTCAGTTTTAGATACATGACATCTTCGTCGGGGAAATCAAATCTGATTGATTCTTGATTGTCAATCGGTTGATGAGCCAAATGATCGGCTAAAATACTTCCTTTGACAGCTTTCTGAGCATGGTACTCTATGTCATATTCTGATAACAACATCTGCCAACGGGCGATCCTTCCCATGAGAGCAGGCTTTTCAAAGACGTACTTGATTGGATCCATTTCGGAGATTAACCAAGTAGTGTGACAAATCATGTACTAGCAAAGACGTTTGGCTGCCCAAGCCAGAGTACAGTAGGTTTTCTCAAGCATAGTGTACCGAGTTTCACAGTCTGTGAATTTCTTGCTCAAATAGTAGATGGCAGACTCTTTTCTTTTTGTTTCGTCTTGTTGGCCAAGTACACAACCCATTGTGTCTTCCAAGACTGTTAGGTAGATGATCAGTGGTCTTCCCTCTACTGGAGGTGACAGGATAGGTGGATTCAACAGATACTCTTTAATGTTGTCGAAGGCGGTTTGGCAGTCTTCTGTCCATACGCAGTCCTGATTCTTTTTGAGTAATTTGAAGATTGGCGCGCATGTCGCGATCATGAGGAATATAAATCCAGAAATGTAATTTAAATGTCCCAGGAATCCTCTGACTTGTTTTTCAGTCTTTGGAGAAGGCATGTCTTGAATGGCTTTGACTTTGTCAGGATCGACCTCAATTCCTTTCTGGCTGACGATGAACCCTAGCAGTTTTCCTGAGCGGACACCGAATGTGCATTTGTTGGGATTCAAGCGGAGTTTGTACTTTCTCAGGCGCTTGAATAACTTTGACAGGTGGGTCACATGCTCCTCTTCTGTTTTAGATTTGGCAATCATATCATCGACATACACTTCTATTTCTTTGTGTATTATGTCGTGAAACAGAGTTGTCATGGCCCTTTGATAGGTTGGCCCAGCGTTCTTTAAATCGAACGGCGTTACCTTGTAACAAAAGGTGCCCCAAGGGGTGATGAAGGAAGTTTTCTCCATGTCTTTCGGCGCCATTTTGATTTGATTATAGCCCGAGAATCCATCCATAAAGAAGAATACTTTGAACTTTGTTGTACTGTCTACCAGCATGTCTATGTGCGGTAGGGGAAAGTCATCCTTTGGACTTGCTCTGTTCAGATCCCTGTAATCTACACACATTCTGACTTTTCCGTCCTTTTTCGGAACTGGTACTATGTTGGCTAACCATTGAGGATATTTTGAGGTGGCAAGGAAACCCGCGTCAATCTATTTCTGCACTTCCTCTTTGATTTTGATGGCCATGTCTGGATGAGTTCTTCTCAGTCTTTGTTTCACTGGCGTTCATTCTGATCTTAACGGTAGATGATGTTCCACGATGCTGGTGTCCAACCCTGGCATGTCCTGATAGGACCAAGCGAATACATCGGGAAATTCTTTGAGAAGTTTTATCAAGTCTTCTTTGACAGTCGGACTGAGCAGTGCCCCAATCTTGACTTTTTTTCTCTCTTCTTCTGAACCCAAGTTTACTGTTTCCAACGGTTCTTTGTGAGGTTCAATGGACCTTTCCTCTTGTCTGAGTAATCGGGAGATCTCTTCTGGAATTTCTTTGTCTTCTTCTTCTTCTTCAGCTTCAAATACCGGGAATTCAAAGTTGGGAGAAGGCATTGGATCGTATGTTTCAATCGGGTTTAAAACAAGCAATCTGCATGACGTGATGATTGTTTTTATGCAGATTTCTTATTCTTTAGAAGAGATAGAGAGAAATGCAAGAGTGTGTGCAGTGTTTTTTCTGAAAAATGCATGTTTTTATTTTGAGTTGTTTTTTAGGATTACCATTTTCTGAAAAAGCGAAAAGTGAAAACAGCAGTAAATGCGGAAATTACAGCATGACGTTTAATTATTTATGATTTAGCCGATTCCTGAAACTACAGCCCTATAAAACAAAACTCTGTTGCTTTGGGAGAAGCGAATAGAGACATTTACAGAAAGTGAGCCCTATAAAAACATCTGTTTCACCTGGGCAGGGTGAAAGGTTAAAAAAAAGACGGCAATTACTTAGACTTATGGACGACTTTTGGGACATCGACATCAACCCTTTGGCGGCGGACTCCTCGGTGAATCACAAAGTCTGGCACCTTCTTTCTTGGCTTGTCCTTAGAAATGACGCTGATTTCTGGCGGAGCAGGATCATTGGAGTCTTTCTCCTATGCAGAGTTGTCGTAGACGAACTCTTCTGTTGTATTTTGTACAGTATTTTCATTCTCAGGCGGATCTCCCCATCCAGTTGGCTGGATGTCTTCGAGCCTGATATGAGAGCTTTCAGGAGCGGTGTACTTGACTAAGAAGTCATACTTGCCACTTGGTTGTCCTAAAGTGTCCCATACTTCCGTGGAACTGGAGGAGTCATCCTTCTCGATGACGTTGACCTCGGGAAAAGCATAGTTGATGAACTCTTGTCCTGCAATCTTTGCAGATTCATCGTTGTGCTGGATATTTTCTGAATGCCCTGAGTAATGATCCCATGATTTGGTGGGGACATAGGTATTCTTTTTCAATGATGCTCAGCTAATATGTATCGTTGGGCTGACTCTTTTACCCCAAGTCTTCTGGGTACGGTTTCCAGATAGGCAAGTCATCCATTGGGTCATAATAGTCATAATCAAAGTCGTCTTTCATTAGAGTTTCCTCTTCTAATGAGTTTGGTGGAGCACGACATCCTTCCAGATCACAATCTCCGTACATCATCTTGACATCTGATCTTGGTATATATCTCGGACTTTGCGTGGGATAGCAAAATGGCGTACACGTTTCTTCCTGAGACATATAACCGTCCTCGTTGAGATAGGACTTCCACTCTTCATCTGTATCGGAGGAGTCACCCTTATTGATGGTATGTACTTCTTGAGACACTGAGTGAAGGAAACCTCCACTGTGGAAGAAGTCCTGAATGGGATGAAAACTTTCATCTTTCTTAACAGTCGGAGTACAGGTTGAAGAAAAACCAAGACCTTTATTTGTCTTGTTATTAGCAGGAATGACAAGCTGTCCCCATCCTTTTGCGTTGTTACTCTCGATCACTTTGAGAGCGTCTTTGTATGAGGAAATCGATGTTCCTTTTTCTGACTGATTCTCATTGCTCACCGAAAGTGCTTGAAACTGAGTTCCAACAACCTCTTCTGGTTCTACACAGGATGATGATGATAAGTTGCTTACGATTAAGGCCTGCTCTCCGCAGACTGTGACTAGCTTGTCATTCTTGATGAACTTTAGCTTCTGGTGAAGTGTCGAAATGACTGCCCCAGCCTCGTGTATCCAAGGTCTTCCTAATAAACAGCTGTATGATGCCCGGATGTCCATGACCTGGAAAGTGACTTGGAAAGTGTGAGGACCGATAGTTATGGGAAGGTCGACTTCGCCGATAACTATTTTTCTGGATTCGTCAGAGGCTTTGACGATGACCTCACTGCCTCTCATCAGAGATCCTTGAAATGATAGTCGCGTCAGAGTAGATTTTGCCATAACATTCAGAGGTGATCCTGTATCTACCAGTACGTTGGCTAAAGAATCTTCCTGGCAGTTGACTATAATGTTAAGCGCCATGTTCTGATTTTTGCCTTCTTCTGGCAGTTCTTCATCATTGAATCCTAAGTTGTTGCAGGAAGTGATGTTGGAGATGATGCTGTCGAATTGTCTTATCGTCACATCTTGTTCCACTAAGGCTTGCTCTAAGACTTTATGTAGAGCTTCCTTGTGAGCTTAGGAACTGAGCAAAAGAGATAGGACAGAGATTCTCGAAGGAGTTTGCAACAGTTGGTCTACAATGTTGTACTCGCTTTTCTGGATGAACTTCATCATCTCATCATTGTTCGTTGAAAGGTCAGGATTACTGGATTGACCGACTGGTTGATTTGGAACTTCTGTTTGAGGCTCCTTTTCTCTGGTGGGTTCTCTAACTCCTCTGTTGAAGATCCGGTCGCTCCGTGTTACTCGACTGATGTCTGCAATGTTTACGATGGATGGTAATGGAGTTTCCTTTCCATTCTCGATTGTTGTTACACCGTATTTGTAAGGGATAACCTTATCTGATTTGTACGATATTGGTTTTGACAGATAGATAACCACAGGGGCCTTTTGATTTTTCTAACCATTGTTGTCGGCCTTAATTGGGTTCGAGGTTGAGAATCTTTCTACTATCAAGAGGAACTCTTGATTCATGGAGTAGAGAGATTATGGCTCATACGTCTTTGGTCCTTTCATGATTAGAGATTAAGACAACATCTTTGCCTTGATCAGGAAGACAGTCGGGTATCCCGTGGGTTGACCCAGAACTTAAACATGGTCGGATCTCTTTCTGGTCTAACTGATTTTGAAGAGCTACCCGTACGAGGTAGCATCCTTGGTTGTTCTCTGAGCAAACTCTACAGCGCTCATAGTTGTGTGGTGGCACCTGGCCACGTCCACTTTGTATGCAGTGCAACTTCACTAGATCTATTTCCATCGAGCGAACATCCTGACTTTGATTCCTAGTAGGATTCCCATCAGTCATACTGACTTGCTGTGTGTCTTCATCTAAGTAGATCGGGAGCCACCAGTGGTTCAACAGGTGTTGAAATGTTCTTTGGACAAGTGCACATCCTTGGTCGTCTTCACGACACACTTTACAATTTTGGTAATCATGTGAAGCCAGAAAACCGAACCTGACCTACTTAGTGTGTAACTCTACCAGGCTGGTATTCATCAGGCGAATATCAAAGATTTGAATCATATTAACTTGATAATGACTTCTATCACGGTAGTCCTGAATCCAACCGAGATCCGTCTGACGCTGGAGGGCCTCTTGTACAAAAGAGCATCCCTGATTGTTTATTGAGCAGATCGGACAGGAATTGTAATTGTGCCATGGCAGATCATGGTATTGACTTTTCCATGAGTTCATTGCCACCAAGTTAACATTCATTGCCCGAATGTTGTGGTTCTGGACAATGTTGGGATTTGCGTGAGCCATATTTACCTCACGGATTCGGTGATCTTGGATCCATCCGAGATTCTTCTGTTCTTGTAGAGCTGATTGCACTACAGAACATCCTTGATTATTCTTTGAGTAGATATCACACTGGTGATAATTATGAGGTGGTACATGACCGTACCCGCTCTGTCTGCAATGCATCCTGACCAGATTGGTTCCTAATAGGAGTACATCGTGAATTTGATAACTGAGGTTAAACTCTTCCTCTATCAAATTTACTGCAGGCTTTTCATGTTGAGGCAACGGATTTGTCTGAACATTCAGATTTGAATCCTTGAAAGATAGGACCCCGTTCCTAACAAGCTTCTGTACGTCATACTTGAAGTTGAGACAATTTTTCTATGTTGTACCCCAGTCCTGTCATACCCCAAATTTTGACCACTAAGATTCCCATCATTGTGTCAATCATCATCACAATATGGATGAACCATCATGCCTCATCAAATGCCTCAAGGGTTGTTGAGCATTCACTACAATCAAAATTAGGGTTTCAAGCCCTCTCAGAGCCTTAGACAAAGGATCAATCAAGGAATGACATGATCTTCAACTTGTCTAACCTCTTAAACATCCACAATGGATCAAAAGGACTCCCACTTCAAGGATCAAGCACAAGGCTGCTCCCTTCTAGGTGGATCAAGTCTATGGATCGACAGTGTCACCAAATTAGGGTTTTGGTCGACCAGGGCCTCCAGATGGAAATTTTTCATCTGGGCACAAGCCAATGATCCAAAACATAACCTAATATACTCCATGGAACCTCATGGACCCAATCATCAAGTCAATTTTGCCTCAGGGGATGCATTAATCAAAAATCAGGAATTAGGGTTTCTTGACCTAATTCACCGCTAAGTTGACTTTTAGGGCAAATCATGAGCCAAGACCTCAAGAGAGGGTTTGAGGGTCTCTAATGAACTATATTGATCCATTTGGAACAATGGATTAATCCAAGAAGCTTGAGCAACAAGTCTCAATTTCATCTGCACCACAATTAGGGTTTCGCGAGGAAAGTCAACTGTAACTTTGAATTTTGACCAGGACATGCTCCCAAGCCCTAATACATCATTCAATATACCCTATGACACCCATGGAACATGTCCATCAAGTTTGATTTAGGTCAAGGACATGATTTCATGAAGAATTGCACAGTTTGGACTTCATCTGATAAAAAGTCAACTGTGCACAAAAGTCAACTTTGACTTTTTGAGAATTTTCACCAAAATGGATTTTTAACCCTAAAATGATGTTAATGTATGATTTGAATCATCATTCATCAAGAAAAATCAAAGAAAGTGGGATAACTTGTAAAAGGGGTAACCATAAAAACTTAGAAAAATTTCTAAGTTATGGAAAAAGTGACACTAATGTGCCAACTTTGGAGGACCATAACTCCTAAACCACAAGGCCATTGTTCCCCATTAAAAGCTTGATTTGTAGATCTCATTGCCCTCTACAAAAGCTTCATCTGACCTACGTCCAAATTCCTCATGGATTTTGAGTTATGGAGTGATCAAAATCAAGAAAAGTCACTTTGTTCCACCAACACTTAGTGAAAATTTCACTAAGTCAGATTTTACCTTACTTTTTGCCAAATGTAGGGGGATTTTTCACTTGGATTCAAAAGAGATCAAAACCAAACATGTTCAAACAGTTGTTGTATCATGTAAGGGCTTTCCAAAATGGCCAAAAACATTACCAAATTCAATTGGAGCTATGAGATATGACATTGGCAAGATGCCTTGCTGAAATCTGCCAAGGCATGGCATATTTTTGCACTTTTGGTCGATTTTCCAAAATCAGCCAATTCCAAGCCTTGTCATCACTTTGGACACATCTGAGGATTGAATCTAAAGGGGACAATCACTGAGCCAAGCCTCCAAAGTCTTTGGAACAAGAAATAGCATGTTGAACCTAGAATTGCCAAAATAGGGACAAGACTCCAATTTTGGATTGGAGCATTCAATGGAAGCATCAAGGTGGCATGGACTGAGCCATTCTCAACTGAATTCAGTCAAGACTTATCCAAGACCAAGGGGACCAGCAGCCTGTGCCCTAACCTCTAGTCAATGGCTAGAGGAGACTTGGATTTTCATTTGCCAACATTGGCCAAACCTACTCAGCAGTTGCCATTCACTATTCCTTGCAAAACAAACTTTCTCTACTATAAATAGAGCTCAATTGTGATCAGTTTGAGTACACCAAAGCCATCAAACAGATGCTTTCCTCAAAATCTCTTCTTTCACTCCAATTTTGCCTTCCAAAGCAAGTCACTATCGGGTTTTGAGTTTGAGAGCTTTTCCAATCAAACCAATCACACACACACCTCACATACATCATATAGAAGTGATCCAAACACTCACATAACATATGGAACACAGATTTCACAAAATCACCAGCCAATTGCTCAAGTTCTTGACGGATTTGCAGTTGGGGTACCATCTCAAGTTCTAGATCATTTCAATCCATTCCAAGCATTCATACACACTCCATGGCACCTAGGGAAGCTATCCAGATCATTGGAACCTAGCTGTAAAACCTCCAACACAAATCACGATCACCAGCTGCAAGTGGTAAGCATGAGCTCTTCTAACTCTATGATCCATTCAATTTTTGCTGCACAATAATTTGGGCATATGTTCATAATCATGCATGGAATGTTTCCCCTCAATTAATGCATTGTTTGAATCGTGTATAAAAAATCCTAGCCTTCATGCAGAAATTAGGGTTCTTGAGGATTTTTCATGATATCTTGTTATATGCTTAATTTAAATGAAATTAAATACCATAGACATGATCGTGAGGTTGAAACGAGTTGATTGGTATGTGGATTGAATGATATAATAAAGTATTTAGTGAGATTGAAGAGAAAATGCAAATCTGGGCAAACCCAGTACACGCGCGTGTTCTTGGTGTGGTCTTGGCGCCATTTTTTGAATATTTGAATATTTGAATTTTGTGATTTTATTTAATTGATTCAAAAATTAATTTCTCTCTGAGTTTTAATGATTTTGAGTTGATTCTTTTTTTAATAATTCACAAAAATGTTAAAATATTTTATTTTCCCAAAAAATCCCAAAAATATTATTTATTTTGTATAATTGATATTTTTGCAAAGAATTAATGTTTTAATTGTTTTTGACATTTAAAATATTTTTTTCCCACCTTGATTTTGCAACTTTTAATGCCTTCTAATTATTTTGTAGGTCAATACTTAATTTTTGAAGCATTAATCCTAGATCACAATTTGTTTTCCACATGTTAAACAATTTTGATCATTTTAATTGAATTTTTATTCAATTAAAACACATTTTGAAAACAAATTAGGGTTTTTGGATTAATTCAACCCTCATAAATCATTTTCAAAACACTTTGGGCCTCTAATAGAGTGTAAGACCCAATCCTTTTTTTGACCAAATCATTTTTGGGCCTCAGTGTATTGTATAAGTCCTGATACCGTAAAAAACAAACGGCGCGATCGTCGCCTTTTGAAAAATAACCTTCTGGGTCTCTCCTTGAGCTATAAGACCCATTCAAAACTTTTGGACCTCAAATAGAGTGTAAGACCCAACCCCCTTTTAACCAAAACCATTTTGGGCCTCACTTATTATATAAGTCCCTCTGCGTTAAAAGAAAACCTCGGCGCGATCGCCATTTTAAACGGAAAAATCAATTGGGCCTACCCTCGTGTTATAAGCCCCACTTTTTTTCTTTAAACCTTTTTGGGCCTCTTGAGAGAGTGTAAGACCCACCCCTTTGTACAGAAAACAATTTTTGGGCCTCAGTCACTTATATAAGTCCCTCTGTACAAATTCAAACAGTGCGCTCACTGATAAAACCCTGGGCCTCTCCCTGAGCTGTAAGCCCCAAATATTTCTTTTTTCAAAGCACTTTCTCCTTTGATTTTGAAATATACTATTGTTTTCAATCTGTCTTTGTTGAACAACTAACCAAACAGCATGGAAGCTCAACAACCGAGTAAGTGTTTATCCGCTTTCATTTACCGCTTTCATATACATATAACTGTATTGTGGGGCTGTTTCGCTGTAAGTCTTCTTTCATAAACTCATATCAACTGTGTAATAATAGTATAGATATTTAAAGTTTCCCCGGCAACTACGTCTAGAACTAGGTGACGCCGTTTCGTTTATTCGTAGCAATAGACAACTAGATCCCCAATAGGATCACCAGATACAGTCTTCTCTTCGGCTGTCCTCATTAGGAATTGTCAAGAAACTCTACTCCCAGAGATGAATGTATTCTCCATGAATGGCATCTTTAAGTTTCTTCCAAATTCTCAAACTTTCCTGGCTTGATCTATTCCTTGTGAATAGCCTGTCTTGAATTTCTCGGGGTTTGGGGACCCACGGGCTTCTTAAAAGCATCGGCCCCCTCTTAGGCATCGAACAAGGACCCACAGGCTTCCTAAAAGCAACCCCGCCTCCTCTTGGGCTTAGTACAAGGACCCGCCGGCTTCTTAGAAGTATTCACAGCCTCCTCTTAGGTTGCGTATAATGATCTCTTCCTCCGAGAATGATAGCCTCCTCTTGGGCTTCGTACAAGGACCCGTCGGCTTCTTAAAAGTTTCCAACCTCCTCTTGGGCTTCGTACAAATTGTCCCGACGACCTCTTAGAGGTATAGGATCAGAACTTAGTCATCTGCATAGAACAGTCCTTTCAAAGAGTCTACTACTGTTTCTCAAAGCATAGTACAAAAGATGAAACTCTAGACTTGGACAGTCTAATTTCCTTGAGTCTCAAAGACATTCTCAAGTGACCCCTTCGTTAAATAGGAAGGAAACCCGTAGACTCTGACAGTCTCAATACCCTTTGGATTTCCCACTTCCTTAAACAACAGGAAATATCCCTGGTCCTCGAATCAAAAATCCCTGAGTACAACATTACTCATATAAGAACTAATTTTCTCCTTAAATCAGCATACTGGACCTGTCACTCAACTAAAACAGCGCCATAGCCTCCTCTTAGGCTTTGTATAATGATCCTTCTTCAGTGAAGTTAGCATCCTCTTGGGCTTTGTGCAATGATTCTCCCCAGCGGAGCTAACAATTTTAGCCTCTCTCTCGGGCTTTGTACGAGACACATAAGAGACTCCCTCGTTGAGTCAATCATCTTTCCGCCTTCATCTCGGGCTTTATACGAGATACAAAAAGGTTCTTATTGAGCCAAAAAAATTTCAGCCTCCATCTCGGGCTTTGTACGAGATACAAAAAAACTCTCTTGTGGAGTCAAATAGCCTCCATCTCGGGCTTTATACGAGATACCAAAAGATTCCCTCGTTGAGTCAAAACCTTTTAGCCTCTCTTTCGGTAAACGGGAATACGTAGGCATAAGATTGAAAGAAAAATCTTAGCGAGCACACTAAACAAAAACCCAAAATCCCATACTCTCACATATCTATCAAGAAGCATCCATCCTAACATCTAAACTGAACACCACTTTTAAAAAAATACACCCGATAGAGACCCCGAATCTTTGTAGCAACTGTAACCTAATAGACCGCTGTTTAACCTCAGTTTGCAAGCAGGGTTAATTTGAGACATCTATTTCCCTTCCTTCATCAGCTTTAATAGGATTCAAAATGAATCGAGTTGTAGGCACCAAAGAGCGATAGCGCTTCGCAACCGCGTCCAAAATCGCTCGCTACAGGTCCTCTTTGTGATAAGGGCAAGTTTGATCCGTTTTGAACCAAAAAGGCGGATTTTCTGGTACTGTAAGAGGATACCTGGTTTGAACGTGCCCTTGACCAGTAGAAGTGGAAATAGTTCTGCGTACAACATCGGTATAGGGTCAAACCCTGGTGGTCGCGTTGTACGGTTGTTATTGTTGTACTGAGGACGAGCCTTCTGAAGAGGTTGTTGTGTCCTTTGCTGATACTGTTGTTGATTCGGTTGGCTCTGAGCAACCTATGGTTGATACGTTGGAACAGGCGCAGGGTTGATAGTAGGAGTTACTGCTGCTACCGATTGATACCTCCGCCTTTGCTTTCCGAGAGAGATATTACCAATATCTTGCTCTTTTTTCTTAGGGAAAGTACTACCGTATCTTTTAGTACTGCTTGATGGTCCTGTATCTTTGGCCAGACGTCCTTCTCGGACTGCTTCTTCAAGGCGTACTCCATGTTTACCATTTCGGTGAAGTCACTGGGCGCACTGGCGACCATTCGATCATAATAGAATGAGCTTAAGGTTTTCAAAAATATTTTTGTCATCTCTTTTTCCTCAAAAGGGGGACAGATCTGGGCGGCAATTTCACGCCATCTCTGAGTATATTCCTTAAAGGTTTCTTTGTCCTTCTGTGACACTGTTCTGAGTTGATCTCTGTCTGGTGCCAGGTCCAGGTTGTATTTATATTGCTGAACGAAGGCAGTGCCAAGATCTCTGAAAGTGATGATCTTGGTGCGGTTTAAACCCATGTACCATTTGAGTGCGGCACCGGTTAGACTATCTTGGAAATAATGGACCAGTAGCTGTTGATTCTCTGTCTGAGTTGACATCTTTCGAGCGTACATCACCAAATGACTTTGAGGGAAAGATTTGCCCTTGTATTTTTCAAAGTCAGGCGCCTTGAATTTGTGCGGGATTTTCACATTAGGGACCAAACAAAGGTCTGCGGCATCCTTTCCGAATGAATCCTTACTGCGAATGGCATGCAATTCCTTCTGTATCTCTAGGAATTGTTCCTAGAACTCATTCATTCTGTCGTACATATCTTCATTTCCACCAGAGATTATTTGTGGAATCTGTCCTTCCGGGACAGTGTGTACCACGGGTTGTGGTATAGTAATTACGACGGTGACTCTTGGTGCTTCCCTATCCCGAAGTTTGTAACCTTCCGGAGTTGCTGTCATGACTCTTGCATCTTCGCCTTCCCAAAGTTTGTAACCTTCATGCCCAGCGGTTCCCGCTGTAGTTTCTGGGTCTTCCATGACCGGCGGAATATATCCTTCAGGGATAAAGTTGATAGGCATGCCCCATGGACGATCTTTAGGCATGTTGTACCGAGGATCATACGTTTCCACTATGGGCGTAGATGTGATCCCTGAGATCACAGTCCTTTGTTGTTGTCTCTAAGCTGCTGCCAGAGATTGCATGTCACTGTGAAGTTTTCTCAAATCTTCTTTCAGAGTGTCGATTTCTTCTCTCAGCTCTCTGTTCTCTTCCTCGAGATCGTCCATTTTCTTCTGTCAATTTCCTTGAGTATTGTATGAATGAGACAGTTTGACTCTAGAATCGTGACACATACGTGAGATTCGAAGGTAAGAAGAATGCGTTATGTGAGAATGATGAATGATATGCAATGATTATATTAACTTTTTTTTGATAAAAAATAAACTTCAACAAATAGATTACAAATATCATACAGTGGGGAGACCCCGTTTTATTGAATTTAAAAGATTGCGGAAATGGAAATACAGTATTTTACAAAGTGCTGTAAAAGGAAAAATCTAAGCTTATGGATCCTGAGTCCTCTCTGAGGAGAGCTCAGGTGCTAATTCTGGTATTTTCTTTTTCTTTGACCGGGGCTCTTGAGCCGTTGTTGGGTTGTCAGTCCTTTGCCAAGTAAAAGGAGCAAGCAAATTTCTTCGGTCTTCTTGATTTTCTATAACATGTTGCTCTAATATCTTAATCAGAGCGTCCTTTTCTTTTAACAGTTGCTGAATTTCGTTACACTCCACATTGAGAATACGGTACTTGTTCTTCCAAAATTTATTTTCCCGTCGAACTTTGTTGAGAGTGACCTGGAGTTTTTCCGCATCAAACATAAAATAAAGGACATATTCCTTTAGCGGAAGAACTTCTTGACGAGGGTAAGGCATCCTCAGCTTGAGGGCTCTTGTTTGTACCTAGTGGAGATAAGTTTCCACGGAGATACAGTCCGGTTTTCCTAGAGACTCTCTTCCTTTCATGTGACATATTTCCAGGCATGCACTATTTTTGTCTTTAGTGCCCTGTCATTTTCTCGTTCCTTGAAGAAAAGACCTTCCAGATGAACATTTCGCGGGATATGCCTCATCGGGTATCCGAGTTGATGACGAACTAAAACCGGATGATAGTTGATTCCTCCTTTAGTTCCTATGAGGGGTACATTTGGGAAGTTTACACATTTGTCAATGATCCTTATCCCGTCATAGATTCAATTGTACCAATCTATGTCAGTGTTGGTAAGAGACATAATCCTTTGTGACCAACGTAGAGTACTCTTATGATCCTAAAAAGCAGCAGACTTGGGTAAATGGGAAGTGAACCATTTGTATAGCAGGGGTACACATCATGTGATCATTCCTCCGCTGTACAAATTCCTTAAGTGTACAGAATGATAAGCATATGTGAGCAAGGTCGGTACGGGGTTTCCAATCAGAAATAACTTATCAATATTGGGAAAAAGGAACAACCCGTATGTGAGTAGAACAAAGATATCTTCGAAAGCAGTTACGTTTCCTATACTGGCAAAGTATAGGGCCTTCTCTACCAAAAACTTGGCCGGTAAACCTTGGATTCCTTCCTTAGTGGTCATGTGAGTCCTGACTTCTGACTCGTCCAAATAGATTGCTCTTGCAATGGTTTGATCTTTTAGAATTTATTCCAGTCCAGAAAAGGGAGCTTGGTCAGTGATGGGTAAATCAGTCAAGTGAGAGTACTCCTCCAGTGTTGGTGCTAGTTGATAATCCGGGAATGTGAAATAGTGATAAATCAGATCGTAGAACTGAATCAGCATAGACAGGA
This sequence comes from Lathyrus tuberosus, assembly GCA_022829125.1. Lineage (NCBI taxonomy): Eukaryota > Viridiplantae > Streptophyta > Magnoliopsida > Fabales > Fabaceae > Lathyrus > Lathyrus tuberosus. The sequence goes on along the minus strand of JALAZF010000285.1, from coordinate 2,041,738 downwards.
TTCCTTCAACTACATGGACCCTTAACAGAGACAACATTCCTCCGTACTTAGATCTAAAAGCATCAGGGTTGGTGATCATCCTTGCCAACCCCCTCAAATCCTCTAGTTTTGGAGCCTTGAAGGTGTACTTGTGCGTCTTCCTTCTACCGAAATTCATAACGCAATATTTCTCTGATATTTGCAATCATTGTTTTAGTTTAATTTGAAAAAAGAGAGAAGAGGAAAGAAGATTTTTTTCTTTGTTTAAAAGTTTTTTTAAATGAATGCATGAAAGCAGCACTCAAAAACATAGAAAAAACATGGGTTCAAGGGTTCAACGTCACGAGCATGTAGTCATGGCTCTACCCATCCCCAAAGGTTGTATTCTGGTGAATTTTTGTACCTGTAGAACGGGTTAAAAGTTCCCAAAATCATTGACCCCCCTAGGGATAACAACAACAAGCTGGTTCACCCGAGCGAGCTGTAGTATCCTAGGGTAATCTCAATTGAGTGTAGTATCGCGTGTCAACTATTTCTGATAGCTAACGCACTACCAAATGGCAACATGGTTACTGTCTACTAAATCCTCAGTTTCACGGATACCACATTGGGACAATCTGCTTTCACAACAGAGTCGTTAAGCATTGAATCCGCAAAGGGTATCTCCACTGATTTGATGGTCTACCGGGAAAGCTTATTCAGGATTCACTCCCTGTAAGACCTCCCGTCTATGCCATCACCTGTCTTAGGTATCTCTCATACTTTCCACATGAGACATCACTCGCATTCCCATTAGCAGAAAAATAAACATGGATATCAAGTAGGAAAAGAAGTATATATATAGTATGATTCCTAAAACTAACATTCTAGACCTCTTAGGAATTCTATTCTTAATCTTAAACAGATAAAACCTCTCCCCAGCAGAGTCGTGATTTTCCTGTAGCGTGCGATTTTTGTCTGTGACGCGATCACCTTATCGCAAATGGGTTTCTCCTCACCGTAATGGTAGGAGTGGGGTGCTACTTTCTGATTTCTTATTTATCCCGTGAAGTTGGAAGGGAAAGGGAAGCTATCTAAAACTAACCTTGCACGTGAATGTTTAACTGAACAAACGCTTAAAGAGATTCGGGGTCAGGTTATACAATAGGGAGTTGTCAATTACCCATCCTATATGTGGTTATCCACAGGTTGTTAGTAATAGGTTCTGCTTTTATACTTGATGGTGTTTATCCTTTGTAGGTTGGGAAAGTTTCTTCTTTGGGAGATATGAGAGAGAGAGTTTTTGATGATTTTGGTGAGGTACCGGACCTAGAGTTTTGATTGGTGTGAAGGTACTGGACCTAGAGTGTTTGATTAGTATGCGAAGGTACTGGACCTAGAGTTTTTATTGGTATACTCGCTAAGATTTTGCAATCTTATGCCTACGTATTCCCGTTTAAAGAAACAGGGAAATCAGAGCAATCGTAGTTCCTCCTATTCTATGGGAGGAAAAATGATGTTTTGGTGTCTTGTTCAAAGCCCAAGATTGAAGCTAAAAGATTGTTTGTGTCTTGTTCAAAGCCCAAGATTGAAGCTAAAAGGTTTCACTGAGAGAGAACTTGTCATCTCTAAAGGGAGACATCTCGTCTGTTTATCACAATTGTTGGGTGACTGTTTATAAAGAAGGGTTACTTTAACTGGGATATGTGAATCCAGTAATGTCATAATTTCTTTTATAGGGGATTTGTCCTAAAGGAGAAAAATTTAACTCAGTATTGAGCAATGCCATTTTTCCTTAGGAGTCTTTCATGCTAAAAGAGGGACAATAGCATGGATGTAAATAATCCAGAGGCATGCCACTTACAGCAATTAGATGATAGAGGAAGGGATTTACCAGGATAAGAGATGGACTACAGCTTGGATATTTGAATTAACAAGTGTGCCACTTATAGCAGTTATCTGGAATTAGGGTTTATTTTGATTTATCTATTTTGATGTGTGATATACAGAGAGATGACTTCCTGCAGAGAGATTTTGATTTCCTCTAAGGGGATGTTAATTTTTATGTGCCTTGATCAAAGCCCAAGGTTGAAGCTAAGAGATTGATTGACTCCACTGGGAAGTCCTTATACAAAGCCTTAGAGGAGACTGGAAAAGGCTAACTCAACAAGAGAGTGTTTATTTGTCTTGTACAAAGCCCAAGATTGAGGCTAAAAGAGAATTGACTCCTTCAGGGATATCATTATATAAAGCCTAAGAGGACTAGAAGTTTGACTTTTCTGGGGAAATATTTTGTCTGTCTTGTACAAAGCCCAAGATTGAGGCTAAAAAAGAAATTGACTCTGTGGGAAAGAAATTTTTATCTGTCTTGTACAAAGCCCAAGATTGAGGCTAAAATGTTGTTGACTGACTAAGCGGATGATTTTTAGGTATCTTGTACAAAGCCCAAGATTAAGGTTGGCCTTACTGGAGAAATCATTATACAAAGCCGAGGAGGCTGAAAAGAAGGTTGATTCTGCTTAGGGATATTATTTCTCAAAGCCTAAAAGAAGGCTGGGAAGAATTGACTTCGCTGGGGAAGATATTTATCCAGAGCTTAAAGAGAGGGTTATGAAGATTTTGACTTTGTTGGAGAAAGCTTATATATGTCTTGTACAAAGCCCAAGATTGAGACTAAAAGAATGGCTGACTCAACAAGAGAGTGCTTTTGTACCATATGGAAAGGTGATTAACTCAACAAGAGAGTACTTTTGAAGCTAATTCAGCTGGGGAAAATCATTATACAAAGCCTAAGAGGAGGCTGAAAAAGGTCGACTCAACAAGAGAGTGCCTTAAGGTGATTGACTCAACAAAAGAGTGCCTTGTCTGTCTTGCACAAAGCCCAAGATTGAGGCTAGAAAGGGTTAACTCAACAAAAGAGTGTCTTAAGAAAGAAGATGCACTCAACAAAAGGGTGTTGTTGGGGCTAATTCTGCTGAGGGAAAATCATTATACAAAGCCTAAGAGGAGGCTGACTTCTGCTGAGGATTATTGAGATCCAGAGGCAGGTCCAAGTTGGGGGATTAACTCTTGCTGAGGATTTATAGAAGAGTTGAGGTATCAGATACCTTGAGGTTCTGATTAAGGTTTATTGGTAGTGATTTAACCCTAGCTGGGGAAATTTAGAAGAAAGCTTCAGTTTTTGAACCTACAGAGGTTTTAACTCTACTGGAGATTGATTAAATGACCAGAGTTTCTCCTGTGTTTGTAGGGAACTTGAGAATGTCTTTGAGATTCAAGAGGAGATTAGATTGTCCAAGTCTACTGGTATGGAAGAGTTTATCTTTGTATGATACCCAAGAGGAGGCTGGTGTTTTAAGGGATGAGAATCAACCCTAAAATTGGTCTGAGGTTTTGACTCTTCGGAAAGACTGCTCTAGCAAAGGATGACTAAGTTCTGTCCTATACCTTTAAGAGGTCTTCCAGGTCCTTGTATTAAGCCCAAGAGAAGGCATGGGAACTTCTAAGAAGCCGGAGGGTCCTTGTATAAAGTCCAAGAGGAGGTGGGGATGTTTTTAGGAAGCCAGTGGGTCCAAACTTAAGAAGAGTTCAAGAAAATTTTCACCGGGAATAATCTTTTCTTTAGTGAACAATTCTAGGGTTTGAAGAAATTCAAGAGAGGTTTCACCGAGAATTAATCCTCTCTAGGGAAATGAATTTCTTTGACAATTTCTAATAGTGACAGTCTAAGAAAAGTTTCTCCGGGAATAATGCCTTTCTCTTTGTTCCATATTGTTTAAGCCCAAGAGAAGGGAAGACTGTACCTGGAATTCCTATGGGGAACTAGTTTTGACTATTGAAAGAGCGACCAACTGGCTTTACCTAGTTCTAGACTTAGTTGTCGGGGAAAACTCTAAGCAGATATACAAGTATATATACAATTGATATATGACAAGTATTTAAAAGGATATGAAAGAAGGACTTATAGGTGATCAGCTTCCAACAATACAGTTATATATATATATATATATATAAGCATGTAAATGAAAGCAAATAAAACTTACATGCGAGCAAGCTTCCATTGTAACAGCTGTATGGTTAGTTGTTCAAGAAATTAACGAAAGTTTTGGTAACAACTATGAGTTTGAACCTAATCAAAAGGGAAGTTGTTTTTGAACAGATTGGAGCTTATACTCAAGGAGAGGCATAGATGAAAAACAATAATCGTACCGTTGTTTTGAAAATTGTATCGGGACTTATACAACGACTGAGGCCCAAATTATTGTTTCTACAAAGAGGGTTGGGTCTTACAACTCAAGGAGAGGCCCAAAGTTTATTTTTAAAAGAAAGATGGGACTTACAACACAAGGGGGAGGCCCAAAAGTTTTCGTTTAAAAGGCGACGACCGCGCCGAGATTTTTAAAATCGCAGTGGGACTTATACAATGACTGAGGCCCAAAAAAGGTTTTTATTTACAAAGGGGTGGGACTTTCACTCCATCAAGAGGCCCAAAGATGTTTGAAAAGATTTGTTAGGGTGATAGTGATCAAAACCCTAATTTTTTGGTTTTAAAATGTATTTTAATTGAATAAAAATTCAATTAAAATAATCAAACATGTGAAAAAAGGTTGTGATCTTGGATTTATATTTGGAAAATCATGTTTCATTCATGGGATGATTTAAAAATCATTTGAATTTTGCAAAACCAAGAGAAAGAAATATTTTTAATGTTTAAAAACAAATAAAAATATAATGCTTTACAAAAATACCAAATATGTGAAATAAATAATATTTTTGTGAAATTTTCATGGAATAAAATATTTTAATATTTTTGTGAATTTTCAAAAAATGAATCAATAAAGAATAATTAAAATTGAGAGAGAAATTAATTTTTGAATTAATTAATAAAAATATGAAAATAATGAAAAATAGCAAAAATGAGAGAGGTAGTAAAAAAGGTCTGGGTGGGGTTTGAACCCACGACCTCATACACAAACACACATGCGCGCTACCACTGAGGTGGTGATACATCCGTGTATCAAAACCACCCCATTAATATATAAGGGGTGCCAAGTTTTCAGGCCTGGCTAAGGCAAGGCAAGGCAAGTTTTGGCAATTTACGTGAAGCCTCTAACTTTCTCATTTCTCCATGGATTGGGACAAAATTTAGGTGTATCTAACCTAGAATTTCACAAGGAATCCAATGGTGCTTTTGAAATTTTCAGAAAGTGCCCATATTTTAAAACCCGATAGTGGTTTCAAAATAGGCCAAATTTTGCATGTTCTATGCTATCTCATGGTACAAGCAAGAATTGTATGACAAATTAGTTCAAACACAACATATACAACATGTATGAGATGTTTATGATCAGTGGACCTCAAAGGAATGCATAATTCAAAGAGTTCAAGTTGTGATGCACTTACCTCTTGGAGCTTCTTGTGCTAACTGTCAAGTTCCTTGTGCCAGAAGTGATCCAATGCTTTGAACACTCCCAATTGATCCCTTAGAAGCTTTTAGGATAGTTAGAACTAGCAGGAATCTTCAGGAACAAGTTTTGGCTCTTTCTTGCAAAAGTGGCAAAAGTGACCAATATGGCAACTATCTCAAATGGTGTTCTAGATGAGGGGAACCATTTGGGACAGTTTGAGGATGATATTTGGAGTGTGTTTGAGGCTTTGTTTGGTTTTGGAAGTGACTGAATCAAGGCATGACTTGGAAAATGCAGAAAAGTCCAATTTTGAGGTTTTGGAAGTGGATTTTCCGATTTTGGTGTTTCAGGTCACAAGTGAGTGTTTGAACAGCTTAGATATGACATATTGGATGTGTTTGGATCATGAGCTATGGTGGAATTGCTCTCTAACTCAAAAACTCATAGATGACTTGCAAAAGAAGGCATTTTAGCCTAAAGAGAGAGATTTTGAGGAAAGCATCAGTTGTAGTGCTTTGGTGTACTCAAAATGATCACAATTGAGCTCTATCTATAGTGTGTCAAGTTTTTTTGGCATCAATAGTGAATGGCAGCTGCAGCAGGCCTTTGGCCAATGTTGAGCAAAAGGAATCTCAAGTCTCCTCTAGCCATTGACTTGAGGTTAGGGCACATGCCTATGGTCCTTTGATTCAGAGCTTATTCTTGACTCATTCAGTTAGGAATGTGTCAGTCCATGCCACCTTGGTGTATCTATTGAATGGTTGGAAACAAAATTGGAGTCTTGGCACCTTTTTAGGTTTTTTATGGCTAAGTGAAGATTCTTGGACTTTGGAGGCTTGGGGATCAGATCATTCTCCTTTTGTTTTATCCTCAGATGTGTCCAAATGGATGACAAGGTTTGGAGTTGTCCAAATTTGTCAAATCGAGCAAAACACCAAATTCTGCCTTGCTTAGGAAAGTTGGAAATGGTGATTTTGAGGGATTCATATCTCCCAGCTCAGGTTGAGTTATGGGAGGCTCTTGTGCTTTTTAGAAAGCCCTCATATGATATAAAACATGTGTGATCATAGTTTTTTTTGAAACTATTTGAATCCAACTGAAAAAAAGCTCATGAACATTGATGTTCAAGGCTGGTAACTTAGGCAGATTTTCACTAAGTGTTGGAAAAAGTGTCATTTTCATTTTTTTTTGTGATTTTGATCAATCCCTAACTCAAAATCCATGAAGAATTGGAGTCTGAGGTAGTTGAAGCTTTTGTAGAGTGTAGCAAAACCTACAAATCCAGCTTTGGATCACCCAAAATGGTTGCTTGGATCTCAAGTTATGATCCTTGGAAGTTGGTACCAAAACCACTTTTGTTCCATAACTTAGAAAAATTTTGGTTTTTTATGGTAGCCCCTTTTGCAAGAAACCTCACTTTTCTTGATTTTTCTTAATGAATGGTGATCAATACCATACATTAACATTATTTTTGACTTAGGGGAACCATATTTGTGTAAAATTCTAAAAAATCAATCTTGATTTTGTGCACAGTTGACTTTTTATCGGATGAAATCCAAAACTGTGTGATCCTTTGTGGAATCAAGTCCTTGACCTAAATCAAACCTAATGGATGGATTCCATAGGTGTTATAGGGTGTATTGAATCATGTCCCAAGGTTTGGGAGCATGTCCTGGTCAAAAGTCAAAGGCACAATTGACTTTTTCCTCAAAACCCTAATTGTGGTCCCGATGAAATTAAAACTTGTGAATCAAGTTTATTGGATCAATCCATTGTTTCTAATGGATCAATGTGTTTCCCAAAAGTCAACTTAGGGGTGAATTAGGTCAAGAAACCCTAATTCCTGATTTTTGGTAAATGCATCCCCTTAGGTTAAATTGACTTAATGATTGGGTCCATGAGGTCCCTTGGAGTATCTTGGGTTGTGCTTTATAGCATTGGCTCATGCCTAGATGAAATCTTTCATCTGGAGGCCTTGGTCGACCAAAACCCTAATTTGGTTACACTGTCGATCTTGAGGCTTGATCCACTTGGAATGTTGCAACTTTGTGCTTGATTCTTGATGTGGGAGTCCTCTTGATCCTTTATAGGTGTTTGAGAGGTTAGATAAGTTGAATATCATGTTATTTCTTGATTGATCCTTTGCCTAAGTGCTCAGAGAGGGCTTGAAACCCTAATTCTTCATTGTGGTGAATGCTCAACCATCTTTGAGGAGATTGATGAGGCATAAAAGTACATCCATATTGTGATGATGATTTACACAATGATGGGAAATCTTGGTGGTCAAAATTTGGGGTATGACAGCTGACATACCCCAAATTTTGACCACTAATATTTCCCATCATTGTGCAAATCATCATCACAATATGGATGAACCATCATGCCTCATCAAATGCCTCAAGGGTTGTTGAGCATTCACCACAATCAAAACTAGGGTTTCAAACCCTCTCAGAGCTCTTAGATAAAGGATCAATCAAGAAATGACATGATCTTCAACTTGTCTAGCCTCTCAAATATCCACAATGGATCAAGAGGACTCCCACTTCAAGGATTAAGCACAAGGCTGCTCCCTTCTAGGTGGGTCAAGTCTCAAGATCGACAGTGTCACCAAATTAGGGTTTTGGTCGACCAGGGCCTCCAGATGGAAATTTTTCATCTGGGCATAAGCCAATGATCCAAAACATAACCTAATATACTTCATGGAACCTCATGGACCCAAGCATCAAGTCAATTTTGCCTCAGGGGATGCATTCATCAAAAATCAGGAATTAGGGTTTCTTGACCTAATTCACCCCTAAGTTGACTTTTGGGACAAATCATGAGCCAAGACCTCAAGACATGATTTGAGGGTCTCCAATATGCCATATTGATTCATTTGCAACAATGGATTAATCCAAGAAGCTTGAGCAACAAGTTTCAATTTCATCTGCACCACAATTAGGGTTTCGCGAGGAAAGTCAACTGTAACTTTGACTTTTGACCAGGACATGCTCCCAAACCCTAAGAAATGATTCAATATACTCTATGACACCCATGGAACATGTCCATCAAGTTTGATTTAGGTCAAGGACATGATTTCCTGAGAAATTGCACAGTTTGGAATTCATCTGATAAAAAGTCAACTGTGCAAAAAAGTCAACTTTGACTTTTGGAGATTTTTCACCAAAATGGATTTTTAACCCTAAAATGATGTTAACGTATGATTTGAATCATCATTCATTAAGAAAAATCAAAGAAAGTGGGATAACCTGTAAAAGGGGTAACCATAAAAACTTAGAAAAATTTCTAAGTTATGGAAAAAGTGACACTAATGTGCCATCTTTGGAGGACCATAACTCCTAAACCACAAGGCCATTTCTCCCCATTCAAAGCTTGATTTGTAGATCACATTGCCCTCTACAAAAGCTTCATACTGACCTATGTCCAAATTCCTCATGGATTTTGAGTTATGGAGTGATCAAAATCAAGAAAAGTCACTTTGTTCCAACACTTAGTGAAAATTTCACTAAGTCAGAATCTGCCTTTACTTTTTTCCAAATGTAGGGGGATTTTTCACTTGGATTCAAAAGAGATCAAAACCAAACATGTTCAAACAGTTGTTGTATCATGAAAGGGCTTTCCAAAATGACCAAGAACATTACCAAATTCAACTTGAGCCATGAGATATGACATTGGCAAGTTGCCTTGCTGAAATCTGCCAAGGCAAGGAAGATTTTTACACTTTTGGTCGATTTGCCAAAATCAGCCAAATCCAAATGCTCCTATCCACTTGGACACCTCTGAGGATTGAATCTAAAGGGGACAATCACTGAGCCAAGCCTCCAAAGTCTTTGGAACAAGAAATATCATGTTGAACCTAGAATTGCCAAAATAGGGACAAGACTCCAATTTTGGATTAGAGCATTCAATGGAAGCATCAAGGTGGCATGAACTGAGCTCTTAGAAACTGAATTAAGTCAAGACTTATCCAAGACCAAGGGGACCAACATCCTGTGCCCTTACCTCTAGTCAATGGCTAGAGGAGACTTGGATTTTCATTTGCCAACATTGGCCAAACCTACTCAGCAGTTGCCATTCACTATTCCTTGCAAAACAAACTTGCTCTACTATAAATAGAGCTCAATTGTGATCAGTTTGAGTACACCAAAGCCATCAAACATATGCTTTCCTCAAAATCTCTTCTTTCACTCCAATTTTGCCTTCTAAGGCAAGTCACTATCGGGTTTTGAGTTTGAGAGCATTTCCAATCAAACCAATCACTCACACACCTCACATACATCATATAGAAGTGATCCAAACACTCACATAACATCTGGAACACTGATTTCACAAAATCACTAGCCAATTGCTCAAGTTCTTGACAGTTTGGCAGTTGAGGTACCATCTTCAGCTCCAAACCATTTCAATCCATTCCAAGCATCCAGATACACTCCATGGCACCTAGGGAAGCTATCCAGATCATTGGAACCTAGCTGTAACACCTCCAACACAAAACACAATCACCAGCTGCAAGAGGTAAGCATGAGCTCTTCTAACTCTATGATCCATGCAATTTTTGCTGCGCAATAATTTGGCCATATGTTCATAATCATGCATGGAATATTCCCCTAAATTAATTGCATTGTTTGAATCGTGTATCAAAAATCCCAGCCTTCATGCAGAATCTAGGGTTCTTGAGGATTTTTCGTGATTTCTTGTTTTATGCTTAATTTAAATGAAATTAATTGCCATAGACATGATCGTGAGGTTAAAACGAGTTGATTGGTATGTGGATTACATGATATGATCAAGTATTCAGTGAGATTGAAGAGAAAATGCAAATCTGGGCAAACCCATAACACGCGCGTGTTCTTGGTGTGTTCTTGGCGCCATTTTTTGAAAATTCAAATATTTGAATTTTGTGATTTTATTTAATTGATTCAAAAATTAATTTCTCTCTGAGTTTTAATGATTTTGAGTTGGTTCTTTTTTTAATAATTCACAAAAATGTTAAAATATTTTATTTTCCCAAAAAATCCCAAAAAAATTATTTATTTTATATAATTGATATTTTTGCAAGGAATTAGTGTTTTAATTGTTTTTGACATTTAAAATATTTTTTCCACCTTGATTTTGCAACTTTTATTGCCTTCTAATTATTTTGTAGGTCAATACTTAATTTTTGAAGCATTAATCCAAGATCACAATTTGTTTTTCATATGTTAAACAATTTTGATCATTTTAATTGAATTTTTATTCAATTAAAACACATTTTGAAAACAAATTAGGGTTTTTGGATTAATTCAACCCTCATAAATCATTTTCAAAACACTTTGGGCCTCTATTAGAGTGTAAGACCCAACCCACTTGTACAGAAATATTTTGGGCCTCACTTATTGTATAAGTCCCTTTGTACATTTTTAAATTCGGCACGATCGTCGCCAGTTTAAAAATAAACCATCTGGGCCTCTCCTTGAGCTATAAGACCCATTCAAAAATTTTGGGCCTCTATTAGAGTGTAAGACCCAACCCCCTTTTAACCAAAAACAACTTTGGGCATCAGATATTGTATAAGCCCCTTTGCGTTAAAAGAAAATCTCGGCGCGATCGCCATTTCAAACGAAAAATCATCTGGGCCTACCCTCGTGTTATAAGCCCCACTCTTTTTCTTTAAACCTTTTGGGACTCTTGAGAGAGTGTAAGACCCAAATCCCTTTGTACAGAAAACAAATTTTGGGCCACAGTCACTTGTATAAGTCCCTCTGTACAAATTCAAACAGTGCGCTCACTTATAAAACCCTGGGCCTCTCCTTGAGCTGTAAGCCCTAAATCTTTCTTTTTCAAAGCACTTCTCCTTTGATTTTGAAATATACTGTTGTTTTCAATCTTTCTTTGTTGAAAAACTAACCAAACAGCATGGAAGCTCTACAACCGAGTAAGTGTTTATATGCTTTCATTTACCGCTTTCATATACATATAACTGTATTGTGGGGTTGTTTCGCTGTAAGTCTTCTTTCAAAAATCATATCAACTGTGTAATAATAGTATAGATATTTAGATTTTCCCCAGCAACTACGTTTAGAACTAGGAAAAGCTGTCGCGTTTATTCGTAGAAATAAACAACTAGATCCCCAATAGGATCACCAGATACAGTCTTCTCTTCGGTTGTCCTCATTAGGAATTGTCAAGAAACTCTACTCCCAGAGATGAATGTATTCTCCGTGAATGGCATCTTTGAGCTTCTTCCAAATTCTCGAACTTTCCTGGCTTGATCTATTCTTTGTGAATAGCCTGTCTTGAATTTCTCAGGGTTTGGGGACCCACGGGCTTCTTAAAAGCATCGGTCTCCTCTTAGGCATCGTACAAGGACCCACAGACTTCCTAAAAGCAACCCCGCCTCCTCTTGGGCTTAGTACAAGGACCCGCCGGTTTCTTAGAAGTATTCACAGCCTCCTCTTAGGCTTCGTATAATGATCTCTTCCTCCAGGAATGATAGCCTCCTCTTGGGCTTCGTACAAGGACCCGTCGGCTTCTTAAAAGTTTCCAGCCTCCTCTGGGACTTCGTACAAATTGTCCCGACGACCTCCTAGAGGTATAGAAATAGAACTTAGTCATCTGCATAGAACAGTCCTTTCAAAGAGTCTACTATTGTTTCTCAAAGCATAGTATAAAAAATATAACTCTAGACACGGACAGTCTAATATCCTTGAGTCTCAAAGACATTCTCAAGTGACCCCTTCGTTAAATAGGAAGGAACCCCGTGGACTCGGACAACCTCAATACCCTTTGGATTTCCCACTTCCTTAAAGAACAGGAAATATCCCTGATCCTCGAATCAAAATCCCTGAGTCCAAACATTACTCATATAAGAACTGATTTTCTCTTTAAATCAGCATATTAGACCTGTCACTCAACTGAAACAGTAACCATAGCCTCCTCTTGGGTTTTGTACAATGATTCTCCCCAGCGGAGCTAACAATTTTAGCCTCCATCCCGGGCTTCGTATGAGATACCAGAGACTCCCTCGTTTAGTCAATCACCCCTTTCGCCTCCATCTCGGGCTTTGTACGAGATACAAAAACTCTCTTGTTGAGTCAAATAGCCTCCACCTCTGGCTTTATACGAGATACCAAAAGACTCCCTCGTTGAGTCAAAACCTTTTAGCCTCTCTCTCGGGCTTTGTACGAGACACATATTAGCATCCTCTTAGGCTTTGTATAAGAAAACCACTGGTTGATCCAATCAACCTTTTAGCATCAAAGATGTGCCTCGTTCACAGTACAAAAACATCAACAACTCCTTCCCCTTCATCTAATCGCTGTAAGCGGCAAGCCTCTGGATCATCTACATCCATGCCACTGTCCCTCTTTTAGCATGAGAAATTCCTAAGGAAAGATATCATTGCTCTACACTGAGTTAAAGTCTTCTCCTTCATGTTAAAATCCCCTATAAAGGAAATTATGGCATTGCCGGATTCATACATCCTGGTTAAAGTAATTCTCCTTTATAAACAGTTGTGACATACAACCCCCTCTTTAGAGATGACAGATTCTCTCTAAAGTCAACACCCTTTTAGCTTCATATCTTGGCCTTTGAACAAGATACAAATCACTTTTAGCTTCATATCTTGGGCTTTTAACAAGATACAAATCACCTTTAGCGTCACATCTTAGGGCTTTGAACAAGATACAAACCACCTTTCGCTTCACGTCTTGGGCTTTGAACAAGACACCAAAACAACCATTTCCTCCCATAGACTAGGAGGAACTACGAACGCTCTGATTTTCCTGTTTCGGTAAACGGGAATACGTAGGCATAAGATTGAAAGAAGTGATCTTAGCTAGCACACTAAACAAAAACCCTAAATCCCATACTCTCACATATCTATCAAAAAAGCATCATTCCTAACATCCTAATCCTTGTTCCCCGCCAGAAACCTGTCATTCTGTCAAAATAACACAAGAAAGGCCCCACCACATTGATCCCATCCGTAACCTAACAGACCGCTGTTTAAACTCAGTATGCAAGCAGGATTAATTGGAGACATCTATTTCCCTTCCTTCATCAGCTTTAATAGGATAAAAAATGAATCGACCTGTAGTAAACTAACCCTGAGAGCGACAGCACTTAAGAACCGCGTCCAAAATCGCTCGCTACAGAAAAGTGGAGCCCACCGTGGGGCCCCTCTAACCTTTTTTTTCTCTTCACTTGTGTGAATATCACAGATTGGGGCTTCCGCCGGGGAACCCATTTTCTGTCAGGAACTTAGTATTCATAGCTTTAAAGGTCTAGGATGTTTCGGACAAATATATATATACTGCTTTTCCTAATTGCTATACCTGTTTATTTTTCTGTTAATGGGAATGCGTGTGATGCCGCATGTGGAAAAATTGAGTATACACTTAAGATAAGTTATGGCGACGAGGTCGACCATCAACCTCAGTGGAGGCTGACCAATGCAACCCATTCCCTCTCATAGGCAATGTGCCGATTGTGATGTCTGAGAAGCTGAGGAGCCAACCCTTTTGTAGTGCGGAAGCTATCGGAAATAGTTGTCACGCAATACTACCCTCATTTGAGGCTGGTGATCTATTCTCGGTGAATGGCACTTACTCTAAGATTGCTCTACAACTCGCTGGCGATCCGCTTATTGTTTTGCTTTCTTGGGAGGAGCTGATGATAATGAGTACAGGTACAAAAATCACCCTAGTATAAACATTTAGGGATGGGTAGAGCCTTGACTTCATGACAACGACCCTTTGACCCCATGTTTTTTCTATGTTTTTGTGTGCTGCATTCATGCATTCATTTAAAAAACATTAAAACATTAAAAAAATTTCTCTTCTAGTCTCTCTGTTTTTCAAATTAAACTAAGACTGTGATTGCAAATATCAGAGAAAAGGATTGTGCTAATGGATTTCGGTAGAAGGAGAACTCATACGTACACCTTCAAGGTTCCAAAACTAGAGGATTTAAGAGGTTTGGCGAGGATGATCACAAACCAAGAGGCTTTCAGAGCCAAACACGGGGGTCTGCTACCACTGTTAAGAGTCCATGTGATTGAGGGAATCATGGATGCGCTCATTCAGTTTTATGATCCAGTTTATCACTGTTTCACATTCCCGGATTACCAGCTCGCACCAACCCTGGAGGAGTATTCTCATCTGATTGATCTACACATTACTGATCGAGCTCCATTTTCTGGACTGGAAGAAATTCCAAAGAATCATACCGTTGCAAGTGCAATTCATTTGGACGAGTCTGAGGTCAGGACTCACATGACTACCAAGGGTGGCATACAAGGTTTGCCAGCCCAGTTCTTATCAAAGAAAGCTCTGTACTTTGCCAGTATCGGGAACAGGACTGCTTTTGAAAACATCTTTGTTTTACTCACCTACTGGTTATTTTTGTTGCCCAACATTAATAACTACGTCGATATCAATGCTATTAAGTAAGGTTTTTCTCATTGGAATCCCAGTACCGACTTTGCTCGCGGATGCGTATCATTCTGTACACTTAGGGAATTTGTACAGCGGAGGGGAGATCACATGTTGTGTACCTTTGCTTTATAAATGGTTTATCTCTCATTTACCTAAGTCTACCGCTTTCTGGGATCATAAGAGTGCCTTGCGCTGGTCGCAGAAGATCATGTCTCTCACCAACTCTGACATAGATTGGTGTAATAGGATTTATGATGGAATCAGGATCATTGATCGTTGTGGAAACTTCCCCAACGTACCCCTTATAGGAACTAAGGGAGGAATCAATTACCATCCAGTTCTCGTTCGTCGTCAATTTGGATACCCGATGAGACACATCCCACGGGGTGGTCATCTGGAAGGTCTTTTCTTCAAGGAAGAAGAAAGTGACAGAGCACTAAAGACAGAAATAATGAACGCTTGGAAACATGTTCATAAGAAAGGACGGGAGTCTCTAGGAAAACCGGACTGTGTCTCGGTGGAGCCTTATCTCCACTGGGTACAAACTATATCTCTCAAGCTAAAGATGCCTTATCCTCGTTACGGAATTCTTCCGCCGAGGGAATCTGTCATGTACTTCATGACGGAAACTGAAAAGCTTAAGGTTACTCTCAACAAAGTTCAACAGGAGAAGAGGTCTTGGAAGAATAAGTACCGTACCCTCAACGTGGAGTGCATCAAAATACAGCAACTGCTAAAAGATAAGGATGCTCTGATCGAGATTTTGGAGCAACATGCTGTAGAAAATCAGGATGACCAAAGGAATTTGCTCGCTCCTTTCACCTGGCAAAGGAATGACAACCCGACAACGGCCCAAGAGCCTCGGTCAAAGAAAAGGAAGATACCAGAATCAACACCCGAGTTTTCTCGGGACCCATTAGCTTAGGTTTCTGTTTCTGCACTTTGTAATCTACTGTATTTTCGTTTCCGCAATCCTTTGAATTTCAATAAAAAGGGGTTTCCCCACTGTTTGATATTTGCAATCTAATTTTCGAAGTTTATTTTGATTAAACAAAAACAAAACAATTAATATAATCATTGCATTCATCATTCACACATCGCGTATTCTTCTTACCTACTAATCTCACGTTTGTGTCTCGGTTCTAGAGTCAAACTGTCTCATTCGTATAATACTCGGGCCAATCGTTAGAAAAAGATGGATGATCTTGAGGAAGAGAACAGAGAATTGAAAGAAGAGATCGACGCTCTGAGAGAGGATATGAGAAAGCTTCGTAACGACATGCAAGCCATGGCAGAAGCTCAGCTACAAAAGACTGTGATCTCAGAGATCACCTCAATGCCCATAGTGGAGAAGTATGATCCTAGGTATCAGATGCCGAAAGATCGTCCCTGGGGCATGCCTGTTAACTATATCCCAGAAGGATATATTCCACCAATCACTGAAGATCAGGGAATCATAACAGAAACCGCTGGGCCTGAAGGTTACAAACTTTGGGAAAGCGAAGATGCTAGGGGCATACTGAAGACTCCTGAAGGTTACAAACTTTGGGAAACGCCAAGATTCACTGCCGTAGTCACGGTACCACCCCCTGTGGTGCACACTGTCTCGGAAGGACAGATTCCACCGATCCCTTCTGATAAGAAGGAAACTATGTTCGATAGAATGGATGAATTCCAGGAACAGTTCTTGGAAATACAGAAGGAACTGCAAGCCATTCGCGGTCAGGATCTATTTGGAAAGGACTCCGCAGACCTCTGCTTGGTCCCCAATGTGAAAGTTCCACACAAATTTCAAGTGCCTGACTTTGAAAAGTACAAGGGTAACTCTTGCCCTCAGAGTCATCTGGTGATGTACGCTCGGCGAATGTCAGCTCAGACTGAGAATCAGGACCTACTGATTCACTACTTTCAGGATAGTTTAACTGGTGCCGCACTCAAATGGTACATGGGCTTAAACCATGCTATGATTAGCACGTTCAGAGATCTTGGTACTGCCTTCGTCCAACAATAGAAATACAATTTGGACATGGCACCGGACAAAGATCAACTCAAATCAATGTCACAAAAGGACAAGGAAACCTTTAAGGAGTACGCCCAGAGATGGCGTGAAATTTCCGCTCAAATTTGTCCACCTCTTGAGGAAAAAGAGATGACAAAGATCTTCTTAAATATCTTAAGCTCATTTTATTATGACAGAATGGTCGCCAGTGCACCCGGTGACTTCACCGAGATGGTGGGCATGGGAGTTCGTCTTGAGGAAGCCGTCCGAGAAGGACGTTTGGTAAAAGACGTTGGATCATCGAGTAGTACAAAACGATACGGTAGTGCTCTCCCTAAGAAAAAAGAGCAAGATATTGGGAATATCTCTCTTAGAAAGCAAAGGCATCGTTATCAACCAGTAGCAGCTGTAACTCCTGCTATCAGCCCTGTGCCTATCCCTACGTATCAACCTCAGGTTGCGTAGAGCCAACCTAATCAGCAAAGGACACAACAGCCTCTTCAGCAGGCTCGTCCTCCATACAACAACAACCGTACAACACAGCCACCAGGATTTGATCATATACCCATGTTGTACAAAGAACTATTTTCGTTACTACTGGCTAAGGGGCACATCCAGACTAAGTCTCCTCTTACAGTACCAGAAAATCCGCCTTTTTGGTTTAAGGTGGATCAAACATGCCCTTATCATCAAGGAGGATCAGGGCATAATATAGAGAATTGTCTCAATTTCAAATCCGACGTGCAAAAGCTTGTTAGGAGCGGGCTCTTATCTTTCAAAGATACGAATCCCAATGTTCTCACAAACCCGCTGCCTCAACACGAGAAAGCTGCAGTCAACCTGATTGAGAGAGAGTCTAACAATGTCTATCAAATTCATGATGTACTCTTGTTGAGGACCGATCTGGTCAAGATGCATTGTAGACAGAGTGGGTACGACCATGTGCCACCTCATAATTATCACCAATGTGATGTCTGCTCTAAAAGTAATCAAGGATGTTCTGTGGTGCAAACAACTCTACAGGAACAGATGGATCTCGGATGGATCCAAGAGCACCGAGTTCGTGGAGTTAACATGGTCTATACGAACTCCAACGTCATTCAGAACGACAACATCTGTGCAATGAATGTCAACTTAGTGGCAATGCATTCAAGGCAAAGCCAGTATCATAATCTGCCACGACACGATTACAGTTCCTATCTGACTTGCTCGGTAAACAAACAGGGATGCTCTTTCATATAAGAGGCCCTCCAGCGTCAGATGGATCTTGGATGGATCCAAGACTACCATGATAGGAATCCTTATCAGATCAACATGGTTCAGATCTTCGATATTCGCGTGATGAATACCAACCTGGTAGAGTTACATGTTGAGCAGGTCTGACTCGGATTCTTAATATCACACGACTATCAAAGCTATAAAGCAGGCTGCGAAAATGATCGAGGTTGTACCATTGTCCAGGAGGCACTTCAGCACTTGTGAAATCACTGGTGGATGCCAATCTATATGGATGAAGATACTCAGCAGATTAGTATCAATAACAGGAATCCTACTCGATGTCAAAGTCAGGATGTCCGATCTGTGGAAGCTAACCTAGTAAGGTTACATTGTATTCAAAGTGGACGCGGCCAGGTGCCACCACACAACTATGACCATTGTAGTGTCTGTTCGGAAAGTAACCAGGGGTGTTACCTTGTGAGAGCAGCTCTTCAGGGTCAGGTGGATCGTGGAGAGATTCGCCCATATCCGGGTTCTGGACTCATCAACTGGACGCCGAGCTACCTTGCCAATCAAGTCGAGGATGTTGTCACAATCTCTAGTCGTCACCAGACCAGGGATGTTTTTGCCATCATTCCTCTACTTGACGAATCTAGAGCTCCCAACCGGGAACGGATCGAGATTGCTTACGATGGTCGGAAAAATCAGAAGGTTCCCATAGTCATCTATCTACCGGGACCACTACCGTATGAATCAACTAAGGCTATCCCTTACAAATACGGTGCAACGACAATTGAAAATGGAAAGGAAATTCCATTACCCTCCGTCGTGAATATTGCATACATCAGTCGTGTAACACGGAGTGGTCGAATCTTCAACCGAGGAGTTGGAGAACCTAACAAGGAAAAGGAACTTCAGACAGAAGCTCCCGATTCATCAGTCGGTCAATCCAGTAATCTCGACCTTTCGAAAAATAATGATGAGATGCTGAAGCTCATCTAAAGGAGTGAATATAACATTGTTGATCAGCTGTTACAGACTCCTTCAAAGATCTCGGTATTATCACTGTTACTCAGTTCAGAAGCCCACAGGAAGGCTCTACAGAAAGTCTTGGAGCAAGCTTTTGTGGAACAGGATGTAACAGTCAGACAGTTCGATAGTATTGTCTCTAACATCACTTCCTGCAACAATTTGGGATTTAGTGATGAGGAATTACCCGAAGAGGGTTGCCGTCATAACATGGCGCTCAATATTACAGTTAACTGCCAGGACGATGCTTTAGCCAGCGTACTGGTAGACACAGGGTCAGCCCTGAATGTTATGCCAAAGTCCACTTTAATGCAATTATCATTCAAGGGCCCACCGATGAGAACCAGCGAGGTCGTCGTCAAAGCATTCGACGGATCCAGAAAAACAGTTATCGGCGAAGTTGATCTTCCCATAACTATCGGTCCTCACACTTTCCAAGTTACTTTCTAGGTCATGGACATCCGGGCAACTTACAGTTGTTTATTAGGAAGACCTTGGATACATCAGGCTGGAGCGGTCACTTCGACTCTCCGCCAAAAGCTAAAGTTCGTTCAGAACGATCAACTTGTCACAGTCTGTGGAGAACAGGCCTTGCTCGTGAGTAACTTATCATCATCTACTTGTGTAGAACCCGAGGAGGTTATTGGGACGCAGTTCCAAGCGCTGTCGGTGGGCAAGGACGATCAATCCCAAGGAGGAACCTCGATTTCCTCATACAAAGATGCTATCAAAGCGGTCGAGAGTATCGATACAACCGGATGGGGACAGCTTCTCATTCCTATTGACAATAAAACAAAGAAGGGTCTTGGTTTTTCTGCAACCTGTGCCCAGAGAGCTGCCAGCGATGAAATTCTTCATCCCATTCAGAACTTCTTCCACAGTGGAGGTTTTCTTCACCCAGACCCTCAAGCAGTCCATGCTATCAATGAGGAAGATCCCTCTGACACAGAGGAAGAGTGGAAGTCCTATCTTAACAAGGACGGTTATATGTCTCAGGACGAAACGCAAACTCCTTTTTTCTTTCCTACAGAGAGTCCGAGATTTATACCCAGGTCAGACATCGAAATGATATACGGGGATTGTGATCCGGAAGGATGCCGTGCTCCGCCAAATTCATTAGAGGAAGACACTCTGATGAAAGACAATTTTGACTACACCTACTATGGCCCAATGGATGGTCTGCCAATGTGGCAACCTTATCCAGGAGATTTGGGGCAAGAGAGTCAGCCGAACAATGAAAATCAGTTGATCGTCGTTGAACAGAATACCTGTGTCCCCACCATGTCATGGGATCAACACTCAGGTCATTCAGAAACTACTCAACATGATGATGAATTTGCAATGTTTGCAGGACTTGAATTCATCAACTATGCTTTTCCCAAGGTCAACGTCATCGAGAGAGATGACTCCTCCAGTTCGAAAGAAGTGTGGGACACCTTGGGACAACCGAGTGGAAAGTACGACTATATGGTCAAGTACACCACTCTCGAAAGCTCTCGTATCAGGCTCAAAGACATCCAGCCAACTGGATGGGGAGATACAGCTGAGAGCACAAATGCTATGCAAAGTGTAACAGAGGAATTCTCCTACGACAACTCTGCCTGGGAGACAGATTCCAATGATCCTGCTCCACCAGAAATCAGCGTCATTTCTGAAGACAAATCGAGGAAGGTGCCAGACTTTGTGATTCACCGAGGAGTTCGCCGCCAATGGGTTGTCGTCAAGGTTCCAAAGATCGTTCATCAGTCAAAGTAATTGCCATCTTTAACCTTTCACCCTACCCAGGTGAAACGGATGTTTTGATAAGGCTCGCTTTCTGTAAATTTCCCTCTTCGCTTCGCCCAAAGCGAAAGAGTTTTGTTTTATAGGGCTGTAGTTTCAAGAATCGACTTGTTCATTAATAAAATAACGTCATTCTGTAATTTCCGCATTAATTGTTGTTTTCTCTTTTCGTTTTTCAGAAAATGGTAATCCTAAAAATCAATTCAATAACAAAAAACAAGCAGTAAAAAAAATACACTGCACATACTTTTGCATTCTCTCTATCTCTTCTAAACACGAATCATCACGTCATGCAGATTGCTTGTTTTAAACCCAGTTGAAACATACGTTCCGATGCCTTCTCCCGACTTTGAGTTCCTGGTATTTGGGGCTGAAGAAGAGGTTGACAACGAAATTCCAGAAGAGATCTCCCGACTACTCAGACAAGAGGAAAGGTCCATTGAACCTTACAAAGAGCCGTTGGAAACGGTAAACTTGGGTTCGGAAAAAGAGAAAAAAGAAACCAGGATTGGGGCACTGCTCAGTCCAACTGCCAAAGAGAGTTTGATAAAGCTTCTCAAAGAATTCCCCGATGTATTCGCTTGGTCCTATCAGGATATGCCATGGTTGGATACCAGCATCGTGGAACATCACTTACCGTTAAGATCGGAATGTCCACCAGTAAAGGAAAGGTTGAGACGGACTCACCCGGACATGGCCATCAAAATCAAAGAGGAGGTACAGAAACAGATCGACGCAGGTTTCCTCGCTACATCTGAATATCCTCAATGGTTAGCCAACATCGTACCCGTTCCCAAAAAGGACGGAAAGGTCAGAATGTGTGTCGACTACAGAGATCTAAACAAGGCTAGTCCAAAGGACGACTTTCCTTTACCACACGTCGACATGCTGGTAGACAGTACAACAAAGTTCAAAATTTTCTCCTTCATGGATGGATTCTCGGGCTATAACCAGATCAAAATGGCGCCGAAAGACATAGAGAAAACTTCGTTCATTTCCCCATGGGGTACCTTTTGTTACAAGGTGATGCCGTTCGGCTTGAAGAACGTCGGGGCAACCTATCAAAGGGCCATGACTACTCTGTTTCATGACATGATACACAAAGAGATAGAGATATATGTCGATGACATGATTGCAAAATCTAAGACAGAAGAGGAGCATGTGACCCACTTGTCGAAACTATTCGAGCATTTGAGAAAGTACAAACTTTGCTTGAATCCCAACAAGTGCACCTTCGGTGTCCGTTCGAGGAAACTCTTAGGGTTCATCGTTAGCCAGGATGGGATTGAGGTCGATCCTGACAAGGTCAAGGCCATTCAAGAAATGCCTCCTCCGAAAACTGAAAAACAAGTCAGAGGATTCTTGGGACGTTTGAATTACATCTCCAGGTTCATATTCCTTATGACCGCCACGTGTGCGCCTGATTTTCAAATTACTCAAAAAGAACCAGGATTGCGTTTGGACAGAAGACTGCCAAACCGCCTTCGACAGTATTAAGGAATATCTGTTGAACCCACCGATTCTATCACCTCCAGTGGAAGGAAGACCACTGATCATCTACCTCACAGTCCTAGAGGACTCTATGGGTTGTGTACTTGGCCAACAAGATGAAACAAAAAGGAAAGAGTCTGCCATCTACTATTTGAGCAAGAAATTCACCGACTGCGAGACTCAGTACACTATGCTAGAGAAAACTTGCTGCGCTTTGGCTTGGGCAGCTAAGCGTCTTCGCCAGTACATGATTCGTCACACTACTTGGTTGGTCTACGAGATGGATCCAATCAAGTATGTATTTTAAAAACTTGCTCTCACGGGAAGGATCGCCCGTTGGCAGAATTTATTATCAGAATATGACATAGAGTACCACGCTCAGAAAGCCGTTAAGGGGAGTGTTTTAGCCGATCATTTGGCTCATAAACCGATTGACGATCAAGAATCAATCGGGTTTGACTTCCCAGATGAAGATGTCATGTATCTAAAAATGAAAGATTGCGATGAACCGTTACCCAGTGAAGGGCCAGAACCAGGTTCCCAATGGGGACTTATCTTTGACGGAGCAGTTAATCATTATGGAAATGGAATTGGGGCAATCATTGTTACCCCTCAGGGTACCCACATTCCTTTCACTGCCAGACTTACGTTCAAATGTACGAACAACGAGGCCGAATACGAAGCTTGTATTATGGGTCTCGAAGAAGTGATTGATTTAAGGATCAAAAACTTGGACGTATACGGCGATTCAGCCTTGGTTATCAATCAGATAAAAGGATATTGGAACACTTACCAATCAGGATTGATTCCTTACAAAGATTATGCAAGAAGGTTGCTACCCTTCTTCAACAGAGTCGAGTTTCATCACGTCCCTCGTAATGAGAATCACATGGCTGATGCCTTAGCCACTCTCTCTTCCATGATTAGTGTAGGTCAATGGAATAACTTACCTAAGATCGACATAATGCGCCTTGAACGGCCCGCCTACGTCTTCACGATCGAAGCAGTCATAGATGACAAACCTTGGTATCACGATATCAAATGCTTCCTTCAGAAACAAGAGTACCCATCTGGGGCACTCAGAAAAGACAGAAAAACCCTCAGAAGATTGGCTGGAAACTTCTTCCTGAGCGGTGACACTCTTTATAAGAGGAATTTTGACTTGGTCTTGCTCCGATGCGTAGACAAACCAGAAGCAGACATGCTGATGAAAGAAATTCACGAAGGATCCTTTGGCACTCATACCAACGGACACACAATGGCGAGAAAAATTCTAAGAGCAGGGTACTACTGGTTGACCATGGAATCCGACTGCTATAAGTACTTGAGGAGGTGTCACAAGTGTCAAATATACTCCGACAAAATTCATGTACCGCCATCACATCTCAAAGTTCTTTCTTCCCCGTGGCCTTTTTCCATATGGGGAATCGACATGATAGGCTTGATCGAACCTAAGGCTTCAAACAGACATCGGTTCATCCTGGTAGCCATTGATTACTTCACCAAGTGGGTCGAAGCAGCATCGTACGCTAATGTAACCCGACAAGTGGTGGTCCGATTTATAAAAAACAATATCATCTGCCGTTATGGTGTTCCAAACCAGATCATTACTGATAATGGATCTAACTTGAACAACAAGATGATGAAAGAGTTGTGCGTTGAGTTCAAGATTGAACACCATAACTCATCTCCCTACCGACCCAAGATGAACGGAGCGGTAGAAGCGGCTAACAAGAACATCAAGAGGATTGTTCAAAAAATGGTTGTAACCTTTAAAGATTGGCACGACATGTTACCCTTTGCTCTTCACGGTTATCGAACATCTGTCCGCACTTCAACAGGGGCAACCCCTTTCTCTCTAGTATATGGCATGGAGGCAGTTCTCCCCATAGAAGTAGAGATCCCATCAATCCGGGTATTGATGGAAGCTAAGCTTTCAGAAGCTGAATGGTGTCAAAGTCGACACGACGAATTAAACCTGATCGAAGAGAAGCGAATCACGGCACTATGCCACGGTCAGTTGTATCAGCAGAGAATGAAGAAGGCGTTCGACAAAAAGGTCTGACCTCGTGTCTTCAGAAGAGGAGACCTCGTGCTCAAGAAGATACAATCGTTTCTCACTGACTCTCGGGGCAAATGGACCCGAAATTATGATGGCCCCTATGTGGTCACGAAAGCTTTCTCAAGCGGCGCCTTGAGACTTGCAACCATGGACGGAGAGGAATTTACCTATCCCACGAATGTTGATGTAGTCAAGAAATACTTCTCCTAAACTAAAAAAAAAAAGAAGAGAAAACGTCTCGGTGGATTGAAAACTCGAAAGGGCGGTCCAGGCAAAAGTTAGGGACATGAAAAAATCATCCCGATGGATTGGAAACATCATAGTACAATCCAGGAAAAAATTAGGGATAATGGCAAAGTAACTATGTTCAACAGAGGCAAGTCCCTCAGCAGCAGTTACATCATCCATCGGAGGAAAACTCCAGTCAAGGTCATCTTCGACAGAAGCTCAGGATGTCCCGAATTCAAAGTTGGTAGAAGGATAGTGCTCGTTATGTTTCAACGTAGCCCTTTTCCCTGTAAATTACCATTTTCAAACTTTGTATATACTCTTTGGAATCACGCGTTTGGCTGATCTCCATCTTATCAATAAAATTTGAGCCCTTGTGCTTTTGTTTGTAATTCTTATTTGTTTTAGCTTTTCAGAATGGCGTTTTAACATGATTAGCGATTCTAGAAATGAAACAAAAATGAATTTACTTGGTAAAACTTTTTCTGCTTTTAAAGTAGAGATGGCAATTTCTTTTGACTGTTGAACATCAAAAAAACATCAACCACTTCTCCAGAAGTATGCGAACTTCAAAGTGCAGAATCAAAGTACTCCTTCTATGCCAGTGCGCCTGAATGAAGAATCAACAGTGTCGGATGCGACTATTCCATCTGACCTCTTCGGCCGAGTTCTTATCTCCTAAGCCCGACCAACATAGCTCCCAACAGGGACTATCTCTCCTAAGCAAGGTGGAATTGCTATTCTGAACCAACGGTACTTCTTCGCATCGCGATGGCCGAGTATCCATTCGTGTTCACCTGTCAGTTTGTATGTCGCATCAGTTTTGTCAGCATAAACATACATACATCATGCATTTGATTTGCATTCATATTCATATTACATCACTATCACTCTAGTCGGTCTTGTCCCCTAGTGATAACAGTCCTCTTAATCGAGTTGTTAGTTCTTGCCTCATCAGGAAATGCTGCGTTTGAACAATCTCGCTTCCAGTGTATCTCTGGATTAGAGTCGGCACTCGACCACTTTGATAACTTGAACCTCTGAAAAGCCAGAGAACTCTCGACAAATGTCACTCTTCGCCATTGAAGATGATATCCTTGCTTTCCCAGATTAAGGAAAAATCCCTAGAGAAAGCCCCTTAATTGGAACTTCGGCAATACGGCAGTTTTTCTCCGAAAGAACCGCTGATGAAAAGGTCATCGGCACCTCAAAATTGGAGCCCATCATATGGCATTTCTCCGGGAAGATCCCGAGAAAAGTATGATGTAAGACCCCAAGCAGAAGCAGTCTCTCAAGAGACTCATTTTCCCCAGATAGAGTCGACAAATGGCGTCTCCCAAAACAGAGAAGTTTGTGTACCTCTACAATTCAGACGATTGGGCTCCCCAGCGAGTCTAACGTCAAACTTTTTCCCATCGAATGGCATCTCCCCAGGAAAATTCGGCGAGAAGTTTGAGGAAAATCGCTACATAAAGCGTCCCTTGTCAAGAAAGTTTATTGACAAAAGAAACTTAGACCAGTTCCTTGGTAGGAAACCAGGATCGAGGGGAAGTTTAAATCAGAAACTTAGACCAGATCCTTGGTAGGAAACCAGGATCGAGGGGAGGTTTATTTCAAAAGAAAACTGAGACCAGCTCCTTGGCTGAAGACTAGGATCGAGGGGAAGTTTACCTTTTCTAAGCATCATCGCTTAGCTAAAGAAGATGAATGCGTAAGCTACCATTCATAACCACCATCAAAATTTTGGGTATTCCGATACTTAATCCTCTTGCACCCCGAATGCCCGAATACCTTCGTCATTCACACCTTCGGGTCCAAGAAGATTAAATAGGGGCATCTGTCATACCCCAAATTTTGACCACTAAGATTTCCCATCATTGTGCAAATCATCATCATAATATGGATGAACCATCACGCCTCATCAAATGCCTCAAGGGTTGTTGAGCATTCACCACAATCAAAACTAGGGTTTCAAACCCTCTCATAGCTCTTAGACAAAGGATCAATCAAGAAATGACATGATCTTCAACTTGTCTAGCCTCTCAAATATCCATAATGGATCAAGAGGACTCCCACTTCAAGGATTAAGCACAAGGCTGCTCCCTTCTAGGTGGGTCAAGTCTCAAGATCGACAGTGTCACCAAATTAGGGTTTTGGTCGACCAGGGCCTCCAGATGGAAAATTTTCATCAGGGTACAAGCCAATGATCCAAAACATAACCTAATATACTTCATGGAACCTCATGGACCCAAGCATCAAGTCAATTTTGCCTCAGGGGATGCATTCATCAAAAATCAGGAATTAGGGTTTCTTGACCTAATTCACCCCTAAGTTGACTTTTGGGACAAATCATGAGCCAAGACCTCAAGACATGATTTGAGGGTCTCCAATATGCCATATTGATCCATTTGCAACATGGATTAATCCAAGAAGCTTGAGCAACAAGTTTCAATTTCATCTGCACCACAATTAGGGTTTCGCGAGGAAAGTCAACTGTAACTTTGACTTTTGACCAGGACATGCTCCCAAACCCTAAGACATGATTCAATATACTCTATGACACCCATGGAACATGTCCATCAAGTTTGATTTAGGTCAAGGACATGATTTCCTGAAGAATTGCACAGTTTGGAATTCATCTGATAAAAAGTCAACTGTGCACAAAAGTCAACTTTGACTTTTGGAGATTTTTCACCAAAATGGATTTTTAACCCTAAAATGATGTTAATGTATGATTTGAATCATCATTCATCAAGAAAAATCAAAGAAATTGGGATAACTTGTAAAAGGGGTAACCATAAAAACTTAGAAAAATTTCCAAGTTATGGAAAAAGTGACACAAATGTGCCAACTTTGGAGGACCATAACTCCTAAACCACAAGGCCATTGCTCCCCATTCAATGCTTGATTTGTAGATCACATTGCCCTCTACAAAAGCATCATACTGACCTATGTCCAAATTCCCCATGGATTTTGAGTTATGGAGTGATCAAAATCAAGAAAAGTCACTTTGTTCCAACACTTAGTAAAAATTTCACTAAGTCAGAATCTGCCTTTACTTTTTTCCAAATGTAGGGGGATTTTTCACTTGGATTCAAAAGAGATCAAAACCAAACATGTTCAAACAGTTGTTGTATCATGAAAGGTGTTCTGGACCGGGCAAGGCTACCTGCCCTTAAGGGCCAGGCCCAATCCATCATATTTGGCGAGCAGGCCCAATAGGCACAATATAGCCGTTGGGCACAATATAGTTGTTAGGCATGTCGCCTCCACGCGCAGAATGGTCTACGCGACCAACTACCTCCCCGGATATAGCGGAAACAGTTGGAAAGACCACGCGCTTCCCCCTCCATCTGGCAACACCTCATTGGTCGATCAGGCACTTTGTTCGCCAACAACCTCCCTATAAAAACCCCTCGCTTGAGAGGGGCAGGTAACACACAACTCATATGCTTGACTTCTCTTACTTGCTCTCCCCTTTCTTTTGACCAATTACTTACTTTGGCATCGGAGTACCTTGCAGGTACCTCCACCCCCTTTTCTCCTCTCCTACGAGCACCAGCACTTGTCCTACACGAAGGCCGCGACGATCTCTCTCTGGTCCTCACCGTTCAGTGGCGCCGTCTGTGGGAAACTTCACTTCCCCGTCTTTTGAATCAAGATCCCTCATCTTTTCACCCAAAAGACCAAAGCTTTCATCTCTCTCCAAAATCCCAAATCATCATGGCTTTCGTTAAGAGTGATACCCACCAAGAACCTGTGGCCGCCGCCGCCAATGTCGACAAGAATGCTTTCGTCGGGAACATCCCATCCGAAAGCACCCAACGCAACGATGGGCCAGCTTCCCCGAAGCCCGACGAACAAAGGCCACGAGCACAAGCCGTGGAACTTTCCTTCGAACCCATTTCGGTTCCTCAAGGCGCAGATCCGACCACCGCGGCGCTCATCGCCTCTTTGAACAACTCCAATCGTTTCATCCTCTAGCAGGGAGAAAAAATCAGTGCCCTCGAGCACACACTTCAGGAGCATCACCCCTCGGAGACGCTGAACCTCTCCCCGCCTCCGCGAATTCACCCAAAGCGGAGACGTGATAGTCCTTCCCCGGTTAAAGAGCATCCAAAGTCAGGAAGCCCAACACCGACCTTGACCGGCGACATCGTCGTTCTCCTAGGAAAACCAAGCACTCCCCTGTTTCCAAAAGATACCGACATTCGGACAAGTACGAGCACAAGCGTATCCGCGGACACTCTCCTCGCCGCAGTCAAAGCTGCGACCGCAGTCATTCTCCGTCACTTTCTCACAGCTCTAGCAGTGACGACGAAGCTCGAGGCCCGTTCACGAGAAACATTGTGGACACCCGGATCCCCTGTGGGTTAGAGAAACCTCCCACACTGGCTACATACGATGGCACGTCAGATCCTCACAAGCACCTGGAGAACATCGAAGCCATGCTCCAATACCATGGTGTCTCCGAAGCCATCAGGTGCAAAATATTTCCCATCACCCTGAGGAAGGGTGTGATGACATGGTTCAAAAGACTCCCTCGAGGATCCATCTCCTCCTGGCGCGAGCTCAAAGGCCAATTCACCCGCCATTTCATAGCCTCCCGACGACACCCAAAAATGGAGGCAACGTTGGAAGCGATCATACAAGGCAGGGAAGAACCTCTGCGGGAGTACATCGAAAGATTTAATAAGGAGGCAGTGGAAGTCAGAACTTCCGATCACATGAAGAAGTACCTCCTCAAGAAAGGACTCCGACCAAAGAGCGACTTCCGCAAAGCGGTCGGGATCGAAGCTCCTCGAACGCTGACAGAACTTCTCCACATGGCCAAAGATTACATCAGCTACTAGGAGAAAGAATCCGCATACCGTGCCCGGGACGCAAGAGATCGGGAAGCACCCCGAGCACCCAAAAAGGAGGAGTCAGAGCCATCCCGTAAGGGGAAGGAGAAGCGACGGGAGGAACGTCCCCGTGAAGGCAAGGGGCCAGTCGGACGATTCAATGAGTACACGATGCTCACCACCTCACGTGAGCGTATTCTCACCGACTATATCAACACCGAATTCAAACAAGGAGGTGTTAGGTTCCCTAAACCAACCACGTCCAAGGGAAACGTCGACAAAAGCAAATACTGTCGTTTCCACCGTAGCCACGGGCACATAACGGAGGATTGCGTGCACCTCAAGGACGCCATAGAGATCCTCATCAAAGAGGGTCACCTGAAGCAATACGTGAAGAAGGGAGAGTCCTCCCGACGAGACACGTCTGATCCGAAGAAAGAAGCAGAATCAACCCCCTCCAGTCCCCCCCCCCCCCCCCCCCCGCAGGTCGCAATGTCCGTCAGCCGACCAGAGGACTTCCTCGTTCCTGACCACTTCGACCCGACTTCCCAGGCATTCATACACATCACCTAGGAAGCCTTTCCTATAACCATGGTTATCTCATGTGGGGGGTACCATGAGCTCACGATAGGATCCATCAAGATAAAGTTTGAACAACTGATAGATAGCAGCCCCGATCAGTTATACACGATCGGCAAGGGTAAAGGGCGTTCACATCCGATCACGTTCCACAAAGAAGAACTCCCTGGAGGATCGCCGAATTCCCACATTCCTCTGTTGATCAGGGCCAAATTATCATCTACTGATGTGCGGAGAATCCTTGTCGACCAGGGCAGCTCCGTGGACATCATGTACTCCAGCCTGTTCCGCGCACTGAAGCTGAATAAGTCTAATCTCTCCCCGTACGTGGGATCTGATCTCCAAGGATTCAACGGAGCAATGACCCGACCTTGGGGTTACATGGAGATACCGGTCACATTTGGCGAAGAGGAGGCATCCCGAACAATCAAAACGCAGTTATTAGTCATTGATTACCCGTCGCTCTATCAGTGCATCCTCGGAAGACCAGCTCTCGCCGAACTTGTTGCTGTCCCCTCGACGGTCCACCTCAAGCTCAAGTACTACACGGAGAAAGGACACGTCGCAACTCTGCACGACGACATTGAGGTTGCTCGCAGATGCTTCGAGGCCGCAACAAAAGGGCAGAACCAGATTGCGACAACAGCGAAATTGGCAAAGTGCACCAGAGAGGACGAGGGTCCAGCTGAAGAAGGCCAGCCATAGAAAAAGCCCACACTTCCCGTGCACACCATTGACCTCGACAGCAGGCTTGCGGAAGAAGGAAACGAAGACCGGGAAGAAAATGGAAAGATAGGAGTGACAAGCTCCCCGTCTCCTACACTGCTACGACCAATTCCAGATGGGGAATTCGAGATCATCACTTTCAGCAACAACCCCAGCAGGGGAGTAAGGATAGGCGCTGGTCTTCCTGAAGAGGTAAAGAAGGAATTGAAGAAATGCCTCCACGACAACGCCGACCTGTTCGCATGGAGTGTGGCGGATATGCCCGGCCTTGATCTAGAAACTGCCTGTCACCACCTCACAATTAATCCAGCTGCCCGCACCATTGCCCAACGAAGAAGGAAATAATCCGAAGAGAAGGCACAGGCTGCCGAAAAGCTTGTACAAGACCTCTTAGAGGCAAAATTTATTTCCGAGGCCATGTATACGACCTGGCTCTCAAATATTGTACTTGTAAAGAAAAATAATGGAAAGTCGCGCATGTGCATTGACTATACCGATCTCAATCGGGCTTGCCCGAAAGACGCTTATCCACTGTCGAGCATAGATAAACTCGTAGATAATTCTGCAGGTTTCAAGCTCTTGTCCTTCATGGACGCTTATTCGGGATACAACCAAATCCCAATGGCCGACGAGGACAAGAGATACACGGCATTCATGACCTCCTCGGGGAATTATTACTATAACGTAATGCCTTTTGGACTAAAGAATGTCGGGGCCACGTACCAACGCATGATGAACAAGGTCTTCCAATCAGAAATCGGTGACATGCTCGAAGTATACATGGATGATATAATCGTGAAATCCCAAGAGGAATCTGACCATACCACCCACTCGCGAAAATGTAAAATGCGTTTTAATCCAGAAAAATGCACCTTCGGTGTGCAAGCAAGAAAATTCCTCGGATTTTACCTCACTGAAAGAGGAATAGAGGCAAACCCGGACAAATGCCGAGCACTCGTGGAATTCCCCATGCCGCGGTCGAAGAAGGCGATACAATCCCTCAATGGGATGCTTGCGTCCCTTGCTCATTTCGTAAGTAAGTCCGCCCAGCACGCCCTGCCCTTTTTCAAATTACTCAGGAAGGAGGCAAATTTCGAGTGGACGGACGAGTGCGAGCAGGCCCTTGCCCATTTCAAACAAGCTCTGTCTGAACCACCAGTATTGTCCCGACCAGACCGCGGGGAAACCATATACCTGTACCTCTTCGTGGCCAACGAACCAGTGAGTGCAACACTCATTCGCGAGACTACTAACGGGCAAAACCCCATCTATTTCACCAGTAAAGCCCTACAGGGACCCGAAGTCAGATACACGCAAATAGAACGGGTGGCCCTTGCTCTCATAATCGTCGCGAGGAGACTCAGATATTACTTCCTGGCGCACACAATCGTCGTCAGGACCGACCAGCCAATTAGGCAGCTGCTAAGCCGACCAGACATGGCGGGTAGGATGCTAAAATGGTCCCTTGAACTGGCCGAGTTTGACATTCACTACGAAGGAAGGAAAGCCCTCAAGGCGCAGGTCCTGGCCAACTTCGTGGCAGAAATGACTCCGGACTCGTTTCCCCCAGCAGGAACACAAGAATGGATCATTTACGTGGATGGCGCGTCAAGTCCCGCGGGCAGCGGAGCAGGGATTATACTCGAAAACAAGGAAGGGACCCTGATCGAAGTATCCCTGATCCTTTCCTTCAAAACATCCAACAATCAAGCCGAATATGAAGCCTTCCTCGCAGGGCTACGACTGGCTAAAGACGTCGGTGCGAGGAAAATTAAAATCTGCACTGATTCCCAGCTTGTGGCATCCCAAGTACGAGGAGAGTACCAGGCAAAGAACGACCAACTAGCCAAATACTTGACCACGGTGAAAGAAAAATTGACAGAGTTCGAAGCATGGGAAGTTCAGCACGTCCCGCGCGAACAAAATACCCGGGCAGACATCCTCTCCAAATTAGCCAGCACCAGAAAAAAAGGTGGAAACAAATCCTTCATACAAGAAACACTGGCTAACCCGAGCATTACAAAATCCGACCTGGTAGATGTTAACGTCGTCGGAGACCCCCATTGTTGGATGACCCCGGTATACAATTACCTCACCAAAGGAGAACTTCCCGAAGATAGTAAGGAGGCCAGTGTGACTAAGCGACGAGCCTGCTCGTACGTACTAGTCGAGGACAAGTTATATCGACGAGGGTTTTCCATTCCCCTATTAAAATGTGTCGACGAGGCCCAGGTCCCCGAAATCTTACAAGAAATCCATGAGGGCATCAACGCACAACACTTAGGAGGAAGATCCCTGGCTCAAAAGGCTCTGCGCACAGGATATTACTGGCCGACCATGCAGCACGACGCCAAAGAACATGTGCAAAAATGTGACCGTTTCCAGCGCCACGGGGACATGCATTTGGCACCCCCCAACGAGTTGAAGACCCTCTCCTCGCCGTGGCCCTTCGCCTGGTGGAGGATGGACATCCTAGGCCCCTTTACAATGGGATCTTATCAAAATAAATTCCTAATCGTGGTCGTCGACTATTTCACAAAATGGATTAAAGCCGAAGCGCTCGCCAAGATCACAGCCTTCAACATACTGCGTTTCTACAAAAGAAACGTCCTCGCCAGATTCGGGGTACCCCAGGCCCTAGTGACCGACAACGGAACCCAGTTCACGGACAGAAAATTTCAAGACTTCGTCGCCAAATTAGGAACGAAACAACACTTTACTTCTGTCGAGCATCCACAAACCAACGGGCAAGCGGGAGCCGTGAACAGAGTGATCTTACGCGGATTAAAGCGAAGACTAGGCGAGGCCAAGAAAAGATGGGTCGAGGAGCTCCACAGCGTCCTCTGGGCGTACAGGACAACACCTCACTCCACCACTGGGGAAACCCCTTTCCGACTAGCGTATGGAACAGAGACGGTAATACCGGTGGAGATAAGGGAGCCCTCCAGAAGGACTGAAGCTCCCCTCGACGAAGAGATGAACGATGAGGCTCTACGCGAGGAACTCGATCTGGTCGAAGAAATAAGATCAGGGGCTGCCCTCCGCGAGGCCACATTGAAGCAACAAATAACAATGCGACATGACGCCAGGGTCATAAAACGCGACTTCCCCGTGGGCAGTCTGGTCCTGCGCATAAACCAGAAGGATTCTCGCGAAGGGAAACTGGCGGCGAACTGGGAAGGACCCTATAGGGTCAAGTCCAAAACGGGCACGGGAGCATATTACTTGGAAACACTGGACGAAAAACTACTTGCTCGACCATGGAATGCTGAAAAGCTCAAGAAGTACTATAGCTAAGTCCTTAACCACGAGGATATACAAGTCGCCGACACAGTCACCCCAAAACGGGGAGATCTACGCGACCATCGTATCGTGCCCTGGTGAAGCGCGACACGCATTACAACGCCGACCAGCTTCTGCTCATTGGACGAGCAGATCTTGTGCACAACGGGGATACCTCAACCGAGCTCCGCCGTTGCCGCACTATTCAGGAAGGACACCCAGCTCGCGATGGGAACAGTCCAAGCCTATGAGATTAGTACCTCAAACAAAGTCCTAACCTCATCGTGGGCGGAACCACTTCGCCCTCCTTGGTAGGTTTTACGCCTAGCCGGGGACACACGTACACATATAAAAAGAGCAAAGTCCATGATAAAACATTCACAATCCAAGTATATTAAAGTACCGGCCACAACCAGACAATGTCATAAATACAAGGAAAAGGGGCAGCGCCTATACACTGAAATATAAATTAATAAGGGCACGTAGGCCCACAAAACATGATAAAAACAAGTCCTATCCTACGACTTCACTTTCCTCTTCGGTAGGGACAACGTGGCCATCCACCACTCTGTTGAACAAACCCATTCCATCCGTCTGGAGCTGCACGTCGGGATTAAGGGCCACCATCTGCTCTTTAGCCGCATTGAAGCCGAACTCAGCTGCTTTCAGGTTATCTTCGCCAAGGATCCTGATCCTCCCGATCAAGTCGGTCCGCGATTTTAGAGATTGCTCATCATCATTTTCATCCGTGGTAGCTGAAGTCAAGCCGTCCAACTCAACAATCCTCTCCTGCAGTCTCTTCCTCTCCTCGTCAGCCTTGAGTACAGCTAACTTCAGCTGATTCACCTCCGTCTGGAGCAGCACCTTGGCCTCCTCGTGACCTTCGAACTATTTTAGATCGTTGAACAACTTGTTATTTTCTGCCTCCAGCTCGGCTATTCTATTCTGGTAAGTCACGAGACTCGCCCGAGTAGCGGCTTCATCGTCGGCGAGGACAAGGGCAGCTTCAAGGACCTTGATCGTGGGGAATCGTGAAGGTCATCATAGCCTATACGCCCTTAGGACTGACACAGGCCATAAATGCTCACCATGTGTCACAAAAACTCTTCGCCTGGTTCAGCGCAGAAAATACACTAACACTTGGCCCCTACGAGCAAACCTCTTCGTCAAAATAAACACATCCGGGCAGAGATGTTCGCCAAAAAACTCTCATTTTCCCGAGGACGCTGCAAACCCTGGTCGACGTTTCGCGCTAATGGCTGACGACCACGTCTGGATGGGTATAAAAGGAACATTCCCAGCAGGCATCCATCTCCCCGACAGTACGGTCAAAATCGCAGCTGCCTAAAAGTCATTACTCTCCAACAGAGCAATGACTTGGGGGGCTCCTGTTCTGGACCGGGCAAGGCTACCTTCCCTTAAGGGCCAGGCCCAATCCATCATATTTGGCGAACAGGCCCAATAGGCACAATATAGCCGTTGGGCACAATATAGTTGTTAGGCATGTCCCCTCCACGCGCAGAATGGTCCACGCGACCAACTACCTCCCCGGATATAGCGGAAATAGTTGGAAAGACCACGTGCTTCCCCCTCCATCTGGCAACACCTCATTGGTCGATCAGGCACTTTGTTCGCCAACAACCTCCCTATAAAAACCCCTCGCTTGAGAGGGGCAGGTAACACACAACTCATATGCTTGACTTCTCTTACTTGCTCTCCCCTTTCTTTAGACCAAATACTTACTTTGGCATCGGAGTACCTTGCAGGTACCTCCACCCCCTTTTCTCATCTCCTACGAGCACCAACACTTGTCCTACACGAAGGCCGCGACGATCTCTCTCTGGTCCTCACCGATCAAAAGGGCTTTCCAAATTGACCAAGAACATTACCAAATTCAGCTTGAGCCATGAGATATGACATTGGCAAGTTGCCTTGCTGAAATCTGCCAAGGCAAGGCAGATTTTTACACTTTTGGTCGATTTACCAAAAT
This sequence comes from Lathyrus tuberosus, assembly GCA_022829125.1. NCBI lineage: Eukaryota > Viridiplantae > Streptophyta > Magnoliopsida > Fabales > Fabaceae > Lathyrus > Lathyrus tuberosus. The sequence continues at coordinate 2,005,723 of JALAZF010000285.1, read as the reverse complement.
CAGCCAAATCCAAATGCTCCTATCCACTTGGACACCTCTGAGGATTGAATCTAAAGGGGACAATCACTGAGCCAAGCCTCCAAAGTCTTTGGAACAAGAAATAGCATGTTGAACCTAGAATTGCCAAAATAGGGACAAGACTCCAATTTTGGATTAGAGCATTCAATGGAAGCATCAAGGTGGCATGAACTGAGCTCTTAGCAACTGAATTTAGTCAAGACTTATCCAAGACCAAGGGGACCAGCAGCCTGTGCCCTAACCTCTAGTCAATGGCTAGAGGAGACTTGGATTTTCATTTGCCAACATTGGCCAAACCTACTCAGCAGTTGCCATTCACTATTCCTTGCAAAACAAACTTGATCTACTATAAATAGAGCTCAATTGTGATTAGTTTGAGTACACCAAAGCCATCAAACAGATGTTTTCCTCAAAATCTCTTCTTTCACTCCAATTTTTCCTTCTAAGGCAAGTCACTATCGGGTTTTGAGTTTGAGAGCTTTTCCAATCAAACCAATCACTCACACACCTCACATAAATCATATAGAAGTGATTCAAACACTCACATAACATCTGGAACACTGATTTCACAAAATCACTAGCCAATTGCTCAAGTTCTTGACTGTTTGGCAGTTGAGGTACCATCTTCAGCTCCAAACCATTTCAATCCATTCCAAGCATCCAGATACACTCTATGTCACCTAGGGAAGCTATCTAGATCATTGGAACCTAGTTGTAACACCTCCAACACAAAACACGATCACCAGCTGCAAGATGTAAGCATGAGCTCTTCTAACTCTATGATCCATGCAATTTTTGCTGCACAATAATTTTGCCATATGTTCATAATCATGCATGGAATATTTCCCCTGAATTAATTGCATTGTTTGAATCGTGTATCAAAAATCCCAGCCTTCATGCAAAATCTAGGGTTCTTGAGGATTTTTCGTGATTTCTTGTTTTATACTTAATTTAAATGAAATTAATTGCCATAGACATGATCGTGAGGTTAAAACGAGTTGATTGGTATGTGGATTACATGATATGATCAAGTATTCAGTGAGATTGAAGAGAAAATGCAAATCTGGGCAAACCCAGAACACGCGCGTGTTCTTGGTGTGTTCTTGGCGCCATTTTTTGAAAATTCAAATATTTGAAATTTGTGATTTTATTTAATTGATTCAAAAATTAATTTCTCTCTGAGTTTTAATGATTTTGAGTTGGTTCTTTTTTTAATAATTCACAAAAATGTAAAAATATTTTATTTTCCCAAAAAATCCCAAAAATATTATTTATTTTATATAATTGATATTTTTGCAAGGAATTAGTGTTTTAATTGTTTTTGACATTTAAAATATTTTTTCCACCTTGATTTTGCAACTTTTAATGCCTTCTAATTATTTTGTAGGTCAATACTTAATTTTTGAAGCATTAATCCAAGATCACAATTTGTTTATCATATGTTAAACAATTTTGATCATTTTAATTGAATTTTTATTCAATTAAAACACATTTTGAAAACAAATTAGGGTTTTTGGATTAATTCAACCCTCATAAATCATTTTCAAAACACTTTGGGCCTCTATTAGAGTGTAAGACCCAACCCACTTGTACAGAAATATTTTGGGCCTCACTTATTGTATAAGTCCCTCTATACATTTTTAAATTCGGCACGATCGTCGCCAGTTTAAAAATAAACCATCTGGGCCTCTCCTTGAGCTATAAGACCCATTCAAAACTTTTGGGCCTCTATTAGAGTGTAAGACCCAACCCCCTTTTAACCAAAAACAACTTTGGGCCTCAGATATTGTATAAGCCCCTTTGCGTTAAAAGAAAATCTCGGCGCGATCGCCATTTCAAACGAAAAATCATTTGGGCCTACCCTCGTGTTATAAGCCCCACTCTTTTTCTTTAAACCTTTTGGGCCTCTTGAGAGAGTGTAAGACCCAAATCCCTTTGTACAGAAAACAATTTTTGGGCCACAGTCACTTGTATAAGTCCCTCTGTACAAATTCAAACAGTGCGCTCACTGATAAAACCCTGGGCCTCTCCTTGAGCTGTAAGCCCCACATCTTTCTTTTTCAAAGCACTTTCTCCTTTGATTTTGAAATATACTGTTGTTTTCAATCTTTCTTTGTTGAAAAACTAACCAAACAGCATGGAAGCTCTACAACCGAGTAAGTGTTTATATGCTTTCATTTACCGCTTTCATATACATATAACTGTATTGTGGGGTTGTTTCGCTGTAAGTCTTCTTTCATAAACTCATATCAACTGTGTAATAATAGTATATATATTTAGAGTTTCCCCGGCAACTACGTTTAGAACTAGGAAAAGCCGTCGCGTTTATTCGTAGAAATAGACAGCTAGATCCCCAATAGGATCACCAGATACAGTCTTCTCTTCGGCTGTCCTCATTAGGAATTGTCAAGATACTCTACTCCCAGAGATGAATGTATTCTCCGTGAATGGCATCTTTGAGCTTCTTCCAAATTCTCGAACTTTCCTGGCTTGATCCATTCTTTGTGAATAGCCTGTCTTGAATTTCTCGGGGTTTGGGGACCCACGGGCTTCTTAAAAGCATCGGCCTCCTCTTGGGCATCGTACAAGGACCCACAGGCTTCCTAAAAGAAACCCCGCCTCCTCTTGGGCTTAGTACAAGGACCTGCCGGCTTCTTAGAAGTATTCACAGCCTCCTCTTAGGCTTTGTATAATGATTTCTTCCTACGGGAATGATAGCCTCCTATTGGGCTTCGTACAAGGACCCGTCGGCTTCTTAAAAGTTTCCAGCCTCCTCTGGGGCTTCGTACATATTGTCTCGACGACCTCCTAGAGGTATAGGAACAGAACTTAGTCATCTGCATATAACAGTCCTTTCAAAGAGTCTACTACTATTTCTCAAAGCATAGTACAAAAGATAAAACTCTAGACACGGACAGTCTAATATCCTTGAGTCTCAAAGACATTCTCAAGTGACCCCTTCGTTAAATAGGAAGGAACCCCGTGGACTCAGACAACCTCAATACCTTTTGGATTTCCCACTTCCTTAAAGAACAGGAAATATCCATGATCCTCGAATCAAAATCCCTGAGTGCAAACATTACTCATATAAGAACTGATTTTCTCTTTAAATCAGCATACTGGACCTGTCGCTCAACTGAAACAGTAACCATAGCCTCCTCTTGGTTTTGTACAATGATTCTCCCCAGCGGAGCTAACAATTTTAGCCTCCATCTCGGGCTTCGTACGAGATACCAGAGACTCCCTCGTTGAGTCAATCACCCCTTTCGCCTCCATCTCGGGCTTTGTACGAGATACAAAAACTCTCTTGTTGAGTCAAATAGCCTCCACCTCGGGCTTTATACGAGATACCAAAAGACTCCCTCGTTGAGTCAAAACCTTTTAGCCTCTCTCTCGGGCTTTGTACGAGACACATATTAGCCTCCTCTTAGGCTTTGTATAAGAAAACCACTGGTTGATCCAATCAACCTTTTAGCATCAAATCTGTGCCTCGTTCATAGTACAAAAACATCAACAACTCCTTCCCCTTCATCTAATCGCTGTAAGCAGCAAGCCTCTGGATCATCTACATCCATGCCACTGTCCCTCTTTTAGCATGAGAAATTCCTAAGGAAAGATAGCATTGATCTACACTGAGTTAAAGTCTTCTCCTTCAGGTTAAAATCCCCTATAAAGGAAATTATGGCATTGCCGGATTCACACATCCAGGTTAAAGTAATTCTCCTTTATAAACAGTTGTGACATACAACCCCCTCTTTAGAGATGACAAATTCTCTCTAAAGTCAACACCCTTTTTGCTTCATATCTTGGGCTTTGAACAAGATACAAATCACTTTTAGCTTCATATCTTGGGCTTTGAACAAGATACAAATCACCTTTAGCTTCACATCTTGGGCTTTGAACAAGATACAAACCACCTTTCGCTTCACGTCTTGGGCTTTGAACAAGACACCAAAACAACCATTTCCTCCCATAGAATAGGAGAAACTACGAACGCTTTGATTTCCCTGTTTCGGTAAACAGGAATACGTAGGCATAAGATTGAAAGAAAAGATCTTAGCGAGCACACTAAACAAAAACCCTAAATCCCATACTCTCACATATCTATCAAAAAAGCATCAGTCCTAACATCCTAATCCTTGTTCCCCGCCAGAAACCTGTCATTCTGTCAAAATAACACAAGAAAGACCCCACCACATTGATCGCATCCGTAACCTAACAGACCGCTGTTTAAACTCAGTATACAAGCAGGGTTAATTGGAGACATCTATTTCCCTTCCTTCATCAGCTTTAATAGGATAAAAAATGAACCGACCTGTAGTAAACTAACCCATAGAGCGACAGCGCTTAAGAACCGCGTCCAAAATCGCTCGCTACAACAGCTGCCCTTTTGGGTTTTCAACTTAGCGAGTTGTTCTTTTCATTTTTAGGCATAGTACTTTTTGAGTGCATCGACATTCACAGGACGAGTGATTTCCTCTCCATCCATAGTTTCTAACATCAAAGCTCCTCCTGAGAAGACCCTCTTAACAACATACGGACCATCATAATTGGTAGTCCACTTGCCCCTAGAATCAGTCAGGAAAGATTGAATATACTTAAGTACAAGGTCACATTCTCTAAATTCCCGAGGTCGCACCTTTTTGTCAAAGGCTCTCTTTATCTTCTGTTGGTACAACTGTCCATGGCATAAGGCTGCCATCCTTTTCTCCTCAATCAAATTAAGTTGTTCATATCTACTTTGATACCATTCAGCCTCTGAGAGTTTCGCCTCTATCAGAACTCGCATGGAAAGAATCTCAACTTCTACTGGGAGTACAACTTCCATACCGTAAATAAGTGAAAAGGGAGTTGCTCTTGTCGACATGCGTACCGAAGTACGAAACCCATGTAAAGAAAATGGGAGCATTTCATGCCAATCCTTATAGGTGACAACCATCTTCTGAATGATCTTCTTTATGTTCTTGTTTGCTACCTCAACAACCCCATTCATCTTTGGTCGGTAAGGAGAGGAATTGTGATGTTCAATCTTGAACTCTTCACACAACTCTTTCATTATCTTATTATTCATATTTGACCCATTATCAGTGATGATTTTGCTCAGCACACCATAACGGCAGATGAGTTGATTCTTGATAAATCTGACCACTACTTGTCTGGTGGCACTCGCACACAAAGCTGCTTCCACCCACTTGGTGAAGTAATCAATTGCCACTAAGATGAAGCAATGTCCATTAGATGCTTTTGGTTCGATCATGCCAATCATGTCGATGCCCCGCATAGAGAACGGCCACGGAGATGATATCACATTGAGAAGAGTTGGCGGTACATGAATCTTATCAGCGTAGATTTGGCACTTGTGGCACTTCTTAGCAAACTTGTAACAATTAGATTCCATTGTTATCCAATAATAGCTCACCCTTAAGAGTTTCTTTGCCATAGCGTTTCCATTGGCATGAGTACCAAATGACGCCTCATGAATCTCAGTCATTAACATGCTTGCTTCTCTTTTGTCAACACATCTCAGCAAGACCATGTCAAAATTCCTTTTGTAAAGTACGTTATTGCTCAAGAAAAAATTGCCAACCAATCTCCTCAATGTCTTTTTATCCTTATTGGAGGCCCCAACCGGGTACTCTTGTCTCCGGAGGAACATCTCAATGTCATGATACCAAGTTTTACCATCTTCGGCTTCTTCTATTGAAAACACATAAGCAGGTCTGTCAAGTCGCATAACATGGATGTTAGGACAATCATTCTAATGGTTCACCACAACAATAGAAGCCAAAGTTGTCAATGCATCAGCCATCCTATTCTCGTCATGAGGAATGTGATGGAACTCCACCCTGTTGAAGAAAGGGAGTAGTCTCCTTGCATAATCTCTGTACAAAAGCAAATGATCTTGGAGAGTTTCCCATTCTCCTTTAATTCAATAAACCATCAAAGCAGAATCACCATACACATCCAAGTTCTTGATCCTTAAATCAATCGCCTATTCAAGGCCCATAATGCATGCCTCATAATCAGCTTCATTATTTGTCCATGTTAAGGTTAATCGGGAAATGAATGGGATACTAGATCCATGAGGAGTCACAATAATTTCCCCAATTACTTTTCCATAATTATTGGCAGCACCATCAAAAATCAGACCCCATTGGGAATCCGGTTCAGGCACTTCATCTGGGAAGGGTTCCTCAGAATCCTTCATATTTAAATATAACACATCTTTATCAGGGAAATCATCCTCAACAAGCTGATGGTCTTCAATAGGTTGATAAGCTAAGTGATCGGCCAAAACACTTCATTTGATTGCCTTCTGAGTGTGGTACTCAATGCCATATTCTGATAATAACATCTTCCATCTGGCTATTCTTCCTGTCAGAGCGGGCTTCTCAAAAATGTACTTGATGGGGTCCATCTTAGAAATTAGCCAAGTGGTATGGTTTAACATAAACTGGCGCAAGCGTCGCGTGGCCCAAGCCAAGGCGCAACAGGTTTTCTCCAACAATGTGTATCGAGACTCACAGTCGGTGAATTTCTTACTCAAATAATAAATAGCGTGCACCTTCTTTCCTGACTCGTCTTGTTGACTGAGGACACACCCCATGGAATCTTCCAAAATGGTCAGATACATTATCAGAGGTCTTCCTTCAATCGGAGGGATCAAGATAGGAGGCTCGAGAAGATACTCCTTGATACTGTTGAATGCTTTCTAACAATCATCGGTCCAAACACATCACTGATCTTTTCTGAGAAGCTTGAAAATTGGTCCGCAAATGGCTGTCATATTTGAGATAAACCGGGAGATGTAATTCAATTGTCCTAAGAAACCTCTGACCTGCTTTTCTGTAGTTGGAGCTGGCATCTCTTGTATGGCCTTAACTTTATCAGGATCGACTTCGATACCCTTCTGGCTAACAATGAAACCTAAGAGTTTGCCTGAGCGAACACCAAACTTACACTTGTTAGGATTCAAACGGAGCTGATACTTCCTCGACCGCTGAAACAACTTCAACAAATACTCAACATGGTCTTCCTCAATCTTGGACTTGGTTATCATGTCATCCACATACACCTCGATCTCTTTGTGCATCATATCATGAAACAGGGTAGTCATGGCTCTTTGATATGTTGCCCCAGCATTTTTCTAACCAAACGACATAACTCTGTAGCAGACGGTGCCCCAAGGCATAACGAACTATGGGTGCCATTCTGATTTGATTGTAACCTGAAAAACCATCCATAAAAGAGAATACCTTGTACTTCGCAGTGCTATCTACCAGCATATCAATGTGCGGTATAGGAAAGTCATCTTTTGGACTGGATTTGTTCAAGTCTCTGTAATCAACACACATGCGAACTTTGCAATCTTTCCTCGGAACGAGCACGATGTTGGGTAACCACTGCGGATACTCAGACGTAACGAGGAAACCGGCGTCAATTTGCTTATGTACCTCTTCTCTAATCTTCAGGGCCATGTCAGGGCGAGTTCTTTGGAGCTTCTGTTTGATTGGCGGACATCCTAGCTTCAAAGGCAGACATTGCTCCACTATGGAGGTGTCGAGGCCAGGCATATCTCGGTATGACCAAGCAAACACGTCAACATACTCCTTAAATAGTCAATAAGTCTTTCTTTCACATCAGTCACAAGTAAAGCTCCAATTTTCACTTCCTTACGGTCTTCGGCTGTACCCAAATTAATGACTTCTACGGGCTCTTTGTAAGGCTGAATGGCTCTATCTTCATTCTCAAGCAAACGAGATATTTCCTCGGGAACCTCTTCTTCTTCCTCTTCGGCTTCGAATACAGGAAACTCAAAGTTTGAAAGGCATTGGGTCATTGTTTTTTATGGTTTGTTCATGCAATAATCTGCACATGTGATTTGGCTTTATTTTAGATTTTATGAAAGTGCAAGTGTGTGTACAAAACATGCAAAGTGATAAAAATGGGTTTTTTATGATTACCGTTTTTCCAGAAAAATAAAAGAGTAACACAGATAAAATGGAATCACAAAATGACAATATTATTGATGATAGTAGTTCCCTAAACAAAAAGCCCTAACACAAAATCACCTTTTCCTTGGGCAGAGCAAAGGGAATTATGAAAAATAAGCCCACACAACAAACTCTTTCGCCTTGGGCAGAGCGAAGAGCTAAAAGCAAAAGACAATTACTTTGAAAAATGGACAACAAAAGGAATGTTAGCAGCATTCCAGTTCTGAGCGACCACTCCATGCGTCACAAAGTTGGGCTGATCTTCGTCGGACTCGTCTTCGAGGATTGCACAGGCTTTATACTCAGGTCCCTTACATCTTGACCGAGGATAATAAAAAGGACAGTAAGCATCTTCAGTCTCGGACCCATATCCGAGATCCTCCAAATAAGGCTCCCAGACTTCAGCAGGGATGTAATCACTTTCAGAGCCGAATGGTATGTACCCTTCAGAGTCGGCTTCTTCAGTTATAGCATCAACCCTTGATGGATGGATAACTCCTTCAATATGAAAAACATCTTCAATGGGGGGAATAACCATGCTTCCCGTGGATGGCTTGTCAGAATTGGTACCTAAAAATTCGAGACCCTTTTTCTCTTTGTTTCCGGACAGTGATATCACTTGGCCCCACCCTTCTTGGGAACCACTTTCCATGACGCGTTGCGCATCCTTAAAAGATGAAATAGAATCCCCGCTCTTTTTGGCACTAACACCATCAATTAAAAGAGCTTGGAATTGGGTTCCTATTTCTTCATTAGCATCAATATATGAAAAAGAAGAAAAATGACTCACCATTAGAGCCCTTTCTCCACAGACTGTGACCAACTGCCCTTCATTAACAAACTTTAATTTTAGGTGTAGCATAGATGTGTCCACCCCAGCATCATGTATCCATGGCCTACCTAACAAGCAACTGTAAGCAGCACGAATATCCATGACTTGGAATGTGATTTTGAAAAGACGGGGGCCAATAGTCATAGGTAAAACAACTTCTCCAATGACTGTCTTCCTTGATGCATCAAAAGCCTTTACAATATTACCAGTAGGCCTCAGAGGTGCTCCTTGGTATGATAATCTTGTGAGATTTGTCTTCGGCGTCACATTTAACGATCGTCTTCGGCATCATATTTAACGATGATCTAGTGTCAACCAATACACTAGATAATACGTCATCCATACAGTTCATCGAAATGTGCAACGCCATGTTATGCTTCTTTCCTTCTTCCAGGAGCTCTTCTTCATAGAAACTGAGATTATTACATGAAGTGATGTTGCCTATGATCCCATCAAATTGATCAACGGTCATGTCATGATCGACGTAGGCTTGCTCAAGGACATTCTGTAAAGCCTCCCTGTGGGCTTCGGAACTCATCAATAGTTGCAGCACAGAAATTTTGGAAGGGGTCTGCAGAAGTTAGTCCACTATCTTATACTCGCTTCTTTTGATCATCTTCAAGAATTCCTCAGCTTTGGAGGAAGAATTAGTCCCACTGGATTGCCCCAGAGTTGAATAAGTTACAATTGGCTGCTCAACAGAAACTTCCTTATCTTTTGGAGGTGTTGCAGAGAAAACATGACTGCTCCTAGTCACTCTACTGATATCAGCAATACTAATGACTGACGGCTGTGTAGGCAAAGGTACCTCTTTCCCATCTTCCATCTTAGTGTAGCGAGCTATTTTTGTCGGTGATGCGACCACCTTATCGCTGGGTTTTCCTCACAGAAATGAGGAGGGGGTGCTACTTTCTGATTTCTTATTTATCCCGTGAAGCTGGAAGGGAAAGGGAAGCTATCTAAAACTAACCTTGCACACGAATGTTTAACTGAACAAACACTTAAAAGAGATTGGGGCGTCCGAGGTCAGGTCATACAATGGGGAGTTGTCAATTACCCATCCTATATGTGGTTATCCACAGGGTCTCAGCTTTAGGTCTCGCTTTGTAATTGATAGTATTTATCTGATAATGGGTTGGGAAAGTTTCTTGGGAAGTACGAGTGAGTTAGTGAGTTTTTGTTGATGTTCGGGTTTTTCCGATATTTTTGGTAAGGTACTAGACCTAAGTTTTGATTGATGTGTGAAGGTACCGGACCTAGAGTTTTTGATTAGTATGCTCGCTAAGATTTCGTAATGTTATGCCTACGTATTCCCGTTTAAATGAAACAGGGAAATCAGAGCAATCGTAGTTCCTCCTATTCTAAGGGAGGAAAAATATGTTTTGGTGTCTTGTTCAAAGCCCAATATTGAAGCTAAAAGGTTATTTGTGTCTTGTACAAAGCCCAAGATTGAAGCTAAAGGTTTGATTGAGAGAGAACTTGTCATCTCTAAAGAGGGATTGTTGATTTTTGTGTGCCTTGATCAAAGCACAAGGTTGATGCTAAAAGGTTAATTGACTTGGCTAGGGGATTTCCTTATGTCAAGCCTGAGAGAAGGCTAAATAGGATCGACTCAAAAAGAGAGTGTATATATTGGTGTCTTGTACAAAGCCCAAGATTGAGGCAAAAAAGAGATTGACTCTTTAGAGATATTGTTATACAAAGCCTAAGAGGAGGCTAAAAGTTTGACTTTTCCGGGGGAAAATGTTCTATCTGTCTTGTACAAAGCCCAAGATTGAGGCTAAAAGGATTTTGACTCTGCCACGGAGGTTTGTATGTGTCTTGTATAAAGCCCAAGATTAAGGGTGAAATGAGGAATTTAACTGACTCTGGTAAGGATATTATTATACAAAGCCTAAGAGGAGGCTGGAAAAAGACTGACTCAACAAGAGAGTATTTATCTGTCTTGTACAAAGCCCAAGATTGAGGCTAAAAGGGTTAACTCAGCAAGAAAGTGCTCAAAGGTGATTGACTCAACCAGAGAGTCTGAAAAGTGATTGACTCAACAAGAGAGTCTGAAAAGTGATTGACTCAACAAGAGAGTCTGAAAAGTGATTGACTCAACAAGAGAGTCTGAAAAGTGATTGACTCAACAAGAGAGTCTGAAAAGTGATTGACTCAACAAGAGAGTTGGAAAACGTTAGCTCCGCTAGGGAGAATCATTAGTACAAAGCCCAAGATGAGGCTAACTTTGCTGAGGAAGGATCATTATACAAAGCCTGAGAAGAGGCTATCTTTCTGCTGGGGAATTTTGATCCCTAGGCAGGTCCAAGAGGGGAATCAACTCTTGCTGAGGATTGCAAAAGAGTTGAGGTATTAGATGCCATGAGGTTCTGATTTGGGATTTTTAGGAGAGAGGCTGAGTATTATCTCTGCTGGAGATTGATCCAGATTGACTGGGGTTTCTCCTATGTTTGAGAATATCTTTGAGACTCAAGGTTAGACTGTCCAAGTCTACTGGTGGAAGAGTTTTATCTTTTGTATGATGCCCAAGAGGAGGCACAGGCATTTAAGGGATGAGAATTAACCCTACATTGGCTGGAGTTTTGACACTGGAAACACTGCTCTAGCAAAGGGTGACTAAGTTCTATCTTATACCTTTAAGAGGTCATTAGGGTCCTTGTATCAAGCCCAAGAGAAGGCATGAGAACTTCTAAGAAGCCAGAGGGTCCTTGTACAAAGCCCAAGAGGAGGCGGGGATGCTTTTAGGAAGCCCGTGGGTCCCAAACCAAGAAAAGTTCAAGAATGATATTCACTGAGAATAGATCATTTAGTGAAAGTTCTGTGATTTGAAGAAACTCAAGAGATGTTATTCACCGAGAATAGATCAACTTTGGGGAGTAGAATTCCTTTGACAATTTCTAGGGGTGACAGTCTGAGAAAAGGTTCACGAAGAATACTGCCTTTCTCTTTGTTCCATATTATTTAAGCCCAAGAGAAGGCAAGACTGTATCTGGAAATCCTATAGGGATCTAGTTTTTCCTGTATTTAAGAGTGACCAAACTGGCTTTACCTACTTCTAGACCTAGTTGCCGGGGAAAACCCTAAGTAACTATACTAGTATATATACAGTTAATATATGACAAGTATTTTAAAAGGGTATGAAAGAAGACTAACCATGCGCAGCTTCCCACAATACAGTTATTTATATATGAAAGCGAGTAAAAGAAAGTCGATAAAACTTATAGGCGAGCAAGCTTCCATGCTGTTTTGTTAGTTATTCAAAGAAATTAAAGAAAGTTTTGATAATAATATATATATATATATATATATATATATTTGAATCTAAATCAAAAAGGAATTGTTTTGAAAAGATTGGTGGGGCTTATACTCAAGGAGAGGCCCAAGGTTTAACAGTGATCGCACCGTTGTTTTGAATATTGTACCGGGACTTATACAACGACTGAGGCCCAAAAATGTTTATGTACGACAAGGGTTGGGTCTTATAACTCAAAGAGAGGCCCAAAGATTATTTAAAGAAAAGAAATGGTACTTACAACACGAGGTTAGGCCTAAATGAATTTTCTTTTTGAAATGGCGATCGCGCCGAGATTCTTGTTAACGCAGAGGGACTTATACAATGTCTGAGGCCCAAAATGGTTTTGGTTAAAAAAAGGATTGGGTCTTACACTCTATTAGATGCCCAAAGAGTATGAAAATGAATAAAGATGGGTCTTATAGCTCAAGGAGAAGCCCAGTTGATTTTGTTAAAAAGGCGACGATCGCGCCGAACTTTTGAAAATATACAGAGGGACTTATACAGTGTGTGAGGCCCAAAATTGTTTATTTACAAAGGGGTTGGGTCTTAAACTCTATTAGAGGCCCATGAGTGTTTGAAAAAGATTGATGAGGGTGAATTTAATCAAAACCCTAATTTTGTCCAAAATGGAATTAATTTTGTTTAAAAATTAATAAAATTATTGAAAACATGTGAAAAATGAGTGGTGATCTTGGACCAATGTTTCAAAAATCATGTTTTTATCCACAAAATGACTAAAAATCATTTAAATTTGGAAAATGAAGAAGGAAAAAATATTTTAAATGTTAAAAAACAAATAAAAATTAATTCTTTGCAAAAAAAATCAAATATATGAAATTAATAATATTTTAGGGGATTTTTTGTAAAATAAAATATTTTAACATTTTTTATGAATTATTAAAAAAAGAAACAACTCAAAATCATTAAAATTCAGAGAGAAATTAATTTTTGAATCAATTAAATAAAAATCACAAAATTCAAATATTTGAAAGTTTGAAAAAGGGCGCCAAGAACACTTTGGTTTTGCCCGCGTGCTCTGTTTTGCCCAGATTTGCATTTTCTCATCAATCTCACTGAATACTTGATGAAATCACACAATCCACATATCAATCTATTCGTTTTCACCTCACGATCATGTCTATGGTCTTTAATTTCATTTATTTTAAGCATAGAATAAGAAATCAAAGAGAAACCTCAAGAACCCTAATTTCTGCATGAAGGCTAAGAAATTCCATACACGATTCATATTAAGCAATTAATTGAGGGGAAACACTCCATACATGATTATGAACATATGGCAAAATTATTGTGCGAGGAAATATGCATGAATCATGAGATGACCAAGTTTAGGCTTACTTGAATGTCGTGGCAGCAAGAGTAATTTGATTTTTGAGTTGGAGGTGTTACAGATGAGTTGTAATGATCTTAACAGCTTCCTTAGGTGCTATGGAGTGTGTCTGAATGCTTGGAGTGGATTGAATTGAGCTGGAACTTGATTTGGCACATCAACTACAAATCTGTCAAAGGCTTGTGCAGATGGCTAGTGATTTTGTGAAATTGATGTTCCAGATGTTGGTTTAGTGTTTTATCAGCTCACATATGATGCTTATGAGGGGTGTGTGTGTGTGTGTGATTGGTTTGGTTGGAAGTGTTCTCAAACTCAAAACCCGATAGTGACTTGCTTTAGAAGGCATTTTTGGAAGTGAGAGTGTGATTTTGAGAAAGGCAAGTGTTATAGGCCTTTGGTGTACTTAAACTGATCAGAAATGAGGTCTATTTATAGTGTGTTAAGTTTGTTTTGCAAGGAATAGGGAATGGCAACTGCAGCTGGCCTTTGGCCAATGTGGATCAAATAGAATCTCAAGTCTCCTCTAGCCATTGACTTTAGATTAGAGCACAGGCCCATGGTTCTCTGATTCAAGGATAAGGCTTGACTGAAGTGTTCATCTTTGCTCTGATACATGCCACCTCTAAGCATCCATTGAATGCCTCAAAACAAAATTGGAGTCTTGAGGCATCTTTAGCTTTTAGGGGTGCCAAACCTATATGTAGTTCCAAAGACTTGGGAGGCTTATGGATCAGTGCTTGTCCTTTGGTTGTTCCCCTTTGAGGTGTGCAGATGTATAACCATGCTTGAAGTTGCATAATTTGAGAAACTCATTCAGTAATTCACAAATCTGCCTTGCCAAGACGGCTTGCAGCAAGGCATGTTGCAGCTGTCATAACTCCTAGCTCAGATGGAATTTGATGAAGTTCTTAAACATTTTGGAAAGCTGACATATCCTATTTCAACATGATGTCCAACTTTGGTTTTGAGTCAACCAGAATTATAATGAAAAATGCCTCTACATTTGGGAAAAAATAAGGCAGATTCTGACTTAGTGAAAATTTCACTAAAGTGTTGGAAAAATGTCACTTTTGTGTTTTCAGCCATTTTGATCACTCCATAACTAAAAATCCATGAGGAGTTGGAATGAGATGTAGTTGACACTTTTAAAGTATGACATGAGAGCTACAAATCCAGATTTGAACCATCCAAAATGGTTGCTTGGATCTCAAGTTATGATCCTTGGAAGTTGGTACCCTAGCCACTTTGTTCCATAACTTAAAAAAATTCTAAGTTTTTATGGTTACCGCTTTTACAAGTTACCTCACTTTCTTTGATTTTTATTGATGAATGATGATTAAAATCACATATCAACATTGTTTTAGGGTTAAGAAACCTTGTTTGACCAAAAATCCAAAAAGTCAAACTTTGGATTTTTGTACAGTTGACTTTTTATCGGATGAAATCCAAACTGTGCGATCCTTTGTGAAATTAAGTCCTTGACCTAAATCAAACCTAATGGATATGTTCCATAGGTGTTATAGGGTATATTGAATAATGTACCAAGGTTTGGGAGCATGTCCAGGTCACAAGTCAGAGGTTTAGTTGACTTTTCTCTCGAAACCCTAATTGTGGTCCTGATGAAATTGAAACTTGTGCATCATGCTACTTGGATCAATCCATTGTTGCAAATGGATCAATGTGGTTTATTAGAGACCCTCAAATCATGTCTTGAGGTCTTGGCTCATGTTTTGTCCCAAAAATCAACTTAGGGGTGAATTAGGTCAAGAAACCCTAATTCCTGATTTTTGGTGAATGTATCCCCTGAGACTAAATTGACTTGATGATTGGGTCCATGAGGTCCCTTGGAGTATCTTGGGTTGTGTTTTGAAGCATTGGCTCATGCCTAGATGAAAATTTCCACCTGGAGGCCTTGGTCGACCAAAACCCTAATTTGGTGACACTGGCGATCTTGAGGCTTAATCCACTTGGAATGTTGCAACCTTGTGCTTGATTCTTGATGTGGGAGTCCTCTTGATTCCTTTATGAATGTTTGAGAGGTTAAACAAGTTGAAGATCATGTCATTTATTGATTGATCCTTTGTCTAAGGCTCTGAGAGGGCTTGAAACCCTAATCTTTGATAGTAGTGAATGGTCAACAATCCTTGAGGAAATTTATGAGGCATGATGGTACATCCATATAGTGGTGATGATTTTCACAATGATGGGAAATCTTAGTGGTCAAAATTTAGAGTATGAGAGATGCCCCTATTTAATTTTCTTGGACCCGAAGGTGTGAATGGCGAAGATATTCGGGCATTCGGGATGCAAGAGGATTAAATATCAGAATACCCGAAATTTTAACGGTGGTTATGAATGGCCGTTTACTCATTAATCTTCTTTTACTAAGCAATGATACTTAGAAAAAGGTAAAAACTTCCCCTCGATCCTGGTTTCCTACCAAGGAACTGGTCTCAGTTTTCTGAAATAAACTTCCCCTCGATCCTGGTTTCCTACCAAGGACCTGGTCTTAGTTTCTGAAATAAACTTCCCCTCGATCCTGGTTTCCTACCAAGGAACTGGTCTTAGTTTCTGAAATAAACTTCCCCTCGATCTTGGTTTCATACCAAGGACCTGGTCTTAGTTTCTTTTGTCAATAAACTTTCTTGACAAGGGACGCTATTCGTAGCGGTTTTCCTCAAACTTCTCGCCGAATTTTCTTGGGGAGATGCCATTTGATGGAAAAAACTTTGGATGTCAGACTTGCGGGGGAACCCGTTCATCTGAGCTGCAGAGGTGCACAAACTTCTCTGTTGGAGACGCCATTTGTCGACTCTATTGGGGAATACGAGTCTCTTGAGAGACTGCTTCCTGTTTGGGGATCTTACATCATACTTTTCCTTGAGATCCTTTCGAAGAAATGCCATGTGATGTAATCCAATTTTGAGGTGCTGATGACCTTTTTGTTGGCGAATTTTTCGAAGAAGAACTGTCATATTGCCGAATCTTTGGTTAAAAGGCTTTCTCTGGGGATTTTTCTTAATCTGGGAAAGCGAAGATATAATCTTTAATGGTTAGAAAATGGTAATTTAAGGGAAAAGGGATACATTGAAACATAATGACCGCTATCCTTCTACCAACTTTGAATTCTGGACATCCTGAGCTTCCGTCGAAGATGACCTTGACTGGAGTTTTCCTGATGGATGGAATCACTACCGTTGAGGGATTTGCCCCTTTTGTTGAACGTAGTTATCTGCCATTATCCCTAACTTTTGTCTGGATTGTACTTTTGAGATTTCCAATCCATCGGGATGATTTTTGATCATGTCTCTAATTTTTTCCTGGATCGCCCTTTCAGGTTTTCAGTCCACCGAGACGTTTTTTTTTATTTTTTTTATTTAGGAAAATTCCTCTCCGTCCATGGTTGCGAGTCTCAAGGCACCGCCTGAGAAAGCTTTCTTGACCACATATGGGCCGTCATAATTCGGAGTCCATTTGCCCCGGAAATCAGTGAGAAATGATTGTATCTTCTTGGGCACAAGGTCTCCTTTCCTGAAGACGCAGGGTCGGACCTTTTTGTCAAACGTCTTCTTCATTATTTGCTGATACAACTGACCATGGTATAAAGTTTTTATTCGCTTTTCTTCGATCAGGTTTAATTCGTCGTGTCGACTTTGACACCACTCAGCCTCTGTTAACTTAGCTTCCATCAATACCCGGATTAATGGGATCTCTACTTCTATGAGGAGCACTGCCTCCATGCCTTATACTAGAGAGAAAGGGATTGCCCCTGTTGAAGTGCGGACAGATGTGCAATAACCGTGAAGAGCAAAGGGTAGCATCTCGTGCCAATCTTTATAGGTTACAACCATCTCATGAACAATCTTCTTGATATTCTTGTTAGCCGCTTCTACCGCTCCGTTCATCTTGGGTCAGTAGGGAGATGAGTTATGGTATTTGATCTTGAACTCAACGCACAACTCTTCCATCATCTGATTGTTCAATTTGGATCCATTTTCAGTAATGATCTGATTTGGAATACCATAGCGGCAAATGATATTATTTTTGATAAATCGGATCACCACCTGTCGGGTTACATTGGCGAAGGACGCTAATTTGACCCACTGGGTGAAGTAGTAAATGGCGACTAGGATGAACCGATGTCCGTTTGAAGCTCTGGGTTCGATCATGCCAATCATGTCGATTCCCCGTATGGAAAAAGGCCATGGGGAAGAAAGAACTTTGAGATGTGTTGGCGGTACATGGATTTTTTCAGCGTATACCTCACACTTGTGACATCTTCTCATGTATTTGTAGCAATCGGATCCCATTGTCAACCAATAGTACCCTGCTCTTAGAATTTTTCTCGCCATTGTGTGTCCGTTGGCATGAGTGCCAAAGGATTCTTCGTGAATTTCTTTCATTAGCATATTTGCTTCTGGTCTGTCTACGCATCGGAGCAAGACCATGTCAAAGTTTCTCTTATAGAGTGTATCACCGCTCAGGAAGAAGCTGCTAGACAGTATTCTAAGGGTCTTTCTGTCTTTTCTTGATGCCCCAGGTGGGTACTCTTGTTTCTAAAGGAAGCATTTGATATCGTGATACCAAGGTTTGTCGTCTATGATTGCTTCAATTGTAAAAATGTAGGCGGGACGCTCAAGGCGCATTATGTCAATCTTAGGTATGTCGTTCCATTAACCTACACTAATCATGGAAGAGAGAGTGGCTAATGCATCATCCATGTGATTCTCTTCATGAGGGATATGGTGAAACTCGATTCTGTTGAAGAATGGCAACAACCTCCTCGCATAATCTTTGTAAGGAATCAGTCCTGATTGGTATGTGTTCCAATCTCCTTTGATCTGATTGATAACCAGGGCTGATTCGCCATATACATCCAAGTTATTGATCCTTAGGTCGATCGCTTCTTCGAGACCCGTGATACAAGCTTCGTATTCGGCCTCGTTGTTTGTACACTTGAATGTCAGTCGGGCAGTGAAAAGAATGTGGGTATCCTGAGGTGTTATGATGATTTCCCCAATTCCGTTTCCGTAATG
Source organism: Lathyrus tuberosus (assembly GCA_022829125.1). Taxonomy (NCBI): domain Eukaryota; kingdom Viridiplantae; phylum Streptophyta; class Magnoliopsida; order Fabales; family Fabaceae; genus Lathyrus; species Lathyrus tuberosus. The sequence goes on along the minus strand of JALAZF010000285.1, from coordinate 1,987,197 downwards.
ATTGACAGCTCTGTCAAAGATTAGTCCCCATTGGGAACCTGGTTCTAGCCCTTCACTAGGTAGTTGTTCATCACAATCTTTCATTTTTAAATACATGACATCTTCGTCTGGGAAGTCAAACCCGACCGATTATTGATCGTCAATCGGTTGATGAGCCAAATGACCGGCTAAAATACTTCCTTTAACGGCTTTATGAGTATGGTACTCGATGTCGTATTCTGACAACAACATCTGCCAACGGGCAACCCTTCCCGTGAGAGCAGGCTTTTCAAAGACATACTTGATTGGATCCATTTCGGAGATTAACCAAGTAGTGTGACAAATCATGTACTGGCGAAGACGTTTGGCTGCCCAAGCCAGAGCGCAACAAGTTTTCTCAAGCATAGTGTACCGAGTCTCGCAGTCGGTGAATTTCTTGCTCAAATAGTAAATGGCAGACTCTTTTCTTTTTGTTTCGTCTTGTTGGCCAAGTACACAACCCATCGAGTCTTCCAAGACTGTTAGGTATATGATTAGTGGTCTTCCTTCCACTAGAGGTGATAGAATCGGTGGATTCAACAGGTATTCCTTGATACTGTCGAAGGTAGTTTGGTAAACTTCTGTCCAAACGCAGTCCTGATTCTTTTTGAGTAATTTGAAAATCGGCGCGCATGTCGCGGTCATGAGGAATATAAATCTGGAAATGTAGTTCAGACGTCCCAGGAATCCTATGACTTGTTTTTCAGTCTTTGGAGAAGGCATTTCTTGAATGGCCTTGACCTTGTCAGGATCAACCTCAATTCCTTTCTGGCTGACAATGAACCCTAAAAGTTTCCCCAAACGGATACCGAATATGCACTTGTTGGGATTCAAGCGGAGTTTGTACTTCCTCAGACGTTCGAATAACTTTGACAGGTGGGTCATATGCTCCTCTTCTGTTTTAGATTTGGCAATCATATCATCGACATATACCTCGATTTCTTTGTGTATCATCTCATGAAACAGAGTAGTTATGGCCCTTTGATAGGTTGCCCTGGCGTTCTTCAAACCGAACGACATTACCTTGTAACAAAAAGTTCCCCATGGGGTGATAAATGAAGTTTTCTCTATATCCTCCGGCACCATTTTTATCTGATTATAGCCCGAGAATCCATCCATGAAGGAGAAGACTTTGAATTTTGTTGTACTGTCTACCAGCATGTCAATGTGCGGTAAGGGAAAGTCATCCTTTGGACTGGCTTTGTTCAGATCCCTGTAGTCTACACACATTCTGACCTTTCCGTCCTTTTTCGGAACTGGTACTATGTTGGCTAGCCATTGAGGATATTCTGATGTGGCGAGGAAACCCGCGTCACTCTGTTTCCGTACTTCCTCTTTGATTTTGATGGCCATGTCTGGATGAGTCCGTCTAAGTCTTTGTTTTACCGGCGGACATTCTGATCTCAACGGTAGGTGATGTTCCACGATGCTGGTATCCAACCCTGGCATATCCTGATAGGACCAAGCGAATACATTGGGAAACTCTTTGAGAAGCTTTATGAAACTTTCTTTGACGGTTGGACCGAGTAGTGCCCAAATCTTGACTTCTTTTCTCTCTTCTTCTGAACCCAAGTTGACTGTTTCCAACGGTTCTTTGTGAGGTTCAATGGAACTTTCCTCTTGTCTGAGTAATCGGGAGATCTCTTCTGGAATTTCTTCGTCATTTTCTTCTTTAGCCTCAAATACCGGGAATTCAAAGTTGGGAGAAGGCATTGGATCGTATGTTTAAATGGGGTTTAAAACAAGCAATCTGCATAACGTGATGATTGTTTTTTAGAAGAGATAGAGAGAAATGCAAGAGTGTGTGCAGTGTAATTTCTGAAAAAAGCTTGTTTTTATTATTTGAGTTGTTTTTAGGATTACCATTTTCTGAAAAAGCGAAAAGAGAAAACATCAATAAATGTGGAAATTACAGAACGACGTTATTTTATTTATGATTTTGTCGATTCTTGAAACTACAGCCCTATAAAATAAAACTCTGTCGCTTTGGGCAAAGCGAAGAGGTACATTTACAGAGAGCGAGCCCTATTAAGATAAAGATGGCAATTACTTAGACTTATGAACAACTTTCGGAACGTTGACTGCAACCCATTGGCGGCGAACTCCTAGATGAATCATAAAGTCTGGCACCTTCTTTCTCGGCTTGTCTTCAGAAATAACGCTGATTTCTGGTGGAGCAGGGTCATTGGAATCTGTCTCCCAGGCAGAGTTGTCGTAGGAGGATTCTTCAGCTGTATCTTGCACAGTGTTTGTACTCTCAGGTGAATCTCCCCACCCAATTGGCTGGATGTCTTCGAGCCTGATACGAGAGATTTCGGGAGCGGTGTACTTAGCCAAGTAGTCGTACCTGCCACTCGGTTGTCCTAATGTATCCCACACTTTTTTGGAAATGGAGGAGTCATCCCTTTCGATGACGTTGACCTCGGGAAAAGCGTAGTTAAGGAACTCTTGTCCTGCAATTTTTGCAAACTCTTCGTTGTATTGGATATTTTCTGAATGCCCTGAGTAATGATCCCATGATTTGGTGGGGATGCAGGTATTCTTTTCAATGATGTTAAGCTGATATGCATCATTTGGCTGACTCTCTTGTCCTGAGTCTCCGGGGTACGGCTGCCTGATAGGCAGTCCATCCACTGGGCCATAATAGTCATGGTCAAAGTTGTCTTTCATCAGAGTGTCCTCCTCTAATGAGTTTGGTGGAGCACGGCATCCTTCTGGATCACAATCTCCGTATATCATTTTGACATCTGACCTTGGTATAAATCTCGGACTCTGTACGGAATAGCAAAATGGCGTAAGCACCTTTTCCTGAGACATATAACCGTCCTCGTTAAGATAGGACTTCCATTCTTCATCTGTGTCAGAGGAATCACCCTCGTTGATGGTATGGACTTCTTGAGACACTGGGTGAAGGAAACCTCCACTGTGGAAGAAGTTCTGAATGGGATGAAGAATGTCATCGTTAGTAGCAATCTGGGTACAGTTTGGAAAAAAACTAAGACCCTTCTTATTGTCAGTAGGAATGACAAGCTGTCCCCATCCTTTGGTATTGTTACTTCTGATCGCTTCGAGAGCATCTTTGTACGTGGAAATCGACGTTCCTTTTTCTGATTGACTGTCATTACTCATCGAAAGTGCTTGGAACTGGGTTCCGATTACCTCATCTGGTTCTACACAAGTGGACGATGATAAGTTGCTTACGATCAAGGCTTGCTCTCTACAGACTGTGACTAGTTGGTCGTTCTTGTCAAACTTCAGTTTTTGGTGAAGTGTCGAAGTGACTGCCCCAGCCTCATGTATCCAAGGTCTTCCCAACAAACAGCTGTATGCTGCCCGGATGTCCATGACCTGGAAAGTGACTTGGAAAGTGTGGGGACTGATAGTTATGGGAAGGTCGACTTCGCCGATAACTGCTTTTCGGGATCCGTCAAATGCTTTAACGATGACATCACTGCCTCTCATCGGAGATCCTTTGAATGATAGTCGCATTAGAGTGGACTTCGGCATCACGTTTAGAGCTAATCCGGTGTCTACCAGTACGCTGGCTAATGCATCGTCCTGGCAGTTGACTGTAATATTGAGCGCCATGTTATGACTTTTTCCTTCTTCCGGCAGCTCCTCATCACTAAATCCCAAGTTATTGCAGGAAGTGATGTTGGAGATGATGCTATCGAATTGTCTTATTGTTACATCCTATTCCACAAAGGCATGTTCTAAGACTTTCTGTAGAGCCTCCCTGTGAGCTTCGGAACTGAGTAAAAGTGATAGCACAGTGGTTTTTGAAGGAGTTTGTAATAGTTGATCAACAATGTTTTACTCACTCTTTGGGATGAGCTTCAGCATCTCATCGTTGTTCTTTGAAAGGTCGGGATCACTGGATTGACCGACTGGTTGAGTAGGAACTTCTGTTTGAGGTTCCTTTTCTTTACTGGGTTCTTCAACTCCTTTGTTGAAGATTCGGCCGCTCCGTGTTACTCGGCTAATGTCTGCAATGTTCACGACGGAGGGTAATGGAGTTTCCTTTCCATTATCAATTATGGTTGCACCGTACTTATAAGGAATAGCCTTAGCAGATTTGTACGGTACTGGTCCCTGCAGATAGATGACTACAGGGGCCTTCTGATTCCTCTGACCATTGTAAACAATTTCAATCAGTTCCTGGTTGGGAACTTTTCTACTGTCCAAAGGAATTCTTTATTCGTCAAGTAGAGGGATTATGGTAGAAACATATTCGGTCCTCTTATGATCAGAGATTACGACGTCCTTGATTTGATCAGTAAAATAGTCTGGCATCAAATAGATTGACCCAGAACTTGAACACGGTCGAATTTTCGTTGTGGTCCAACTGTCGCTCCCGGGATTTTCATCCAGGTACAAACGCGAAAGTGGCACCGAAACAGAGTCGCCAGCAATGTGTATTTATCCCAAGAGAGGGAAAGGAAACACTGCATAAAGCTGGAGAAAATGATTGAGCATGGTCTTGCGACCAAGAGAACTGGGTTCGGGAGTCGGTTACGCGAAGGGAAGGTGTTAGCACCCAACACGTCCATCGTACCCGATGGGATCCACGCTTGCTGTCTCGATCAAATGGTGTCGTCGTCTGGAGTTCCACTGCTACTGGAAATAGGAAGAAATGAGAATGGGAAAGAACGGAGAAATGAAGAAGCAAAGAAAAAGAAGTGACTCGATAAGACGTCTGCGGAGTCCTAGGCCTACGTATTCCCTCAGTGCAATGGGAAAGTCAGAGTCAACGTAGTTCGACGGACTACGAGGAAAGGTTGCTCGCCAAGACATCGCCGTCTCGTGCCTACGTATCCTCAATCTAACCAGAGAGAGGAAATCAGAGCAGTCGTAGTTCGACTTAACGAAGTCGGTGTTTTTTATGAGCGACGTCAGATTCGCGTCCGGCAGTTAGGGTCGATGCCTGTTTGCGACGAGACGGAAGTAACGTGCCCTTTTCTGAAAATGAGGTTTGAAACTTAACGCTCCCAAAGGATAAAAAAGTTTGGGTTTGTCTTGTGTTTTTTAGACAGAAGTGTTTTTGAAGTTGTTTATAACTTGCATTGCACCCAAGTCTATAACGTAGGATCGAATGCGTCGCATGGTCGTCCTAACAGGACGTATGCTAATACTCTAAAAAAAGGAGAGGAAACCCCTCATTCCTCACTTCCCACATGCAAGGCTCATGCGCAATACACGTTAATTTTATTAAGTGTTTTAGAAGTGTTATGAGATGAGAAGAGAAGACTCAAGTGAAAAGAAAATGCTAAAGGGAATCTAGATGTCCTAATGTTATCATACAAAGGATGGCCCTAAAGTCAGGATCAAGAGGGAAGTTTACCTATTGTTGTCATACATGGATTGCTATCCTAATGTCTCTCCTACCCCCGACTTAATCAGAAATTAAGCGGAGCGAGGAATCCTATGGGATCATGTCATCAGACAAGTAAACACAGGATGAATCAATCGCAAAATGAAATTGTTAGTTCTTGTGTTGGCTGGAATTTTGGTAAAACAAAGTTGAACAATGTTGATGTCATATGTCTGATGTCATAACATTGGTTCTTATCATTAGCTGTTGCAGGGTTGGAAGTTTTGTTTGCTAATGTTATAAGTGATGTCTTGACATCACTATACCAGAACATCAGAACATCAGTTTGTGATGTTTTAGGGCTGCGCGTGTTAGCTTGATTTTGGGAGATCTGTTAGAGTGATTGGATGCGAATATCTTGGAGAAGAGATTTCCAATCAGATATTTTTGCAGATTATGGAGCAGATTCTGTAACCAACATTAGGGCTGATTTGGAGAGATTTTAAAAAGATTTGAAGATCAAATTTGTTTTAATATCAGATATTTTTGGAAGAGATCCAAGCCCAAGTCAGAAGGGTATAAAAGCAGCCTCAACCCTTATTGGAAAATGACGAAGAAAGAGAGCTATAGACTGAGTGTCATTTGTGTCTTCGTGTGTATTTTGTAAACCATTCATGTTGAATTGGTGTTATTGTTTTTGAGTTGTAATTGATATCTCTAGAGCTGTTAAGCAAGAGAGCTATTGTTCTTGATCAAAGCTGTGAAGCAGAATCAAGGTGTGTTTTGAATTATATCACTGAGGTGATTTAGGGAGTGAGTGGTTTCTCATATCTAAGTGGTTTCTTAGGTAGAAGGTTCATTGTGTAGTGATTAAGTTTAGTAGATGTCAACTGGGATTGTTGAGTCTGTAAATTAATACTACTAATAGTGAAATTCCTCCCTGGCTTGGTAGCCCCCAGACGTAGGTAGTTAGACCGAACTGGGTGAACAATTCATTGTGTTATTTGCTGGTGCTTTTACTTTGTTCATATAGCAGATTGTGTTGTTGTGACATCACACTTAACATCACACATCTGATACCAGAATTTCAATTGGTATCAGAGCAGGCATCCTGCTCTGCATCTGGGTGAGATCTAGGGCTAATACTTTCTGGTAAGATGGACAAGGAAGTCGGTGGATTTGTGAATAGACCCCCTATTCTGGATGATTCTAATTATGATTATTGGAAACCAAGGATGGTTACCTTTTTGAAGTCCTTGGACAGCAGGGCTTGGAAGGTTGTGTTGAAAGAATGGAAACATCCTGTTATTGTGGAAAAGGATGAGAATGGAAAGGAAGTAGAGGGTAGCTCAAAACTGAAACCTGAAGAAGAATGGACCAAGGAAGAAGATGAGCTTGCCCTTGGGAATTCTAAAGCCTTGAATGCCATATTCAATGGTGTTAATAAGAACATCTTCAGGTTGGTCAACACTTGTGAAGTTGCTAATGAAGCATGGGATATCTTGAAGACTACTCATGAAGGAACCACCAAAGTCAAGATGTCAAGACTTCAACTTTTGAAAACAAAGTTTGAAAATCAGAAGATAAAGGAGGATGAGACTATCCATGATTTCCACATGAATATCCTGGAGCTGTCCAATGCATCTAGTGCTCTTGGAGAGAAGATGACTGAAGAAAATCTGGTGAGAAAAATTCTTAGATCCCTTCCCAAGAGATATAAGATGAAGGTGACTGCAATTGAAGAAGCTCAAGACATCAGCAAAATGAGGGTTGATGAGTTGATTGGTTCTCTTCAAACTTTTGAGTTAGGGTTGAGTGAAGAAGAACCTGAAAAGAAGACCAAGAGTATAGCTTTGGTATCTGTCATGCCCCAAATTTTGACCACTTAGATTTCCCATCATTGTGCAAATCATCATCACAATATGGATGTACTTTCATGCCTCATCAATTGCCTCAAGGGTTGTTGAGCATTCACTACAATAAGAATTAGGGTTTCAAGCCCTCTCGGAGTTCTTAGACAAAGGATCAATCAAGGAATGACATAATCTTCAACTTGTCTAACTTCTCAAACATCCTCAATGGATCAAAAGGACTCCCACATCAAGGATCAAGCACAGGGCTGCTCCCTTCTAGGTGGATCAAGTCTCAAGATCGATAGTGTCACCAAATTAGGGTTTTGGTCGACCAGGGCCTCCAGATGGAAATTTTTCATCTGGGCACAAGCCAATGATCCAAAACCTAACCTAATATACTCCATGGTACCTCATGGACCCAATCATCAAGACAATTTTGCCTCAGGGGATGCATTAATCAAAAATCAGGAATTAGGGTGTCTTGACCTAATTCACCCCTAAGTTGACTTTTGGGACAAACCATGAGCCAAGACCTCAAGAGAGGGTTTGAGGGTCTCTAATGAACTATATTGATCCATTTGGAACAATGGATTAATCCAAGAGGTTTGAGCAACAAGTCTCAATTTCATCTGCACCACAGTTAGGGTTTTAAGGAAAACAGTCAACTGTAACTTTGACTTTTGACCAGGACATGCTCCAAAGCCCTATGACATGCATCAATATACCCTATGACACCCATGGAACATCTCCATCAAGTTTGATTTAGGTCAAGGACATGATTTCCTGAAGAATTGCACAGTTTGGAATTCATCTGATAAAAAGTCAACTGTGCACAAAAGTCAACTTTGACTTTTTGAGATTTTTCACCAAAATGGTTTTTTAACCCTAAAATGATGTTAATGTATGATTTGAATCATCATTCATCAAGAAAAATCAAGAAAAGTTGGGTAACTTGTAAAAGGGGTAACCATAAAAAACTTAGAAAATTTTCTAAGTTAAAAATAAAGTGGCTAGGGTACCAACTTTGGAGGGTCATAACTCCTAAACCACAAAGCCATTTTCTCCCATCCAAGGCTTGATTTGTAGATCTCATTTCCCTCTACAAAAACTTCAACTAGACCTAATTCCAATTCATTGGGGATTTTGAGTTATGGAGTGATCAAAATCAAGAAAAGTCACTTTGTTCCAACACTTAGTGAAAATTTCACTAAGTCAGATTTTACCTTACTTTTTGCCAAATGTAGGGGGATTTTTCACTTGGATTCAAAAGAGATCAAAACCAAATATGTTCAAACAGTTTTTGTATCATGTAAGGGCTTTCTAAAATGGCCAAGAACATTACCAAATTCAATTTGAGCCATGAGATATGACATTGGAAAGTTGCCTTGCTGAAATCTGCCAAGGCAAGGCAGAATTTGCATTTTTGCTCGATTTGCCAAAATCAGCCAAATCCAAATGCTCCTATCCACTTGGACACCTCTGAGGATTGAATCTAAAGGGGACAATCACTGAGCCAAGCCTCCAAAGTCTTTGGAACAAGAAATAGCATGTTGAACCTATAATGGCCAAAATAGGGACAAGACTCCAATTTTGGATTGGAGCATTCAATGGAAGCATCAAGGTGGCATGGACTGAGCCATTCTCAACTGAATTCAGTCAAGACTTATCCAAGACCAAGGGAACCACAACCCTGTGCCCTAACCTCTAGTCAATGGCTAGAGGAGACTTGGATTTCCATTGGCCAACATTGAACAAACACCTGCTACAGTTGCCATTCACTGTGGATCCCAAAACAAACTTGTTCTACTATAAATAGAGCTCAATTGTGATCAGTTTGAGTACACCAAAGCCATCAAACAAATGCTTTCCTCAAAACCTCTTTCTCTTGGCAAAAATGCCTTCTTTAGCAAGGCAACTTTGAGTTTTTGAGCTTGAGAGCTTTTCCATCACAATCAATCACACACACACCTCATATATATCATATGTAAGTTGTGCAAACTATCACAAGTGACCTGTAATCACAAAATCACAAAGTCACATCTCAAAACCTCAAAATAGGCTTTTGTTGCATTTTTCAAGCCATGTCTTGATTCAGTCATTTTCCAAACCAGATAAAACCTCAAACACACTCCAAATATCATCCTTGAATTGTCCCAAATGGTTCCCCTCATCTGGAACACTATTTGAGAGAGTTGCTATTTTGGTCACTTTTAACCCCTTTTGCAAGAAAGGGACTGTTTGTGTTTTTGCAGGTACCAGTCAATTCCAATCATCCTAAAAGCTTATAAGGGATCATTTGAGTGTGTCTAAAGCATCAAATCATTTCTGGAACAAGAGGTTTGACAGATTGCACAAAAGCTCCAAAATCTCAAAAAAAGAGGTAAGCCTCACAACTTGGAATATTTGAGTCATGCAATGCTTTGAAGTCCACTGATCATAAACATCTCATACATGTTGCATATGTTGTGTTTGAGCTAATTCACCATGTAATCCATGTTTGTACCAAGTTGTAGCATAGAAAATGCAATTATAGGTCATTTTCAAAACCACTATCGGGTTTTGAGGAGGGAGTGTGATCTGAAAAAACTACCACCACCATTGGATTCCTTATGAAATTCTGGTCCAGATGCATATAAATTTTGTCTCAAACCATTAAGAATTGAGAAAGTTATGACCTTCACGTTTCTGAGCCAAAACTTGCCAAAACTTGCCTTGGGCCAGGCCTAAAACCAAGGCATGACTTGTATATTTGTTGTTTTGTTTCAAACAATGGATGTATCACCACCCCAGTGGTAAGGCGCGCGCCTTGTAACCTTGAGGTCTTGGGTTCAAACCCCACCTATGCCATTTTGTGTTTTTTCACATTTTGCCATTTTTTCCAATATTTTCATGGTTTATTAATTAATTGGAAAATTAATAACTCTTTCAATTTTAATTATTTTTTATTGGTTCTTTTTGTAAAAAATCACAAAAATGTGAAATATTTTATCCACAAAAAAATTGAGTTTATATTATTTATTTAATATAATTAGTATTTTTGTGAATAAATTCATTTTATTTGTTTTTAAACATTTTAAAATGAATATTCATCTTGAAAAATCAAGACCAATAGAGTTTTAATATCTCTTGTGATTTATACCTCATTTTTCAAACCTTAAACAAAAATCACAAGTGGTTTATTCAAACCTATTTGGCATTTTTCATTGATTTTCTTTAAATATTTACTTTTAAAGAATAAAATTAGGGTTTCTTTGATTTTCACTCAAACAAATCATTGTCAAACACTCATGGGCCTCTAATAGAGTGTAAGACCCAATCCTTTTTTAACCAAATCATTTTTGGGCCTCAGTATATTGTATAAGTCCCGATACCGTCAAAAACAAACGGCACGATCGTCGCCTTTTGAAAAATAACCCTGGGCCTCTCCTCGAGCTATAAGACCCATTCAAAACTTTTTGGGCCTCTAATAGAGTGTAAGACCCAACCCCCTTTTAACCAAAAACTTTGGGCCTCACTTATTGTATAAGTCCCTTCGCGTTAAAATAAAATCTCGGCGCGATCGCCATTTCAAACGGAAAAACAAACTGGGCCTACCCTCGTGTAGTAAGACCCATTTCTTTTCTTTAAAACTTTTTGGGCCTCTTGAAAGAGTGTAAGACCCAACCCCCTTATACAGAAAACATTTTGGGCCTCAGTCACTTATATAAGTCCCTCTGTACAAATTTAAACAGTGCGCTCACTGATAAAACCCTGGGCCTCTCCTTGAGCTGTAAGCCCTAAATCTTTCTTTTTCAAAGCACTTTCTCCTTTGATTTTGAATATATTGTTGTTTTCAATCTTTCTTTGTTGAACAACTAACCAAACAGCATGGAAGCTCTACAACTGAGTAAGTGTTTATCCGCTTTCATTTACCGCTTTCATATACATATAACTGTATTGTGGGGTTGTTTCACTGTAAGTTTTCTTTCATAAACTCATATCAACTGTGTAATAATAGTATAGATATTTCGAGTTTCCGCGGCAACTACGTCTAGAACTAGGTGACGTCGTTTAGTTTATTCATAGAAATAGACAACTAGATCCCTAATAGGATCACCAGATACAGTCTTCTCTTCGGCTGTCCTCATTAGGAATTGTCAAGAAACTCTACTCCCAGAGATGAATGTATTCTCCGTGAATGGCATCTTTGAGTTTCTTCCAAATTCTCGAACTTTCCTGGCTTGATCTATTCCTTGTGAATAGCCTGTCTTGAATTTCTCGGGGTTTGGGGACCCACGGGCTTCTTAAAAGCATCAGCCTCCTCTTGGGCATCATACAAGGACCCACAGGCTTCCTAAAAGCAACCCCGCCTCCTCTTGGGCTTAGTACAAGGACCCTACGGCTTCTTATAAGTACTCACAGCCTCCTTTTAGGCTTCGTATAATGATCTCTTCCTCCGGGAATGATAGCCTCCTCTTGGGCTTTGTACAAGGACCGATCGGCTTCTTAAAAGCGACCCCGCCTCCTCTTGGGCTTCGTACAAATTGTCCCGACGACCTCCTAGAGGTATAGGAACAGAACTTAGTCATCTGCATAGAACAGTCCTTTCATAGAGTCTACTACTGTTTTTCAAAGCATGGTACAAAAGATGAAACTCTAGACTTGGACAGTCTAATCCCCTTGAGTCTCAAAGACATTCTCAAGCACCCCTGCAAAAATAGGAAGAAAACCCGCAGACTCGGGCAGTCTCAATACCCTTCGGATTTCCCATTTCCTTAAAGAACAAGAATAACCCGGATCCTTGAATCAAATCCTGGAGTACAGTGTTGCTCATATAAGAACTGATTTTCTCTTTTAAAACCAGTATATTGGATCTGTCACTCAACTGAAACAGTTACAATAGCCTCCTCTTGGGCTTTGTACAATGATTCTCCCCAGCGGAGTCAAACAACGTTTAGCCTCTCTCTCGGGCTTTGTACGAGACACATAAGAGACTCCCTCGTTGAGTCAATCACCCCTTTCGACTCCATCTCGGGCTTTATACGAGATACAAAAAGGTTCTTATTGAGCCAAACAGACAACAGCCTCCATCTCGGGCTTTATACGAGATACCAAACGACTCCATCGTTGAGTCAAAACCTTTTAGCCTCTCTCTCGGGCTTTGTACGAGACACATATTAGCCTCCTCTTAGGCTTTATATAAAAAAACCACTGGTTGATCCAATTAACCTTTTAGCATCAAAGATGTGCCTCGTTCACAGTACACAAACATCAACAACTCCTTCCCCTCCATCTAATCGCTGTAAGCGGCAAGCCTCTGGATCATCTACATCCATGCCAATGTCCCTCTTTTAGTATGAGAAATTCCTAAGGAAAGATGGCATTACTCTACACTGAGTTAAAGTCTTCTCCTTCAGGTTGAAATCCCCTATAAAGGAAATTATGGCATTGCCAGATTCACAAATCCCGGTTAAAGTAATCCTCCTTTACAGTCAGTCACACAACAGTTGTGACAAACAGACCCTTTTTAGAGATGACAAATTCTCTCTAATGTCAAACCTCTTCAGCTTCACATCTTGGGCTTTGAACAAGATACAAATCACCTTTCGCTTCACATCTTGGGCTTTGAACAAGACACCAAAACAACCATTTCCTCCCATAGAATAAGAGGAACTACGAACGCTCTGATTTCCCTGTTTCGGTAAACGGGAATACGTAGGCATAAGATCGAAAGAAAAAATCTTAGCGAGCACACTAAACAAAAACCCAAAATCCCATATATCCTAATCTGAAGCAGTATCCTAATAAAATCCCAGAGAGAAATCAGTATTCGCGAAAATATAAATAACCAATACAAAGGCCCCGCCAAATTGATCGCATCCGTAACCTAACAGACCGCTGTTTAAACTCAGTATGCAAAGCAGGGTTAATTGGACACATCTATTTCCCTTCCTTCATCAGCTCACAATAGGATAAAAAATGAATCGACCTGTAGTTAAAACTCAACCGCAGAGAGCGACCAGCGCTTAAGAACCGCGTCCCAAAATCGCTCGCTACAGAAAAATGGCGCCCACCGTGGGGCCTTTCTTTCTTTCTTAACGTTTAAGGTGAAAACCTTGGACAAATATTTTTTGTGGCGGTGGCCGCCACAGAAAAATGGCGCCCACCGTGGGGCCACTGTCTCCGATTTCTTTTTTCTCTTCACTTGTGTGAAAACCACAGATTGGGGCTTCCGCCGGGGAACCCATTTTCTGTCAGGAACTTAGGATTCATAACTTTAAAGGTCTAGGATGTTTAGGACAAATATATATACTGCTTTTCCTAATTGCTATACGTGTTTATTTTTCTACTAATGGGAATGCGTGTGATGCCGTATGTAGAAAGATCGAGTATACACTTAAGATAAGTGATGGCGACGAGGTCGACCATCAACCTCAGTGGAGGCTGACCAATGCAACCCATTCTCTCACCTAGACAATGGGCCGATTGTGATGTCTGAGAAGCTGAGGAGCCAAACCCTTTTGTAGTGCGGAAACTATCGGGAATAGTTGTTACGCGATACTACCCTCATTTGAGGCTGGTGATCTATTCTCGGTGAATGGCACTTACTCTAAGATTGCTCTACAACTCGCTGGCGATCCGCTTGTTGTTTTGCTTTCCTGGGAGGAGCTGATGATAATGAGTACAGGTACAAAAATCACCCTAGTATAAACCTTTGGGGATAGGTAGAGCCTTGACTTCATGACAACGACCCTTTGACCCCATGTTTTTTCTATGTTTTTGTGTGCTGCATTCATGCATTCATTTAAAAAAAACATTAAAACAAGAAAAAATTTCTCTTCTAGTCTCTCTGTTTTTCAAATTAAACTAAGACTGTGATTGCAAATATCAGAGAAAAGGATTGCACTAATGGATTTTGGTAGAAGGAGAACTCATAGTTATACCTTCAAGGTTCCAAAGCTAGAGGATTTGAGAAGGTTAGCGAGGATGATCACAAACCAACAGGCTTTCAGAGCCAAACACGGAGGTCTGCTACCACTGTTAAGAGTCCATGTGATTGAGGGAATCATGGATGCGCTCATTCAGTTTTATGATCCAGTTTATCACTGTTTCACATTCCCGGATTACCAGCTCGCACCAACGCTGGAGGAGTATTCTCATCTGATTGATCTACACATTACTGATCGAGCTCCATTTTCTGGACTGGAAGAAATTCCAAAGAATCATACCGTTGCAAGAGCAATTCATTTGGACGAGTCTGAGGTTAGGACTCACCTAATTACCAAGGGTGGCATCCAAGGTTTGCCAGCCCAGTTCTTGACAAAGAAAGCCCTGTATTTTGCCAGTATAGGAAACGTGACTGCTTTTGAAAGCGTCTTTGTCTTACTCACCTACGAGTTATTTTTGTTTCCCAACATTAATAATTTCGTCGATATCAACTCCATTAAGGTTTTTCTCATTGGAAACCCTGTGCCGACTTTGCTCGCAGATGCGTATCATTATGTACACTTGGGAAATTTGTACAGCGGAGGGGAGATCACATGCTGTGTACCTTTGCTTTACAAATGGTTTATCTCCCACTTGCCCAAGTCTGCTGCTTGTTGGGATTGCAAGAGTGCCTTACGTTGGTCGCAGAAGATCATGTCTCTTACCAACTCTAACGTAGATTGGTGTAATAGGATCTATGATGGGATCAGAATCATTGATCGTTGTGGAAACTTCCCCAACGTACCCCTTATAGGAACTAAAGGAGGAATCAACTACCATCCGGTATTGGTTCGTCGTCAATTTGGATACCCGATGAGACACGTCCCATGGGGTGTTCATCTGGAAGGTATTTTCTTCAAGGAAGGAGAAAACGACAGAGCACTAAAGACGAAAATAGTGCAAGCTTGGAAACATGTTCATAAGAAAGGAAGAGAGTCTCTAGGAAAACCGGACTGTGTCTCGGTGGAGCCTTACCTCCATTGGGTACAAACTAGAGCTCTCAAGCTAAAATTGCCTTATCCTCGTTACGGAATTCTTCCGCCAAAGGAATCTATCATGTACTTCATGACGGAAACTGAAAAGCTTCAGGTTACTCTCAACAAAGTTCAAAAGGAGAGAAGGTCTTGGAAGAACAAGTACCGCACCCTCGACGTAGAGTGCATCAAAATACAGCAATTACTGAAAGAGAAAGATGCTCTGATTGAAATTTTGGAGCAACATGCTGTGGATAATCAAGATGACCAAAGGAATTTGCTCACTCCTTTCACCTGGCAAAGGAATGACAACCCGACAACGGCCCAAGAGCCCCGATCAAAGAAAAGGAAGATACCAGAATCAGCACCCGATTTCTCTTCAGAGAGGACTCGGGACCCATTAGTTTAGGTATCTGTTTCTGCACCTTGTAATCTACTGTATTTCCGTTTCTGTAATCCTTTGAATTTCAATAAAAAGGGGTTTCCCCACCGGTTGATATTTGCAATCTAATTGTCGAAGTTTATTTTGATTAAACCAAAAAAATAATTAATATAATCATTGCATTCATCATTCTCACATCGCGTATTCTTCTTACCTACGAATCTCACGTTTGTGTCTCGGTTCTAGAGTCAAACTGTCTCATTTGTATAATACTCGGGCCAATCATCAGAAAAAGATGGATGATCTTGAGGAAGAAAATAGAGAGTTGAAAGAAGAGATCGACGCTCTGAGAGAGGATATGAGAAAGCTTCGTAATGACATGCAAGCCATGGCAGAAGCTCAGCTATAAAGAACTGTGATCTCAGAGATCACCTCAACGCCCATAGTAGAAAAGTATGATCCTAGGTATCAGATGCCGAAAGATCGTCCTTGGGGCATGCCTGTTAACTATATCCCGGAAGGATATGTTTCGCCGATCACTGAAGATCAGGGAATCACAACAGAAGCCGCTGGGCCTGAAGGTTACAAACTTCGGGAAAGTGAAGATGCCAGGGGCATACTAAAGACTCCTGAAGGTTACAAGCTTCAGGAAACGACAAGATTTACTGCCGTAGTCACGGTCCCACCCCCTGTGGTGCACACTGTCCCAGAAGGACAGATTTCACAGATACCTTCTGAAAAGAAGGAAACTATGTTTGACAGAATGGAGGAATTCCATGAGCAGTTCTTAGAAATGCAGAAGGAACTGCAAGCCATCCGCAGTCAAGATCTATTTTGAAAGGACGCCGCAGACCTTTGTCTGGTCCCCAATGTGAAAGTTCCGCACAAATTTCAAGTGCCCGACTTTGAAAAGTACAAGGGTAACTCTTGCCCTCAAAGCCATCTGGTGATGTACGCTCGGCGGATGTCAGCTCAGATGGAGAATCAGGACCTACTGATTCACTACTTCCAGGATAGTTTAACCAGTGCCGCACTCAAATGGTACATGGGTTTAAGCCGTGCCACGATCAGCACATTCAGAGATCTTGGCACTGCCTTCGTCCAACAATACAAATACAATTTGGACATGGCACCCGAGAGAGTTCAACTCAGATCGATGTCGCAAAAGGACAAGGAAACCTTTAAGGAGTATGCTCAAAGGTGGCGTGAAATTGCCGCTCAAATTTGTCCACCTCTAGAGGAAAAAGAGATGACAAAGATCTTCTTAAAGACCTTAAGCTCATTTTACTATGACCGAATGGTTGCCAGTGCGCCCAGTGATTTCACCGAGATGGTGGGCATGGGTGTACGTCTTGAGGAAGCTGTCCGAGAAGGAAGTTTGGTAAAAGACGCTGGATCATCGAGTGGTACTAAAAAATACGGTAGTGCTCTCCCTAAGAAAAAAAAGCAAGATATTGGGAATATCTCTCTCAGAAAGCAAAGGCGACGTTATCAACCAGTAGCAGTTGTAACTCCTGCTATCGGCCCTGCGCCTATTCCTAAGTATCAACCTCAGGTTGCACAGAGCCAACCTGATCAGCAAAGGACACAACAGCCTCTTCAGCAGGCTTGTCCTCCATATAACAACAACCGTACAACACGGCCACCAGGGTTTGATCCTATACCCGTGTCGTACGCAGAGCTGTTTCCATTACTATTGGCTAAGGGGCACATTCAGACTAAATCTCCTCTTACAGTACCGGAAAAGCCGCCCTTCTGGTTTAAGGTGGATCAAACTTGCTCTTATCATCAAGGAGGATCAGGGCATAACATAGAGACTTGTCTCAATTTCAAGTCCGACGTGCAAAAACTTGTTAGGAGCAGGGTCTTATCCTTCAAGGATACAAATCCTAATGTTCTCACGAACCCGCTGCCTCAACACGAGAAGGCTGCAGTCAATTTGATAGAAGGAGAGACTGACGACGTCTATCAAATTCACGATGTACTCTTGTTGAAAACCAATCTGGTCAAGATGCATTGTAGATAGAGTAGATATGGCCATGTGTCACCTCATAACTATCATCAATGTGATGTCTGCTCTAAAAACAATCAAGGATGTTCTGTGGTGCAAGCAGCTCTACAGGAACAGATGGATCTTGGATGGATCCAAGAGCACCGAGTTTGTGGAGTTAACATGGTTTACACGAATTCTAACGTCATTCAGAACCACGATATCCGTGCAATGAATGTCAACTTGGTGGCGATGCACTTAAGGCTAAGCCAGTATCATAATCTATCGTGGCACGATTACAGTTCCTGTCTGATTTTCTCGGTAAACAAACAGGGATGCTCTTTCATACAGGAGGCCCTCCAGCGTCAGATGGATCTTGGATGGATCCAAGACTACCATGATAGGAATCCCTATCAGATCAATATGGTTCAGATCTTCGATATTCGCGTGATGAATACCAACCTGGTAGAGTTACATGCTGAGCAGGTCCACATGACTATCAAAGCTGTAAAGCGGGTTGCGAAAATGATCGAGGTTGTACCCTTGTCCAGGAGGCACTTCAGCACTCGTTAAATCACTGGTGGATGCCAATTTATATGGATGAAGATACTCAGCAAATTAGTATCAGCAACAGGAATCCTACTCGGCGTCAGAGTCAGGATGTCCGATCAATGGAAGCTAACCTAGTGAGTTTACATTGTATTCAAAGTGGGCGTGGCCAGGTGCCACCACACAATTATGAATGTTGTAGTGTCTGTTCAGAAAGTAACCAAGGGTGTTACCTTGTGAGAGCAGCTCTTCAGGGTCAGGTAGATCGTGGAGAGATTCGCCCATATCCGGGTTCTGGACCCATCAACTGGACGCCGAACTACCTTGCCGAGCAAGTTGAGGAAGTTGTCACGATCTCTGGTCATCACAGGACCAGGGATGTTTTTGTCATTATCCCTCTACTTGACAAATCTAAAATTCCCAACCGGGAACAGATCGAGATTAATTATGATGGTCAGAAAAATCAGAAGGTTCCCATAGTCATCTATCTACCGGGACCACTACCGTATGAATCAGCTAAGGAAATCCCTTACAAATACGGTGCAACGACAATTGAGAATGGAAAGGAATTTCCATTACCCTCCGTCGTGAATATCGCAGACATCAGTCGTGTAGCACGGAGTGGTAGAATCTTTAACCGAGGGGTTGGGGAACCTAACAAAGAAAAGGAACTTCAGACGGAAGCTCCCGATCCACCAGTCGGTCAATCCAGTAATCCCGACCTTTCAAAAAACGATGATGAGATGCTGAAGCTCATCCAAAGGAGTGAATACAACATTGTTGATCTACTGTTACAAACTCCTTCAAAGATCTCGGTATTATCATTGTTAGTCAGTTCAGAAGCGCACAGGGAGGCTCTATAGAAAGTCTTGGAGAAAGCTTTTGTGGAACAGGATGTAACAATCAGACAATTTGATAGCATTGTCTCTAACATCACTTCCTGCAATAATTTGGGATTTAGTGATGAGGAATTACCCGAAGAGGGTCGCCGTCATAACATGGCGCTCAATATCATAGTTAACTGCCAGGACGATGCTTTAGCCAGCGTACTGGTAGACACAGGGTCAGCCCTGAATGTTATGCCAAAGTCCACTTTGATGCAATTATCATTCAAAGGCCCTCCGATGAGAGTCAGCGAGGTTGTCGTCAAAGCATTCGACGGATCCAGAAAAATAGTTATCGGCGAAGTTGATCTTCCCATAACTATTGGTCCTCACACTTTCCAAGTCACTTTCCAGGTCATGGACATCCGGGCAACGTACAGTTGTTTATTAGGAAGACCTTGGATACATCAGGCTGGAGCGGTTACTTCAACCCTGCACCAAAAGCTAAAGTTCGTCCAGAACGGCCAACTCATCACAGTCTGTGGAGAACAGGCCTTGCTCGTAAGTAACTTATCATCATCTACTTGTGTAGAACCCGAGGAGGTTATTGGAACTCAGTTCCAAGCACTGTCGGTAAGCAAGAAAAATCAGTTCAGAGGGGGAACCTCGATTTCCTCATACAATGATGCTATTAAAGCGGTCGAGAGTACCGATACAACAGGATGGGGACAGCTTGTCATTCCTACTGGCAATGCAACAAAGAGGGTCTTGGTTTTTCTGCAACCTGTACCCAGACAGATGCCAACGATGAAAGTCTTCATCCCCTTCAGAACTTCTTCCACAGTGGATGTTTCCTTCATCCGGTGTCTCAAGCAGTACATGCTATTAATGAGGAAGATCCCTCTGACACGGATGAAGAATGGAAGTCCTATCTTAATGAGGACGGTTATATGTCTCAGGAAGAGGTGCCTACGCCATTTTGCTATCCCGCACAGAGTCCGAGATTTATACCAAGGTCAGACGTCGAAATGATCTATGGAGATTATGGTCCGGAAGTATGCTGTGCTCCGCCAAATTCATTAGAGGAAGACACTCTGATGAAAGACAACTTTGACCACAATTATTATGGCCCAATGGATGGTCTGCCAATGTGGCAACCTTACCCAGGAAACTTGGAGCAAGAGAGTCAGCCGAAAAACAAAAATTGGCTGGCCATCATTGAACAGAATACTTGTGTCCCCACCATGTCATGGGATCAACACTCAGTTCATTCAGAAACTACTCAACATGAAGATGAATTTGCAACGTTTGCAGGACTTGAATTCATCAACTATACTTTTCCCGATGTCAACGTCATCGAGAGAGATGACTCCCCCAGTTCCAAAGAAGTGTGGGATACCTTGGGACAACCGAGTGGAAAATACGACTTCATGGTCAAGTACACCGCTCCCGAAAGCTCTCGTATCAGGCTCGAAGATATCCAGCCAACTGGATAGGGAGATACAGCTGAGAGCACGAATGCTATGCAAAATACAACTGAGGAATCCTCCTACGACAACTCTTCCTGGGAGACAGATTCCAATGATCCTGCTCCTCCAGAAATCAGCGTCATTTCTGAAGACAAATCAAGGAAGGTGCCAGACTTTGTGATTCACCGAGGAGTTCGCCGCCAATGGGTTGCCGTCGAGGTTCCGAAGATCGTTCGTCAGTCAAAGTAATTGCCATCTTTTAACCTTTCACCATGCCCAGGTGAAACGGATGTTTTGATAGGGCTCGCTTTCTATAAATTTTCCCTCTTCGCTCCGCCCAAAGCGACAGAGTTTTGTTTTATAGGGCTGTAGTTTCAAGGATCAACTTGTTCATTAATAAAATAACGTCGTTCTGTAATTTCCACATTAATTGCTGTTTTCTCTTTTTGCTTTTTCAGAAAATGGTAATCCTAAAAAACAATTCAAATAAAAACAAGCAGTAAATTAAATACACTGCACACACTTGCATTTTATCTATCTCTTCTAAACACGAATCATCACGTCATGCAGATTGCTTATATTAAACCCCGTTGAAATATACGATCCGATGCCTTCTCCCGACTTTGAGTTCCCGGTATTTGGGCCTGAAGAAGAAGTTGACAAGGAAATTCCAGAAGAGATCTCTCGACTACTCTGACAAGAGGAAAGGTCCATTGAAACTCACAAAGAGCCATTGGAAATGGTAAACTTGGGTTCAGAAAAAGAAAGAAAAGAAATCAGGATTGGGGCACTGCTCAGTCCAACTGCCAGAGAGGGTTTGATAAAGATTCTCATAGAATTCTCCGATGTATTCGCTTGGTCCTATCAGGATATGCTAGGGTTGGATACCAGCATCGTGGAACATCATTTATCGTCGAGATCGGAATGTCCGCCAGTAAAGCAAAGGTTGAGACGCACTCACCCGGACATGGCCATCAAAATCAAAGAGGAGGTGCAGAAACAGATTGACGCGGGTTTCCTCGCCACATCAGAATATCCTCAATGGTTAGCCAACATTGTACCCGTTCCCAAAAAGGACGGAAAGGTCAGAATGTGTGTTGACTACAGAGATCTAAACAAGGCTAGTCCAAAGGATGACTTTCCTTTACCACACATTGACATGCTGGTAGACAGTACAGCAAAGTTCAAAGTGTTCTCCTTCATGGATGGATTCTCCGGCTATAACCAGATCAAAATGGCGCCGAAAGACATGGAGAAAACTTCATTCATTACCCCATAGGGTACCTTTTGTTACAAGGTAATGCCGTTCGGTTTGAAGAACGCCGGGGCAACCTATCAAAGGGCCATGACTACTCTTTTTCATGACATGATACACAAAGAAATTGAGGTATATGTCGATGATATGATTGCAAAATCTAAAACAGAGAGTGAGCACATTGAACATCTGTCAAAATTATTCGAACGTCTAAGAAAATTCAAGCTCCGCTTGAATCCCAACAAGTACACCTTCGGTGTCCGTTCAGGGAAACTACTAGGGTTCATCGTCAGCCATAAAGGAATTGAGGTTGATCCTGACAAGGTCAAGGCCATTCAAGAAATGCCTTCTCCGAAAACAGAAAAACAAGTCAAAGGATTCCTGGGACGTTTGAACTACATCTCCAGATTCATATTCCTCATGACCGCCACATGTGCGCCGATTTTCAAATTACTCAAAAAGAACCAGGATTGTGTTTGGACAGAAGATTGTCAAACCGCCTTCGACAGTATTAAGGAATATCTGTTGAATCCTCCGATTCTATCACCTCCAGTGGAAGGAAGACCACTGATCATTTACCTCACAGTCCTAGAGGACTCAATGGGATGTGTACTTTGCCAATAAGACGAAACCAAACGGAAAGAGTCTGCCATTTACTATTTGAGCAAGAAATTCACCGACTACGAAACTCGGTACACGATGCTTGAGAAAACTTGCTGCGCTTTGGCTTGGGCAGCCAAACGTCTTCGCCAATACATGATTAGTCATACTACTTGGTTAATCTCCGAAATGGATCCAATCAAGTACGTCTTCGAAAAACCTGCTCTCACGGGAAGAATTGCCCGTTGGCAGATGTTGTTATCAGAATATCACATAGAGTACCACACTCAGAAAGCCGCTAAGGGGAGTATTTTAGCCGATCATTTGGCTCATCAATCGATTGACAATCAGGAATTAATCGGGTTTGACTTCCCAGACGAAGATGTCATGTATCTAAAAATGAAAGATTGCGATGAACCGTTACCCAGTGAAGGGCCAGAACTAGGTTCCCAATGGGGACTTATCTTTGACGGAGCAGTTAATCATTATGGAAGCGGAATTGGGGCAATAATTGTTACCCCTCAGGGTACCCACATTCCTTTCACAGCTCGACTTACGTTCAAATGTACGAACAACGAGGCCGAATACGAAGCTTGTATTATGGGTCTCGAAGAAGCGATTGATTTAAGGATCAAAAACTTGGACGTATACGGCGATTCAGCTTTGGTTATCAATCAGATAAAAGGAGATTGGAACACATACCAATCAGGATTGATTCCTTACAAAGACTACGCAAGAAGGTTGCTACCCTTCTTCAATAGAGTTGAGTTTCATCATATCCCTCGTGAGGAGAATCACATGGCTGATGCATTAGCCACTCTCTCTTCCATGATTAGTGTAGGTCAATGGAATGACATACCTAAGATCGACATAATGCGCCTTGAAAGGCCCGCTTACATCTTCACGATTGAAGCAGTCATAGACGACAAACCTTGGTATCATGATATCAAATGCTTCGTTCAGAAACAAGAGTACCCATCTGGGGCATTCAAAAAAGACAGAAAAACCCTCAGAAGACTGGCTGGAAACTTCTTCCTGAGCGGTGATACACTCTATAAGAGAAACTTCGACATGGTCTTGCTCCGATGCGTAGACAGACTAGAAGCAGACATGCTTATGAAAGAAATTCATGAAGGGTCCTTTGGCACTCATGCCAACGGACACACAATGGCGAGAAAAATTTTCAGAGCAGGGTACTATTGGTTGACAATGGAATCCGACTGCTACAAGTACATGAGGAGGTGTCACAAGTGTCAGATATACTCCGACAAAATTCATGTACCGCCATCACATCTCAAAGATCTTTCTTCCCCGTGGCCTTTTTCCATATGTGGAATCGACATGATTGGCATGATTGAGCCCAAGGCTTCAAACGGATATCGGTTCATCCTGGTAGCCATTGACTATTTCACCAAGTGGGTCGAAGCAGCATCATACGCTAATGTAACCCGACAAGTGGTGGTCCGATTTATCAAAAGCAATATCATTTGCCGTTATGGTGTTCCGAGTCAGATCATTACAGATAATGGATCTAACTTGAACAACAAGATGATGAAGGAGTTGTGCGCAGAGTTCAAGATTGAACATCATAACTCATCTCCCTACCGACCCAAGATGAACGGAGCGGTAGAAGCAGCTAATAAGAACATCAAGAAGATCGTTCAAAAGATGGTTGTAACATATAAAGATTGGCACGAGATGCTACCCTTTGCTCTTCATGGTTATTGAACATCTGTCCGCACTTCAACAGGGGCAACCCCTTTCTCTCTAGTATATGGCATGGAAGTAGTGCTCCCCATAGAAGTAGAGATCCCGTCAATCCGAGTATTGATGGAAGCTAAGCTCACCGAAGCTGAGTGGTGTCAAAGCCGACACGACGAATTGAATCTGATCGAGGAGAAGCGAATCACGGCACTATGCCATGGTCAATTGTATCAACAGAGAATGAAGAGGGCGTTTGACAAAAAGGTCCGACCTCGCGTCTTCAGGAAAGGAGACCTCATGCTCAAGAAGATACAATCATTTCTCACTGATTCGCGAGGTAAATGGACTCTGAATTATGATGGCCCCTATCTGGTCACGAAAGCTTTCTCAGGCGGTGCCTTGAGACTTGCAACCATGGACGGAGAGGAATTTTCCTACCCCACGAATGTTGATGCAGTCAAGAAATACTTCGCCTAAACTAAAAAAAAAAACGTCTCAGTGGATTGAAAACCCGAAAGGGCGGTCCAGGCAAAAGTTAGAGACATAAAAAAAATCATCCCGGTGGATTGGAAACATCACAGTACAATCCAGGCAAAAATTAGGGATAATGGCAAGTAACTATGTTCAACAGAGGCAAGTCCCTCAGCAGCAGCAGTTACATCATCCGCCAGAAAACTCCAGTCAAGGTCATCTTCGACAGAAGCTCAGGATGTCCCGAATTCAAAGTTGGTAGAAGGATAGTGGTCGTTATGTTTCAACGTAGCCCTTTTCCCTATAAATTACCATTTTCTAACTTTGTATATACTCTTTGGAATCACGCGTTTGGCTGATCTCCATCTTATCAATAAAATTTGAGCCCTTGTGCTTTTGTTTGTAATTCTTATTTGTTTTAGCTTTACAGAATGGCGTTTTAACATGATTAGCGATTCTTGAAATAAAACAAAAATGAATTTACTTGTTAAAACTTTTTCTGCTTTTTAATAAAGACGGGAATTTCTTTTGACTGTTGAACATCAGAAGAACATAGGTCGCTTCTCCAGAAGTAATCGAACCTCAAAGTGCAGAATCAAAGTACTCCTTCTAACCCAGTAAGCCTGAATGAAGGGATCAACTGTGTCAGAGACCTTGTTTCATCTGACACGCCTCGGCCAAGTTCTTATCTCCTAAGCCCGACCAACATAGCTCCTAACAGGGATTGTCTCTCCTAAGCAAGGTGGAATTGCTATTCTGAACCAACGGTACTTCTTCGCCCCGCGATGACCGAGTATCCAGTCGTGTTCACCTGTCAGTTTGTATGTCGCGTCAGTTTTGTCAGCATAAACATACATACATCATGCATTATTGATTTACATTCACAGTCATATTGCATCACTATCACTCTAGTAGGTCTTGTCCCCTAGTGATAAAAGTCCTCTCAATTGAGTTGTCAGCCCTTTCCTCGTCAGGAAGTGTTACGTCTGAACATTCTCTCTCCTCTAGTTTTATTTCTGGATTGAAGTTGGCCCTTGACCACTTTGATAACTTGAACCTCTCAAAGACAGAGAGCTCTCAGTTAACATCACTCTTCGCCATTGAAGATGATATCCTTGCTTTCCCGGATTAAGGAAAATCCACAGAGAAAGCCTCGTAATCAGAGATTCGGTGGCATGCCAGTTTCGTTTCGAAAAGACTGCTAAGGAAAAGGTCCTCGACATCTCAAAATTGGACTCCATCATATGGCATTTCTCCGGGAAGATCCTGAGAAAAGTATGATGTAAGACCCCAAGTGAAAGCAGTCTTCCAAGAAACTCGCTTTCTCCAGTAGAAACAAATGGCATCTCCAATAGAGAAGGTTGTGCAACTCTACAATTCAGACGACTGGGTTCCCCAGCAAGTCTGACATCAAAACTTTTTCCACTCAAATGGCATCTCCCCAGGAAAATTCGGCGAGAAGTTTGAAGGAAATCCGCTACGAATAGCGTCCCTTGTCAGTAAAGTTTATTGACGAAAGAAACTAAGACCAGTTCCTCGATAGGAAACCAGGATCGAGGGGAAGTTTACATCAGAAACTAAGACCAGTTCCTTGGTAGGAAACCAGGATCGAGGGGAAGTTTACATCAGAAACTAAGACCAGTTCCTTGGTAGGAAACCAGGATCGAGGGGAAGTTTACATCAGAAACTAAGACCAGTTCCTTGGTAGGAAACCAGGATCGAGAGGAAGTTTATTTAAGAAAACTGAGACTAGTTCCTTGGTTGAAAACCAGGATCGAGGGGAAGTTTACCTTTTCTAAGCATCATTGCTTAGCAAAAGAAGATGAATGAGATCTGCCATTCATAACTACCATCAAAATTTTGGGTATTCCGATATTTAATCCTCTTGCACCCCGAATGCCCGAATACCTTCGTCATTCACACCTTCATGTCCAAGAAGATTAAATAGGGGCATCTGTCATACCCCAAACTTTGACCACTTAGATTTCCCATCATTGTGCAAATCATCATCACAATATGGATGTACTTTCATGCCTCATCAATTGCCTCAAGGGTTGTTGAGCATTCACTACAATAAGAATTAGGGTTTCAAGCCCTCTCAGAGTTCTTAGACAAAGGATCAATCAAGGAATGACATGATCTTCAACTTGTCTAACTTCTCAAACATCCTCAATGGATCAAAAGGACTCCCACATCAAGCATCAAGCACAGGGCTGCTCCTTTCTAGGTGGATCAAGTCTCAAGATCGATAGTGTCACCAAATTAGGGTTTTGGTCGACCAGGGCATCCAGATGGAAAATTTTCATCTGGGCACAAGCCAATGATCCAAAACCTAACCTAATATACTCCATGTAACCTCATGGACCCAATCATCAAGTCAATTTTGCCTCAGGGGGTCCATTCATCAAAAATCAGAAATTAGGGTTTCTTGACCTAATTCACCCCTAAGTTGACTTTTGGGACAAACCATGAGCCAAGACCTCAAGAGAGGGTTTGAGAGTCTCTAATGAACTATATTGATCCATTTGGAACAATGGATTAATCCAAGAGGTTTGAGCAACAAGTCTCAATTTCATCTGCACCACAGTTAGGGTTTTAAGGAAAAAAGTCAACTGTAACTTTGACTTTTGACCAGGACATGCTCCCAAGCCCTATGACATGCATCAATATACCCTATGACACCCATGGAACATGTCCATCAAGTTTGATTTAGGTCAAGGACATGATTTCCTAAAGAATTGCACAGTTTGGAATTCATCTGATAAAAAGTCAACTGTGCACAAAAGTCAACTTTGACTTTTTGAGATTTTTCACCAAAATGGTTTTTTAACCCTAAAATGATGTTAATGTATGATTTTAATCATCATTCATCAAGTAAAATCAAGAAAAGTTGGGTAACTTGTAAAAGGGGTAACCATAAAAAACTTAGAAAATTTTCTAAGTTTAAAATAAAGTGGCTAGAGTACCAACTTTGGAGGGTCATAACTCCTAAACCACAAAGCCATTTTCTCCCATCCAAGGCTTGATTTGTAGATCTCATTGCCCTCTACAAAAACTTCAACTAGACCTAATTCCAATTCATTGGGGATTTTGAGTTATGGAGTGATCAAAATCAAGAAAAGTCACTTTGTTCCAACACTTAGTGAAAATTTCACTAAGTCAGATTTTACCCTACTTTTTGCCAAATGTAGGGGGATTTTTCACTTGGATTCAAAAGAGATCAAAACCTAATATGTTCAAACAATTGTTGTATCATGTAAGGGCTTTCCAAAATAGCCAAGAACATTACCAAATTCAATTTGAGCCATGAGATATGACATTGGAAAGTTGCCTTGCTGAAATCTGCCAAGGCAAGGCAGAATTTGCATTTTTGCTCGATTTGCCAAAATCAGCCAAATCCAAATGCTCCTATCCACTTGGACACCTCTGAGGATTGAATCTAATGGGGACAATCACTGAGCCAAGCCTCCAAAGTCTTTGGAACAAGAAATAACATGTTGAACCTATAATGGCCAAAATAGGGACAAGACTCCAATTTTGGATTGGAGCATTCAATGGAAGCATCAAGGTGGCATGGACTGAGCCATTCTCAACTGAATTCAGTCAAGACTTATCCAAGACCAAGGGAACCACAACCCTGTGCCCTAACCTCTAGTCAATGGCTAGAGGAGACTTGGATTTCCATTGGCCAACATTGAACAAACACCTACTGCAGTTGCCATTCATTGTGGATCCCAAAACAAACTTGCTCTACTATAAATAGAGCTCAATTGTGATCAGTTTGAGTACACCAAAGCCATCAAACAGATGTTTTCCTCAAAACCTCTTTCTCTTGGCAAAAATGCCTTCTTTAGCAAGGCAACTTTGAGTTTTTGAGCTTGAGAGCTTTTCCATCACAATCAATCACACACACACCTCATATATATCATATGTAAGTTGTGCAAACTATCACAAGTGACCTGTAATCACAAAATCACAAAGTCACCTCTCAAAACCTCAAAATAGGCTTTTGTTGCATTTTTCAAGCCATGTCTTTATTCAGTCATTTTCCAAACCAGATAAAACCTCAAACACTCCAAATATCATCCTTGAACTGTCCCAAATGATTCCCCTCATCTGGAACACCATTTGAGAGAGTTGCTATTTTGGTCACTTTTAACCCCTTTTGCAAGAAAGGGACTGTTTGTGTTTTTGCAGGTACCAATCAATTCCAATCATCCTAAAAGCTTCTAAGGGATCATTTGAGTGTGTCTAAAGCATCAAATCATTTCTGGAACAAGAGGTTTGACAGATTGCACAAAAGCTCCAAAATCTCAAAAAAAGAGGTAAGCCTCACAACTTGGAATCTTTGAATCATGCAATGCTTTGAAGTCCACTGATCATAAACATCTCATACATGTTGTAGATGTTGTGTTTGAGCTAATTCACCATGTAATCCATGCTTGTACCAAGTTGTAGCATAGAAAATGTAATTATAGGTCATTTTCAAAACCACTATCGGGTTTTGAGGAGGGAGTGTGATCTGAAAAAACTACCACCACCATTGGATTCCTTATGAAATTCTGGTCCAGATGCATATAAATTTTGTCTCAAACCATTAAGACTTGAGAAAGTTATGACCTTCACGTTTCTGAGCCAAAACTTGCCAAAACTTGCCTTGGGCCAGGCCTAAAACCAAGGCATGACTTGTATATTTGTTGTTTTGTTTCAAACAATGGATGTATCACCACCCCAGTGGTAAGGCGCGCGCCTTGTAACCTTGAGGTCTTGGGTTCAAACCCCACTTATGCCATTTTGTGTTTTTTCACATTTTGCCATTTTTTCCAATATTTTCATGGTTTATTAATTAATTGGAAAATTAATAACTCTTTCAATTTTAATTATTTTTTATTGGTTCTTTTTGCAAAAAATCACAAAAATGTTGAAATATTTTATTCCACAAAAAAATTGAGTTTATATTATTTATTTAATATAATTAGTATTTTTGTGAATAAATTCATTTTATTTGTTTTTAAACATTTTAAAATGAATATTCATCTTGAAAAATCAAGACCAAATGAGTTTTAATATCTCTTGTGATTTATACCTCATTTTTCAAACCTTAAACAAAAATCACAAGTGGTTTATTCAAACCTATTTGGTATTTTTCATTGATTTTCTTTAAATATTTACTTTTAAAGAATAAAATTAGGGTTTCTTTGATTTTCACTCAAACAAATCATTGTCAAACACTCATGGGCCTCTAATAGAGTGTAAGACCCAATCCTTTTTTGACCAAATCATTTTTGGGCCTCAGTATATTGTATAAGTCCCGATACCGTCAAAAACAAACGGCACGATCGTCGCCTTTTGAAAAATAACCCTGGGCCTCTCCTCGAGCTATAAGACCCATTCAAAACTTTTTGGGCCTCTAATAGAGTGTAAGACCCAACCCCCTTTTAACCAAAAACTTTGGGCCTCACTTATTGTATAAGTCCCTTCGCGTTAAAAGAAAATCTCGGCGCGATCGCCATTTCAAACGGAAAAACAAACTGGGCCTACCCTCGTGTAGTAAGACCTATTTCTTTTCTTTAAAAAATTTTGGGCCTCTTGAGAGAGTGTAAGACCCAACCCCCTTGTACAGAAAACATTTTGGGCCTCAGTCACTTGTATAAGTCCCTCTGTACAAATTCAAACAGTGCGCTCACTGATAAAACCCTGGGCCTCTCCTTGAGCTGTAAGCCCCAAATCTTTCTTTTTCAAAACACTTTCTCCTTTGATTTTGAATATATTGTTGTTTTCAATCTTTCTTTGTTGAACAACTAACCAAACAACATGGAAGCTCTACAACCGAGTAAGTGTTTATCCGCTTTCATTTACTGCTTTCACATACATATAACTGTATTGTGGGGATGTTTCACTGTAAGTCTTCTTTCATAAACTCATATCAACTGTGTAATAATAGTATAGATATTTCGAGTTTCCCCGGCAACTACGTCTAGAACTAGGTGATGCCGTTTCGTTTATTCATAGAAATAGACAACTAGATCCCCAATAGGATCACCAGATACAGTCTTCTCTTCGGCTGTCCTCATTAGGAATTGTCAAGAAACTCTACTCCCAGAGATGAATGTATTCTCCGTGAATGGAATCTTTGAGTTTCTTCCAAATTCTCGAACTTTCCTGGCTTTATCTATTCCTTGTGAATAGCCTGTCTTGAATTTCTCGGGGTTTGGGGACCCACGGGCTTCTTAAAAGCATCGGCCTCCTCTTGGACATCATACAAGGACCCACAGGCTTCCTAAAAGCAACCCCACCTCCTCTTGGGCTTAGTACAAGGACCCTACGGCTTCTTAAAAGTACTCACAGCCTCCTCTTAGGCTTCGTATAATGATATCGTCCTCCGAGAATGATAGCCTCCTCTTGGGCTTTGTACAAGGACCGATCGGCTTCTTAAAAGCGACCCCGCCTCCTCTTGGGCTTCGTACAAATTGTCCCGACGACCTCCTAGAGGTATAGGAACAGAACTTAGTCATCTGCATAGAACATTCCTTTCATAGAGTCTACTACTGTTTCTCAAAGCATGGTACAAAAGATGAAACTCTAGACTTGGACAGTCTAATCCCCTTGAGTCTCAAAGACTTTCTCAAAAACCCCTGCAAAAATAGGAAGAAAGCCCGCAGACTCGGACAGTCTCAATACCCTTCGGATTTCCCATTTCCTTAAAGAACAGGAATAACCCGGATCCTTGAATCAAATCCTGGAGTACAGTGTTGCTCATATAAGAACTGATTTTCTCTTTTAAAATCAGTATATTGGATCTGTCACTCAACTGAAACAGTTACAATAGCCTCCTCTTGGGCTTTGTACAATGATTCTCCCCAGCGGAGTGAAACAACGTTTAGCCTCTCTCTCGGGATTTGTACGAGACACATAAGAGACTCCCTCGATGAGTCAATCACCCCTTTCGCCTCCATCTCAGGCTTTATACGAGATACAAAAAGGTTCTTATTGAGCCAAACAGACAACAGCCTCCATCTCGGGCTTTATACGAGATACCAAACGACTCCATCGTTGAGTCAAAACCTTTTAGCCTCTCTCTCGGTGTAATACCCCAAAATTTGCCCTCTCATTTTCATATCATTTAGCATATACTTTCATTGCATTGCATTCCATTCAAGCATAGAAAAATAAAGCATTGCATTCAACATAGGACATGTGATCAAGGCATCTTCCTTTGGTTTGAGCTTTCAGAATATTATCAGTGAGCATCAAGGACCTCCGGTTGATCATGTTCTTTCTGCTTCATGACTTGTCTTCATTTCTAAGTTGTTCTCGGGGAATTGTTCTTGTATTGAGATTCTTGGTTATAAAGACAGGATATCTGTGGATTGAATTGCAAATCACTGGTCATGGTTGATTGAGCTTACTGATTGAATTGTGGAAATTCATTGAAGATATGAGTTTGGTGTAGAATGGGGCGTGTCGAGATTAGTTGTGTGGGCTACTTGAAATTCAAATTTCTACCATAAATCCATTATTCATTTCCATTTTTATTTATCCAATTCTTAAATCCATTTCCATTTAAAATTCCAAATATCCATTTTTATAATCCATTTCTATTTTTATCCATTTCTTGACCCACATTTTATTTCAATCCATTTTGCCTACATTTTCAAATCCATTTTAACTTCATTTCAAATCCAATACTCATCTAGATTTTAATTTGTCCATTCAAAACCATTTCAAATCCATAAGACCAATTCATGTTCGTTTTCTCATTCTAATCCAACTAAACCAGTTATATTTTTTATATCCAAAATCCATATCCAAAAGAATCAAATGTCCACAACTTAAATTCATCCCAAAGGAAATGAAATTGGAGCCGCATAACAGTAAAGTTGTAAATAAATGCAGCAGTGAAAATTCATAATAACAAATGGAGAGGAAATGTACTATAGCAGGAAAGGAAGAATCCGTAAAATATTCGCAGCAGGTGAATTATTCACACCAGTCATAACTGATAACGGATATCACTAGCATCAGGAGTGAAAGGGACAATAGAGTTTCAACAGAACGTTTAACCAATTTTCTCTCCTCTAACAGATATAACAATTCTGGACAATTCCAAAAACTCATAACAAAAAATGAATCCCAACTGATTCTAACAGAATTCACAAAAGGCCTAACAGAAACTAGGAGAATCCTCTAACAAACTTTCTTCTCTTCACTCTGAACTCTCCTCCCTCTCTCTCCTAGATTCAATATCCACCATCATCTTCTTTTCATATTTTTCATTCTTCGACCAACACTTCACTCCAAACTCACGAATTCTATATCATCTTCGATTCCAGAATCACCACTATCATCTTCAAGATTCTGCACTGAAATCCAACAATAACAAACCGTAATTCGCAATTTTCTTAAACCTTCTGAAATCCATCGCCAAGAACATGCATAAAAAAACATCACAAGAGCGATTCAACGAGAACAACAGAGAAGAAGAACAGGTCACGCGGAAAAGACGAATTCAAGAACAGTTCACAAATCATTCGCAAATTCAACATTCTACAACAACACGAAGAAGGAGTAGAAGAACGAGTTCGCGGCATCATCTCGAACTGCAGAAGCGTAAATCGAAAAGAGGAAGAGGAGCGGATTAAGAATCAATTCGTACCTGAACAACTTGAGCTCTTCGTCGATACCGGTAAACGTTCCTTTCTCTTTCGATCTCGATTAAGTCGTCGCGTCGCCGTCGTTTTCTATTTGAATGATGGAGTAAGGCTGAGGTGAGCCGAAGATGATGATAACGAGGTAGGTTGAATGTCGTGATAGCCGTGTCAGATGGTGGTCAGGGCAAAGAGATCCGACGTGGTTTTGATTTCCGGCTACAGAATGGTGTGAGCAGAGAAACGATACAAAGAAGGTGGCAGATACGAGCGAATGGAGAATGCGATGATGATGTTGTTATCGGCACAAGGAGGTTGATGTGGTTGGAGAGAGAGCGGACTAAGGTAATCGGAGGGAGAAGGCAAGCTCGTGGGGGAATGAAAGATACCGGCGCGGTGTTGTTTTTCCGGCAAGGTCTTTAGGATTCCAGCGACGTTAATTGTGTAGGAAGGGAGAGACGTTTGAGAGAGAGATGAATGTTAAAAAACTGAATGGGTTTGGTTCACCTTATTCTTATGTAAGGACATCAAGAGGAGATAAGGTTTGGTGGCAGTGGTCCACTTCGGCGGTGACACTTGTCACCGTTCGGTAGGTCCTGATCAAATCACACGCGTGCAGCCCCATGGCCCTTACCATGCGCCCACACATCTGGACTCTTAGGTGGATTTCCTGAGATTGATCCAACAGCTCAGATGGAGTCTTAGATCATGAGGGACTACCGTGTGCCCCAGGCCCTAAGTTCCTTGGGCCTATCCTGTTTTTGCTATTCACACCGTATGCCTGAGCCCAATAGGGAAATTAACTAGGAACTTTACTGGTACGCACCCCCGTATCTTTCAATGTTTCTTTTGGTTTATATTTTTGTGCATGTTTCATAATGTGGTATTAAAAATAGCTAACTTCATCCTAAAATTCCAATTAAATTCATGTATGTTGTTAGAATTGTTAATTAATTTTTGGATATTTTTAATTCCATTTTGGGGGCTGTTTGGTATTTTTCTGGAATTTTGGAACGGAATGTGTTCTTAATGGTGTATCTTGTGATGTAGGTCGTAGAATGTGATTTTCCCTTGACAATTTGGAGCTGATTTTTGTGTACATTTAGGCATTCGATTGTTTAACATCATGGTGATAGATTGGTGCATTGTACTTGAGTTTTGGGTTACTTTTGAAGTTAACCTTTGGAGCCTTAGTTCGTATGACCATCATTGACGTTTGCGCTACGTTTGTAATTATTTGAGGGATTTTAGTGCATGATGTGAACCCTATATTTTGCATGTGATCACCCACTGTCTATGGCATGATATGATCAATTACTCATAATTTTCAAGAGCATTTTGCTATTTTTCACTCATTTTCCAATGCGAACCGAACATGTTGACGCATGCTTAGAAATAGGTCTTGGTTTGGCGCTTGTGTGAGGGCACTTTGAGCTAATGTTGAATATGAGTTTTAGAACATTATTAAGTGTATTGAGAGGTACAATTAAGACATGCTTGAGTATTTCCTTTGATCATTTCGCATGCTTTAAATGATGCCTACTTTGTGTGTACGTGAACTTGAATTTGTGTTTCACTTTGGCCACTTATTTTGATGCCACTTGTATGCCATGTTCATGATTGTTTTTAGGATTCAATTAGGACATTTTATAGGTCATTTGCCTCTGGTGTGTGAGCTTTAACATTGCCTTATCATGTCATTTCACTTGCCTTACTTGAGTGACAATTTTACATACTTGTATGAGAAGTTTAAATGTGATTTTGCTCATGGAATGAATTGACTTTGGAGAGAGAGTTTAATGCAAACCTTTGTGACACTTTGAGATGGACTTTAAGCATGCGTATAAGTTGTTTCACTCCTGACCTTGGTCCATTTTCACGTTTTAATCCAAATCATCTAACTTGTGATGGCTTTCTTTTGTTGGTTTACCTTTAACTTCAAGGTAGATTAGTCTTGTAGCATAGTTGTAACTTGACTTGTAATTTCATAATCCTTTTAGGTCTTTCACTTTGACTAGTGTGACTCAAATGTACATAGCCATTAGACTTAGGTTTCATGTTGTACATACACTCTCTTGTTATTACTAATGTCTTTGGTTCACATGTGCAAGGTACATAAAGGAGACATTCCAAAGGTGGCTTGACCATTTCATTTTGTAAATAAAAACTTGTTTCTAACTTGGTTTGCCATTTGTTTATAGGTGCTTTCGTGACTTGCTTTCGTTGCGCTTTCGTTGCTTTGCTACGGATTCATATCCGTTTGGTAGAACTTCTTATCTCTTCACTTATCTTTAATTCTTTCAAATGCCATGAGAAGTAGGAATAGCAAATTCCATGATAAGTAGGATTGTATGGAAATCCCTCAAGTGAGGCCATGATTGTGCTTGTTTGATATTGTGCTGAAGACCTCTAAGGAGGCAATTGACGGAAGGCAGGGTTCGCAATCGACCCCCGTTATTCTAGTCGAGTCGTTCTTAGCTCTCATTACATGATTGAAGCTTTGAACATCACCTGCTCCTGTTATCGAGTCAGTCAAGTGGAAGATAGGGTTCGCAACCGACCCCCACTCATTGTCATTAGCTCACATCGACCGATGTTGACGCTTATGTGATCTCATTCACATCTTTTTTATTGATCTACTTTGATATTTGATATCATTGTATAGTTTGTTTTAGCTTTTGCTTCCTCATTAGGATACCTATTCTAACTTGTCCAAGTTAGATAGGTTAGAAAACATAACATAGGACTAACACTGTTTATTCTTCCGTTTGCTTTTAATTCATTTTGTGATTGATTTATCCTGTGTTTACTTGTCTGATGACATGATCCCGTAGGATTCCTAGCTCCACTTAATTTTGGATTAAGTCGGAGGTAGGAGAGACATTAGGATAGCAATCCGTGTAAGCTAACATTAGGTAGACTCCCCTTTCTTACCTCAACCATAGGGCCATCATTGTATGATAACATCAGGACCTAGTTTCCCCTTAGCATTTTTCTTTCAAACCTTTTGAGTCTCTTCTTCTCATCTTATAACAAAAAGTGAAAGATACTTAATAAAGGCATAACACCTATTGTATTTAGGCCTTTCATGTGGGAACGAGGAAGTGTGGGGTCTTCTCTCACTTTCTTGGAATGTTTAGTATACGTCCCGTCTTGGGTCGATATGCGAGGCATTCGATCCTATATGAGGGACTTAAATACAATACTTGTTACAAAACACAAAAACATTCAAAACAATTCTCTCCTAAAAGACAAAAACAAACAACAACGTCTTTCCTTCGGGAATTCTCTTCTCCTATTATTCATTCTCAGCGTACGAACATGCTCCTACTCGTTCTCTTGCAAGATGGTAACACACTCGGACCAGCGAGCCTGCAACACCAGAGCTAGAACGTCAGCCGTTCCCTAAAAAACACAAACAATCCATCCCTAGTGAGGGGAACTACGTCGCTCTGATTCTCATGTTCCCGATGAGATACGTAGGCAGTGGGGGTAGGGCCCATTCGAGCACTTCTTTTATTTTCCCTACATTTGTTTCTCCTTCTCTTTCCTTTCCTTTTCCAGTATCTTTTCTATCACCCTTTGACCGAAGTAGCAAGCGTGGATCCCATCGGGTACGATGGACGCGTGGGGGTGCTAATACCTTCCTCGCGCGTAACCGACTCCCGAACCCAGTTCTCTTGGTCGTAAGACCATGCTTTTCCTTCCCTTTAGGTTTATGCGGTGTTCCCTTTCCCTCTCTTGGGATAAATACACATTGCTGGCGACTCTGTTTCGGTGCCACTTTCGCGTTTGTACTTGGATGAAAATCCCGGGAGCGACAGCTGGCGACTATGCTGGGGACAGGTTGACCTATTGCTGGTCCATCCTAAGCGAGTCGATCCTAGCGCTTGTTTGCTTTTCTTTCATTGGGTGTTTACTGTTATCTTGTATTTGCTGTTTACTGTATTTTATTACTTGTACCATATTTACAGCATGTTAGCATTTACATTTCATATATTATACTGTGTTGCACTGTTCTGTCTGTTTGGCGGGATGGGATTTCTGAGAGATGAGCCCATTACCAAGGCTTGAGTGCACACTTAGATTTAGAGTGGAGAGTAGTGGGACCTACGTACCATCTGTGTACGTTGGGTAATCACGAAATTCACAGCCAGACGAGGCTATCTTGGGACATGTTCTGACGTGCGTATCTTGCGCATTTGAGGATGTCGATCTAGAGAGCTGTCGACTCTGGTGACCATTCCCGAGGACTCAGTTGCGGCACTCCTCCCGAGATGTGACAGTGACAGACCACATTATGTGGCAAACTCATTGCACATTCTCGATCCGAGGACCCAATGCTGGGAACTCGCTATAGGATCTTTTTTGAAAGAGAATCAGTGGAGACACTCCTCGATTGGCGATAGTACTGTACCCCGAGGGATGAATGTACTATTTCTTCTCGACCTCAGTGCCAAAAGCTGAGGATCTTTCATTTTGGAGAATCAGTTGAGGCCTCCTCGGTCGATGATGATGCCAAACCAGAAATGGTGAACGTATCATCATTTCTCGACCTGAGAGCCCGGGATACTGAACATCCTAGTACCCACATGTGAGAGGGGCGGGTTGTTTACAGGTTTGCAGGTAACCTTAACCTTCAACATACCCGGTATTTTGGATTTCCTATCAGTGTGGACTCATCAGCCTGGTATTATGATATTCCGATTATTTCGGTACCCTGATTATGCCGATATGCTGGCATCCCCATATTCTGATCACACCGGTTTTCTGTTTATTTTGGTATTCTGATTATGCCAATATCTCAGCATTCTGGTATTTTGACTAGTCGGATATTCCAGTATTCCGGTATTTTCTTCAGAACAGACCTATGAGCTTATTCAGCCATCAGCACAGCAGTTATCCAGATTATATGGAAGCTTTGATCCCATGCCTGTCGCATTTGCATCGTCATTTTTGCATACATGTTCTTGTATTTCCAAGGGATATTAACTTTGAGACTTGCCACTAAGAGTTTCCATCTATTTCTTGTGGTTAGTGTAAGAATTTTTTTTTTTTTTAATCAAAGCATAATGATCCCTTGGAAATATTCAAACATGGCATTCCGCATTGCATTCTCATACTCATATGCATAACAGGTGTTCCGGAGCGAATTTATCATTCTGACTGGGTATTCTCTGCCGAAAGGCCAACATGACTTCTTCCAATTACTCGATTCACCACAATCAAGGGTCAGATGTGGAACAACTCCGAGCGGAGGTGACTGAGATGAAGGCCCAAATGGGGCATTTTATGGTGGACATTCAGGCGTTGTCCCAAGGTCAGGAACTGCTGAGAGAAGAAGTCAACCGGATAAAGACTCAGATGGGCCGGGTTATGGAAATTCTGAATGAAGTGTTAAGAAAGGAAGACAATCAAGTGCCCGCTTCCGCAACAAAGGTTCTTATTCCTCCCATCTCTTTGGGGTCTCTTCTAGACCATGGATCGCCTCATAAATCATCTCCACCGTCAGAGCTTTTTCATCACCAACTGTTTCTTGAGGGTCTTAATCCAGAGAAGACTGAGAAAAAGTTTGATCCGATCCCGATGCCGTACGCTCAGTTGCTTCAGCACTTGCTCAAGTTTCAGCTAATTGAATTGATCGATGCAGGACCTCCACACACCAAGTTTCGTATGGGTTCTAATGTCCGTGATAGGTGTGAATTCCATTCAGGGGTACCTGGTCATGATGTTGAAAATTGCAAGATGCTCAAGTATAAGTTCCAAGGGCTCATTGATTCAGGGGCAATCAAGTTTGCGCCCATCAGCCCTGTCAAGCGAAAGGCGTTCCTTTAACTGCTGCTAAAGAGGCGGATATTCCTTCTACCTCTCAGGGACCCTCCTCAATCCAGAAGCCTTGGGTTCTGAAATTATCACATCAGCAAATCACAGCTGGGACCCTTCCGGTTGCATCCTTTCATCATCAACAGAAGTAAGAAAGGGTTTTTGATCCTCTACCGATTTGTCATACCGAATTACTTCAGCAACTGCTTCAGTTAAGATTGATTGAGCTCCGGAAGTTGACTCCTCTTGCAAAGCTTCCAAAAGGATGGGATGCTAAGGCTCATTGTGATTTTTACTCAAGGGCACCAGGCCATGATATTGAGGGGTGTAGAGCATTCCAGCACCAAGTACAAGACTTAATTGACTCTAAAGCAATCGAGTTTGGACCAGCTGGCTTGAAGGTATCAGGTGATCTTACGCCAGTAGCTGCGAAGGAAGTGAGTATTCCTTCCCCTTCTCTAGGGTCTACCTCAGGTCACGGGTGTATTCCTCAGCTTCAGGTCTCAAAGTCATCACGTCAGCAACCTTTGTTTGTGGGGAGAGAAATACAGGGCCAGACTAGGCGCCCGAATCAGCAGCAGCAAGATTATCAGCAGCGGAGGCAACTCAGACCAAGGAAGCCCAAGAGGATATTTGATCCTATTCCTATTCCTTACAGTCAGTTATTGGCTCGCTTGCTCAAGAGTTCACTGATCCAGCTGAGGAAGGCCATGCCCGTGCCATACCCCATTCCTCCGGACTATGACATGAGTGCTAGCTGTGAGTTCCATTCAGGAACGTTTGGGCGCACACTTGATAACTGTAATGTGTTCCATCACAAGGTGCAGGATTTGATTGACTCAAAGGTTATCACCCCAGACGGTACCTCCACAAGGTGAAGCTTCTGTATCAGGGTGAGCACTAGAAGCTACAAGAACATCACCAGAAGTGGTCAGTCCAAACGGAGCCAAGCCTCCTCAACAAGGACAATCATTTAGCTTCTTTACTGCATTTTCATATGTAGCTTTATTTGTTTGTTTAAACAATGTTTGCATGTAAAAATTTGTTTGCTCTTAAATGACGATCATAATACAATAAGCATGTTTTTCTTGAAGTAATCCATTCGTATTCACTCATAAGTTTGTATATGTGCATTGCAATACCAACTGTTGTGCTTAAACTCTATGAGGGAGGATGATGATCGGAAAACGCAAAAATCTCTAATTGTGTGCTTTTGAACAAAACCCTGTTGAGGATGTACAGGCATTGTTTCAACCCCCCAAACACTGGAGATATAAGGGAGATAGACCCTCGTTAACCATTTTGAGCCTTGAAGTAGGAGTTTCTTTCGTATGAAAAAACCCTCACATTTAACCCAGGGGTAGGGTAGACGTCAGTTAATTTGACCGAGCATTCAAATTTCAAAAGGAGTGTGCATCTGAGGATCCATTACCTTCTATTCCACCATCAAGAGGTCAAGAGATGTGAAACCACAATGGTTATCCATCAACAATCAAAGAGTGAGGTAGTCACAACCCTTTCAACAAAGTCAAGACAAGCCAGTGTCACACGACGTGTTCAAGAAAAAAGAAAGAGAATAAAAAAAAAAGAGAAATGAAAAAGCCCGCTAAGTTGAAACTTGAAAACAGGCAACTTAGGCAAAAGTTAGGGCATCCCGCTGGACTCCAAAATCAAAGATTCAAAAGAATATGTCCAGGCAAAAGTTAGGGATAAGCAAAAGAATTTGAAAGCGAAATGCGAAAAGGATTACAAAAGGAAAATCCTCGAGCAAGAACAAAGTCGTGTGACTACGAACAAAAGACAAAAGGGATGGCTGTCACTCCAAAGCCTCATTAGGTCTCAAACCATCAGATGCATGGGTTCCTTAAAGATCACAAAATCTTTTTGAGAGATGAGCGCTTGTGCAGATTAGCTGAACGTAGGACTGGAGAACATCACGAAGAGTGGGTGGGCACCGATAAACTTTGAGCCTTAAATCCTTTTTTCTCAAAGCCGTGAACCAGGCCACGATACAACCCTCAAAAGTCCTAATTGAAACAGGGTTTATTTTGAAAGCATACTACCGAGAGATAGCGTTCCTGACTCCTATGAGTTGTGCTAAAAGATCTTTGTTGGTGTTGCATGTGCATTGCATTCTTTCATTCAAAAATTAATGTCGTATCCTAACCCGTGATTCGCTCACAAAAGGGGTTTGCGACGTCTTTTCAGTAAAACTTCAAGATTAACATGTGTGTTGCATTAGAATTTTTCATTCTCAGAATAAAACATTTTCTGCTTGCATACATTTGTTTGACATCAAAAGAAGTTTACACATGGAAATTTAGTCCAGAAGCTTAATCTTGCCGAGTTGAGAAGCCTGAAACTCCCGAAGGACAGCCATATCCTATGGTACTTCCTCAGGAAACTCTGTTGAGCAGAAGCCTTCCCAACAAGTTATGTTAAGACGTAGTCGATCCAGGTCAGTCACGTCGAATCCTCTCTTTAAGGTGTAGCCAATCTGAGCCAATCATGTCGAGAAATCTCTTCAAAGTTCAGCTAAACTAGGGCAATCACTTTGAGATTAACATCTCTCCAAAGGAAGGTATTCTGGGTCTTCTTTCGAAGATCAGTAGTCAGGGGCAAAGCTACTTCAAGGTTCATACTGGGGCAGGCCATCCCAAGAGCATGAGAAATTAGTACATCCAGACGATTGGTCAGCCTATCCAGGGTTCAGAGTATTGGGGCAGAATATCTCACGATGATATGAGATTGTTCATGAATCTTCTCGAGACGAATTTCTCTGTAGACCATACGGTCTGAGGCAGTTACGTCGAGATCCGACGAATCTCTCCAAGAGTTTGAAGACATTGAGGCGTCTGGATGTCAAGTCTTCTGTATAATCCTCTTGAGGCATTTTCTTTTGGTGGACCATGTTGGTCTGGGGCAAATGAAAGAAAAAATTGTTGGTCACGCATATGCAGTCAGTCAACCAAAAGGTTTGAAACAAAGGGGCATTCCAACCCCAGGCATTTATGGTCCCCTGTTCTCAACAGGCTTCATTAATCGTGTATCCAGCAAGAGATTGTATACAAACCTTTCTCCCCAATAAGTGGTGGTCAGATTTAGATTTTCTTAGTTGCAGAAGTCATATCCAGCCTGGGGGCATGTGTGCATATCCTTTTGTTTGCAAGTAGCAGCCTCGTACTAGGCTCA
Source organism: Lathyrus tuberosus (assembly GCA_022829125.1). Lineage (NCBI taxonomy): Eukaryota > Viridiplantae > Streptophyta > Magnoliopsida > Fabales > Fabaceae > Lathyrus > Lathyrus tuberosus. The sequence continues at coordinate 1,945,168 of JALAZF010000285.1, read as the reverse complement.
AAGGCAAGATTGAAGTTTTTTCGAGATCATGGGATCATGCCTTCTAGACGAGTAATCACTTATGCCCACGCAGAAGACTGGGGCAATCATGTTCAGGAGAGGGTTCACATGTCACCCTTTTTGTCACAACGTTTGCTGATTGAGTCCATCATTCAGTTGACGGTCGTTCACGACGTCTCGATATTCGGTGAATTGAGTTCAACGGGGTATCATTGTATCTTATTAAGTTGATTCTCTCATACAGTATTTCCAACAGCTACAAGCTTTTCCGTGTCGATAACGGTTGCGAATCCCCAGTAGAGTTGCTTCGCAGGCACCGAAGTTGATGGTTAATCCCCAGTGAGATCGCCAAGAGTTTGAAGATGCTTAATCTCCTGTAAAATCCTCTTATGACGTTTCTTCAGGTAAGTCTTGGAGCAGGAAGCAAGTTGTTGACTTTCCTAAGCATGGGGCATTTTGAATTTCCCCAGCAGGAGATATTCCAGATCTATTATCCCCAGTAGAGTTTGAAGACATTTGGTCTTCTGTAAAATCCTCTCAAAAGGCGTTCCCCAGCACGAGACGCTTTGAAGCAGTTTTCCCCGGCAGAGTTGGTTATAAACTCATTATCCCCAACGGAGTCGTCATACGGCAAGTTCGCCTAACATGGGGCATTGTGGTACTTATCCTAAGCTTGACAGTCATATTCCTCAGTAGACTACAATGGGGTTGCTTTGGGTTTCCCAGCAGATTTCTAGGGACTCTTTCCCAGCAAGTTGCAGTGAAATGTTCTGACCAGGATTTGCATATACCCGACAGAGTAGCCTTGATTCCCAGCAAGATCGTATCTCTGGTATGGGTTTCCCCACAGAGTTTAGGATTGAGTCTTATCAACAATAATTCCCTGCTGAATTGTTTTCTCTCCCCACAGAGTTCGACAATTTGACAGTAATTTACCCAGCAAGGTCTAAATAGATCGAGGGAATCTCTTCTTCAGCAAAGTGTCGGCATATGATATTACCCAGCCGGTGGTGTAATTCTCAGCATTGCTCATTTACAACTCAAAGTCCAATTTATTTTTGGCATACAGACAATCGTTCGTATTATTCCAGCAGGTGGGATAGTATTGCAGATGATTGTTCCAGCAGGTGGGATGATCATACAGACAGTTTGTTCATATTATTCCAGCAAGTGGGATAGTATTGCAGATGATTGTTCCAGCAGGTGGGATGATCATACAGATAGTTTGTTCATATTATTCCAGCAGGTGGGATAGTATTGCAGATGATTGTTCCAGCAGGTGGGATGATCATACAGATAGTTTGTTCATATTATTCCAGCAGGTGGGATAGTATTGCAGATGGTTGTTCCAGCAGGTGGGGTGATCATTATATACAATCGTTCGTACTATTCCAGAAGGTGGGATGGTATTACAGATGGTTTTTCTAGCAGGTGGGATGATCATTATATACAGTAGTTTATATTGTTCCAGCAGGTGGGATGGTGATAACACGAAAATGTATCGTATTTTTGCCTTGATTTACATTCGATTATTATATCATTTCCGTCTAAATTCCAATTATTCCACAAGTATTCGAGTGTTTTCGCAGGTATTTCATTTCTCAAACTAAAAATGAGCAAAGTGCAGAAAAATAACAAAACAAGGAGAAAACAGGGAGAAATAACAGAAAAATCAGAGAAAATGGAAAATGGTGTGTGTGACGACCGTCACACACACGCCACGACCATCATGCATATCAACCACACCACGACCGTCACAAGAACGCCACGATCGTCATGGACTCAAAATACACCACGATCGTCACATGATCACCACGGTCGTCACGCGCGCAGAGTAAGTTATAATGTTCAGAACAGAACGTAGCCACGAAGGAAGTCATGCACATGTTCAACTCAATTCCCTGGATTCTCTCAACCTCAATTCCAACTGCACCTCAACTCAGTCTCCCGTAATACTCTCTCCATGAGGCCACTACTCTTAAATACTCTCCAACGGAAGTTACAAGGGACTCTATAAAAGGGAAGCAGTCGTCACAGAAAAAGGCTCTCTCCCGGCTCTCGGCCATTTTTCCTTGTTTAGTATTTAGGCAGAAATTTTACCATGTAAAAGTGGTAGTTTCTCACATCGAGGAACTACCACACCATTAGTCTTAGGATTTGTTTCATTTGTTTCAATTTCAGTTCCAGTTATTTTACGCCAAGATTATTCTGCATTATTTCAGAAGCAATACCAGTTTTCCTTTTTGCATTATTAACAGGTTTCATTTTATTGCTTTATTATTATTTTCATTTATCGTTGTTAATTTAATTACCATGTTATCTTTAATTGCAACCGTTATGTTTAATTCGTTTTTACTTAATTCCATGATTGGCTAAATAGTTTAGAGTCCGGTGTATGAGGATCGTCGTTACCGACGGGACTCGGTAGAAAATAATAGGTGCGAGCTTATGATTAAAAATCCTGTTTTGGTTTTAATTTCCAAGTATAATTTAAATAACTTTGTCACGAGAGTGAGGTTATTTAACACGATTTTGTCACGAGAGTGAGAAATTAATTAAGGTTAGAGTCGGCACTGCGAGAGCGTGGGGATCGAACCGGATAGTGGAAATTAGGCACCATATCTAAATACAGCAGGAGCGCTTAAGATGTTGGTTAGGATATTATTGGCTTTCAAAACGTATTTCTTAGTTACCGGGCGAGCGGGAGCAAAATCTTAGGATTAGGAAGTATGGCTTTAGTTAATACCGCGAGAGCGTGAGGCAGAGTCTTTAAGTTGGTATATTCTACGGAACTAAGTTATAGTCGAAATTAGTACTCGAATTATACAAAGTCCCTTAGGAGCGCGGAATCCATATTCCGGTCTCTCTTTCTCTATTATATTTACTTCGTTTTATTTTCAGTTCTAGTCTTAGTTTCCCTTTTATCAATTATTATTAGCCTTAGCTTTACATCGCGGCAATAGATAACGGTAGGTTGACATTGGTCTCTGTGGGTTCGACAATCTTTTATATTACTTCGATAAATCCGTGCGCTTGCCGAGCATCAGATGGTGATAAACAACTATATTCTCGGCAAAGTCCAACGTTGGTTTGGCAAAGCTTCCAAAGCCGGTTTGGTAAGCATCGAAGTCCAATGTTAGTTTGGCAAAGCTGCAAAAGTCCATCTGAGGATGGAAAGTTTGAGATTCCAAAGCCGGTTTGGTAATCATTGAAGTCCAACGATAGATTGGCAGAAATCCAACACGAATTGGTAAAAGTCCATTGTTTAGAATGGCAGAGCAGCTAAAGTCCACCAGTTGAGTGGCAAGCCAGTAGTCGTCTGGCGTCGTTCAAAAAGACATTGTTGAAAGTCTATCCATAGAGTGGCAAGCTAGTAGTCGTCTGGCGTCGTTCAAAAAGACATTGTTGAAAGTCCACCAGTTGAGTGGCAAGCCAGTAGTCGTCTAGCGTCGTTCAAAAAGACATTGTTGAAAGTCCATCCATAGTATGGCAAGCCAGTAGTCGTCTGGCGTCGTTCAAAAGACAGATCTCTCCGACAACATTTCATTGAAGATTCAATCCAGCGGTCTCGTTGGGTTTATATCCCTTTTGTTCTTCGTCATCCAGAGCGAATTTTTGGTTATATTTGGTATTCAATCACTATATACCTTGAAAGTCTGACAGCAATCGCTATCATTCGTTCAGGTCTACAGTGATTGAATAGGGGCAGCTGTAATACCCCAAAATTTGCCCTCTCATTTTCATATCATTTAGCATATACTTTCATTGCATTGCATTCCATTCAAGCATAGAAAAATAAAGCATTGCATTCAGCATAGGACATGTGATCAAGGCATCTTCCTTTGGTTTGAGCTTTCAGAATATTATCAGTGAGCATCAAGGACCTCCGATTGATCATGTTCTTTCTGCTTCATGACTTGTCTTCATTTCCAAGTTGTTCACGGGGAATTGTTCTTGTATTGAGATTCTTGGTTATAAAGACAGGATATCTGTGGATTGAATTGCAAATCATTGGTCATGGTTGATTGAGCTTACTGATTGAATTGTGGAAATTCATTGAAGATATGAGTTTGGTGTAGAATGGGGCATGTCGAGATTAGTTGTGTGGGCTACTTGAAATTCAAATTTCTACCATAAATCCATTATTCATTTCCATTTTTCTTTATCCAATTCTTAAATCCATTTCCATTTAAAATTCCAAATATCCATTTTTATAATCCATTTCTATTTTTATCCATTTCTTGACCCACATTTTATTTCAATCCATTTTGCCTACATTTTCAAATCCATTTTAACTTCATTTCAAATCCAATACTCATCTTGATTTTAATTTGTCCATTCAAAACCATTTCAAATCCATAAGACCAATTCATGTTCGTTTTCTCATTCTAATCCAACTAAACCAGTTATATTTTTTATATCCAAAATCCATATCCAAAAGAATCAAATGTCCACAACTTAAATTCATCCCAAAGGAAATGAAATTGGAGCCGCATAACAGCAAAGTTGTAAATAAATGCAGCAGTGAAAATTCTTAACAACAAATGGAGAGGAAATGTACAATAGCAGGAAAGGAAGAATCCGTAAAATATTCGCAGCAGGTGAATTATTCACACCAGTCATAACTGATAACGGATATCACTAGCATCAGGAGTGAGAGGGACAATAGAGTTTGAACAGAACGTTTAACCAATTTTCTCTCCTCTAACAGATATAACAATTCTGGACAATTCCAAAAACTCATAACAAAAAACGAATCCCAACTGATTCTAACAGAATTCACAAAAGGCCTAACAGAAACTAGGAGATTCCTCTAACAAACTTTCTTCTCTTGACTCTGAACTCTCCTCCCTCTCTCTCCTAGATTCAATATCCACCATCATCTTCTTTTCATCTTTTTAATTCTTCGACCAACACTTCACTCCAAACTCACGAATTCTGCATCATCTTCGATTCCAGAATCACCACTATCATCTTCAAGATTCTGCACTGAAATCCAACAATAACAAACCGTAATTCGCAATTGTCTTAAACCTTCTGAAATTCATCGCCAAGAACCTGCATAAAACAACATCACAAGAGCGATTCAAAGAGAACAACAGAGAAGAAGAACAGGTCACGCGGAAAAGACGAATTCAAGAACAGTTCACAAATCATTCGCAAATTCAACATTCTACAACAACACGAAGAAGGAGTAGAAGAACGAGTTCGCGGCATCATCCCGAACTGCAGAAGTGTAAATCAAAAAGAGGAAGAGGAGCGGATCAAGAATCGATTCATACCTGAACAACTTGAGCTCTTCGTCGATACCGGTAAACGTTCCTTTCTCTTTCGATCTCGATTAAGTCGTCGCGTCGCCGTCGTTTTCTATTTGAATAATGGAGTAAGGCTGAGGTGAGCCGAAGATGATGATAACGAGGTAGGTTGAATGTCATGATAGCCGTGTGAGATGGTGGTCAGGGCAAAGAGATCCGGCGTGGTTTTGATTTCCGGCTACGGATTGTTGTGAGCGGAGAAACGATACGAAGAAGGTGGCAGATACGAGCGAATGGAGAATGCGATGATGATGTTGTTATCGGCGCAAGGAGGTTGATGTGGTTGGAGAGAGAGCGGACTAAGGTAATCGGAGGGAGAAGGCAAGCTCGTAGGGGAATGAAAGATCCCGGTGCGGTGTTGTTTTTCCGGCAAGGTCTTTAGGATTCCGACGACGTTAATTGTGTAGGAAGGGAGAGACGTTTGAGAGAGATGGATGTTAAAAAACTGAATGGGTTTGGTTCACCTTATTCTTATGTAAGGACATCAAGAGGAGATAAGGTTTGGCGGCGGTGGTCCACTCCGGCGGTGACACTTGTCACCGTCCGGTAGGTCCTGATCAAATCACATGCGTGCAGCCCCATGGCCCTTACCATGCGCCCACACATCTGGACTCTTAGGTGGATTTCCTGAGATTGATCTAACAGCTCAGATGGAGTCTTAGATCATGAGGGACTACCGTGTGCCCCAGGCCCTAAGTTCCTTGGGCCTATCCTGTTTTTGCTATTCACACCCTATGCCTGAGCCCAATAGGGAAATTAACTAGGAACTTTACTGGTACGCACCCCCGTATCTTTCAATGTTTCTTTTGGTTTATATTTTTGTGCATGTTTCATAATGTGGTATTAAAAATAGCTAACTTCATCATAAAATTCCAATTAAATTCATGTATGCTGTTAGAAGTGTTAATTAATTTTTGGATATTTTTAATTCCATTTTGGGGGCTGTTTGGTATTTTTCTGGAATTTTGGAACGGAATGTGTTCTTAATGGTGTATCTTGTGATGTAGGTCGTAGAATGTGATTTTCCCTTGACAATTTGGAGCTGATTTTTTTGTAAATTTAGGAATTCGATTGTTTAACATCATGGTGATTGATTGGTGCATTGTACTTGAGTTTTGGGTTACTTTTGAAGCTAACCTTTGGAGCCTTAGTTCGTATGACCATCATTGACGTTTGGGCTACGTTTGCAATTATTTGAGGGATTTTGGTGCATGATGTGAACTCTATCTTTTGCATGTGATCACCCACTGTCTTTGGCATGATATGATCAATTACTCATAATTTTTAAGAGCATTTTGATATTTTTCACTCATTTTCCAATGCGAACCGAACATGTTGACGCATGCTTAGAAATAGGTCTTGGTTTGGCGCTTGTGTGAGGGCACTTTGAGCTAATGTTGAATATGAGTTTTAGCACATTATTAAGTGTATTGAGAGGTACAATTGAGACATGCTTGAGTATTTCCTTTGATCATTTCGCATGCTTTAAATGATGCCTACTTTGTGTGTACGTGAACTTGAATTTGTGTTTCACTTTGGCCACTTCTTTTGATGCCACTTGTATGCCATGTTCATGATTGTTTTTAGGATTCAATTAGGACATTTTATAGGTCATTTGCCTCTGGTGTGTGAGCTTTAACATTGCCTTACCATCTCATTTCACTTGCCTTACTTGAGTGACAATTTTATATACTTGTATGAGAAGTTTAAATGTGATTTTGCTCATGGAATGAATTGACTTTGGAGAGAGAGTTTAATGCAAACCTTTGTGACACTTTGAGATGGACTTTAAGCATGCGTTTAAGTTGTTTCACTCCTGACCTTGGTCCATTTTCACGTTTTAATCCAATTCATCTAACTTGTGATGGCTTTCTTTTGTTGGTTTACCTTTAACTTCAAGGTAGATTAGTCTTGTAGCATAGTTGTAACTTGACTTGTAATTTCATAATCCTTTTAGGTCTTTCACTTTGACTAGTGTGACTCAAATGTACATAGCCATTAGACTTAGGTTTCATGTTGTACATACACTCTCTTGTTATTACTAATGTCGTTGGTTCACATGTGCAAGGTACATAAAGGAGACATTCCAAAGGTGGCTTGACCATTTCATTTTGTAAATAAAAACTTGTTTCTAACTTGGTTTGCCATTTGTTTATAGGTGTTTTCGTGACTCGCTTTCGTTGCGCTTTCGTTGCTTTGCTACGGATTCATATCCGTTTGGTAGAACTTCTTATCTCTTCACTTCTCTTTAATGCTTTCAAATGCCATGAGAAGTAGGAATAGCAAATGCCATGATAAGTAGGATTGTATGCAAAGCCCTCAAGTGAGGCCATGATTGTGCTTGTTTGATATTGTGCTGAAGACCTCTAAGGAGGCAATTGACGGAAGGCAGGGTTCGCAATCAACCCCCGTTATTCTAGTCGAGTCGTTCTTAGCTCTCATTACATGATTGAAGCTTTGAACATTACCTGCTCCTGTTATCGAGTCAGTCAAGTGGAAGATAGGGTTCACAACCGACCCCCACTAATTGTCATTAGCTCACATCGACCGATGTTAACGCTTATGTGATCTTATTCACATCTTTTTTATTGATCTACTTTGATATTTGATATCATTGTATAGTTTGTTTTAGCTTTTGCTTCCTCATTAGGATACCTATTCTAACTTGTCCAAGTTAGATAGGTTAGAAAACATAACATAGGACTAACACTGTTTATTCTTCCGTTTGCTTTTAATTCATTTTGTGATTGATTTATCCTGTGTTTACTTGTCTGATGACATGATCCCGTAGGATTCCTAGCTCCACTTAATTTTTGATTAAGTCGGAGGTAGGAGAGACATTAGGATAGAAATCCGTGTATGCTAATATTAGGTAAACTCCCCTTTCTTACCTCAACCATAGGGCCATCATTGTATGATAACATCAGGACCTAGTTTCCCCTTAGCATTTTTCTTTCAAACCTTTTGAGTCTCTTCTTCTCATCTTATAATAAAAAGTGAAAGATACTTAATAAAGGCATAACACCTATTGTATTTAGGCCTTTCATGTGGGAACGAGGAAGTGTAGGGTCTTCTCTCACTTTCTTGGAATGTTTAGTATACGTCCCGTCTTGGGTCGATATGCGAGGCATTCGATCCTATATGAGGGACTTAAATACAATACTTGTTACAAAACACAAAAACATTCAAAACAATTCTCTCCTAAAAGACAAAAACAAACAACAACGTCTTTCCTTCGGGAATTCTCTTCTCCTATTATTCATTCTCAGCGTACGAACATGCTCCTACTCGTTCTCTTGCAAGATGGTAACGCACTCGGACCAGCGAGCCTGCAACACCTGAGCTAGAACGTCAGCCGTTCCCTAAAAAACACAAACAATCCATCCCTAGTGAGGGGAACTACGTCGCTCTGATTCTCATGTTCCCGATGAGATACATAGGCAGTGGGGGTAGGGCCCATTCGAGCACTTCTTTTATTTTCCCTACATTTGTTTCTACTTCTCTTTCCTTTCCTTTTCCAGTATCTTTTCTATCACCCTTTGATCGAAGCAGCAAGCGTGGATCCCATCGGGTACGATGGACGCGTGGGGGTGTTAATACCTTCCTCGCGCGTAACCGACTCCCGAACTCAGTTCTCTTGGTCGTAAGACCATTCTTTTCCTTCCCTTCAGGTTTATGCGGTGTTCCCTTTCCCTCTTGGGATAAATACACATTGTTGGCGACTTTGTTTCAGTGCCACTTTCGCGTTTGTACTTGGATGAAAATCCCGGGAGCGACACTCGGGCTTTGTACGAGACACATATTAGCCTCCTCTTAGGCTTTATATAAGAAAACCAATGGTTGATCCAATTAACCTTTTAGCATCAAAGTTGTGCCTCGTTCACAGTACACAAACATCAACAACTCCTTCCCCTCCATCTAATCGCTGTAAGCGGCAAGCCTCTGGATCATCTACATCCATGCCAATGTCCCTCTTTTAGTATGAGAAATTCCTAAGGAAAGATGGCATTACTCTACACTGAGTTAAAGTCTTCTCCTTCAGGTTGAAATCCCCTATAAAGGAAATTATGGCATTGTCGGATTCACAAATCCCGGTTAAAGTAATCGTCCTTTACAGCCAGTCACACAACAGTTGTGACAAACAGACCCTCTTTAGAAATGACAAATTCTCTCTAAAGTCAAAGTCAAACCTCTTCAGCTTCACATCTTGGGCTTTGAACAAGATACAAATCACCTTTTGCTTCACGTCTTGGGCTTTGAACAAGACACCAAAACAACCATTTCCTCCCATAGAATAGGAGGAACTTCGAACGCTCTGATTTCCCTATTTCGGTAAACGGGAATACGTAGGAATAAGATCGAAAGAAAAAATCTTAGCGAGCACACTAAACAAAAACCCAAAATCCCATATATCCTAATCTGAAGCAGTATCCTAATAAAATCCCAGAGAGAAATCAGTATTGGCGAAAATACAAATAACTAATACAAACGCCCCACCACACTGATCGCATTCGTAACCTAACAGACCACTGTTTAAACTCAGTATGCAAAGCAGGGTTAATTGGAGACATCTATTTCCCTTCCTTCATCAGCTCACAATAGGATAAAAAATGAATCGACCTGTAGTTAAAACTCAACCGCAGAGAGCGACCAGTGCTTAAGAACCGCGTCCCAAAATCGCTCGCTACAGTATCTAATACTCAAGAAGAGAAGAAATGGAATGGTGCTGAGTCTCAGGAGGAGCTGTCTCAGGCTATTGTTCTGTTGGGAAGACAATTTAATAAAGTTATGAAGAGGATAAATAGGAGTTATAATCCTAATGTCAAGAACATCACACTTGACACCAACAGATCAGGAGATCAGGGGAAGAAAACTAGTGATGAAGAAAAGTCCAATAAGGGAGTCCAATGCTACGAGTGTGAAGGGTATGGTTATGTCAAGAAGGAATGTCCTACTTATCTCAAAAATCAGAAAAAGGGGTTATCTGCTTCCTGGTCTGATAATGAAAGTGAATCTGAAGATGAATCAGCTAAGCTTGTTAGGGCAATGATTGGGGTTTGTGAGTCAGATGATGATTCGTGTGATGATGAGGTTACTTATGAAGAGCTTGCTGCCTCGTATAAAGAACTGTGCATGAGAAGTGAACAAGTGTGTCTTGAAGGAGAGAAACTGACGAAAACCATAGTGCAGTTAGAGGCTGAAAAGACTGAACTTGAAAATGAAGTCAGTATGCTTAACTCTAAATTGGATTCTATGACCAAAACTGTCAGAATTTTGAACAATGATACTGATGCTCTAGACAACATTCTTAGTATTGGGAAAATTGCTGGAGACAAAAGTGGTTTAGGGTTCAACAATGTTGTAGCATCAGATGATGTTACCAGTTCCAAACCAGTGATGTTAAAACAGATGTTTAAACATCCTGACAGGATTCCTTCTAGGAAGAAATTCAAGCGCTAGAGATGTCATCACTGTAGGCATTTTGGACACATAAAGGCCTATTGTTATAAGCTACATGGGTATCCTTAGAAGGAACATCAGTATACTCCCACACAGAAATTTCCCATAGGTAATCGGGCCTTAAATTCTAAGAAGCAACGGGTTCCAAAAGGTGAAGTTACCAGCTTAATAGCTCACACTTCTCTTAGGGTTTCTACCAAAGAAGACTGGTACTTTGATAGTGGGTGTTCAAGACACATGACAGGAGTTAAAAATTTGTTGGTAGATGTTAAACTTCAGTCTTCAGGTCATGTTACATTTGGTGATGGTGTTAAAGGAGAAATCAAGGGGATGAGAAAGCTGAATTGTGCCGGTGCTCCTAGACTGGATGATGTTTTACTTGTTAAAGGGTTGACATCAAATTTGATCAGTATTAGTCAACTTTGTGATCAAGGATTCAAAGTAGACTTTACTAAAACTGAGTGCAATGTCACAAATGAGAAAGGAGAAGTCATCATGAAGGGTGTTAGGTCTAAGGACAACTGTTATCTATGGCTGCAACAAGACTCAAGTACCTCAACATGTGTGTTTGCTAGAGATGATGAAGTCAAGGTTTGGCATCAAAAGTTGGGACATCTTCATCTGAAGGGAATGAAGAGAATAATATCCTCAGAAGCTATCAGAGGAATTCCTAAACTCAGTATTGAAGAGGGAATATTTTGTGGAGATTGTCAAATAGGGAAGCAGACCAAGATGTCACATCAGAAGCTTCAACATAACACCACCTCCAAAGTTTTGGAACTTCTTCATATGGACTTGATGGGACCTATGCAGGTAGAAATTCTAGGAGGGAAGAAGTATGATTATGTTGTTGTAGATGACTATTCTAGTTACACTTGGGTGAGCTTCATTAAAGACAAATCAGAGGTGTTTGATGTTTTTAAAGATCTTTGTCAAAGACTCTAAAGGGAAAAGGAGAGTAATGTTATTAGAATAAGAAGTGATCATAGAAGAGAGTTTGAAAATAGCAAGTTTGCTGAATATTGTTCTGCTGAAGGCATAAGTCATGAGTTCTCCTCTCCAATCACTCCTCAGCAAAATGGAGTTGTTGAAAGGAAGAATAGAACTATTCAAGAGTCTGCTAGGGCAATGATTCATGCCAAAAAGCTTCCTTACCATTTCTGGGCTGAGGCTATGAACACTGCTTGCTATATTCACAACAGAGTTACCTTGAGAATGGGCACTTCAGCTACTCTGTATGAACTGTGGAAAGGAAGAAAGCCAAATGTGAAGTACTTTCATGTGTTTGGAAGCAAATGTTACATATTGTCAGATCGTGAACAGAGGAGAAAATTGGATCTTAAAAGTGATGAGGGAATCTTTCTAGGATACTCTACAAATAGCAGAGCTTACAGGGTTTTCAACTCCAGAACAAAGGTTATGATGGAGTCTATAAATGTGGTGATTGATGACACTGATAAGCAGGAAGATGCTGATGTCCAGGATGATGTTGAAACATTAGTTGAAGAAGTCACAGAAGAAACTGAAGACAGAAGTGGGTCTCCTAGTCATGTTGATGCTGATCTTGAACCTGAACAATATAATAAAGAACCATCTATTAGAGTGCTAAAGGACCATCCCAGGGAGTTTATCATAGGTGATCCTAAGTCAGGGGTTAGCACTAGATCAAGAGAGGTTGTGTCAAATTCTTGCTTTGTTTCTAAAATTAAGCCCAAGAATGTCAAAGAAGCCTTGACTGATGAGTTTTGGATTAATTCCATGCATGAAGAGCTGGAACAATTCAAAAGGAATGAAGTATGGGATCTTGTACCAAGGCCTGATGGAGTTAATGTGATTGGCACCAAGTGGATTTACAAGAATAAATCTGATGAACAAGGAGTGGTCACCAGAAACAAGGCCAGATTAGTTGCTCAGGGATATACTCAGGTTGAAGGAATTGATTATGATGAAACCTTTGCTCCTGTGGCAAGACTGGAATCTATCAGATTACTCTTAGGGGTGGCTTGTAATTTCAAATTCAAGCTTTTTCAGATGGATGTTAAGAGTGCCTTCTTGAATGATTTCTTAAATGAAGAGGTGTATATTGATCAACCAAAGGGATTTATTGATCCAACATTTCCTGACCATGTTTACAAACTAAGGAAAGCTCTATATGGTTTGAAGAAAGCACCAGGAGCTTGGTATGAAAGGCTTATAGAATTTCTGGTTGTGAATGGCTACAGAAAATGAGGGATTGACAAGACTTTGTTTGTTAAAGAGGAAGGAGGAAAACTGATGATAGCTCAAATATATGTTGATGACATAGTATTTGGTGGGATGTCAGATGTAATGGTGAAAAATTTTGTGGAACAGATGCAGTCTGAGTTTGAAATGAGTCTTGTTGGAGAGCTCAACTATTTTCTTGGTCTACAAGTTAGACAAATGGAGGAATCCATATTCATTTCTCAGAGCAAGTATGCAAAGAACATAGTGAAGAAATTTGGTCTAGAGAATGCTAATCACAAGAGGACACCTGCTCCTACTCATTTAAAGTTGTCCAAGGATGAACATGGTGTTAGTGTGGATCAAAGTTTATACAGAAGCATGATTGGAAGTCTATTGTATCTCACAGCTAGCAGACCTGATGTTTCTTTTGTTGTTGGAGTTTGTGCCAGATATCAAGCTGAACCTAAAGTTAGTCACTTGAATCAAGTGAAGAGGGTTCTGAAATATGTGAATGGGACTAGTGACTATGGGATGCTTTAAAGTTATGGATCAGGCACTGAGTTATGTGGGTTTTGTGATGCTGATTGGGCAGGGAGTGCTGATGATAGAAAAAGTACTTCAGGAGGGTGCTTCTTCTTAGGGAATAATCTGATATAATGGTTTAGTAAAAAGCAGAACTGTGTGTCTCTTTCTACTGCTGAAGCTGAGTACATAGCAGCAGGGAGTAGTTGTTCTCAACTTGTTTGGATGAAGCAGATGTTAACAGAATACAATGTCAAGCAAGATGTCATGACATTGTACTGTGATAATTTGAGTGCTATCAATATCTCTAAGAATCCTGTTCAACATAGCAGAACTAAGCACATTGATATAAGGCATCATTTTATAAGAGATTTGGTTGAAGACAAAGTAGTTGCTTTGGAACATGTTGCTTCAGATAAACAACTAGCTGACATTTTTACTAAAGCCTTAGAGGCAAATCAATTTGAAAGTTTAAGAAGCAAATTGGGAATTTGCATTTATGAGGATTAGGTGTGGTGGAAGGAGTATTAGTGCAGTTGTGATTTTGCATTTGGTTAATGAAAACAACATTTTATTCAACTGCTAAAAGCATACAAGATTGAATGTTGGTACATCAAAAGCAATTTATATATGATCTAAAGATTATCCCAACCCCCTGCATCAAGAAAAGTTTTTCAATCTTCATCCCATTCATCATCAGAAGCATGGAGTTGCACTAGAGGTTTCTTGATGGTTTTTGTCTCTGATGGTTTTCTTGGTCTTGTTGCTCCTGAAGAAGTTCCAGTAACTTTCCTTGTTGTGTTCTTGGTCTTCAGTGGATCTGGCTTATTGTCCTCATGCTTATGTTGCTCTCCTGCATCTTTGTTTGACTGACTCATTCTTGTCTGGTGTCTGGTGCTGTTTGAAGGAAGAAGGCATGGACTTTATAGTACTATAAGAGTCCATAGGTTGTATCGCCTGACCAGTCAAAGTTTTTGGGATATTGTGTTCCTTGGGAAGCTAGCTTTTGACCATGTCTTAATGGATGTCAGATTCTTGTGTTTGATGTTTGTCAAATTATGGCTAAAAAGGGGGAGAAGGTATGTTAACCTAAGTGTTGTCTAGTTGTCTGGTGTGGCTCTAGGCTTGAGGGGGAGTGCGCATGTTTGAACAGCTGTGAGCTGGTTCTTGTTTTGAGGGGGAGTTTGCTCTATGCTGGGGTGAAGGTGATTTCTGCAGTTTGTTGGTTTTTGCTGCTGCTGGTTAGTGAGTTTGTGCAGCTTGTTGAAGAGGTGCTGCTAGGTGTTGTGAATATTTATCAATTTTTATCCGCTGCTGGGTTCTCTGATGATGGCAGAGTTTGTTTTAGCCAAAATTAGCCAAAGGGGGAGATTGTTAGTTCTTTTGTTGGCTGGAATTTTGGTAAAACAAAGTTGAACAATGTTGATGTCATATGTCTGATGTCATAACATTGGTTCTTATCATTAGCTATTGCAGGGTTGGAAGTTTTGTTTGCTGATGTTATAAGTGATGTCTTGACATCACTATACCAGAACATCAGAACATCAGTTTGTGATGTTTTAGGGCTGCGCGTGTTAGCTTAATTTTGCGAGATCTGTTAGAGTGATTGGATGCGAATATCTTGGAGAAGAGATTTCCAATCAGATATTTTTGCAGATTATGGAGCAGATTCTATAACCAACATTAGGGCTGATTTGGAGAGATTTTAAAAAGATTTGAAGATCAAATTTGTTTTAATATCAGATATTTTTGGAAGAGATCCAAGCCTAAGTCAGAAGGGTATAAAAGCAGCCTCAACCCTTATTGGAAAATGAAGAAGAAAGAGAGTTATAGACTGAGTGTCGTTTGTGTCTTCGTGTGTATTTTGTAAACCATTCATGTTGAATTGGTGTTATTGTTTTTGAGTTGTAATTGATATCTCTAGAGCTGTTAAGCAAGAGAGTTATTATTCTTGATCAAAGCTGTGAAGCAGAATCAATGTGTGTTTTGAATTGTATCACTGAGGTGATTTAGGGAGTGAGTGGTTTCTCATATCTAAGTGGTTTCTTAGGTAGAAGGTTCATTGGGTAGTGATTAAGTTTAGTAGATGTCAACTGGGATTGTTGAGTATGTAAATTAATACTACTAATAGTGAAATTCCTATCTGGCTTGGTAGCCCCAGGACGTAGGTAGTTAGACCGAACTGGGTGAACAATTCATTGTGTTATTTGTTGTTGCTTTTACTTTGTTCATATAGCAGATTGTGTTGTTGTGACATCACACTTAACATCACACATATGATACCAGAATTTCAGAAATGAAAGCAACTAAGGAGTAAACAGTGTCAGTTAACAACAATATCACACAACCACAATAAGAAAGAGGGAGCTTTAGCCAAGGGGTCATATCAACCGAGGAAAATAAGCTATCTGTGGGAAATAAGGGTGCTCACCCAATGGTATCAAGAACCATGGAGAGCAGAGTAAGAAAGGGGAAGATGTCAATCAGATCACATAAGCATCAGCATTGGTCAATGCGAGCTATAGACAAGGCGTGGGGGTTTGATTACTAAACCCTCCTTCCACTGACAGACTCAATGACAGGAGCAAGACATGTTCGAAGCTTCAATCATGTAATGAGAGCTAAGAATGACTCAACTAGAATAACGGGGGTTGATTGTGAACCCTACCTTTCTTCTATTGCCTCCTTTGAGGTCTTACAAGGGATATGGGGAACAGGATGCCTCTTTGGAGGTCTTCAGCACAATATCAAACAAGCACAATCATGGCCTTACTTGAGGGCTTTCCATATAATCCTACTTATCATGGCATCGACTATTCCTACTTCTCATGGCATTTGAAAGCATTAAAGAGAAGTGGCGAGATAAGAGGTCCTACCAAACGGATATGAATCTGTAGCAAAGCAACGAAAGCGTAACGAAAGCGCACGAGAGCAAGTCACGAAAGCACCTATAAACAAATAGCAAACCGAGTTAGAAACAAGCTTTTATTTACAAAATGAAATGGTCAAACCACCTTTGGAATGTCTCCTTAATGTACCTTGTCCATGTGAACCAAAGACATTAGTAATAACAAGAGAGTGTATGTACAACATAAAGACCTAATTCTAATGACTATGTACATTTGAGTCACACTAGTCAAAGTGAGAGATCTAAAAGGATTATGAAATTACAAGTCAAGTTACAACTATGCTACAAGACTAATCTACTTTGAAGTTAAAGGTAAACCAACAAAAGAAAGCCATTACAAGTTAGATAAATTGAATTAAAACGTGAAAATGGACCGAGGTAAGAAGTGAAACAACTTATACGCATGCTTAAAGTCCATCTCAAAGTGTCACAAAGTTTTGCATTAAACTCTCTCTCCAAAGTCAATTCATTCCATGAGCAAAATCACATTTAAACTTCTCATACAAGTATGTAAAATTGCCACTCAAGTAAGGCAAATGAAATGACATGGTAAGGCAATGTTAAAGCTCACACACTAGAGGAAAATGACCTATAAAATGTCCTAATTGAATCCCAAAAACAATCATGAACATGGAATACAAATGGCATCAAAAGAAGTGGCCAAAGTGAAACACAAATTCAAGCTCGCATACACACAAAGAAGGCATCATTTAAGGCATGTGAAATGATCAAATGAAATACTCAAACATGTCTCAATCGTGCATCAAAATACACTTAATAATTTACTAAAACTCATATTCAAGGTTGGCTCAAAGTGCCCTCATACAAGTCCTAAACATGACCTCTTTCTAAGCATGTGTCAACATGTTCGGTTCGCATTGGAAAATGAGTGAAAAATAGTACAATGCTCTTGAAAATTATGCATAATTGAACATATCATGCCAAAGACAGTGGGTGATCACATACAAAAGATAGGGTTCATATCATGCACCAAAATCCCTCAAACAATTGCAAACGTAGCACAAACGTCAATGATGATCATACGAATTAAGGCTCAAAAGATTAACTTCAAAAATATCCCAAAACTCAAGTAAGATGAACCAATCAATCACCATGATGTTAAAAAATCAAATGCCTAAATGTACATAAAACATCAACTCCAAATTGTCAAGGGAAAATCATATTCTATGACCTACATCACAAGATACACCAATAAGAAGACATTCCTTTCCAAAATTCCAAAAAAATATCAAACAGCCCCCAAAATGAAATTAAAAATATCAAAAAATTAGTTAACGCTTCTAAGAACATACATGAATTTTATTGGAATTTTCTGAAGCATGAGACTATTTTTAGTAAACACATTTGAAACGTGTACAAAGGATGAAGTAAACATACACAAAAATCCAAGGGGGTGCACTATAGCAGAGATTCCATTTCACTTCTTTATTGGGTTCAACCTGAGGGGTACAAATAGCAGACTGGATATAAGCCCAAGGAGTTAAATTCTTGAGGGCGCACGGTAGTCCTTCATGATCTTGGAATCAATCCACGCCGTAGGATCAATCTGAGAGAACTAATCAAAGGACTTGGACGTGCGGATGTATGGTAAGAACGTGGATGACGCGCAATAGATTAAGTAGGTGTCCCTACCGGACGGTGACAAGTGTCACCGCCGGAGTGGACCACCACCACAAATCTTATCTCCTTCCATTTATCTTCATAAGAATCTCACAATTTCTTCAAACGTCCCTTTCTCTTTCTCGCAACTCCTTCTTTCCCTCACGAAACCAACACGGCTAAACCCTAACATCACCGCCGGAGAAGATGCTCAACACGGCGGCGGCCTCCACCATCACCATCATCCATCTCATCATCCGTTCCTCTCTATCCGCCATACACCGTCGCGACCTTCGGACTTCTCATCCGTCAACAACAAACAACGAAAACCACCGTCCGATTCTCATCTTCGACTTCTCCTAACCACGACTATAAACAACATCTCCTTCAACCTTACAATCTGATTCGCACAGATCTCCCACTCATAAACAAGATTCGAAACCTATTGCCACGAGAACAACGAAGAATGGTTGTTAACGACGAAGTTTACCGGGAAGCGAATCTCGCTCAGGTATGAATTCAATCCTTTGTTGTTGCTATTGTTTCGACTCCGATTTGATCTGAAATTATTGTTGCGGAATTGATGATGCGATGCCGTTGATGATTTGCAGGTTCTTGAAAATGGAGAGCTGGTGAAGAACGGTTGGTGAAGATTTTGGATTGAAATTTGTTGGGGTTTCAACGATTTGCCGGTGAAAGCGAGAGATTGAAGATCCTGAGGTTTGAAGCTCTCCTACAATTTCTTAATTCTTCTTCAATCTTCTTCTGATGCCGTTACGGTGTTATTTTTTATTTATGTTGAGGAATTGGTTTTGAGAATGCTTGTTGCAGGTTGCGAATTTTAGGCATCTGATGATGATTGATGAATCTGCGATGGTTCTTTGATGAAGTTTGCAGAGTGTTTATGGTGAATTGAAAGAGGAAATTTTCTGGTTTTCTTCTGCTAGAAAATGGTGAATGAATTTCGGTTAGGAAATTATGTTCTCGGCTTCTGCAAGTTAGAGAATTGATGAAGATGGAGAGAGATTAGAGATTGAAGATTGGCTGAAGAATTGATGATGAGAGATGAATGTTGTGGAGGAGGATCAAGGAGAGGGTTTCAGTTAGGTTTTGTTATCTGTTAGAGTTTTCTGGTAGTTATTGAATCAGTTAGAGAAGGTTAGGAAATGGCTATGGCAGTTAGAGGAAATTGAGTTAGTTTTTTCAATTTTGCACTATGAACTTCTGATTTTATAATGTGACTCAAGGGTAAATCGACTTCACAATGGAATTCTGTTAGAATTGATTGTGAAATTCTGTTGTGGTTAAATTTGTGAAAAGTCACGAGTCTTTTGTTCTGTTAGAGTGAGGTGAATTTGGACTGATTTCTATTAAGGATTCCTCAACTCCCTTTGCTATTTTTTCTGCTATTTATTATTTCTGTTAATAGCTGAAAATGAAAATGGAACAAGGAATTATGGATTTCTCTTATGAACTTCTTTTTGTGCAAGTGGTGATACTTGATACGAACTCTTGTTATCACTCTCAGTAATTTTCACGGATGGCCCAAAGGATCTCGTCACGCTAGGCATGTTTTTCCAATGAGGAACCAAGCTAATTCAAGCATCTTTTCTAAGACCAAATTATTTGCAGAAGTTTGATCCAGTCTTGTATTAGTTTTAACATGGTATACTTTCATACTTACACTAATGTCTGGGCTAGAGGATTCAATGCTCTTGTCACCACTTGAATCCGACGAGTTTTCCGACACCATCCCATGATCAACATGATTCGTACCATCATATCCAACATACTAGAAGATGCCAAAAAATCTCCTCTTGTACATTTCCACCATCCAATTTCCCACCACCCTCTTTTTGTATGGACAATTGGTTGCTTGAAAAAAATGAATTTAGTATTGAATGGGTATTTAAAAAGGAAAGACTTGAAATGGATTTAAATCTAAAACAAAATAAAAATGGACATGGATTAGAATACAAAATGAATGTTGAATTCAATTTGGATATGGAAAGAAATGGTTAATTGGATTGGAAAAATGGAGTGGAAGTGGATTTGGAAATATGGATTGGTGAAAATGGTTAATGAATGGATATTAGGGAAATTACTAAAATGGATAGAAAATGGACATGGTTTAGAAAGAGAATGGATATGAAATCTCGACTGTGATCCAAAATTAATCTTGCATTTTTTCCACAAGTCCCTGACTAACATGAAACAAAGCCACTCCTGAACCCTTGATTAACCTGAATTTGAAACAGACGTCTCATGAATCACTTCCCGATAACTGGATGACTTCAATCACATGACCAATAATACCCTCACTTGCAATAACAATGAAATGTCTTGATCTGAGAAGAAGTTAAACCCCGATTCACACCAATGAACCCTTGACTCAAAGCCTTTGATGAAGAAAATCCTAAGCTTGCACATAATACCTCGATCCCACGCCAATGCAAATGAATGAATATGAGTTATGACTTAAATGAGATGCAAATGAGAAAGAAGCATAAGCCAGAAAAAAGTTAGAAAAGGAATGGCAAATTTTGAGGTGCTACAGCTGCCCCTATTCAAACTTCTTGGATTCGAGGGTATGATAGCAACGACTTTCAGACAATTAGGATACACGGGGTTTGAATACTAAAATAACCGCACAAATTTGCAACCTGTGGGGAGATACAAAATAAAGTGCTCGCCAACCGAAGGTGGACTCAAAAGCAATGGATACCGACCAAAAGTATGGATGAACGAGAACGTCGACCAAAGGCGGACTCACAGCGAAGAATACCCACCAAGAGTTGGGATAAAGCATACCAGCCAAAAGTTGGAATGAAGTAAAGGATACCAACCAAAAGTTGGGATAAGCGAAGGGTAGACCAACCAAAAGTTGGGATAACCAAGAGAAGACCAACAAAAAGTTAGGAAAACAAAGGGTAGACCAATCAAAAGTTGAAATATCCAAGAGAAGACCAACCAAAAGTGGGGATAAATGAAGGGTACCAACCAAAAATTGGAATAACTAAGAGAAGACCAACCAAAAGTTGGGATGAATAGAGAAGACCAACCAAAAGTTGGGATAAACAGAGAAGACCAACCAAAAGTTGGGATAAACGAAGGGTACCAACCACCAGTTGGAATAACTAAGAGAAGACCAACCAAAAGTTGGGATGAACAGAGAAGACCAACCAAAAGTTGGGATAAACGAAGGGTACCAACCAACAGTTGGAATAACCAAGAGAAGACCAACCAAAAGTTGGGATGAACAGAGAAGACCAACCAAAAGTTTGGATGAACAGAGAAGACCAACCAAAAGTTGGGATAAATGAAGGGTACCAACCAACAGTTGGAATAACCAAGAGAAGACCAACCAAAAGTTGGGATGAACAGAGAAGACCAACCAAAAGTTGGGATGAACAGAGAAGACCAACCAAAAGTTGGGATAAACGAAGGGTACCAACCAACAGTTGGAATAACCAAGAGAAGACCAACCAAAAGTTGGGATGAACAGAGAAGACCAACCAAAATTTGGGATGAACAGAGAAGACCAACCAAAAGTTGGGATGAACAGAGAAGACCAACCAAAAGTTAGGATGAACAGAGAGAATACCAACCAAAAGTTGGGATATCGAGGACGCCGAACAAAGGCGTACTCACAACAAGCAAGACCAACCAAAAGTTGGGATGAACAAAGGGTACCAACCAAAAGTTGGAATAACGAGACGCCGACCAAAGGCGAACTCACAACAAAGAATACCAACCAAAAGTTGGAATACAACAACGGGGACCAACCAATAGTTGGGATAAAGGAAGGATACCAACCAAAAGTTGGAATGAGGAAGCTAACCAATATTGAGTGAGAGCAGAGAATACCAACCAAAAGTTGGGATTACAGCCGCGAATGCGCAGGAAGTAGAATTAACAGACTTACAATCTGAAAAGAAGATGACTCCGTTGGGGGGAAGAGAAGTCTACACAGACAACTCTGTAGGGGAGTACAAGAAGGACCAACGGTAAGAAAGGCCCACTGGTTGTGGTGTAATGTCAAACAACATCTCTTGAATGTCGTCTCTTTCTGATGGAGAAAGATACTGGTCACAAATATCAAACCTGGCTTATGCTACGAATGCATATATTTGAATTTCTATGGCGTAATGCTCCATACGGGATGGAAATGCTACGCGTTTGGGAGGATGCCATGCAAGAATTCTTATGCAATGCAAAAGAAGCGCTCCAGCAAAATAAATGCTAAAGACCAAGGCAGCTCCACCGAGGACGACAAACTAAACTGTCCTCTGACTTAACAGACCATGCTGATGAAGACTTCCAGGAATAACTTCCTGATCCCAAACTCTGCTGGAGATGAAAACTCCGAGAGAACTTACACTCTGTTGGGGATGGACGGAACTATTGAAGTGAAGCCCAAAGAGAAATACTCTCCGCTGGGGATTACCAATGACTTCTACCTGAAGCTGAAAGAATGCCAATAACGATTGGACTTAACATCTGCTGGTGATATCAACTGCTATTTGAACAAACCACCGAGAGGATCACCACCACACTCTGCTTGGGAGAACAAGGCAATAACACCGAATCCTGCTTGGGGTATGTTGATTGATAACATCATTTAGGGGATACCACCAAGATTAGTCCTCTGCTGGGGATCCGACCAAACCATTGTCGGTGAGACAACCTTTTCTTGATCAGCTGAGGAAGGTAGGCGTTCAGTCTCTGTGGGGAAATAACATCTTTGTCCAAATAAAATACTCCAACAGTCTCTTGCTGGGAATACAGACGTATCAACTTCTGGCTATTTGTTAAGAGAGTAATAGACCCACCACCACTCTAGCTGGGGATATAATCCTCTGTACTCTGGCTGGGGAGAGTAATAACCTGCTGAGGATGATGATCTTTCAGATGATGAAGAGAGTAACTCTACTGGGGAGAAATCTTGTTACCTAGCCCGACCTGTCTCCAGAGTCATAAACAGGCTTTTGAACTCTCCACTTGCCCCAGACCACCAGGTCTAAAGGAAGAAATCATCTCAAGAGGATTTTATAGAAGACCGGGCATCCACACTGCCCCAGGGTCTTCAAACTCTTGGAGAGTTTTATCAGATCTCGACATAACTGCCCCAAACTGTATGATCTTTGAAGGAATTTGCCTCGAGAGGACTTGTACTGACTTGAAATACTCTGTCTCAGTACTTTGAACTTTAAAGAGGTGCTTTCAATTAATCTTCTTCAGGAGTGGACAACTTCTCACGCTCTAGGGGTGGCCTGCCCCGAGTCTTGAAGAAACTTTGCCCCTGACTGATCTTACAGAGATTTGTCAAATCGACCTGATTGCCCCATATTAAACGCTTGTGGAGAGATTTATTGAATCTCGACATAATTGCCCCAATTTGGCTGAACTTAGGGAGAGTTTTCAATGTGACTGCGTCAGATTGGCTGCATCTTATCACCATTTATCGGGAACCCCTAAGCTGTGCACAGTCTCTTGGCCACATATCCCTTGACATGACTGTCCTTCGGAGTTTTTGCCATCTCAAATTGGCGTGATCGAGCTTCTCAATTGACATTCATCATGTAAGCCTCTCTGATGTCAAACGCATGCAAGCAGGAAATGTTTATTATGAGAATGACAATTCTAATGCAACACTCGTGTTAACCTTGAAGTTTTATTGAAAATGTGTCGCCAAGCCTTGTGAACGAATCATCAGTCGGGATGCGACATTGATTTTTGAATGGAAAACAATACGCACACGCAATACCAACAAAAATCTTATTAGCACAACTCATGGGAGTCAGGAACGCTATCTCGTTAAAGTACGCCTTCAGAATAAACCCTGTTTCAATTAGGACTTTTGAGGGTTGTATTGTGGCCTGGTTCACGGTTTTGAGAAAAAAGGATTTAAGGCTCAAAGTTTATTGGTGCCCACCCACTCTTCGTGATGTTCTCCAGTCATACGTTCAGCTAATTTGGTACAAGCGCTCATCTCTCAAAAAGATTTCATGATCTTTAAGGAATCCATGCACTACTGGTTTGAGACCTAATGCGGTTTTGGAGGAACAGTAAACCCTTTTGTCTTTTGTGTCTGTAGCCACACGACTTTGTTTTTATTTTAGGATTTTTCTTTTGTAATCCTTTTCCGCTTTTCGCTTTTCATTCTTTTGATCCCTGATTTTGCCTGGACCGACTCTTTTGAGTTTTTTCGATTTTGAAGTCCAGCGGGATGCCCTAACTTTTACCTAAGTCGCTTGTTTTCATGTTTCGACTTAGCGAGCTTTTTCCTTTTTCACTTTTTTTTTCTTTTTTGAACAAATCGTGTGACACTGTTTGGTCTGATTTGTTTGAAAGGGTTATGACTGCCTCACTCCTTGATTATTGATGGATAACCATGGTGGTTTCACATCTTTTAGCCTCCTGATATGTGAGGAAGGAAAGGTAATGGATCCTTAGATGTACACCCCTTTTGAAATTTGAACGCTCGGTCAAATTAATTGACGCCTACCCTGCCCCTGGGTTAAGTGTGAGGGTTTTTTCATACGAAAAGAAACTCCTACTTCATGGCTCAAAGGGGTTAACGAGGGTCTATCTCCCTTATATCTCTAGTGTTTGGGGATTTGAAACAATGTCTGTACATCCTCAACAGGGTTTTATCCGAAAGCACACAACAAAAGATTTTGCGTTTTTCCCTCATCATCCTCCCTCAAGGTTTCTAGACAAGAAAGTTGGTATTGCAATGCATATAAACATGATATGAGTGCATAAAAGTAAATTACTTCAAGAACAACACATTCATTGCATTAAAATCGTCATTCAAAACACAAATAAGTTTTCATGCAAACAGCGTTTAAACAAACAAATGAAAGCTACATATGAAAATGCAGTAAAGAATCCGAGGATTGCCATTGTTGAGGAGACTTGACTCTGTCTGGACTTAATGCTTATGATAACATCCTTGCAGTCCCAAGTGCCCACTTGGGAAGCTTTAGTTGAAATGCATACCATCAGCAGTGAAGGTAATGACCCCTACATCAATCAGGTCTTGCAGTCTGTGTGGGAGCTCCTTACAATCCTCTGTTGAATGCTCTCGTGCCCCAGCATGGTACTCACATCGAGCATTGGCATTAAACCCTAGTGAATAGGGAGGAATGATCAGATCAGGTTTCCTTGGCACAATCAACCCTCTTTTAACCAACTCTAGCAATATCTGACCATATAGCTTTGGTAGTACAGCAAACTGTCTGTTTCTTGGCTTCCATCGACCCCCTTGGGAACTATCCTGTTGTTGATTCTGATTTGCGTATTCCTCTGGCTCAGGCGCTTTTCCCCTCAGACTTAATTGAGGAGTAGGCCGCAGTTGCGGACATGGGGATTCTAAGACCAAGGATTGCAAGAAATGCCCCTGACTTGATGTAGCTTTGGGAGAAGCAACAGGGATATCCACTTCTTTTTCTGAAGTAGGAATGAAACCACCATGAAAGCTTACGCCGCCCGGCGTGAATTCAATTTCCCTCAAATCGACCAGATCCTGTACGACATGCTGAAAGGCCTTACAATTTCCCACATTATGCCCCGGCGCACCAGAGTGGAATTCACAGTGAACTGTTGCATCATAACTCGGTGGGGGAGTACCAGAAAGTGGAGCCAAAGTCCTTATCTGTACTAGTTGCAACTGAAGGAGATGCTGGAATAGCTGAGAATATGGCACTGGTGGAGTATCAAAATGTCGGTTCTGTTTAGGCCTAAATTGCTTCTGGCGTGGAGCACGATTCTGTTGTTGTTGAGATACAGCCGGGACGGTCACAGTGGCAATCTGCTCACTCTTTGGGAGGGACCCCTTAAACAATGGAGGAGAGACAATTCCAGCCGCAGCTTCAGGCATAAGAGTATTATTTTTGCTTAGCACACCTCTCACGACCTCCATAATCAAACTCATCTGAGTCTTCAGTTGTTTGACCTCTTCCTTTAGCACTTTCTGGTCTTGAACCAAAGCTTGCATCTTCCCCATAAACTGCCCCATCTGAACCTTCATTTCTATCATTTCTGCACGGAGTTGCTCCATGGCTATCCTCTGATTATCGCAGGTCGAGTAGTGGTGGTACGTCAAGCTGGCTGTCTTGAAGATAATACCAAGTCAAAATGAGAAATCTGCTCCAGCACACCTGTTATGCATATGAGTATGAGAATGCAATGCGGAATGCCATGTTCGAATATTTCCAAGGAATCATTATGCTTTGATTCAAAATTTGTTTCACAGACGAACCACAAGAAATAGATGGAAATATTCAGCAACGAGTCTCAAAGTTAAGATCCTTGGAAATACTAGAACATGTATGCAAACATGTTGTGATGACACGGATGCAGAGACATGGGATCAAAGCTTCCACAAATTCCAGATAAGTGTTGTGCTACTGTCTGAATAGGCTCACAGGTCTGCTCTGAAGAGAATACCGGAACACCGGAATATCCGAATAATCAGAATACCAGAAGGCCAGCATATCGGCATAATCAGAATGCCAGAATGCCACTGTGCCGGAATAATCAGAATACCAGAATACCAGAATATCGGCATAATCAGAACCCTAGAATGCCAGGCTGATAAGTCTGCGCTGATAAGAGAACCAGAATACCAGGTATGATGAAGGTTACGGTTACCTGCAAACCTGTAAACAACCCGCCCCTCTCACATGTGGGTACTAGCATCCTCAGTATCCCGGGCTCTCAGGTCGAGAAATGATGATACGTTCACCATTTCTAGTTTGGCATCATCATTAATCGAGGAGGCCTCAACTGATTCTCCAAAACGAAAGGTCCTCAGCTTCTGGCACTGAGGTCGAGAAGCAATAGTACATTCATCCCTCAGGGTACAGTACTATCGCCAATCGAGGAGTGCCTCCACTGATTCTCTTTCAAAAAGGACATCCTATAGCAAGTTCCCAGCATTGGGTCCTCAGATCAAGAATATGTAATGGGTTTGCCATTTCTGGTCTGCCATTATCACATCTCGGGAGGAGTGCCGCAACTGAGTCCTCGGGAATGGTCACCAGAGTCGACAGTTCCTCAAGAGAATAACTACTGGCCTGCATAACATGCAGTAGCAGAAAGCTCCCGATAGAACCTCGTCTGGTTGTGGGTCTCATGAACAACAATACGTGGTCATCACCACGCAAGCGTCACGACTATCCACTCTAATACCTACGTGTATGATCAAGCCTGGGTAGTGGGCTTATCTCTCAGGACACCCTGCCCACCAAACAGAAAACAACAGCACAGTCTAGCATAATAATGATATGTAATGCAGTAAATACGGTAAATACAGTAATATAGTAATATACAGTAAAGTAGTAATACAGTAAAACAGTAAACAGCAATGCAGTAAAACAGTGAAACACCCAATGAAAGAAAATAGGCAAGCGCTAGGATTGACTCGCTTAGGGAACCAGAGATTCTGGGTACTCTCCCCAGCAGAGTCGCCAGCTGTCGCTCCTGGGATTTTCATCCAGGTACAAACACGAAAGTGGCACCGAAACAGAGTCGCCAGCAATGTGTATTTATCCCAAGAGAGGGAAAGGAAACACTGCATAAACCTGGAGAAAAGGATAGAGCATGGTCTTGCGACCAAGAGAACTAGGTTTGGGAGTCGGTTACGCGAAGGGAAGGTGTTAGCACCCAACACGTCCATCGTACCCGATGGGATCCACGCTTGCTCTCTCGATCAAAGGGTGTCGTCGTCTGGAGTTCCACTGCTACTGGAAATAGGAAGAAATGAGAACAGGAAAGAACGGAGAAATAAAGAAGCAAAGAAAAAGAAGTGACTCGATAGGACGTCTGCGGAGTCCTAGGCCTACGTATTCCCTCAGTGTAATGGGAAAGTCAGAGTCAACGTAGTTCGACGGACTACGGGGAAAGGTTGCTCGCCAAGACATCTCCGTCTCATGCCTACGTATCCTCAATCTAACCAGAGAGAGGAAATCAGATCAGTCGTAGTTCGACTTAACGAAGTCGGTGTTTTTTATGAGCGACGTCAGATTCGCGTCCGACAGTTAGGGTCGATGCCTGTTTGTGACGAGACGGAAGTAACGTGCCCTTTTCTGAAAATGAGGTTTGAAACTTAACGATCCCGAAGGATAAAAAAGTTTGGGTTTGTCTTGTGTTTTTTAGACAGAAGTGTTTTTGAAGTTGTTTGTAACTTGCATTGTACCCAAGTCTATAACGTAGGATCGAATGCGTCGCATGGTCGTCCTAACAGGACGTATGCTAACACTCTAGAAAAAGGAGAGGAAACCCCTCATTCCTCACTTCCCACATGCAAGGCTCATGCGCAATACACGTTAATTTTATTAAGTGTTTTAGAAGTGTTATGAGATGAGAAGAGAAGACTCAAGTGAAAAGAAAACACTAAAGGGAATCTAGATGTCCTAATGTTATCATGCAAAGGATGGCCCTAAAGTCAGGATCAAGAGGGAAGTCTACCTAATGTTGTCATACATGGATTGCAACTAAGGAGTAAACAGTGTCAGTTAACAAAAATATCACACAACCATAATAAGAAAGAGGGAGCTTTAGCCAAGGGGTCATATCAATCGAGGCAAATAAGCTATCTGTGGGAAATAAGGGTGCTCAGCCAATAGTATCAAGAACCATGGAGAGCAGAGTAAGAAAGGGGAAGATGTGAATCAGATCACATAAGCATCAGCATTGGTCAATGCGAGCTATACACAAGGCGTGGGGGTTTGATTACTAAACCCTCCTTCCACTGACAGACTCCATGACACGAGCAAGACATGTTCGAAGCTTCAATCATGTAATAATAGCTAAGAGCGACTCAACTAGGATAACGGGGGTTGATTGCGAACCCTACCTTCCGTCTATTGCCTCCTTTGAGGTCTTACAAGGGATATGGGGAACAAGATGCCTCTTTGGAGGTCTTCAGCACAATATCAAACAGGCACAATCATGGCCTCACTTGAGGGCTTTCCATATAATCCTACTTATCATGGCATCGATTATTCCTACTTTTCATGGCATTTGAAAGCATTAAAGAGAAGTGACGAGATAAGAGGTCCTACCAAACGGATATGAATCCGTAGCAAAGCAACGAAAGCGCAACGAAATCAAGTCACGAAAGCACCTATAAACAAATAGCAAACCAAGTTAGAAACAAGCTTTTATTTACAAAATGAAATGGTCAAACCACCTTTGGAATGTCTCCTTAATGTACCTTGCACATGTGAACCAAAGACATTAGTAATAACAAGAGAGTGTATGTACAACATAAAGACCTAAGTCTAATGACTATGTACATTTGAGTCACACTAGTCAAAGTGGGAGATCTAAAAGGATTATGAAATTACAAGTCAAGTTACAACTATGCTACAAGACTAATCTACTTTGAAGTTAAAGGTAAACCAACAAAAGAAAGCCATTACAAGTTAGATGAATTGAATTAAAACGTGAAAATGGACCAAGGTCAGAAGTGAAACAACTTATACGCATGCTTAAAGCCAATCTCAAAGTGTCACAAAGGTTTGCATTAAACTCTCTCTCCAAAGTCAATTCATTCCATGAGCAAAATCACATTTAAACTTCTCATACAAGTATGTAAAATTGTCACTCAAGTAAGGCAAATGAAATGACATGGTAAGGCAATGTTAAAGCTCACACACCAGAGGAAAATGACCTATAAAATGTCCTAATTGAATCCCAAAAATAATCATGAACATGGCATACAAATGGCATCAAGAGAAGTGGCCAAAGTGAAACACAAATTCAAGCTCGCATACACACAAAGAAGGCATCAATTAAGGCATGTGAAATGATCAAATGCAATACTCAAGCATGTCTCAATCGTGCATCAAAATACACTTAATAATGTACTAAAACTCATATTCAAGGTTGGCTCAAAGTGCCCTCATACAAGTCCTAAACATGACCTCTTTCTAAGCATGTGTCAACATGTTCGGTTCGCATTGGAAAATGAGTGAAAAATAGCACAATGCTCTTGAAAATTATGTATAATTGAACATATCATTCTAAAGATAGTGGGTGATCACATGCAAAAGATAGGGTTCATATCATGCACCAAAATCCCTCAAACAATTGCAAACGTAGCACAAACGTCAATGATGATCATACAAATTAAGGCTCAAAAGATTAACTTCAAAAATATCCCAAAACTCAAGTACGATGCACCAATCAATCACCATGATGTTAAAAAATCAAATACCTAAATGTACATAAAAAATCAGCTCCAAATTGTCAAGGGAAAATCACATTCTATGACCTACATCACAAGATACACCATTAAGAACACATTCCTTTCCAAAATTCCAGAAAAATATCAAACAGCCCCCAAAATGAAATTAAAAATATCAAACAATTAATTAACACTTCTAAGAACATACATGAATTTTATTGGAATTTTATGAGGCACGAGACTATTTTTAGTAAACACATTTGAAACGTGTACAAAGGATGAAGTAAACATACACAAGAATCCAAGGGGGTGCACTATAGCAGAGATTCCATTTCACTTCTTTATTGTGTTCAAGCTGAGGGGTGCGAATAGAAGACTGGATATAAGCCCAAGGAGTTTAAGTCTTGAGGGCACACGGTAGTCCTTCATGATCTTGGAATCAATCCACGCCGTAGGATCAATCTGAGAGAACTAATCAAAGGACTTGGACGTGCGGATGTATGGTAAGAACGTGGATGACGCGCATTAGATTAAGTAGGTGTCCTTACCGGACAGTGACAAGTGTCACCGCCGGAGTGGACCACCACCACAAATCTTATCTCCTTCCATTTATCTTCATAAGAATCTCACAATCTCTTCAAACGTCCCTTTCTCTTTCTCGCAACTCCTTCTTTCCCTCACGAAACCAACACGGCCAAACCCTAACATCACCGCCGGAGAAGACGCTTTACACGGCGGCGGCCGCCACCATCACCATCGTCTTTCTCATCGTTCGCTCCTCTCTATCCACCATACACAGTCGCGACCTTCGGACTTCTCATCCGTCAACAACAAACAACGAAAACCACCGTCCGATTCTCATCTTCGACTTCTCCTCACCACGACCATAAACAACATCTCCTTCAACCTTACAATCTGATTCGCACAGATCTCCCCCTCATAAACAAGATTTGAAACCTATTGCCACGAGAATGATAAGGAGCGGTTGTTAACGACGAAGTTTACCGGGAAGCGAATCTCGCACAGGTATGAATTCAATCCTTTGTTGTTGCTATTGTTTCGACTCCAATTTGCTCTGAAATTATTGTTGCGGAATTGATGATGTGATGTCGTTGATGATTTGCAGGATCTTGAAAATGGAGAGCTGGTGAAGAACGGTTGGTGAAGATTTTGGATTGGAATTTGTTGCGATTTCAACGATTTTCCGATGATAGCGAGAGATTGAAGATCCTGAGGTTTGAAGCTCTCCTACAATTTCTTAATTCTTCTTCAATCTTCTTCTGATGCCGTTACGGTGTTATTTTTTATTTCTGTTGAGGAATTGGTTTTGAGAATTCTTGTTGCAGGTTGCGAATTTCAGGCTTCTGATGATGATTGATGAATCTGCGATGGTTCTTTGATGAATTTTGCAGAGTGTTTATGGTGAATTGAAAGAGGAAATTTTATGGTTTTCTTCTGCTAGAAAATGGTGAATGAATTTCGGTTAGGAAGTTATGTTCTCGGCTTCTGCAAGTTAGAGAATTGATGAAGATGGAGAGAGATTAGAGATTGAAGATTGGTTGAAGAATTGATGATGAGAGATGAATGTTGTGGAGGAGGATCAAGGAGAGGGTTTCAGTTAGGTTTTGTTATCTGTTAGAGTTTTCTGGTAGTTATTGAATCAGTTAGAGAAGGTTAGGAAATGGCTATGGCAGTTAGAGGAAATTGAGTTAGTTTTTTCAATTCTGCACTATGAACTTCTGATTTTATAATGTGACTCAAGGGTAAATCGGCTTCACAATGGAATTCTGTTAGAATTGATTGTGAAATTCTGTTATGGTTAAATTTGTGAAAAGTCACGAGTCTTTTGTTCTGTTAGAGTGAGGTGAATTTGGACTGATTTCTGTTAAGGATTCCTCAACTCCCTTTGCTATTTTTTCTGCTATTTATTATTTCTGTTAATAGCTGAAAATGAAAATGGAACAAGGAATTATGGATTTCTCTTATGAACTTCTTTTTGTGCAAGTGGTGATACTTGATACTAACTCTTGTTATCACTCTCAGTAATTTTCACGGATGGCCCAAAGGATCTCGTCACGCTAGGCCTGTTTTTCCTATGAGGAACCAAGCTAATTCAAGCATCTTTTCTAAGACCAAATTATTTGCAGAAGTTTGATCCAGTCTTGTATTAGTTTTAACATGGTATACTTTCATACTTACACTAATGTCTGGGCTAGAGGATTCAATGCTCTTGTCACCACTTGAATCCGACGAATTTTCCGACACCATCCCATGATCAACATGATTCATACCATCATTTCCAACATACTAGAAGACGCCAAAAAATCTCCTCTTGTACATTTCCACCATCCAATTTCCCACCACCCTCTTTTTGTATGGACAATTGGTTGCTTGAAAAAAATGAATTTAGTATTGAATGGGTATTTAAAAAGGAAAGACTTGAAATGGATTTAAATCTAAAACAAAATAAAAATGGACATGGATTAGAATAAGAATGGATACAAAATGAATGTTGAATTCAATTTGGATATGGAAAGAAATGGTTAATTGGATTGGAAAAATGGAGTGGAAGTGGATTTGGAAATATGGATTGGTAAAAATGGTTAATGAATGGATATTAGGGAAATTACTAAAATGGATAGAAAATGGACATGGTTTAGAAAGAGAATGGATATGAAATCTCGACTGTGATCCAAAATTAATCTTGCATTTTTTCCACAAGTCCCTGACTAACATGAAACAAAGCCACTCCTGAACCCTTGATTAACCTGAATTTGAAACAGACGTCTCATGAATCACTTCCCGATAACTGGATGACTTCAATCACATGACCAATAATACCCTCACTTGCAATAACAATGAAATGTCTTGATCTGAGAAGAAGTTAAACCCCGATTCACACCAATGAACCCCTGACTCAAAGCCTTTGATGAAGAAAATCCTAAGCTTGCACATAATACCTCGATCCCACGCCAATGCAAATGAATGAATATAAGTTATGACCTAAATGAGATGCAAATGAGAAAGAAGCATAAGCTAGAAAAAAGTTAGAAAAGGTATGGCAAATTTTGAGGTGCTACACCAACTGACTCTGAAGGACTGCTCGCACGAGGTAACATCCTTGATTATCCTCTGAGCACACTCTACAGCGCTCATAGTTATGTGGTGGCACCTGTCCACGTTCGCTCTGTATGCAGTGTAACCTCACTAGGTCTGTTTCCATTGATCAAACATCCTAACTTTGATTCCTAGTAGGGTTCCTGTTAATCATACTTACTTGTTGTGTGTCTTCGTCTAAATAGATCGCAAGCCACAAGTGGTTTAACAAGTGTTGCAAAGTTCTTTGAACGAGAGCATATCCTTGGTCGCTCTCACGACATCCCTTACAGTTCTGATAATTATGCGAAGTCAGAAAACCGAGTTGGACCTGCTTAGCATGTAATTCCACCAAGCTGGTATTCATCAAGAGAATATCAAAGATTTGGATCATATTCACTTAATAATGACTTCTATCATGGTAATCCTGAATCCATCCAAGATCCATCTGACGCTGGAGGGTCACTTGTACAACAGAGCATCCCTGATTATTTATTGAGCAGATAGGATAGGAATCGTAATCGTGTCGTGGTAGACTATGATGTTAGCTTTGCCTTTAGTGCATTGCCACCAGGTTAACATTTCCAGGATGTCGTGGTTCTGAATGATGTTGGAATTTGTATAAGTCATGTTGACTTCACGAATTCGGTGATCTTGGATCCATCTTAGATCCATCTGTTCCTGTAGAGCTGATTACACCACAGAACACCCTTGATTATTTTTAGAGAAGACATCACACTGATGATAGTTATGAGATGGTACATTCCCTTATCCGCTCTGTCTACAATGCATCTTGACCAGGTTGGTTCCCAATAAGAGTACATCGTGAATTTGATAGTTGTGCTTAGACTCTTCTTCTATCAAATTTACCGCAGCTTTCTCGTGTTGAGGTAGCGGGTTGTCTGAACATTAGGATTTGTATCCTTGAAGGATAAGACCCCACTCCTAACAAGCTTCTGAACGTCAGATTTGAAACTGAGACAGTTTTCTATGTTATGCCCCGGTCCTCCTTGATGGTAAGGACAAGTCTGATCCGTTTTGAACCAAAAAGGAGGATTCTCCGGTATTGCAAGAGGAGACCTGGTTTGGATGTGTCCCTTGACTAGTAGTAATGGAAACAGTTATGCATACATCATGGGTATAGGGTCAAACCCTGGTGGTCGCGTTGTACGGTTGTTGTTGTATTGAGGACGAGTCTGCTGAAGAGGCTGTTGTGTCCTTTGCTGATATTGTTGCTGATTCGGTTAGCTTTGAGCAACCTGAGGTTGATACGTAGGAATAAGCGCAGGGTTGATAGCAGGATTTATAGCTGCTACTGGTTGGTACCGTCGCCTTTGCTTTTCGAGAGAGATATTGCCAATATCTTGCTCTTTTTTCTTAGGGAGAGCATTACCGTATCTTTTGGTACTACTTGATGGTCTGGCATCTTTGACCAGACGTCCTTCTCGAACTGCTTCTTCAAGACGAACTCCCATGCCTACCATCTCTGTGAAGTCGCTGGGCGCACTGGCGACCATTCTTTCGTAGTAAAATGAGCTCAAGGTTTTCAAGAAGATTTTTGTCATCTCTTTTTCCTCAAGAGGTGGACAAATCTGGGCGGCAATTTCACGCCATCTCTGAGTATACTCCTTGAAGCTTTCCTTATCCTACTGCGACATGGCCCTGAGTTGATCTCTGTCCGGCGCCATGTCCAGGTTATACTTATATTGTTGAACGAAGGCAGCGCCAAGATCTCGGAAAGTGATGTTCTTAGTGAGGTTTAATCCCATTTACCATTTGAGTGTGGCACCAGTTAAACTATCCTGGAAATAGTGGATCAGTAGCTGTTGGTTATCTGTCGGAGTTGACATCCTCCGAGCATACATCACCAAATGGTTTTGAGGGCAAGAGTTACCCTTGTATTTCTCAAATTCGGCCACCTTGAATTTGTGCGGAACTTTCAAATTTGGGACCAAACAAAGGTCTGCGGCGTCCTTTCCAAACAGATCTTGACCGCGAATGGCTTGCAGTTCCTTCTGCATTTCCAAGAACTGTTCCTGGAACTCCTTCATTCAGTCGTCCATACTTTCGTTTCCACCAAAAGGTATCTGTGGAATCTGACCTTCCAAGACAGTGTGTACCACGGTTGGTGGTACAATCATTACGGCGGTGACTCTTGGTGCTTCCCGAAGTTTATAACCTTCAGGAGTTGTTGTCATGCCCCTGGAATCTTCGCTTTCCCGAAGTTTGTAACCTTCAGGCCCAGCGGTTCCTACTGCAGTTTCCGGATCTTCAACGATTGGCAGAACATATCCTTCTGGGATATAGTTAATAGGTGTAACGCCCCAGTTTTTGTCATTTTTATTTAATCGAGTCGTTTTGATTATTTTATTATTATTTTATTTTATTTTTTACTTTTATTTGATAATATATTATTTTTCAATGTTGTTATGTTTTATCGCGTTTTGGGAACGTTTGCGAGATATTTGAGTGTAGGAGTATTTTGGTCATTTCACTTTATTTTTCTTAAGTTAGTAAAATAGAAATAGAAAGAGAGAAAAATATAGAGAAAGAAAAAGAGAAGAAGGAAAAGGGAAACAAAAAAGAAAGGAAGAAGAAAAGAGAGAAAAACTTGGAAAGGAAGAAAATCAATTAACCGACTTTTCAAACACGATTAAATCGGGTAAGGGTGCGAAACTCGATTATCTTAGGCTTATGTATGATTATGTATGTGTGTGTTGGAGTGTTCATTGTGTTTCATAGCTTTTCAATTCTAGGTTGGAATGAAAGAAATGATTGGGGATCGATGTTTTCGCGGTTGAAATGTGATATAAATGTTGTAGAATACTTGTTACCATGATTGGGTTATGTTCTGATTGTTATGTTTTGGTTTGGAAGAGATTTTGGTTGAAAAATATGGTTTTTGGGTTCAAAACAGCGCTGCAGAATTTCTGGATTTTCCTTGGTTCGCCTAGCGAACCTGGGGCGAAGCAAAAGCGAATGATTTTCACGGGTTCGCCTAGCGAGCCAGTTAGCGAAGGTCAGCGAATGTTCGTTAACGTTGTTCGCCTAGCGAACTTTGTATCTTTTCAGTTATGGTTGTTGTTGCCTTGGTTCGCCCAGGGATTCACGAAGCGAACGGCAAGGCGAGGGTTCGCCAAGGAGTTCGCCTAGCGAACTTTGTGTCTGTTTTGGTCTGATTGTGGTCTCGCCTGGACATTCGCCTAGCGAAGGTGGTAGCGAATGCTCGCTAGAAGGTTCACCTAGCGAACATGACAGTTTATGCAATTTTGTTTTCTTCATAACTTTTGATCCGTAAGTCGGATTGGGGCGCGGTTGGGTGCGTTAGAAAGCTATTGAGTTGTTCTTTCTTATTAAAATGGTTTTTTTTGAGATTACTGACCGATTTAATTATGTCGAGAATTTGGAAATGTATCGTTGTATCGACTTATACCGTTTTAAGGGTGTGTATTTGAGGGGTTATCATGCAATATGCTTGTGATATGTATTGTATGACTGGTGTGATATTATATGATGTGAATGCATGCGATTAAATGTTGTGATGATGGTTTGTGGCCTAAGGGCAAGAAAATAGAATGTGTTGTATTTGATTATATATGCATGATTATGGATGTGTATATGCGTGCATTTGAATGTCATGAGTCATTGTATGCCAAGAATCATGATATGCATTCTTGTGATGTCGTGTGCCCTAGTGGGTGTGAGTGACGAAACGATTCCAGAGGGAATCCGCTATAACATCGTTCGCCTTATACAAAGAGGACTGAAACCGATGATTATAGACGATCGTGCGCCTTATACAAAGAGGACCGAAAGCGATCGGATCATGCGCCTTATACAAAGAGGACTGAAAGCGATCCATAAACATCGTGAGCCTTATACCAAGAGGACCGAAAGCGACGAGGAACATCGTTTGCCCGACGGGGAGTTACACTAAGTAAAAAGCGATGGTTCTACTAGTTCCTGAGTGAACTAGTGTTGAGATGATGGATGTATGGTACCGCATTTGCATAGAGTCATTGTGTCGGTCTCTTTGCATTTTCATATGTCATGAATGGATTGATTTTGTGTGGAATTGTGAATGGAATTGATAAGTGAGATATATATGTACATGTTGCGATAAATGCGTTGAGCATGGTTGATATGTCTTTATGATGGATGTATGAGATATGCACTGTGTTGTTTTGTCTTTGAATTCTTGTGTAAGCTATGGTGAGAATATGCTATATGTGTATTTTTATGTTGATATATAATTGTATGCAATTATACTATGATTGTGTTTCTCACCCTTCTGCTGTTTTGAATGCTCTATGAGGCATTGCAGATTAGATGTTGGGGGTCTTTTTGTGAAGCTTAGGTCTTCATTCTTTTGTCGGTCGGCTCTGATATGTAGCACCGGGTGGTCGGGGAGATCGTTGTGATTTTTGTGTATATATATATATATATATATATATATATATATATATATATCTTTTGGATTGTACATGTATGAATCTGTGTACGACAGACAAACTTTTTATGTGATATATGTATCTATGAGATTCAGTTACAGATTTTCCGCTTTTATTCTGTATCTGAATAGTGGGTGTTAGGAACGGAGTTCCTCTGTTATTTGCTACCTGATTGTTGCATATATTTATG
Organism: Lathyrus tuberosus; assembly: GCA_022829125.1. NCBI lineage: Eukaryota > Viridiplantae > Streptophyta > Magnoliopsida > Fabales > Fabaceae > Lathyrus > Lathyrus tuberosus. The sequence continues at coordinate 1,907,202 of JALAZF010000285.1, read as the reverse complement.
GGCAGGTTTATTGTGATTTGTCTCAATTAATGTGACGCCTTCGTCTATGCCATGAATGTTTAATTATACTCTGATGAAATTTTTATCGCTTTATTTGATTGGGGGTATTAGATTGGGGGTGTTACATTAAGTGGTATCAGAGTCAGTCCGTGTCAGTTGTGTCAGTCCTTGTCGGTGTTTGTGTTTGGGTGAGCTGTTTGTTTAACCATAGTTGTTGTTATTGGAAATGAACAGAATATGGCTGGTAGGAATGACGCTGCTTTAGTTGTTGCTATGCAAGCTATGGCTCGGGCTGTGCAGGGTGCACCTAATGCTGCTAGGAATGATGAGTTCAGGAAGAATAAACCGCCTGTCTTCAAATGGAGACATGATCCTGATGGTGCTCAGATTTGACTTAAAGAGATTGAAAGAATCTTCCGAGTGATGGATTGTGCTGAGGATCAGAAGGTGAGACTGGGTACTCACATGTTGCAGAAAGAGGCTGATGATTGGTGGGTTAGTACTCGTCATGTGTTGGAAGCTGCAGAGGAAGAAGTCACTTGGGCTGTGTTTAGCATTGAGTTTCTGAGGAAGTATTTTCCTGAGGACGTAAAGGGAAAGAAGGAAATTGAGTTCTTGGAGTTGAAACAAGGTAATATGTCTGTTGTTGATTATACTGCTAAGTTTGTGAAGCTTGTGCAGTTTTATCCACATTATGCTGAAGCAACTGCGGAGTTTTCTAAGTGTTTGAAGTTTGAGAGCGGGTTGCGTCCTGAGATTTAGCAGGCAATTGGTTATCAGAGAATTCGAAGGTTTTCAGACTTGGTGGATTGTTGTAGGATTTATGAGGAAGATAGTAAAGCTCGTTCTACTCACTATAAGAGTGTGAACGAAAGGAGAGGGAAGCAACAGGTTCGTGGTGGTCCTTATGTGACACCAGCTGATAAGGGTAAGCAAAGGGGTAGTTTTGAGAAAAGGCCCAGTGGAGGAGGTATGTCTAATTATCTGAGATGTTATAGGTGTGGTGACTTAGGACATCGTCAGTTTGAATGTAGGAAGAATTTGGAGAAGTGTTCCAATTGTGGAGGTATAGGACATGTTGCGGCTGATTGCAAGAGGAAGAATGTGGTGAAGTGTTTCAACTGTGGTGAACCTGGTCATATTAGTACAAAGTGTCCCAAACTAAAGCAAGCTCCAGGTGGTGGGAAAGTTTTTGCATTGGCAGGGACTCAGACTACAAGTGCAGACCGTCTGATCAGAGGTACTTGTTTTATTAATAGTACGCATTTAGTTGCTATTATTGATACTGGAGCGACTCATTCGTTTATTTCGTCTGAGTGCGCGAAGCGTTTGAATCTTGTGTTGTCTTCGATGGGTGGAGAGATGGTTATTGATATTCCAGCAATGGGGTCAGTAACTACTTCTTTGGTTTGTTTAATTTGTCCTTTGACCATTTATGGTAAAGATTTTGAGATGGATTTGGTGTGTTTGCCGTTGGAGGGTTTAGATGTGGTTCTGGGTATGAATTGGTTACAGTTCAATCGGGCTCATATTGATTGTTATCATAAGCTGGTGAGATTTCCTTCTCTTGAGGAAGACGGGGAATCGAGTTTCTTATCTACCAAAGAGTTGAAGAGACTTTTGGAGGATGAAGCTTAGTTGTTCGGGTTGTTTGTATCGTTAACAATGGATAGTCAAGTTGCACTTGATGTGTTTCCGGTTGTGTGTGAATTTCCAGAGGTGTTTCCTGAGGATATTTCAGATGTACCGCCAGAGAGAGAGGTGGAGTTTTCTATAGATCTAGTTCCTGGTACTAGACCTGTGTCTATGGCACCATACCGAATGTCGGCATCTAAGTTGGTTGAGTTAAAGAAGCAGTTGAATGAATTGTTAGAGAAGAGGTTTGTGAGGCCAAGTGTATCGCCTTGGGGTGCTCCAGTTTTATTGGTGAAAAAGAAGAATGGAAGTATGCGATTGTGTATTGATTATCGCCAGTTGAACAAGGTGACGATTAAGAATAAGTATCCTCTTCCGAGAATTAATGATTTGATGGATCAGTTGGTAGGTGCTTGTGTGTTTAGTAAGATTGATTTGAGGTCAGGTTATCATCAGATTAGAGTGAAAGAGGAAGATATTCAGAAGACGGCTTTTAGGACACGATATGGTCATTATGAATATTCTGTGATGTCGTTCGGGGTTTCTAATGCGCCAGGTGTGTTTATGGAGTATATGAATCGTATTTTCCATGAGTATTTGGATCGATTTCTTGTTGTGTTTATTGATGACATTTTGATTTATTCTAAGTCCCGGGAGGAACATGCAGAACATTTGTGTGTTGTGTTGCAAATTTTGAAGGAAAGGAAACTTTTTGCCTAATTGTCCAAGTGTGAGTTCTGGTTGTCAGAAGTGAGTTTTCTTGGGCCTGTGATTTCAGGTAATGGTATTGCTGTGGATCCATCTAAAATAGATGCAGTTCTACAATGGGAGGCTCCTAAATCTGTTACTGAAATTAGAAGCTTTTTGGGTTTAGCTGGATATTATCGAAGATTCATTGAAGGTTTTTCTAAGTTAGCGCTTCCTTTGACCCAGTTAACTTGTAAAGGTAAAGCGTTTATTTGGGATATTCAGTGTGAGGAAAGTTTTAATGAGCTGAAGAGAAGATTGACTACAGCTCCGATTTTGATCTTACCGAATCCTACCGAACTGTTTGTGGTGTATTGTGATGCGTCTTTGATTGGCTTAGGTGGTGTGTTGATGCAAGAAGGTAAGGTTGTGGCTTATGCTTCGAGGAAATTGAGGATTCATGAGAAAAATTATCCTACTCATGATCTTGAATTAGCAGCTGTGGTTTTTGTGTTGAAAATTTGGAGGCATTATCTCTACGGTGCAAGATTCGAAGACTTTAGTGATCATAAAAGTTTGAAATACTTGTTTGATCAGAAAGAGTTGAATATGAGGCAACGGAGATGGTTGGAATTTTTGAAGGACTACGATTTTAGCTTGAATTACCATCCTGGTAAAGCTAATGTGGTAGCCGATACATTAAGCCAGAAATCGTTGCATATGTCCGCTTTGATGGTTAAAGATTGGGAACTTTTGGAATCGTTTAGAGATTTGAGTTTGGTGTGTGAATTGACGTCTGACAGCGTGAGGCTTGGAATGTTAAAGGTTACTAATGATTTTCTGTTGAGTGTTAGCGAGAAACAGAAGTTGGATGTGAAATTTGTGGATTTGATGACGGTTGGAAATCAAAGTGTGGATGGTGACTTTAAAGTGGATGATAAAGGTGTTTTGAGATTCCGTGGTAGAATTTGTATTCCTGATGATTCGGAGTTGAAAAGGCTGATTTTGGAAGAAGGACACCGGAGTAATTTGAGTATACATCTGGGAGCTAATAAAATGTACCAAGATTTGAAGAAGATTTTCTGGTGGTCTGGATTGAAGAGAGATGTGGCTCAGTTTGTTTATGCGTGTTTGACGTGTCAGAAGTCGAAGGTAGAACATCTGAGGCCTAGTGGATTGTTGCAACCGTTGGATATTCCTGAGTGGAAATGGGATAGCATTTCTATGGATTTTGTGACAGGGTTGCCAAATACACAGAAGGGACATAATGCCATTTGGGTGGTTGTGGATATGCTGACTAAATCGGCGCATTTCATTCCGATTGACATCAGTTTTTCTTTGGAGAGGTTGGCTGAGATTTATATCAGTGTGATTGTGAAATTGCATGGGGTTCCGTTGAGTATTGTTTCAGATCGAGATCCGAGATTTACTTCCAGATTTTGGGAAAGTTTACAAAAGGCCTTAGGTTCCAAGTTGAGATTAAGTTCTACTTATCATCCGCAGACGGATGGTCAGACCGAGAGAACTATTCAGTCGTTGGAAGATTTGTTGCGGGCTTGTGTTCTTGAGCAAGGTGGTGCTTGGGATAGTTATCTTGCGTTGGTTGAATTCACGTATAACAACAATTTCCATTCGAGTATTGGAATGGCACCTTTTGAAGCGTTGTATGGAAGAAGATATCGAACACCTTTGTGTTGGCATGAATCTAGTGAGAGTTCGGTGGTTGGACCAGAGTTAGTGTAACAGACTACGGAAAAGGTGAAACTTATTCGTAAGAAAATGAAGGCTTCTCAGAGTAGGCAAAAGAGTTATCATGATCGAAGGAGGAAAGATCTTGAGTTTCAAGAGGGCGATCATGTATTTTTGAGAGTTACACCGGTGACGGGTGTTGGCCGTGCATTGAAGTCGAAGAAGCTTACTTCTCGGTTTATTGGTCCTTACCAGATATCCACGAGAGTTGGTGCTGTAGCGTATCGGGTGGCGTTGCCGCCGAGTCTTTCGAATTTGCATGATATGTTCCATGTTTCACAGCTTCGGAAGTATGTTCCGGATCCTTCGCATGTGATTCCGATGGATGAGGTTGAGGTAAGGGAGAACCTTACGGTTGAGGCATTACTAGTGAGGATTTTGGATCGCGAGTTGAAGCGGTTAAGGGGCAAGAATATTGCACTTGTGAAGGTAGCGTGGCGAGGCGCTGCTGAGGGCAATTTGACTTGGGAGTTGGAGAGTCGGATGCGGGAGTCGTATCCGGAGTTGTTCGTCTCAGGTAATATTTTCGAGGACGAAAATTTCTAAGTGGGGGAGAGTTGTAACGCCTCCGTTTTTGTCATTTTTATTTAATCGAGTCGTTTTGATTATTTTATTATTATATTATTTTATTTTTGACTTTTATTTGATAATATATTATTTTTCAATGTTGTTATGTTTTATCCCGTTTTGGGAACGTTTGCGGGATATTTGAGTGTACGAGTATTTTGGTCATTTCACTTTATTTTTCTTAAGTTAGTAAAATAGAAATAGAAAGAGAGAAAAATAGAGAGAAAGAAAAAGAGAAGAAGGAAAAGGGAAGAAAAGAGAAAGGAAGAAGAAAAGAGAGAAAACTTGGAAAGGAAAAAAATCGATCAACCGACTTTTCAAACACGATTAAATCGGGTAAGGGTGCGAAACTCGATTATCTTATGCTTGTGTATGATTATGTATGTGTGTGTTGGAGTGTTCATTGTGTTTCATAGCTTTTCAATTCTAGGTTGGAATGAAAGAAATGATTGGGGATCGATGTTTTCGCGGTTGAAATGTGATATAAATGTTGTAGAATACTTGTTACCATGATTGGGTTATGTTCTGATTGTTATGTTTTGGTTTGGAAGAGATTTTGGTTGAAAAATATGGTTTTTGGGTTCAAAACAACGTTGCAGAATTTCTGGATTTTACTTGGTTCACCTAGCGAACCGGGGGAGAAGCAAAAGCGAATGATTTCCGCGGGTTCACCTAGCGAGCCAGTTAGCGAAGGTCAGCGAATGTTCGCTAACGTTGTTCGCCTAGCGAACTTTGTATCTTTTTAGTTATGGTTGTTGCTGCCTTGGTTCGCCCAGAGATTCGCGAAGCGAACGGCAAGGTGAGGGTTCGCCAAGGAGTTTGCCTAGAGAACTTTGTGTCTGTTTTGGTCTGATTGTGGTCTCGCCTGGACATTCGCCTAGTGAAGGTGGTAGCGAATGCTCGCTAGAAGGTTCGCCTAGCGAACATGGCAGTTTGTGCAATTTTGTTTTCTTCATAACTTTTGATCTGTAAGTCGGATTGGGGCGCGGTTGGGTGCGTTAGAAAGCTATTGAGTTGTTCTTTCTTATTAAAATGGTTTTTTTTGTGATTGTTGACCGATTTAATTATGTCGAGAATTTGGAAATGCATTGTTGTATCGACTTATACCGTTTTAAGGGTGTGTATTTGATGGGTTATCATGCAATATGTTTGTGATATGTATTGTATGACTGGTGTGATGTTATATGATGTGAATGCATGCGATTAAATGTTGTGATGATGGTTTGTGGCCTAAGGCCAAGAAAATACAATGTGTTGTATTTGATTATATATGCATGATTATGGATGTGTATATGCGTGCATTTGAATGTCATGAGTCATTGTATGCCAAGCATCACGATATGCATTCTTGTGATGTCGTGTGCCCTAGTGGGTGTGAGCGACGAAATGACTCCAGAGGGAATCCGCTATAACATTGTGCGCCTTATACAAAGATGACTGAAAGCGATGATTATAGACGATCGTGCGCCTTATACAAAGAGGACCGAAAGCGATCGGATCGTGCGCCTTATACAAAGAGGACTGAAAGCGATCCATAAACATCGTGAGCCTTATACCAAGAGGACCTAAAGCGACGGGGAACATCGTTTTCCCGACGGGGAGTTACACTAAGTAACAAGCGATGGTTCCAATAGTTCCTGAGTGAACTAGTGTTGAGATGATGGATGGATGGTACCGCATTTGCATAGAGTCGTTGTGTCGGTCTCTTTGTAATTGCATAAGTCATGAATGGATTTATTTTGTGTGGAATTGTGAATGGAATTGATAAGTGAGATATATATGTACATGTTGCGATAAATGCGTTGAGCATGGTTGATATGTCTTTATGATGGATGTATGAGATATGCATTGTGTTGTTTTGTCTTTGAATTCTTGTGTAAGCTGTGGTGAGAATATGCTATATGTGTATTTTTATGTTGATATATAATTGTATGCAATTATACTATGATTGTGTTTCTCACCCTTCTGCTGTTTTGAATGCTCTATGAGGCATTGCAGATTAGATGCTGGGGGTCTTTTTGTGAAGCTTAGGTCTTCATTCTTTTGTCGGTCGGCTCTGATACGTAGCACCGGGTGGTCGGGGAGATCGTTGTGATTTTTGTGTATATGTATATATATATATATATATATATATATATGCTATTTTGAATGCTCTATGAGGCATTGCAGATTAGATGTTGGGGGTCTTTTTGTGAAGCTTAGGTCTTCATTCTTTTGTCGGTCAGCTCTGATACGTAGCACCGGGTGGTCGGGGAGATCGTTGTGATTTTTGTGTATATATATATATATATATATATATATATCGTTTGGATTGTACATGTATGAATCTGTGTACGACAGACAAACTTTTTATGTGATATATGTATCTATGAGATTCAGTTGCAGATTTTCCGCTTTTATTCTGTATCTGAATAGTGGGTGTTAGGAACGGAGTTCCTCTGTTATTTGCTACCTGATTGTTGCATATCTTTATGGGCAGGTTTATTGTGTTTTGTCTCAATTAATGTGACGCCTTCGTCTATGCCATGAATGTTTAATTATACTCTGATGAAATTTTTATCGCTTTATTTGATTGGGGGTGTTACAATAGGCATGCCCCAGGGACGATCTTTAGGCATGTTATACCGAGGATCATACTTTTCCACTATGGGTGTCGATGTTATCTCCGATATCACGGTCCTTTGAATCTGAGCTGCTGCCAGAGCTTGCATGTCATTGTGAAGTTTCCTCAGATCTTCTTTCAGAGCGTCGAGTTCTTCTCTCAACTCTCTGTTCTCTTCCTCGAGATTATCCATTTTCTTTTGTTGACTGGCTCGAGTATTGTACGAATGAGACATTTTGACTCTAGAATCGAGACACAAACGTGAAATTCGTTGGTAAGAAGAATGTGTTATGTGAGAATGATGAGTGATATGCAATGATTATATTAATTTTTTTTGTTGTTTAATCAAAAGAAACTTCAACAACTGGATTGCAAATATCATACAATGGGGAAACCCCGTTTTATTGAATTCAAAAATCGCGGAAATGGAAATATAGTAATTTACAAAGTGCTGTAAAAGGAAATGTCTAAACTTATGGATCTTGAGTCCTCTCTGAGGAGGGCTCAGGTGCTGGTTCTGGTACTTTCCTCTTCTTTGACCGGTGCTCTTGAGCCGTTGTCGGGTTGTCATTCCTTTGCCAAGTGAAAAGAGAGAGCAAATTCCTTTGGTCTTCTTGATTTTCTACAGCATGTTGCTCTAAAATCTCGATCAGAATGCGGTACTTGTTCTTCCAAGACCTCTTCTCCTGTTGAAATTTGTTGAGAGTAACCTGAAGTTTTTCCGTATCAGACATAAAATAAGTGACAGATTCCTTTAACGGAAGAACTTCTTGACGAGGGTAAGGCATCCTCAGTTTGAGAGCTCTAGTTTGTACCCAGTGGAGATAAGGTTCCACATAGACACAGTCTGGTTTTCCTAGAGACTCTCTTCTTTTCCTGTGAATAGGATACCAAGCATGCACTATTTCTATCTTTAGTGCCCTGTTGTTTTCTCCTTCCTTGAAGAAAAGACCTTCCAGATGAACATTACGCGGGATATGCCTCATCGGGTATCCAAATTGACAACGAACTAAGACTGGATGATAGTTGATTCCTCCTTTAGTTCCTATGAGGGGTACATTAGGGAAATTTCCACAACGGTCAATGATTCTGATCCCGTCATAAATTCGATTGTACCAATCTATGTCAGAGTTGGTAAGAGACATGATTCTCTGCGACCAACGCAAAGTACTCTTATGATCCTAGAAAGCGGCAGACTTGGGTAAATGGGAAGTGACCATTTGTATAGCAGGGGTACACAACATGTGATCTTTCCTTCGCTATACAAATTCCTTAAGTGTACAGAATGATAAGCATCTGCGAGCAAGGTCAGTACAGGGTTTCCAATTAGAAAAACCTTAATAGCATTGATATCCACGAAGTTATCAATATTGGGAAACAGAAATAACCCGTAGGTGAGTAAGACAAATATGCTCTCGAAAGCACTCGCGTTCCCTATACTAGCAAAGTACAGAGCCTTCTTTATCAAAAATTGGGCTGGCAAACCTTGGATTCCACCCTTAATGGTCATGTGAGTCCTGACTTTTGACTCGTCCAAATAGATTACTCTTGCAATGGTTTGATCTTCTGGAATTTCTTCCAGTTCAGAAAAGGGAGCTTGGTCAGTAATGGGTAAATCAGTCAGGTGAGAGTACTCCTCTAGTGTTGGTGCTAGTTGATAATCCGGGAATGTGAAACAGTGATAGACCGGATCGTAAAACTGAATGAGCGTAGACAATATTCCTTCAATTACATGGACCCTTAATAGAGACAACAATCCCCCATAGTTGGCTCTGAAAGCATCATGGTTGGTGATCATCCTTGCCAACCCTCTCAAATCCTTTAATTTTGGAACCTTTAAGGTGTACTTGTGAGTCTTCCTTCTACTGAAATCCATAACGCAATCTTTCTCTCTGATATTTGTAATCATTGCCTTAGTTTAATTTGAAAAATAGAGACTAGAAGAGAAAAATTTTCTTTGTTTAATGTTTTTTTAATGAAATGAATGCATGCATGCAGCACACAAAAACATACAAAAAACATGGGGTCAAAGGTTCAGTGTCATGAAGTCATGGCTCTACCCATCCCCAAAGGTTGTTCTGGTGATTTTTTTGTACATGTCCTCAAAATCACTGACCCCTCTTGGGATAATAACAACAGGCTGGTTCACCCGAGCGACCTGCAGTATCTTAGAGTAATCTCAAATGAGGGTAGTATCGTGTGACAACTATTTTCGATAGCTTCGGCACTACAAAATAGTAACATGGTCTCGGTCTACCAAAATCCTCAGTTTCACGGACGACCACAATCGAACAATCTGCTTTCAACAACCGAAGTCATATAGGCATTGAATATGCAAAGGGTGTCTCCACTGATTCGATGGTCGACTGGGGTCTCTTATTTGGGAGTCACTCCCTATAAGATTACCCGTCTAGTGCCATCACTTATCTTAGGTGTCACTCAAACTTTCCAGATGCGGCATCACCCGCAGTCCCATTAGCAGAAAAATAAACACGGATATCAATTAGGAAAAGCGATATATATATATTTATTCCTAAAACTAACATCTTAGACCTCTTAAGAGCTATAATCCTACTCCTATACAGACAATGACTCCCCAGCAGAGTCGGCATTTTTCTGTTGGAAAACGGGGAAGATGCCCCAAGGATCAATCTAAGGACTCCCCAGCAGAGGCGCCATTTTTCTGTTGGAAAATGGGGATGATGCCACAAGGATCAATCTAAGGAATCCCCAGCAGAGTCACCATTTTTCTGTAGCGAGTGATTTTTGTCAACGCGACCACCTTATCGCTGGGTTTTCCTCACAGCAATGAGGAGGGTGCTACTTTCTGATTTCTTATTTATCCCATGAAGCTGGAAGGGAAAGGGAAGCTATCTAAAACTAACCTTACACGCAAATGTTTAACTGAACAAACTCTTAAAAGAGATTGGGGGGTCTGAGGTCAGGTTATACAATGGGGAGTTGTCAATTACCCATCCTATATGTGGTTATCCACAGGATCTCAGCTTTAGGTCTCGCTTTGTAATTGATAGTGTTTATCTGTTAATGGGTTGGGAAAGTTTCTTAGGAAGTATGAGTGAGTTAGTGAGTTTTTGTTGATGTTCGGGTTTTTTCGATGTTTTTGGTAAGGTACTAGACCTAAGTTTTGATTGATGTGTGAAGGTACTGGACCTAGAGTTTTTGATTAGTATGTTCGCTAAGATTCCGCAATCTTATGCCTACGTATTCCCGTTTAAATGAAACAGGGAAATCAGAGCAATCGTAGTTCCTCCTATTCTAAGGGAGGAAAAAGATGTTTTGGTGTCTTGTTCAAAGCCCAAGATTGAAGCTAAAAGGTTATTTGTGTCTTGTACAAAGTCCAAGATTGAAGCTAAAGGTTTGATTGAGAGAGAACTTGTCATCTCTAAAGAGGGATTTTTGATTTTTGTGTGCCTTGATCAAAGCACAAGGTTGATGCTAAAAGTTTAATTGACTTGGCTAGGGGATTTCCTTATGTAAAGCCTGAGAGGAGGCTAAATAGGATCGACTCAACAAGAGAGTGTATATATTGGTGTCTTGTACAAAGCCCAAGATTGAGGCAAAAAAGAGACTGACTCTTTGGAGATATCGTTATACAAAGCCTAAGAGGAGGCTAGAAGTTTGAGTTTTCCGAGGGAAAATGTTCTATCTGTCTTGTACAAAGCCCAAGATTGAGGTTAAAAGGATTTTGACTCCGCCGGGGAGGTTTGTATGTGTCTTGTATAAAGCCCAAGATTAAGGCTGAAATGAGGAATTTAACTGACTCTGGTGAGGATATTATTATATAAAGCCTAAGAGGAGGCTAGAAAAATACTGACTAAACAAGAGAGTATTTATCTGTCTTGTACAAAACCCAAGATTGAGGCTAAAAAGTTTAACTTAGCAAGAGAGTGCTCAAAGGTGATTGACTCAACAAGAGAGTCTGAAAAGTGATTGACTCAACAAGAGAGTCTGAAAAGTGATTGACTCAACAAGAGAGTCTGAAAAGTGATTGACTCAACAAGAGAGTCTGAAAAGTAATTGACTAAACAAGAGAGTTGGAAAAGGTTAGCTCCGCTGGGGAGAATCATTTGTACAAAGCCCAAGAGGAGGCTAACTTCGCTGAGGAAGGATCATTATACAAAGCCTAAGAGGAGGCTATCTTTCTACTGGGGATTATTGATCCCTAGGCAGGTCCAAGAGGGGGAATCAACTCTTGCTGAGGATTGCAGAAGAGTTGAGGTATCAAATGCCTTGAGGTTCTGATTTGGGATTTTTAGGAGAGAGACTGAGTTTTATCTCTGCTGGAGATTGATCCAGATTGACAGGGGTTTCTCCTATGTTTGAGAATGTCTTTGAGACTCAAGGTTAGACTGTCCAAGTCTACTGGTGGAAGAGTTTTATCTTTTATATGATGCCCAAGAGGAGGCACGGGCATTTAAGGGATGAGAATCAACCCTACATTGGCCGAAGTTTTGACACTAGAAAGACTGCTCTAGCAAAGGATGACTAAGTTCTGTCTTATACCTTTAAGAGGTCGTCAGGGTTCTTGTATCAAGCCCAAGAGAAGGCATGAGAACTTCTAAGAAGCCGGAGGGTCCTTGTACAAAGCCTAAGAGGAGGCGGGGATGCTTTTAGGATGCCCGTGGGTCCCAAACTAAGAAAAGTTCAAGAAATGCTATTCACCGAGAATTGATCATTTAGTGAAAGTTTTGTGATTTGAAGAAACTCAAGAGATGCTATTCACCGAGAATAGATCAACTATGGGGAGTAGAATTCCTTTGACAATTTCTAGGGGTGACAGTCCGAGAAAAGGTTCCCGAAGAATACTGCCTTTCTCTTTGTTCCCTATTGTTTAAGCCCAAGAGAAGGCAAGACTGTATCTGGAAATCCTATGGGGATCTAGTTTTGCCTGTATTTAAGAGTGACCAAACTGGCTTTACCTAGTTCTAGACCTAGTTGCAGGGGAAAACTCTAAGTAACTTTACTAGTATACATAAAGTTGATATATGACAAGTATTTTAAAAGGGTATGAAAGAAGACTAAGCATGCACAGCTTCCCACAATACAGTTATTTATATATGAAAGCGAGTAAAAAAAAGCCAAGAAAACTTATAGGCGAGCAAGCTTCCATGCTGTTTTGTTAGTTGTTCAGAGAAATTACAGAAAGTTTTGATAACAATATATATATATATATTTGAATCTAAATCAAAAGGGAATTGTTTTGAAAATATTGGTGGGGCTTATACTCAAGGAGAGGCCCAAGGTTTAACAGTGATCGCACCGTTGTTTTGAATATTGTATCAGGACTTATACAACGACTGAGGCCCAAAAATGTTTATGTACAACAAGTGTTGGGTCTTATAACTCAAGGAGAGGCCCAAAGATTATTTAAAGAAAATAAATGGGACTTACAACACGAGGTTAGGCCCAAATGATTTTTCATTTTAAAATGGCGATCGCGCCGAGATTCTTGTTAAAGCAGAGGGACTTATACAATGTTTGATACCCAAAATGATTTTGGTTAAAAAAGGATTGGATCTTACACTCTATTAGAGGCCCAAAGAGTTTGAAAATGAATAAAGATGGGTCTTATAGCTCAACGAGAAGCCCAGTTGATTTTGTTAAAAAGGCGACGATCGCGCTGAACTTTTGAAAATATACAGAGGGACTTATACAATGTGTGAGGCCCAAAATTGTTTATTTACAAAGAGGTTGGGTCTTACACTCTATTAGAGGCCCATGAGTGTTTGAAAAAGATTGATGAGGGTGGATTTAATCAAAACCCTAATTTTGTCCAAAATGGAATTAATTTTCTTTAAAAATTAATAAAATTATTGAAAACATGTGAAAAATGAGTGGTGATCTTGGATCAATGTTTCAAAAATCATGTTTTTATCCCCAAAATGACTAAAATCATTTAAGTTTGGAAAATAAAGAAGGAAAAAATATTTTAAATGTTAAAAAACACATAAAAATTAATTATTTGCAAAAATATCAAATATATGAAATAAATAATATTTTTGGGAAATTTTTATAAAATAAAATATTTTAACATTTTTGTGAATTATTAAAAAAAGAATCAACTCAAAATCATTAAAATTCAGAGAGAAATTAATTTTTGAATCAATTAAATAAAAATCACAAAATTCAAATATTTGAAAGTTTGAAAAAGGGCGCCAAGAACACCTTGGTTTTGCCCGCGTGCTCTGTTTTGCCCAGATTTGCATTTTCTCATCAATCTCACTGAATACTTGATGAAATCACACAATCCACATATCAATCTACTCGTTTTCACCTCACGATCATGTCTATGGTCTTTGATTTCATTTATTTTAAGCATGAAATAAGAAATCAAAGAGAAACCTTAAGAACCCTAATTTCTGCATGAAGGCTAAGAAATTTCATACACGATTCATACAAAGCAATTAATTGAGGGGAAACACTCCATACATGATTATGAACATATGGCAAAATTATTGTGCGAGGAAATATGCATGAATCATGAGATGACCAAGTTTAGGCTTACTTGAATGTCGTGGCAGCAAGAGCAAATTTATTTTTGAGTTGGAGGTGTTACATATGAGTTGTGATGATCTGAAAAGCTTCCTTAGGTGCTATGGAGTGTGTCTGAATGCTAGGAGTGGATTGAATTGAATTGGAACTTGATTTGGTACCTCAACTGCAAATCTGTCAAAGGCTTGTACAGATGGCTGGTGATTTTGTAAAATTGATGTTCCAGATGTTGGTAGTGTTTGATCAGCTCACATATGATGTTTATGAGGTGTGTGTGTGATTGGTTTGGTTGGAATTGTTCTCAAACTCAAAACCCAATAGTGACTTGCTTTAGAAGGCATTTTTGGAAGTGAGAGAGTGATTTTGAGAAAGGCAAGTGTTATAGGCCTTTGGTGTACTCAAACTGATAAAAAATAAGGTCTATTTATAGTGTGTCAAGTTTTTTTTTGCAAAGAATAGAGAATGTCAACTGCAGCAGGCCTTTGGCCAATGTGGATCAAATGGAATCTCAAGTCTCCTCTAGCCATTGACTTGAGATTAGAGCACAGGCCTATGGTTCTCTGATTCAAGGATAAGGCTTGACTGAAGTGTTCATCTTTGCTCTGATACATGCCACCTCTAAGCATCCATTGAATGCCTCAAAACAAAATTGGAGTCTTGAGGCATCTTTAGCTTTTAGGGGTGCCAAACCTATATGTAGTTCCAAAGACTTGGGAGGCTTATGGATCAGTGCTTGTCCCTTGGTTGTTCCCCCTTGAGGTGTGCAGATGGATAACCATGCTTGAAGTTGCATAATTTGAGCAATTCGAGCACTAATGCACAAATCTGCCTTGCCAAGACAGTGTGCAGCAAGGCATGTTGCAGCTGTCATAACTCCTAGCTCATATGGAATTTGATGAAGTTCTTGGACATTTTGGAAAGCTGACATATCCTATTTCAACATGATGTCCATCTTTGGTTTTGAGCCAACCTGAATTATAATGAAAACTGCCTCTACATTTGGGAAAAATAAGGCAGATTCTGACTTAGTGAAAATTTCACTAAGTGTTGGAAAAATGTCACTTTTGTGTCTTCAGCCATTTTGATCACTCCATAACTAAAAATCCATGAGGAATTGGAATGAGATGTAGTTGACACTTTTAAAGTATGACATTAGAGCTACAAATCTAGCTTTGAACCATCCAAAATGGTTGCTTGGATCTCAAGTTATGATCCTCAGAAGTTGGTACCCTAGCCACTTTGTTCCATAACTTAGAAAAATTCTAAGTTTTTATGGTTACCCGTTTTACAAGTTACCTCACTTTCTTTGATTTTTCTTGATGAATGATGATTCAAATCACATATTAACATTGTTTTAGGGTTAAGAAACCTTGTTTGACCAAAAATCCAAAAAGTCAAACTTTGGATTTTTGCACAGTTGACTTTTTATCGGATGAAATCCAAACTGTGCGATCCTTTGTGAAATTAAGTCCTTGACCTAAATCAAACCTAATGGATATGTTCCATAGGTGTTATATGGTATATTGAATCATGTCCCAAGGTTTGGGAGCATGTCCAGGTCACAAGTCAAAGGTTTAGTTGACTTTTCTCTCGAAACCCTAATTGTGGTCCTGGTGAAATTGAAACTTGTGCATCAAGCTTCTTGGATCAATCCATTGTTGCAAATGGATCAATGTGGTCTATTAGAGACCCTCAAATCATGTCTTGAGGTCTTGGCTCATGTTTTGTCCCAAAAGTCAACTTAGGGGGTGAATTAGGTCAAGAAACTCTAATTCCTGATTTTTGGTTAATGTATCCCCTGAGACTAAATTGACTTGATGATTGGGTCCATGAGGTCCCTTGGAGTATCTTGGGTTGTGTTTTGAAGTATTGGCTCATGCCCAGATGAAAATTTCCACCAGGAGGCCTTGGTCGACCAAAACCTTAAGTTGGTGACACTAGTGATCTTGAGGCTTAATTCACTTGGAATGTTGCAACCTTGTGCTTGATTCTTGATGTGGGAGTCCTCTTGATTCCTTTATGAATGTTTGAGAGGTTAAACAAGTTAAAGATCATGCTATTTCTTGATTGATCCTTTGTCTAAGGCTCTGAGAGGGCTCGAAACCCTAATCTTTGATAGTAGTGAATGCTCAACAATCCTTGAGGAAATTGATAAGGCATGATGGTACATCCATATTGTGGTGATGATTTTCACAATGATGGGAAATCTTAGTGGTAAAAATTTGGGGTATGACACATAGTGGCATTGTACTTGTAAGGGACTGCTTTGTTGGTGGCGTAAGAAGTTGGGCCAGGAATATTAATGACCAGAGGAGTCGGGGAATATTTCCTGCTGTCATAAACAATCTCAGTGCGTTATACTTCATTGAAACAAGGTACTATCACCAAGACCTCCTCTTCTTTATTCTCATTCTTATCAACAAGGTCTCCATCACGGGTGATTGCAATAACCCTTCGGTCTAACAAATCTTGGATATCTCCTTTTAAGTGCCCACATCCTTGTGGATTGGTAGAACAAACATGACATGTAGCATAATTATGACCTTCATGGTCAAAGGAAAACATCTTGGACAAACCTTCATTCATTTTTACTAAGGATCCTTGAATATCTTTGACATCAAACACAACATTCTTACTAGAGGACCCATGCAACATGTTAACGCTGACTGATTCATGCGGAGGGAGAGGGTTAGCTTGTACATTAGGGTTAGAGTCTTTGAAAGTGAGAATTCCACACTTAACCAATCTTTGGACATCCACTTTCAAACCAATACAATTTTCATTATTGTGTCTGAGTGCACCTTGGTGGTATGGGCAGAACTGATCAGATCTATACCAAAAATGGAGATCCTTAGGTACCTCAGGTGGAGACTTGGTTTGGATATGCCCCTTCTGTAGCAAGGTTGGAAACAAATCAGCATAGGACATTGGAATGGTATCAAAATCTGGCCTTCTCTTTGCACGGTTCTGGTTGTTGAATGTTGGTCGAGCCTGTTGTAAATGCTGTTAATTCTGATAGCGCTGTGGTTGCTGTTGTTGAATCGGTTTAACTGGTTGATACAGTTGTGCGAAATGTGGTTGATAAACTGGAGTGTTAATATCCGGTGTCACTGCTGCAACATGCTGAGACTGTTGATGTTGCGGGTTTCTCCTCCGGGGTCGACGATGGTGTATAGAACTCACATCTTGTTCCTTCTTCTTCATAAAATTACTTCCGTGTTTTTTCACATTGCCAGAAATAACAGCTTCTTTTGTCAGCCTACCCTCACGAATTCCTTTTTCCAGGTGCATCCCCATATTTACCATTTCGGTAAAGTCACTCGGAGCGCTGGTTACCATTCTCTCATAGAAAAAAGGAATTAGAGTCTTCAAGAAAATCTTGGTCAATTCCTTCTCTTTGAGGGGCGGTGCGATCTGAGCAGCCACCTCGCGCCAGCGTTGGGCGTACTCTTTAAAATTTTCTCTTTCCTTTTGGGTCATAGCCCTCAACTGATCCCTATCTGGTGCCATGTCGACATTGTATTTGTACTGTCTAATAAAAATGTCACAGAGATCGTTGAAAGTATGGATCTTCAAATTGTCCAGCCCCATATACCACTTGAGAGCTGCACCGGTCAGACTGTCTTGGAAATAATGGATCAGCAGTTAATCATTATATGTCTGTGCTGATATTATATGGGCGTACATAATGAGATGGCTCTGAGGACAAGAATTGCCCTTATATTTCTCGAAATCAGGTACCTTGAACTTCGGAGGAACCTTGACATTCGGAACTAGACATAGGTCAGAAGCACTTTTTCCGAATAAATCCTTCCCTCTGAGGGGTTTGATCTCCTTCTGCATTTCTAAGAATTTATCCTGAAATTCATCCATCCTCTCATCAAATCCGACACTCTCACTCGGTGCGGTGTGGAATACATGCTCTTCCAAATGGTACGGGACAACATTCACCACGGGAGGTGGTGCAGTCATAACAGCGGTTACAGCAGGGGCTTCAGGACCTGGTGGACGGTAGCAAGACGGAATGAAATTATGAAGAATTCCCCATGGAAAACCAGGAGGCGTGGTATATTGTGGTTCACTGACAAGCGCCACTAGGATCGACACAGAGGCAATCTCTGAGATAACGGTCCTTGGAATATGGCCTTGTGAATTATGTGACGATTAATTCTGAGCAGCGGCCAGTGCTTCCATCATTCCATTAAGCCTTTCCAAACTCTCCTTCAAGGTTGTAACTTCTTCGCGGAGCGCTCGGTTTTCTTGTTCGAGTTGATCCATCCTTTTCTGGTGGCCTGCTTGGGTGTTATATCAGTGATTCAACTTGTCTCTGAAGAAGAAGTAAGGGTGAGAACCTGAAATGCAAGAATGCAATGCAAATGATGTATGCAAAATGCATGATGCAAGGATGAATCAAGGAACTCAAAAGTGTATTTACAAACATTGTAGACATTGAGGATAAGTTTTAAAACAACTCATTTCATTAATCAACTTACAAGTTTTACAAAATAAGCGGTACACCTCCAAGGTCCATTACATAAGCAAATGAAAACAGAGAAACAACATAAAAGGAACTAAGAATCTAATCCATCTGATGACGGTCCTTCTCCTCCATGGAATTCCTTCATGAGCTTGTCAATCTGTTCTTGTATCCTTGCTTTGTCGAGGGTCAGCTCCTCCAACGGCTTCTTCATCTTTAGTTCTTCACTTGTATGGACTACAGGAGGCCTATGACATGGATAGGGCATCCTCAACGTGAGGGCTCTTTCACGGGCCCACTCTAAGCAACCTTCTGAGACAGTACAATCAGGGTGTCCTAGTGTAGTCATTCCTTGTTTATTCATGCGGCGCCAAGCGTGCACGATTTTGGCTTTAAGCTCAGGGTTTTCCCCCTCTTCAAGGAAGATTCTCGTCAGGTTGCTAGGGTCAGGTTCTTCATTCATTGGATGTCCCAGTTGTCGGCGATCGAGAACGGGGTTGTAACTAATGCATCCCTTTGTGCCAAGAAGAGGCACATTAGGGATGTCCCTACAGCTGTGGATCATAACAATTCCCCCATATATCGGATCGTACCACTAGATATATAAATGGGTGAGCTCCATGAGTTTCTTGAACCATATTGAACTGTCCTTCACATCCCACAAGGTTGTAGACCTCGGCAGGTGCGAAATAAACCACCTATAAAGTATAGCAACGCAACAAGCAATTAGATCAGAGTATTCTTCCAAAGTAGGCATCAACTGGTAATCAGGGAATATGAAACAATGATAAATAGGATCGTAGAGCTGAACCAGGGTCTCTAATAGTCCATCAGCCTTTTGAAGCTTCAGCATTGGGAGAATCCTTCCATATTTCTCTGAGAAAGCCAAAGGGTCCTCATCAGTTCTCCTAGTTCCCTTAGTTGCTCAACATTAGGAACCTTGAAGGTGTACGACAAAGTTCCTCTCTTTCCGAAATCCATCTTATAATGTCTGCAAAACAGGTTTTCAGTTCCTTGACAGGGTTAGTAAAAAAGTGCAAGATGCAATGCAAAAGTTTCATGGAACTCAACTATTGTGTAAATATCAAGGGATATCAAAAGACTCATTCTCATTAATGATAAAATGGATTACAAAAAGTCGTTACATCTCTCAAGAGTCTTAAACAGCAAGCTAATGATCAGCTTCCACGGAGTCGATTGTGGGTCAGAGGTGCATGGATCTTCCTGTGTTTTCCTCTTCTTGCAAGAGAGTACTTCTTCATTCTTTTCTTGTAGCTGCTTTTGGAGTTCTACATTCTCCTCATCAACCACTTGGTATTTATGCTTCCAAGAATCCCCTGTTTGTTGAGCTTGGTTCAAAGCAGTCCTTAGCTCCTCTGCTTCGGACATGAAAGTTAGGATAGGTTCCGCCTTCAGGGCCATTGGCTCTTGTCGGGAATAGGGCATCTTCAACTCGATAGCCCTTTTCCGAACCCATTAGAGATAAGGTTCCGAGGAGACTCAATTAGGCTTCCCTATGTAATTCTTGCCCTTCTTGTGCCCATGACTCCAAGCACTCAAGATCTTCCCTTTTAGCTCCTCGTGCTTCCCATCCTCTTTGAAAACAATATCTTCCACATGAACACCGAGAGGCTTGTCCTTCAAAGGATATCCCAATTGGCGATGAGCCAAAACCGGATTATAGATTATTCCTCATTTAGTGCCAAGAAGAGGCACATTCCCAAAATCTCCACAACTAGCAGTGGTCATCACCCCATCGTAGAGGCGATTGTACCAATCAATGTCAGAGTGGGTGAGTGTCATGATCTTCTTTGACCACCAACCTTTCTTAGGGTCCCAAAAGGTGTTAGCCTTCGGAAAGTGCGAAATTAACCACTTGTATAACAAAGGAGCGTAGCAAGTGATCATCCCTCCATTGTGAGCATTCCTCAGATGAATGGAATGGTAGGCGTCAGCTAGCAAGGTAGGTACAGGGTTCCTCTTTAAGAAGATCTTGATGGCATTGAGATCTACAAAGTTTTCAAAGCTAGGAAACAAAAAGATTCCATAGATAAGCAAGGCAAATATGGTCTCGGATGCATCCATACTCAGGTGGTTGGCATAATACTGGGCTTTCCCAACCAAGAACTCTGCAGTCAAATAAATAATTCCTCCTTTGGTAGTCATGTTGTTTCGAATATCAACTAACTCCAAATGTGTGGCCTTAGCTATCTCTTGCTCCTTGGAGTCCTTCTCGAAAATTGGAAATGGAGATTTGTCCAGAATAGGTAGACCAATATCTGAGAATACTCTTCAAGTATGGGTAAGAGCTGGTAATCAGGAAAGGTAAAACAATGGTAAATCGGGTCGTAGAACTGAAGTAAAGTGGAAAGGAGCCCCTTATCAACCTTCATCTTCAATAGAGACAATAGCGTCCCATATCTACTCTTGAATCCTTCAGGATCTGTCAGCAAAGTCTCTAACCTCCTTAAGTCATCCAAGTTAAGACTCTTAAAAGTATACTTCACGGTGTTATTCCTTTCACTGTCCATGATAACCCTATGATATTCACAAACAAAAGTCTAAGTTCCATGAAACTCTTATGAAATGAATACTTATGAGTGCATGAGTGCACAAACACAGATAAGCACAAATTCACATATACTCCTATTCACAATTATACACACAAAAGGCCTAGGTTTACAGGTCACGAGCGTGGAGCCATGGTCTACCCATCCCAACAGGTATGTACTATGGGTTTATGATCTGTAGAACAGGGTTCTAAAAATTTCCTAGAATCAACAACCCATCTTTCGAATATTATCGATTTCCCGAATGACTCGGTAGTCAATAATATTCTCAAGAGAGTCTCGTCCAAGTGTAGTATCGCATATCAACCATTTTGGGACTACTCCCTCATAGTCATCGCATTACGTCTTAAAAGGCCAAGTGTGGTTAAAAGGTGACTAATGGTCATCAGTGTCATGGGCTCCTAGGTCGAAAGTAGTAACATTTTCATGAATAAACCCGTTCAGCACGACTACTCTCAAGAGGGCATCCATTGAGTGGTGGTTTCTCAAGTCAAATTTTTCGGGAATCGACTCCCTCAAAGTCTCCTTGAATATACCACCTTCCTATCATAGGTGCACTCAAGTCCGGGTATAGGACATATCCTCACCACTCAAAGTAGCAACCCTGCATACAGAAAACCCAAGCAAGAAGATATATACAGATATACAAGTATACAAATATACAACAAAAACAAGTATACAAACAAATAACACATAAAACAAGATAGGTGTAACCCTCTTAGGGGAGAAAGTGTCCCCAGTGAAGTCGCAATTTCTGTCGTGGTGAGAATCAGATATCACGCTATTGATTAACTTGAATCACAAATCATAATTCACCACCGAACTTTGATTTATCCAAAGGAAAGGGTAAAGATCAAAAAGCCCTAATTGCAATGCAAATCAATGCAAGAGATCTAAGGTTCGTGGGTTGGTTATACTTAGGGAAGGTGCTAGCATCCTAGATGTCTGTAGTACTCTACAGGAACCTCTTGTCTTATTGTGTTACTTGTTATCTTTTTGGTAAAGGTGTGCTAAAGTAATGACCTAGGGGGATATACACTAAGTATGCTCGCCAAGACATCACATCTCGTGCCTACGTATCTTGTCTAAAAGAATCAGAGCATTCGTAGTTCCCCTCAATAAGGGTAAACAGGGTTTGTTGATTGGTTTTGGAGAAGAGAAAAGTCATCATCTTATGGGGAAAACTCAACTGAACCACCACAAACGTGCGAAAGATGGATCTTTGCTTCACATTAAAAGAAGGGCTCTGACTCGGATATCAGATCGACGAGTATGCCACATACCTCACTCAAGTGGAAAAGAATCTACAACTTTCTCAGCCGTGACATGGGGTAGGAGATTTACATCTCAACTAGGGATGACTCATGTCTAATTCTCTCATGGGAGAAAAAGGGAGACTAACTGTAAGTTGTCTAAGTTAAACGTCCTAAGGGAAACTGTCCTAAGGGAAACTGTCCTAAGGGAAACTATCCTAAGGGAAGTGACTCAAAAGAAATAAAGATCAAGCTAAAATGAGAGGTTTAAACTAACTTAGAAATTGACTTAAAGGCCAACAAGGTAACTTTCCTTTGGAAGAAAGAACAACTACTTGTAAAACAAGTGTTGGAAAAGGGGAGTCTCAAAGTGAAGATGCATAAGAGTCAAAGGACCCAAGCCAAAGATCAAAGGAGATGACACATCATGAGAGGCAGCAAGTATATCACATCATGTTCAATATGTAAACATGTTTATGAATGAAATCCCACAAGCACTAAACCATCAAGCAAATTTGCCACAAGTATCACCATTCAAAGACAAATGAAAGAGGAAGTTCAATTAAGGCAATTATGACCCATAAGTCAAGAGGGAAGTAGCATCAACAACTCATGAATCTCATATTCAACACCAACCTATCAAGGTAAACATCAATATGGACCACATTTAATCATGAGCAAGATCATATGCAAGTGACGAGTCAAAACATCATGGAATGATTCAAACAACACAATTCATGCATAAATGATCAAATGGACAAACAAATGCACCTTTGAACCATGAAGTCAGAAATGAAACATGCTTTTCAAACCATGAACAAACACATACTCAAACCAAAATGACACCTCAAGGAGTGTTCCCAATAAACTAGGTCAAAATGAACACAAATCATGAATAAAAGATGATCACATTAGCATAGTGTTCAAAAATAGAAAAATGGATGAACAAATCTTAAACCAGAACTAAAAAACATGCTTAGGCATTCAAATGTGTGTGTGTGTGTGTGTGTGTGTGTAAGTGTGTGTGTGTGTGTGTGTATGTGTGTGTGTGTGTGTGTGTGAAAGATGGTCAAAAGAAAGTAACAAGAACTATCCCAAAACCATTCATCAAGGTGAAACACAAAAGGTATCGAGTACAAATCGAGGGCCATTAATAAGCAAATAGAAATCATGCCAAACAAACTCATTCAAGGTCAGCAACCACACCACAAACAACCTTAAGGTGTGTACCAAAACACTCTAAAAGGCCAACACAAGAAACAATTGGGAAGGACCTAAAACAAGGCAAAAGTTCAACACTAGGTCAAAAACAACACTTTGAATCATAAAATCAGAAATAAATATCAAAATAAAATAAAAATGAAATTAAAAATTATAGAAAATTAAATAAGACATTACAATACAATCATGAATATTTTTAGAATTTTTGGACTAAAGGAAGTATTTTTAATAAAATAAAACCAAACGAAAAAAAAAGAGAAATAAAAGTGACACATGCAAGAGTGGTGCAACCTGTCAAGCTAGAATAGAAGAAAACAAGTTAACACGCTGTTGGGCTGAGAATAGGGTGGTGCACATAGTAAAACATTGAGCCCAAATGTTACAAAGAAACAAAGAAATAAAAAAATTAGTCCTTTTAATGAAACGATGCGTTTCATTTTACAAGTCATAGTCAATTAATCAAACAACACTGGCCACGCGAGCAAGTCTACAAGGAGACCAAGCCACCTCAGCATCCACCTCATACGCCAGAGCCCTAGCTCCGGTCGTCTTCCCCAGTGAGCTTCACCGGCAGTGACTGTAAAAAGTCATAAAAATGAAAAGTGAAAATACTATTTTGTGCGAAATCTCATGGAGATCACGAATCTACCTTTAGTTTTTCAAAACAACAACTCTAACCTAGTGAAAAACAGTCACGAAAGTATGATACACAAACTGCAAACTTAGCTAAACAAGATAACAATCATCCAGATATCCTCTATGTTACTTTAATACACCAAATATGCAAAACACAAACATGTTGGCCGTGTATTATGAAAGAACAGAAGAGATGAAGGTTTACCAAAATAGAGCTTGCGCACTTGCTGCTCTTGCTCTAGTTTCCTCTTTAAATATTTCCCTTTAACCTCCTTGAGCTCCAAAGATGATGAAGACAATGAGAAAAAGAAAGGAACAAGCTTGAGGAAGCTGATTCAAAGAGAGAGAGAGAGAGAGAGAGAGAGAGAGAGAGAGAGAGAGAGAGAGAGAGAGAGAGAGAGAGAGTTTTTAGCAAAAGAGAAAGTTTTGAAGGTTGGATGCTTAGAATCCCTCCCTCTATAGGGTTTCACTAGTTAGATTTTATATGAGGTTTTTTGGATGTGGTAAACATGTGTTACAGTGGTTAAAAGCACATGGTAAAAGTTAAAAAAATTCAAAACGGAGGGAGAAATTTCTAGTACGAGCATGGCTGTAGGTGAGGCGTCTTTATCATATTATGATGACATCAGGGCTAAGCAAAGAATTCAGACTGGTTTTGGGTGGAGTGAATCCTTGTTAAGCAAGTTTTTGAAGGTTTTGTCCTCTTTCTACATTTTGGCAAAACTTGTTAATGAAGGGTGAATTTGCACAAGACTTGTTGGGTTATTTTAGGTAATGCTTAGAGTGAATTTTGGAGAGAAAAATAGGCACTACCTGCATGTGAAGATGAGAGGTAAACTTGCTGCACGAAAGGTTATTGTTATTCATGGCAAATTTGACAAGAACATGCAATTGATCATAAATCCATGAAGCCCCCTTTGGACAAACACATCTTGACGAATTTAGCTCCATTTCATGAGATTTTTTATCCAATGCAAAGTAGGAAGATCATACAAAAATTATCATTTGGGAATCCTCTTTAAATAAGACTTGGAAAGTAAGAAAATTTTCCATAAATCATGTCCACCAATGTCACCAAAAGAAAACTTAGAAAAATCCGAAGTTATGAAAATGACCATTTTGTGACACTAACTTTGAAGCAACATAACTTGTGATGTATTTGTCCAATGAAAGAGTTCTTGTAATGGTTGGAAAGCTTGGAAAGAGCTCTATAAATTTCATGTCCAACTAAAATTGAAATAAGGCTCATATCATGATGAAAAATGCCTTGGAAGATTGGTCCATAAAGTTGCCAAAACTTGTCAAGTGAAAAACCCTATCTTGGTGACTTCATAACTTGAGTTGTATACATCCAATGGAGGAGTTCTAGTACTCAAAAGAAAACTAGAAGAACACTCTACAACTTTCATGACAAAAGAAAATTGAAATGAGGCTTGGATCATGATGAAAGAATGCCTTGAAAAGTCACCCTACATGTTGAAATTTTATACTTAGAAAAAAAATCTAAGTACAAATTCCTAAAACCTTGTTTTCATTAACATTAGGCCTTAATATCTTGAAATCCATGAATATTTTGATCACTTTTCCTTCTTCAAACTCAAAGTACATTGTGTCCTCTTCAATTTGATATCCAATTTACTCCATTTGGATCAAGGATGAAGAAGTTATAGATGTTACAAAATGGCCAAGAATTGAGATTCTCACACTTAGAAACTTCTCTTCCCAAACCTAAACCTTCAAATTTCTTGATTTTATTCTTCCTCTTGATTTCATTTGATCCAAACTCACAACAACGCTTTAGATGATATGTCATGCTCATGGTTGGCCTCAAAAGTTTGAATTTGACTTTTCAGAGACACAATTAACTTCCTTGAATAGATGAATCTCCACCTTGATTTTCAACTAATCAATACATCTTTTAGGCTACTTGGGTACCACAATAGGGCTTCATGGATGCCTTGATGAGTTTTAGATCATGTCTTAGGGTTGTGACCCACTATTGACCAAGATCCATGGGTGCAATTGACTTTGTATTAAAGAAACCCTAACTCTTGATTAGGTACTAATGAAACCCTGAGGACCTCAATGTGAGGCCATCTTGTGCTTGTTTCTTTGATGGGAATGAGCCTTCTATGTGTGTGAGGACTTGCATGACTGAAGATGTCCCCAAGAATTGACTGGCTAAATCCTTGAGGCCCTTTGGAGCAATCCCTAATTCAAAAGCAAACAAAGCAAACAAAACAAAGCAACAAGAAAGGTTAGCTATGCATGAGATGCTTGACCTAAAGAGATGGGATCTTAGGGTTAAAAATTAGGGTGTGACAATTATGTAATTGTTTGTATTCTTGAAGCATGTTCACGATGCACACTTGTTTACATGTTGATTCTTGCTTGTTGATCTTGCATATTCATGATGCTTAATGTGGATACATGTTCATGTGCATTATCAATTGTTGAAACCCATGGTGTATGTTCACTTTATTATTGTTGGTGCATATTCATCATAGTTGATTATGACTTTGTCACATGTTCATACACTTTGCTTGATCTTGCGCAACACATGTTCATGATTGCTTGAATTCTTGATGTGTTCTTATGATACTTGTGCAACCTTGTGGAATACATGATGCGTGTTCATGTTAATGCTGCTGATGCATACACCGCTGTCCTGTTCATGCGTTGTTAGTTGCTGCCATACATGCTATTAAATGTTGTTGTGTTATTGTTGTAAATGCACTGTTGTCGTATTTTAAGCGTTGTTGTATGCTGTTGTTTGTGCCTTTTTTTAGCTTGTTTTGCTTGCTCTTGCATGTTCCCTTAGGGCTTCCTAGTCCAACTTAATTTTTGATTAATCTTGGAGTAGGATAGACATTAAGTGCTAATCTATGCATGATAACATTAGGATAGCTTCCAGAACCTCAACTTTAGGTCTATTTTGCATGCTAACATTAAGATAGAAATTCCTTTTGCATCCTAACCTTAAGGCCATTTTGCATGATAACGTGTAGGACCGAGTTTCCCCTTAGACCTTCCGTGTGTCTTTCTCTTCTCTCTCTTAAACAAAAATCAAAAGATGTAATAAATACGGCGATTATTGTGCGCCACGGGCCTTAAGCACATGGTAAGTGATAAGCGGGAGTCTCTCCTTACCTTGCCTAGAGTGTTTTGTATACGTCCCATCTTGGGTCGATCTTACGAAACATTCGATCATATGTCATAGAATTTAGTGCAATACGAATCTCAAACCAATTTAAGTCACTTCTATTAAAACTCACAACCAAACTGCAAATCATTTTATCCTTCGAGATTGTCTGTCAAACCTTTTCTCAAAAAGGGCGTGTTATTTCCGTTATACCGCAAACAGACATCGACCCTAACTGTTGGAACGCGAACTTAACGTCGCTAGTAAAAAACACTTAAAAATGGGTTCTACGAACTATGAACACTATGACTTCCTCTTACTCGTCCGAATGAGGATACTTAGGCACAAGACGACGAAGTCTTGGCGAGCAACCTTCCCCCATTAGCCCGTAGTCCTCCAAACTACGTTGAATCTGACTTTCTCATTGCACGAGGGAATACGTAGGCCTAGGACGGCAAATTCCTATTGAGTCTCTTTTTGTTTTTTTCTCCCGTTTCATTTTCGTTAGTAGATAGGCTTTAGATAGACACACCCTTTGATTAGAACAATAAGCGTGGATCCCGCTGAGTACGACGGACGTGAGGGGGTTCTAATACCTTCCTCTCGCGTAATCGACTCCCGAACCCAGAACTTGGTTGCGATGATCATGTTCTTTCCTTTTTGAGGTTTTCTTCGTTCGTTTCCTTTCCCCCGTCGGGATAAATAACATTCTGATGGCGACTCTGTTTTTCCGCCGGTTGTTTTTTGCATTGCGACAGTATGCAGTTGATAAAACTGCATGAAGAAATCTAGTTTGTTCCCTTGATGTTATAAAGTTTGTTCCAAGGTGGAGATTTGTGAAATATTGGATCAAACTCTAGTATGGTCGAAGGGTAGCTTCTTGGTTCGACAATTTGAAAAAATCTTAGCATGTCGTTGAAGTCTGTTCACATGTTGTAGTTAAAGTATGCTAGGAGTGTTAGCATGTCAAATTGGGCCTTAGTGGTAAGCCTAATTATTTAAGTTAGCTTGTTCTCTAAGTTAGCTTGTGCAATGGGCCTGTGTGTAAAAGCCCATTAGGTTAGTATGTTAGTTTTCTTATAAATAGCATGCTAGTCTCTCATCTTTGACATGGTGGAAATCCTAGAAAGGGTGAGAGAGGTTATTTTCTATTCTGTAACACTTGTAATCTTATTTCAAAGAGAAAGTAAAGAATAACAGTTTATAACCAATTTCATTGTGTTCATCTTGCTTCCCTTCTTTCTACCCATGTGGGTTTCTTGTTGATTAAGAAACCGATTATACTTTGTTATTTCAGTATCGTTTTTCATAACGATATAGATATATATATATATATATATATATATAACAAAAAGACTTGAAACTTGAGAAAGCCCGCCTCATCGTGTCCGTCTGAGTGATCAGTGTTTTGTAAAAACACAAGGGTGTTTTTGCAAGTAGTATCACACACACACACACAAAAAGTATTTTTAAATCCTATATTTTTCAAATAAAATCACCAAAAATGTTTTTGGAGCATAGCTAGTTGAATTGGAAACTGTCAAATTGATTAGGACAAGTTTTTGATCTGTCTAATCATTTAGAACAAATACCTAATTGATAAGATGATTGAGACTGTCAAAGTGTGAAAGCTCGCCTCATCGTTGTCATACCCCAAATTTTGACCACTAAGATTTCCCATCATTGTGAAAATCATCATCACAATATGGAGGAACCATCATACCTCATCAGTCTCCCCAAAGATGGGTGAACACTTACTACCATCAGAATTAGGGTTTCAAGCCTTCTCAGAGTTCTTAGACAAAGGATCAATCAAGAAATGACTTGATCTTCAACTTTTCTAACCTCTCAAATATCTACAATGGATCAAGAGGACTCCCACATCAAGGATTAAGCACAAGGTTGCTCCCTTCTAGGTGGATCAAGCCTCAAGATCGCCAGTGTCACCAAATTAGGGTTTGGTCGACCAGGGCCTCCAGATGGAAATTTTCCTCTGGGCCTGAGCTAATGCTTCAAGGCTTAACCTGTGATTCTCCAAGGGACATCATAAACCCAATCATCAAGTCAATTTAGCCTCAGGGGATGCATTCATCAAAAATCAGGAATTAGGGTTTCTTGACCTAATTCACCCCTAAGTTGACTTTTGGGACAAATCATGAGCCAAGACCTCAAGACATGATTTGAGGGTCTCAAACATACTACATTGATCCATTTGCAATAATGGATTAATCCAAGAAGCTTGAGCAACAAGTTTCAATTTCATCTGAACCACAGTTAGGGTTTCGCGAGAAAAGTCAACTGTAACTTTGACTTTTGACTAGAACATGCTCCCAAGCCCTAGGACATGAATCAATATACCCTATAACACCCATGGAACATGTCCATCAAGTTTGATTTAGGTCAAGGACATGATTTCCTAAAGGATTGCACAGTTTGGAATTCATGTGATAAAAAGTCAACTGTGCACAAAAGTCAAACTTTGACTTTTTTAGATTTTTCACTTTTATGGTTTTTTAACCCTAAAATGATGTTAATGTGTGATTTGAATCATCATTCATCAAGAAAAATCAAGAAAAGTTGGATAACTTGTAAAAGGGGTAACCATAAAAACTTAGAAAATTTTCTAAGTTATGAAATAAAGTGGCAAGGGTACCAACTTTGGAGGATCATAACTCCTAAACCACAAAGCCATTTTTTCTCATCCAAAGCTTGATTTGTAGATCTCATGGCCCTCTACAAAAGCTAAAAACTGACCCCCCCCCCCTCCAAATTCATTATGGATTTTGAGTTATGGTTGGATCAAAATCACTAAAACATGAAAATCCATCATTTTCCAACACTTAGAAAAATTCTGGGCAAGGCAGATTTTGTGTTGAAACACCAAAACTTGTGGGATTTTTTCACATAGATGCAAGTTGAATCAGTTCCAAAGATAAACATCAATGTTGTTGCAAATATTACCAAGAATCCAAAGAGCTCACTAGCATGAACTGATTCATCTTGAGCCAAGAGAAATCCATGCCCAAAGTCATGTTGTTGCAAGCTGTTTTGGAAAAATCAGCTTGCATGTTTGCTTGACACACACGATTTTGAGCCAAAGACCAAGGATCACTATGCCACCTGTACTCAAACCAATCACAATGCAACTGATCCAACTGATAAAGTTGAGTCAAAAAGCCAAGGAATCTTCCAACTTGAAGTACATGCATTTTGGCACATTTTGCCTTGAATTCAAAGGGCATTAATGTGGAATAGTGTATTGTCAAGGTAGCCACTCTACTCAGTCAAGTTCTCTGATTAAACAACAATAAAAACATCTGAAGAATGTGAATTTGGTCAAGACATAGCCCTGCTCTTGGGAAGGGCTAGTTTGCCTTGCATGACAAGAAATCCTCCAAGCCAATCCATACGAATGTGATCTGATCCAGCAGCCATTCACTATTCATCCAAGACAAGAGTTGATCACCTATAAATAGAGGTTCCAATGGATCATTCTACTCACACCAAAGCCAGTTATAGCACTGCTTTCTCTCATTCTCTCTTAAGTGCCAAGTTTTCTTGTTTTTGAGCAACCACTATCGGGTTTTGAGTTGCAGTCATAAGCAATCCATTCCAATTGCCCAGACACATCACATATGATGTATTGGAGGTGTCCAAACACTTAAACACCAACTGTAACACCCCTATCTCAAAATCACCCATCAACCTAGCCATTATGCTTCAATTATGCAGTTGGAGTGCTCCAACTTGATCCAAAGACTTCCAAAGTGTTCCAAAGCTTGCAACACACTCCACAACATCCATTGAAGCTGTTCAGATCATCACAACCCATCTGTAACACCTCCAACTCAAAAATTACATTGCACTTGCTGTCACGACCTTCAAGTAAGCCTAACCTTGGTCATCTCTTAATCTATGCATATTTCCTCGCACAATACTTTTGCCAAATGTTCATAATCATGCATAGAATGTTTCCCCTCAATTAATTGCTTTGTTTGAATCGTGTATAAAAATTCTCAGCCTTCATGCAAATTTTAGGGTTCTTGAGGTTTTGTCTTGATTTCTTATTCCATGTTAAAAATAAATGAAATTAAAGACCATAGACATGATCGTGAGGTTGAAACGAGCAGATTGATAGGTGGTTTGCATGATATAATCAAGTATTCAGTGAGATTGGAGAGAAAATGCAAATTTGGGGAAAACCCAGAACACGCGCGTGTTCTTGGGTGTTCTTGGCGCCCTTTTTTGAAAATTCAAATATTTGAATTTTGTGATTTTATTTAATTGATTCAAAAATTAATTTCTCTCTGAGTTTTAATGATTTTGAGTTGATTCTTTTTTTAATAATTCACAAAAATGCTAAAATATTTTATTTTATCAAAAAATCCCAAAAATATTATTTATTTCATATAATTGATATTTTTGCAAAGAATTAATATTTTAATTGTTTTTGACATTTAAAATATTTTTTCCCTCTTGATTTTGTAAATTTTAATGAATTCTAATCATTTTGTAGGTCAAAACATGATTTTTGAAACATTAATCCAAGATCACAATTTGTTCTCCACATGTTAAACAATTTTGATCATTTTAATTGAATTTTTTATTCAATTAAAATACATTTTGGAAACAAATTAGGGTTTTGATTAATTCAACCCTCATCAAACATTTTCAAACACTCATGGGACTCTAATAGAGTGTAAGACCCAAGCCTTTTTGTAAAATAACCTTTTGTGGGCCTCACTTATTATATAAGTCCCTCCGGGTATTTTCAAAAACCTCGGCGCGATCGTCATTTTGTACACAAATAACCTTTGGGCCTACCCTCGAGTAGTAAGACCCATTCTTCTTTTTTAAACTCTTTGGGCCTCTAATAGAGTGTAAGACCCAACCCCTTTTGTAAATACACAAATATTTTTGGGCCCCATTTATGGTATAAGTCCCTTTGTATTTCAAAAAGTTTGACGCGATCATCGTCCGTTGAAAAACAAACCTTGGGCCTCTCCTCGAGCTATAAGACCTATTCAAAACTCTTTGGGCCTCTATTGGAGTGTAAAACCCAATCCCCTTTTAACCAAAACAATTTTGGGCGTCAGATATTGTATAAGTCCCTCTGTGTTAAAAGAAAATCTCGGTGCGATCGCCATTTCAAAACAAAAATCATCTGGGCCTACCCTCGTGTTATAAGCCCCATTCTTTTTAAAAACTCTTTGGGCCTCTTGAGAGAGTGTAAGACCCATCCCTTTGTACAAAAAACCTTCATTGGGCCTCAGTCACTTGTATAAGTCCCTGTACAAATTCAAACTCACAGTGCGATCACTGATAAAACCTCAGGCCTCTCCTTGAGCTGTAAACCCCAACATCTTTTCAAAGCACTTTCTCCTTTGATTTTGTATATAATATTGTTATCAAAGATTTCTTTGTTGAACAACTAACCAAACAGCATGGAATCTCTACAACAGAGTAAGTGGTTATATGCTTTCTTTATCCGCTTTCATATACATATAATTGTATTGTGGGGCTGTTTCACTGTAAGTCTTCTTTCATAAACTCATATCGACTGTGTAATAATAGTATAGATATTCAGAGTTTCCCCGGCAACTACGTCTAGCATTAAGCTCGTTGATCACTCTTAGAAGTAGACAAAACTAGATCCCCATAGGATTACCAGACACAGTCGTCCCTCCTCTTGGGTTTAAACAATATGGAGACGTGAAAGGCAGCATTCTCGGTGAACCCTTTCACAAACTGTCACCTTTAGAAATCATCAAAGAAACTCTATTCCCCAGAGATGATATTTTCTCCGTGAATGGCATCTCTTAAGTTTCTTCCAAATTCTCGAACTTTCCTGGCTTGATCTATTTTCTGTGAATATCTTGTCTTGAATTTCTTGGGGTTTGGGGACCCACAGGCTTCCTAAAAGCATCCTCGCCTCCTCTTGGGCGTTGTACAAGGACCCGTCGGCTTCTTAGAAGTATTCACAGCCTCCTCTTAGGCTTCGTATAAATGATTTCTTCCTCCGGGAATGATAGCCTCCTCTTGGGCTTCGTACAAATTGTCCCTCGGCTTCTTAAAGGTTTCCAGAATCCTCTTGGGCTTCGTACAAATTGTCCAGACGACCTCTTAAAGGTATAGGAACAGAAACTAGTCATCTTAATAGAACAGTCTTTCAAAAAGTCTAGATCTTGCTACTGCTGTTTCTTAAACGTAGTACAAAAGATGAAACTCTAGACTTGGACAGTCTAATTCCCTTGAGTCTCAAAGACATTCTGAAGCTCCTTTCAAAACTAGGAGATGAAACCCGTAGACTCGGACAATCTTAATACCCTTTGCGTCCACACGAGTATCCCACTAGTTTCCTTAAAGAACAGGAAATAACCCTGATCCTCGAATCAAATCCCTGAGTGCAAATAGTACTCATATAAGAACTAATTTTCTCTTTTAACCAACATATTGGACCTGTCACTCAACTGAAACAGTCACCAGCACTTTAGCCTCCATCTCGGGCTTTGTACGAGATACAAAAAACACTCTCTTGTTGAGTATAAAAGACTCTCTTGTTGAGTCAAACACCTTTTAGCCTTCATCTCGGGCTTTGTATGAGATACAAAACACTCTCTTGTTGAGTATAAAAGACTCTCTTGTTGAGCCAAACTGTTAGCCTCTATCTCGGGCTTCGTACGAGATACACATACTCTCTTGTTGAGTCAAAAACTTTTAGCCTCCGTCTTGGGCTTCGTACAAGACACATACAAAAGATTCTCCTGTTGAGTCAACCCTTTTAGCCTCTCTCTCGGGCTTCGTATGATACACATAAAAACACCCTCTTGTTGGGGCCGATAGCCTCCTCTTAGGCTTTGTATAAGGAAACCCTGGTTGAGTCAATCAACCTTTTAGCATCAAAACTGTGCCTCGTTCATAGGATACAAACATCAACAACTCCTTTCATCTAATTGCTGTAAGCGGAAAGCCTCTGGATTATTTACATCCACGCCACTGTCCCTCTTTTAGCATGAGAAATTCCTAAGGAAAGATGGCGTTGCTCTACACTGAGTTAAAGTCTTCTCCTTCAGGTTAAAACCCCCTATAAAGGAAATTATGGCATTACTAGGATTCGCATATCCCGGTTAAAGTAATTCTCCTTTATAACCAGTCATCCAACAGTTGTGACAAACAGATCCCTTTAGAGATGACAAATTCTCTCTAAAGACAAGACCTTTTTAGCTTCACATCTTGGGCTTCGAACAAGATACAAATAGACCCTTCAGCTTCACATCTTGGGATTTGAACAAGATATAAACCACCTTTTCAGCTTCACGTCTTGGGATTTGAACAAGACACCAAAACACCATTTCCTCCCATAGAATAGGAGGAACTACGATCGCTCTGATTTCCCTATTTCGGTAAACGGGAATACATAGGCATAAGATTGAAAGAAAAATCTTAGCGAGCACACCACATCAAAAACCTCAGGTCACAAATCCTCACATATCCACCAAAATATCCGAGTCTGTATTCCCCACCAAAAGTCTAAATTCAACCAAAATAACCAGAGAGAGGCCCCCCCACATTGATCGCATCTGTAAACTAACAGTTTTGACTGTTTGACCTCAATTTGCAAAGCAGGGTTAGTTGGAGACATCTATTTCCCTTCCTTAATCAGATCACAATAGGACAAAAAATGAATCAACCTGTAGTCACCCCTAGAGTGACAGTGCTTAAGAACCACGTCCAAAATCGCTCGCTACAATCGTGTCCGTCTGAGTGATCAGTGTTTTGTAAAAACACAAGGGCGTTTTTGCAAGTAGTATCACACACACACACACACAAAGTATTTTTAAAGCCTATACTTTTCAAATAAAATCACCAAAAATGTTTTTGGAGCATAGCTAGTTGAATTGGAAACTGTCAAATTGATTAGGACAAGTTTTTGAACAGTCTAATCGTTTAGAACAAATACCTAATTGATAAGATGATGGAGAATCAAGTATATAATCAATTATGATAGTAAATTAATCAATGGTAACTACTTTATATAAATACCTTCCAATTTGGGCAACAATAATCGCTTATTGCAAGCACCTAATTGATTAGCTAATCAACTAGGTCATTTAGTTTGGCATTGGATTGTTTCCTAAAATGAGCCATCTCTTGGTCCATAAATAGAGGGATTCCCCTTCATTTTAGTTCATCCAAAAAATCGTGAATATCTAAATTTTGCTCTTTCTTGCAATATCTCTAAATAGTGGTTTGAGAATATTCTTGAGTTTAGTGAGGAAATTGTTCTAGGCGAGAGATTTATTGTAAATTTACCAAGAGTTCACTTTTACTTTTTAGTAAATTATTCTACCTTAGGAAGTGGTTATTTTGGTTTGGCGATAAACTTATCTAAAATTTCTTTGGAGGATTAGTATAAGTTTCTATTTGGTTCGTGAGCTTTACCATTGAAGAAAATATCTCCTTTTAGGATCTTAAAGAATAACTAGAGAAAAATATTCGCAATGGTTCTTGAGCTCATCCCATTAATAAAATTTATTGGTTCGAGATTATCCTGGTATAAAATCTCACTCAGTTTCTAAGTTCTTCCAGTATAAAAGCTATGTAGGTTCGAGATCAACCCAATAAAAATATAAATTTGGTTTGTGGCCAGCCCGTTTAAAAACTTGGTTTGGTTCGGAGGATAACCAACTCAAAAATCCAACTTAGTTCGAGATCATCCTGTGAAAAAACTAATTTTGGTTGAGACTAACAACTCGAAGCTTTGCTCTTTGTTTGGCGTGAGGACTAACCGATTTATTCCCCAGTTTGTTGTTTGGTATGAAATTAACCTGAAACTTCATTTTCCTTGTATAAGGGGTTTGTGGGCTTAACATTCTAAAAGATATCAAGCATTATTGGATACTCACAAGATAAGTTCTTATGGAGAGTAGTATGTCACTTCTTTAAGACCGAACCTCTATAAATTTATGGTGTTATCTCTCTTATTTTCTACTTTAATTTTTGCTGCATATTCAATACGTTTTTGTTAAAATGTTTTCAAACTCTATTTTAGAAAATAATTTTCATTCAAACTATCGTTTTTCAAACCTTCACAATTCATCCTGCTCTTGTGTATGGAATCACATGTCCAACAAGTGACATCACAACCTTACTTCTTCTTAACGACTCATCGTCTCAGGAGGAAGGTGACTTCTAACACTGCTTTTAACAAGACGACTTTCCTAAACACACATCAATCATTTAATGGTGATAGTTTTGAATTATGGAAATCTAGATTTAAAATATTAATTCAGTGTTTTAATATTAAATTGTAGAAAACCATAATCAATGGTCTATTTATCCCTACTCGTCAAGTTAATGTAGAAGTGGTAGATAAACTTGATTTTCTTTGGACAGTAGAAGAAAAGAAAAAGTTTGATATTTATTTAAAACCAAAAACTTTAGTTGTAATACCCCGTATTTTATTTTGCTCTGGATAATATTAGTTTTGATCAATTGAGTTCTGGTGTACTCTGAGAAATTATATGCAAAGATAATTAGAGCAACCGATGAGCTCAGATCAGATCAAATTAATATTATCTAACTCTGAGGTGTTAGCATTTGGTGCTATAGAGACATTTGGGCATTTAGTAGTGTTACTAGCTAATTGAAATTTCTCTATATCATTTCATTTCCCTCACTTGTGCCAAAAATAGAAAAAAAGTTGGAAAAAGATAGAGAGAAGGAAGAGCAAAGGAAGAGAAAGAGAAGAAACCTAGAAAAAGAGCAAAGAGCTAGGATCATCATCTCTTCTTCATCAAATCATCCCAACATCTTCTTCATCTTCTCCATCTTGATCATAGGTGAGTTCTATTTAGAACCCTAAGTGTAGAAACTTAGGTTAGAACTTTGACCAAAAATGGTGGATTTAGATTAATTATGTTAAATGTTGTTTCTATGGTTGATATATGAAATATAATGCATAACATGATTGGGTTGTGTGATAAATTACTGAATAATACTTGTTATGGTGATGGATCATGTTTTGAATGGTTTTGGTCTGAATTTATACCATTAAAAACAGGTTTTTGAGCTTCTGGTTTAGTGGTAACCGGTTACTCATTCTGAGGTAACCGGTTACATGCAGGAAAAATTGAGGTCCTGCGTGAAAAATGAATGAAGTAACCGGTTACTCATTTTGAGGTAACTGGTTACCAAAATGTGCCTCTAACTCTCATTTTGATTCTGTTTTGAACAGTGCAGCTTGATTAACCGGTTACTCATTTTGAGGTAACCGGTTACCATTGTTATGATTTTTGAAAAATGTTTAAAAATTGATATCTTTTGGATCGTAAGTCCGATCGTGGCATAGTGATAGCCGTTGGAAAGCTATGAAAATATCCTATGTGATAAAAGTGAAAAATATCGATTTCGATACCCGATTAAATAAATCGGAGTGAACCCAAGAGTTATGTTAACTTTATGATTGAATTATTATATGTAATTCTATTACAAAATTGTATTATGCTTTGTCTAATCAATTGTTGTTAACTATGATGGAAAGAGTAATCTTGTTTAAAATATGGAATAGGAAGAGTGAGGAAACCTCACCATAAATCTATATTAGAACCTAGTAATGTGGCTAGGAAATTGATAGATAACCTAAACAACGACACTCGCGCACGCAAGGCCGAGGCGTGTGTCCAAATATCGAATGGTATAGAAAAGAATAAGACACTAGTATGGAACATGTGTAAGCCATGGTAATTATTGAGAAAAGGCAAAAGAGGCCTAAAGACAAAAGAGGCCTAAAGGAAAATGTGGCCTAGAATTGTTGAATACAATTACGGTTGTATGTGAAATCACGAAATCGTAACCATTATCCTATTATGTGCCGTTTCATGAGTAACGAGCTCCTCTGGAATGAATGCACGATTACTTGGTAGGTTTGATTCCCGATTATAGTACGAATGGAACCTATATGGTAAAGAGACTTGTGACGGTGTACGGACCGTGTGAAGTGACGAATTAAGGTGATAATGTGTCCCTTAGTTTCGAATCCATATCGTATGCCAAGTAATCTGCGAGGGTCCATGACTCATTCCGACTTCTAGACGTAGAAGAGGGTGGGAGAAAGGGGATGCCTTGACGAGGTTATCGATAAGTGATAATTTTGAGTTAACGGACTCATAAACATGTTTCCATATAGTGTGAGATTGTGAACTCAAGGTCACTTCCCTTCCCTTGACTTGAGTTAGGGTGATAGAACCTTGTAAAGCCTAGAGAATCTATAAGATAGGGAACTCACTGAGATTTAATATCTCACCCCATGTTGTTGATTTTATTACAGGTACTTCAGGTTCCGCGAAGGGTAAGGATAAAGTCGTTTGATTATCCTTACATATATTGGCTTTTGGGATGGCATAGCTTCCGTTGTGGAGATTTATTTTGAGATCACCTTGTTGATCTAGTTCTTAGTACATTGGAACATCTTGTATATATTATGCCATAGTTTTTTTTAGTATTTTGTATTTTGGGCATGTAATGTATACACTGTGCTAACTAGGAACTTACGGTATTTCAATACCAAAACTTGGATTCATGTATAATATACATGCTTTGATGTATGTTGTTATATGTAGGTGTTACATTAGTTATGCCCTTAAATTAAAAACAATTACTTTATATCCATAACTGTAAATCCGTCAAGAAAATATGGGACACTCTTGAAATGATATATGGAGTTTCTCCAAGTATCGAACAAGAGAAAATAAACACACGAGACAAAGGAGATGGGGGTTTCTCTCATAAATGGTTCTTTACCCTTAGAAATTTAAAAAAAATATTAGAACCTTTATCGTTGTCAAATATCTAAGAATTAAGAATTGGAAACTGAAATTCGATCTAATCTTTAAATTGAGAGATGGGAATGTCTATGACTTTCAAGAAAAATCCAAGAAGGAAGAAATCACCGAGAAGTTAAATTAGTTGATCAAATGTTAAAGGATGAATGCGTGAGCTAAAGTATAGAAGAATCTATAACAACTTCATCAACAAACTCATGTTAATACAAATCAACTATGATAATCTCCACCGAAAGAATAATCTCGGTGGTTAAACGATCCTTAGAAGAGTAAAAATAAAGTGAAAGAACTTCATTAGGAAGAGATTATGAAGAAGAAATTTCATCTAGTAAAACCCTTAAGTAAATAAATGATAATGAAGTCTAAACAAACCATACATTCAGATATTTAACATCAAGGAGGAACCTGAAAGAGTCAACCTCTAGTAAAGCCTTCGAAGAATCTTCTTCCAACAAAGAAGATGAAGTTTGTTTGAAAGCATCCTACAAAGAAGATGACCACGAGGTAATAAAGTTAACATACAAACAATTGTTTAAATTAAGCACTAAGTTAATCGAGGAAAATGATAAGATTAAGAAGTGTAACTTATATATTAAAGATTATCTTGAATTTCTAGAAAAGAGTAATGAAACGCTTAAGCATGAAATAACCAATATTAGAAACCTAGTTGGAACATGTGAAACTTATGTCTCAATGAAAAAGGAAGTAAAATATTTGCATGAAACCCTAAGTAAATTTACTAGAAAACCTTAACTTGATTCTATCAAGTCAAAGGCCTTTCTTAAATAAAACTGGATTAGGGTTTTAATTTGATAGAACAAATAGTAATTGGATTAATAGGAGAAAAGCAAACCAACATGTCTATAAATGATCCTTCTATATTAAACTTGGCCACTTAGAGCCTTTTTGTTTTGAAAAATTAAGAAGCTCTAAAGGTAGTAACCCTAAACCTCTTAGAACTACTAACGCACTAGGGCCTAAGAAAATTTGGGTACCAAAGGCAAAAACGTAGTGTGTTTTGCATGATGATTTACAGCTTGAAGCCGCCGTGCGTATTAAATAATGATGTGCAAAGCAAAGTGTATACGTTTGAGTATACATAGGGTTTGATTGTACCGATGGTGGTGATCCGAGGATGCTTGTTGATGGTGTATATCAAAAATCGTGATCAAAGAAAATGTTAGACGAGGATGCTCTCGACATTCATGATCTATGATGATCAACTGACCTCTTAGTAGGTTGAGAATATGATTATTTAGTGGACCCATCTATCTCATGTTTAACCAACGTTCAATCCAACGATTTGTAGAGAAAGACATACAACATTGTGTTGTTGTTCCCTCGAAAGTGGGAGTTTTTATCAAGGTTACTTGATGACTAAGGTAGTACACTATTTAAAGATTAAACAATCGGAAAACTCTGATTAACTCTTTAAATAAGTGCTTTAATTATTTTCTCATTGTTTTAAAATTTTCTTTTCTAACAAAATAAATAAGCTTTTAGCATTTGTCACGAAATTAGTGATAACAAAATGATCAAGGGTTCAAGAAGCATGGGTACCAAGACAATAATCAACCCAAGGCCCAAATGTCCAAAATTCCTGAAGAAGCACTAAACAATTGATTCGACTCTGGACCTAATCGATTAGATGATTTCAAATTTCAAATTTTGGCGCAACAAATAATCGGTTAGGGGCATGAGATAATCGATTAGAGCCTTGAAAATTAGCGTAACGACTAGTTCCAACACCCCCTGCATGCATTGAATAACCTAATCGATTAGGACCCCTTATAATCGATTAGGCATATGTCTTCTCTTCAAATTTCACCTTACTCCACCATCTCTTGTGTGCATTGACTTAGTGGTTTAAAGTATTTTTATATTCCTTTGTTCATCATCACTACTATGGCACCCAAAATAGCTTGCACCACCTAACCATCATCAACCTACCACTCCAAAATATTTTCAACACAAGAACAAGAATCCAACTATAATCGATAATATGTCAGAAGAGAGATATTTGAAACTTGCTACTTAGATGAGCAACTCTTCAAAGAGTGCAAACTTTTTAAAGCCTCCATGGTGGCTGTTTGAGGAACTTTATCTTTGAAGTTCATCAAGATATATTTCACTCATTGGTAAGGATACTTTACTCCAACCACAAGTACTCAAATCGTACCCTCAGCTCTGAAGTGAAGAAACACCCCATGCAACTGAGTCTTGAAGAGATTGAACAAGTCTGCAACCTCGCTTCCAACTACCATGAGTATAATGAAAGCAAAGAAAGTAACAACTTTAATTTTGATCTTGCTGCTAATTCCTTTTTGACTGATCAAGCCTCCATTATTCTCACTCCCTTCATTGTTGGATTGATATGACCAAATATTAGAGTAATTCACTATACAATGAAACAAATTCTTTTCCTAATAAAGAGAAACACAGATCTCGTTTGATTTTTGGCAAACAGAGTTGAGAAAAATTGGATCTATGTTGTGGCCAATCATATGGTGGATAACAAAAAGAAGAACACATTTTTACCGTATAACGAATTAATCATGAAAATCTTGGAGTACTTTGGCTACGATTAAGAGGAGGAGGAATCAGAGATTAGACACACAAAAAATAGGAAAAAGCACCTTGAGTCAAATGAGGCTCATAATCAAAAACAAAGAAATTCTCCCACTGCCTCCAAAAGCACCACAAAGAGCACGACAACAAGAAAAGAACACTGACTTACCTTCTTCTTCCTTAAAAACCTCCTTCAGAATCAATAAATGATAATAAGGATCCACATGATAACAAATTCAAGGATTCTCCTCCTCACCAAAAAACTTGAAAAATCCCAATTCGTATCTCTAATTCTATCTAGTGAGGATGATGAAGAGATGAGTTAGTTATTTTATTTAGTTTATTTTTGCTTGGATATTTTTAAAGGCTTTCATTTCTTGTTTTTTGTACGTCACATTAATGATTTATTTCCCTTTGTTGTCATTTTATCGCTGTTGTGATTCCAACATTTTCACATCATTGAAATGATGTGCTCCCTTCTTAGTAACTTGTTTTACTATATGAATAATGTGCTTGCATATTTAAAAAATTTTCTTGTATCTTTACCCGCCTTTTTTATTTTTGCAAAGGGGGAGAAGTAATCTCTCAAGAGGAGTAGAGTATACTCTCTACTCATGTGAGGGGAAGTTTAACTTCTCCAAATTTTATCTACCTACTTTTATTTTATCGCCTCACTAAGAGATGTGTTGTCATTATAAAAAAGAAGGAGAATGTGTATCTATGTTCTTGCAGGTGTAATCAGGAAGTGAGCAAAACTCATAGATAAGCAAGATATACTTAGCCTTGATAATGTCATGGTTTTAATGATGACAACACCTAAAGCTATAGCTTGAAGTGGCTTTGATGACAACAATGCATAAAGTCAATAAACTACTAAAATGGCCGAAGATGCACAAGGTGGTTGAGTTATGCTTCCGAATCAAGGTTTATGATAATCGGTGATACCTTTGAAACTCTCTGATAATGGTGACTAACTTGAAGAAATCTCAAGCCTCATCTAATAGAAGATTTAAATGAAGTGCTTATATGATTGGTATGTACGACAAAAGGACTTAAAGCTTCATAGTATGAAAGAGAGGAAGTGTGAAAGCTTTATTAATCGTGTCCGTCTGAGTGGTCATTGTTTGGTAAAAAAACAAAGGTGTTTTCGTAATTAGTATGAATAAAATACACACTAAAAGTATTTTTGAAGCCTATCTTTTTCAAAAAAAAATCACAAAAAACGTTTTTTGATCCTACCCGGTGATTCCTTCATGGAATCTCCCCCAATTGATGGTCATTTTAAATTATCCATGCTAATTCATAAGTGGGTGTTAACCTCTCATATCCCCAACAAATCTCTTTTATGTTCCCAATCTAAGCACCTCCACAGTGACAATCACTTTTTATGTTCCCGATCTAAGCACCTCTATGGTGACAATCCCTTATATGTTTAGGATTTAAGCACCTCTGCGGTGACGATCTCTCTTTTTTTATGTTTAGGATCTTAGCACCTTTTCGGTGACAATCTCTCACTTTTATGCTAGGATCAAAGCACCTCCACGGTGACGATCCGTTTTATGTTTAGGATCTAAGCACCTTTTCGGTGACGATATTTTGCTTTTTATGTTTAGGATCTAAGCACCTTTTCGGTAATGATCTCTAACTTTTATACTTAGGATCTAAGAACCTCCATGGTGACGATCCCTTTTATGCTTCGGATCTAAGCACTTTTTGTGATGATCCCTCGCTTTATGTTTAGGATCTAAGTACTTTTCATGACAATCCCTTTTTATGTTTAGGATCTAAGCACTTTTCGTGACGATCCCTTTTATGTTTAGGATCTAAGCACTTTTCGTGACAATCCATCACTTTACGTTTAGGATCTAAGCACTTATTTGTTATTACCCCTTTTATGTTTAGGATCTAAGTACCTTTCAC
Organism: Lathyrus tuberosus; assembly: GCA_022829125.1. NCBI lineage: Eukaryota > Viridiplantae > Streptophyta > Magnoliopsida > Fabales > Fabaceae > Lathyrus > Lathyrus tuberosus. The sequence continues at coordinate 1,863,819 of JALAZF010000285.1, read as the reverse complement.
GATGATCCCTTTTATATTTAGGATCTAAGCACTTTTGGTGATGATCGTTTTTACATGTAGGATCTAAGAACTTTTTGTGATGATCCCTCACTTTTCGTGACGATCCGATGATATTAGTTTTTGGTCATCTCTTTTATCAAGTTATAGGCTACATCTTAAGGGCTATTCATGAGGGCTCCACCAGAAGTCGCATATAAGATCATGCTTGTGGAGTAAATGAGACCATTATAAAAAGTATAGATAATCATCCACTTCTCAAGCCCATGAAAATGCCACAATCTTAGCAAAACCTTATAAAGCTCCCATGCGTCAAACAAGGATTCCCCCTCTTCTTGCATAAAATTATTACTATCACTCCTAAATTGGGTTGTTTTTCTTGGCGAAAAGTACCACACAAGAAAGTTCGTTTTCAACTGAGTCCAAGAATTAATCGAATTGGTGGGCAAGGCTTGAAGCCAAACCCGTGCAAGATCTCTTAGAGAGAAAGAGAATGATCAAAGGCGGATGGAGTTTTGATCAAAGTCATTAGCCTTAATAGTACCATAATTATCAACAAATATAGAAATATGGAGGTTGAGGTTTTCAGATGGTAATCCGAAAATTTGATTTTGTTGCACCATACCGATCAAAGATGGTTTTAATTCAACATTGTTTGACGCAATTGGCGGGTGCGTAATACTGCAATACGATTATTCATTGGTAGAAATCACATAATCGTTAAGAGGGTTAGTGTTAACTACTGGATTAGCCATCTCTTGCTGTATAAGATTTCGGCGTCTCTCACGTAAAAAACACTCGATTTCGTTCATAGGTGTGACTAAATTCCCAACAGAACAAATTATTTATATACAAGTGAAATGATAACTACAACAAAAGAAAAAGAAAAATAAAGATATAATTTATATGGTGATTAAACAATAATTCAATATCAAGCACAATTAGTTCTCGACAACAACGCCAAAAACTTGACACACTGCAAGTGCACGAGTGTGCGAAGTGGTAAAAGATTATCGAACCACAAAGACCAAGTGCATGATTCTTACTTTGACACATCCGTATGATCCGGTTCACTTCTATTACGAGAGTTCTGACACAATTTATAGAAGATAGATAAATGTGGATAACACCTGCTTTCGCCAACATGTTGTCCTATTAGTGACGATAATTCGTTGGCTTTCGCATAACTGAATTATTTGTCAAGGATTCGTTACTTTTGCTCAGCTATAAAAATTGGAACTTTTATCAAACTATTCCAAGCACTTTCATTGTATTGGATACATAAATAAATTTTTCTTCAATTTTTTTCAATGGCCATACAATAATATCTTAGTGTAAAAGAATACATGACAAACCCATCTAAAATCAACAATGTTTAATCATCTTAATGTAAAAGAATGCACGACAAATCCAACTAAAAATAATAAGAATAATGGCAATATACATTAACTCACAAATGTAATGTATTGTTGTAAGTCTTTCCAATAACTAATTCATTATTCGGAAGTCCTAACATGGACTATAACTTAGACAAGGAAGGATAGGTGAAGATTAATCAAAATGTTTCTAGAGGAATGAGAGATAGATATTCTATATGGTCTGCCAACAAGGGTAAGTATAATGGAGATGACGGACCGTTGGCGACATTCTTCTTCACTGAATTTCCAGAAGAGTTTGACGCAAAGGATTGCTTCAACTTGTTCAGGGAGTTTGGCTTAGTTGAGGAAGTGTTCATACCATCTAAACGAGACAAAAGGGGTAAGAGATACGGGTTTGTTCGTTTCAGGAAGGTGGACAATGTAAGAACTATGGCAGCAAAGCTAGACAGTATTCAAATCAATGATAAGAAAATCCATGCAAATCTACCTCGATTTCAAAGAAATAAGATGGTGGATAAGAACTTAGAAGCGAGGAGGGGAGCGGTTAATACAAAACTAAGATCAATATTGCTTCGGTTTTAATATATAATCCAAACTTAAGTATGTCATATGCACAGATCACCAGAAAATCAGGTATTGCTAATGATAGAAAGGAGGAGGAGGAGGAGGAAGGAGGAAGAAAAACAAAAAAAAATTGAAAGGAAGAAAATGCAAGAACCTATACCTAGTTTCGCGCATTTAAAGTTCAATGTTAACAAAGAGGATTATATCGGTTTGAGAAGGCTTTTGTAGGAGTTGTGGCAAGACCTAGTTCGACGTATGAGATTCAAGGTGCACTACAAGCAGCTGGACACTTTAGTATTCTTGCCACTCCTCTTGGAGAAAATCTGTGTTTACTGGAGGAATCTGAGGAGGGTGATGTGAAAACGTTGATTGATGAAGATGTGGATTGGGTTTCTAACTGGCTCAACGACATCCATCCTTGGTCGCCTGCTGATATCGATAATGAAAGACTCACGTGGCTTAGGTGCTATGGGTTACCATGCCATGCTTGGTGCAATGAGTTCTACAAATTGATTTCGAGTCGTGTTGGGGTGTTCGTCTGTTGTGACCATGAAACAGAAACCCATTCAAAAATGGACGTAGCTAGATTTTGATCAGAACAAAGTATTCACTTAACTTGAACGAAACATTTAATGTTGAAATTAATGACAACATATTTAGGGTGAAGCTGGTTGAGGATATGCATGGCCCGAAACGTATTATGGTAGGAAAGAAACATGATAAGGCAACTGCAATGGAGGGTGAAAGTTGGGATGAAGGTAGTGAGAAGGATGGTGGCGCGTGAGAATCCTCACTTGCAATGGAGGGTGAAAGTTGGGGTGAAGGTAGTGAGGAGGATGGTGGCGCGTGGGAATCCAGTAGTGAGGATGATGACGATGGTGATGGTGAGGGTGAGCTGAATGAGGTTATGATGGAGACTCTGCCTACAAATCGGCCTGACAATAGTCAGAGTGTGGTGGAAATTACCAAAAATCTGGAAAACAACAAAAAGGTTAATTTTGGGGCAATGTGTGAGGTGTTTCAAGAGGATTGCGTGGGATGTGGTGAAGTGGCGGCGATAAAGGGGGTGCTTGGAAGATGTGAAAGAGATGCTACATTAATTGAAGATGGTATGAAACCAGATGTAATGATAGATAACTACACAGATAGGGTGCATGTAGGACATCTGGCTAAGATAAGTGAGGTACCTGAGGGTAACCAGTTGGCTGGTCAAGCGGTGGAAGGACTTAATCTAGGTCGGGCCTTAATTCATATGGGACTTGTGGATTTGGACCATACGGATTTGGACCAAACTGGGTCTGATCCGATTTCTAACTCACCAATTAGGGTGAACTTGATACAATTTGGACTTAAGCCAAGAAAAAAGAAGTTGATTAAAGACATTTATTAGAATGTTAGAATACCCTTTTCTCCTTCTTATTTCTCACATCTTATCCACTCATCAAAGATTGTCCACTGAAGAAAAAATCAGCCTGATAAACAATGCAATGAAAATTCTGGACCTGCCAGGGTAGTAGAGAATTCAAATTCTAGGAACTCTGGAGGATCAGTTCTTTGTTGCGAATCTATTATTGACTTGGATGTGAATCACGACAACTCGAGAATTAAGAAATCTCTGGAAGATGTGCCCTCCAAAGTGTGGAAAGCGATTAAAAGCATGGGAGTAGAAGGTGATGAGGACGACGAGTATTTTGAAGGTGTTATCAGAAGTATAGAGGCTCGAGACAAAAAGGCTTTTGAAGAAGCGAAGGAGGTGACATTAACGGTTCCATGAATGTCATAACATTTAATATACGTGGGAGTGGGAATTCGATGAAATAAAGAAGAGTTAGAGATATTATAGCTAGAGGAGGGGCAGACTTGTGCCTGATTCAAGAATCCAAATGTAAGCTGATGACGGATAAAATCATGAAAAAACTTTGGGGGAGTATTAAGTGTGATTGGTCAGCAACAAATGCAGTTGGTCTGTCGGGTGGATTAATCATAATCTGGAGGAAGAATCACTGTGAACCTATTCTCAGTTTCAATGGGAATGGCTTCTTGGGAGTCCTGGTATCTAGTAGAGGTATGAATATGTACATTATTAACATTTACTCACCTTGTGTTTTAGCTGAGAAGCGAAAACTATGGGCTGAACTTGTTGACATTAAAGCAAAGTTTCCTGTTGGGGTGTGGTTGATTGGGGGGACTTTAATTCCATTAAATCTTCTGAAGAAAAGAGGGGTAAGGGCTGTAAATCAAGAATTGATATGGAGGAATTTAACTGGTTTATTGATTCTATGGAAGTGGTGGATCTTCCTGCCGTGGATTAGCTCAACAGGAGGTTTGAAATTGTTTAATGCTTAAGGAAAGTTTAATCAAGCAAAAAGCTAGAGCCAAATGGGTGAAAGAAGGAGACGGTAATACCAGATATTTTCATTTGTTTTGTAAGGCCAGATGTAGGAATAATGCAGTCTCGGCGCTAAAGAGTGATTCAGGTATGGTAATGGAGGTAAATTCTATAAAGGAGGAGGTTGTGAAGCACTTTAGCATCAGGTTTGAAAGCTCCAATGTCAGCAGGCCTGTACTAGATCTTTCAGGCATTTTAACTATCACTCATCAAGAAATGTTGATGTTGGAAGAACCTTTTGAAGATGATGATATCCGTGGAGTGGTATTTGAAGGTGATGGCAATAAAAGCCCTGGTCCGGATGACTTTAATTTGGAATTCCTCAAATCGTGTTGGGAGGTTGTAGGTACTGACGTGATTAAAAGCATTAAGGAATTTCATAGCAGTGCTAGGTTACCTAAAACAATGTCCTCCTCTTTTATTACTTTAATCTCAAAGGTGTTAAACCTGCAACGGCTGGACGAATTTCGACTAATTTGTCTCATTGGATGCATATATAAGGTAATTGCTAAACTTATGGCAGCAAGAATGAAGAAAATCATTGGTAAATTGGTGTCTAGATCACAGACTGCTTTCATTCTGGGAAAACAGCTTTTGGATGGGGTGGTTGTAGCAAATGAAGTTATTGATTTTTCTAAGAGGAACAAAAGAAAGTGTTTGTTGTTCAAAATTGATTTTGCTAAGGCATACGATTGTGTGGATTGGAAGTACCTCATCTTGCTTCTTGAAGCTATGGGGTTTGGAGCTCAATGGATTCGGTGGCTTAAAGGTAGCGTGTTTTCCAATTCCATGTCAGTCTTGATTAACGGCGGTACAACGAAGGACTTTTAGGTGTCTAGGGGTTTAAGACAAGGGGATCCGTTATCCCCGTTTTTGTTCGCTATAGTAGCAGAAGGCCTTGCTGTCTTGATGAAAAAAGTTGCTGATGGGGGTATTCTTCATGGTTTTTCGTTGGACATCGCGACTTCCATTAATCTTCTTCAATACGCTGACGACACTTTGATATTATGTGATGGAACTATGGAAAATCTATGGGGAATTAAGGTTGTTCTAAGGTGTTTTGAGATGGTTTCAGGACTTCAAATCAACACTTGGAAAAGTAGGCTATACTGGATGGGCGTTGGGGAGTCGTTTATGGATGCGACGTTACAATTCTTGGCTTGTAAGAAGGATTCCTTTCCATTTAGGTTTCTTGGTTTGACGGTGTCATACCCCAAATTTTGACCACTAAGATTTCCCATCATTGTGTAAATTATCATCACAATATGGATGAACCATTAGTCTCCCCAAAGATGGGTAAGCATCCACTACCATCAGAATTAGGGTTTCAAGCCCTCTCAGAGCTCTTAGACAAAGGATCAATCAAAAAATGACATGATCTGCAACTTGTCTAGCCTCTCCAACATCCACAATGGATCAAAAGGACTCCCACTTCAAGGATCAAGCATAAGGCTGCTCCCTTCTAAGTGGATTAAGTCTCAAGATCGCTAGTGTCACCAAATTAGGGTTTTGGTCGACTAGGGCCTCCAGATGGAAATTATCCTCTGGGTATGAGCCAATGCTTCAAGGCATAACCTATGATGCTCCAAGGGACATCATAAACCCAATCACCAAGTCAATTTAGCCTCAGGGGATGCATACATAAAAAATCAGGAATTAGGGTTTCTTGACCTAATTCACCCCTAAGTTGACTTTTGGGACAAACCATGAGCCAAGACCTCAAGGGAGGATTTGAGGGTCTCTAACACACTACATTGATCCATTTACAACAATGGATTAATCCAAGAAGCTTGAGCAACAAGTTTCAATTTCATCTGAACCACAATTAGGGTTTCGCGAGAAAAGTCAACTGTACCTTTGACTTTTGACCAGGACATGCTCCCAAACCCTAGGACATGATTCAATACACCCTATAACACCTATGAAATCAATCCATCAAGTTTGATTTAGGTAAAGGACTTGATTTCATAGAGGATCGCGCAGTTTGGAATTCATCTGACAAAAAGTCAACTGTGCACAAAAGTCAACTTTGACTTTTCGATATTTTTCACAAAAATGGTTTTTTAACCCTAAAATGATTTTAATGTATGATTTGAATCATCATTCATCAAGAAAAATCAAGAAAAGTGGGATAACTTGTAAAAGGGGTAACCATAAAAACTTAGAAAATTTTCTAAGTTATAGAACAAAGTGGCAAGGGAACCAACTTTGGAGGATCATAACTCCTAAGCCACAAAGCCATTTTTCCCCATCCAAAGCTGGATTTGTAGCCCTCATGGCCCTCTACAAAAGTGTCAACTACACCTCATTCCAATTCATCATGGATTTTGAGTTATGGAATGATCAAAATGACTAAAACATGAAAATACATCATTTTCCAACACTTAGAAAAATTCTGGCCAAGGCAGATTTTGTTGGAAACACCAAAACTTACGAGATCTTTTCACATAGTTGCAAGCTGAATCAAGTCTAAAGGTAAACATCAATGTTGTTGCATATGTTTCTAAGAATCCATAGAACCTCTCAGCATGAATTGATTCAACTTGAGCCAAGAGGAATTCATGCCCAAAGTTATGTTGCTGCAAGCTGTTTTGGAAAAATCAGTTTGCATGTTTGCTTGCCACACAAGATTTCTGAATCAAAACTAAGGATCATTATGCCACATGTACTCAAACCAATCACAATGCATCTGATCCAACCTACAAAGCTGTGTCACAAAACCAAAGAATCATCCAACTTGAAGTTCATGCATTTTGGCACATTTTGCCTTGAATTCAAAGGGCATTAATGTGGAATAGTGCATTGTCAAGATTCTCACTCTCCTCAGTCAAGTTCTCTGATTAAACAACAATTAAAATGACTGAGGAATGTGATTTCAGTCAAGGCATAGCTGATCTATTTGGAGCAGCTGTTACACCTAATGCAAGAGGCATTTATGTCCAACCAATCCCTTTGAAGGTGATCTGATCCAGCAGCCATTCACTATTCCTCCAAGACAAGAGTTGATCACCTATAAATAGAGGTTCCAATGGATCATTCAAGGCACACCAAAGCACCTAATAACACTGCTTTCTCTCATTCTCTCTTAAGTGCCAATTTTCTTTGTTTTTGAGCAACCACCATCGGGTTTTGAGTTGCAGCCCTAAGCAATCCATTCCAATTGCTCAGACACATCACATATGATGTATTTGAGGTGTCCAAACACTTAAACACCAACTGTAACACCCCTAGCTCAAAATCACCCTTCAACTAAGCCATTATTCCTCAATTATGCAGTTGGAGTTCTCTAACTTGATCCAAAGGTTTGCAGAGTGTTCCAAAGTTTGCAACATACTCCACAACATCCATTGAAGCTGTAGGGATCATCAAATCTCATCTGGAACACCACTTGTACAGAGTTCCATTTCAGCTTGCATCAAGGTAAGCCTCAAAACTCCATCTTCATGATCCATGAATATTTCCTCGCATGATATTTTTGCCAATTGCTTGCCATCATATGTTGAGTGTTTTCCCTCAAAAAATTGGATCATAGCCCTCATAACCATGTATGCACGACTGCTTTTGCAAAGTTATGGTTCATACGGTTGTGATGATATAACTTGCTATACACTGAAAATGAATAAAATCAAGTATTGCCATCTTGTACCTTGTGAAAAAATGCACAAGTTTGGTGTTTGAATCATGTCAAATGGTTGAGAGATGAGTGAGACAGGGTGCTTCATTCACGAGCTCGGGAAAGAAGATGGCCATGGCGCCATTCTTCAGGTTTTCCAACCAAGTTCTCTATATATTTTTCACTTGCCATATGTGTAATGAATTGACATTGCGCCCCAGTGGTTGATCAGCTGGTTTTGTGTGTATTGGAAAGCGAGAGGTCTGGGGTTCGAATCCCCCTCGCCCTAGATCTCTTTTTTACCACTTTTTCTTATTTTTTGTTATTTTTCATATTTATTTTAAATGATTTGAAAAATTAATAACTCCTTCAATTTTAATTATTTTTTATTGGTTCTTTTTGCAAAAAATCACAAAAATGTTGAAATATTTTATTCCACAAAAAAATTTAGTTTATATTATTTATTTAATATAATTAGTATTTTTGTGAATAAATTCCTTTTTAATTGTTTTTAAACATTTTTAAAATGAATATTTACTTTGAAAATCAAAACTAAATGAGTTTTAATTCATCTTGTGATTAAGACCTCATTTTTCAAACCTTAAACAAAAATCACAAGTGGTTTATTCAAACTTATTTGGTATTTTTATCATTTTTTATTTGATTTTCTTTAAATATTTACTTTTAAAGGAAAACAAATTTAGGGTTTCTTTGATTTTCACTCAAACAAATCATTTTCAAATACTCATGGGCCTCTATTAGAGTGTAAGACCCAACCCCTTTGAAAACCAAACCTTTTGTGGGCCTCAGTCATTGTATAAGACCCATTGCGTTTTCAAAAATCTCGGCGCGATCGCCATTTCAAACAAAAATCATTTGGGCCTACCCACGTGTTATAAGCCCCATTTCTTTTCTTCAAATAAACCTTGGGCCTCTAATAGAGTGTAAGACCCAATCCTTTGTAAATACAAACCTATTTTGGGCCTCAATTGTTGTATAAGTCCCGTTGTATTTCAAAAGTTTGGCGCGATCATCGCCCGTTTAAAACAAACCATATGGGCCTCTCCTCGAGCAATAAGACCCATTCAAAACCTTTGGGCCTCTAATAGATTGTAAGAACCAACCCCCCTTTTGAAACCAAAAACTTTTGGGCCTCAGTCATTGTATAAGACCCACGGTGTTTTCAAAACCTTGGCGCGATCGTCTCCCTTTTCAAAATTAATCATTGGGCTTCTCCGTGAGCTATAAGACCCATCTTTGTTCACTTTCAATCATTTTGGGCCTCTTGAGAGAGTGTAAGACCCATCCCCTTTGTACAGAAAACCTTTCTTGGGCCTCAGTCACTTGTATAAGTCCCTGTACAAAACGACAATGCGATCACTGATAAAACCCTGGGCCTCTCCTTGAGCTGTAAGCCCCAACAATCTTTTCAAAGCATTTTCTCCTTTGATTTTGAATATAATATTGTTATCAAAGCTTTCTTTGTTGAACAAACTAACAAAACAGCATGGAAGCTCTACAACCGAGTAAGTGTTTACCCGCTTTCATTTACTGCTTTCATATGTATATAACTGTATTGTGGGGCTGTTTCACTGTAAGTCTTCTTTCACAAACTCATATCAACTGTGTAATAATAGTATAGATATTTAGAGTTTCCCCGGCAACTACGTCTAGAACTAGGCAAAACCTCGTCTCTTTACCTCCGACGTTCACCCGGATATACCTTAACCCTGAGAATTTTCTTTTACAACAATTTTAGATAACTAGATCTAAGAAATCTCCCCCTTGAACAGTTCATATACTGAAGGCCAATGTTCCAACTAAAACCCCTTCTGGAACTGTTCATCAGCCTCCTCTTGGGCTTAGTGCAAGGACCCACAGGCTTCCTAAAAGCATCCTTGCCTCCTCTTGGGCGTTGTACAAGGACCCTTCGGCTTCTTAGAAGTTTTCACAGCCTCCTCTTAGGCTTCGTATAATGATTCTTCCTCCAGGAAGATAGCCTCCTCTTGGGCTTAGTACAAATTGTCTCTCGGCTTCTTAAAAGTTTTCTCGCCTCGTCTTGGGCTTCGTACAAATTATCCCGACAACCTCCTAGAGGTATAGGAACAGAAATTAGTCATCTTAATAGAACAGTCTTTCAAAGACTCTAGATCTTACACTACTATTTCTTAAGCATAGTACAAAAGATAAAACCCGTAGACTCGGACAGTCTAAAGCTCCTTTGGATTCCCCGTTTCCTTAGAGAACAGGAAATAATCCCGGTCCTCAGATCAAATCCATGAGTACAACATTACCCATATATGAACTGATTTTCTCTTTTAACCAACATATTGGACCTGTCACTCAACTGAAACAGTAACCTTAGCCTTCTCTTGGGCTTTGTACAATGATTCTCCCCAGCGGAGCAAACCTTTTAGCCTCTATCTCGGGCTTCGTACGAGATACAAAAACACTCTCTTGTTGAGTATAAAAGACTCTCTTGTTGAGTCGAACCCTTTAGCCTCTATCTCGGGCTTCGTACGAGATACAAAAACACTCTCTTGATGAGTATAAAAGACTCTCTTGTTGAGTCAAACCCTTTTAGCCTCCGTCTTGGGCTTTGCACAAGACACATACAAAACACTCTCTTGTTGAGTATAAAAAGACTCTCTTGTTGAGTCGATCACCTTTAGCCTCCATCTCGGGCTTCGTACGAGATACAAATCACTCTCTTGTTGAGTATAAAAGACTCTCTTGTTGAGTCAAACCTTTAGCCTCCATTTTGGGCTTCATACAAGACACATACAAAAGTACTCTCTTGTTGAGTCAACCCTTTTAGCCTCTATCTCGGGCTTCGTACGAGACACAAAAGCATCCTTTTGTTGGGTCAATATCCTCCTTTTAGGCTTCGTATAAGGAAAACCCCGGTTAAGGCAATTAACCTTTTAGCATCAAAATATGTGCCTTGCTCACAATAAACAAACATCAACAACTCCTTTTCCTTCTTCTAATTGCTGTAAGCGGCAAGCCTCTGGATTATTTACATCCACGCCACTGTCCCTCTTTTAGCATGAGAAAAACCTAAGGAAAGATGACATTTCTCTAAACTGAGTTAAAGTCTTCTCCTTCAGGTTGAAAATCCCCTATAAAGGAAATTATGGCATTACTGGGTTCACATATCCCGATTAAAGTAATCCTCCTTTATAATCAGTCACCCAACAATTGTGACAAACAGACCCCTTTAGAGATGACAAATTCTCTCTAAAGTCAACACCCTTTTAGCTTCACATCTTGGGCTTCGAACAAGATACAAATAGACCCTTCAGCTTCACATCTTGGGCTTTGAACAAGATACAAACCACCTTTAGCTTCATGTCTTGGGCTTTGAACAAGACACCAAAACACTATTTCCTCCCATAGAATAGGAGAAACTACGATCGCTCTGATTTCCCTGTTTCGGTAAACAGGAATACGTAGGCATAAGATTGAAAGAAAAATCTTAGTGAGCACACCACATCAAAAACCTCTGGCCACAAATCCTCACATATCCATCAAAACATCCGAGTCCGTATCCCCCACCAAAAGTCTAAACTCGATCAAAATAAACCTAAGAGAGGCCCCCCCACATTGATCGCATCTGTAAACCAACAGTTTTGACTGTTTAACATCAGTTTGCAAAGCAGGGTTAGTTGGAGACATCTATTTCCCATCCTTCATCAGCTTCAATAGGATAAAAAATGAATCGACTTGTAGTACCCTCCCAGAGCGACAGTGCTTAAGAACCACGTCCAAAATCGCTTGCTACAGAAAAATGGCGCCCACCGTGGGGCCATAGCGTATTTCATCTCTGAGGTAGAAACCAAGGAGTGGGGACTTCACTGGGGTTAAGACTTTTTTGTTGACTTCACTAGGATCTTAGGTCAAAACCTTTAAGTTGGGAAAGTGCCACAGAATGGCGACTCCGCCGGGGAGCCATTTTCTGTTAGGAACATAGGATTTGAAATTCTGGTATCAGACGTGTGATGTTAAGGTGTGATGTCACAACAACACACTCTGCACAATGGACATCAATAATAGTAAAATAACACCAAGAATTGTTGACCCAGTTCGGTTACAACCAACCTACTCTGGGGGCTACCAAGCCAGGGATGGAATTCACTACTTGTAGATATAATTTACAGACTCAACAACCCGTTGACAATCTCCTAAACTTATACTCTACTAATGACTTCCTACCTAAGAAACCACTTAGGTATGCGAACACCACTCAATCCCTTACAAACACTCAAAGAACCCACTTTGAGTACCCTTGATCTTACTTCACAGCTTTGATCAAGCAAACACTCTCTATTGCTTCACAGCTTCTAGAGAGGACAGAAATTCAACACCTATTCAAACCCTAGAATAGTGTAAATACAACTCGTACAAAATACTCAAGACACTCAGCCTATGCTCTTGATCTTCTCTCTGTATTTTTGTCCCTTTTTCCTTTGGTCTTGTGCGCTTTATATAGCTCCTTGAATTGGTCTTAGACTTTCTACAATATCTCCCAGATTTGTTATTTAAAACTGAATATTTAAAATAGATTTTCTCCTAAAATCTTTTTAAATCTTCAACCTTTTAAATCTCCTACAAATCTGCAACAGATCTCCTATGCAGCAGCAAATATCTATCCCAAGATATTCGCATCCAATGAGACAGCTTGCTCTCCACAATTCCAGCTAATACGCAACCCTAACAACATCACAACCTGCTGTTGTTAATTCTGCAGATCTGATGTTACAACATCACCTGTGTGACATCAGACATCCAACTTCAGCAATTACTTAACACAGCCCAGTGTTAAGACTTCAATGTTACAACATCAGCACCTTGACATCAACATTGAATATACTTTGTTTTACCAAAATTCCAGCCAATCCAGGAACTAACAATCTCCCCCTTTGGCTAATTTTGGCTAAAACAATCTCTGCATCTTCAGAGACTTCAGCAGCGGAGACACTTTACATTAGTCTTCATCACTTGATCTGCTGCAGCACCATCTTCATTATTGACAACAGCCAATTGGTGCTCCCCCTCTAAAACATGAACCAGCATCACAGCTGTTCAGTAGCTCACAATGTGCAGCACTTTTCTCCCCCTTGATATCTGCTTGGCTGCACTCTTCAAATGTCATGATATCTTCACTAGTTCAGTCAAAACTCCCCCTTAATGCATTACCACTTTTCAACTAAACACCTTTTAGCAGCATCAATATATCTCCCCCTTAATATCTGCATCACATTAGCAGCATATGGCAATAATACTCTTGACTATCTTGGCTATTTTCTCCCCCTTTTTATCCACAATTAGGCAAACTTCAGTTAGAAGCCCTATTAACTAAAGTCAGTATACCCTAGCTCTCATTGTTAGCCTTTCAGTTAGTAAGCAGGCAAAACAAATCATAGAAGGAAACTAAAAACATAACTAGTGCATAAAACAACACAATATTCAAATTACACAACCAAGCACATTAAGTGCTAAAACAAAGACAGAAAATAAAGCTAACCCTACTAAAACAGAAGGCAAACATTAAAAGCTTGAATCTTCTGAGCTGAGATCATCATTATCGTCTTCAGCATCCTTCCTTGTGTTCACAGCTTCACCTTCCTTTGTTGCCAATCTCAGAGACATGACAAGTCTTTCAAATTTTTGTTTCCTTTCAGTACTAACTCTTATGACTTCATCTAACTCCTTGCAAGCCTCTTCTAGTTCTGTAATCAACCCAGTCTTGGCTGGTGACTGTTGTGATGTTGAAGCAGATGTCTTGACACTGTAAGGAACATGTTTCAACTTGTGATGGAGTGACAAGGCAGGCTTCCTTTTGCAAGCAACATCTGAATGTTGTAGAATTCCAGGATGTTGAGACAAGACAATCCCACAAATGAGAGAGGGAAAAGCAATAGGCATCTTTACAGCATTTGTAGCAGCATGCTTAATAGTATGATCATAGATGTATGAGCCATAGTCAATTCTTTGCTTTGTCCCAACTGCATAAATTATCTTCCCCAATTCAACAGAAATTGTGGTCTTGTGACTAGTAGGAACCCAGTTTGCAATACCTATTCTGTGCAGAAAGGCATATTTGACACTCAACAAACTGGCTAACAGCTTTCCTTCTACGAGCCAAACATCTACCTGACCAGCAGTGATTTCTTTGCATATAACATTGTTGGAGGCTTCTAATTCCCCATAATCTTCCTCATTTCTTCCTAAGTAGGCATTGATCATCTCAGGAGAGAACCAGACACACTTACCCCTGATGGTAACTCTTCTGAAGGTTCGGCTCTTGTTGTCATTTATCGATTCGGGTATATTTACTATGAATTCTCTGACCAGTCTATCATAGAAATTAGTCAACCCTGACACAGTCCTTATGAGACCAGCAAGTTTAATTAGGTCTATAATTTTATTAGACTCTAAGTCTTTTGCTACTACCTCTCGTTCCAGAGCTATCTTTCTTAGGCTCACACAACTCCCCAAGGATGCACTTCTGGCACTGTGAGATGAGATGTTATCAGGCACTTGATTTGTAGCAAGGTTGATGTCTTGAGCATCACTCTCAGAATCTGACTCTTCCCTGATTCTCCTCTTCTTGCCAGACCTGGCACCTTTGCTCCATGACTTGGGAGAGTCTGTAAATGAAGTCCTTTTCTTATCCTTCCCTCTTCCAATTCTATCATCATCAGATGAGTCCTCAATCTCTATAACCTCAACCTGTTCCTTCCCTTTACCCCTGTGACTTTCATTCCTAGGGGACGATGTTTTAACATCCAAGCTGACATCAGTGTTATCAGGATCTTCACCTTCAGCTTCTTGACTCAGGGCCTGTTTATGAAAATTTATGTCCTCACCTTGAGAGTCGACTTGTTCAGCAGGCATTTGCCTCAAAGGGACAGAAATCCCTTTCACCCGTATCCCTTTCTCAAGGATTTTGGTGGCAAGCTGTTCCAAGTGCTTGTCTACATCAAGCTTCTCCTCAACAGCTTGAGAGGATGATGACCTAGCTTCAGGTTTATTCACCATGGTCGAGGGTTTAGGGTTACCTGACTCGGGAAGAGCACTAGAAATGAGTTCTTCGGAAGAAATCCTGGTTCGTACCTGCTCAGAGTTCTTGGAAGGGACAGACATCGTTCCTTTGTGACAGACTAGGTTTGGAGAAGAACTTTCTATTCTGTTGAGATTTAGGGAGATGAAACGTTGCGATGAGAATGGTTTGGTAAGTCTTGATGTAGTATCAATATAGTAAGGCGCCTGATTTTGAATACTCTTTAAAGACCTATTACTAATTTTCTCCCTCCATACAGACTTTCCTTTTAAACAATTCACATCAGGACTCATTAACTCTGAGTGACCTTTCAGCATCCTGATGTCATAGTCTGATGTTATAACATCAACTTGAACATCAATAGTTGAATTTCCTTCAAGAGAAATCCACTGATAGCAGTTGTCTTTGGTTCTGGCACCCTTCATAACAATCTGATTTTGCTCATCAGAAACCACACACTCATGCTTAGTGTAGTTTACCTTGTAACCTTCATCACACAACTGGCTTATGCTGATCAAATTTGCACTTAAGCCACTGACAAACAGAACATTGTCAAGTTCTGGTCTACCATCACCTTTCACTTTCCCAATTCCTGCAATAACTCATTTCTCTCCATTGCCAAATATAACTTCAAGAGGGGGGCAAGTTCTAAATTCAGCAAACATGGATCTACATCCAGACATGTGTTTGGAACACCCACTGTCAAAATACCATGTTCCTTCTTTAAACTCTTTGTCAGCCAAGTGAGCCAACAAGCACTTCACCTTCTCCTTAGGTACCCATTGTTTAACAACTTTGGGCCTGTGCTCTCTCCATCTGTTTTGAGGTTGAGGGTATCCATGCAGCTTGTAGCAAGAGTACTGCATATGTCCAAACCTTCCACAATAATAGCATCTCACCCTTTCATCTCTGAATCTTCTGCCATTATGAGATTGCTTAGGCTGCCAGCCATAATGTGGTCTCCTCCTACCATAACTGCCCTGCCATCTATTATGCTAGTATCTTCTCCCATAAGAAGGCTGAGAATGTTGTTTCCTGGATTGTCTCCCATGATGGTGTGGCTTTCTTCTTCCATAGATATAAGGAACAACATTGGTGTATCCATATCCATAACCATACCAGTTGTCCTGATGTTGAGACACCTGATGAGACATGTGCTGTTTGAACTGAGCAGCTTGCATGCTCTCGTGGTATTGTGGGGGCATATACTGACTAGCTCCCTGTGGCTGCTTTCTCTTCTGATAGGGACCAGTCTTCTTCTCAATCTTCTTAGGTTGTGAAACATCAGCTTTCTTAGGGGTAGAATCCTTCTTCTTTGGCTGATGTTGAGATGAAAGTTGTGACACTTCCTTCTTTGAACCTGAAGTGCTTCCTTCTGAAGTTCCCTTGTTTTCAGCCACATAACCTATCCCAGCTTTGTCTCCAGCAGCTTTTTCTGACTGAAGAATCTTGTCAAGTGTGTCTGTACCATAGCTCAGCATCCTAACAGACTTGGTCATTTGATCAAGGTGAGCTCTAACTAGCACCACTTCATTTTCCAGATTTGTCTTTTCATTCTCTAGCTGAGCAATCTGTTGCTTGTGGCACTTGTTTTCTTGACAAATCTCAGCACTTTTTAAACACAGCTCTCGATAGGTAGATGCTAACTCCTCATAAGTTACTTCTCCATCACTAGAATCATCATCAGAAACCACAGCTCCTGTTAAAGCTCTCACATGCTTTGCTGACTCGCCTTCACTTTCACTATCAGAGTCAGACCAGGAAACTGTCATGCCCTTCTTCTGCTTTTTCAAGAAGGTGGGGCATTCTTTCTTGACATGTCCATACCCTTCACACTCAAAGCACTGAACTCCTTTATCTTGGGTAGTTTTCTCTTCATCCTTTATGCTGGTGTCAGAAGTCATGTTCTTGACATTAGGCCTGGAGTTATTATTCATTCTCTTGAATACTTTGGTGAACTGTCTTCCCAACATAACTATGGCCTAAGATAGATCCTCCTGCGATTCAAAACTCTTTCCTTTTTCTTCTGCATCATTTGACACCAAGGCTATACTTTTTGGCTTCTTTTCTGGTTCTTCCTCGTTCAACCCAAGCTCAAAAGTTTGAAGAGATCCAATGAGCTCATCTACTCTTATCTTGCTGATGTCTTGTGATTCTTCAATGGCAGTAACCTTCATCTTATACTTCTTAGGTAGGGACCTAAGGATCTTCCTCACAAGCTTTTCATCTGACATCTTCTCTCCAAGAGCACTAGATGCATTGGCCAGCTCAAGAACACTCATGTGGAAATCATGAATAGTCTCATCTTCCTTCATCTTCAGGCTTTCAAATTTTGATGTTAAAATCTGAAGTCTTGACATCTTGACTCTAGATGTTCCTTCATGAGTAGCCTGCAAGATATCCCATGCTTGCTTAGCAACTTCACAGGTATTGATTAACCTGAAGATATTCTTATCCACTCCATTGAAGATGGCATTTAGAGCTTTGGAATTTCCAAGTGCAAGCTCGTCTTCCTCCTTGGTCCACTCTTCTTCAGGCTTTGGCTAAGAGGTGCCTTCTTTATCTTTACCAGCATCATCCTTCTCACATACAACAGGTGCTTTCCACTCTTTAATAACAGCCTTCCAAGCCCTACTGTCCAAGGATTTTAAGAAGGTGGTCATCCTTGGCTTCCAATAGTCATAATTGGATCCATCCAAAATAGGGGGTCTGTTGACGAATCCTCCAACTTCTTTGTCCATCTTTACACCAGAAAGTAACTTCCCTAGATCTCACCCAGAGACAGACAGGATGCCTGCTCTGATACCAATTGAAATTCTGGTATCAGACGTGTGATGTTAAGGTGTGATGTCACAACAACACACTCTGCACAATGGACATCAATAACAGTAAAATAACACCAAGAATTGTTGACCCAGTTCGGTTACAACCAACCTACTCTGGGGGCTACCAAGCCAGGGATGGAATTCACTACTTGTAGATATAATTTACAGACTCAACAACCCGTTGACAATCTCCTAAACTTATACTCTACTAATGACTTCCTACCTAAGAAACCACTTAGGTATGAGAACACCACTCAATCCCTTACAAACACTCAAAGAACCCACTTAGAGTACCCTTGATCTTACTTCACAGCTTTGATCAAGCAAACACTCTCTATTGCTTCACAGCTTCTAGAGAGGACAGAAATTCAACACCTATTCAAACCCTAGAATAGTGTAAATACAACTCGTACAAAATACTCAAGACACTCAGCCTATGCTCTTGATCTTCTCTCTGTATTTCTGTCCCTTTTTCCTTTGGTCTTGTGCGCTTTATATAGCTCCTTTAATTGGTCTTGGACTTGCTACAATATCTCCCAGATTTGTTATTTAAAACTGAATATTTAAAACAGATTTTCTCCTAAAATCTTTTTAAATCTTCAACCTTTTAAATCTCCTACAAATCTGCAACAGATCTCCTATGCAGCAGTAAATATCTATCCCAAGATATTCGCATCCAATGAGACAGCTTGCTCTCCACAATTCCAGCTAATATGCAACCCTAACAACATCACAACCTGCTGTTGTTAATTCTGCAGATCTGATGTTACAACATCACCTGTGTGAAATCAGACATCCAACTTCAGCAATTACTTAACACAGCCCAGTGTTAAGACTTCAATGTTACAACATCAGCACCTTGACATCAACATTGAATATACTTTGTTTTACCAAAATTCCAGCCAATCCAGGAACTAACAGGATTCATAGCTCTTAAAAGTCTAGGACATTAGGAAAAATATATATATTGCTTTTCCAAATTGATATCTGTGTTTATTTTTCTGCTATTGGGAATGCGTGTGATGCCGCATGTGGAAAGATTGAGTATACACCTAGGAAAAACCTCTTTCAGTAGTGCGGAAGCTATCGGAAATAGTTGTCACGCGATACTACCCTCTTGCGAGGTTCTTCGAAATAACATCACCTAGCACGGTTCCCGGCCCGCTGATGTTATCTCGACAAGAATCAATGATTTTGAGAGACAGGTACAAAAATCACTAGTATAAACCTTTGGGATGGGTAGAGCCTTGACTTCATGACACCGACCCTTTGACCTCATGTTTTTTCTATGTTTTTTGTGTGCTGCGTTCATGCGTTCATTTAAAAAAACATTAAGCAAAGAAAATTTTCTCTTCTAGTCTCTCTTTTTCAAATTAAACTAAAACAATGATTGCAAATAGCAAAGGGAAAAAGATTGCGCTCATGGATTTCGGTAGAAGGAAAACTCATAAGTACACCTTCAAGGTTCCAAAAATAGAGGATTTGAGAGGATTAGCAAGGATGATCACTAACCCTGACGCTTTCAGAGCCAAGTACGGAGGTCTGCTACCTCTGTTAAGGGTCCATGTGATTGAAAGAATCATGGAGGCACTCATTCAATTTTACGATCTAGTCTATCACTGTTTTACATTCCCAGATTACCAGCTCGTACCAACGCTGGAGAAGTATTCCCATCTGATTGTTCTACCCATTACTGATCAAGCTCCATTTTCTGGACGGGAAGAAATTCCAAAGGATCAAATCATTACAAGAGCAATTTATTTGGATGAGTCAGAAATCAAGACTCATATGACCACCAAGGGAGGAATCCCAGGTTTACCAGCCAAGTTTCTGGTAAAGAAAGCTCTGTACTTTGCTAGCATAGGGAACGTGACTGCTTTTGAAAGCATCTTTGTTTTACTCACCTACGGGTTATTTTTGTTTCCCAACATCGATAACTTTGTAGATATCAACGCCATTAAGGTTTTTCTCATTGGAAACCCTGTACCGACTTTGCTCGCAGATGCGTATCATTCTGTACACTTAATGAATTTATACAGCGGAGGAATGATCACGTGTTGTGTGCCCCTGCTATATAAATGGTTTATCTCCCATTTGCCTAAGTATGCTGCTTTTTGGGATCATAAGAGTGTCTTACGTTGGTTGCAGAAAATCATGTCTCTTACCAACTCTAACATAGATTGGTACAATAGGATTTATGACGGGATCAAGATCATTGACCGTTGTGGAAACTTCCCCAACGTACCCCTCATAGGAACTAAGGGAGGAATCAATTACCATCCAGTTTTTGTTCGTCGTCAATTTGGATACCCGATGAGGCATGTCCCGCATAACGCTCATCTGGAAGGTCTTTTCTTCAAGGAAGGAGAAAATGACAGGGCACTAAAGATGGAAATAATGCACGCTTGGAAACATGTTCATAAGAAAGGACGGGAGTCTCTAGGAAAACCAGACTGTGTATCGGTGGAGCCTTATCTCCACTGGGTACAAACTAGAGCTCTCAAGCTAAAGATGCCTTATCCTCGTCACGGAGTTCTTCCGCCAAGGGAATCTGTCATGTACTTCATTACTGAAACGGAAAAACTTCAGGTTACTCTCAACAAAGTTCAACAGGAGAGGAGGTCTTGGAAGAACAAGTACCGCCTTCTCAATGTGGAATGTACCAAAATATAGCAACTGCTGAAAGATAAGGATGCTCTAATTGAGATTTTGGAGCAACAAGCTGTAGAGAATCAGGATAACCAAAGGAATTTGTGCACTCCTTTCACTTGGAAAAGGAATGACGACCCGACAACGGCTCAAGAGCCCCGGTCCAAGAAAAGGAAAGTACCAGAATCAGCACCCGAGTTCTCCTCAGAGAGGACTCGGGACCCATTAGCTTAGGTTTTTGTTTCCAGCACCTTGCAAATTACTGTATTTCCATTTCTGCAATCCTTTGAATTCAATAAAACGGGGATTTCCAGACTGCTTGATATTTGCAATCTAATTGTCGAAGTTTATTTTGCTTAAACAAAAAAAACACAATTAATATAATCATTGCATTCATACAATACTCGGGCCAATCGTCAGAAAAAGATGGATGATCTCGTGGAAAACAACAGAGAGTTGAAAGAAGAGATCGACGCTCTGAGAGAGGATATGAGAAAGCTTCATAACGACATGCAAGCCATGGCAGAAGCTCAGCTACAAAGAACTGTGATCTCAGAGATCACCTCAACGCCCATAGTGGAGAAGTATGATCCTAGGTATCAAATGTCGAAAGACCGTCCCTAGGGCATGCCTGTTAACTATATCCCGGAAGGATATGTTCTGCCGATCATTGAAGATCAGCGAATCATAGCAGAAGCCGTTGGGCCTGAAGGTTACATACTTCGGGAAAGCGAGGATGCCAGAGGCATAATGAGGACTCCTGAAGGTTACAAACTTCGGGAAATGCCAAGATTCACTGCCGTAGTAACGGTACCACCCCCTGTGGTGCACACTGTCTCAGAAGGACAAATTCCACAGATACCTTCTGGTAGAAAGGAAAGTATGTTCGATAGAATGGATGAATTCCAGGAGTAGTTCCTGGAAATGCAGAAAGAACTGCAAGCTATTCGCGGTTGGGATTTATTTGGAAAGAACGCCGCAGACCTTTGTTTGGTCCCCAATGTGAAAGTCCCGCACAAGTTCCAAGTACCCGATTTTGAAAAATACAAGGGTAACTCTTGCCCTCAGAGCCACTTGGTGATGTACGGTCGGCGAATGTCAGCTCAGACGGAGAATCAGGATCTACTGATTCACTACTTTCAGGATAGTTTAACCGGTGCCGCATTAAAATGGTACATGGGTTTAAACCGTGCTACGATTATCACTTTCAGAGATCTTGGCACTGCCTTCGTCCAACATTATAAATACAATTTGGACATGGCACCAGACAGAGATCAACTCAGATCAATGTCGCAAAAGGACAAGGAAACCTTTAAGGAGTACGCTCAGAGATGGCGGGAAATTGTCGCTTAAATTTGTCCACCTCTTGAGGAAAAAGAGATGACAAAGATCTTCTTAAAGACCTTAAGCTCTTTTTATTATGACAGAATGGTTGCCAGTGCGCCCAGCGACTTCACCGAAATGGTCGGTATGGGAGTGCGTCTCGAGGAAGCCGTTCGAGAAGGACGTCAGTCAAAGACACTAGGTCGACAAGCGGTACTAAAAAATACGGTAGTGCTCTCCCTAAGAAAAAGGAGCAAGATATTGGGAATATATCTCTCGAAAAGCAAAGGAGACGGTACCAATCAGTAGCAGATGTAACTCCTGTTATCAACCCTGCGCCTGTTTCTACGTATCAACCTCAGGTTGCTCAAAGCAAATCACATTCGTAGCAATTTCAGCAAAGGACACAACAGCCTCTTTAGCAGGCTCGTCCTCAATACAACAACAATCGTGCAACGCGGCCATCAGGATTTGATCCTATACCCGTATCGTACGCAGAACTATTTCCGTTCCTACTGGCTAAGGGGCATGTCCAGACTAAGTCTCCTCTTACAGTACTGGAAAATCTGCCTTTTTGGTTTAAGGTGGATCAGACTTGCCCTTACCATCAAGGAGGACCAGGGCATAACATAGAGAACTATCTCAGTTTCAAATTCGACGTGCAAAAGCTTGTTAGGAGCAGGGTCTTATCTTTCAAAGATACGAATCCGAATGTTCTCACAAATCCGCTGCCTCAATACGAGAAGGCTACAGTCAATTTGATAGAGGGAGAGTCTAACAACACCTATCAAATTCGTAATATACTCTTACTGAGGGCCAACTTGATCAAGATGCATTGTAGACAGAGTGGATACGGCCACGTGCCACCTCATAATTATCACCAGTGTGATATCTGCTCTAAAAGCAATCGAGGATGTTTTGTGGTGCAATCAGCTCTACAGGAACAGATGGATCTCGGATGAATCCAAGAGCATCGAGTTCATGGAGTCAACATGACCTATACCAATTCCAACATCATTCAGAATCACGACATCCGTGCGATGAATGTCAACTTGGTGGCGATGCACTCAAGGCAAAGCCAGTATCATAATCTTCTGCGACACGATTACAATTCCTGTCTGACTTGCTCGGTATACAAACAGGGATGCTCTTTTGTACAAGAGGCCCTCTAGCGTCAGATGGATCTTGGATGGATCCAAGACTACCATGATAGGAATTGTAACACCCCATTTCTACCCAGCGAATATTATTAAAAATCAGAGTTACAAAATTTCAACAAACAAATGAGATACTACACTTACTTCTTAAAATCAACTTCATTTAATCTCATGTAAAACAAATGCATAACACTTTAACTCGGATGAACCGATAACAATATAATTAGCCTTTGAAAAACAAAACCACTTTTATTAACAAAGTAGTGGAATCACAATTTTTAACTTAATTGTCATAACATCTTTTGTTCAACTAAAAACAACTTCAACACAACAAGTATTCAATGACATCAACTTATAATTCAATAATTGAAATATAACAACTATAAAACAACGATCGTTCATCCCCCTGAGTGTTATGTATCAGAGCAAGACCCTCTTGACTTGCAATAAAGCAACATAAGGACTCCAAAAACTATTCCGAAGTGCCACTTCTATTCTTGAGTACCTGCCCGTTTCCCATGGTAGGGGAAATATCAGCAGAAGGGGTGAGATATCTAACAATATAATAAGATGTATGATAAATAATATATTAGAATTTAGATCATATAAAATTACCACTTTACAGCTTATAACAACAATTATCACATCCAGTCATCAACTTAATATCACAGCAATTTAACCAACTTAATATAACAACTTTCAAACCACAAATATAACAACAAAACCCTCAACAGGTTATAACAACATTTTTATAGCTTTCAGACAGTACCTGTCACAACAAGTCAACAACATACTAACAAAGAATATATCATCACAACAACTCAAAATGCAACATGAAATGTGACTCATTACGATGCACATGCATGTGGTACCATTGGAGCAGAACTCCCAGCTTAAAAATGGAGCAAAACTCCCAACTTAATAACTGCCAATTAATAGAGTTATCAACAAGGCATAAGCCTTCTTCGCAGGTTGCCAATACAGGCCAAGGCATAAGCCTTCAACTTAAATATTTTGCCAGTCCAGGCCAACTTAGTAATTTGCCAATCCAGGCCAACTTGGTATTCTATGCTATGCATGCGACAACAACTACAGCATCAACGTATTCAACAACACAACAACAACGCAACTGCAACTTAACAACAATTTTAACTTTGGCCACCGGCCTACAACTTAATATCAATTCAACAGCAACTTCGCAGCAAATTCAACACTGGCCATAGGCCTACAACTTGGTATCAACATTTCAACAACGACATAACGACTACATTTCAACAGCAACTCAACAATAACAACGCAACAACAACAATTCGACAGCAACTTAACAACAATTCAACATTGGCCACAGGCCTACAACTTAACAACAATTCAACACATCTATAACAACTTATCAACAACGACATGTTAACAACAATAATTCAACATCGACAAAAATATACAACAACGATCCGTAATTGTTCCGGACAATTCTACTAAGATCGGTTACTTAACTACCAGCTACAAATACTAATATTTTCTACTCTACTAAAGTACTTATTATGCCTCTGATAAATTAATACTACACTATTAATATCGGTTCTGCCATATAATACTAGCTCTGCCACGTAACTAACCTGCTACTAAATTAATCCTACTATCCTTCTTTAATGAGCTACCATTATTATGACTCTATTACATATATATATATATATATATATATATATATATATATATATATATATATATATATATATTCAGTATGCCACTTATTATAATCACCTCTGTTACTTACCCATACATACTCTGCAAATTTGGTACTTGTCTCAGCTATATATTTTTACTCTGCCAAATTAATGCACACTGCTAAATTATATTGTTTATTCCATTGCTTCATCTCTACTGCTACTTTAATTATACTGCTATTTAATTATAGGTAGAAGACTGCTCTGCTAAACATGCATAGGTATACTAACTTAATTCAATTAATTAATTCAAATATGCATACACTACTACTCTTAATTATATGCATCAACACTATGGTTTTCTGCTACTTTAAATACCAGCTCTGTTACAACTTATTACCTCATGCTACTAAATATTTTCTGCTACTAGTAATATACTATGCATATATATATATATATATATATATATATATATATATATATATATATATATATATACTTATTTTCAAATTAATTATGTTTTCTGCAAACACATTTGCTAAGTTCAGTTATACTATGCCTACAGACATACAGCAACCAGAAAATCTCAGTTTAATTTTTGTTCTGCGTGACGGTCGTAACCAATCTGTGGCGGTCGTAACCCGCGTGACGGTCGTGACAAGGCAATGACGGTCGTCATGCCTCCCAGACGGGCGTCCCACCTGTTAGCCTTCGTTCTGTCTATTTCTCTCATTCTTCCAATTTTCTCTTTCTGATCGATCACAAACCAACCTTTCAACCATCTCAATACACATAATTTAGGGCCACGATTATACTCACATTAACTTACATTCATTTTTCACGACTAAATTCAACAGCATCAACCAATTATCGATCTTCGGTATCAATTACGAAATCAACATACACAGACAATATAATCAACACACGCAAGGCAATCCTACAAATCTACCCAATTATAGAGTAAGAACCCCACCCTTACCTTGGATTGGAGACCGCTCTATAATTCCGATTGCATCATAGCTTTTCCATGGCTTCAAACCTTTTACTCTTTTGGTCTGCAACGGTCCAGATCAATTTCTCCCAGGCTTCTTCTTCCACTTTTCTGCGATTTCAACGAACTCTTCTTTTCTCCACAACCCTTATTCTTTCTCTTCTCCGTAACTTCCACATTCTTCTCCTATTTTTCCTCTTTTTCTGCAACTTCCACTTTACTGCTTCTTCTAATTCCTCTTTATTTCTAAAACCTAATATAATAACTATATTATCTTATTTTTCTTATTGGGCCTCATTACTACACCCCCATTATTACTACCATCTAAATAAGCCCAACATTCTCTTATAATTCTACTATATTAACACCATATTATTTTCTACAACTTAAAATCAACTTAATTTAGCTTAATTAATTAATTAACAACAATACAACTTAGATCAACATTTTTATGATTAATTCAACTAAAACCGACATAGCAACTCAACACAACACAATTCCGATAATTCAAAAATCAACATAAATCAACACAAATGATACGAATATATTTAATTAAATAATTAATTAATTACCGGGCGTTACAGGAATCATTATCAAATCAACATGGTTCAAATCTTCGATATTCGCTTGATGAATATCAGCCTGGTGGAGTTACATGCTAAACAGGTCCGGCTCGGGTTCCTGGTACCACATGATTATCAGGGCTGTAAAGCGGGTTGCGAAGACGATCAGGGTTGTGCCCTTGTCCAGGAAACACTTCATCACTTGTTGAACCACTAGTGGCTTCCAATCTATATGGATGAAGACACCCAGCAAATTAGTATCACTAACGGGAATCCTACTAGATATCAAAGTCAGGATGTTCGGTCGATGGAAACAGATCTAGTAAGATTACACTGTATTCAAAGCGGACGTGGCCAGGTGCCACGACACAACTATGAGCGGTGTGGAGTTTGTTCAGTGGATAATCAAGGATGCTACCTCGTGCGAGCAGCCCTTCAAAATAAGTTGGACCGCAAAGAGATTCAACCATGGTCAAGTTCGGGAGCAGTCAACTACCTTGCTGATCAAATCGAGTTCGTTGTCGTGATCTCTGATCATCAGAGGGCTAGGGATGTTTGTGCCATCATCCCTCTACTAGACGAATCGAGAGTTCCCAACCAGGAACGGATCGAAATTACTTACGATGGTCAGAAAAATCAGAAGGCTCCCATAGTCATCTATCTACCGGGACCGCTACCGTATGAATCAACTAAGGCTATCCCTTACAAGTACGGTGCAACCACAGTCGAGAATGGAAAGGAAATTCCATTACCCTCCGTTGTGAATATTGCAGACATCAGTCGAGTAACACGGAGTGGTAGAATCTTCAACAGAGGAATTGGAGAACCCAGCAAAGAAAAGGAACTTCAGACGGAAGCCCCTGATCCACCAGTCGGTCAATCCAGTAATACCGACCTTTTGAAAAACAATGATGAGATGCTGAAGCTCATCCAAAGGAGTGAATACAAGATTGTTGATCAACTGTTACAAACTCCTTCAAAGATCTCAGTGCTATCACTTTTACTCAGTTCAGAAGCGCACAGGGAGGCTCTACAGAAAGTCTTGGAGCAAGCCTTTGTAGAACAGGATGTAACAATCAGACAGTTCGATAGCATTATCTCTAACATCACTTCCTGCAATAACTTAGGATTTAGTGATGAGGAATTACTTGAAGAAGGTCGCCGTCATAACATGGCGCTCAACATTACAGTCAACTACCAGGACGATTCTTTAGCCAACGTACTGGTACACACAGGGTCAGCCCTAAATGTTATGCCAAAGTCAACTTTGATGTGATTATCATTCAAAGGACCTCCGATGAGACCCAGCGAGGTCGTCGTCAAAGCATTTGACAGATCCAGAAAAACGGTTATCGGCGAAGTCAACCTTCCCATAACTATCGGTCCTCACACTTTCCTAGTCACTTTCCAGGTCATGGACATCTGGGCAACATACAGTTGCTTATTAGGAAGACCTTGGATACACCAGGTTGGGGCAGTCACTTCGACACTGCACCAGAAACTGAAGTTCGTCAAGAACGATCAACTCGTCAAAGTCTGTGGAGAACAAGCCTTGCTAGTGAGCAACTTGTCATTATCTACTTGTGTAGAACCCGAGGAGGTTGTTGGAACTCAATTCCAAGCACTGTCAGTGAGCAATGAGAATCAATCAGAGAAAGGAACATCGATCTCCTCGTACAAAGATGCTCTCGAGGTGATCAAAAGTAACAATACAATAGGATGGGGACAGCTTGTCATTCCTACTGACAATAAGAAAAAGAAAGGTCTTGACTTTTCCTTAACCTGTACTCAGACTGCTACTAACGATGAAAGTCTTCATCCCATTCAGGACTTCTTCCACAGTGGAGGTTTCCTTCACCCAGTGCCTCAAGTAGTCCATACCATCAATGAGGGAGATTCCTCCGATACAGATGAGGAATGGAAGTCCTATCTTAACGAGGACGGTTATATGTCTCAGGAAGAGGTGGCTACGCCCTTTTGCTTTCTTGCACAGAGCCCGAGATTTATACCAAGGTCAGACTTCGAAATGATATATGGAGATTGTGATCCGGAAGGATGTCGTGCTCCACCAAATTCGTTAGAGGAGGACACTCTGATAAAAGACAGCTTTGACCACGACTATTATGGCCTGATGGATGGCCTGCATATCTGGCAACCGTATCCCGGAGACTTGGGGCAAGAAAATCAGCCGAACAATGAAAATCAGCTGAGCATCATTGAACAGAATACCTGTGTCCCTGCCATGTCATGGGATCAACACACATGTTATCCTGAAAATACCCATCACAACGATGAATTTGCAAATTTTGCAGGACTAGAATTCATTAACTATGCTTTTCCCGAGGTCTACGTCATCGAGAGGGATGACTCCTCCAGTTCCAAAGAAGTGTGGGACACCTTGGGAGAACCGAGTGGAAATTACAACTTCATGGTCAAATACACCACTCCTGAAAGCTCTCGTATCAGGTTCGAAGACATCCAGCCAACTGGATGGGGAGATACAGCTAAGAGTACAAATACTATGCAAAATACAACAGAGGAATCCTCCTACGACAACTCTGCCTGGGACACATATTCCAATGATCCTGCTCCACCAGAAATCAGCGTTACTTCTAAAGACAAATCAAGGAAGGTACCAGACTTTGTGATTCACCGAGGAGTTTGCCGCCAATGGGTCGCAGTCGATGTTCCGAAGATTGTTCATAAGTCAAAGTAATTGCCATCTTTACTTTAACCTTTCACCTTGCCCAGGTGAAATTGATTTTTTGATATGGCTCGCTTTCTGTAATTTTCCCTCTTCGCTTCGCCCAAAGCGACAGAGTTTTGTTTTATAGGGCTGTAGTTTTAAGAATCGACTTGTTCATTAATAAAATAACGTTGTTCTGTAAATTTCGCATTAATTGTTGTTTTCTCTTTTTGATTTTCTCAGAAAATGGTAATCCCAAAAAACAACTCAATAATAAAAACAAGCAGTAAAAGAAATACACTGCACACACTTGCATTCTCTCTATCTCTTCTAAACATAAATCATCACGTCATGCAGATTGCTTGTTTTAAACCCAGTTGAAACATACGATCCAATGCCTTCTCCCAACTTTGAGTTCCCGGTATTTGAGGCTGAAGAAGAAAATG
Source organism: Lathyrus tuberosus (assembly GCA_022829125.1). Taxonomy (NCBI): domain Eukaryota; kingdom Viridiplantae; phylum Streptophyta; class Magnoliopsida; order Fabales; family Fabaceae; genus Lathyrus; species Lathyrus tuberosus. The sequence continues at coordinate 1,834,510 of JALAZF010000285.1, read as the reverse complement.
ACGACGAAATTCCAGAGGAGATCTCTCGACTACTCAAACAAGAGGAAAGGTCCATCGAACCTCATAAAGAGCCGTTGGAAACGGTAAACTTAGGTTTGAAAGAGGAGAGAAAAGAAATCAGGATTGGGGCACTGCTCAGTCCAACTGCCAGAGAGGGTTTGATAAAGCTTCTCAAAGAGTTTCCCGATGTGTTTGCTTGGTCCTATCAGGATATGCCAGTGTTGGATACCAGCATCATGGAGCATCACTTACCATTGAAATCGGAATGTCCGCCAGTAAAACAGAGGTTGAGACGGACTCACCCGGACATGGCCATCAAAATCAAATAGGAGGTACAGAAATAGATTGACGTGGGTTTCCTCGCTAAGTCTGAATATCCTCAATGGTTAGCCAACATCTTACCTGTTCCAAAAAAGGACGGAAAGGTCAGAATGTGTGTGGATTACAGAGATCTAAACAAGGCTAGTCCGAAGGACGACTTTCCTTTACCACACATTGACATGCTGGTAGACAGTATAACAAAGTTCAAAGTTTTCTCCTTCATGGATGGATTCTTGGGCTATAATCAAATCAAAATGGCGCCGAAAGACATGGAGAAAACTTCGTTCATCACCCCATGGGGTACCTTTTGTTACAAGGTAATGTCGTTCGGTTTGAAGAATGTCGGGGCAACCTATCAAAGGGCCATGACTACTCTGTTTCATGACATGATACACAAGGAAATCGAGGTATATGTCGATGATATGATTGCCAAATCTAAGACAGAGGAGGAGCATGTGACCCACCTGTCAAAACTATTCGAGTGGCTGAGAAAGTACAAACTCCGCTTGAATCCCAACAAGTGCACATTTGGTGTTTGTTCAGGGAAACTTTTAGGGTTCATCGTCAGCCAAAAAGGAATTGAGGTTGATCCTGACAAGGTCAAGGCCATTCAAGAAATGCCTTCTCCGAAAACTGAAAAACAAGTCAGAGGATTCCTGGGATGTTTGAACTACATCTCCAGAATCAAATTCCTCATGACCGCGACATGTGCGCCGATTTTCAAATTACTGAAAAAGAACCAGGACTGCGTTTGGGCAGAAGACTGCCAAACCGCCTTCGACAGTATCAAGGAATACCTGTCGAACCCGCCGATTCTATCACCTCCAGTGGCAGGAAGACCACTGATCATCTATCTCACAGTCTTGGAAGACTCAATGGGTTGTGTACTTGGCCAACAAGACGAAACCAAAAGGAAAGAGTCTGCCATCTACTATCTGAGCAAGAAATTCACCGACTGCGAGACTCGGTACACTATGCTTGAGAAAACTTGCTGCGCTTAGGCTTGGGCAGCCAAACGTCTTCGCCAGTACATGATTCGTCACACTACTTGGTTAATCTCTGAAATGGATCCAATCAAGTATGTCTTTGAAAAGCCTGCTCTCACAGGAAAGATTTCCCGTTGGCAGATGTTGTTATCAGAATATGACATATAGTACCACGCTCAGAAAGCCGTTAAAGGAAGTGTTTTAGCCGATCATTTGGCTCATCAACCGATTGACAATCAGGAATCAGTCAAATTTGACTTCCCAGACGAAGATGTCATGTATCTAAAAATGAAAGACTGCGATGAACTGCTACCCAGTAAAGGGCCAGAACCAGGTTCCCAATGGGGACTTATCTTTGACGGAGCTGTCAATCATTACGGAAACAGAATTGAGGCAATCATCATAACACCTCATGGCACCCACATTCCTTTCACCGCCAGACTTACGTTCAAGTGTACAAATAACGAGGCCGAATACGAAGCTTGTATTATGGGTCTCGAAGAAGCGATCAACTTAAGGATCAAGAACTTGGATGTAAATGGCGACTCAACCCTGGTTATCAATCAAATCAAAGGAGATTAGAACACATACCAATCAGGATTTATTCCTTACAAAGACTATGCGAGAAGGTTGTTACCCTTCTTCAACAGAATCGAGTTTCATCATATCCCTCGTGAAGAGAATCACATGGCTGATGCATTAGCTACTCTCTCTTCCATGATTAGTGTAGGTCAATGGAATGACTCACCTAAGCTTGACATAATGCGCCTTGAGCGGCCCGCTTACATCTTCACGATTGAAGCGGTCATAGATAACAAACCTTGGTATCATGATATCAAATGCTTCCTTCAGAAACAGGAGTACCCACTTGGGACATCCAGAAAAGATAGAAAAACCCTCAGAAGACTGGCTGGCAGCTTCTTCCTGAGCGGTGATACACTCTATAAGAAAAACTTTGACATGGTCTTGCTCCGATGTGTAGACAGACCAGAAGCGGACATGCTAATAAAAGAAATTCATGAAGGATCCTTTGGCACTCATGCCAACGGACATACAATGGCGAGAAAAATTCTAAGAGCGGGGTACTATTAGTTAACAATGGAATCCGATTGCTACAAGTACATGAGGAAGTGTCATAAGTGTCAGATATACTTAGACAAAATCCATGTACCGCCAACACATCTCAAAGTTCTTTCTTCCCCATGGCCTTTTTCCATATGGGGAATCGACATGATTGGCATGATCGAGCCCAAAGCTTCAAACGGACATCGGTTCATCCTAGTAGCCATTGATTACTTCACCAAGTGGGTCGAAGCAGCGTCATATGCCAACGTAACCCGACAAGTGGTGGTCCGATTTATCAAAAACAATCTCATCCGCTGTTATGGTGCTCCAAGCCAGATCATTACTGATAATGGATCTAACTTGAACAACAAGATGATGAAGGAGTTATGCGCTGAGTTCAAGATCGAACACCATAACTCATCTCCCTACCGGCCCAAGATGAACGGAGCGGGAGAAGCGGCTAACAAGAACATCAAGAAGATTGTTCAGAAGATGGTTGTAACCTACAAACACTGGCATGAGATGCTACCCTTTGCTCTTCATGGTTATCGCACATCTGTCTGCACTTCAACAGGGGCAACCCCTTTCTCTCTAGTATATGGCATGGAAGCAGTGCTCCCCATCGAAGTAGAGATCCCATCAATCCGGGTATTGATGGAAGCTAAGCTAACAGAAGTTGAATGGTGTCAAAGTCGACACGACGAACTGAATCTGATCGAAGAAAAGCGAATGACCGCTTTGTGTCATGGTCAGTTGTATCAACAAAGGATAAAGAGAGCGTTTGACAAAAAGGTCCGACCTCGTGTCTTCAGGAAAGGAGACCATGTGCTAAAAAAGATACAATCCTTTCTCACTGATTCTCAGGGCAAATGGACTCCGAATTATGACGGCCCTTATGTGGTCAAGAAAGCTTACTCAGGCGGTGCCTTGAGACTTGCAACCATGGACGGAGAGGAATTTTCCTACCCCACAAATGTTGACGTAGTCAAGAAATACTTCGCCTAAACTAAAAAAAAACGTCTCGGTGGATTGAAAACCCGAAAGGACGGTCCACGCAAAAATTAGAGACATGATCAAAAATCATCCCGGTGGATTGGAAACCTCAAAGTACAATCCAGGCAAAAATTAGGGATAATGGCAAGTAACTATGTTCGACAAAGGGGCAAGTCCCTCGGCAGCAGTTACATCATCCGTCAGGAAAACTCCGATCAAGGCCATCTTCGACAGAAGCTCAGGATGCCCAGAATTCAAAGTTGGTAGAAGGATAGTGGTCGTTATGTTTCGATGTAGCCCTTTTCCCTGTAAATTACCATTTTCTAACTTTGTATATACTCTTTGGAATCACGCGTTTGGCTGATTTCCATCCTATCAATAAAATTTGAGCCCTCGTGCTTTTGTTTGCAATTCTTATTTGTTTTAGCTTTACAAAATGACATTTTAACATGATCAACGATTCTTGAAATAAAACAAAAATGAATTTACTTGTAAAATTTTTCCGCTTAAAGTAAAGGTGGCAATTTCTTTTGACGGTTGAACATCGAAAGAACATCGATCGCTTCTCCAGAAGTAAGCGAGCTTCAAAGTACAGAATCAAAGTACTCCTTCTAAAACCAGTGCACCTAAACGAAGGATCAGCTGTGTCAGAGACCATGGTTCATCTGACACCCCCAGTAGAGTTCTTACCTCCTAAGCCCGACCAACGATTGTTCCCCACAGGGACTACTTCTCCTAAGCAAGGCAGAATTGCTACTTTTTGGCCAACGGTACTCCTTCGCCCCGCGAGGGCCGAGTATCCAGTCATGTTCATCTATTAGTCTGTATGGCGCGTCAGTTTTGTCAACATATACATACATGCATCATGCATTATTGATTTACATTCGTATTTATATTGCATCACTATCTCTCTAGTCGGTCTTGTCCCCTAGTGATAGACAGTCATCTCAATCGAGTTGTCAGTCCTTTCCTAGTCAGGAAATGTTGCGTCTAAACAATCTCTCTCCTTCAGTGTATTTCTGGGATAAAGTTGGTCCTTGATCACTTTGATAACTTGAACCTCTGAAAAACTAGAGAACCCTCGGCAAATCTCACCCTTCGCCATCGAAGACGATATCTTCGCTTTCCCGGATTAAGGAAAATCCCTAGAGAAAGCCTCTTAAGCAGCGATTCGACAATACAGCAGTTGTTCTCTGAAAAAACTGCTGATGAAAAGGTATCAACACCTCAAAATTAGATCACATCATATGGCATTTCTCCGAGAAGATCCCGAGAAAAGTATGATGTAAAACCCCAAGCGAAAGCAGTCTCTCAAGAGACCTGCTTTCCCCTGTAGAGCCGACAAATGGCGTCTCCAACAGAGAAGTTTGTACACCTCTACAACTCAGACGATTGGGTTCCCCCGGCAAGTCTGACATCAAAAGTTTTCCCATCAAATGGCATCTCCCCAGGAAAATACGGCGAGAAGTTTGAGGAGAACCGCTACGCATAGCGTCCCTTGTCAAGAAAGTTTATTGACAAAAGAAACTAAGACCAGTTCCTTGTTAGGAAACCAAGATCAAGGGGAAGTTTATTTCAGAAACTGACACCAGTTCCTTGGTAGGAAACCAGGATCGAGGGGAAGTTTATTTCAGAAACTAAGACCAATTCCTTGGTAGGAAACCAGGATCGAGGGGAAGTTTATTTTAGAAACTTAGACACGTTCCTTGGTAGGAAACCAGGATCGAGGGGAAGTTTACCTTTCCTAAGCATCATTGCTTAGCAAAAGAAGATGGATGTGCAAACTGCCATTCATAACCACCATCAAAATTTCGGGTATTCCGATATTTAATCATCTTGCACCCGAATGCCCGAATACCTTCGCCATTCACACCTTCGGGTCCAAGAAGATTAAATAGGGGCATCTGTCATACCCCAAAATTTGACCACTAAGATTTCCCATCATTGTGAAAATTATCATCATAATATGGATGAACCATTAGTCTCTCCAAAGATGGGTGAGCATCCACTACCATCATAATTAGGGTTTCAAGCCCTCTCAGAGCTCTTAGACAAATGAACAATCAAAAAATGACATGATCTACAACTTGTCTAGCCTTTCCAACATCCACAATAGATCAAAAGGACTCCCATTTCAAGGATCAAGCACAAGGCTGCTCCCTTCTAAGTAGATTAAGCCTCAAGATCGCCAGTGTCACCAAATTAGGGTTTTGGTCGACTAGGGCCTCCAGATGGAAATTCTCCTCTGGGCATGAGCCAATGCTTAAATGCATAACCTATGATGCTCCAAGGGACATCATAAACCCAATCACCAAGTCAATTTAGCCTCAGGGGATGCATACATCAAAAATCAGGAATTAGGGTTTCTTGACCTAATTCACCCCTAAGTTGACTTTTGGGACAAACCATGAGCCAAGACCTCAAGAGAGGATTTGAGGGTCTCTAACACATTACATTGATCCATTTACAACAATGGATTAATCTAAGAAGCTTGAGCAACAAGTTTCAATTTCATTTGACCCACAGTTAGGGTTTTGCGAGAAAAGTCAACTGTACCTTTGACTTTTGACCAGGACATGCTCCCAAACCCTAGAACATGATTCAATACACCCTATAACACCTATGAAATCAATCCATCAAGTTTGATTTAGGTCAAGGACTTGATTTCATAGAGGATCGCACAGTTTGGAATTCATATGACAAAAAGTCAACTGTGCACAAAAGTCAACTTTGACTTTTTGAGATTTTTCACAAAAATGGTACTTTAACCCTAAAATGATGTTAATGTATGATTTGAATCATCATTCATCAAGAAAAATCAAGAAAAGTGGGATAACTTGTAAAAGGGGTAACCATTAAAACTTAGAAAATTTTCTAAGTTATGGAACAAAGTAGCAAGGGTACCAACTTTGGAGGATCATAACTCCTAAGCCACAAAGCCATTTTTCCCCATCCAAAGCTGGATTTGTAGCCCTCATGGCCCTCTACAAAAGTGTCAACTACACCTTATTCCAATTCATTATGAATTTTGAGTTATGGAATGATCAAAATGACTAAAACATGAAAATACATCATTTTCCAAGACTTAGAAAAATTCTGGCCAAGGCAGATTTTGTTGGAAACACCAAAACTTGTGAGATGTTTTCACATAGTTGCAAGCTGAATCAAGTCTAAAGGTAAACATCAATGTTGTTGCATATGTTTCTAAGAATCCAAAGATTCTCTCAACATGAATTGATTCAACTTGAGCCAAGAGGAATCCATGCCCAAAGTCATGCTGCTGCAAGCTGTTTTGGAAAAATCAGTTTGCATGTTTGCTTGCCACACACGATTTCTGAATCAAAACCAAGGATCATTATGCCACATGTACTCAAACCAATCACAATGCATCTGATCCAACCTGCAAAGCTGAGTCACAAAGCCAAGGAATCTTCCAACTTGAAGTTCATGCATTTTGGCACATTTTGCCTTGAATTCAAAGGGAATTAATGTGGAATAATGCATTGTTAAGATTCTCACTCTCTTCAATCAAGTTCTCTGATTAAACAACAATTAAAATGACTGAGGAATGTGATTTCAGTCAAGGCATAGTTGATCTATTTGGAGCAGCTGTTATGTAACACCCTTCTACCCCGCATACAATTTCTAGTAAAACATTTCATATTATCATAGTAAAAACAACATAAAGGGTGTCACACATATTCAAAGACATCATGTAACAATCATTGTCCTGTCCCGTAACACGGGTTACTCGTTCATCAATATCAAAATTTAACAACTACGCAGCGGAAATCAATTTTTATTTTAATTCCATAAAATACTTCATAATAAATATGTTCAAATCAAACACCATCATCAACATTATAAAAATGCAGTCATAAACTAAAAGAAACGAGGTTCACAACAATCTTCCCAACCCGATGTTACATGACACAGAGCAGGACACCTCTAACTAGACAGTAATAACGAAACACTCCAAAGCTACTTCCTTCGTCACCTCGTAGCTATTCTTGGTTATCTGCAAGTTACCCACATAAGAGGCAACATTTCCAAGAAGGCAGGGTGAGAAAACATAATTCATTATAGTAATACAAAGACATGGAATATAAACAGAATAAGTAACAACAACATCGTATCATCATCAAATCCTCCGCAACATAATCACAAATACCTCATAACATACAATGTCAATTATAATGAAATGCAAGGGATGCATGTGGTACCGATTCTTCTCCATGTGATGGACACTGGCCATCAACCCTCCACAAGGGAGCACAACATAACAACATATCACTTCAATCCGCACTATGGGATGGAAGCTACCAATAGGCCGAAGCCCCAATATAAAATGCCATGAAATGCAATGATGCTAAACTCCTCATTTCATCCAAATATCAACATGTGCATCATTCATTTCATTTTCAACAATATTCATCATAAAATCATGTTTTTATCATCCATATATCAACAACAACTATACAACAATGATTCAACATGAGAAAACATCAAAACCTCATGAAAGAAATGACAAAACGACAAGACAGTAGCCTGACACGGTCGCCCGTGTCTTGTGACACGGTCGCCCGTGTCTTGTGACACGGCCCGTGTCAGCAGCACTGAACAACAATTAAAAAAAACAGAAAATGCAACAATGACAGTAGTCTGACACGGCCGCCCGTGTCCTGTGACACGACCCGTGTCAGGCATCCTGTTAACACAAAATTCTAACTTTTTAACCAGAAGGCTGACACGGGTGCCCGTGTTGTGTGACACGGCCCGTGTCAGGGTACGACAAAAACCCACTTTTCCCAAAACGTGATTTTTCTACATTTTTGATTCCCAATACCCCAAAATCAGTGTTCCACACGAAATTTGATCAAAAATACTCACAAAAAACACATATAGCAATACATATCAATCAAATTCATCATACTTTCAATAATAATAATATAAATAACACATGCTCATTTACTTTATTAAAATTATTCAAAAACACTCTTTTACTCCAAAATTCTACAAAATTATCAAAAACCTCTTAATTCCTTCTAAATTAATTAAATAAATAATTAAATAATTGATTTATATTTTCGGGTCGTTACAACTCTCCCCTACTTTAAGAATTTTCGTCCTCGAAAATTACCTGAAGTAAACAGAGTCGGATACGACTCCTTCATCTGATCTTCACGCTCCCAAGTCCAACTATCACCAGCTGGTCTGCCCCACAATACTTTCACTAAAGCAATCTCTTTACCTCGCAGTTGCTTCAATTCTCGACCATTAATCCTCACAGGCAAAGCTTCGACCGTCAGGTAATCTCTCACCTGAACATCGTCCATTTGATTCACATGCGATGGATCCGGAATATACTTCCTCAACTGCGACACATGAAACACATCATGCAAATTCACAAGTGGCAGTGGTAAAGCCACCCAATAGGCAACCTCTCCTATCCTCTGCATAATCTGATACGGACCAACAAAGCGTAGAGTGAGCTTTCTAGACTTCAAAGCTCGTCCCACACCAGTCATCGGAGTAACTCTTAAGAACACGTGGTCTCCCTCCTGGAATTCAAGTGCTTTTCTTCTCTTATCATGGTAACTCTTCTGATGACTCTGCGACGTCTTCATTTTATCCCGAATCATTTGGATTTTCTCCGTTGTCTCTTGCATAATCTCAGGTCCAAGTACAGAACTCTCTCCCGACTCATACCAACACAACGGAGTTCGACAACGTCTACCATACAACGCCTCATACGGGGCCATCCCAATACTAGCATGAAAATAGTTGTTGTATGTAAACTCGATCAACGGCAAGTGACTATCCCAAGATCCTCCTTGATCCAGCACGTGAGCTCTCAACAAATCTTCTAAAGATTGGATTGTTCTTTCCGTCTGACCATCTGTCTGCGGGTGATAAGCAGAGCTCATCCTCAACTTAGTACCCAAAGCATCCTGTAGACTCTTCCAAAACCTTGACGTAAACCGCGGATCTCTGTCCGATACAATACTCGAAGGCATCCCATGCAACTTCTCAATTTCATCAATATAAATTTCAGCTAACTTCTGCATAGAGTAATTAATTCTCATCGGCAAGAAATGTGCCGACTTAGTTAACCTATCCACAATTACCCATATCGAGTCATTACCTCTTGCAGTCTTTGGTAACCCAGTCACAAAATCCATGGAGATGCTATCCCATTTCCATTCAGGAACATTCAATGGTTGCATCATACCTGAAGGCTTCTGATGTTCAATCTTGGACTTCTGGCAAATCAAACATGCATACACAAATTCAGCAATATCTCTTTTCATACCCGGCCACCAAAACAATCTACGCAGGTCTTGATACATCTTCATAGCACCAGGATGAATACTCAATCGACTTCTATGCCCTTCCTCCAAAATACTCTTATTTATTCCGGAAATATCCAGAATACATACTCTATCTCGAAACCTCAAAACTCCATCTTCATCAATTCGGAACTCACCTCCATTACCTTGATTAATCTTCATTAACTGGTCAACTAATTTCAAATCTGATTTCTGACCTTCCCGAATTTCCTCCAAAATCCCACTAGTCAGCTATAGCATGCCCAATTTCACACTATCAGCAGTCGTCTCACACAACAAACTCATGTCTCTGAATTGCTCAATCATTTCAAGTTCTCTCACCATAAGCATCGAAATATGCAATGACTTCCTACTCAAAGCATCAGCCACTACATTTGCTTTACCGGGATGATAATTCAAATCGAACTCAAAATCCTTTAACAATTCTAGCCACCTTCTCTGCCTCATGTTTAACTCTTTCTGATCGAACAAGTATTTCAAACTTTTATGATCATTGAATACCTCAAATTTCGAACCAAAAAGATAATGCCTCCAAATCTTCAGCACAAATACTACGGCAGCCAACTCTAAGTCGTGTGTAGGGTAATTCCTCTCATGGACTCTTAACTGCCTAGAAGCATAAGCGACCACTTTACTATTTTGCATCAAAACTCCACCAAGGCCCATCTTTGAAGCATCACAATAAACCACAAAGGACTCATTCGGGTCTGGCAAAACCAACACCAGAGCAGTTGTCAAATTTTTCTTTAGTTCCACAAAACTTTCTTCACAAGCGACATCCCATACATACGCTTGTCCTTTTCGAGTCAATTGCGTCAACGGTAAAGCCAACTTAGAAAAACCTTCAATGAATTTACGATAATAACCAGCCAATCCAAGAAAACTACGAATCTCCGTAGTAGACTTCGGAGTCTCCCACTGCAACACCGCATCAATCTTCGAGGGATCCACAGAAATTCCACCACTTGAAATCACATGGCCTAGGAAACTCACTTCCTTCAACCAGAACTCACACTTTGACAACTTAGCATACAATTTCTTTTCCCTCAACACTTGTAACACAATCTTCAAATGTTCCGCTTGTTCTTCTTCTGATTTAGAATATACCAAGATGTCATCTATGAAAACCACCACAAACTTATCAAGATATTCATGAAAGATCCTGTTCATATACTCCATGAACACACCAGGGGCATTAGAAACCCCAAATGGCATCACCGTATATTCATAATGACCATACCTCGTTCTGAAGGCTGTTTTCAGAATATCATCAGCTTTAACTCTAATTTGATGATAACCAGACCTCAGATCAATCTTACTGAACACACAAGCACCTACGAGTTGATCCATTAAATCGTCGATTCTCGGAAACGGATACTTATTCTTGACGGTCATCTTATTCAACTGCTAATAATCGACATACAATCTCATACTACCATCTTTCTTCTTAGCGAGCAACACCGGGGCACCCCACGGAGAAACACTAGGTCGAATAAACTTCCTTTCTAACAATTCTTCTAGTTGTTTCTTCAGCTCACTCAATTCCGAAGCAGACATCCGATAAGGAGCCATCGACACTGGACTCGTACCTGGTATTAAGTCCATAGTAAACTCAACTTCACGTTCTGGAGGTAAATCACTTATATCCTCAGGAAACACATCTTGAAACTCACAAACCACAGACAACTCAGCACTGACAGTTTCACCATCAACTGGCAACGATGCAAACACTGCAAACATCAATGTTTCATCTAATAAAAGTTCATCCACTTGTTTAGCAGATAAGAACATCAGTTCACCATCCTCACCTAACTTTGGAAACCTCACAGTCTTGCTATAACAATTAATATGAACGTAGTTGAACTCCAACCAATTCATACCAAGGATAACATCAATTTGGTGAAAAGGTAAGCACACCAAATCCATCACAAAATTCTTCTCAAAGATTGTCAAAGGAAACTTCACACAAACAAATTCAAACCCAATCTAGTAGCACACTCAAGAGAGATAAATGAATGCGTAGCTCCAGTATCAATAATAGCAATCAACTCAACATTGTTAATAAAACAAGTACCTCGAATCAAGTTGTCCTTCTTGGGAACTTCTGAGCCAGCCAAAGCAAACACTCTTCCAGTAGTCTGGACAGCAGTAGCAGTCTTCTTCGGTTTCTGGCATTAAGTACTGATATGCCCCTATTCACCACAGTTGAAACAGGTCGGACCCTCATTCGGACAATCACCAATTCTATGCCCAGTCTTACCACAACGGTAACATCTCAGAACTTTGTTAGTACACCCATCAGCTTTGTGACCTGACTCTCCACACTTATAGCACTTAGTAGTTGCATTAACGGCTCCCCTACTTGACTTCTTCTCATCTGATACCCTCTGTTTCCCCTTATCACCTGGGGTCGCATAAGGTTTTCCTCTAAACTGACCCTTATCTTTCCTTTCACTTAGCTGTTTGTAGTTAGCAGATCGAGCTCGGCTATCTTCATCATAGATCCTACTCTTATCCACCATTTCCGCATACCTGCGAATCTGTTGGCATCCAATCCCCTGCTTAATCTCTGGTCTCAGCCCATTCTCAAACTTGAGACACTTAGAAAGTTCAGCATCTGCACGGTTGTAATGAGGACAAAACTTCACAAGCCTCTCAAACTTGGCAGCATACTCTGCCACAGTCATATTTCCTTGCTTCAATTCAATGAATTCCACTTCCATCTTACCACGAGCATCTTCAGGAAAACACTTGCCCAAAAATTCTTGCTTGAACACATTCCAAGTCACCACAATGCCAACATCTTCCAGCCTCTGACGGGTGTTATCCCACCAGTTCTCGGCCTCTTCTTCCAGCATATGCGTTCCGAATTGCACTTGCTACGCATCAGAGCACCCCATCACTCTAAAAATCTTCTCAATCGCCTTGAGCCACTTTTGGGCACTCGCCGGGTCATGAGTTCCTTCAAACTTCGGTGGGTTGTTCCTCTGAAACTTCTCCAATGGACGAAACTCATCAGGAGCATGGTTACGAGCAAGAGCTGTAATAGCATCAGTAAAAGCGCGCGTGTTGTTTCCCGCCATTCTGTACAACACTCACCACGTTAGAAAGAAACAAATAATCGTTAACAAGTAACGACTAACAACAGACTGACCACACAAAACTTGGCCGGACAGACCGACCTGCTCTGATACCACTAATGTAACACCCTTCTACCCCACATACAATTTCTAGTAAAACATTTCATATTATCAGAGTAAAAACAACATAAAGGGTGTTACACATATTCAAAGACATCATGTAACAATCATTGTCCTGTCCCGTAACACGGGTTACTCATTCATCAATATCAAAATTTAACAACTACGCAGCGGAAATCAATTTTTATTTTAATTCCATAAAATACTTCATAATAAATATGTTCAAATCAAACACCATCATCAACATTATAAAAATTCAGTCATAAACTAAAAGAAACGAGGTTCACAACAATCTTCCCAACCTGATGTTACATGACACAGAGCAGGACACCTCTAACTAGACAGTAATAACGAAACACTCCAAAGCTACTTCCTTCGTCACCTCGTAGCTATTCTTGGTTATCTGCAAGTTACCCACATAATAGGCAACATTTCCAAGCAGGCAGGGTGAGAAAACATAATTCATTATAGTAATACAAAGAAATGGAAAATAAACAGAATAAGTAACAACAACATCGTATCATCATCAAATCCTCCGCAACACAGTCACAAATACCTCATAACATACAATGTCAATTATAATGAAATGCAAGGGATGCATGTGGTACCGATTCTTCTCCATGTGATGGACACTGGCCATCAACCCTCCACAAGGGAGCACAACATAACAACATATCACTTCAATCCGCACTATAGGATGGAAGCTACCAATAGGCCGAAGCCCCAACATAAAAATGCCATGAAATGCAATGATGCTAAACTCCTCATTTCATCCAAATATCAACATGTGCATCATTCATTTCATTTTCAACAATATTCATCATAAAATCATGTTTTTATCATCCATATATCAACAACAACTATACAACAATGATTCAACACGAGAAAACATCAAAACCTCATGAAAGAAACGACAAAACAACAAGACAGTAGCCTGACACGGTCGCCCGTGTCCTGTGACACGGCCCGTGTCAGCATCACTGAACAACAATTAAAAAAAATAGAAAACGCAACAATGACAGTAGTCTGACACGGCCACCCGTGTCCTGTGACACGACCCGTGTCAGGCATACTGTTAACACAAAATTCCAACTTTTCAACCAGAAGGCTGACACGGGTGCCCGTGTTGTGTGACACGGCCCGTGTCAGGGTACGACAAAAACCCACTTTTCCCAAAACGTGATTTTTCTGCATTTTTGATTCCCATTACCCCAAAATCAGTGTTCCACACGAAATTTGATAAAAAAAATACTCACAAAACACACATATAGCAATGCATATCAATCAAATTCATCATACTTTCATCAAATTACTCATTCTACATCAACAATCATCAAAAATCAACACAATTCATACAATCCTTAATCTATTCATCTCCAATTCCTATAAAACTATAAGAAATTATGAACTCTCCCCATACCTTAGAGTAATCCGAAGCTTTTTCCTTCTTTCTTCAAGATTCCTCTAGTAATCCTCAAGCCCTAGTTCCCCTTCTTCCCTCTTCTTCAGTGTTCTTCACAAACGATACGACAAAATGAGAAAATGATCGTTCTCTTTCTTTGGCTAACAAATCCCAACCTATGAATTTCCCATCCTATCCTTACTTACTTTCCAATAAGACCACCTTGCCCTTTCTCATTTTATTTTTAATAATAATAATAATAATATAAATAACACATGCTCATTTACTTTATTAAAATTATTTAAAAACACTCTTTTACTCCAAAATTCTCCAAAATTATCAAAAACCTCTTAATTCCTTCTAAATTAATTAAATAAATAATTAAATAATTGATTTAGATTTTTGGGTCGTTACATGTTACACCTAATGCAAAAGGCATTTATGTCCAACCAATCCCTTTGAAGGTGATCTGATCCAGCAGCCATTCACTATTCCTCCAAGACAAGAGTTGATCACCTATAAATAGAGGTTCCAATGGATCATTCAAGGCACACCAAAGCACCTGATAGCACTGCTTTCTCTCATTCTCTCTTAAGTGCCAAATTTCCTTGTTTTTGAGCAACCACCATCGGGTTTTGAGTTGCAGCCCTAAGCAATCCATTCCAATTGCTCAGACACATCACATATGATGTATTTGAGGTGTCCAAACGCTTAAACACCAACTGTAACACCCCTAGCTCAAAATCACCCTTCAACCAAGCCATTATGCCTCAATTATGCAGTTGGAGTTCTCCAACTTGATCCAAAGGTTTGCAGAGTGTTCCAAAGCTTGCAACACACTCCACAACATCCATTGAAGCTTTAGGGATCATCAAATCACATCTGAAACACCATTTGTGCAAAGTTCTATTTCAGCTTGCATCAAGGTAAGCCTCAAAACTCCATCTTCATGATCCATGCATATTTCCTCGCATGATATTTTTGCCAATTGCTTGCCATCATATGTTGAGTGTTTTCCCTCAAAAAATTGGATCATAGCCCTCATAACCATGTCTGCACGACTGCTTTTGCAAAATTAGGGTTCATACGGTTGTGATGATATAACTTGCTATACACTGAAAATGAATAAAATCAAGTATTGCCATCTTGTTCCTTGTGAAAAAACGCACGAGTTTGGTGTTTGAATCATGTCAAATGGTTGAGAGATGAGTGAGATAGGGTGCTTCATGCACGAGCTCGAGGAAGAAGATGGCCATGGCGCCATTCTTCAGGTTTTCCAACCAAGTTCTCTATATATTTTTCACTTGCCATATGTTTAATGAATTGGCATTGCGCCCCAGTGGTTGATCAGCTGGTTTTGTGTGTATTGGCAAGCGAGAGGTCTGGGGTTCGAATCCCCCTCGTCCCAGATCTCTTTTTTACCACTTTTTCTTATTTTTTGTTATTTTTCATATTTATTTTAAATGATTTGAAAAATTAATAACTCCTTCAATTTTAATTATTTTTTATTGGTTCTTTTTGTAAAAAATCACAAAAATGTTGAAATATTTTATTCTACAAAAAAATTAAGTTTATATTATTTATTTAATATAATTAGTATTTTTGTGAATAAATTCCTTTTTAATTGTTTTTAAACATTTTAAAAATGAATATTTACTTTGAAAATCAAAACCAAATGAGTTTTAATTCATCTTGTGATTAAAACCTCATTTTTCAAACCTTAAATAAAAATCACAAGTGATTTATTCAAACTTATTTGGTATTTTTATCATTTTTTATTTGATTTTCTTTAAATATTTACTTTTAAAGGAAAACAAATTTAGGGTTTCTTTGATTTTCACTCAAACAAATCATTTTCAAACACTCATGGGCCTATATTAGAGTGTAAGACCCAACCCCTTTGAAAACCAAACCTTTTGTGGGCCTCAATCATTGTATAAGACCCATTGCATTTTCAAAAATCTCGGCGCGATCGCCATTTCAAACAAAAATCATCTGGGCCTACCCTCGTGTTATAAGCCCCATTTCTTTTCTTCAAATAAACCTTGGGCCTCTAATAGAGTGTAAGACCCAATCCTTTGTAAATACAAACCTATTTTGGGCCTCAAATGTTGTATAAGTCCCGTTGTATTTCAAAAGTTCGGCGCGATCATTGCCCATTTAAAACAAACCATCTGGGCCTCTCCTCGAGCTATAAGACCCATTCAAAACCTTTGGGGCTCTAAAAGAGTGTAAGACCCAACCCCCCTTTTGAAACCAAAAACTTTTGGGCCTCAGTCATTGTATAAGACCCACAGTGTTTTCAAAACCTCGGCGCGATCGTCGCCCTTTTCAAAATTAATCATTGGGCTTCTCCGTGAGCTATAAGATCCATCTTTGTTCACTTTCAATCATTTTGGGCCTCTTGAGAGAGTGTAAGACCCATCCCCTTTGTACAGAAAACCTTTCTTGGGCCTCAGTCACTTGTATAAGTCCCTGTACAAAACGACAGTGCGATCACTGATAAAACCCTGGGCCTCTCCTTGAGCTGTAAGCCCCAACAATCTTTTCAAAGCATTTTCTCCTTTGATTTTGAATATAATATTGTTATCAAAGCTTTCTTTGTTGAACAAACTAACAAAATAGCATGGAAGCTCTACAACTGAGTAACTATTTACCCGCTTTTATTTACTGCTTTCATATGTATATAACTGTATAGTGGGGCTGTTTCACTGTAAGTCTTCTTTGACAAACTCATATCAACTGTGTAGTAATAGTATAGATATTTAGAGTTTCCCCGGCAACTACGTCTAGAACTAGGCAAAACCTCGTCTCTTTACCTCCGACGTTCACTCGGATATACCTTAACCCTGATAATTTTCTTTTACAACAATTTTAGATAACTAGATCTAAGAAATATCCCCCTTGAACAGTTCATATACAGAAGGCCAATGTTCCAAGTGAAACCCCTTCTGGAACTGTTCATCAGCCTCCTCTTGGGCTTAGTGCAAGGACCCACAGGCTTCCTAAAAGCATCCCCGCCTCCTCTTGGGCGTTGTAGAAGGACCCGTCGGCTTCTTAGAAGTCTTCACAGCCTTCTCTTAGGCTTCGTATAATGATTCTTCCTCTGGGAAGATAGCCTCCTCTTGGGCTTAGTACAAATTATCCCTCGGCTTCTTAAAAGTTTCTCTCCTCCTCTTGGGCTTCGTACAAATTATCCCGACGACCTCCTAGAGGTATAGGAACAGAAATTAGTCATCTTAATAGAACAGTCTTTCAAAGAGTCTAGATCTTACTACTACTATTTCTTAATCATAGTACAAAAGATAAAACCCGTAGACTCAGACAGTCTAAAGCTCGTTTGGATTCCCCGTTTCCTTAGAGAACAGGAAATAATCCCGGTCCTCAGATCAAATCCATGAGTACAACATTACCCATATAAGAACTGATTTTCTCTTTTAACCAATATACTGGACCTGTCACTCAACTGAAACAGTAAACCTAGCCTTCTCTTGGGCTTTGTACAATGATTCTCCCCAGCGGAGAAAACCTTTTAGCCTTTATCTCGAGCTTCGTACGAGATACAAAAACACTCTCTTGTTGAGTATAAAAGACTCTCTTGTTGAGTCAAACCCTTTAGCCTCTATCTCGGGCTTCGTACGTGATACAAAAACACTCTCTTATTGAGTATAAAAGACACTCTTGTTGAGTCAAACCCTTTTAGCCCCCGTCTTGGGCTTTGTACAAGACACATACAAAACACTCTCTTGTTGAGTATAAAAAAACTTTCTTGTTGAGTCGATCACCTTTAGCCTCCATCTCGGGCTTCGTACGAGATACAAATCACTCTCTTGTTGAGCATAAAAGACTCTCTTGTTGAGTCAAACCTTTAGCCTCCGTTTTGGGCTTCGTACAAGACACATACAAAAGCACTTTCTTGTTCAGTCAATCCTTTTAGCCTCTATCTCGGGCTTCGTACGAGACACAAAAGCATCCTCTTGTTAGGTCAATAGCCTCCTCTTAGGCTTCGTATAAGGAAAACCCCGGTTGAGGCAATCAACCTTTTAGCATCAAAATTTGTGCCTTGCTCACAGTAAACAAACATCAACAACTCCTTTTCCTTCATCTAATTGTTGTAAGCGGCAAGCCTCTGGATTATTTACATCCACGCCACTGTCCCTCTTTTAGCATGAGAAATTCCTAAGGAAAGATGGCATTTATCTAAACTGAGTTAAAGTCTTCTCCTTCAGGTTGAAAATCCCCTATAAAAGAAATTATGGCATTACTGGGTTCACATATCCCGGTTAAAGTAATCCTCCTTTATAATTAGTCACCCAACAATTGTGACAAACAGACCCCTTTAGAGATGACAAATTCTCTCTAAAGTCAACACCCTTTTAGCGTCACATCTTGGGCTTCGAACAAGATATAAATAGTCCGTCCATCTTCACATCTTGGGCTTTGAACAAGATACAAACCACCTTTAGCTTCATGTCTTGGCCTTTAAACAAGACACCAAAACACCATTTCCTCCCATAGAATAGGAGGAACTACGATCGCTCTGATTTCCCTGTTTCGGTAAACGGGAATATGTAGGCATAAGATTGAAAGAAAAATCTTAGCGAGCACACCACATCAAAAGCCTCTGGCCACAAATTCTCACATATCCATCAAAACATCCGAGTCCGTATCCCCCACCAAAAGTCTAAACTCGATCAAAATAAACCTAAGAGAGGCCCCCCCATATTGATCGCATCTGTAAACCAACAGTTTTGACTGTTTAACCTCAGTTTGCAAAGCAGGGTTAGTTGGAGACATCTATTTCCCTTCCATCATCAGCTTCAATAAGATAAAAAATGAATCGACCTGTAGTACCCTCCCAGAGCGACAGTGCTTAAGAATCACGTCCAAAATCGCTCGCTACAGACGGTTGGTGGGAATCAGAGAAGAACTTAATTCTGGAAACCGGTCATTGCTTGCATCAAATCTAGACTATCATCTTAGAAAGGAAGAAATCTATCCAACGGGGGAAGAATTTCGCTCATTAACTCGGTATTAATGAACCTGCTTATTCATCATCTTGCTTTTTTCAGGGCGCCGTCAAAGGTGATCAAAGAGATCATAGCTATTCAAAGGAAATTTCTCTGGTTTGGCTTCTTGGATAAGCAGGGTATTTCGTGGGTGAGCTGGAAGCAAATTTGTTTTCCTAAGGAGGAGGGTGGATTAGGAATCAAAGATGTGGCTCAATTTAACAAGGCGCTTTTATTTAAATGTTTATGGCGGTTCCTCATCGAGGAGGATGCGATCTGGTCTGATATTATTCAAATTCGTTTTGGAAATATTTCTTGCAGGCTGATTTCGAAAGAATCATGGAAACCGTTATTTTTTAGTCAACTTGGTGGAAAGATCTTATGCGAAGTAATAATGAGCGGGAAGGAATTCTCTTAACGGAGGCTATTTCGTGCAAGTTAGGAAATGGTGCTTTGATTCCATTTTGGTGGTCAAAATGGCTGTGAAATTTCAAAATTGGGGAGATTTTTCCGGCAGTATACGAAGCCACAGTGAAGCAGAAAGTTTTTGTAGTCGAGATGGGATGCTAGACTGATCATAGGAGGGAGTGGAAGATTGATTTCTATGTTGGCCCGATGACTATTGTGGTAACAACTCAATTTATTGAATTGAATGCTTTGCTTGTTGTTGTTTCCCCTGCAGAATCTATACATGATTCTTTTGTTTGGCCTTATGATGCATCTAGAACTTTTACTATCAAATATTTCTATCATAAGCTTCTGCAGGTGGGACACGGGCTGTTGCATAATTTCCCTAACATGGCTTGGCTAGAAGGTTTGTGGAAAACAACCATGCCGTTAAAATTCAAGATTTTCGGATGGCGGTTGTTGTTGGACAGGCTGCCTACACGTACGAACTTTGCTGCAAGAAATGTAACTCATAACAATCATGATAAAGTATGTGTCTTCTGTTTTCGTCATAGCTTTATCTTGGTCTTGGTTGGTGATTAGGACAAACTCGTCGTTTCGTTGTAATTTGTACGATTGGTCAAAAAATCCCATTCATTTCTTGTAGGGTGTGTTGTTGTCGTTTGTGTGAGTTTGTAACTCGTTTATTCGGGTTCGAGCACCCCTAGTGTTTCGATAATAATCTCATTCTTTTGCTTATAAAAAAAATTCTTTATGGAATAACTTGCAACACATTATAACAATTATTACTTATTACTGTTCATTATCGTGTGCTTGTACACAATAACTGTTCAGTGCCAAATTGTGCATATTTTAGATAGTATTTTGTGCCCCTTTTCAATGGTTTCCTTGATATTTTAGTAGTAAATCTATTGGTTTTAGTGTAAATATGCAAGTTTCCGATTTTATTGTAAATATTGTGAATATTGATCATTTTGACACTCTTTGACAGGTCTTCTAGCTTATATTTGATGATAGGAACAATTGGTGAAGGAAAGAAGGCCTAAAAGTTGATTTTCGAGAAGTCGTGTCGGTAACTCGCACTAAGCGAACTTTTCAGGGCGGTATCAGTGCCCATTTTTTGCCAAAGGCAGCAGCTAAGGTTCCTTGTCTGCGCTTAACGCGGGCAAGACCGCGCTTAGCGCGCTTTAAGGCGGTTTAGGTGTATTTTAGGAGAGATCGCGCTTAGCGCGGTTGTAATAAATTTGGTTCTTTATTATTTTATTTTATCTCATTTTTTAGGTATTCAAATAAGGATATTTCGTCGTTGTTGTATAGAGTATTGAATAAGCTTTCCAACGCTTCTGACGGTGCGTCAATCGGAGTTACGGTTCGAAAGTTATGAAGAAAATAAGAATTGTAATTTTGTTGATGGCGCTAAGTGCCCTCATAGCGCGCTTACCGCGATTTGCGTCTTTTCAGCCCCTATTTAAGTCACTTTTCAACATTTTTAGGTGATGGTTTGGGTATTTTTTGCTCCAACTCCATCAAACATCATTTTTCATAGGATTAACTTAGAAAACAACTATGGAGCTTGCACACGGATGATCTGGGTTGGATTGATCATCGATCAGCACCGACATACCGGGAGATGTTTGGTTCATTTCTCTTCTTCTTTGTGTATTCTTCATTTGTTGGGTTTTGTATATGTATTTACTTTGAACTCGTGTATATTTGTCGCCCATGGCGATATATTTAATTTGCTTTACAAATCTTTATCGGTGATTATCCTTGATTTTTGCTTTATGCTCGGGGTTTTAATTGTGTTAGAGATAAACATCGCAAACTTTGATTAGGGATGATTATCTGTTAGTTTCTGGATGCTAGAGATAGATTTAGAGCTAACAATCTTTATGGATGTCGAAGCTTAATGCTTCTGTATCTCGAGTCGGGTGCGAGAGTGTCGACGAGGGTAACACGGTTGTTCTCTCAGCTCAGTGTGTCAGAGATGCACATTGTTGTGAGTGATGTTGGATGATATTGAGGAGTATTGTAGGTTGAGTATAGCTGGTCGATAGGTTTAAGTTTGTGACGAGTCGATTATGTGCATACCTGACAAGTTTCTTCTCTCTGAAGAATGAATTCTTTTTATGTTAATATTTACTTTTCTGTTTCTATGTTTGAAACATTTTAAACCAAACTCAGAATTGTGGAAACTGTCGAACAGCAGTTCAATAACACCAATCTCTGTGGACACGACATAAATCCCTGAGGGAATTCTTCCGAAAATAATATTTTTGCTTGCCGCTTTACCGCTTCAACAAAATGGCGCCGTTGTCAGGGATTGGTGTTTTTATTGGATCGCATTGCGATAGTTTCATTGTTTTTTAGTTTTGTAGATATCGTATATATTGTCTATTTTCACTTGTTTATATTGATACTTGTATATGTTTACCATATGTGTGAATTTTACATATTTTGCATACTTGTGAATATAGTGTATATATTTGTTTCTCTTCACGTATACCAAAAGTGTAGTTAGATGTGTAGTTCCGGTTAGAGTTCGAAGAGATGAGAGCAAAGGCGAGAGTGAAAACATTTGGCCCATCCGAAGTAACATGGAGGAGCTTGTATGTAAATAAGGCGTTGAGCTAACGACGTGAAACAAACGCTTGTTGGGAGGCAACCCAATGATTCTTGAGTTTGTACAGTTTTATGTTTAGTAGTATAGTTAATAAAAAGTGACAATGGGTGGAGACAATGAGAGAAAGAACCAATTTTGAAAAACAAAGTTTTCCTGCTCGCGCAGAGGGCGCTTAGCGCGTCTTGTTTTGCAAAGAAAAATCTCTCATTTTCCATCCGCTTTCACCAATTTTGGTCTTTGTGTTTAGTTAGTTTTAATTCAATTTTGTTAGGTTGTTAGAATAAAATTTTGTGTTTGCTCTCAAGTTTGTTTTGATTAGCTTGAAATGCATTTTATGATTTTCCAAGTTTGATCGTTTCAACTTGCGAATGTATGGTAATGATATTGTTAAGTTTTGTACACGCCCAAGGTATGTGTTTATCGCTTTCTAGACTTTAGCATATTCATGATACTTAGGGTTTTTACAAACTTCCATCCCTTTCATTCTTTTGTATACTTGTTCTTGATGTGAATCACTTTAGTTCCCACCCTTTTTTGTGACGTAGCTTTCCATGCGCGGAGTACCAACATTCTTGTTCTAACTAGATTTTATTATGCTTAATTTTTTGTTTGTGTTGATTATATGAAATCATGAAAAGGATCAAGGCATTTGTTTCATTTTGAGCACAACTACCGAGCCAAATAGTCAATTTACCCTGTGAGTGTGTGAGCATTTGTAACCCCTTTGTGCCTTTCTATCATTATCCATGTTGTTTGAACTTAATGCTTGTCTATGAGTATTGAATTCACTTTTTGTATGGATTTTGATTGATTGTTTTTTCTTGAACCCTCAACTTTGTGTTGTTATATGGATTTTTACCTCGCCTTAGAAAGTAGGGAGTATTCACATGATGATGTGGTTGAATTCAAGTTGGGGAGAGAATGGTTGTTTACTCATTGGTTGGTTTCTATGAGGTTGAAAAAGAAAAGAAAAAAAAAGAGAAAAATATGAAAAAGAAAAGAAAAGAAAAAAAAATCCTTGAGAAACGAAAAAAAAAAGAGTTCAAATAATTGTGCTAAATAAGTATTGTGTTTTGTGTAACACTTGGGATTTTGGAAGAAGTTGATTGGAATTTTGTGTTTGAGTCTTTGTGAGTTAATCACTCCCTTAGGTTTAGGCAAGTTTTTGTTTCAATTACCTTTAGAAATTGCCCCTTGTTTGTTTACCCGACCACGCTACAACCTTGAAAGCCCTTGTGATTCTTGCTTTTATGTTTTCAATATGACTGTTGGATGAGTGCATAATTTAATCTTTTGTTTGCAAGATTGTTGGGTGAGTGAAAAGTACCTCATTTTTTGTTTTTCATCTACCGATGATTGTTTTTGCTAGGTGTGATTCATGATTGAACTTGTGTTGTTTTGGAATGTTTGGCATGATTTTTGTACGTAGCATTTGTTCGTGGTTATGTTATCGTTGTAGTTTAGTGGTAAGTTTTGCTTTGCGTGTACCATTTTTCATTTGAACCATTCATTCGTCCGTTTTTCAAAACCTGTTGATTCGTGATTCTTTGGTTGTTACTTTTGTTTCTTTGAGTTGTTTGATTCTTGTTTGAGGACAAACACAGTTAAGTTGGGGAGAGTTGTTAAGTGCCAAATTGTGCATATTTTAGATAGTATTTTGTGGCCCTTTTCAATTGTTTCCTTGATATTTTAGAAGTAAATCTATTAGTTTTAGTGTAAATATGCAAGTTTCTGATTTTATTGTAAATATTGTGAATATTGATCATTTTGACGCTCTTTGACAGGTTTTCTTGCTTATATTTGATGATAGGAACAATTGGTGAAGGAAAGAAGGCCTAAAAGTTGATTTTCGAGAAGTCGTGTCGGCAACTCGCGCTAAGCGAGCTTTTCAGCGTGGTATCAGCGCATATTTTCTGCCAAAGGCAGTAGCTAAGGTTCCTTGACCGCGCTTAGCGCGGGCAGGATCGCGCTTAGCGCGCTTTAAGGCGGTTTAGGTGTATTTTAGGTGAGATCGGGCTTAGCGCGATCTAAGCGTGCTTAGCGCGGTTGTAATAAATTTTGTTCTTTCTAATTTTATTTTATCTCATTTTTGTAGGTATTCAAGCAAGGATATTTTGTCATTGTTGTATAGAGCATTGAATAACCTTTCCAACGCTTTCGACGGTGCGTCAATCGGAGTTACGGTTCAAAAGTTATGAAGAAAATAAGAATTGTGATTTTGCTGATGGCACTAAGCGCCCTCATAGTGCGCTTAGCGCGATTCGCGTCTTTTCAGCCCCTATTTAAGTTACTTTTCAGCATTTTTTAGGTGATGGTTTGGGTATTTTTTGCTCCCATTCCATTAAACATCATTTTTCATAGGATTAGCTTAGAAAACAACTATGGAACTTGCACACGGATGATCCGGGTTGGATTGATCATCGATCGGCGCCGACAAACCGGGAGATTTTTGGTTCATTTCTCTTCTTCTTTATGTATTCTTCATTTGTTGGGTTTTGTATATGTATTTTCTTTGAACTCATGTATATTTGTCGCCCTTGGCGTTATATTTAATTTGCTTTACAAATCTTTATTGATGATTATCCTTGATTTTTGCTTTATGCTCGGGGTTGGGGTTGTGTTAGAGATAAACATCGCAAACTTTGATTAGGGATGATTATCTGTTAGTTTCTGGATGCTAGAGATAGATTTAGAGCTAACAATCTTTATGGGTGTCGAAGCTTAATGCTTCCGTATCTCGAGTCGGGTGCGAGAATGTCGACGAGGGTAACACGGTTGTTCTCTCAGCTCAGTGTGTCAGAGATGGACATTGTTGTGAGCGATCCTGGATGATATTGAGGAGTATTGTAGGTTGAGTATCGATGGTCGATAGGTTTAAGTTTGTGACGAGTCGATTATGTGCATGCCTGACAAGTTTCTTCTCTCTGAAGAATGAATTTTTTTTGTGTTAATATTTACTTTTCTGTTTCAAAGTTTGAAACATTTTAAACCAAACTCAGAATTGTGGGAACTGTCAAACGGCAGTTCAATAACACTGATCTCTGTAGACACGACATAAATCTCGGAGGGAATTCTTCCGAAAATAATATTTTTGCTTGCCGCTTTACCGCTTCAACAATAACATAAAAAAATAATTAACAAAATAAAAATAAATATTATGTTTTTGAATTCAATTTGAATTAGAGAAATAGGCATTACATTAGAATAAAAATAAACTTATATAAAATTTGAAGTGAAATATGAAAGCAATTACTAAGGCTCTGTTAAGGAAACTAAATTTTGAGCTTATAACTTATAAGTTCATTGGACAATAAAAGACCTGTTTGATAACGATCATTTTATAACGAGCTTATAGCTTATTTTACTAACTTATAGCTTATTTTTAAGACGCTATTTTAAATAGCGTTTTAGCTTATAGCTTATAGCTTATTATTTCTTCTTCCAATTTTATCCTTATTATTTTAACTAAATATCACTTTTACCCTTTATAATTTATTTTAATAAAAAATAAAAAACAATTATGTATTATTCCAGGCCCAACCTAATTTAATTAATAACCTAAATAAACCTAATTTATACCTTGTGAATGGAAGCTGAGTTACTGTATGAGTTGAAAGTAGGTTTCGGAAAGGTGGAGCATAGCAAGTGTTCAATCTTTTTGCAGGTTCTTTTAATTCTATTATTTTTAACTGTATTTTTTCTGCATATTGTTATATTATTTTTCTGCATATTATTTTATTAGCTTCTTCTTGATTTCCATATTTTTGTATGGAAACTGTTGTCGTATTTCTCTCGTAAGAGAGTATCACCAAACTATTGATTTTTTTATTCTATCATGTGATCACCGTAATACAAAAATAACAGTATGCAATATAGAGATAACAGTAATTAATCAAACATAAGGAGATGCTGATATGATACTATGGAATTTAAAAGAAGATTCGTAAAATATTTTCTTAATATTTTTTAATAGATTAAGCTTACATACATGGGCATGGGCAGCAATTAGAATACTAATTGCAGGACGGAACTATTCATGTTGTTACATGCTAACTTATTTGACAAATTAACACTACATAATATATACAATTGATTCATCTTTTTAATATTTTATTACTAATTCAAAATTCATGTTAATATATAATTGAGTTCTGATCGTGAAGGCTGGATCAAATCCTGTAGAATTGGGCCGCCAAGTGCGTCAGGGATGCTGGTCGTATGGAGAGGAAGGGGTGTGCCTGCAAGGTACTCCGACGCTCAAGTAAGAAAGGGTCAGAGAAAAGGGGCAAGTACAAACTATGAATTCTTAGGGTGAATATTGGATACCTGACCCTCTCAAGCGAGAGGGTTTATATAGAGCCCCCAGCGCGTGGCCAACGGTCCTATTTTCGGGGCGAAATAACCGTTTTCCCCAAAGAATAGGTGACTACCCAAACTAGCCGTTATGTCGGGCAGGGTGCCCAAAACTAGCCGTTATGTCGGGCATACGCATGGTTCCGGGCACCTGCCCATAGCTGTTCGGGGAGCAGTGAAGTCGTGCGTGACGGGAAGCAATTCCGGGGAGGAACGTTGCATTCCTTGCCCGGTTGGAGAGGCAGAAAGGTAACTTTTGCCCCTCTGCGGATTGAACTTAGGCAATTTGGGCCGCTCTGGAGCAAAAGCGGATTGGGCCATGTCTAGCCATTGGTCCAGTCCAGAACAGGAGCCCCCCAAGTCGTTGCTCCCGAGCATGGGAGTGATTGTGAGGGATACCCTTCTAGCTTTCTTGTTTTAATGATGTCAACAAATGCATTAGATTGTAATTTGAGCGGTATCACTTCAAGTGTCGGTCATGTCCGTGTTGGTCGTGTGTCTAGATGTATAAGATCTTATTCTTTCCAAAAATATATGTCCACAAGTGATCTAATAGTGTCTAGCATGTATGTCTGACTCTGGTCTGGTGAAAAATAATTCAAAATTGAATTTTCTTGAAAAATCTGCCTTATGCGTCGACCTCAGCAATCATGCGCTGACCTCAAAAAGGTCATGCGCTTACCCGTGGGTGATAACTCAAAAATTGACATTTTATGCGTCGACGCATAAAGTCCACAGGTCGACGCATGACTTTGTTTTTTGCCCTTTCCACTTAACTTCGTTTCTGTTACTTTCTGTTATTTCTTTTGGTCATATTAATTGATATAAATAGTTTTGGGTCTTCATTTTTTACATAAGAACAAGAAACGTGAAAAATATATGTCAGTTCTCTCTTCATCTTCATCTTCTTCATTGTGCAAATAAACAATCACACATAATCATCTTTGTTTGTGTCGCCCATTGTTAGAAGTGATAACGTTCAGAATTTAGGAAGTGTGATCTTCATCTTCTGGGTTGAGAATTTGGCAGGTGTTTCTTGAATCAAATCAGTTGGGTTTGTCCTCCAAGAATCGAGGAGATTTTGGGGGTTTTTGCACAAACTGTTCTTTCTACAGGGATTCGGCTGGGCGAAGGTAACCGGAAATTGGCGCAACTGTTTCGGTTTAGTAGCTGTAATCAGAGGATCGTAGAAGAAGGTTTGGGTTCGAATTCTTGGAAGATTTCAATTGACCGAGTGAAGGTGAAGAACGAAGTTTTCTTTCGGTTTAGTAGCGTGGGACGGTAATTGAATCAACCAAATTCGGAGCACTTGATTCATCTTGAATCAAGGGAAGAGAAAATTCTGCATCAACGATCGAAGACGTTCGGGGTTTGTATGTTCATAGTTTTCTCTTGTAACAAACAATTTGCAACAGCAACATATATATATATATCTCAATTCCTTTTGCGGATTTGGGGGCAGACGTACCCAAAGCGAGGACGATTGGGGAACTGCCTAATCAAATCTCGGCTGTTCTCTTTCTTTCCCTTAACTCTTTTACATTTCAGTAGTGTTCGATTTCGTAACGTTGCAAACTATCGTAATTTCTATCGTGGAATAATTGTACGCTGATAAACTATTTTTGGTTAAATCGATACAATTCGTTGAATTGTGTTCTGGAGCAGCTGCACATTATTCTCCATAGAAATTCTGCACATAGTGTGTTTACACACACTACGTGTTTGATAATTTGTTTTCAAGCAAAATTCGAACACAGTGCTTTTAATTGTTTATCAATTAACCTCATTGGATTGGAATAAACATCAAGCAAGTGATTAATTTGTTGTCTGCGTTTGTAAGTGAAATATTCAGAACTGAATTTTTCTCCTTCATACTCATCCAAAATATATTCGTGCATATCCGATCCTTTTGGTAGAAGGTTCGTTGTAGACGATTTATCCAGCAGCGGCTTCCGTTAAACAGAATCTTTTAAAACAGAATTTTGTAGTCCATTTGTGTGTAAAACTCAAGGGTTCTATTCAACCCCCCTTCTAGATCCA
Organism: Lathyrus tuberosus; assembly: GCA_022829125.1. Lineage (NCBI taxonomy): Eukaryota > Viridiplantae > Streptophyta > Magnoliopsida > Fabales > Fabaceae > Lathyrus > Lathyrus tuberosus. The sequence continues at coordinate 1,805,760 of JALAZF010000285.1, read as the reverse complement.
TAGCCATCGTCTAACAAGTGGTATCACGAGCTCCAGTTAATTCTGGTGCTTCGGTAAAACTTCTTGGATCATGGCGAACGAACCTAAGGGGGCTTATAATAGAGCTCCAGTTTTTACAGGTGAAAACTACAACTACTGGAAGGATTGTATGCGCGTTCATATTAATTCCTTAGATCGGAAGGTTTGGAACGTTATTTTAAACGGTCCCATGGCAATTACTATGACTAACGCGGAAGGCGTTGTCGTTCCTAAACCCGAAGCTCAATGGAATGAGGAGGACGAGAAAAAGTACAGTTATGATTGGAAGGCTCGTAATATGATCATCTCCTCCTTGGGAGTTGACGAGTATTATAGAGTCTCTCATTGTGAAACGGCCAAAGCCATGTGGGATGCTTTACAAGTAGCTCACAAAGGCACAAATGATGTTAAGTTGGCTCGTATTAATACACTTACGCAAGAGTTTGATTTGTTTTACATGAAGCAAGGGGAAACCATTGCGGATATGCAAAAACGATTCACTCACATTATCAACAAATTGCATGTCCTTGGTAAACCAATTCCAAATGAGGTTTCTACTAATAAAATTCTGAGGTGTCTTAGCAGGGAATGGCAACCAAAGGTTACCGCTATCAAGGAGGCCAATGATCTTGCTACATTAGACCTCACAACACTCTTTGGTAAACTCGATGAGCATGAGCAAGTGCTCATTAGCTTGGATAAGTATGAGAAGAGTATAAAGAAAGAGAAGGCAAAAGATATGGAAAAGAAGTCGATAACTCTTAAGGCTTCTTGTTCAAAGTCCACACATCAAGAGCTAAGTGATGATGAAGGCAAAGATGACAAGGATGAAGAATCCGGTGATGATATGAGCTTATTTGTGAAGAGATACAATAGATACATTCGCAAGAATTATATTCAGCACTCGGACAGAAATCTTGTCAAGTTCCGAAAGCAATCTAGAAGTGAAGGAAATAAAAATGGCAAAGTAAAGGGGACGTGCTACAATTGTGGAAAATCTGGGAAATACAAGCCGGATTGTCCATCCCTAAAGAAAGACAAAGATAAGGATAAAGACAAGAGTCGCTCAAACAAAAAGTCCAACAAGTCTCGACGAGCGTACATCGCTTGGGAAAGCGATAGCGAGTCGGAGAAAGATGACTCCTCAAGTGACGAAAGTGAATCCGTCAACCTTTGTCTCATGGCATGTCACAACAAAGGAAAAGAGGTAAAACACTCTAAATATGAAAACTGTCAAAATATGTCTCATGCTGAATTGAAAAGAGCTTTTGACACATTACACCACGAAGCTAAGGAAGCATTTCAACGCTTAGCTTCGAATAAAAAGATTTTTTCCTATTTGGAGAAAAAGGTTTCCGATTCCCAAAAGGAATTGGAAGATCTTAAAAGCTCTATAGTGAATGTATCAAAAACTAATATCGATAAGGATGAATATACATGGTTTGACCTTGGGGGCTGTGGTACTTGTCACATTTGGCAAAGAGAGGTGAGAACCCTCAAAGCCAAGTTAGACAAGGCTCTCAAGCCTAAGATTACGTTTGCTATTGATCGATCACATTATCGTGAAACAATGAATAATCCGTATCAAAAATACACGTATGTGATTCGAGATAGTGATAGCAAAGGTAAACTCCAAACAAATCGTGATTGCTTATATTGTTGTAAGCCTGGTCATACTATTGCTAAGTGCCGCTTTCAGAGATATCTTGTTCCAAAGGGCATTTATCAATGGCTGTCCAAGGGCAATATTGGTTTCACTTACCATAAAGGACCCAATGAGAATTGGGTACCTACTCTCCCTTGATTATTTTTGTAGGTACAAAGTCTTGAGACCACCGAAAGAAGATGGGTTCTAGATAGTGGCTGCTCAAGACATATGTCTGGAGACATATCTCTTTTCATCGACTTTGTGTCAAAGAAAAAGGGGTTTGTCACTTACGGAGATAACAACAAGGGACAGATTCTCGGTAATGGTAGTATAGGTAACCCCTCATCTACTACTATCTCTGATGTACTTCTTGTGGAGGGCCTTAGACACAACCTTTTAAGCATTAGTCAACTATGCGACAAAAATTATAAAGTTTCTTTTTCAAAGGATTGTTGCGTAGTTGAAGATTGCGACAAGAAGAATGTGTTTAAGGGCTTGAGGGTGAATAACGTCTATATGCTAGACTTAAACGAGGTATCATTGGATGGAGACAAGTGTTTAGTCACTATGAATGAAGATTCATGGTTGTGGCATAGACGCTTGGCTCATATCAATTTTGATTTGCTTAATAAAATTGTCTCTAAAGACCTAGTCATCGGTTTGCCCAAAATTAAATTTACAAAGGATCATCTTTGCGATGCGTGCCAAATGGGGAAGCAAACAAGGATCTCTTTTAAATCTAAAAACATTGTTTCAACTATGAGACCTCTTGAGCTCCTCCATATGGATCTCTTTGGACCATCTAGGGTTAAAAGCCTAGGTGGTAACTACTATGGGTTTGTTATAGTCGATGATTTTTCTAGGTTTTGCTGGACAATTTTCTTGGCAAATAAGAGTGATACTTTTTCAGCCTTTGAACGATTTGCTAAGTTATCTCAAAACAAGTTAAACACAAACATTGGTTCAATCAGAAGTGATCATGGGGGCGAGTTTGAAAATCATTTATTTGAAGCATTTTGTGATTCCAACGGAATTGATCATAATTTTTCTGCACCACATACTCCTCAACAAAATGGGGTAGTGGAACGTAAAAATAGAGTTTTGGAAGAACTTGGAAGGACTATGATCAATGATAGTGGATTACCAAAATACTTTTGGGCAGACGCCATAAGTACGGCTTGTTACGTTTTGAATAGGGTGCTCATCCGGCCTATTCTAAACAAGACACCGTATGAGCTTTTAAAAGGGCGTAAGCCAAATATCTCTCACCTTCATGTATTTGGTTGCAAATGTTTTATGTTAAATAATGGAAAAGAGACTCTCGGCAAATTTGATGCCAAGGCTGACGAGGGTATTTTTCTTGGATACTCTCAGTCAAGTAAAGCTTATAGAATCTATAATAAAAGGTTACGTGTAGTTGAAGAGTCAGTTCATGTTTCTTTTGACGAGTCTTATCCGAGAAATGTCGGAGAAGGTAGTTCTTTTCATGGTGCAGGTGTACCTACTGAAGACATACTCAAGGACACTGATAAGGGAATTGATCAGCCTGAAGCAGTGCGTATTGAGGAGGAAAAGGATCACCAACCAGTGAAAAGTGAGGATGATCATCATACTAATGAAGATGAACTTCCTCCAGCTTGGAAGTCTTCAAAAGACCATCCAATTGACAACATTCTCGGTGATATCTCTAAGGGAGTAACTACTCGCTCTAAACTTAGTAACTTTTGTTATTACTCTGCTTTTGTCTCCCAAGTTGAACCTAAAAACTCTAAGGAAGCGTTACTCGATGAGCATTGGTATCTATCAATGCAAGATGAACTAAATCAATTCTGGAGAAATGAGGTTTGGGACCTTGTCCCCCCTCCGCGAGATCATCGAGTAATAGGCACCCGATGGGTGTTTAGAAATAAACTTGATGAAAATGGAGTAATAACGCGTAACAAAGCTAGGCTTATAGCGCAAGGCTATAACCAAGAGGAAGGAATCGACTATGAGGAAACTTATGCGCCGGTTGCCCGACTCGAGGCCATACGCCTTCTACTTGCCTACGCTTGCACAAAGAACTTTAAATTATTCCAAATGGATGTTAAAAGTGCATTCCTTAACGGGTATATAAATGAAGAGGTGTATGTAGCCCAACCTCCAGGTTTTGAATCACATGAATATCCTGATCATGTCTATAAACTTAAGCGAGCTTTATACGGACTTAAACAAGCCCCTAGGGCTTGGTATGAACGTCTAAGCAAATTTCTACTTGATCAAGGGTATTCAAGAGGAAAGGTTGACACAACCCTCTTTATTAAACGTCAAGGAAAACACTTAATTTTGGTACAAATTTATGTTGACGATATTATATTTGGGTCTACTAACTTGACCTTGGTCAAGGAGTTCTCTAGTTTGATGCAGGGGGAGTTTGAAATGAGCATGATGGGGGAGCTCAACTATTTCCTCGGATTGAAAATCAAACAACTTGAAGAGGGCACATTCGTGAGTCAAACGAAATATTGTCTTGAGTTACTAAAACATTTTGATATGCTGAACTGCAAAGCAATAGATACTCATATGCCTACTAGTGCTAACCTCGATCGTGACGAAAAGGGTAAGGATGTTGAGGTAAAGAAGTACCGAGTTATGATAGGATCTCTTCTTTATCTTACCGCATCACGTCCCGATATAATGTTTAGTGTATGCATGTGTGCAAGGTATCAGGCACATCCCAAGGAATCCCACCTGAAGGCAGTTAAGCGCATACTTCGATACCTATCTGATACTCCAAAGTATGGGCTGTGGTATTCCAAAAAAGGTGCTTGTTCTTTAGTTGGCTACTCCGACTCCGACTTTGCCGGGTGCAAGTTGGATAGGAAAAGTACTAGTGGCACGTGTCACTTTTTCGCAAACTCCTTGGTGAGTTGGCACAGCAAGAAACAGGTTTCCGTTGCTTTGTCAACAGCCGAGGCGGAATATGTTGCCGCCGGTAGTTGTTGTGCTCAAGTCTTATGGCTTAAACAACAATTACTCGATTTCAACTTAAAACTTGAACGTATTCCAATTTTGTGCGATAACACTAGTGCGATTAATCTAACTAAGAACCCTGTACTACATTCACGCACCAAGCATATCGAAATACGCCATCATTTTCTTAGGGATCATGTAGAGAAAGGTGATGTTATCTTTGAGCATGTTGACACTAAGAATCAACTTGCTGACATTTTCACAAAACCATTAGCTACAGAGCCTTTCTTTCATATCCGTAGGGAACTTGGCATTCTCGATATCTCGGATTGTGCATAACATCTTTTAGAATTATGATCTTCACACACACACATATATATATATATATATATATATATATATATATATATATATATATGTATATGCTTGTGTTATTTTACTAACAATGCAAAAAGAAATTCATTCATATGTGAGGGATCTCTCCGTCATGTCGTTCAAGGTAATATCGTTCCAACTTATAGAGGTTAATCAACATTTTGTGCCATGTTACTTACTCTAATCTTAATGTTTATTTCATTTTAAGCACTTATCATTCATGTGAATGTTTGGTTGTGTGTGTATATGTGTATTTATCTGCTTGAAACAAGAATTTTGCAAAAATCTCACTTTTTCACTTCCATGCGTCGACGCCTGATTTCATGCGCTGACCCATTAAACTCACGGGTAAGCGCATAGCCACATGGTCAAGTAATTTTAAATTTTTCAGGAAGCATGCACCGACGCACAAGGTTTACATGTCGACGCATGAAGAATTCGTTCAGACTTCTTTATGTTTCTGGGTTGCGTGCACCGACCTATAAATGCTTTACTTTCCCTATGTTTTCTCATTGCACATTAAACTATGATTATTGCATGTCATCTAATTAGCTTTTGTGGTCAATCTCTCCCTATTCTACTCCTTTAAACCTCATTAATCTCAGTAAATCTCCACTAAACCCTCATCAAAACCCTAATAATTAGCAAAGGGGGAAAGGCTCTATATATCTACTGCAAAGCATTCAAAGGATTTCACACATCTTCTCTTCTACCTCTGCAACTATCAAGTTTGAGAATCTTCCTTGAACCCTTTTTCAACAATGGCTTCCAGAAGAAAGGCTGGTACAAGAGGAGGAAGAGGATCCACATCGCAACAAGGACCAACAAGAAGCTCATCCTCACAATGGGTAACGTTTGAATCTTTAATTTCTGAAAGGTTAGCCACTCCGTTTGCGGAAATATTTTCTAAACGGGCTGTTATTAGACAACATGGATTTTATCCGTTGATGGGTCAAGATTTTCACATTCCTGAAATTTCTGAACTCATCAACTTTCAAAATCTGAATGAATTTGTTGAATGTGATGACAAGTACAGTGAAGACTTGACTAGGCTATTCTATTGTGGATTGAAAGGAAAATTTCGTGGAGCTGAATTTAAATTCTCTATGAATAATACAGAATGTCAGGTGACAAACGATGTATGGTCTACATTGTTTGTGTTGAAAACTGATGAAAATCTCCCAAAGGTTACTGATAACACCTTTGTTCAGGGCTATGAATTCAAAATTGCTCTGAATTCAATGTTGAGGGAACCATATCCAACTGAGTTTGTGGCAAGTGAAGCATTTCCTAAGAGTGTCACCACAGGTCACTTGAAATTTAAGGAACATATTCTTTAGTGGATCGCTGCTCGCATCTTGAGGCCTAAGAAAGGAGGCCTCTCAAGAGTTGAACAAGCAGAGGTGCATCTCATCTACATCCTGAGGGAAAAGATTAAAATCAACTGGCCTTACTACTTTGCTTCTAGAATGTTTACAACTCGCAGCTCTGGAAAGTTTTTAGAACTTGGATATGCATCTGCTGTGGCAAATTTTCTGAATCACTTGGACATTCCTATTCCACAGATTTTTCATATTCACATTACTGCTGAACAATAGTTTCTGGCTAGAACTTTGTCCATGATGGGTTACTATTGGAACTCAACTGAGCGAAGGTTCATCTATAGATCAAGAGCTACCCATCCTGAACCTGTCCATCTTGAAGCAAGTGAGGATGAAGGAAGTCAAGGTAATGGAGATCATGTTGGTAATAATGAAAATGTGGTGATACAGAAAGACGTTGTCATGCAAGACAATCCACCGGAAGAAGAAGCCAATCAAGAAGACAATGAGGCATGGATGGGATATCAACCAGAAGAATCCTATGCCAATCAAGGCTGGGGTCAGTGGAATCAACAAAACTGCTGGACCAACCTTGGCACTGCATATGTTCCTTCATCCTATGATGCTGACTCTGAATGGCAGATTCCAGAAAATTCTGCTCCACCAACTCCACCGTCTCAGCATTATTCACAATCCAATGATGAAATTTTGGCAAGACTGACTGAGTTATCTCTGCAACATCAAGAATTTCAAGCGCAGCAGGAAACTCGATACCTGACTCAACAAGAACAGCTTACCAACCTGTCTAACCAACTATCATCTCATGCCACCAATTTCAACAATTTTGCAAATGCTGCTATGACAAGGTTCAATCAAATGGATGCCAATCTGACTCAGCAAAATCAAAATTTAGCCAACAGCCTTGGTAACCTAAATAGCACCTTGATTGACCTCAACCTTCAACTAGAGGAGTTTCCACCACCAAGTCAATACCACAAGGGACGAGGTTATCCATTCAGGGGGAGGAGACCATAAATCTTAGGGCATCATGTTTAGTTGTGCATGAATTTGTGTTTTGTTGTTTGCGTTCTGTTATTTTGACATGTGCTGACCCTTTCTGTTATGTTTCAAACTTTATGAAGTGAATGTTTTGCTTTACTATCGTTGTTCCGTATTTAATCATTACTTGTTTACATTAGCGGTATCATATATGGATACTGGTAATTGTTTTTGTTGTTGCAAATATTTGATGATCCACTACATATTTTCATATGCTATTTTGACCACTGTTCTCTTGTCTTTTTGATGTTGTCAAAGGGGGAGAAGAATGACTACATACAAGCTACAGAAACGTTAAAGTGTTAAAGACAGGGGGAGCATTGATCATCTCAAATTACATCTTTCGTAACAATCAAGGAAGTGTTGCATCATCAAAAAGGGGGAGTATGTGAGGGATACCCTTCTAGCTTTCTTGTTTTAATGATGTCAACAAATGCATTAGATTGTAATTTGAGCAGTATCACTTCAAGTGTCGGTCATGTCCGTGTTGGTCGTGTGTCTAGATGTATAAGATCTTATTCTTTCCAAAAATATATGTCCACAAGTGATCTAATAGTGTCTAGCATGTATGTCTGACTTTGGTCTGGTGAAAAATAATTCAAAATTGAATTTTCTTGAAAAATCTGCCTTATGCGTCGACCTCGGCAATCATGCGCTGACCTCAAAAAGGTCGTGCGCTTACCCGTGGGTGATAACTCAAAAATTGACATTTTATGCGTCGATGAATAAAGTCCACAGGTCGACGCATGACTTTGTTTTTTGCCCTTTCCACTTAACTTCGTTTCTGTTACTTTCTGTTATTTCTTTTGGTCATATTTTTTTATATAAATAGTTTTGGGTCTTCATTTTTTACATAAGAACAAGAAACGTGAAAAATATATGTCAGTTCTCTCTTCATCTTCATCTTCTTCATTGTGCAAATAAACAATCACACATAATCATCTTTGTTTATGTCGCCCATTGTTAGAAGTGATAACGTTCAGAATTTAGGAAGTGTGATCTTCATCTTCTGGGTTGAGAGTTTGGCAGGTGTTTCTTGAATCAAATCAGTTGGGTTTGTCCTCCAAGAATCGAGGAGATTTTGGGGGTTTTGCACAAACTGTTCTTTCTACCGGGATTCGGCTGGGCAAAGGTAACCGGAAATTGGCGCAACTGTTTCGGTTTAGTAGCTGTAATCAGAGGATCGTAGAAGAAGGTTTGGGTTCGAATTCTTGGAAGATTTCAATTGACCAAGTGAAGGTAACTGAAGAACGAAGTTTTCTTTCGGTTTAGTAGCGTGGGACGGTAATTGAATCAACCAAATTCGGAGCACTTGATTCATCTTGAATCAAGGGAAGAGAAAATTCTGCATCAACGATCGAAGACGTTCGGGGTTTGTATGTTCATAGTTTTCTCTTGTAACAAACAATTTGCAACAGCAACATATATATATATCTCAATTCCTTTTGCGGAGTTGAGGGCAGACGTACCCAAAGCGAGGACGATTGGGGAACTGCCTAATCAAATCTCGGGTGTTCTCTTTCTTTCCCTTAACTCTTTTACATTTCAGTAGTGTTCGATTTCGTAACGTTGCAAACTATCGTAATTTCTATCGTGGAATAATTGTACGCTGATAAACTATTTTTGGTTATATCGATACAATTCATTGAATTGTGTTCTGGAGCAGCTGCACATTATTCTCCATAGAAATTCTGCACATAGTGTGTTTACGCACACTACGTGTTTGATAATTTGTTTTCAAGCAAAATTCGAACACAGTGCTTTTAATTGTTTATCAATTAACCTCATTGGATTGGAATAAACATCAAGCAAGTGATTAATTTGTTGTCTGCGTTTGTAAGTGAAATATTCAGAACTGAATTTTTCTCCTTCATAGTCATCCAAAATATATTCGTGCATATCCGATCCTTTTGGTAGAAGGTTCGTTGTAGACAATTTATCCAGCAGCGGCTTTCCTTAAATAGAATCTTTTAAAACAGAATTTTGTAGTCCATTTGCGTGTAAAACTCAAGGGATCTATTCAACCCCCCTTCTAGATCCATAGCCATCGTCTAACAGTGATGACTTAAGGACAGTTCGTTGCTCCGGGGAGCTAGCATGGAATCGTCGTTTGAAGACGAGGAGGATTGTCTTAATGCGCTCGTGACCCCTGGTGTTCATGAAATTCGTGGTCTTGACCTTGTTGCCCGGTGTTCGGGGAGACTAAAGGTCAGTCAGAATTGGAAACGTTGGGACGCCATATGTGCCTAGAACTCCGTGTAGCAGTTACTAGGCAATGATGGCTAGTTGATAGCCATCATGACCTACGAGCGCGTCTACTGCACGTGCCCCTCTGTATAAAAGGGGAGAATCCGTCTCATTTGGGACTTTTTCGCTCTGATTTCTCTTCGTCTCCTTCAGCATTCCTGCCTGTCACCGCCGTCTGCCACTCCGACCACCGCTTCAAGCTTCGAGCAACCACTTCAGTCTTCTTAAATCAAGTAAGTTTCCGATTTTGAGCTTGGTTTACTCCCTTTTGTTGTCAATGGTAGGTTGCATGTGGTTAGGGCTAGGTTTAGAGGACGAAATGAGTGAGTTTCCGGCGATTGTTGGTGGTGGACGGTGGTTGTGCCATTTTTCTACCTCTGACATGTCGCCGGAGTTAGTAGTATGTTACGGCCAGCGGGGCGGTCCACGGTGATGTTGCGACAGTTATGCATGTGTGACCGCCTTGTCTGTTCATTATCTGAGTGGGTGATGAGTTTTCTGGTAGGACATTCCTAGATTCCGGTGACGCTTTGTGATTTCCGGCAAAGCTTCAAACGGGAACTGGGCATGAGTGCGGGGAAGCTCCTCGCTCGGGATGATTGGCTTCGAGCGTCTCCTCGCGGGGAGGTGTTAGCTTTTCCCTTTGATGTTAGGGCTTAGGCCGGGGACGTTGTCCTCAGCCCTTTGCGCGCCCTTTCACTTGACTTAGCAGTGGAAGGGTGGATTTGATTTTCTGTCGAATTCACTTTCTTCTCTGCTTTTCAGGTGATTGTAATGGCGACGGGGCCAGATAGAGAGGTTATTATAGATACATCCGAGGAAGAAATGGGTTCCGAAGATAATAGTAGCTCGACGGCTTCGAGTTCGGCGACTTCGAGCTCTTCCAGCGATGTCGGGGAGGAGGAAGAGTTGGACGTCATGGACGAGGACGTCGACGGGTTCTCCGCGGAGGAGTGGGAGGTTGCCGAACCTGCCGAGCATGTGTCCACTTTTGCAAAGTCCTTGGTGGACATTTTCACGGAGGTAGGGCCAGAGGGATAGTGGAAGGTGCACTTCCCTTCCTTAGACGATCGTGTCTGTACGCACTTCGGGGACCGATTTACCATGTATGAATACGCTTTCAAGGAGCTGGGCTTGAAGTTGCCGTTCATTGATTTTCAACAGTCGGTGTTCGAGCATTTGAGATTGGCCCCTACGCAACTGCATCCCAACTCGTTGGCCTTTATCCGGGCGTTTGAGCTGGTATGTGAGCATATTTCCATAGGGGCTACTCTTCCTTTGTTCTTCACCGTCTTTCATCTCCAACGACAGTTGTCGGGGAAGAAGTATGGATGGGTTTCTCTGAAGCAGCCCCGCAAGTTGTTCAAACCGTTTTCGGAGTCAATACGGACGTTCAAGGAGCGTTATTATGTTGTCGAGCCCCTGTCCGAAGCTGCCCAGAACAGTACGTATGTCTGGGAGTTTGAGGTGGATGAAGATGGGAATGACCTGCGCGACGAGGAAGGGAGGTTTATCTGGCGTAGAATCTATAAGTTCCCCATCCATTGGGCACCAGATCATTTTGCCAAGAAGCCCAGTGACTATGTATTCCAACCGAGCGAGCTACGCGGGCAGGACGCTGCGGCGTACGAGGTGCTGGTGAAGCAGGTCAACTCCTTCTGGCTTGCTGAGTGCTGGACGAGCAAGGGTAGTTCGATCTTCGAGGAGGACGGGAGCCAGAGGGTTGAGCGTCGATTCATCAATATTAAGGCACTGCTGGAGTGCAGGACTCCCAAGGATGCCGAGAAACTTCTTGGTAGTCTTAGTTATTTAGATTTTGTTTGCGTCATTTCTTTTCTTCGTATCTAACATGCTCGTATTTTGTTTGTGCAGGTGAGATGCCTTAGGCCCACGACAGAGTTGTGAGGAATTCTCTTGCAAGGAACAAGATCGGGGCAGCCCCTCCGAAGTCTCGGTTTGTTGGTACCCGTGTTCCTCCTCCAGTGCAGTCTCCTGTGGGGACCTCTTCTTCTCCTACTCCTGCTCCCCGGGGGTCTCCTCTTCTTTTGACCGGTCGATCCAAGCGGCAAAGATTTAATGACGCTGTGGACCTCACTCAGGCATCGGAGAAGGGGAAGTTTGAGCTTCCTCCTTACATCCATGATCGGAAGTTCTTCGAGGGGAACTCTCGGATTGTGCCTCGGGCAGAGTCTCTTCGGTTGGAAAGTATGGATCGCCCGAGCAAGAGGGCGTTGGTGGCCCAGGACGCTTCTGCCTTGGTTAGGATGTTGGAGATGGCAGCTGTGTACGCCGAAGGGGATTCGGCGACTGAGGCCGAACTTACTGCTGCCCGTGCTACCATGGCGTCCCTCAAGGAAGAAGCTAAGGGTGCCGACGATGCTCGGAAGAAAGCTGAGGAGAAGGTAGCTCGTTTGAAGGAGGAGAACTCGACGCTGGCGGCGAAGAAGAAGTTTGCCAAGGAGTTGATCCAGCGGCTGAAGGCGGCCAATGCCCCGGGTGATGATGAGCCGGAAGATGTGAAGGCATTGAAGACGAGATCCGAGCTGGTTACTCGTTTGCTGACAACCGAGGATGATGGAATTGTCGTCGCGGAGGAGTCTTTTGGGAACGCCGTGGCTCAACTGCGGGTGGTGAACCCTGAGCTCGATTTTTCTGTCGAGGGTACTCACTACCTGGCGCATGTTGAGGATGGTCGTATTGTCATGCCCTACGGTCTCCTTGAAGGTACCCCCGAGGATCAGCCCGCAGAGGACCAGGGATCTCAGCCAGAGCCAGCTGAGCACGCGGAAGAGTGAGGAGTTTGTATTTTTGATGTTGTTGTAATCTGTCCGGCCTGCGTCCCGTGTAATTGCTTGTAATCTATTTTTGGCTGGCGTGACCCCCGTTTCATGTAATTTAGTACAATCGTGGCCCTTGCGGCCACTTATTATGTTAAATTATTACATGTTTGATTCTGCCGTTTGCATGATTTTACTTGCTTTTATTTTCTGCTAAGTATTGTACTCATGCTCGTTGTAAATGTATATTTGCCCGTGATTGAGAGTATTTGACTTGCACAAATATTTTAGGGGGATTGCTCGTTGTAGATGTGTTCGACAATGAGGGGAACTGGTCGAACGGCCGGGGGATACCCTGGCGGGGTGCGGAGCTCAGGTCACGTTTGAGGCCTGAGTTTGCGGCGTGAACGTCCCATCGCGAGCTGGGGTTCTGCCAGTCATGGTACTTTGACGACATCGATGCTCGATCGAGGACCGCTGTCGAGCAGTTACCCGACTCTTTACTGAGCGAGGTTCTGCTTTATTCGTATGCGGCGCTTGTACCTAGACGCGCATAGTGGTAGGTGGCTGACGTTCTTCGTTGCGACGGGTCGAACCGAGAATTTAGCTGTAGTATTGTTTTAGCTTTTCAGCGTTCCATGGTCGAGCAAGTTCTTCCCCGGTGAGATGTTCTAGGTAGTAGGCCCCATTTTTCGTCTTTGCTCGGACACGATAGGGTCCTTCCCAGTTGGCTGCTAGTTTTCCTTCTCGAGAGTCTTTGTGGTTTCTTCTTAGAACAAGGCTTCCCACGTCGAACTCTTGTCGTATCACCTTGGTGTTGTGCCTGATGGTAATTTTTTGTTTCAATGAGGCTTCGCGGAAGGCTGCTCCGGTTTGGATTTCCTCGACAAGGTCGAGTTCTTCTCGTAATGACTCGTCGTTCATCTCCTCGTCTAGGGGCGACTCTGTCCGCCTAGAGGGTACGTGAACTTTGACGGGAATTACAGCCTCTGTCCCGTATGCTGGACGGAAAGGTGTTTCCCCGGTCGTTGAGTGTGGAGTTGTGCGGTATGCCCAGAGTACACTGTGCAGTTCCTCGACTCATGCCTTCTTTGTTTCATCCAGCCTTCGCTTGAGGCCTTGAAGGATGACTCGGTTGGCTGCTTCAGCCTATCCGTTTGTTTGAGGGTGCTCTATGGATGCGAAGTGCTGCTTCGTGCCCAGTTGGGCGACGAAGTCTTGGAACTTCCTATCCGTGAATTGCGTCCCTTTGTCCGTTACTATCGCTTGGAGGATACCGAAGCGTGTAAGGATGTTTCGTTTGTAGAAACGCAGGATGTTGAGGGCCGTTATTTTGGCTAGAGCTTCTGCTTCTATCCATTTTGTGAAATAGTCTACGCCCACTATGAGGTATTTATTTTGACTTGACCCTACCACGAAGGGTCCTAGGATGTCTAGGCCCCACCAGGCAAATGGCCACGGGGAGGACATAGCCTTGAGCTCGTTAGGCAGAGCCAGGTGCATATCCCCGTGCCGTTGGCATTTATCGCATTTCTTCACGTGTTCTTTCGCGTCGTTTTGCATGGTCGGCCAGTAGTAGCCTGCCCGGAGAGCCTTTCGGGCAAGGGACCTTCCTCCGAGATGTTGGGCGTTGATTCCCTCATGGATTTCGCGCAGGATATGTGCGACCATTTCCTCCTCGACACGTTTGAGTAGCAGAATGGAGAATCCCCGCCTGTAGAGTTTATCTTCAACCAAGACATAAGAGTAGGCTCTTCGCCTGACTATGCTGGCCTCCTTTGGGTCGGACGGAAGTTCGTCTTTGGCAAGATAGTTATAGACTGGGGTCATCCAGCAGTTATTGTCGTCGATCACCTGTACGTCGAGTGTCGGGGAGGCCTTCTCGATATTGGGTCGAGGAAGTACTTCCTGTATGACGGATTTGTTTCCGCCTTTCTTCTTTGTGCTGTCTAGTTTGGATAGCACGTCCGCTCACACGTTATGTTCGCGGGGAACATGTTTCACTTCCACTGTTGTGAACTTCGCCATCTCCTTTTTTACCAGGGCCAAGTACTCGGTCAGGTTGTCATTTTTGGCTTGGTATTCTCCCCGGACCTGGAGGGCCACGAGTTGTGAATCCGTGCAAATGACGACCTCTTCTGCGCCCAGGTCCTCGGCCAGGCGTAGCCCAGCGAGGAAGGCCTCGTATTCAGCCTGGTTGTTGGAGGTTGGGAATGACAGGGTGAGTGACACTTTGACGATGATTCCTTCGTCGCTTTCCAGTATGATGCCCGTGCCGCTGCCTGCCGAGCTTGAGGCACCGTCAACAAAAATGGTCCATTTGCGCGCTTCGCTCGCGAGGGGGTCCGCGAATGTCATCTCTGCGACGAAGTCGACCAGAGCCTGGGCCTTGAGGGCTTTTCTGCTTTCGTATTAGATGTCAAATTCGGACAGTTCTAACGACCATTTGAGCATTCGGCCGGCCATATCTGGTCGTCCGAGCAGCTGCTTTATGGGTTGATCTGTTCGAATCACGATCGTATGAGCCAGGAAGTAATGTCTTAATCATCTGGTTGCGTTGATGAGGGCCAGCGCCACTTTCTCTATCTGCTGGTATCTTAACTCTGGCCCTTGCAGTGCTTTGCTCGTGAAATATATGGGTTTCTGCCCGTCAGGTGTCTCGCGGATGAGAGCGGCACTCACTGCTTCGGTTGCTACGGCCAGGTATAGGTACAATGTTTCGCACTGTCCAGGCGAGAGAGGACCGGTGGCTCTGAGAGTGCTTGTTTCAGATGGAGAAGGGTCTTGTCGCACTCCTCGATCCATTCGAACGCTGCCTCTTTGCGGAGGAGTTTGAAGAATGGTAGGGCATGCTGGGCGGACTTGGCCACGAAATGAGATAGTGACGCGAGCATCCCGTTGAGGGACAGGATGGATTTTTTGGACTTGGGCGTAGGAAACTCGGAGAATGCCCGGAATTTATCAGGATTAGCCTCGATTCCTCGTTCCATTAAGTAGAAGCCGAGGAATTTGCCTGCCCGGACACCGAACGTGCACTTCTCCGGATTAAAACGCATTTTGTATTTCCTGGCCCGTTCGAAGACCTTTCTCAAATGGGCAGTATGATCGGTTTCCTCATGGGATTTTACGATCATGTCGTCCATGTAGACTTCGAGCATGTCGCCTATTTCTCCCCGAAACACTTTGTTCATCATTCGTTGGTATGTTGCTTTGGCGTTCTTCAGACCGAAGGGCATTACGTTGTAGTAATAGTTGCCCGATTTGGTCATGAAGGTCGTATATTTTTTGTCGGACATTGCCATCGAAATTTGATTATAGCCCGAGTAGGCATCCATGAACGATAAAAGTTTAAAACCAGCAGAATTATCAACAAGTTTATCAATATTGGGGAGGGGGTAGGCATCCTTCGGGCATGCCTTATTGAGATCGGTGTAATCAATTCACATGCGCCATTTTCCATTAGATTTTTTAACTAATACAACGTTGGACAGCCAAGTGGTGTACTTGGCTTCCGAAATAAATTTGGCCTCGAGGAGGTCCTTTACAGCTTTTTCAGCAGCCTCCGTCTTCTCCGGAGACTGCTTTCTCCTACGTTGTGCTACGGCCTTGACGGTCGAGTCAATTGTCAGCTGGTGACAGGCGACGGATGGATCCAAGCCGGGCATTTTTGCGGCGCTCCATGCGAAGAGGTCGGCATTCTCTTGGAGGCATGCTTTGAGCTATTTCCTCGCAATGTCAGGCAGGTTTGCTCCAATCTTTACTCCCCGTTGGGGGTCTTCGCCGAACAGAACGATCTCGAAGTTGCCATCCGAGATGGGGCGCATCGGATGGGAGCTGCTGCTGGACAATGTGGACGGGTTGGCCGAAGCTGCTCGTTCTTCTGGTTGGTCTTCCTTGGAGAAGCGACTGTCGAGGTCGATGGATTCGACCTGGCGCAGAGGCTTGTCCTCCTCCGAGCTGCTTGGCAATGCTGGCTTGCCTGACGCTTTAGGCTTGGACGCAATGGCGTTGAGCCCCTTTGTAGCTGCCTCGAAACACCTACGTGCAGCTTCGATATCGCCGTGCAGGGTGGCGACCATTCCTTTCGAAGTGTAATACTTCATCTTCAGGTGGACTGTTGAGGGTAACGCTACCAACTCGGCCAGAGTTGGCCTTCCGAAAATGCACTGGTATAGCGACGGGCAGTCGATCACCAGGAATTGCACTTTGATTGATCTGGCCGTCTCAGCTGATCCGAAGGTCACGATCAGCTCAACGTAGCCCCACGGCTTGGTCACTGATCCGTTGAATCCCTGTAAATCGGACCCTACATAGGGGGTAAGGTACGATTCGTCCAGCTGAAGCATTGAAAACAGCTAGGAGTACATGATGTCGACCGAGTTTCCCTGGTCGACTAGGATTCTGCGAACGTCGAAGTTCGCCATTCGGGCTCTGACGAGCAAAGGTATACTCGAGTTCGGGGATCCACCGAGGAGCTCTTCCCGGTAGAAGGAGATGGGAACGGAGCCCTTCTGGGCCTGATCGAGCGTGGTCACTTTATTGGAGCTCGTGTTGAGCAGGTGCTCGAACTTGCGTTTCACGGTGCCCATAGTGACTTTGTTGAAGCCCCCGCCAGAGATAACCATGGCGGAGGTAAAATTCTCCCAAGGGTTGTGGGTCGCGAAATAAGCAGGGGTGCTGAGCCCGTCCGGGATGTAGAAGTCCTCCGGCCGCGATATGGACATAGCGACCTGTATGTTGGCGTCTTCTGAGGAGGGCACTTCCTCCTTTATCTTCTTGGACTCCTGGGCGTCCTGCCGAGGAGTGTCCTTCTTCTTGGCGAACTGTTTCAGGTGCCCGTCCCTGATCAGTATCTCAATGGCATCCTTCAGATGGATGCAGTATTCTGTAGTATGGTCGTGACTTTTGTGGAAATGGCAGTATTTTGATTTGTCCACATTTGGTCTGTTCGGAAGTTGTTTGGGGAAGCGGACCCCCGCCTGTTTGAACTCCGAATTGGCACATTCGGATAAGATCTTTTCCCTAGAAACGGTCAGGGGAGTGTAGTCATGGAACCGCCCGGAGGGCCCTTTGCTGTCACGGGAGTCACGAGGAAGGTTCTCGCGCCTCCGTTCGCCCCGATGAGATGTCGAAGCTTCCTCTCCTCTAGACGACCGAGCATTCTCCTGATGGCGTGATGCTCGGACATTGTTGGTCGCAACCTTTTCTTCGTACTGAATATGTTTTTGGGCTTTGAGGAGGAGGGCGTCAATGTTACTCGGTGGTACGAGGCCAATGGCTTTAGAAAACTCGGAGCCTGGGCGGAGCCCTTGCTTGAGCAGAAACTTCTTCATTTCGTCCGTTGTAGGGACTTGTACAGCTTCCTTGTTGAACCTCTCGATATATGCCCGGAGAGGTTCGTCTTTTCCCTGGATTATGGCTCCAAGATAGGCCTCAGTTTTGAGGTGGCGGTGAGATGCTGTGAAGTGCCACGAGAACATCCTGCCTAGCTGTCTCCACGAAGTAATGGACTCCTCGGGCAGTTGCTTGTACCATGTCATCACTCCCTTTCAGAGCGTGGTCGGGAACAGTCTGCATTTGATGGTGCCCCGTACACCGCGGTAGTCTAACAGCGCATCGATGTTCACGATGTGCTCGTTGGGGTCAGCGGTCCCGTCGTACGTGCCAAGTGATAGGGGTTTCTCCAAGCCTTTTGGGAGATGGGTAGCCAAGATCTCCGGGGACAATGGGCTACGAGGCTCGTCGTCGCTGCTAGAGCTGGTGTATGATGGGGACCGGACGGGATGCTCGCGGCGGCGGTTCCTTTGCGGAGAATGTGAGCGGTTCCTTCGAGGAGAAGGTGAGCGGTTCCTTCGAGGAAAAGGTGAGCGAACCCGTCCTTTAGATTTGATCGGTGGAGATTGCTCGTTCCTTCGAGTCCTCTTGTGGTCGTGAGCCTGCTGGTCACGCGGGGAGATCTGGTCGCGCTTCCGGGCTGCGCGAGGATCAGGCTCTTGGCGCAGTCTTTGGTTGATGTCTCTCTGGGGATGGGGCTCCTTGATCGTCTTTGGTTCCTCCGCGTGGGAGGGGATCTTGGACGGTTGGACTCTTCTAACGCCCCGGTCCTCTTTTTGCTACAGGATCAGGGTGTTGGTTTTGTTGATCGCCTCCAGGAGGACTGCCACGGACGGGTCGGTGTTGGGCGGAACAGGAATGGGTTGGACGTCAAGGGATGGTTGATCGTTGTTGTGATCAACAGGGGTAGGGGAAGGAGAAGCAGTGGCTCCGTCCCTGAGGAAACGGGTATCTCGGAGGAGAGATGACTGGCCGTCAACGTCAGATTTGTTGACGGGGAGGATGGTGGTTTAGAGAGCATCCTTGGTGCGATCTTGGGAGGCCATGATCGTGATGATGTTTGAGAATTGTTTTGATCTTCGGTTTCTGAGGAAAGAAAGATGGGGAGAACAATGTTTCCCACAGACGGCGCCACTGATCATGAAGGCTGGATCAGATCCTGTAGAATCGGGCTGCCAAGTGCGTCAGGGATGCTGGTCGTATGGAGAGGAGGGGGGTGTACCTGCAAGGTACTCTGACGCTCAAGTAAGAAAGGGTCAGAGAAAAGGGGCAAGTACAAAGTATGAATTCTTAGGGTGAATATTGGATACCTGACCTTCTCAAGCGAGAGGGTTTATATAGAGCCCCCAGCGCGTGGCCAACGGACCTATTTTCGGGGCGAAATAACCGTTTTCCCCAAAGAATAGGTAACTACCCAAACTAGTCGTTATGTCGGGCAGGGTGCCCAAAACTAGCCGTTATGTCGGGCATAGGCGTGGTTCCGGGCACCTGCCTATAGCTGTTCGGGGAGCAGTGAAGTCGTGCATGACGGGCAGCAATTCCGGGGAGGAACGTTGCATTCCTTGCCCGGTTGGAGGGGCAGAAAGGTAACTTTTGCCCCTCTATGGATTGGACTTAGGCAATTTGGGCCGCTCGGGAGCAGAAGCGGATTGGGCCATGTCTAGCCATTGGTCCAGTCCATTCCAGGCCCAACTTAATTTAATTAATAACCTAAATAAACCTAATTTATACCTTGTGAATGGAAGATGAGTTACTGTATGAGTTGAAAGTAGATTTCGGCAAGGTGGAGCATAGCAAGTGTTCAATCTTTTTGCAGGTTCTTTTAATTCTATTATTTTTAACTGTATTTTTTCTGCATATTGTTATATTATTTTTCTGCATATTATTTTATTAGCTTCTTCTTGATTTCCATATTTTTGTATGGAAACTGTTGTTGTATTTCTCTCGCAAGACAGTATCACCAAACTATTGATTTTTTTATTCTATCATGTGATCACCGTAATAAAAAAATAACATTATGCAATATAGAGATAACAGTAATTAATCAAACATAAGGAGATGCTGATATGATACTATGGAATTTAAAAGAAGATTTGTAAAATATTTTCTTAATATTTTTTAATAGATTAAGGTTACATACATGGGCATGGGCAGCAATTAGAATACTAATTGCAGGACGGAACTATTCATGCTGTTACATGCTAACTTATTTGACAAATTAACACTACATAATATATGCAATTGATTCATCTTTTTAATATTTTATTACTAATTCAAAATTCATGTTAATATATAATTGAGTTCTATTTTGTGTTAAGCTATGTAGTAAGACAATTATTAATTATAGACTCTTAAAATCACTATCTCATATCAATACTTTAATAGAGTTTGTCTATTTATTTATATTTTAATCTTATAAATTATAATATGAATGCTATCAATAAAAATGTTATATAAAAAGGTAGAGCTAAACTGTCTCAAATTTAAATTTTAGATGTTTTGTATACTGTAGCACCCCAAAATTTTCTCTCTTTTTTTTCTAACCTTAACTGGATTATGTTTCCTTTTCATTTGCATCATTAGGTCATAATTCATAATCATATAATGCATTGGACTTCTAAGACATGGGATTACAGCGTTTCTTTGCAAGAGTTTAAAGTCTGGTCCTTGTAATATTCTTATTCATAGGATTCATCAAAGGCTTTGGGTCAAAGGGTTTCATTGGTGTGAATCAGGGTTTAATTTTTTCTCAGTTCAAGCCATCTTCTTCAAGATTTATCAGTGTACATCAAGAAAGATCAGGGTTTCTCATTCAAGGTTGGGTGTGTGGACAATCATCAATTGAAGATCAAGAGATTAGACTTTCATCTTTGGTTTTAATTGGGAAGGTTGTGATTTAGGGTTTGGATCCTTCTCAACATCTCAAGAGCAGTGATTCCAGGTTAAGAGGTGTAACTTCAAGTCAGTGGGCTATTTCTCAAGCTATGAATGTTCGAAGTCAAGATGTCTTGTGTTGAGATTCTTCAGTGGTTCATGTGAGATGTGGGTTCAGAAAGTCAGGATTCATTTGACCAGAGATTCAGAGGATGTTTGATTCAGATGTTTTGTTTCGGTTGCAAGTTATTCAATGGTAGTTGTGGTTATTTAATCAAATGCTCTATGGAAAATAGTGCAAGTTAGTTCATGGTCGTGTACGGGTTGGTGGTATCAGGTTCATTTCATAAAAATCAGTTCATTTCCATTTATTTTTCTAAATCAATTCATTTTTTCATTTGCTAAACCATGTTCTTATCCATCTTTTGATTATCCACATTTTTAACCATATCCATTTACTAAACCAACTATCCATTTTCACATCATTAACCAAAACTATTATCCAAGATCCATTTCAGCTTCATTTCAAAAACCATGTCAACCATTTTTTTATCTATTTTTAATTCAAGTCATTAACCATATCCACTTTCTAAAAAAGGCCAAGTCCACATCCATGTCCATATCCATTAGACCACATCCAAATTATTAAACCAATATCCATTTATTAAGTCAATTATCAATTTTCAATCTTCATGCTAATTTCAAGTATCACAAGCCATGACAGCCTCACGTTACAAATTGCCAAAATGCTACAAGTTTTTGCCAATTCACAAATCTAGAATCTCCATGACTTCACAAGTTAACCATTTTCCAAGATTCATGTTACATGATACCAAGACACAATGAAAGGCCCATTATATTTCCATGATATCAAAATGACAAGGAATCCTATGATGAAAACAAGTGCTAAAATGAAGGAAAATAAACTCATGGATTAAATGCCAAAATTCTGCACGTGAGCATTAAAACACAAATACAATATGTCATACAAATTAAAGCCAATACAAGCAAAACGCTAGCTGTTCCAAATGCAATCAGTGGGAGCAAACGGCATCACAAGCTTTCACGATATGACGTCATGAGTAGTACAAGCTACTGCATGTCCAATTCATCAACCAAGTTTGCAAAACCATTTCAAAAGCAGAACAAAACGCGTGACAGCTCATTTCCCAAAAGAATTTCATTGTAGATACCATCCTACCCCTCCCAATTCACGTTATAAAAACAAAGCAGCAACTAATTTCTTTCCATCAGGATCACCTTTACATTTCACTCTTCTGTGATCTTCTATCTTCATCATCAATTCACCATCAACAATTTTTGTCATCTTCAATTTGACACCTGCAATCAAACTCAGAGTAACATCAATCGTCACTCAAAACAAAATTGCAGAGTGGAATCAGAGTGGAGAAGAAGAGGTTGAAACAAACGAGATCGAAACCATACACAAACCTTCAAGCTCTCTAAAACCGCACTTTCTCAAGCTTCGCAGATCTGCAAATCACAACAGAATATTCAACTCATAGCTTGCAAATCAAGAGTATCATACTTCAGCATTCAGCAGACAAATCATCAACACACGCAGAAAAGGATTAGAGGAAAAAGGTATAGTCGAAGTAACAACATCAACGACACACGCTCGAAGAAGTATCGCAAAGAAGAAGAGGAAGAAATGGATCAGAGAAGAAAGTGCGTGTTGGAATCAATCATGGATGCACATACTTGAATCGGATTCGTTGCGATCACTCCACCGTCATCGTGTTTGAAGCGCCATCGGAGCGACACTGATAGGTACTCTGAATCTCTTTCTCTTTACTGTTGTTGTTGAATTTGTTTATGGAACATGTTGTGTTGTCGAATTCCTCGCGTTTTGGTGTTGTTGACTATGTTGTGCTTCTGCGCCATGTTCGCGCTTAGCAGGGGAGAACATTGAAGGAAGCAGATCGTAGCGAAGCCGTGAATTATTACGATGGTGTGTTGTGTGGAGGTTCGTGTGCTCTGTGTTGTTTTGTTTTCTTGTTCAACTAAGGGAGAGGCTGAAGCCATTGATAAGGGAACACTAAGGTTGATGAAGAAGAAGTTGAGGATTTGTTTGAAGATGAATGTTGAGAGAGTGAACGAAGCGAAGCGGTTTATAAGATTCTGTCGCTGGCGATTTGGAAGGAGAAGGAAGACGGTGAGTTTGCGGAGAAAAGAAGATGAGGAAGAGTGCGTTGAAGATGGCTATGGCGGATTAACGACGGCTGAGATTGAGGGAGGGTCATGTTGGTTATGCGTTTTGTTTTGAGACCTAATGTGATACGGACTGGGCCTTAGGCCCTTAATCTTTTCTTTTTTGAACCTCTCCAATCGGTAATGCACCTCCTGGATTTATGGTGAAACCAATGGGTTTAAGACCGTTGAGCCCACACGCCTGATTCATCCCCACACCCACCGAGTCACTACTGCACCCTTGTTTTAATTGATTAGTTTAGAATATTGTTTTGTTTGTTTTATTAATTTGTTTTAGCTAATTAATCTAGGATCAATATTTTAGTTAATTTTTATTAAATTTTCTTTTATTTAGATTAATATTAGAATTAGTTTTTTAACTTTAAAAATTAATCTTGATCCTAATTAGATTAGAAATAAACTTGATATTAATTTTTTATTAACCTTTAATTTTAGGCTAATTGTTGACTAACTTTTAATCTTGATTTTGATGCTTAATTTCTGATTAATTCCTGATTTTCTCTTTGTACTTGAATTTCTCTTAGCTTGATTCCGTATTTGATTTTACTTTGTGATTGAGTTGTCTGGTGTTTACTTGTTGATTACTTTATACTCACATGCTCCCTTAAGGTTCCTAGTCCGACTTAATTTCTGATTAAGCTCGGAGTAGGATAGACATTAGGCTCTCAATCCAAGCATGCTAACATTAGGTAGACGTCCCTCCTAATCCTGACCTTAGGGCCATCTTGTATGATAACTTGTAGGGTAGATTCCCTTTGGGCCTTCCAAGTGTCATTTCCCTTTTCTCTCGCACCCTTGCGATTGAGACAGTTCAATCCGTGGTCATTACCACGAACTACGACTGCTCTGACTTCCTCTCTAGATAGATTGAGGATACGTAGGCACAAGACGGCGATGTCTTGGCGAGCACTCTTCTCTCGCACCCTTGCGATCGAGACTCTTCTCTCGCACCCATGCGATTGAGACTCTTCCACCTTTCCTGTTTCTCATAGTCGTGAACTACGGATGCTCTGATTCTCATTTTCGATGAGATACGTAGGCACGAGGATCCCTATCCTTGGTGAGCACACTAACAACTAACTTCCCCTTTCTCTCGCACCCTTGCGATCGAGATCAACCTGTTAACTGAACCTTTTCTCTCGCCCCCGATGCGATCGAGATCCTTTTCGACCCGTAGGTCGAACTACGACTGCTCTGATTTCCTCTCTCTAGTCTGATTGAGGATATGTAGGCACGAGATGCAATGTCTTGGCGAGCAACCTCCCCCCTTAGTTCGTGTCCGAACTACGTTGACTCTGACTTTCCCATTGCACTAGGGAATACGTAGGCGTAGGACGACGATGTCCTATCGAGTCATTTCTTTTTCTTTTATCCCCCGTTTCTTCGTTCTTTCCGTTCTTGTTCCTTTTTCTTTCCAGTAGCAGCGGAGCTCCAGATGATGGCACCCTTTGATGGAGACAACAAGCGTGGATCCCATCGAGTACAATGGACGCGTGGGGGTGCTAACACCTTCCCCTCGCGTAACCGACTCCCTTACCCGTTTCTCTTGGTCGCGAGACCATGCCTTTCCCTTCCCTTAGGTTTACGCAGTGTTTCATTTCCCTCTCTTGGGATAAATACAGATTGCTGGCGACTCTGTTTCAGTGCCACTTTCACGTTTGTACCTGGATGAAAATCCTGGGAGCGACAGCTGGCGACTCTGCTGGGGACAGATTGAACTCTTGCTGGTCCATCCCCTATGCGAGTCAATCTTAGCGATTGTCTGTTTATTTTCATTAGGTGTTTGTTGTTGTGCATTATCTGTTGTATATTACTGTTTTATTATTTTTATTGCATTTCATTATTTTCATATGATGGACTGTTCTGTGCTGGACTTTTTCTATTTGGTGGGTTGGGTTGTTACAAGAGGTAAAAGGCCCAATACGCAGGCTATGAGTTATCCATAGGAACACTAGGAATAAAGTGGTCCATGGGCGGCGGGTGGTGTCATGCCACCTTAGCCAAGCATGATGCCACGAGCAGTGGAGGTTCAAACGGAGTATTATCGTTGAACACTTTCGTGTGAATATGATGATGGTTCCGGATGAATCGTAGAACCTGTGTTTCTTTTTTACCTACCTTGACCTAGTCTATACCCGTGAGCAGGGCGGGAATGATTCTTACAGGTACAGGTACTGTTGGTGACTTTGTTTCTGATGGTGACTATGGTTCCGTTGGTGACTTTGGTTCTTATGGTGGTTCCGAAACTGTGCCGAACCTTTGATCTTGTGTCGTGTGGTTCTATGCAACGGTCCAGCCATGTCAAGTGGAAGCTTTGATCCCATGTCTTATTGCATTCATAACTTTGCATTGCATTTGCATCTTGCATCATTTTTGCATGACCGTCTCCGGCCAGATCAGAGAACCCATCCATCCTTTGTCCTCAACCTGCAGTTGATTTCCCAACTTTCGTATTGGATTTGAATAAACCTTGGGAAGGATCATGAACTCAGGGGACCAAAACCAGTTTGTGACTATGGAATATGTTGAATTGATGAAGAGTCAGTTGGATCAGCTTATGGAAGCTATGAAAGCCATGAATAGGGGAGAGGCTAATGTTTGCAGGACTTCACTTACTGGGAATGTCATTCCACCTCCGGTGAACAATGTTGATCAAGCTCAGCCTGTACAAATCCCTGTTGAGAATCATGCTATACAAGAGCGTACTATCGTCCAAGATGGACATTCTTCTTCTCTTAATGCCACAAACTATCAGAGCTTTGCCTTCTCTGTGCCAGATTTCCATGGGGTAGTTCCAAAGATGAAGCCTAAAGACCCACGATCTACTGAGTTTGATAAAAGATGTTGTGTGTTGGAAGAGAAGCTTGATGCCCTAGTGAGGCATGATACTCTTGATTTGGATACTTCAAGCATGTGTTTGGTACTCGGCCTTGTGTTACCTCCAAAGTTCAAGATTCCGAATTTTGAGAAGTACAAAGGGGATAGCTGTCCGAAGCAACATTTGGTGATGTTTTGCAGAAGAATGACCTCACATGTTCGCAATGACAAGCTTATGATTCACTGTTTCCAGGATAGTCTGAGTGGGGCATCGCTGAGTTGGTATATGCAGTTAGAGAGTGGTTGCATCCGATCATGGTCAGGCCTTGCTAAAGCCTTCGTGAAGCAGTACATCTATAATCTTGACATGGCTCCCAGCCGCCTGCAGTTGCAAGGTTTATCTCAAGCGGATAATGAATCATTCAAATAGTATGCTCAGAGATGGAGAGAGCTAGCTGCTCGTGTTCAACCACCACTTTTCGATAGAGAATTGGTGGATATATTCAAGGGTACTTTGCAAGGAATATACTTCAATAAGTTGATTGGGGCATCAAAATTCTCTGACATGGTAATAATTGGAGACAGCATTGAGTTTGGTATTAAGTGTGGAAAAATCCAAAGCGCCTCGAACTTCCCAGCTAGTGAAAGTGAATCAGTTATCAGTTCTCAAGAGGAATGGGAGGAAGAAAGTAATTTCGTCCAAGAATCTCCGCTACCTCATCCTCAGTATTCAGATGTTTCAACTGTTCAGAGTCAGCAATCTTCTGGGTCTTCGTATCAAGGACTTCCTCAGAATCAACGGTCGTACCGCTGTCAGCCACGTCAGCATACCGGACAAAGACCAAGGAAGCCAGAGAGGCACTTCACTCAATTGCCAATGTCATATCGTCAAATGCTGCAAGATTTGATAAGAGGTGGATTGATAGTGCCGAAGGAATTGAAGCCAGTGCCTTTTCCGTATCCACCAGGTTTTGATGCTAACGCCCGTTGTGACTACCATGCTGGGGCACAGGGGCATTCAACTAAAGAATATAAGGTGCTCAAGAGTAAGGTTCAGACACTGCTTGACTCCGGTATGTTCTCATTCACACATCAGGGTATTCGGATCAACAATTCTCCTTCATCCAGTTATGCGGGTTCATTAGTTCAGGTTATGGAAGAAGTCACTGAGAGCAGTTGTGCAGATGATTATCAGACTGACTTCGACGAGCAATTCTAAAGATGGCTAGTTCAGTAGCAAATCAAGCTTGGAAAGCCCAGTTCCCTGAAGCTGGCAATCATTAGATCATGTTATTTCTTTGCATTTGTAGTTTCTTTTCTGTTAAAGTGCAAACTCATTTGTAAAACTTGTCTGTTTTCATTTGATAATGATAATGAAATGAATATGCATGTTTTGGTTAAATCTATTTGTGTTCACTTATATTTTCTTTATTGATATCTAACACTTGTTTAAGCAAGATCCGAGGGAGGATGATGAAATTCAAAGACGCAGAACTTTTGATTGTATGCTTTTAAACAAAAACCTTGCTGATGATGTACAGACATTGCTTCAAATTCCCAAACATCGGAGATATAAGGAAGATAATCCCTTGTCAACCCCGTTGAGCCTAGAAGTAGGAGTTTCTTTTTGAAAACGAAAAACCCTCAATATTAACCTGGGGCAGGGTAGGTGTCAGTTAATTTGACCGAGCATTCAAATTTCGAAAGGAGTGTCCTATTCGAGCATAAATTGCATCTATGGTTATCCCTCACTGACTGAAGAGTGAGGCAGTCACAACCCTTTCAAACAAGTCCGGACAAGCCAGTGTCACACAATTTGTTAAAAAAAAAGAGAAAAAAGAATCAAAGAAAAATATCAAAAAAGAAAAGCCCGCTAAGTCGAAACTTGAAAACAAGTGACTTAGGCAAAAGTTAGGGCATCCCGCTGGACTTCGAAATCGGAAAAATTCAAGAAAAGAATGAGTCCAGGTAAAAATCAAGGAAAAACAAAAAATGAAAAAAAAAAAGCGAAAAGGATGAGAAAAGAAAAATCCTCGATAAAGAACAAGTCGTGTGACTACAGACACCAAAGACAGAAGGGGTGATTGTCACTCCAAAAACCGTGTGGGTTCATTCTATCCTCCAACCTTTCATTAACCTTTGTGAAAGATGAGCGCTTGTGTCGAGTTAGCTGAACGTAGGACTGGAGAATATCAAGGAGAATGGGTGGGTACAAACTAAATTTTGAGCCATAAATCTTTTTTTCTTAAACCGCAAACCAGGCCACGTTACAACCTTTAAAAGACCTAATTGAAGCAGGGTTGTTTCGAAAGCATACTTCGGTAAAGATCGCGTCGAAGCTGACTCCTAAAAGGATCTTCTTACCATTCATGTTGGTATCAGTGACATTTTGATTAGTGATTCATTCACTATATGTCATAACATTTTTCCAGTGAACAGACTTGGACTTCAAAACTGTCATATGCATTGCATTAAAATTATCTTTTCAAAACGAATTGTTTTACTTGCAATTAAGCACTTGACATCAGGAGAGTTTCTGCAATGGAAGGATTGATCAAGATAAGATGCAAAGTGCCCGAGTACTCCGTTGAGCAGGGGCAAGTCATATCAAAGGGGCAATTCATTCCAAGGTTCAACTATCTGGGGCAATTAGGTCGAGATTCGATA
Organism: Lathyrus tuberosus; assembly: GCA_022829125.1. Lineage (NCBI taxonomy): Eukaryota > Viridiplantae > Streptophyta > Magnoliopsida > Fabales > Fabaceae > Lathyrus > Lathyrus tuberosus. Next base: position 1,777,438 of record JALAZF010000285.1, on the reverse strand, counting down.
AATCTCTCGAAGGTTAGTCAGTCAGAGGAACTTCTTCGCAGATCATCCAGTCAGGGGCGAAATCACTACGAGGCTCGTACTGGGGCAGGCCACCCCAAAAGCAAAAGGGTATTCTCTCCGGAGGACGGTTAATCAAAGTCATGGGGCAAGATATGTAAGATCTTCATGAGACCTCTCGAAGACAGGTTCTTTATGGGTTATGCTGCATCAGGCACATTCTTTTGGTCACATCTGTAGGGTTCATGTTGATAATTAACACGTGACGACCCCAGTAGAGTCTCTCTCCCTAGCAGAGATAACTGGATTTTAATCACTCTCGGCAGAGTATCATGAAGAGTATGATTATTCTCCCCAGTAAGAGTTCAGGAGTTCACTCTCCCCTAGCCAGGTGGTGAATTTTGTTGCTCGTCAGCAAAAGTTCATATGCCCGTATAGGATAAGAGTGTTGGGTTTGTGCTTACCCATTTTTGCGGTAAAGTTGTTCCCATCTCCCCAACAGAGTAAGGGTAGAAGGTAAGTCTCTAACAGAGGAGTAAGCTCAATGATGTCCCCTAACAGAGTTGATGTAGTCAATCATCGTTCCCCAAGCAGATTACTTGGTGGTGGCTGGTACTCCCCAGCAGGATAAGGGCGTTTCCCTGACCACATGTTAAGTTCAATGATATTCCTCGGCAGGTTCGGTGTTATTGACTTCATTCCTCAAGCAGAGTTTGGTGCTAGTCATCTCAATGGCTTGGTCAACAGTGGCTGACGTCCCTGGAAAATTCAAAGTCCAATGGTTATTCGCACCTTTTTCGGAGCAGATCTTTGGGTTCCATCTTCAGTAGGTTTATTCTTGATCCCCAACGAAGTGAGAGTTCTCTTCGGGTTTCATCTTCAGCAATGGTTATATCAGGAAGGTCGTTCAGTATGACTTCCTCAGCAGGGTTCGGGACCTCGGAGATAGTTCAGTTTGTCACCCCCAGCGAAGTTGGCCTTGTCTCTTCAACATTTATTTTGCTGGAGGAATCCTTTTGTGCGTAGTAAGCATAATTGCATTGCATCCTCAAACGTGTAGCATTTCCATTTCGTATGGAGCATTACGCCATAGAAATAAAATTAAAACATATGCATGCGAAGCATAAGCCAGATTTGGTACCTTGTACAGAAAGCCCAAATCATTTTTCAGTCAAGACAGTGACAAATCCCCAGAGAGAATGCCAAGCCATTCCCTAACAGACAGTTTCTTCCCGTCAACCCCTTGACGAAGTGTTTCGAGCTCAGGTTTTGTACCTTCAGATATGTTTTTCTTTCCGTCAACCCCTTGACGAAGTGTTCCGAGCTCAGGTTTTGTACCTTCGGATGTGTCCATTTTCTTCCCGTCAACCCCTTGACGAAGTGTTCTGAGCTCAGGTTTTGTACCTTCGGATATGTTTTTCTTCCCGTCAACCCCTTGACGAAGTGTTCCGAGCTCAAGTTTTGTACCTTCGGATATGTTTTTCTTCCCGTCAACCCCTTGACGAAGTGTTCCGAGCTCAGGTTTTGTACCTTCGCACGTGTTCAGTCTTGTTCCGTCAAACCCCTTGACGAAGTGTTCCGAGCTCAGGTTTCGTACCTTTGGATATTTTCATCTCCTTGTCCATCAACCCTTTGATGACGATATTCCAAAAACAAGTTTCCTTTCCGTCATTTCCATGACGATGTGTTTCTTCGGACATGTTTCCTTTCTGTCACCCCTATGACAATGTGTTCTCTCCGTTCAGGTTTCCTTTCTATCATCCCTATGACAATGTGTTAATTATGGTCAGATTTTCTTTCCGTCATCCCCATGACGATGTGTCCCTACGGTGGAGTTTTCTTTCTGTCATTCCTATGACAATGTGTTATCTTCATTTAGACTTTCTTTCTGTCATCCCTATGACGATGTGTTCTCTTCGGTTGGGTTGTCTTTCCGTCAATTGTTTGACGATGTGGGCCGTTACGTATCTTTTCTTTCCGTCAACCCCTTGACGATGTTAGGTTGTCTCCCCTACAGAGTTGTCTGTGTAGATTTCTCTTCCCCCAGCGGAGTCATCTCCTTTTCAGGTCGTAAGTCCGTTGATTCTACTTCTTGTACATTTTCGGCTGTCATCCCAACTTTTGGTTGGTATCATTTGTTGGGTTCGCCTTTGGTCGGCGTTCTCATTCATCCTAACTTTTGGTTAGTATATTTCATTCCAACTTTTGGTTGGTATCCTTTGTTGAGTTCGCCTTTGGTTGGCGTCCTCGTTATCCTAACTTTTGGTTAGTATCTTTTATCCCAACTTTTGGTTGGTATCCTTGGTGGAGTTCGCTTTTGGTTGGCGTTCTTGTTTATCCTAACTTTTGGTTAGTATATTTCATTCCAACTCTTGGTTGGTATCCTTTGTTGAGTTCGCCTTTGGTCGGCGTCCTCGTTATCCTAACTTTTAGTTAGTATCTTTTATCCCAACTTTTGGTTGATATCCTTGGTGGAGTTCGCTTTTGGTTGGCGTTCTCGTTTATCCTAACTTTTGGTTAGTATATTTCATTCCAACTCTTGGTTGGTATTCTTCGTTGTGAGTTCGCCTTTGGTCGGCGTTCTCGTTCATCCTAACTATTGGTTGGTACCCTTTGTTATCCCAACTATTAGTTGGTACACCCTTTGTTATCCCAACTATTGGTTGGTACACTCCTCTTTTATCCCAACTATTGGTTGGTACACTCTTTGTTTTCCCAACTATTGGTTGGTACCGTTCTCGTTTATCCCAACTTTTGGTTGGTATTCTCTTGGTTATTCCAACTATTGGTGGGTATCCTTCCTGTTATTCCAACTTTTGGTTGGTATTCTCTTTGTTATCCCAACTTTTGGTTAGTATTCTCTTTGTTATCCCAACTTTTGGTTGGTATTCTCTTTGTTATCCCAACTTTTGGTTGGTATTCTCTTTGTTATCCCAACTTTTGGTTGGTATTCTCTTTATTATCCCAACTTTTGGTTGGTATTCTCTTTGTTATCCCAACTATTGGTTGGTATCCTTTGTTATCCCAACTATTGGTTGGTGCCCTCTTTGTTATCCCAACTATTGGTTGTTATCCATTGTTTCTGAGTCCACCTTCGGATGGTAATCACTATGTCATTTCTTTCCCCACAGTTTACAAATTTCGGGGTTTCTTTTTGTATTCAATCACCTTCTACCTTGAATGTCTGAAAGCCGTTGCTATCTCCCTTTAAGGTCCAAGTTGATTGAATAGGGGCAGCTGTAGCACCCCAAAATTTTCCCTCTTTTTATTCTAACCTTAACTGTATTATGTTTCCTTTTCATTTGCATCATTAGGTCATAATTCATAATCATATAGTGTATTGGACTTCTAAGACATGGGATTACAGCGTTTCTTTGCAAGAGTTTGAAGTCTGGTCCTTGTAATATTCTTATTCAGAGGATTCATCAAAGGCTTTGGGTCAAAGGGTTTCATTGGTGTGAATCAGGGTTTAATTTCTTCTCAGTTCAAGCCATCTTCTTCAAGATTTATCAGTGTACATCAAGAAAGATCAGGGTTTCTCATTCAAGGTTGGGTGTGTGGGCAATCATCAATTGAAGATCAAGAGATTAGACTTTCATCTTTGGTTTTAATTGGGAAGGCTGTGATTTAGGGTTTGGATCCTTCTCAACATCTCAAGAGCAGTGATTCCAGGTTAAGAGGTGTAACTTCAAGTCAGTGGGCTATTTCTCAAGCTGGGAATGTTCGAAGTCAAGATGTCTTGTGTTGAGTTTCTTCAGTGGTTCATGTGAGATGTGGGTTCAGAAAGTCAGGATTCATTTGACCAGAGATTCAGAGGATGTTTGATTCAGATGTTTTGTTTCGGTTGCAAGTTATTCAATGGTAGTTATGGTTATTTAATCAGATGCTCTATGGAAAATAGTGCAAGTTGGTTCATGGTCGTGTACGGGTTGGTGGTATCAGGTTCATTTCATAAAAATCAATTCATTTCCATTTATTTTTTTAAATCAATTCCTTTTTTCATTTGCTAAACCATGTTCTTATCCATCTTTTGAATATCCACATTTTTAACCAAATCCATTTAGTAAACCAACTATCCATTTTCACATCATTAACCAAAACTATTATCCAACATCCATTTCAACTTCATTTCAATAACCATGTCAATCATTTTTTTATCTATTTTTAATTCAAGTCATTAACCATATCCACTTTCTAAAAAAGGCCAAGTCCACATCCATGTCCATATCCATTAGACCACATCCAAATTATTAAACCAATATCCATTTATTAAATCAATTATCCATTTTCAATCTTCATGCTAATTTCAAGTATCACAAGCCATGACAACCTCACGTTACAAATTGCCAAAATGCTACAAGTTTTTGCCAATTCACAAATCTTGAATCTTCATGACTTCACAAGTTAACCATTTTCCAAGCTTCATGTTACATGATACCAAGACACAATGAAAGGCCCATTATATTTCCATGATATCAAAATGGCAAGGAATCCTATGATGAAAACAAGTGCTAAAATGAAGGAAAATAAACTCATGGATTAAATGCCAAAATTCTGCACGTGAGCATTAAAACACAAATACAATACGTCATACAAATTTAAGCCAATACAAGTAAAACGCTAGCTGTTCCAAATGTAATCAGCGTGAGCAAACAGCATCACAAGCTTTCATGATACGACGTCACGAGTAGTACAAGCTACTGCACGTCCAATTCATCAACCAAGTTTGCAAAACCATTTCAAAAGCAGAACAAAACGTGTGACAGCTCATTTCCTAATAGAATTTCACTGTAGATACCATCCTACCCCTCCCAATTCACGGTATAAAAACAAAGCTGCAACGAATTTCTTTCCATCAGGATCACCTTTACATTTCACTCTTCTGCGATCTTCTATCTTCATCATCAATTCACCATCAACAATTTTCATCATCTTCAATTTGACACCTGCAATCAAACTCAGAGTAACATCAATCGTCACTCAAAACAAAATTGCAGAGTGGAATCAGAGTGGAGAAGAAGAGGTTGAAACAAACGAGATCGAAACCATACACAAACCTTCAAGCTCTCTAAAACCGCACTTTCTCAAGCTTCGCAAATCTGCAAATCACAACAGAATATTCAACTCATAGCTTGCAAATCAAGAGTATCATATTTCAGCATTCAGCAGACAAATCATCAACACACGCGGAAAAGGATTAGAGGAAAAAGGCATAGTCGAAGTACCAACATCAACGACACACGCTCGAAGAATTATCGCAAAGAAGAAGAGGAAGAAGTGGATCAGAGAAGAAAGTGCGTGTTGGAATCAATCATGGATGCACATACCTGAATCGGATTCGTTGAGTTCACTCCATCGTCATCGTGTCTGAAGCGCCATCGGAGCGACTCCGATAGGTACTCTGAATCTCTTTCTCTTTATCGTTGTTGTTGAATTTGTTTATGGAACATGTTGTGTTGTCGAACTCCTTGTGTTTTGGTGTTGTTGAGTGTGTTGTGCTTCTGCGTCATGTTCGCACTTAGCAGAGGAGAACGTTGAAGGAAGCAGGTCGCAGCGAAGCCTTGAATTCTTGCGATGGTGTGTTGTGTGGAGGTTTGTGTGCTCTTTGTTGTTTTGTTTTCTTGTTCAACTAAGGGAGATGCTGAAGCCATTGAGAACGGAATGCTAAGGTTGATGTAGAAGAAGTTGAGGATTTGTTTGAAGATGAATGTTGAGAGAGTGAACGAAGCGAAGCGGTTTGTAAGACTCTGTCGCTGGCGGTTTCGAAGGAGAAGGAAGACGGTGAGTTTGCGGAGAAGAGGAGATGTGGAAGAGTGCGTTGAAGAAGGCTATGGCGGATTAACGACGGCTGAGATTGAGGGAGGGTCATGTTGGTTATGTGTTTTGTTTTGAGACCTAATGTGATCCGGACTGGGCCTTAGGCCCTTAATCTTTTCTTTTTTGAACCTCCCCAATCGGTAATGCACCTCCTGGATTTATGGTGAAACCAATGGGCTTAAGAACGTTGAGCCCACACGCCTGATTCATCCCCACACCCACCGAGTCACTGCTGCACCCTTATTTTAATTGATTAGTTTAGAATTTTGTTTTGTTCGTTTTATTAATTTGTTTTAGCTAATTAATCTAGGATCAATATTTTAGTTAATTTTTATTAAATTTTCTTTTATTTGGATTAATATTAGAATTAATTTTCTAACTTTAAAAATTAATCTTGATCCTAATTAGATTAGAAATTAACTTGAAATTAATTTTTTATTAACCTTTGATTTTAGGAAAATTGTTGACTAACTTTTAATCTTGATTTTGATGCTTAATTTCTAATTAATTCCTGATTTTCTCTTTGTACTTGAATTTCTCTTAGCTTGATTTCGTATTAGATTTTACTTTGTGATTGAGTTGTCTGGTGTTTACTTGTTAATTACTTTATACTCACATGCTCCCTTAAGGCTCCTAGTCCGACTTAATTTCTGAATAAGCTCGGAGTAGGATAGACATTAGGCTCTCAATCCAAGCATGCTAACATTAGGTAGACGTCCCTCCTAATCCTGACCTTAGGGCCATCTTGTATGATAACTTGTAGGGTAGATTCCATTTGGACCTTCCAAGTGTCATTTCCCTTTTCTCTCGCACCCTTGCGATTGAGACAGTTCCAATCTGTGGTCGTTACCACGAACTACAACTGCTCTGACTTCCTCTCTCTGGATAGATTGAGGATACGTAGGCACAAGACGGCGATGTCTTGGCGAGCACTCTTCTCTCAAACCCTTGCGATCGAGACTCTTCTCTCGCACCCATGCGATTGAGACTCTTCCACCTTTCCTGTTTCCCGTAGTCGTGAACTACGGATGCTCTGATTCTCATTTCCGATGAGATACGTAGGCACGAGGATCCCTATCCTTGGCGAGCACACTAACAACTAACTTTCCCTTTCTCTCGCAACTTTGCGATCAAGATCAACCTGTTAACTGAATCTCGCCCCCGATGCGATCGAGATCCTTTTTGACCCGTAGGTCGAATTACGACTGCTCTGATTTCCTCTCTCTAGCCCGATTGAGGATACGTAGGCACGAGATACGATGTCTTGGCGAGCAACCTCCCCCCTTAGTTCGTGTCCGAACTACGTTGATTCTGACTTTCCCATTGCACGAGGGAATACGTAGGCGTAGGACGACGATGTCCTATCGAGTCACTTCTTTTTCTTTTATCCCCCATTTCTTCGTTCTTTCCCGTTCCTGTTCCTTTTTCTTTCCAGTAGCAGCGGAGCTCCAGATGATGGCACCCTTTGATGAAGACAACAAGCGTGGATCCCATCGAGTACGATGGACGCGTGGGGGTGCTAACACCTTCCCCTCGCGTAACCGACTCCCTTACCTGTTTCTCTTGGTCGCGAGACCATGCCTTTCCCTTCCCTCAGGTTTACGCAGTATTTCCTTTCCCTCTCTTGGGATAAATACACATTGCTGGCGACTCTGTTTCCGCGTCACTTTCACGTTTGTACCTGGATGAAAATTCCGGAAGCGACATATACTTATGATAATAATAATTATTTTATCTACAAACTAAAAGTAGTATTTATTTTTAAGAACAATAAGACTTTATATAAAAATAATATATTGTACGTCGAATATAATTTAATGGGTATGTATTGTTAAGTAATTAATTTTTGTTTACATAATTTTAGATACTTCTCAGAATTCTCAAAAATATAAATATTTGTTAAAATGTTTCTTTAATTAATATAAATATGTGACTACTACTCATATTTAATTTGTGCTAGTTTATTAACTAGGAGCAAACATTTGTTATCATGAGAATTTTATGATATGATTTTTTAAATATATAAACTATAATTAAATTTTAAAAAAAACATTCTAATAGAGTTTGAATTATTTTTAAGCTTAGAAATTATTGAATTGAAAGATATTAAAAAACACATGATTTTATTCAATTTAAATAACACAATAAAAAAAATCAGATGATATTGTATCCAATTTAATACAGGTCAACTTCATTGATTTTTTGATATTATAATTAATAATTTAAAAGAGTCTATTAAATATTAATAATAGAGAGTCTATTAAATATTAATAATAGAAAGATACGCGAAAATAATAGATCCAATTAAATTTTTATGTAATATTATGTGATAATTAGTGCTTATATATGTCTTTGACTTGCTTGTACGTCATGTATATTTTTTTTTTAACTTATATGATTCAAAAGTGCTAATCTTCAATATTGTATGTTATGAAATTTATAAGATGGCCTCGAGTAAAGATAAAATGGAAGGAATCAATTTTAAATGGTCAGATGATCCTGAGTATGAAAAGATTTTTTGTGAGCTTTGTATCAAGTTCATTCGAAAGAATGGGCGTGTATCATTTAAATGGAAAGAGATTAACCAAGAATTTGAAGCTATCATGAATCGAAAATGTCTAGTAAATACCTTGAAGAATAAGTTTGATACAATGAAGAAAGATTGGCGCATCTAGAGATTTCTGAAGTTTGGTGAAACTGGCTTAGGATGAGATCATGTTACAGGAAAGCTTAGTTGTTCAGATGAATGGTGGGATAGAAAAATTAAGGTTAGTTTATTATTAAATACTTCTAGTTAATTTACAATGAAAATGATTTAATATAAGATCTAAAAGTTAATATTTATTTTTTTTGTAGGAGATACCGGAGGCTAAAAAATTTCGTAATAAATCAATAGATCCTTCAATAGAGGAATATTATAATCAACTATTTGATGACAATTATGCAGGTGGGGATGAGGTTGTTGCACCCTCTGTGAATTCAGAGTTGGTTCAACCAGTGGAACATGTTAATATTGAGGAAGAGGATGAAGAAAATGGTGAGGAAGATAATCATCATTATGAGAGTGATGGAGCATATATTTATGCAGAATACCAACGTCATGCTTCTCAAGTGGAAAATTTACTTCAAGAAGAAAATTCTTTTTGGCCTGATTTTATGAATGAGGTGGATGGTACTCAATTTCCTAACCAAGGTCTTGGAGGTACACAAATACTTGACAAAGGTCTTGAAGGCACAAAAGTAACTGGTCAAGATGGAGGCACAAAAAGAGTTGCATAAAACATGACTAACAAACCTATTAAAGGAAATTATAAAAGAAAACAAACCGGAGGGGCTGTTAAACTAGGTGGTCTGATAGAAACCTTGATATCTCAATCTCATAAGGCATTGGAAATAATGCAATCTGATGGAAATGCAAGTAAAGAAATTAATGGTAGTTCTACAATTGCTACAGCAATGAGTGTTATAAATCGGATGGTTACTGATGGTGTTTTGGAAAAGGGTAGTGAATTGTGGTGCTTTGGGGCCTGTTTGACTAAGAATGAATCAAGGCGAGATATTTTTCTAAACAAGACAGATGACGAGTCTAGAAAGATATGGTTAACGTATATGCACTCCAAAGAGAAATGTTCTGTTAGTTGAAGGTCTTATGCATAATGTATTGTCAATCAGTCAGCTTAGTGACAATGGGTATGACGTTATCTTTAATCAAACATCCTGTAAAGCTGTAAGTCAAAAGGATGGATATGTCCTGTTCAACGGAAAGAGGAAGAACAATACTTACAAAATTAAATTATCAGATTTTAAAACACTAAAATGTAAAATGTCTTCTTTATGTAAATGAAGAGCAATGGGTCTGGCACACACGCCTTGGTCATGTTAGCTTGAGAAGAATTTCTCAGCTGAACAAGCTTGGTCTTGTCAGAGGCTTGCCAAATCTGAAGTACTCTTCAGATGCTCTTTGTGAAGCATGTCAGAAAGACAAGTATTCAAAAACCTCCTTTAAAGCAAAAAAATATTGTTTCCACCTCCAGACCATTAGAACTTCTTCACATTGATCTTTTTGGACCAGTGAAAACTGCTTCAATCAATGGTAAGAAATACAGACTAGTCATCGTTGATGATTACAGTCGTTGGACATGGGTGAAATTCTTAAAACACGAGGATGAGTCATATTCTGTGTTTGCTTCCTTCTGCACTCAAATACAAAATGAGAAAAACTGCAAAATCATCAAAGTCAGAAGTGATCATGGTGGAGAATTTGAAAACAAAGACTTTGAAAACCTTTTTGATTCACATGGGATATCCCATGACTTTTCTTGTCCTAGAACTCCACAACAAAATGGAGTTGTAGAGAGAAAGAACAGAACTTTACAAGAAATGGCTCGCACCATGATCCAAGAAACTAACATGACTAAGCACTTTTGGGCAGAAGTAATTAACACAACATGTTATATTCAAAATAGAATCTCTATTAGTCCTATCTTGAATAAAACTCCTTATGAATTGTGGAAGAATAAAATTCCCAATATTTCCTATTTTCATCCATTTGGATGTACTTGTTGTATGCTAAATACTAAAGAGAATCTTGGCAAGTTTGATTCCAAAGCACAGAAGTGTCTGCTGTTAGGATACTCTGAATGCTCAAAGGGATACAGAGTTTATAACACAGAATCACGAATTGTGGAAGATTCAATTCATGTTAGATTCGATGACAAGCATGACTCTGAAAAGTCAGAGCTAGTTGAAAAGCTTGCAGGTTTGGAAATTAGCTTCTCAGAACCTAAAGAAAAAGCAGATGAAGTCAAAGACCAGCAAGATCCTACATCTGATACCACTGATATAACTCCGAATACTCCTCAACAAAAGAAAAGAAGAATGTCTACTTCTCATCCTGAGGAACTAATTCTAGGTAGCAAGGATGCTCCAATCAGAACCAGATCAGCTTTCAGACCATCAGAAGAAACACTCTTAGGACTAGTGTCGTTAATTGAACCAGCTACGGTTGAAGAAGCTCTTCTGGACAAAGACTGGGTTCTGGCTATGGAAGAAGAACTGGATCAATTCGAAAAGAATGATGTTTGGGATCTAGTTCCAAAACCTAAGAATATTCATGTTATTGGAACCAAGTGGGTATTCAGGAACAAGCTAAATGAGAAAGGCGAAGTTGTTAGAAACAAAGCACGACTTGTTGCTCAAGGATACAAACAACAAGAAGGAATTGATTACAACGAAACTTTTGCTCCAGTCGCTAGACTTGAAGCAATACGGTTATTAATTTCATTCTCAGTAAACCATAACATCACCCTATATCATATGGATGTTAAGAGTGCATTCTTAAATGGTTATATATCAAAAGAAGTCTATTTCAAACAACCTCCTGGTTTTGAAAATTCAAAAAAATCAAATTTTGTCTTTAAACTCAAAAAGTCTCTCTATGGCTTAAAGCAAGCTCCCAGAGCTTGGTATGATAGATTGAGCAAATTTCTTTTAGAAAATTAGTTCACCATAGGAAAGGTTGACACAACTCTCTTCTGTAAAACATATAAGAATGATATTCTTATAGTTCAAATCTATGTTGATGATATTATTTTTGGTTATACTAACTCCTCTTTATGTGAAGAATTTTCAAAGTTAATGCAAGCCGAATTCAAAATGAGTCTGATGGGTAAGTTAAGGTACTTCCTGGGAATTCAAATAGATCAGAAACCAGAAGCCACTTACATTCATCAAAGCAAGTACACAAAAGAACTTCTAAAGAAATTCAACATGATGGACTGTAATACAGCTAAAACACCAATGCATCCAACATGTGTCATGAGAAAAGAAGAAATAGAAGATAAGGTTTTTCAGAAGCTTTATCGTGGTATGATAGGCTCTCTCTTATATCTAACTGCTTCTAGACCTAATATATTATTCAGTGTACATTTATGTGCTAGATTCCAATCAGATCCAACAGAATCTCATTTAACTACAATTAAACGAATTCTAAGGTATCTGAAAGGTACTACTAACCTGGGCTTGATGTATGAGAAAACATCAGAGTATACTCTTTCTGGTTACTGTGGCGCAGACTATGCTGGAGACAGATTGGAAAGAAAGAGCACATCTGGAAACTGTCAGTTCCTGGGGAACAATCTAATCTCATGGTCAAGTAAGAGGCAATCTACAATTGCTCTCTCTACAGCAGAAGCTGAATACATCTCCGCTTCTCTATGCAGTACACAAATGCTTTGGATGAAAAATCAGCTGGAAGACTATCAGATATATGAGAGTAACATCCCTATTTTCTGCGATAATACTGCTGCTATTTGTTTAAGTAAAAATCCAATTCTTCATTCTAGGGCTAAACACATTGAAATAAAACACCATTTTATCAGAGACTATGTTCAGAAGGGAACCTTATGCTTAAAATTTATTGATACAAACCATCAATGGGTTGATATTTTTACAAAACCCTTAGCCGAAGATAGATTTCTAAATATTTTAAAACATCTGAAAATGGAGTACTGCTCTGAATAAGGTTATTTCAGAGCCAAATGTGTTAGTCAGAAGAAATAAGTTTTTTTTAAATCATCAGAATCACTTTTGTGAGAAGTATCTCAGTTCTAATTAATTTCTCTTCTTAGTCAGTTCTGACGCGTCATTTATTTAGGAAATAATTTTTGCATGTGATTAGATTATATATAATTCACTATATCTATTCAAATCAAACGAACAACAATTTTCTTGGGAATGACTCAAAACTTTATTACAATTATTCACTTATCCCCTGTACGGTGTTTATCTCTTTAAAATTTCAAAAACCTTTCGTATTCCCTCTTTCACTCAAACGGAAACCCTAAAACCCTAATCGCTTTTCCTTCTCTATCTCTTTCAAACCAACTCAATCCTTGTTCTCATCCTCACCGATCCTAATGAATCACATTCAACAAGAAACTGTCAATTTCTTCAAAGAAACAGAAGCATCTTTGAATCCCTCCAAAGGATCATCATCATCGCCAGTAGTGTCATCTACTACTTCAACAATGTCTACAGCAATTGTGACAGTCACGCCATCTTCTTCACAATCTTCTAAGATAGATAAGATTCATGTAACTCAACGAGAAGCCTCAGTCACCTGTACTCTTCAGAATCTACTTGTACTCAAGGAACTATTTGCAGACTTTGAAAATCTTGCTGAAAATGGATTTAATCTGATCGATGATGTGAAAGCTCAAGGTTGGAGCAACTTTTTTGATAGGCTTAACGGTCCAGTTCTTGAAGCACTCATCAAGGAGTTTTGGAGACAAGCTATTTGTGATAAACTCCATGTCGTCTCCTATGTCTTGGGAAGAAAATTTGTCATCACAGAAAAATCAATTGCTGAACTTTACAAACTGGAATTTCTGAAGAACAAAATAGTCTATGGAAGGGTCAATAAATCTTTGTTCGTGAAAAAGGTAATCAACCCAACTATCTTCACCAACCATCAAGCAAATAAAATAGAATACAGGAGAGAAGACCTACATATACATCTAAAAATCTGGCACATGATCATTCTTGGTTGCATTAATCCAAGACCTTCATCATATGCTGCAGATTATTTCAATGCTAACTAGAAGTATATGCTATATTATTTGTTCACCAAGGAAAGGATGTGCTTACCCTCCATCTTATTTTATCATTTGAGAGATATGGTGAAGAAGACAAGAACAACAGGGGAACCAAAAAGTGATATACCCAAGTACATTCCTTTTGGAAGAATGCTTTCAGACATATTCTATGAAAGCGATATAGTGGACACTCTGGTTACAGAAGTTCAACACATGGAAGATCTGACAGCAACTCTTGGAGAGTCAGTCAATACCACAACACTCAGGCATATGAGAATAATTAATAAAGTAAGAGTGAAACCTTTTTCTGTCTCTGAGGACTTATTCAAACCCAGGATCGCAGTACCAGGTTATCCTACCTATTTTAGAAGTGACCTCATTGAAAAAATTGCTGCATCCATAGATGCACTAAAAGCACGAGGATATGATGTATCTGAAGTCAAGGAGGAAGAAATTGAACTTAACAAAGAAGAAGAAGAGCAAACTAAAGAGGATGATGAATCTGCTCCTGAACTAACTCTTGCAGAATCCTTCAGAAGGAAAAGAAAGCAAGCTACTGTTATTTCTGAGTCCCAGAAAAGAAAGAAGAATGACAATTCATAAATCTCCAAAACCACTACTCTAACCTCTACTTTAGCAAAAACAAGTAAGTCAATTTTTGATCCATCTGTCTCTAGAGTTGAATCAATTTCTACCTCATCTTCACAACAAACTATCTCCATTTCCACTTCACATCCACAAGTCAGTTTTGAACCTCCATCTTTTTTAATACCACCATCATCAATCTCTATTCCACAAATCTCCCTTTCATCAATCCAATCCTTAAAAATTCCTACATATACTCCATCAACAACCACCTCAATCATCCAATCAGACGTGCCTGTCTCACCAATGTCTTACACTTCTCATCAAACCACTGATTCCTCGACTCAACACTCTGATACTTCACTTCCATATTTTGAATCTCTAGAGATCGTCACCCCCGAATCTCTCATAGTCTCAGACACTCCAGAAGTGACATCTCCTACTGATCAATAAATCAGTAAACATGCTCCTACTGAGATTTGTTCATCTCAGCAAACACCACCGAATTATGCAAGGCCTGACCTTGCCTTAGTCATCTATACTAAACCACCTCCAACATCTTTTGAAGGATGCGCAAGCCAATTTTATAACAAGGCATTACGTAAGTTCGCGAACCTAAGAGCAGAACTTAACACTAGTACCAAGCTTTTGGAACTTGAAAGATCTTGTCAAAACTTCCAGAAATAGTTTAGCAATGAGCTTGCAAGAATTGTAAGCTTCTCAGATGTAACCATCACAGATGGAATTCAACGGGCAAAGGAAATAGCAGAAGCTGAAGAGCGGATCAGGATACTTAAGTTCCTGGATGCAAAGCAGAAAGAAGTTGAAGAAAAGGCTGTTGAGGAAGCAAGACTTCTTGCAGAAAAAGTTGCTGAAGAAGCCAGAATAGCACAAGAAGCTGAAGCCATGGAAAAAGCCGAGCAAGATGCTACAATTGTTTCTACATCTGATCCGACTATAAAGCGTTTGGAAGACGTAATTGGAGAAATCAGAGAAGAACAACAAAAGTTCAGAAATAACCTTGACGAACAAAAGACTGTCAATGCTAACCTTCAAGGCATGCTTCAGAAGATATGGGACAAGATGTCCTCTGGAAGCACCTAATTCTTATGTCTTTGTTGTCCTTAAGTCCTTAGATCTTTGTTTTTCACCCTTGCACCACTAGTCCTTTTGATCAATGACAAAAAGGGGGAGAAGTAATATAAATGTGATATTTTGATTCCATAGTCAAATCTCTGAAAAACACTGTTTACATGCTAACAGATAAAACTTTTATTTCTATTAGAGTGTTTTTCTTTTTCAGGTATTCTGATCCAAATCAAGCTTTATTAAGGAAATAAAATCAGAACTCTGCTGAAAAGCCATGATCTAGTAAAATCAGGGGGAGCCCCAAGCTCAGAAATTCATCAAGTCTAAGACTCAGGGGGAGCACTTCATACGAAGGATAAGCTATCTTTAGAATCTCTTATTCTCCTGCACTATATATATATATATATATCAAAATTGTGTCATCAAAATACATAGTTTTGTCATCATCAAAAAGGGGGAGATTGTGAGAACAAGATTTGGTTCTGCAATTTTATCTCTAAGTTTTGATGATACCAAATGAGTATTTTTGTATGAAAAATTTTGTACAACTAATGTTTGTTATTTGTGAGAATGTAACAAACAGGTTATGCTTCCATAAATTGGCGCGAACACAATGTTTAAAGTAAAATACTCCGCCTACACACTCTGATATAAAAGGAAAAGAGAACGGGTTCTGAAGATCTGAAGACATAGGTTCTGAGCGAACGAAGTCCAGATGCTAAAGTCCTAAGCTCTCTGAATCAAGGTTCTGAAGACCTAAATGAAGTCTCTACTCATGCTTCAACCAAATACTCTCAGAAGCCTCTGAAGATATAAAGACAACGCACAAAGCGGTTGAGGTTATGAAGACCAAGTGCTGAAGACTCTGAAGACGCTGCTCTGAAGATTCGAAGACTTAATAATCTCAAGAAACAAGCGATGTTTTCCCTTCTTACTCATGCTCGTAAAAAGCCTCTGAAGTTGAGAAGCCAAGAAGACAAAGCTACATAGTACAGCTGCACCTTAATTCAAGCGAAAATATCTTGGTGACTATGCAACGGTACAATCAAATATATTCTGACAAAAACAGGACTCGCAGCACACAAAAGCTACTATCTGTCCTCACGCTTCTAGCTGTCATCCTAGTTAAGCTATCATTATTACATTTCAATGGCTCTTTCTACACGGCTATAAAAGGAAGCAAAAGACTTGAAGAAAGACACACACGAACGCCATTGCAATACTCTTTCTATCTAAAATATTTCTTAAGTTATTCTGGTCGAAAACTTGTTTACGTTATCAGCTTGTATAGAAGCACTTATTTGTAAATGGAATTTTATTCAAACTTAGGTTTGTGTTCCTTGAGAAAGACCTGTGAGGTTGTATTTCTTGAGAAGTCTAAGTCGTGTGTCTTAGAGGTTGTTCCTTGAGTAAGACCTGCGAGGTTGTATTACTTGAGAAGTCTAAAACTTGTGCGTTTTAGAGGTTGTGTTAGTCACCAACGGTTTGGCTCGTGCATTGTACTGATTTGATTGAATAGTGGATTAAGACCTCGTTGAGAGAGGCAAAATCACCTTGGCGGGTGGAATAGACTAACTTGAGGGTTTCTCAAGTGAACTAGTATAAACATAACGTGTTCATCACTTGATTCTCAACAAAGGTCATTACATTAAAAGGAAGGGTTTTATAAAAAGAATTTATTATTTTTAAACAAGTTTATTTTTGAAAAACCAATTCAAACCCCCCTTTCTTGAGTTTTTCACACCTTCACAACTCCCCCCATTCCATTGCTTCTGACTTTGGAATAAAAGAATGCAGATATCTTCAAATATAGAGGCCGGCGATTGAGATCTTCCACCATCTGTCTTCAGTAAGAACTCCAGAACCCCATAAATTCCAGAGCTCTTCCATCAGAAACATATGCAGCGGAACCACCAAGGAACAAATTCAACTTGCCCTAATAAGATGTCAGAACATCTTACAGGACACCCTAACAAGAGAACTAGCCACTTCTCCTGCAGTTGTTGCAGAAGCTCCTCAACAACATGAACAACCACCGGGTTGTTACCTTCGATCCAGAACATCCATCCCATGCATTAATACCCTTGAGTATGTCTAAGTTGATTGATCTAATCTTCAAAACTCCCCTTTGTTTAAATGCCAGAAAGTATCTCCCAAAGATCTCATCCAGAAATAGACAGGATGCCTGCTCTGATACCAATTGAAATTCTGGCATAGCAGATAGCAGATATCCTAACACATGTCAAGACGTTGTTCGACATACTTATTTAAACAAGAACAGAACAGCAGACTGATACCTTGAATATCAGTAACTGCAGAAACACAAATGTTTCGACATATGTTCCAACATGTTAATCAAAACTGAACTGTAAATTGCAGAATGATAAACAACACAGAGTATGATGACCCAGTTCGGTGCAACTCACCTACATCTGGGGGATACCAATCCAGGAAGAAGTCTCCACTATCAGTAGTATAGTTTTATGTAAACAACCTCAGGTTTACAGTAAACACCCACGTTTACCTATCACTACCCAATGAAGACTTTATCATTAGAAGTCACATCTAATTGATAAGAGAAACCCATCTCACTCCCTAAATCACAACCTGTGATTATCTAACAGTTACTACCCAATAATTGTATCATTCCTATTGAAAGACACCCCTTCCAATACAAAGTTCAGTCAAGCATCCTTGACTAACAAGTTAACTTAGATTTGCTTCAAAGCTTCATCTAAGAACAATACACGATTCATTACCTACGGGTTTCTGAATCTGTACAAGTACCTATGTCTACCACAATGTATCAAATTGATATAGAGGGAGACTTACAAGAGAAACCTACGACTCTCAAAACCTAAACCCTACTTTACAAAATAGGATTCCTAAGTCTATGACGTCCTCTTTTTTTTCTGCATTAGGTATTGGTCTTCTTTTATAAGCTTCTGCTGAGTTAGGCTTTCTATCTTTGATCCTTGATCCTCTGCCAATCACGCCTTGAATCTTGGAACAGATTAAAACTAAACCTGCTGTAATGATCATGATGTCGAGTCATCATGCTGGGACGTTTCACTCGACATCTTTGGCCTGGGGCATAAATCTTCATGTTGGATCATCTTTTCCACCATTATGTTTTACCAAAATTTAGTCAAACCATTGGAGCTTTCAACAACAATCTCCCCCTCCAGATTGATAATTTTGCTCTAAAGCAGTTCAAAACAGGTTTCTAGAACTCTACACTTCTATGCGTCCCACCCACAACAATACCAAGGAAAATGAACGGTAGCTTACCTGAATTACAAGCCAAGAATTTGGATGCAACAGGTAGAAAAGAATTCTCCAACCCTATACGATATAGACAACTTTTCCAGAAATTTATTTTCAATATCGAAATAAGTTCAAAACCCCTCAATATAGATTTAATTCCCCAAAGATCTGACCACGATCCATCGCTTGCCAAGACAGTGTCATCAGTAAACTGAGCAAGGCTGATAGAATCTACCTCATTAATATGAAAGCCTTTGAATATCTCCTTTTTTAGTCTTTCTTACCAATAAAGCCAAGCCTTTAGCTACCAAAGTGAACAATAAAGGTGACAAAGGGTCACCTTGTCTAAGACCCATTGTAGCCTTGAAATCTTTAGTTGTGCCTCCATTTACCAATACAGACAAGAAGCAATTTAGTGCACCACATTGAATCCAATCTCTCTATTTTCTGCAGAAGTTCATCTCAATCATGACGCTTTCAAGGAAAGCCCACTCCAGATTCATAAGCTTGGGCGAAATCAACTTTGAATACCATACAGTTTCTCTTACACCTCTTTGTCGAGTTTAGAATTTTATTAATATGTAGAACACCATCCAACATTTGGCGTCCTTGGATGAATGCATTTTGCGTGTCCAATACCAAACTACCAATTACCTTGCTTAGTCTAGCAGCCATTATCTTAGAGATCACTTTATACACATAACCAACCAAACTAATAGGTATATATTCGCCCAACTTTTGGGGATTATCATTCTTTGGTATAAGCGCAATGAAAGACGACACTAAAGCTTTAGGAAGGTAGCCAAACTAATGAAAATGATGAATAACCTTAATCAGGTCACTACCAATAATCTCCCAGCAACGTTTTAAAAATACTAGGTCGAAGCCATCAAGCCCAGGGAACTTGTTCCCTTCACTACTCGAAATTGCCTCCAAAATTTCCTCAACAGAGAAAGGTGTTGTCAACAATTCATTTTCTTCAGCAGATAATTTGGTCAATCTCACATGTTGAGACACAAGCCACATCGTTCCACCTTCTTGAATTTAGCTTCGAAGAATTCCTTACTGTTAATTTTGATCAAACCAACATCCTCCAACACAACATTACCAGCTCTGATCACAAAATATTATTTCTCCTGCATCTCAACTTAAACATATAATGAAAGTACCTTAAATTTAAGTCCCCCTCCTTCATCCATTTGGTTCTTGATTTTTGTTTTATCATGCTTTCTTTGAGTTTCAGGTTACTCCATACCTTTCCCTGGGCGACACTTTTCACCTTAAGCACCTCCTCCGAAATGTTGTCTCCATTGAAGTCCATCTCATCCTCAATGGCATTAATTACTTTGACACCTTCAATACTTAAATCAACCCACCCAAAGATATTCTTATTCCACAATCTCAGCTTGTTTCTAAGTAATTTTAACTTTTCCCCCAAGATATGCGTAGGACTTCCCATAATCTAAACAGAATTCCAACTCTATTTAGCAAACTCCAAAAATTTAGGGTTCTCATACCAGCAATTGAAGACTTTGAAGGGTTTTGGACGCCAATTAGCCAGCTTACATTTCAACCAGACTGGCCTATGATCCGAGATATCCCTTACCCCGACTTACTGAGCAACCACGCCCCACTTCGAAGCTAACTCCTCAAATATTAGGATTCTGTCTAGCTTATTATTGCAGTTTCCATTTGACTTACACCAGGTGAATTTGTTTCCTATCACATGCGCATCTATCAACTCCTTAACATCAATGAATATGGAGAAATCCTCCAATTCAGACGATCTGATTATACCCTTCCCCATCTTTTCATCACTTGATTTTATGGCATTAAAATCTCCAGCCACTATCCATTCGCCTAAAGGAAATTTTCTTTTCACATCTAATATATCTAACCACAACCGCCTCTTATATGTTATAAGGAGTGTTTGTCTATATTGTGAATTGAAAGAAGAGATTTAAAGAAAAAAAGAAAATAGACTTAAAAAATAATATTAAAGTGGAGAAGAATTTTTTTTTCTCTTTTTTTTAATCGTTTGTTCATTTGTTTTTTATTTTATTTTCTTTTCTTCTCATTCATTTCCTTTGGCGAAACATTTTAACTTATTGTGGTCATAAAAATTGTTTTATAAATGGTTGTACTATTTTTTTGGAATTATGAGAAATTTTGTAATAAAATATGCTTAGATAGTTAACTTCCTAACTTATTCTGAATATTAATATTTTTTATTTTATTTGTGTAAATGAATTATATCATATAACTTGAATTAAAGCTCTTATTTAACCTTCATTTGCATTTTTAACCATATTGTTTATGATTTATCTTTAATTTTTATACTCACTGGCTGTTTCATTTGACCTCATTCAGACTCCGCAATAATTAATTTTCTATATATTTTATTTTTCAAATTAAAATGCTTTTATAATAACATTTTTACTTTATAGTCTTCTATATCCATCAATTTTTACACCCTCGCAAATACTAAAATAAAAATACTAACTTCTCTTCATTTTCATGTTAATCATTGTAGGCTTCTTATGTGTATGAAAAAACGGGAATTACACATCTCTCCTTTGATGCATTGCAATCAACTAATTCAATATCGTTTTTACCATTTTTGTTGGGATGCAAAGTAATTAGTGAATATTAGAGAAGTATAATATTAGAGAAGGAGATAATACGCGTACCGCAACCACTATACAACCAACATCTATATTCATCCATGGCAGTTCCATAGATATCTTAGGGTTAGGGAAAATTTTGAGGGATGATGAGTTTAGTCTTGGGGGGTTTGGTTTAAAGTCCTAATCTTAGGATTAAGGACCTTCCTCCCTCTGGGATTGAGCTATTGTCTCTCTACTTTCTAGTTTTAATTTACAGTAGATCTTTAGGGAGTGGTTTAAACATGAAGGTTAATGAATGGACTGAGATCAAACGTCACAACCCAGTGGAGCGTAAAACCAGAGTTTCTATTTGGGCTGAGAAGAGAGGTAAGGAGATGAGGGAGGAAGAAGAATAAACATCCTTCTTGTTCAGCGAGTTCCCTGATTCATATGAAGCTAATGACATGGCGAAGTTGTTCAATGAGTATGTGATAGTAAAAGAAGTATACATTCCGGCCAATAGGGATAAAAGAGGAAAAGTATTCGGTTTTGTGAGGTTCAGAAAAGTTACGAATGAGAGAACCTTGGCAGCAAAGCTAGATAGTATTCAAATATCTGGGAAGAAGATCCATGCTAATATCCCCAGGTTTCAAAGAAACGTAGGAAGAAAAAACCAAGAGTTTGGCAACCCATGGTTAAGGGAAGATAGATCTTCTTGTAAATCGTCTACTTTCTTCGTGGCTCGGTCGATACCCCATAGAGAAAGATCATACACTCAGGTAATAAGGAAACCCTCGCGTGAATGGATGGAAAAGAAACCAACTTTCGCTCATTTACAGTTCAATGTTGACGGTCCAGAACTCGACAGATTTGAAAAAGCCTTTGTAGGGGAAGTTATTAAGTCAGGTACAACCTATGGGATACAAGAAGCTCTTAACTCTGAAGGATTTTTTGGCATCAAAGCTATGTCGTTGGGCACTAACCTGTGCTTGTTAGAAGAAATAGAAGAAGGCTTAATAGCATCCTTGGTAAAAGATGAAGTTGAGTGGGTATCAAAAAGGTTTTTTGAAATCAAACTGTGGACTCCTGAAACAATTGATAACGAAAGATTAACATGGCTCAAATGTTTTGGTCTTCCATGCCACGCGTGGGGAGTACTCTTTTCAAGTTTGTGTATGGCCGAGTAGGAGAATTCGTCTGTTATGATATTGAAACTGAGAAGAAAAGGGCATTCGATGTTGCAAGATTCTTAGTAAAAACTAAATTTACAATGAATCTGAATGAGGTCTTTAATGTTGAAATAAATAGATTAATATTTCACATCAAATTGGTTGAAGGTTACCATGGCCCTAAAAGAGTGTAGTTATCCAAAGTTGGAAAGAAGATGGAAGATGGGGGATCATCGAAAGATGAAGATGAAGACAGTGACTAGGATTCCGTAGAAAGTTCTGATGAGGAGGCATACGATGTCTCGAGTTCCCAAGGAAATAATGATGATGTTAATATTCGTAGAGACCTAGAACTTGGGAGGAAAAATGCAGTACCAAGAAAAGTGTAAATTTAATAGCATCTATGAGGTGGGGCCTAGTGATAATAGCGCAATATCAGGAGAAAAGCAAAGTTTTGGAAATACGGTAGCAGGAAAAAGTGATGATAGTGTAGTGGCTTGCACGGTTTCTAGTGGCAAACCTAGGACTGATATGTTGAAAAGTCAAATGGATGGCGAAGTGACATCAAGGTTAGCTGGCGAGGCAAACATTGCCCCTAATCTGTGTGAAAATAATAGTGTGGGCCATACTACAGTTGGGCCGGATCTATAAAACATTCAGGAGCAGGCCCTTATCCCTATCAACAACTTTGGGCCCATTGGACCTGGTTCTAATGGGAGGAAAAAGAAGCTAAAACTTGTAAATGATATTTATGAGAGCATCAAGATAACTTACTCCCCCTCCTATTTCTCTGCTCTGATCCACTCCTACAACAAGTCTGATGTAGCAGCTAAAGGGGCTAGTAAGGTCATAAACAATGAATCATTGCGTAATGTTGAGGTCGAGGATAATCCATCTATTTTCTCAGGTGGCGCAACCCTTTGCTGCGATTCAATTACAGACTCTGATGTAATTAGGGGGAATGTCAGAATTCACAAGGCTTTAGAAGTAATCCCGGCTAGAGTTTGGAGATCAATTAAGGAACTAGGAGTTGAGGCTGAAGAGGATGATGAGATCTTCGAAAGGATCATCAGGGATCTGGAAAGTAGAGACAAAATCGCTTTTGAAGGAAGAAATGAGGCTGAATGCAGGGTTCCATGAATTGTGTAACCCTAAACATTTTTGGGTGTGGTTCACTCATTAAGAAGAGGAGGTTGAGGCATATTCTTACTGAAGGCAAAGCAGAGATTTGCTTTATCCAAGAAACTAAGATTAAAGACATGAAGGAGCAATTGGTAGAGAGTTTGTGGGGATCTAGTTCAGTTCATTGGTCTGCTTTGGGTTCGACTGGCCAAGCAGGTAGTATTTTAACAATGTGGAATAAGAAACCTTTCAATTTTTTATTCAGCTTTAAAGGCAGAGGATTCTTGGGTGTAGCAGGGCATTGGAAATGTGTTCTTTGTTATTTGGTAAACGTGTATTCTCTGTGTAACTTAGGAGAAAAGAGACTCTTGTGGGCAGACATCTTAGGGGCAAAACTCAAATATCCAAAAGGAGAATGGATTTTAGCTGGAGACTTTAATGCCATAAAAGCTAAGTCCGAGAGAAAAGGCAAAGGTAGACCGAATTTGATAGAGATGGAGGAATTAGTTATTTTTATTGAGGAAATGGAATTGGTAGATGTTCCAATGGTAGGAAGCAAGTTTACCTGGATAAACATAAGCGACACCTGTAGCAGTAGGCATGACAAATTTTTGATAACTGAAGAATTGATTTCGAAATGGAGGGTAGTCACTCAACAATCCAAAGTCAGAGATATCTCTGATCACAAACCAATGTGGCTGAAATCCAACTCAGCTAACTAGGGTCTGAAGCCGTTCAAATTCTTCAATACCTGGCTGAATCACCCTAAGTTTCAGAAGTTCGTGGACGCATAATGGAAATCTATAGCTGTCACAGGGAGTCCGACTTATATCCTATTGAGTAAACTTAAAGAAATTAGAAGCAAATTGAAATGGTGGAACAAACACATATTTGGATAGATTGATACGAAAATAGAAGAAGGCATCAAGAACCTAAACGAGATTGAATCCATCTTGGAATTGCCTGATGCTTCAATAACTAAAGTTCAACTTAGAATAAGAAGTGACACTATCAATGAAGTCTGGAACAAACTCAAGCATAAAGAAAGTATTCTTAGACAAAAATCAAGGATCAATTGGACAATGTATGGAGATTGCAATACGAGGCTATATCATATGTCAATTAAATAGAGAATGCGCAGAAATGCTATTGTGTCCATTAGGAATGAAACCGAACAAGTGAAGGATGTGGAGGGTGTAAAAAGGATGGTAGCGGAGTTCTTTTGCATCAAAATTCAAAAATCCTGGAGGTTCCAAACCATACCTGAGAATGATTGATCTTTCCAAATTGTCTGAAGCTGAAAACTGAAGTTTAATAGAAGCATTTTCACAAAAGTGAGATTGTCGAAGCCATTAATAGCTGTGATAGGAACAAAAGCCCCGGCCCTAACGAATTCAACATAGAATTCTTCAAGAAATATTGGAACATTGTTGGAGGTGGCGTTGTATCTGCTATACAACATTTTCATTCTTGCGGGCATTTTCCAACAACAATGGTATCATCTTTTATCACTCTCATACCCAAAAAGAAGCAGCCTATGGTGCTGGATGATTACAGGCCAATAAGTTTGGTGGGTAGTATCTACAAAGTAATTTCTAAATTGCTGTCTAATAGATTGTCTAAAGTTATTGGTAGGATAATCTCAAGCTCACAATCAGCATTCATACCTGGCAGACAGCTTTTGGATGATGTCCTCTTGACAAATGAAATTCTTGATATGGCAAAAAGAAGGAAAACACCTTGTCTCTTATTTAAAGTAGACTTCTCTCATGCATATGACTGTGTAAATTGGGATTTCCTCACTCAAATCTTGTAGGCAATGAATTTCAACGCAAAATGGTTACTATGGATGCGTGGGACAGTTATGAATTATTGGTGATCAGTTATGTTAAACGGAGGCACAACGAAAGATTTTAAAGCAAATTGTGGTCTCAGACAGGGAGATCCACTGTCCCCTCTGCTCTTTACTATGGTAGCAGAAGGCCTGGCTTTGATGGTGAAGCGAGCTAATTTAAATTTTATTCTGGGTGGCTTTAAATTCAACATTTCTGAATCTGCCAGTTTGGTGCAGTTTGCAGATGATACCCTCCTCAGTTGTAACGGAACTTGGCCTGACCTTTAGGGCCTAAAAGTTGTTTTGTGTGGCTTCGAAATCGTCTCCGTCTTGAGCGTAAATTTCTTAAAAAGTCGTATCATAGGTGTTGGTTTAGAAGAAGATTTTATGGAAGCGGCATCTCAATTCCTTATGTGCAGAAGAGGAGTATTGCCCACAACATTTATTGGTCTGGTACTAGGAGGGAATCATAAAAGGTTGGAACTCTGGAATCCGGTTATAAATAAGTTCAAATCAAAGCTCTCATTTTAAAAGGGTCGTATGCTATCAATGCGTGAAAGACTCACACTGATTAATTTTGTGCTATCAAACATACCAATACAATACCCCTTTTCTTTAAACTTCCTTCTGCGGTTGCAAGAAAACTGATTACAATTCAAAGAAGATTTTTTTTGGTCTGGTGTAGTGGACAAGACAGGTATCTCTTGGGTCAGCTGGGATGAGATATGCAAGCCAAAGCAACATGGTGGTTTAGGGGTGAAGAACATATTGGACTTTAATACTGCACTTCTGTCAAAATGATTATGGCGTTTCTTGGTCGACGATACTGTTATGTGGAGGCCTATCCTCGAAGAAAAATATGGATGCTTGAAAAGTATAGTAATGTTGTCTAAGGAATTGGATAGAGAGTCTTTAGAATCCTTATGATGGAGGGATATTATCAAGGTGAAATTCAGCAAGGATGGTGTTGGCTTCAGCAAAAATATCAGGTGCAAATTAGGAACATGTAACTTGGTTTCATTTTGGAAACCGCGGTAGGCTAGAACTCAAACATTATACACTTATTTTCCTAATCTTTTAATTGCCTCTCTCAACAAATATGCTGCAGTTTGTGAAATGGGAAATTATGTTGGTGAAGCTTGGGTTTGGAATAAACAGTACATTTGCAAGCAGTTTGCTTCAGCAGGTGACATCTTTCATACAGTTTGGTCAGAACTCGACTCATTCTTATTTGGTTTTCATCCCATTTTGGGTACTGCAGACTGTTTCTCTTGGGACTTAGAGAATTCCAAATCTTTTTTGGTTTCTTCATTTTACTCGTGCCTTAATGTTGCTGTCAATTCACGTGATATCGAGATTTCTTCCAAGACGGCGTTGGAGTTTATTTGGGCTTCCAAAAATCCGTTGAAAGCGAAACTTTTTTCATGGAGGTTGATTCTCCATAGATTACCTACGAGGCAAAATCTGGCTGCCAGAGGTGTAATCTCGAATATTCACGAAATGATGTGTATATTCTGCTTTAGAGTTGTAGAAAATTTTAACCACTTATTTTGTTCTTGTCCGCGAATTCAAAGATTGTGGGAGAGGGTGCCTGGTTGGGTGGGCGTTGGCTGGCAGGTGCATTCTAATGTCTGTGACTCGTTATTATCTTGATTTCTAGTGCTCTTTAGGTGCTGCGATAAATCCTCTGCATGTTTTATCTGGATTTTGTCTTGTTGGGTAATATGGTGGACTAGAAATCAAATTTTATACAATGACTTAGTACCAGACATTGAGGATATGTTCTTTTTTATCACCCATATTTCTTGGTGTTGGCTAGATGTTTGGTTCCTTAGTAAAAGGAAATGCCCCTACTATGATTGGTTTAAAAACCCAATTGTTTTGTCTAGTTAGTTAGTTGGTTGTCCCTCATTTTTTGGGATCTATACGAAGATGTTTTTGTAAATGGATCGAAGTACTCCTAGTACTTTCTTGAATATATTATTGCTTATAAAAAAAAACTAATTCAATAGCAAACCTTAACACATCATGGGAACATGAGTTCTTTTATTTATGGGGCACCTACCACTAGGACACTTTACTCTTTGTGATTTATTTCCACCTCAAAATGTATATATTGCATACTTAATATAATTTCAGTTTATTTCATAATTAATATTATATAGTTAGTATAATTTCAATTTATTACATATTTCACTTTATTATATATTTAAATAGGTAAAAATACCAAAACGTTTGATTGTGTATTTTGGCCGGATCGAACGATTTTTCATTATGTATTTGTCCATTTTTTCCCTGATTCTCATGAACCGTAACTTGTTTGATAAATTTGATTGCATATTCGTGATCAGCGCGAAAGACCAGTTCAAATGGTATATGAGTTTGCAATTTATTGTAACAGAGATTTTTAAAAAGGTCAACGAAGCAAATGTTACTTAGCATAAAGGACCGAAGCGTTACAAAAAAAAAAAACTTAAAGGACTAACTTGATATTTTAAAATAACTTAAAGGACTAAAACAGTATTTTTTCCATTTAAATATATTGAAAAATAGACTAAATTTCGTATGAAATTATATATTTAAATTATTTATATTTCAATATTTAGATATCTTTTGTATTATTTGTATCATTTGTATATTATTCAGACATCTTCATCATAACTCTTTATTTGCTAATATTATTGATCTTCTTTAAATTACACATGAACATTAACTAACATGTGACAATGGATTACATAACTTAAACAGAAAAAAAACTTAACACTACAGTAGGATTAATAAATAAGAAAAACATTAACACTACCAGACGCTTCTGGACCTTTCAACATCTCCATTATGTCATCAACAGATCTTAAAATTAGCTTAGCATCTAACTCTATCGGTCCCTTTGTTATCCTACGACGAAATGATCTCCATATTTCCTTCACATCTTCGTCGGTCTTCAACTCAATAAGATTGTATTTCACCCTCTTGTTAATATCAATCAAATCTTAACGAAACTCAATTTCTCTCACCTTTATGTGTTCGACATCAGACAACAATTCATGCAACTTGGACGTTAGGCCGACAAGAGATGTGGTGTCATCTGGAAGTCTGAACTCTATAGTAGGAGAAGTTCCATTTAAGTACACTACCGCCTTAATAAAAAATTGAGGAAGATGCATTTATTGAGATGTGTTTATCAAACAACATATGTGACCTCCTATTTATACAACTTTGCATGTACTCTGGGTCACACGAGTTGTCGGTGCAATCACAGTCATCCAAAACTGTCGGCAAAATCTTGATCATCCAAAAAATCAAACAAATAACACTACTAAAATTTTTAATATATTTAAATATATAATTACCATCTATCAATCAAAGAATCTGCCAACAAAAATATATTAAATTATTTATATTTTAATATAAATAATCTAATTAAATATATAATTTTAGTTTATTATTTACTTTCAATATTTATTATATATTTAAATATTAAATATAAACTGATATTATACTAACTATGTAATATTAATTGTAATAAACTGAAATTATATTAAGTATATAATATATAGATTTTATGATGGAAATAAATCATAAAGAACAAAGTAGTCTAGTGGTAGATACCCCCTTATACATGCTTAAGAGTATGGGTTCAACACCATTCGGCCATAAAAGTTTAATTTTTTACAACTTTCAATTTCTGGAGTTGTCTGACTTGACTTTTATGCGAGTTTTATAAAAAATATTAGGTATATCTATATATAGAGATTTGCTATTTTGACACAAAATTTAAAGAGAAAAAAGAATATGCACTGACAGTCTAAAATATTTTTACACAGTCAATCAATCACGGATGTGTATTCAGCCAAGTCACACGTTTAATTTTAAAATACTGATATGACATGGCAGAATGTTATAATTCTATTTGATGATGGTGTAAAACTAATTTACACTGACAGTACACTACTTTTAATCTCAAATTTAAAACCTACACTGTGTATTACTATTCTCAAATACATGATTTTTTTTTAATTATTAATAACTCTCATGAGCTTTTGTCCGTTTTTTAACACACATGTCGAAATATAAAACTTAATAAGTAGCATTGCTATTAAACTTTCTCTTTTTTTTATATCTTTTTAATTAAAACAACATTGATTAATTGTGCACAAAAAATTGGTTAATACAACTCAGATGTTGGTTAATGATTTCACATACATAAGAAAATAAAGTAAGTTATAAATAATACACTCTCCGTTCTAAATTATAAGTCACTTTATTAAAAAAATTTGTTCCAAATTATAAGTCACCTTACATTCCTAATGCAATATAAATGACATCTTCTCTAATATACCCTCAAATATTTATTATTATTTATTCTTTCAACTCTTTTAATTTCTCTCTCCTATATAATTATGAGGGGCATTACTGTAAAGTTATACATAATTTGTCTTTCCCATAAAGTAATAATTAAGTTTCTTAATTTGTGTAAAAAGTTTAAAACGTCTTATAATTTAGGACGGAGGGAGTATAAAGTTGGTCAATTGTGCATATCAAGTTGATTAATAGATCTTATAGACAAAAAAAAATGAAGTAGATTACAAGTAAAATAAGGTTGATATTGCTCATAAGTTGATTAATAAATTCACGTACATACAAAAATAAACGCATCCCATTCTTCAACATTACAAATTAATCTCTAATACATGTAAAAATAATTAAAAACAATTAGTTTACTTTATTTTATCCTTCACTTGAAACTAATTTAAAGAGTTAGATTAAAATCCAAATGGAATACAAAATAAATATGTTATACTATATACTAAATTAATGTGCACATAAAAAAAAGTTTAATGGTAGTGCATTGTCAGTGTAAAAAATTATTACATATACATCCAATCAAAACATTTTAAAGTGTCATATCATATAAATAATTTAAAATTTACAGACTGATTTGGCGGGATATATGGTTGTCATTGGTTGACAGTGTAAAAATAATTTACACTGTCAGTACATCATCCCTTTTTTCATAAAAAACGAAAAAATAAAAATAAGAGTGTTTATTACAAAGTTTATTATATAAATAATTTAAATTTAAATTAAATTAAATAAAAAATATCCATTTTATATTTTGATCCGTATGTGCACTTAAAAAAACGGATAAACGGGAAATACCCATTTAAACCCTATCTATTATTATGGCTTTATAAATTGGTCCAACAATCCTCTCTTTCATGCTTTCATAAAAAAAAAAAAATTCAACAATATACTTGTGCTACAATTAATAAATTATTTTTGTAATTATATAAATATTATCATTTTAATAAAACAACTATAATTAATATGATTTATTTAATTATAAATAAAAAACTTTAATTATTTTTCCATTTATTATTTATTTATTATAATAATCATCATAGTTAATTTAATTCATCCATTATTAAGATGTTAAAAGTAAAATAATATTTTGTAAATATACTTTTATACAAATTTTATTTTAAAAATGATATCTTAGTAGATTTACGGTTTATTCACGAATATTTTCTATTTGAATTGAGAATTCTATTCTCTATCAGAATCAATAGTGGTTCGAGAGTTTCTGACCTAAATTCTTGAAGATAAAATCTTTCCTAGTGCTATTGGAGGATGATGTTATGTCAATGGTAATTATTATTGTTATGTTTGAGATCTAGTTTGATGCTCTGACGGTGTTGTTTGTTAGAGTTCATTGGGTCTTGAGTCGATTTTCTTTCTCTTGCTACTGAGTAATTTTCTGTTCCTGTTTTTGGGATCTTGTGCACTCTTTGTATTTTTATGATTGCTTTTGTACACTTGTATGAAATTATCTCTGTCAAATGAAGTGGGAAGAAAACATGTGTACGTTTCTTTATCTTTAATTACACGTTGGATTTCTTTTGAAGAAAAGCATGCAAATAATCCACTTGTGGCATGTGAATTGTGTCATATAATATGCTGTAGCTTCTCACAACTTGCCTCCATGCATATCACTCTGCATTCAAACTGTGTGGTCCTAATTGAAGTGTTGCAAGTATATAGGTCCCTCGCATATTGTCCGAATAAGTAGTTATCATATACATAAAGACATGTGACATTAATTACACACCATAACTTTTGAATCTTACCAAATGACTTATCTAAAGTGGATTTCTTTGTTCACTCTACATGTGATGATGCCTTCTTCTGCCTATTTTTGTTTTCTCTTCCTCCCATTTTCCTCTTTATCACTTTTTCTTTAAATTTCTTTATTGTTTGATATTTATTTTAAAGAGATAAGTATATGGATTTTATTCTCGTGCATGGTGGTCACAATATATATATATATATATATATATATATATATATATATATATATATATATATATATATATATATATAATCTAAGTTATAATTAATTTAAAAACCATTCATATAATAGTTTTCTTAAATGACAAATATAAATAAATAGGAGAAAATTGTTGAGATATTAGATATAATCCAAGTTGAATTATGTGGTTCAAGTTCAAAGCTAATTAGGCTTTAGGGTTTGTTACTTAGTTTGTTATATTTGTTGCTTAGTAGTCAAGTCACTTAGGTGTATAAAAATAGACACTTTATAATTCAGTTTTATTATTATTCATTCAATAATATCAATCCTTATTTTCTTATTCTCTCTTTTCTCTTCTCACTAAAAGTGTCTCACGCACTAACAAATTGGTATCTAGAGCTCCGGTTAGATTTTTGATTGTGCTTTCAAGAATCTCACGTCAGAGATCGTGTTTTTGAGATCGTGGGTTGTTGTTGATCAATTGTAGCAAAGATGAATGGTAACGGAAATTTATCAAACTCCCTTCTAACTCTTGACGACAAGAATTGGCTTCGATGGAGAAAACAAATGCAATCTCTATTTGGCTTTCATGAAACACTAGAAGTGGTTACTAAAGGTGTTCATGCACTTGGTGAAGATGCAACCGACGCATAGAGAATCGCTCACAAGGATGCCAAGAAGAAGGATTGTAAGGTGGAATTTTACATTCAATCTGCGGTTGATGCAACTAATTTCGATAAAATCGCTCATGCTGAATCGGCGAAGGAGGCATGAGATATTCTTGTCAAGTACTATGAAGGAGGTGAGAAAGTCAAGGTTGTCAAGTTGCAAACTTTGCGAAGACAATATGAATTGTTGTCAATGGGAGAAAACGAAAAGATTATAGGCTATATGTCGAAGGTGCATAAACTCGTCCATCTCATGAATGGTTGTGGTGAAATCCTAACTGATAAGATGGTAGTTGAGAAGGTAATGCGTACTTGACCTCTCACTTTGATCACGTTATCGTAGCTATTCAAGAATCCAACAATCTTGAAACTCTAAAACTGGAAGATTTGGTTGGTTCGTTAGAGGAACATGAGATTAGGATTGTCGAAAGGAAAGAAGTTCAAGACTCGATACAAGCACTACAGGCTCAGTCATGGAAGAAGAATGGTGGTTCCAACAAGTTCAAAGGCAGAAAACAGTTTTTCTACCACACCACATCATTTCAGTTGGTCCAAGTCCACCATGCTCAAGCTCGTCTTCAACCTCTTGAATACTTCATTTTTTACTCCCTTAGTCAATAAATTCGCCACTTGGTCTTCGCTTCGACAATATCCCAATCTTAGTTTGCCTCCACTCACTAGCTCCCACAAATAATGAAACCACATCTCTATATGCTTGCTTCTTTCGTGTGCAATTAGATTCTTCGCAAGGTTTATTGCAGAAACATTATAAACAAGAAGTGAGGTAGCCTCACCCTCATTGCTACCCAACTCCTTCAATAGATTCATGAGTCATATAGCTTGACACACATATAATGATGCCGCAATATACTCGGCCTCACAAGACGAGAGTGCTATCACCAGTTCCTTCTTCGAACACCAAGAGATTGGTGTCCTACCAAACATAAAGATGTATCCAGCTGTCGACTTTCTATCATCCTTATCTCCACACCAATTAGAACCGGTGAAACCAACTAAATCTCCTTTTTGGTTCGTATTCGTTGCGGGAAAGAGAATTCCGCAGAAAAGAGTTCCTTTAATGTATCTAAGGATCCTCTTGACCGCTGCCAAGTCAGACACCTTCGGTCTCTCCATGAATCTACTAGCAATACCGACACTAAATGCCAAGTTCGGTCGCGTATTGCACAAATGCCACAATGATCCAATCAATCTCCTATATTGTGTTGGATCCACATCTTGCTCATCCTCACTCTTGGACAGCTGTAACCTTGCTTCACATGGTGTAATGGCCACATTACAATGCTCCATTTCACACCTCTTCAAAATCTCAAGAGCATATCTCCTTTGGTGCATGAGCAGACCCGTTTTTGACTTTTGGAACTCTATGCCAAGGAAATATGTCATGATACCAAGGTTTGTCATCTCAAATTCATCCATAAGTTCACTCTTAAAATTGGAAATACTCTTCTCACAGCTGTCGGTAATAAATAGATCATCAACATACAAGCAAAGAATGATCACTACGTCATTCACATTATTCTTCACATACACCCCGTGTTCAGGCACACACCGCTTAAAACCAATATCAATTAGAAAGCCATCAATGTGTTTGTTCCAAGCACTTGGAGCTTGTTTTAAACCATATAATGCTTTATGCAATCTGTAGAACTTCATTTCTTGATTCTTCATAACAAATCCGGGTGGCTGCTCAACATAAACCTCCTTGTCAAGTAAACCATTCAAAAATGCAGATTTGACGTGCATTTGATATCTCTCAATCGTTGTTGTTCGCAATGCCAATAACTAATCGAATTATTTCTAGTCTAGCCATGGGTGCAAACACCTCCTCAAACTCTATACCTTCATGTTGCAAAAATCCCATTGCTACCAATTGAGCCTTATGCTTGATTACCTCGCCTTTGGGAGTTTCCTTCATTTTATAGACCCATCGAACACCACTTGGCTTCTTTCCAAGCGATAAATCAACCAACTCCCAAGTACCATTTTTTTGAATAGATTCCAGCTCCTTCTTCATTGCAAAAATCCATTATGGATCGCTTAGAGCCTCTTCCGTGTTCATCGGTTCGGATTCGGCCATAAGCGCAAAGTGAACGGAATCACCATCATCATTGATTTCGTTGTCTCAGAATCTCTCTCATTCTTAGAGTCTTTGAGGTAACACCCTTTGTCTTGTTGATCGTCTAACATTATCTTCATTTCAGACCTCAATCAGTGGCTGCACGGCTGTTTTGGAACTGATTGGATCAGAAAAAACAAACATGATATCCAACCAATACCATCTCCTCACCCTTGTCGTCCTACTTCTTTCTAAGTTGACGGGACACATGTCGATGCGATATCGAACCAAAAACTCTCAAATGACTTAGATTTGGTTTGAATCTGGACCATACCTCTTCTGGTGTCAGCTTCTCAAGCTTCTTAGTAGGGCACATATTCAATAAATTGGTGGTTGTAGAAACCGCTTCTTCCCATAACTCCTTCGACAAGTTCTTTCCACTCAACATGCTTCGAACCATGTTCATAATCGATTGATTCTTTCTCTCGGAAACACCATATTGTTGTGGTGTATAGGGTGGCACCACCTCATGCACCATCCCCTATTGATCACAAAATTTCCCAAAGTCATTCAAAGCGTATCCACCTCCACCGTCCGTTTTGAGCACTTTGAGTTTTTGACCACATTGCCTCTCCACTAAGGACTTAAACTTCTTGAACACGTCAAGCACCTCATCCTTCCTCTTGATAAGATAAGTCCATAGCTTTCTACTAAAATCATCGATAAAATTGACAAAGTATCTATTGCCACCCAACGTGTCAACTTGCATTGGCCCACATACATCAGAATACACCACCTCAAGGTGAGTCTTGGTACTATGACCCATATCCTTGCTAAAAAAAGCCTTGTGTTGCTTTGCTTTCACACATTCTTCACACAACTCAGTCGAAATGTTGATGTGTGGCAGCCCGTTAACCATACCATTTTGTTGCAACGCTTTGAGATCTCGAAATTTGAGATGCTCAAGACGGTAGTGCCATAACCACTCTTCTCTACTTGCCGCTGTAGCTAAACACCTATGCTCTATAACTTTCAGCTCCACCTTGAAAGTTTTATTGGCAGCCATAGGAGCCTTAAGGATCAAAACATTATTTGCATCCACAACGCGCAAAACCTTGTCTTCCATGCGAATTTTGCAACCCCTCTAAAGCAATTGGCCAATACTCAAGAGGTTCCATTTAATTCCCAGAATGCACAAGACATCTTTGATAATAGAATGTCCACCGTTCTTCTTTTTTATCAAAACATCATCGACACCTTCGTCCGCAAGAGTGATATCATCTGCGAATTTTACTCTACTTTTCGTGGCTTGATTGATTTATACAAACTAATCCTTCCTACCCGTCATATGTGTTGAACAACCCGAATCCAAGTACCACTCCTCAATGTATTGGATTCCATCTCGCATTTTAACCATAACGTTTTCGTTTTCAAACTTTTCCACAGAAATTTCAGCAACTCTGCTGCATTTTTCTGTAGAATTTCCAGCACCTCTACCACTGCTACAATCTCCTTGTGTGATCATTACTAAGGGCATATTCTCCTCGTCTACCTCTTTCCTTGCAACCTTAGCTTCATCTCCTTTGGAATCTCTCTGTTTCGCACTACATTCCCTTGAGAAATGTCCAAGTTTTTGACAATTTCAACACTAAATTTTACTCTTGTCAACCTTTGGTTTTCCGCATCTACCGTTGCTTTGATCACCATTTCTATTGCAGCTGCTCTCACCCTTTTGCCCATCGAAACCTTTGAATTTTATAGATCTTTTCCACCCAAAATCTGGAAATTTTGTTTCCCTCTCAAAGCCCATTTTCCTTTCGATCTTTTACTCTTCTTGTTAAACCAAGCTTGGAAAGCGATCTCCGCCTTTGTCTTGTCGCTATTCCTCTCATCCATTCGTTGCTCATGAGCCTCTAGAGATCCTTGTAGCTCCTCTTTGCACATTGTCGCAAGGTCCTTCAATTCCTCAATCGCCATTACAATGTTGTCGAATCTTGGTGTTAACGAATGCAAAATCTTCGAAACAACATTCGGTTGCGTTGTAGTTTCTCCACATGACCTAATTTGGTTTACCAAACGAGTAATTCATGTAACATAATCACTTATCGTCTCCTTCTCCTCCATTTTGAAGTAGTTCGAATTGACGTTTGTGAGTTTGTAACCTCACCACCTTGGCTTTGTCAGCCACTGCATAAGCTTTTTCCAAGATCTCCCAAGCTTGCCTTGCCGAATCACAATCGTCAACTTTTTTCAAAGTTGTCACCATCGACATAAGAATGAATCAAGAAGAGTGCCCTGTAATCTTTCTTCTTCTCTTCCTTGAATGTAGCCTTCTGAGCATCTGTAGCTTCTGCCCCAAGTTGTGAAACTCCATTGTTGATCACTTCAAGAACTTCTTGGTACCTAAACAGAGCTTTAAATTGTTTGGACCACTTGTCATAATTATTTGAATCAAGAATCGGTAGGTTGGTGGGTATTTTATCGTTGGAAACGATATTCATCGTTGCAACGTATTAATGGATCATAACCAGTGCACTTGATGCCAAATGTTGGAATAAAGAACAACTCGATTGAGTTAACAATGGTGGAAATTAGAATTAAGGGATTTTAAATTGAGGCAGAAATAGTAGAGAGAGCTATTGAGGGTGAGAATTATAATTGGCATCAACCTCAAAATAGGAGCTTAAAAGGCTATTTATACAACAAGTACAAAAATTGGGTAAAATATAAAATAAAAAAAAAAGCTTAAAAACACAAAAAAGAAACGCCCAGTGTAATCGGTTATCATATTTGGGGTACCCGGTTACCACAAACCCCTTAACCACTATCTCTAGTGTAAAAAGCATGTAACTAGTTACCACATATCCGGTAACCGGTTACACCAACTGAAATGACAGAAAATAATTTTTCTAACACACACACACACACACACACACACACATACATATATATATATATATATATATATATATATATCAGGGCCGGTCCAACCCGCTTAGAGACCTAAATAAATTTTTAAAATGAGGCCTTAAAAATAAATAAATAAAATCAAATTTTATACTTGAGATGAGTTGAACCAAAAACCTAGGGGCCTCTCTTCTACCAACTCAATAATGAAATTTTATGTAAGAAAATTGTCATTTAAAATTTTATGACAACCCGCACTGCATGTGTTCTTCTAACTAAACTTTGAATTTCAACTCGTTATTAAAAGTATTGAAAATGTGTGGTATCGAGACAATAAGAAGATGATTCTTGCTATATTTTTAACAAATATAATCTACAGAAATTAAAAAACATTAAATCAAAGACAATATCATCTAGCAGCTATTAAATCTAGATGAGATATCATTCAGTTTCAGAAACTACTTTGGATAGTATGGCTTTTAAAGTTCCAACATACAAAAGTAATACAAGTATTTAGTTTCAACTACTTTGGAGTCTTGTGCATATCTTGTTACAATTTTGTCTTCAGCCCGCACACAGCTAGATAATGTACAGGAAAACCAAAAAATAAAAACCAATAATGATGAAACACAATTTGTTTCTATAATTGACACGTAAAATTTCACATGTTCTTAAACAAGCCACTTTGCATAACCTGCAACCATATTTCTTGAACCTGCAACCATGTTCTCAAATTCTACA
Organism: Lathyrus tuberosus; assembly: GCA_022829125.1. NCBI lineage: Eukaryota > Viridiplantae > Streptophyta > Magnoliopsida > Fabales > Fabaceae > Lathyrus > Lathyrus tuberosus. The sequence continues at coordinate 1,739,654 of JALAZF010000285.1, read as the reverse complement.
TTACAATTTGCTATAGCTGATCTTCAATTTTGAGATTTCCACTTCCCAAATTTTTCCTTACACTATGATTTCTTACTGTAATGGGATACACTCACCCTCATTTATATTGTTTACTGTAATGTGGTAGACATACAATCCTCAATAGATCATTCACGATCTAAAAAAAACCCACCTACATATGCCCATGATATGGGACAAGCTGGTTGCAGATGTTGGAAGACAAGTCTGTAATTTATTAAAGCTTGTTTTAGTCCCACATCGTTTGATTCAGGAAAACATTTACTGTTTATAATTTTACTTATACATTGTATTTTTAAATGAAAGGATACATGGGCCAAAGATGCTAGGCCCAATATACTTCTATAACATTTTGAGAAATTAATTTGAAAAAATAGAATTAAAAATAAAATAATACGGAAAAAAATAAAACTTAAAATTTTAAAAATAATAATGAAATTAATTAGATAAAATACGAAAAAATTTTTTAAAAAAATCCACGTGTAAAAAAATGACGCAAGGTGTGAAAATTTGCACAGTCAGCAAGCTATCCAATGCCACATAGGATATACCGGTGATACAACTTGTCTGAACGAAGACCAAGAAAAGGAAGCAAAATAAAACACCTGGGAAAGGCAAGAAACAATGCAGAATGATGCTTGATGTGCAAATGCAAATGCAAGTTTTCAAGGAACTATAAAGCAGTTTGCAAACATTAAGATAACACACTGGATATACCAAAAATCTCATTTCATTAATATTGAAAGAATTATAAATTTGAAGTACGGTTTCATCAATCTTACAACACAAGAGCAAATGAAAGCTAGTTCTAAGGAATCGTGTCTGAAAACGACCCAACTCTGAGCTGGTACTTCTTACAAAGCCTCTTGATTTATCTTACACAGCTGATCTTCATGGCGTCTTTTTCTTTCACGAGTCGATCCACAATACCCTTCCAAGAACCGGAAATAGGAAGATGAGCAGATGATGAAGTGCTAGAGGAAAATAAATCCTCTGGCTCCCTTGATCTCTTCATGACACTTCGCTCGAGAAACTCAATAAAGACTGACACACCCACAAGATAGGCATAACTCCTTTAAGGTTTGCAATAGCTAATAATCTGGGAAAGTAAATCAACGATGCAACAGATCGTAGAACTGGACCAAGGTATTAAGAATCCCCTTTTCAACATTAGTCCTCTGAATAAACAAGAGTTTCCCAAACAGCCTTTGAAATCCACAGGACTAGATACCAAAGATCCAAGCTTTCTCAACTCTTGTAAGTCAAGACTCGTGAAGTGTGATTCTTAGTGTTACGTCTTTCAATATCCATGATTCTCAAAAATTTGCGATATTTGCAAAAAGAATCTCTAAGTTCCTTGAAAACTGAGGAAAAAATTCCCAAGAATGCATGAATTCATGTATACAGCAACCACAAACGAGATCACACAAAGTACACGGGTTCAAAGGTTCCGAGTCACGAGCATGGAGCCAAGGGTTAAGAACCTCCCACAATGGTATGTACTAGGGTTATATCACCTGTAGAACAAGGTTCTAAAAAGTTCCCAGAGTTTTAGATCCATCTTTCGAATATTATTGGCTTAAACGACTACTCGTCAGCCAATAATATTCTCAAGAGAAACTCGTCTGAGTGTGGTATCGCGTAACAACCAATTCAAGTCTACATCTGAATAGCCACCGCACCACGTCCTAATAAGGCCAAGATAGGTTAAGGGTTCTACGGTCCTCAGCTTCTCAGGTTCCCAGATCAAAAAAGTAATGTCATTATGACTACTCGTATAACATCAGTAATTCCAAAGGGGCCTCCACTGAGTGGGGGATCTCAAGTCAGCTTAGTAAGGACTACTCTACGTAAGCTGAACAAGACTATACCACCCTTCTATCATAAGTGCACTCAAGTCCGGGTATAGGACTTATCTCACCACACAGATCACCAAGCACCCTGACAGAACAATCAATAACAAATAAATCAAACAAAAAGCGATAAATAAATCAAAGTAGGCTAAACCCACTAAGAACCAGAGTCCCTAACAGAGTCGCCACTTTTCTGTAGCGGGGAAATTGTGAGTATAAGCTATTGGTTAACTTAACTCATAAAAGGAGAGTCACCACACTTTTATTTTACCCAAAAAAGGAAAGGAAAAAGAGCGAACAAAACCAAAACAAGTTCTAAACAAGAACAAATAGAGTCTAGGTAAGGGGGTTGGTTACGTTAAGGGAAGATGTTAGCACCCAAAACGTCTATAGTACTCTATAGGAACCCTTTGAAATATCTATTGCTTTTGGTTTGAAAATGGTTTGTTTGAAAGAGATTGGGGAGATGAGAAGAGAAGTATTTTTTAAGATTTTTGTGTTAGGAGAGATTTATCGCCTCATGCCTACGTACCCACGAAGTGCAATGTAGGATCAAAACCTCGTAGTTCGTGGTACAAATAACAAAAAATATTGGTTATGATTCATTTTATCTTAAAAAGATAATCTCTCATTCTCAAGAGAGAATACTCAACTAATTACCCAAAGGTATTCGAAAGACGCATTTGCATCACATTATGATGGAGGATTTTCTTGGATTACAATCAACAAGACTATCGCTTCAACATCTAAGTGGAAAATGGCCATACTTTACACAAAATACCATGGTTAGGAGCTTTACATCTCAACAAAAAAATGACTCATGTCTAATTCTTTTTGAGAAATTTAAAAGAAAAAGGTGCATAAAAAGTTTGGATGAGTTTTTGTATTTTTTATGTTTTTTTAAAATGGTCAAAACATGATTAACATTGATTGACATTTATTAGAGAAAACAAAGTTTGAAAATCAACTTGACCAAAGTCAAGGTTTTATTATGAAAACGGTTTTGAGTTTGGAAACAAGAAGGTTTTGAAAAAGAGAGGAGATTTTGAAAATTGAAGAAGGGGTGGAGAAGAAGTGACTATCTTATTGCATAAAATAAAAGCTAAGGTAAGAAAGATCTACCCACATAGAGGCACTCTTCAAAGCATAATAAGACAAGAATTTCATCCTTTTGAGCCAATAAGAAAGCCAAATAAAAGCTAGAATACCAAACTCCATGATAATCCAAAGCATAAGGGAGGGAATCCTAATTCTAAGTCCATAAGTCCATAATCGAGCCAAGAAGTCTAAGAGTAGAAATCCTCCAATGCAAGGGATAGTAGCCATAGTTCAACATTAAGAGCACAAGTCTTTTAGTGGTTTAATCCTTTATTAATGTTTTTTTAGTCCAAATGGACAAAAGAAAAACAAAAGCACAAGATAATATGGTCCAAATGGATAAAAGAAAAATGAAATAAAAATAAACAATGGTTCAAGTGGACAGAGGAAAAATTGTGGAAGCATAAACAATGATATGATATGATATAACGACATAAAGCATATAAAATAAAGAGAGATAGGGAGCGAGAAGGAAACATAAAGGTAAGGTTAAAAGTTAGTAATTAGTAGCACAAGGCCCTAGTGCCATAAGCCTTCAAAAGGTAACACCGATTATTCCGCCTTGCGTCTTGAACTATAATGATTAAACAATGTACTTAGGTCAAGGTTATGGAAGACTTGTCAGAAGATTGATAGAATCAAAGCCTCTACGCAACAAGCTTCAAAGATTATGAGCCTAATACAAAAGATTAACCATCCTTGGGCTTACACAACCAAAAGGTTTGGGCCACGAAAGATTAAGTTCCGATCTGGAGGAAGGTACAAATGTAGCGCTATGTTAAGCAATCGCCAAGTGACTTATAAAGAAGTCACCCAACTCGAGGCTGGTCAATAGTGATCTTTATGCTAATGCATGCTAGATGAACGATATGTAAATCGTCATCCGAAAGCAATACCGCACGAAAAGAAAAATAGGTGACGATCTCGTCTTGATCAAGAATTCAACAAAGAAATTCTAAGATCTATAAGACTTTCATCGATCCAAATAAAGGAGAAATAGATGAAGAGAAAGCCAAATTAAACCACAAAATTATGTGATCTAAGGCTAAGAACAAAGGGAAGGGTTTAGAAATGAAGAAACAACCAAAACAGTCCCAAAAATAGGTGAAAAACACCATTCTGCACTGTGCAAATCGATTGCACCAGTGTGCAAATCGATTGCATAGCAGAAAAATCAGCAATTCTTAGGCAAAAAATACACTGTGCAATCTATTGCACAGAAATGCAAATCGATTGCACACTGACAGGCAGCACTAAAATCAGCATTTAAAGGGAAAAACCATGATCAATCATTTCTCCAAACACCTCATGATCTTGGAATCAAAATTGCACGAAATTTTAAGTAAAACAACAGTGAAAAAGAGCAATTAAACAAAATTACAAGATCCAAAGGATCAAGTAACAAGGATCTCCAAATATCTACATTATGGAAGATGAAGATGAAGCTTCAACAATGGTGAGAGATGAATTACCACTTCAAATCTGAAAATTCCTTCAAATTGCTTCACGACCCACACACCAAAGTCTTGATCTACAAGAATTAATGAAGAAAACAAGTTTGGATGAAGGTTTAGCTCAAAGTTGAACAAGATTCAATGTGAATTCTTGTTAACTTTCAAGAGAAGAAAAGTGAGCTTTGGTGAATTTTGTGGTTGTGAAGAGAATTTGCAAGAGGTTTGTTGACTATCAAAAGCTTGTGAAATGAATGAAATGAGGCCTCTATTTATAGGATTTAGGCTTATAAATTTTGGTGGTTTGGAAACAAAATTAGGCTTGGAATTTGAATTTTGGAGGAAAAATCAAGATCAAGTGGTGATTAATGAGGGTGTATGGTGGGAATTAATTGTGATTATGTAGGAGAATTATTTTTGGGTGATCTAGAATATTCTCAAATGATGAAATTGGTGCCAAATGCCTCAAATTTTGAAAAACGTTGATTTTGGTCAATTTTGTCCTTGTGCAATCGATTGCACTGTAGCGCGAATAGATTTCACTGCTGAAAACTTCAAAATCTAGGCAAAAAATGCATAGTGCAATCTATTGGACCAATAGTGCAATCGATTGCACAGTTGAAAAACTTGAAAAATGCCCTGTTGGCCGGATTGTTTTGGCTCTGGCTCGACTCTTCTTGCTTGTCAAAAAAGGCATGGAAATAAACACATGAACCTTGGAGTCTCTTGAATAATAATCAGTTAAATTTTGGGAACTCTTGATCAGATGATTTTTGAATTGTTTGCAGATCAACTTTGACTTTGTTTAGATGAAATTCATTCGAGCTGAGGAACTGATTTTGATATCCTTGATCCAAATTCTTCCTGAAAAAGTTAGTAAAGGGAAAAAACATATTTTTTGGATTTTAATTAAGGGTTAGTAAATATAAACAAATATAAACATCAAACAAACAAGAGAACAGAGGTGCTTGGCGATCTCACTCAAGAACAAACCTTCAGAGGAGGGCAAGAGAACCAAAGCTTGTGATCTTATTTGTGGTATGAGATGCAAATGACATGTGGGATCTTAGGGGTAAAAATTAGGGTATTACAATTGTGTGATTGATTTCGTTTCTTGAATTCGTGTTGAATTTTTTATCAGAATCACATTTCTTGATTCTACGGGATTGGGAAACACTAGTGTTTGGTGAGATCTAAGTGAATTGCAGAAGGTTGAAGATAAACGGAAATGGTAATCTGAGTACTAGCTTCAAGTGTTCGATGGCAAGAACTGGAATCAGTGGATAATTCAGATGTGTGTGTTGTTTGGCCCTCAAGATGTTCTTGATCTCGTCAATAACGGTTACATTCCGATTGCATCCGGAAAATGCAACAGATGCGTAAAGGAATGCTCAGCATGATCTGAGGAAGAAGGATCAGAAAGCGTTGTTCTACATCCATCCGTGTGTGGATGCGAATGTGTTTGAGAAGATCGCTGATTCAACGACAACAATGGTTGCGTGAGACATGCTATTATAGTGAAAAGGCGAAGCTTTAGTCTCTACGTAAGCAGTATGAGAATCTCAGCATGAAGAACAATGAAAAGGTACCTGACTACATCTCTAGAGTGATTCTGATCACAAATGAGATGAAGTCGTGTGGAGAAACTCTCCCTGAAGAAAAGATCATTGAGAATGTACTTATATCTCTTAATCCTCTGTTTGATTACATTGTTGTAGCAATTGAACATTCTAAAGATCTTAGCACCATGAGAATTGAAGAGCTACAAAGCAGTCTAGAGACACATGAGTTACGTCTGACTAAGAGAAACTCTGAAATAGTCGTAGAGCAAGAAACTCTGAAAGCAGCTTCTGGTAAGAAATATCAAAAACAGGCATGGTCAGAAGCCATAAAGAAATATGACGGTGTTCAAAAGTCAGAAACTTCAACTTCTGAAAGGCAGAAGAGTGCACAAAAGGGGAAGGAGAAGTATGACAAGAGGAAGGTTCATTGTTACTGTTGTAAGAAGTTTGGCCACTTCGCTTCTGATTGTTGGTCAAACAAGGAAAGGAAATCAGAAAAAGAAAACATAGTTAAAGAAGATTCTGATGATGAACCCGTGCTATTGATGGCTTCTGAATCTGATAGTGCATATTTGGTAGACTGGTGGTATATAGAAATTGGCTGCTCAAATCACCTAACTGAAAACAAACAAAGGCTGGTTGATTTTGACTCTAGAAAGAGGACAAAGATAAGATGTGCTGATGATAAATACCTTAATGCTGAAGGTATGGGAAATGTCAAAGTCAAGGTAAAGAATTGTAAAACTATTATGATTAAGGATGTTTGGTATGTTCATGACATGAAAAGAAACATGATGAGTGTAGGTTAGCTCATTGGGAAAGGTTTCTCAATTACCATGAAGAAGAATCTCTTGAAGTCTTATGATTCAGATCAGAAGCCAATTATGCAATTTGAGCAGGAAAGCAACATAGCATTCAAGGCGAATGTGGAGACAGCTGAAACTAAATGCTTTAGTGAGAAGGAACTGAAGGTGACAGTGAGCTATGGCACAAGAGATTAGGGCGTCTTAATTTCAGAAGCTTAGGGCATCTGAATTCTAAGAAGCTGACATATGGCATTCCTAAGATTGTGAAGCCTGAGAAGTCATGTGAGATATGCATGAAAGGCAAGCAACCTAGATTTCCATTTGCATCAGAAGTAGCCCCAAGAGCAAAGCATGCTTTGAGAGTAGTAAATTCCGATGTTTGTGGGCCATTTGAAGTACCTTCACTTGGAGGAAACAAATACTTTGGTTCGTTTATAGATGAGTTCACAAGAATGACATGGGTTGAACTCAACAAGTTTAAGCATTAGGTGTTTGCCGAGTTTTAGAAGTTCAAGGTGAAGGCTGAAAAACGAAGTGGTCAGAAGCTGAAAGATTCTTAGAACCGATGGTGGAGGTGACTGCTCCATACACTCCTCAACACAATGGTCTTGATGAAAGAAGAAATAAAACTTTGCTTGATATGACAAAGAGCATGCTGAAGGAGAAGAAACTCCCTCACCCATTATGGGGAGACGTTGTTGCCACTGCAACATATGTTCTCAACAGGTGTCCAACCAATAAGCTAAAGGAAATCGTTCCTTTAGAGAAGTGGACTGGAGATAAGCAAAGTGTGAACCATCTGAAGGTGTTTGGTTTTGTTTGTTACAAACTTGTTCCAGATGCTAAGAGAAGGAAGTTGGGTGACAGAAGCAAAGTCATGTTGCTTTTATGGTACCACAGTATGGGTGCTTATAAGCACTAATGTCCTAGCACTAACAAAGTTGGATTCAACAGAGATGTCATTGTGAAAGAATCAGAAGCGTGGGATTGGAACAAGTCTCAATCCAACTCTGGTGTGGAGTTAACACATGAGTTAACTTCTAAAAATATTTCAGAATCCGAAGGTTCTGAAGATGATTCAGAATTAAAAGATGATTTTGAAGACGACCCTGAAGCTGAAGAAGACTCTGAAGGTGAGTTAGAGTCTGAAGGCGAGTCTGACTCTGAACGTGAATCTGATTCTAGTCCAGATTCTGATGATGACTCAGACTCTGGTAAAGATCCAGACTCTAAAGGTGGTCATGCCTCTGAAGGTTGTACTTTTGGGGTTCCAGAATCTGATACTATTCCAGCGCCCGAAGAAGATTATGAACATGTTCAAAGGCCACAAAGAATCAGAAATATACAAAGAAGATTTACATAGTTTGACATGTTGTAAGATACTGAAATAAACTCTGAAGGGGAAGTCATTAAATGTTCCATGTTAGTAGACTTTGAACCAGTTAGTACAGAAGAAGCTCTCAAGAAGAAAGTTTGGTTGAAGGCCATGAAAGAAGAACTTGAGGCTATAGAAAGAAACAAAACTTGGAAGTTGACTGAGCTTCCAAAGAACAAGAAAGCCATAAGCGTCATATGGGTTTTCAAGGTGAAACTGAAGCAATATAGATCAATTGGCAAACAAAAAGCAAGGTTAGTAGCAAGACGATTCCTACAGAAATCTGGGTTAGATTACTTTGAAGTGTTTGCACCTGTAGCGAGACATGATACAATCAGACGGGTGAATGTGATAACTGCTAACATGTATTGCCCTCTGATACATTTGGATCTGAAATCTGCATTTTTGAACGATCCATTTCAAGAAGAGGTATACGTGTCAGAACCTCTTGGATTTGTGAAAAAGAATCAGGACGGGATGGTGTACAAGTTATATAAAGCGTTGTATAACTCTACAGAGTTCAATAATTACTATGAGGAGAATGAAATTGAACATGAGGTGACTGCTCCATACACTCCTCAACATAATGGTCTTGCTGAAAGAAGAAACTGAACTTTGCTTGATATGACAAGGAGCATGCTGAAGGAGAAGAAGCTCTCTCGCCCCTTGTAGGGAGAAGCTGTTGCCACTGCAGCATATGTGCCCAACAGGTGTCCAACAAAGAACTGAAGGAAATTGTTCCTTTAGAGAAGTGGACTGAAGATAAGAAAAGTGTGAGCCATCTGAAGGTGTTTAGTTCTGTTTGTTACAAACATGTTCCAGATGCTAAGAGAAGGAAGTTAGATGATATAATCAGAGTTATGATGCTTGTAGGATATCACAGCACAAGTGCTTATAAGCTCTACTATCTTGTCACTAACAAGGTTGAATTCAACAGAGATGTCATTGTGAAAGAATTAGAAACGTGGGACTGGAACAAATCTCAATCCAACTCTGGTACGGTGTTAACACCTGAGTTAACTTTTGAAGAGAATTCTGACTCTAAAGGAGAATATGTCTCTGAAGGGGGTTCTGCCTCTGAAGATGAGTTAGAATCTGATGGTGATTCTAAGTCCGAAGATGAGTCAGAGTTGTTGAATGTAGAATAGGGTAAGCAGCAAAAATAATTTATTTTTGGAAGAATTCCCTCCGGGATTTATGTCGTGTCCACAGAGATCGGTTCGAGGGAAAGAATGTCGTTCGACAGTCTCTCGCGTTAATGAGTTTGGATTAAAATGGTTTCAAACAAGAAAACAGAAAAGTAAACATTAAAACATAAAACGAATTCATTATTCAGCAAGACAAACTTATCCGGCATGCACATAATCGACTCCTCACAAACTTAAACTTACCGACCAGTTATACTCAACCTATAATACTCCTCAATATCACCCAGCATCGCTCACAACAAAGGTTATGTCTAACGCAAAGTTGAGAGAACAACCGTGTTACCCTCGCCGACACTCTCGCACGCGACTCAAGGCACGGAGGCATTAAGCTTCGACGCCTATTGAAGATTGTTAGCTCTTAAATCTATCTCTAGAGTCCAGAAACTAACAGATAATCATCCTTAATCGAAGTTTACGAGGATTATCTCTAACGCAACTCAAACCCCGCGCATAAAGAAAAAATCAGAGACAATCACCAATAAAGATTTGTAAAGTAAGTTTTATACAACGCCATGGGCGACAAATATACATGAGATCATAGTCAATACATATACAAAACCCAACAAAGAAGAAAAACACAAAGAAGAAGAGAAATGAACCAAACATCTCGCGGTTTGTCAGAGCCGATCGACGATCAATCCACCCCGGTTCATCCGTATGCAAGCTTCCATGTTGTTTTCTAGCTAATCCTATTAAAAAATGAAGTTTGATGGAGTTGGGATCACAAAACCCCAAAACCATAACCTAAAAAAATGAGTTTTTGGACCTTATTTGGTGTTTTTTTCCGTCCAGTACCGCCCGACGGTGTTTTGGGCGCCCGGCGCTAGCCAAAAATCATAGAAAGCTACTGGAAATTCATTTTTCAATTTTTTCTACCGCCCCTGCACTGCCCCGCGCTACAGGGGCGCAGCACACCAGAACAGCAGAAAAATTCTGCACTGTTTTATTCGTAACTTTTGAACCATAACTCTGTTTTTCGCCCGGTTTGAAGTGTTGGAAAGCTTATTCGATGCTCTATACAACAATGGAAAAATTCCATTGCTAGAATACCTACAAAAATGAGATAAAATCAATTAAACTCAATGATATTTATAAGAAAATGCAATATACACACGAAAACGTAAAGTAAACGTATTTACACATAAAGTGGGGTTTATTCAACCAATTTTAACTCAAAGTTACGATAAGTGCAACAAAACTTATATACAAAAATAGGTACAATTTGCACTTATCAAGAGTCTGATAGTAACTCTGAAGCTGAAGAAGACTCAGAAGGTGAATCTGATTCTGATCCAGATTCTGATGGTGATTTAGACTCTGGCGGAGATCTAGACTCTGGGGATATTTCAGACTCTGAAGGTGGTCATGCCTCTAAAGGTGGTAATTATAGGGTTTCAGCATTTGATACTGTTCTAGCGTCTAAAGAAGATTCAGAACAAGTTTAGAGGCCACAAAGAATCAGACAAATACCAAGGAGATTTGTAGAGTTTGACATGTTACAAGATACTGAAGTAGACTCTAAGGGAGAAGTTATTGAGTGTGACATGTTAGTAGACTCTGAACCAGTTAGTTTTGAAGAAGTGCTTAAGAAGAAAGTGTGGCTGAAGGCCATGAAAGAAGAACTTGAGGCTATAGAAAGCAACAAGACTTGGGAGTTGATTGAGCTTCCAAAAGAGAAGATAACCATCAGCGTCAGATGGGTTTTCAAGGTGAAACTGAAGCCATATGGATCAATTGAAAAACACAAAGCAAGGTTAGTAGCAAGAGGATTTCTACAGAAACCCGGGTTATATTACTTTGAAGTGTTTGCACCACTAGCGAGACACGAGACAATCAGAATGATGATTGCGATAATTGTTAACAAGAATTGGCCTCTGATACATCTGGATGTAAAATATGCATTTTTGAACGGTCCATTGCAAGAAAAGGTATATCTGTCACAACCTCTTGGATTTATGAAAAAAAAAACAGGAAGGGGTGGTGTACATGTTACAAAATGTATAGATTGAAACAAGCTCCTAGAGTTTAGAATATGAAAATTGATTCATTTTTCAAGCTCAAAGGATTTTGAAAGTGTGAGATGGAGTATGACATTTATGTACAACATACTTCTGAAGGCAATATTATTTTGGTATGTTTGTATGTTGATGACATATTGCTAACAAGGAGTTGTGAACATGAGATAACTAAGTTCAAGAAGGTGCGGATGAATGAGTTTGAGATGACTGATCTACGAAATATGACATATTTTTTGAGAAAGGTATAATTTTGCATCATTTGAAGTATGAATTTGAGCTTCTGAAGAGATTTAAGCTGCTGAATTGTAAGGTTGTTGTCACGCCTTCAGAAACAAATCACAAATTGGATTCTGTTCCTAAGGGTGATGGTGTACATGCTACAACTTTCAAGCAGTTGGTTGGCTCTCTGAGGTATTTATGTAATACCAGACCTGATATTTGCTATGCAGTTGGAATGGTTAGTAGGTTCATGAGTAAACCGAAGTGGTCTCATTACCAGGCTGCAGTCAGGATTCTAATGTATATTAAGGGAACTCTGAAGTATGGATTTTTGTTACTTTCTATTGAAAAGGCTAATCTGGAATTGATGTATTACTCAGACTCTGATTGGTGTGAAGACAGAGTTGACAGAAGAAGTACTTTTGGATATTAGTTTAAGTATCTGGGAGGTCCTATTTCTTAGTGTTCCGAGAAGTAACTAGTTGTTGCTTTGTCAACATGTGAAGCTGAATACATTGCAGATGCTTTGTCTGCTTGAACAAGTTTGTGAAGCTGATGAATGATAACAAATCAGCCATAAGTCTTGCTAAAAACTCAGTGTTTCATGGGAGAAGCAAGCATATTGACACGAAGTTCCATTTTTTGAGGAATCAAGTCCAGAACGTAGCGCTAGAAGTTGTGCACTGTAGCACTCAGAAGCAACTTGCAGATGTGCTGACTAAAGCCATGAAGACTGGACACTTTATTCACCGGAGAGATGGAACTGGTGTTGTAGAGTTTAGTTAGTTGAATATGAATTAAGGGATGGTGTTAGAAGTAATTCATATTCAGTAATAGTAGTATTTGTTTTTGTTATACTTAACCTAGCTAATGTAGGTTAGAATTCTCGCCTACGTGACATTATTGTTTGTGTATATAAACAAATCTATATTTGATCAATAGAAGTAGTGCATAACCATTTTACTATAATCATTTTCCAAGAATAGTAGAAGTTTGTTATTCAATTCTCTCTTCACTCTCTTCTTCCGTCATTCATCTTCTTCATCTTATGCACCAACATTCATACCCATTACTCGTTGTAAAATTATACACACTTATTATGTCATAATCATACTCTAAGTATATTTAAGAGTGTGTGATTGTGGAACTATGAATAAGAATGCAACTCTCAGTTGTATATATATATATATATATATGGGAAATGCTAACATACACCCAAAATTGGTGGGTCCCACACAAAAATACACTACATCTATTTTCTTTCTAATTTTTTTCTTCATCTTTCTAATGTGGGTCCCACCCCAAATTGGTGGGCCCCACACAAAAATACACTAAGGTATATGTTGCTAATGCACACCTACATGTGTGTGCATTAGCATAACCCTATATATATATATATATATATATATATATATATATATATATATATATATATATATATATATATATATATATTTATAAAACCGTATCATTTTTTATATATTTTTACACTCTAATTCACATTTATATATTTTTATTCTATTATTTAATAGCTCCTATTATTTTCTTAAGATTAATATACACTTCTCTTCATAAATAAGAAAAAGATTGTTCACTTTAGATGATTGTTCACTAAAGTGAATTATTCCTTAGAATTGTTCACTTTAGAATAACTTTAACTCCTAAAACACAGATGATTGTTAAATTTATCTTTTTATGTACATAATCAAATAATAATCGCCCCTTTAGTAAGAATTATCTAGAGTTTATAAATAAGAAAAATAGTTTATCTCATCTTATAAAAGAAAAGGAAAGAGAGAGAGAGAGATTATCTCTAACCTGTTAAACTCAAGAGTTTTTAAAATTTAGATCACAACAATATAAATATAAATTATATAGTAATGCAAAAACAAGACTTTGATTTACAATAAGTATGCTTAGACCCATTATTTTATAAATATAATTTTTAGTTTTTATTTTTTAAAACAAAATTTAATGTATTAATAGAAAATTAATGTTTTAACATGACTAATTATGGTTATGTAAATATGAAATACTTGTTAGAGAAGATAACTATTAGAAATGATAAAAAAATAAATTTTATTATTAATAAAATTAATATATATTTTTATCAGTATATACTTTTTAAATATTTTCTTTTACAAAATAAATAGAAAATCGATTATTATAGTAATTTTTGTCTTTATGTACAATGGCCCCTCCATGTGTGGAGATTCAGTAATGCAATACTTTTGTAGTTGCTGAGGACGTGTGACTAGCCCCTTTTTTTGAAGTGTGTATAACAAATGTTCCAAAGTGATTAATTCTATTAATTTGTTATAAAAAATCAAGTTCACATTGTTTTTACATATTGAGGAAAAATTCAAATTCACAACTCAATCAAAGAATATTTTTTTATCATACTTAGTCATACGTAGTCATAGTATATCAATTCATAAGGTCGGCTATTATGCTATTCCTTTTCACATCATTTAAAGAATGCATTTAATTTTGTAGTGAAAAAAAGAAGTTATGGGAGAATTTATTATAAAATTATTGTTTATAAATATTATTAAAAAAATAATTGTTTAGTACTAATAAAGGATATGATGGAGAAATAAAAATTAATATTTTTTAAAATGGTAAATAATTTAGTTATTTTTATTTTATTTTTTTGTAAAATTATATAATTTAAAATGAAAGTGTATAGTAATTTTATTTAGAATTATATTCATATTTAATGTCTAGGATTTATATAAAAACACAATAGTAATATTTAATGTCTAGGATTTATATAAAACATAATAGTAATTTTTTTACGGTGTATTAACCCTATGGGTGAAAATAGGTTAGACTATATTAAGTTTTAGAAGGTCTAAGTCTGATCTACGATAAATTTATAAAGTCTAATTCTGACATTTGTTTTTTTTTTACCAGACCTTTTTAAAAATCTGATCTGACTTAAAAGTCTATTTAAAAGCCTTTTTTAAGGTTTACAATGAATCAATATTACTTAAGAAATCTTATACACCGGTCTATATATTTATATATAGACCGACATTTTTAATATTTTTTCTAATTTATATATATATATATATATATATATATATATATATATATATATATATATATATATATATATGTAGGTCAGTCTATTTAATACTTTTTCTAATATATATACATATATATGTCAGTTTATTTAGGCTATTTTTAATATTTATGAAAATATAGATCGATCTATAAAGTTTCATAAGCTTTTTTAATAGTTTATGTCAGACCTATTTAATTAAATAGACTTTTAAAAAAATTTAAACCTAATTTTTTTATTAAATAGGTCTGACCTGACTTGACTTCAAATAAACTAGACTATAGATCCACGTAGATCTAACTTATTTCTTATTCCTAATTAATCCTTTAATTTATATCAAAGATGATTAACGTTTTTTAATAGGATTAAGTATCCATTATACTCATTAATTTATTTGTTTATTAAAATAATATATTAAAACAATTATTTATATAATTTGTTTCATATTCCACTATATAAAATGTGTTATAATTTGGCACCTAGCTAGAAATGTAGTATAGGCAAATAATTGTATTATAGCAACGTCTCTCTAACTCATTCTAATCATGATTGGAGTTGGAGTCATTGTCAATGATCATGCGCAAAGCATATTATAAATGATAAGATAAATAAATACTAGTATAAAATTGATTTGACCAATAAGGTTATATCTCATCTCACGTGGCGAACTATTTACCATTCCTTTATACATCTTGGTCGGTTCCATTCCAGCATCTTCCTCTACCTGCAAACTCAAACTTATAATAACTTCTTCACCATTTTCATTCTATAAAATCAAACCAAACCTATCTTTCAATTTTCAAACCATCTTCATATCATATCATCAAAAGCAAGGTGCATACTCTCTTCACCATTCTCTTATTCTCTTATTCTATTCTCTTATTCATATATGTGTTTTAATTTGTTGCTAGATACTATATTTTCATATCTATATATATCTAGGGTTTTATATCTATATTATGCTATGATATGAGAAATCTTTCATATGATTGTTTAATAAAACTTCAAGTTAATTTCTTGTTTTTTTAAAAATGATTTGACTCCTACGAGAAATAAGAAGTTATTTCTCATATAAATTTATGATTTTAAATATTAGGTATTCATATCTATAAATAGTTAACAACATCCTTAAATTTTTTAAGTAAACCTAT
The DNA here is from genome assembly GCA_022829125.1 of Lathyrus tuberosus. Classification (NCBI taxonomy): domain Eukaryota; kingdom Viridiplantae; phylum Streptophyta; class Magnoliopsida; order Fabales; family Fabaceae; genus Lathyrus; species Lathyrus tuberosus. The sequence continues at coordinate 1,723,828 of JALAZF010000285.1, read as the reverse complement.
CATTTATATAAGTTTAATCCATAAAAAAAAGGTCAATAGTCTAAGCTAGTATTAAGTTTTGAATTCAATATATAATTTTTAAGAACATAAGTTTAATTTTCATCTATTTATTAATATTTTTCTCAATCTCAACTTCATACTTTTCTAATTGTTGTAGATACTATAAGTGACAATTCATAAAGAAGAATTCAAAATTAGAGAGAATATCAACCAAAACAACAAAAATTTGCACTTGGAGGAGACCAACAATAACAACAATGAGAGACAAAAGATGATTGAAATTCCATTAAAACAAGAAGTTCTTCCATCAAAGGATTCAACTACTCCATCATCATCATCAACATCACAATGGTTAAAGCTAAGGGATCCAAGAATTGTGAGAGTATCAAGAGCCTTTGGAACAAAAGATAGACATAGCAAAGTATACACAATAAAAGGGCTAAGAGATAGAAGGGTAAGACTTTCAATTCAAACAGCAATTCATCTTTATGATCTTCAAGATAGATTAGGGCTAAGTCAACCTAGCAAAGTTGTTGATTGGTTGCTTAATATAGCTAAGGATGAAATTGATGAACTTCCACCACTTCCAATACCTCAAGGAAATTTCACCCTAGGTTATCCATCTTTTGCTAGTACTATTTCTAATGAATATGTTTGCCAAAACAATACTTCTATTTGGAAATCAAATTCAAGACAAGGGTTCGGAGAAAGTGTTACTAACAAAGAAAATTGGATAGATAGAAGCAGAAAGGAGAAAGAGAAAAAAGTGGAGACTGATCATTGTGATTGCGGGCAATATATTTTGCCGAATAATCTCTTTTCAGATTTGGCGTTTGACCGTACTTCAAATATGATTACTTCTAATGGAAGAAATCCACGAGAAATTTCTCAAAGAAATAATCTCTTACAAAGAGCAAATCAACCTTCTTTCTTAGAATTATTGAATCCTATGCCTTTTGGTTACCAATTGGAGCCTTCATCAAATCATGTTGCTCATGAGTTATCAAATTTTGGATTTGTAAACCAAATTAAAGATATAGATGGAATTAATGTTGTACCTTTTCCATCATCATCATCATCTTTGTCTTTGTCTACACAACAATATTTACCTTCACATGTTGGTGCAATGGAGATGGATACAAGACAAATCAATTACAACTATGATCAAATGATGAATTCAAGTTCTCTCAATGCAACTCAACAACTCACGAGGGTGACTCCTAAACTTTTTCCATTCTCTCAACAGCAATGAAGGTTCTTCCCATGAAGACTAAGATCAAGATTATAAGAAGTTCGTAATAAGTTTCAGCATATTTTTTATGGTGATTTTATATTAAATAGCCATTCCCTTTTTGTTATGATTAATATAAATGGTTTCATGTGTAAAACTTCAATTTTCCATTCAGTTTAATAATCTATAGATATATATTACAAAAATGATATTCATACACCAAAACATACACCTACACCGTATTCCATACGGTGAACCGTGGTGTCCGTACATGAACAGTGCCGTCCATACATGAACAGTAATGTATTTTCGTATATGAATAGCAACTGTCCGTACGTGAACAGTAGCGCCCGTACATGAACAGTATCGTCCGTACTACGGTGTAGGTGTAGGAAATGAGTGTAAAGATAACATTATATATTAAGAGGCAGTGACATTTTTCAAGTCTAAGAGCTTTCTTTGAACTGATAATGATTTGTTGAACTTAAGAGAAAGCATGCTCAGATAAGTTAATTTACTTTATTCTCTACACTGAGTTTACATTCAAGTCATTCCACTAACGACCAAGCTATTGAGATTCTTTACAAGTGCAACCGAAGCAATTGAGACCGTGTAGTGCTAATCAAATAGTGACAACAGATGTCTCATAAGTCTGCTTGCTAAATAGAGTTCACATTCAAAAAGCTATATATTTCACATGAATTCTAACTCGTGGCTCAATTTAAGTTAAGATAGCATTGGTTGATCTGGTTGAGATATATATATATATATATATATATATATATATATATATATATATATATATATATATATATATATATAGGAAACGTATCATATAAGAATGTCATTTTTATGTGAGAACATGAGAATGGATTTGAACCATTAGATTTTAAAATAAATGGTGGAGATTATGTGTCAGTTTTTTTCTTTCTCCTCCGTCATTTATTTTAATAATGGAGGAGAGAGAAAAATAAAAATTACACATAATCTCCACCATTTATTTTTAAATCTAATGATTCAGATTCATTCTCATGTTCTTATATAAAAATGTCATTATCATAAGATATGAACCCTATATATATATATATATATATATATATATATATATATATATATATATATATATATCATGGTATTTTCCTTCATGCACGAGTGTGCACGATATGTGGTTTCATACACTATGCGAGGGTGGTTTTACTATTTGTTTTGCAAAACTTCATTGGTGGGTTTTTCAGGGTTATCCTCTCAACCCATCCAGACGGAGGGTGGAAGGGTGGTGATCCGATGTGGAACAAAGATAGTTGTTGTTAGGCTTGCATGTCTTGACGAGATGGCTAGTTCTGATAACTAGTGGATTTTTGGTGCTTGATACGGCGTCGAGGGATGATGCTTATAGTTTGATGTCCAAGTCAGAGGTTATATGAAGTATAGAGAAATATTTTAGGTTATATGTGTGTGTGGATGTATTTGATGTTTCTCTCCTATCTTATAGGCTGATTTTAGGGTTTTATAGGCCTATAACCTTCTATAAAAGGATAGTTGTTTGATAGGAAAAGTTTTAGTATTTTTATTCGTTTGGCGATCTAACGTTCTTGTTTCGCGCATTCGTCTTGATTAGGTGTGTTATTTAGGCATAACTTAACATGTTCCCAAGGCCCCATGACCCTATTCTGTGGGTGCTTTATTCTTCGTTTGTGTTGCTCTCTTAGACTTGGTATAACGTTCTTTGGGGTTGTGGATCAAATTAATCTTTTTCCTTTATCACACGTCCATACTTTTATTGGGTTGTTATTGACATGTTTGTCGGTCCATGAGGGAACAATAACCCCTAAGCCTGGTACACGAAAGTCGAGGTGTGACTAGTGATTTCTGTCACTTGTCGTGGTGGCTTTAATCTAAGTTTAATCCAACATTAACATATCTCGTCTTTCTTGATTTTTGGTATTCTTTTATTCTCTTTTTAGGAAATAATGAGGTTCTTTGGGGTTTGCACATCTGTTGTCTACCACACGTAATTTGTAACACCCCAATTTATTTTAATTAATTTTTCGTAATTAAATTGAATGATGTTGTGTATTTGTGTATGATTATGTGTGTTTTGGGTGCGGTTGTGTTGCCTTAGTATGAAGTAGAGACCTTAGAATTATAGAAAATAAAGTATCGGAGGGTGTATGACTATTGGGATGGAATATGTGGTGTGGTTAGTAAGTGATTATTAAATTAAATAATTTAGTGGGAATTAATTAAATTTAAAATAATTAGTTTAATTATTTTATTTAATTAAAATTGGATAATATAAGTGGAGAGGTGACAAGGGCAAGGTGGTCCATTCATGAGGATTAGTAAGGATAAAGAGGGAAAAACATATTTGGGGTCTAAGGGTCATAATAGGAAAAGGAGGAATTTAGAGAGAGGGAGTCATTTGGTGATCGATCGAATTCTAAAGAAAAGAGAAAAGGGAACGGGAAGCAGAGGCTAGGGCAAGGCGAAGAAGTGAATCCATTAGAGAAGAAGGAAGCTCATCAATCCTAGGTAAGGGTGGGAATTCTTTAATCTCTCAAGGGTTGGATGATGTATGTATTTGGGTAGGAATCATTAGGTTGAATTCATGTGAATGTTGAATGTTTGTTGATAGGTAGTTTGGGGTTTTGATGGGGTTTGATGAGAAAAGGATAGGTTCTAATGAGTTAGAATGTTAAGATTTGTTCATGATGTTGTCTATAAAATAATGCATGTTATGGTTGCTAAAGATTGCTGAGATTGGATGTGATTTTCGTGCACTATGAGGACTGTTTTGGAGAGGAAATTGGGTCTGGTGTAGCAGAAAATTGGATTGCAGAAAATCTGCTACGCGCTCGTAGCGCCGGTCGGTGCGGTGCCAGGTGGTGATCAGAAGGCGCAGCACGGAACGCTACTGGATTTTATCAGAGGCGCAGCAATGCTGCTTGCGTAATTTTTGTTGTTTCTTTGCTGTTTTCTTGTTGTTTCGCGTGGTTTCCTATTGCTTCGTTGATGATTTCCTTAGATGATGTATTTTGGAGGATTGTTATGAATATGCATGTTCAAATAGGTGTATGTGTGTTGTTGTGAAATAGTGAGTTGAGTAATAATGATATGCTATGTTTATGCATTTATTTCGTTGTTGCATGTTGTCGTTGAAGGTGCATAGCATGATGCATGAGTTGAGGGATGACGTGTGCCCATGTGGGTGTGAGCGTCTATCCGGATTCCTTTTAATGGAATCGATGTTGTTGTTGTTGTTGAGGTGATTGTGTGCCCATGTGGGGTGTGAGCAATCACGATTGTCGAGTGCCCATGTGGGGTGTGAGCGACTAAATAGACATTCCGACGGGAATTGTGATCATGAAACAGGGATCAAAATTGGTACCACATGCATTGAGTCTAGTTGGTGTCTCATTGCATTACTCTTGTTAGTTGTGTTGCATTATGCTTTGATTGATGATCTGTGGTTGTGTTGAGGTGTGTGATTCTTGTTGGTAGTTGTGATATGGGTGAATGACTTGGTGGTTTATGTTTTTATATTTATATCATCTTCTTCTTTTGTTGATTTGAGAATCTCACCCCTTCAGTTTGAATGTTGCCTCTACGTGGGTAACGTGCAGATATTCCGCTGTAGGAGTTCAGGTGTGAGTGGAAGTTGAAGTCTTCGGTTTATTCTTTTAGTTTGGCGTCAGCTCTGATATATAACATTGGGAGTCGGGAACGCTTTTATATGATTTTATTTGTTGAAGAATTATTAGTTGTTTTTCTGATATGAAAACTATTTTCTTTAGTTAATTGAAATCGTTATATTTTGTTGATTGAAATGAATAATTTTCCGCTGTGTAATAAAGGTTATTTTGTTGGATTAAAAATGTGTGATTTCCGAAAATGTCATTTATATGTTACATGTCTATTTATGAGCAAGTTTATGATGAAAGTAATGCCCTTTATTTCCGAGTTGTATTATTTTAATCTGATTATTCAATTAAATTATGCGGGGGAATTTAGGGTGTTACATAGTTGTATTAGAGCAGGTCGGTCCGTCCGGCCAGGTTGTCTAATTATGTTGTTCCCTAGTATGCGACATGTGTGTGAAAACACTGTCGGTGCTTGTTTTGTTTTCCCTTTGCAGGTTGGGAATGAAACAAGTGGGGGAGAAGTGTCTGCTTCTATTGGATATTCCAATTGTGGAGAAATTGGATATCATGTTGCTACATGAGGGAATGCAGTGTTGGATCGTCCAACTATTTGAGAATGGTGTGATCCTTGAGGGAAGACGGTCAGGTGTTCTCGTTGCTTGCTTCCTTGTGAGGGGGGAGGCGATGTTGTGGCTAGAGATGGGCCGGTGATGTGTGGAGTATCCTGACGTATTTCCTAAGGATGGGCACAAGTTGTCTTTAGTCGGAACAAGATGATGTTATTGTTGGGGCGAATTGGGGAGTTAAACCATATGTTTACCAATCATTTAGATGAGTGGTGTAGTGTGTTGTTGAGACAAGCGTAGCTCCGGTGTTATGAGTTAAGAATAAAGAAGGTAGTACGAGATTGTGTGTGGATTACTGACAATTATCTAAGGTAATGATTGAGAATAAATATCCACTTCAACCGGATTGATGATTTGATGGACCAACTGTTATGCTAGTGTGTCTTCAGTATAATTGAATTGAGGTCGGATTACCTTCAGATTTGGGTAAAGAGTGAGGATAGTTGGGGGATCTTAGAAGTAAGAGAAAAGGGTGGAACTCATGTTCACCATTTCCAATCTTCATTTTCGTACTTATGGAACAGTCTTCACTAAACAGGTGATAACTTTTCGCTGGTAACTCCGATGGGAGCGATTATGGACTTTTTGGAAAGCTTGTGAAATTCCATACAATTTGAATATAAACTTTGTCTTCTACATGTTCTTGACGAAAGATAAAAACACATTTGAAGATTTGGGTCTGAAGCTGATTTTGGAGAAGGCATGTATACGGGATTTCTTGACCAGCCTCCATTACACAGGTGATAACTTTTTTACTCGTAACTCGGATTTAAGCGGTTCTTGAATTTCTGGAATCTACAGGAAATTCCCTTCATTTTGGTATATAATTTTGTATCCAGAAGGTCTATATTGAAGGAGATAATCGTGTTTAAAGTTGAGCGAGTCTTGCTGAAAATGGGTAAGATAAGGGTAGGTATAAAATGTTTAGTAATAGGACGGAGGTGAGGGTATCGGAGAAGCACATGGGGGTGCGGCGTATGCCAATTAAGAATGATTAGAGTGGAGATATTCTTGAGGAAGGGAGAAGGTTAAAAAGTAAAGTGGATTGTGTGTCATTGATGACATGATGTTGACATGTGTCGGGAAGATTTTGGACAGTTTCTATCAACCAACTAGATGATGAGATGGTACTGTTGAGATTGTGATTAGAATGAGACACAAATGTGAAACTATATGGATCATCAAGATTATGAAATTAAAGGAAAAACGAAGGATTTATTAATGTTGTTAAAGTTCTCTACTTGGATAAATGTTTCATTTGGAGCAGACCGATTTGAATTGTACTTGCTGTAGTAGCATTTCCGGTGTCGGGAGAATATTTAACAATTGTGTTGCGCTACGAGTGTGTATAGGAGAATATGTAATGGACTTTGGGCGTTTATGTATCATTGACGAGGTTGAAAAGAAGGAAATTAAGAAAACGTTGTAAGCCTTAGAGAGATTGTTGAACATTGTGCTTAGGTAACTTTGGGCACAAAGTAAGGACGCTATTGTAGTTAGGTAATGATGATTTATGCTACCGATATGGTTGCCGGCTACCTATTGACAAATTAAGGAACTGATCACCCTTAATCTCTTGTTGATAGTTGACGGGATTATGTTGGATGGAATAAACGTGTCTTGCCAGATAGGATGGTATGTACAGTGAATTATTTGGAGTTAAGCCAAGTGCTTACGGATTGTTTTGATTAGTCGATGCAGATTCCTATATCTGAAGATGAGGCGGATTCGAGGCTTTTGTATGTCGATCAGATGTTGTTGATAGTTACTTATCAGGAGTAGAGAACAATGTGCTGACTAGTGATATGCCAAGGGTGTCACCTTGGAGAGCTTCATTATTATTGGTAAAGAAAAGGATGGTAGCATGAGGTTGCGTGTTGATCGGTGAGTAGTATAGAAACTCACAGTGGTGTTTTAGATAGCTTGAGTTTTGATTTGTGATGAATCGAGAATCCGATTGACATGGGACTTGAAGCATTGGAAAGATAATCCAAGGAGAAAGTAAATGGGAATGTGAGACCATGATTTGACCAAGGATGTCAGGTAGATGATGGTAGTGGCTGGTATGCCTTAAAGTGTATGTAGAGAGTATGGATCGTATCTTTCATACTTATTTGGATAAGTTCGAAGTGGTGTTCGTTGTGGATGTTCTGATCTAGTATGAAATCAGAAGAAGAACATGTAGAGTATAGGAGAATTGAGTTATAAGTATTGAAAGAGATAAAGTTTATGTTAAGTTATCAAAGTGTGACTTTTGGTTAGTAGGGGTGAGTTTGCTTGGTTATGTTAATTCAGACGGGGGTATTGCTGTGGACCCATCAGAAGTAGATGTAGTTCTACAACAAGAAAGCCCCGGAGTGGGTTAAGGAGATTATAATATTTTTGAACTTAGTTGGTTATTACCGCAGGTTATGGAAGGCTTTTCCAAGTTAGCATTTTCGTTATCTCAGTTGACTTGTGAAGGGTAAGTCGGTTGTTTGGGGATGTTTGTGGTGAGGAAAGTTATAGAGAGATGAAGTAGAAGTTGACTACGGCTCCAGTTTTGATTCTGCCTGATCTTAATGAACTGCTTGTGGGGTATTAGGATGTGTTTAAGATGTGTTTAGACAGTGTGTTAATACAAGAGGGTAAAGTCGCAACTTATGCTTTACGACCAATGAGGAGTCACGAAAGTATCTATCCTATTCAAGATTTGGAATTGGCTGCGGTTGTATTTGTGTTGAACATCTGGAGGTATTATTTTTATGGATCTAGGTTCGAAGTGTTTAGTAATCACATGAGTGTAGAATACCTGTTGGGTCGGAAGGAATGGAGTATGAGACGACAAAGATGGTTGGAATTCTTGATGAGTTAAGTCGAAAGTCTTTTCATATGTCTGCTTTGATGGTTAAAGAATTAGAATTGAGTTAACAGTTCAAATATTGGTGTCTGGTGTGAGAGATAAAGCAGTGGAGTGTGAGGTTGGGCATATTAAAAGTGAATAACGATTTTCTGGTGATTGTTAAAGAGAGTCAGAAGTTGGATGTGAACTCGGTAGATTCGATAGTTGCGAGTAATCAGAGTGCACAGCTGAAACGTGATGTAGCGTAGTTCTTACATATGTGTGGGTGACTGGTAAGAGTTCAAGGGTTGAACGATAGAGCTTGCAAGGCTGATGCAAACCATTGGACATTGCAGGATAGAAGTGATAAGTGAAAGGTCTAAATATAGTTCATGTACTACTATGTAGATGGATGTATTAGTTACATGTTTGATTGGTGGATCGTAGCATTGTTGCATTAGTGTAATGTGATAGCGATGTTAGTAATATGGTTATGTTGATGTGGTTAAGACGATTTTGTGTTATGGAACTTTGTGTTCTTACCTTTGTTGTTGCCTCATTACCTATGGTGATGGTTCGAGTGCGAGTAGCTAATTCCTAAGATGGGGAATTAGGGGAGTGTTACCAATGGTGATGGTAACGATCGTGTTATGTTCTAGTTCTAGAGTGAACCTGTGTGATCATAACTTAGTTATTCTTTGTGTCTTGAGTTGGTCGTCGAGTGCATTGCGTGAGCATTGAATCTTGTTGTTGTTGTTGTCGTTGGTAAGATGTATTGTTGCTTTGTGTTATTCGTGGTGTTGCCTTTCATGGCATGTGAGTTGGCCATTTGGATGCGAGAACGTATTCGGGGTAGTTCGCATCAGGTGAATTTTCGAGGACGAAAATATTCTAAGTGGGGGAGAGTTGTAACACCCCGATTTATTTTAATTAATTTTTCGTAGTTAAATTGAATGTTGTTGTGTATTTGTGTATGATTATGTGTGTTTTGGGTGAGGTTGGGTTGCCTTAGTATGGAGTAGAGACCTTAGAATTATAGAAAATAAAGTATCGGAGGGTGTGTGACTATTGGGATGGAATATGTGGTGTGGTTAGTAAGTGATTATTAAATTAAATAATTTAGTGGGAATTAATTAAATTTAAAATAATTAGTTTAATTATTTTATTTAATTAAAATTGGATAATATGAGTGGAGAGATGACAAGGGCAAGGTGGTCCATTCATGAGGATTAGTAAGGATAAAGAGGGAAAAACATGTTTGGGGTCTAAGGGTCATAATAGGAAAAGGAGGAATTTAGAGAGGGAGTCATTTGGTGATCGATAGAATTCTGAAGAAAAGAGAAAAGGGAACGGGAAGCAGAGGCTAGAGCAAGGTGAAGGAGTGAATCCATTAGAGAAGAAGGAAGCTCATCAATTCAAGGTAAGGGCGGGAATTCTTTAATCTCTCAAGGGTTGGATGATGTATGTATTTGGGTAGGAATCATTAGGTTGAATTCATGTGAATGTTGAATGTTTGTTGATAGGTAGTTTGGGGTTTTGATAGGGTTTGATGAGAAAAGGATAGGTTCTAATGAGTTAGAATGTTAAGATTTGTTCATGATGTTGTCTATAAAATAATGCATCTTATGGTTGCTAAAGATTGCTAAGATTGGATGTGATTTTCGTGCACTATGAGGACTGTTTTGGGGAGAAAATTGGGTCTGGTGTAGCAGAAAATTGGATTGCAGAAAATCTGCTACACGCTCGTAGCGCCGGGCGGTGCGGTGCGGTGTCGGGCGGTGATCAGAAGGCGCAGCACGAAACGCTACTGGATTTTGTTAGAATTGAGGGGGGAGCTACGCCCATGCGCCGTCGGGTGGTGCGAAGAGGTGCATCAATGCTGCTTACGCAATTTTTGTTGTTTTTTTGCTGTTTTCTTGTTGTTTCGCGTGGTTTCCTGTTGCTTCGTTGATGATTTCCTTAGATGATGTATTTTGGAGGATTGTTATGAATATGCATGTTCAAATAGGTGTATGTGTGTTGTTGTGAAATAGTGAGTTGAGTAATGTTGATATGCTATGTTTATGCATTTGTTTCGTTGTTGCATATTGTCGTTGAAGGTGCATAGCATGATGCATGAGTTGAGGGATGACGTGTGCCCATGTGGGGTGTGAGCGACTATCCAGATTTCTTTTAATGGAATCGATGTTGTTGTTGTTGTTGTTGTTGTTGAGGTGATTGTGTGCCCATGTGGGGTGTGAGCAATCACGATTGTCATGTGCCCATGTGGGGTGTGAGCGACTAAATAGACATTCCGACAGGAATTGTGATCATGAAATAGGTATCGAAATTGGTACCACATGCATTGAGTCTAGTTGGTGTCTCATTGCATTACTCTTGTTAGTTGTGTTGCATTATGCTTTGATTGATGATATGTGGTTGTGTTGAGGTGTGTGATTCTTGTTGGTAGTTGTGATATGGGTGAATGACTTGGTGATTTATGCTTTTATATTTATATCATCTTCTTCTTTTGTTGATTTGAGAATCTCACCCCTTCTGTTTGAATGTTGCCTCTACATGGGTAACGTGCAGATATTCTGCTGTAGGAGCTTAGGTGTGAGTGGAAGTTGAAGTCTTCGGTTTATTCTTTTAGTTTGGCGTCAGCTCTGATATGTAACATGGGGAGTCGGGAACGCTTTTACATGATTTTATTTGTTGAAGAATTATTAGTTGTTTTTCTGATATGAAAACTTTTTTCTTTAGTTAATTGAAATCGTTATATTTTGTTGATTGAAATGAATAATTTTCCGCTGCGTAATAAAGGTTTTTGGTTGGATTAAAGATGTGTGATTTCCGAAAATGTCATTTATATGTTACATGTCTATTTATGAGCAAGTTTATGATGAAAGTAATGCCCTTTATTTCTGAGTTGTATTATTTTACTCTGATTAATCGATTAAATTATGCGGGGGAATTTAGGGCGTTACATAATTTCTATGGCATATGGTGATTAGCTATCAATAGGAAAAACATGATTATCTCATAGGAATTATAGACGTCATTATTTTGATGAAATTATCTCTGATGTTGTGGCACTTCATCACTAGTTGGTACATCAATATCCCAACCCATAATACTAATTGGAAATCAACTTCGTTCGATAACTAAGGGAATTTAAAGACTTAGGGGTATAATAGTTATTTTACCACCAAATGCATCTTGGTCAGTTTCTAATAGTCTTACATGAGATATTAAGTCAATAGAGACTTAAAGTAGTAAGAATCATGTTTGGAGCCACTAATCCACTCAATAGAGAAGAATGCATAAAAGAAAATTTCCTAGTTAAGTGAAAGGGGCATTTTGGTACTTTGCCAAGTCAATACAACATATGTGTATATATTGCTGACTTAGGGGAAAAACTAAGAATTCCCCCTTTCCTTATAAGAGACAGATCACATGAAAATAGAGAAAGGAAACAAGGATAATACCTCTCCAAATTCATCATTATTGAAAGTAACATGTCTTTACTACATTAAAATGGAGACTATGCATGTATATGTTTATATTATTTTGTTGCCTGTCCTTTAAGCTTTTTTTGTTTATTTTAGTTTTATATCATTGAGTCTCCTCTCCAATTGCATATTTCTAGATCCAGTTTTAGATCTGTATATTTTAGCATGCATAATTCAAATAGTTTATGTTTGAGTTTGAGAAATATGTTTTAAGTCAATTAGTTAATGTTTTGGATCAAGAACCTTATTTCAGATTGGTTCAAGTCATGAAATAAGTGAATTCTCAAAACCACTTTAAAAATTACAAAACTTGAGATTTTAGGTGTGTGATTCGAATCACACACCCTGTGAGTTGAATCAAAAGGAAAAGAGGGAAATCAATGACTCTGTGAGTCAAATCACAGGTTGTACATGACTCCAATCATGGAACCATGTGACTCAAATCTCAAGTTGTTTATTATTCCAATAATGAAATGTTGTTTTGCCACTGCCTTACTTGAGTCAAATCACAAGTTATTCTTGACTCGAATCAAATTCTTCATGACTTGAATCATAGGTTTTTCCTTGACTCGAATCATAATTAAATGGGTTTCTCATATATTATAGATCTTGATTCAAACTACTTTTCCATATGATTTAAATCACTCATGCGCTCATGAATCGAATCAATTATGATTTTTTCCCACTCTTTTTGTGTTAAATCTCCAGCACCTATGAACCAGTCTTTTCTCTCAAATTATTCACACTGTTAGAAAAAACACGCTTCCAAAATTAATTTTAAAACTCACAAACCACTTGTTCTTTCATTTTTCAAAAGAGTTTTGGGTCTTTTGTGAACACTTGCATACGATTATTGATATAGTAGCATTTATGTTGTGAGTCCTTTCATGCGAAGAGGGATGGGGACCAGGTGTGACTACCTTTCTAGAAATCATTCTTTTCGATGTGTGATTAGGCACTATAGTGAATTAAGTATCTTTATAGGCTCATAATCAGCGAAGAAAAGCATTGCTCATATTCTTAGGTTGATGAAATTTAACTAAGAACTTTTTTGGTGTATTATGATCCAGCTGAGTCAGATAAGTATGAAGTGGTGAAGGAAGTGGAAGGTCGTGTGAAGAAGATGTTCATCACCTATCTTAGTTTAGTTTTTAAGAATACAAAAATATGAAGGTAAATATTGACGAAACTTATCAAAGAAGACAAAGGTTGAAGTCTATATAAATCAATTACCAAGATTTCAAAAGCCATTGGGTGTTGAAGTAAATGTTGATTTGATCACGAAGAACTGTATTCAATCTCAATTCATTGTATATAAGTTTTAAGTGCTAAAAAATCTTCATCTATTTTCCTATAAAGTTTCCAAAACATTCATGCATAAAAATACTTCATTCCAAGTCATTTAAAAAGCAAAAAAAGATAAAGTTTTACTTGAGTATAATCGTTTACATTATTCATCTAATCGAATGGACATCCATTATGCCATTTAAATTTGAAGTTACTTAGTTTTTCGATGTGTGATTAGGCACTATAGTGAATTAAGTATCTTTATAGGCACATAATCAGCGAAAAAAAGCATTGCTCGTATTCTTAGGTTGATGAAATTTAACTAAAAACTTCTTTTGTGTATTATGATTCATCTGAGTCAGATAAGTATGAAGTGGTGAAGTAAGTGGAAGGTCGTGTAAAGAAGATGTTCATCATCTATCTTGGTTTACTTTTTGTGAATACAAAAATATGAAGGTAAATATTGATGAAACTTACCAAAGAAGATAAAGGTTGAAGTATATCTAAATCAATTACCAAGATTTCAAAAGCCATTAGATGTTGAAGTAAATGTTGATTTGATCACGAAGAAATGTATTCAATGTCAATTCATTGTATATAAGTTTTATGTGCTAAAAAATCTTCATCTATTTTCCTATAAAGTTTCCAAAAAATTCACGCATAAAAATATTTCATTTCAAGTCTTTTAAAAAGCAAAAAATAAAGTTTTACTTGAGTACAATCGATTACATTATTCATCTAATCGATTGGACATCCATTATGCTATTTAAATTTGAAGTTACTTAGTTTTTCGTAAACTGTGGTAGTTTGGAACCACCTCAATTCACATATGTTTGAACCAATATTTTAAATTTGAATTTATTCTAGTTTATTTTGTGACAGTTTAAACCCGTCGCAATTTTACATTTTTGCGAAACAACACACTGGTTTGTAAATTGTGGCAGTTAAAAATTCCCACAATTTGCATTTTTTTGAAACAACACCCTATTTTGAAAAATATGAAACGTTGTGATTCCAAATAATTTCCAATAATCATGGAAATGTTTCAAACTTTTGCATTTGTTCCAAGAGGCATCTTGGAATATATATATATATATATATATATAAACAAGGACAAACATGTAAGAAAGTACAATCCTAACAAAACTTATAAGAATACAATTACTTGTTTTGCATGTAACAAACCAGGACATTTATCCTCAGTTTGTCCAAACAAACAAAATTTGTTTACAAGAGAATCAAACCTAATTTCTACAATTAAAGAGGATATATTAGAAATAACCTCAGACATTTCAGACAACTCTGAAATTTGGAGTATTTGTTCTCTAGAAGGAATAGAGAATGAAGAAATTGAAATTCCTATAGAGGAAGAAACAAATAACAATTATATTCTTTTGGAAAAACTGAAAAAATTTACTTTCAATTAATGAATCAAAAAATAGTTACAGATTGTAATCATAATTGGATTCATAAAGTTGGAAGCGACAATATTAGATGCTTCAAGTGTAATTGGTTTTCCTCTTTTGATAAAAGATGGAAATGTCAAATTTGTCTAAAACAAATCTGTTCAAATTGTATTAAAAAAAAACTTTAATATAGAAAACAAAATTAAAGATACACCTGAAAATTCCGATAAAAAACATGGGGAAAAAAGAATAGATCAATTAGAAGTAAAATTTGGCAGGTTGGAAACCAAAGTAGATAAATTAGAAACTAGAATTAATAGTCTAGAAGGAACTATTAAAGAATTAATAGAAATTATCAAAAAAGAAAAACTCCCGGTTATTGAAAATAATTTAAAATTAACAGAAATTACTCAAGAGGACATAAATATTATAAATAACATAGAGCAACCCCAAAATATCCAGGTACCCTTAGTTTGTAATAAAGATAAACTAAGGCAAATTATAATTCCAGCAAAAATTAATATTCATGGGCAAGTAATAACCATACCAATTTTAGTAGATACTGGAGCAACGTCATCTACTATAGATATGAAAATTATCCCAGAAGAATTAAAAACTAAATTGGTTAAAGTAAAACCAACTTATTCAATACAATTTGATGGAACAAAAACTTCAAATGATTTACAATTCAAAAATATTCAAGCAAAATTCTTAACAAATTGTAACAAATGGTCTGAGTATTATCCATGGCCAAAAATTTGGGTTCAAGACCTAAACCTTTCAATACCACTTGTTATGGGATTAGATTTTCTACTCCATAACTATGGACAAATTAATATTAACAAAGATTATATAACTATAAGTAAGAATTGTTCGATGATACCCACTGTTTCAAATTTTAAACTTTTAATAAAAAAGGAACCTTTCGAAAAGGAAACCTGTAATTGTAAGGAAAACAAAGATGAATGTTCTTGCAGTAATATAAAACAGGATTTGGATCTAGACTTGGATTTAGACAAAGGTCTAGAAAGCGAGTTACACTTAATAGATACCACAAACTTTACTAAAAATCTAAGGAATTATGATTTGGAACAAATAATTAAAAATTTAGAAAAGATTGAAATAATAGGAGAAGATCCTATTAAGTTTTGGGATAGAAACAAAACAATATGTAAACTGGAAATTATTAATCCAGACATTACTATTAAAACACCTAATTTCAAATACGAAAACTGGGAACAGGAAGAATTTAATCTTCACATAAACCAATTATTAAAATTAGGAATAATTAGAAAATCAAATTCTAAACATAGGACCCCTGCTTTCATTGTCCAGAAAAAAGCAGAAAAGAAAAGAGGCCAATCTAGAATGGTTTTTGACTACAGGAGATTAAATGACAATACTATTGAAGACGGATATTGTATCCCAGATAAGGATACATTAATTAATAAAATTCAAGGAAAGAATTGATTTTCCAAATTTGATTTAAAATCAGGCTTTTGGCAAGTAAAAATGCATGAAGCTAGCATTGAATGGACAACTTTCTCTTGTCCATTAGGGCATTTCGAATGGCTAGTAATGCCATTTGGACTTAAAAATGCTCCACAGATATTTCAAAGAATGATGGATGACATTTTTAAGAATTGCTATAATTTTACGTGTATATACATTGATGATGTTCTGGTTTTCTCTAAATCAGAAAAAGAACATATACAACATTTGTATATAATTTTTTCTTTATTCGAAAAACATGGGTTAATTATTTCTAAAAAGAAGATTGAAATCGGAAAAAAATTATATTTCTTTTTTGGGGGCTGAAATAGGAAATGGAACTATAAAATTACAGCCGCATATAGCCAGAAATTTTTTGGAATTTCCAGATAAACTGGAAGAATTAAAACAATTACAATCCTTCTTAGGGTTAGTGAATTACGTTAGACCTTATTTAAAAAATTTATCAAAATTAACTTCTCCCTTATACAATAAGGCACAACAAAAAGGAGTTAGGAAATTTAATGATCAAGACATTAAAATAGTCCAACAATTAAAAGCAGAAGTTGCTAAACTAGAACCCTTAGCTTTACCATTAGAATCAGATTACTTAATTATAGAAACTGATGGATCTGAGTTAGGACGGGGAGGAATTTTAATTAAAAAACCTAATGAGTTTTCTTTAAAATCATTAGAAAAAATTTGTAGATACACTTCAGGAACATTTAAAGAAAAAGGATATTTAACATCCTTGGATTATGAAATTTTATCCATTATTTATGTCTTGAAAATTTGCCTTGTTCATTTTGTCCAAAAAACAAATTACCATTAGGACTGACTGTGAAGCCATTGTAAAATTTGCAGATACAAAAAGTGAGAAAAAATTAACTGCCAATAGATGGCTGAAATTTCGAGAATTTGTCTTAAACAGAGGATTTAAGATAAAATGGGAACAAATTAAAGGCAAGGATAATAAAATACCAGACTTATTATCTAGGAAATTATTATATAACTAACATTATCATTTGTGTTTTCCAAAAAATTACAGGAATTTCAGACATTACATACATTACCAGGAGGGTAAAACATTACATACATTACCAGGAGGGTAAAACATTTCTCACATTACAAATTTGTACATTGCAAATGGCTGAAAAAGTCATAAATTTTGACAACGCAAAATTAAAGACATTTCCCGAAAGAGATCAATTTAAAACACCTTTGAGGAATCAACTCAAAGAAGAAGAAACCTGTCTTCTTGACAACATTTGGAACTTACAAACTACCATTCAAGGTACTAGTAAGAAGGTTGCGGTGATAAATGCTTTAGCATCTTATCTCTCAACTGGCAGACATTTTAACAAAAAACCTTTCATCTGTTCTGCTTTATACACAGGCTTAAAAGCTGGTGTTTATTTGGATTGGGATGAAATGGCTATTTTGATTGAAGAAATTAAATTATTCCCGAGATTTGGTCAACCTCTTTTTAAAGGATTTTTTGACATTCAGGAGGCCATAGACTCTGTTACTAAGGCTTGTGGGAGTGATATTATTATCTCGCCCAAAGTTCTTAAGTATCAACATTATCTGAAACACATGGAAAATTTTGATGATCAATATTTTTTACATGAAATTCAGAGCACAAATTATAAAGGTAAAGGGAAAGAAATTTCTCTAAGACCTCAAATTCCACCAAAGGAGCAAAAGTCCTTTAGTGATACATTGATTAACACAAAGGTCCAAAATACCGATACAAAATTTTTACTTTTGGGAAAACCGGTGATTCCAGCTCAACCGAAAATTTCTGAAGAAGAAATAAATTTGTCAACATTCATCTTACTGCAAGACACATTAGCCCAAATTTGCAACAATCAGATAATTCACAACGGCATTTCAACAGAATGGAGCTTTGTATTCAACAACTATAAATCATGCCAAAGTATGTTTGAAAATTGCCCAGAAAATCAAGATGGTGAATGTTTTTGTCAACTTGATTCAGCAATAAGGAAGGCCATAATTTCTCTACCTACCTTTAAACCATTCAAAGTAAGAAACTACAACGTAACTCTTACCAATTTACTCAAACATGGATTATTAAGCACCATTAATATTCCTCCATTATATGACTTCACACCATACCTACCACCATTCCTGGCAGACACTATGGAGGTAGTCACATCAGAATTTCCACAAAAGGCCAAATTAGAAATTACTTCTTTATATCCAGATTTTCAGAAAAATTATCCTTGTGTGCACATGATTTGGATTCATTTTAATGAATTTGACTTGGAGTATGAAGAATTTCAAGTACAAAATTCAGGTCCCAAAACCATTAAATTAGAAGACATGTCCCAACAGATTGAACTCGCAAGAGCAAAATTGATATCTGAAGACTTTGGTTGGTCCAAAGACAAAATGGAAGAAAGAAATTTGCTTAGGGAAGATAAGTCTGGCAAGATTTATACCAATTCTGAAATAGCAAAACACTGCTTTTTCACCTTTGAAGTCAAACATTCAAGACCCAAATTGGTGGAAGCCTACAAACGAAGGAATACTAGTCATTCTAAGAGACCTGGTTCCTTCGGATCATCTCAAGATAGATCAACGATCATGATTGACCTATAACCATGTGAGTCATGTGATCACTATCAAACATGACATTATTGCCGACATCAAGAAAGGCGACATTAGTGAATTATTGGATTCTTGACAGATAAGGAATCTTATCAACTTGTAGCTTTTTCTTTTCCTTTTTAGCTGCAAAGCAAATAATGCCTTACTTTGTTTTTCATTTTGTTTACTTTTTGTAAAGTAGTTTGTCCACTAACTACTTAGTCCTAAAGCAAATAATGCTCAAAGATGTAGTCAGACTCTCTTGCTTTACACGTAGTTGTGTCTAGAGTCTTCCTCTCTTGTATATAAGGGAGTTCTCTCTTTTGTAAAAAAACACACATATGAACAAACACACCAGCAAGAAGAACAACCTAACCTTTTACTCAAATATATGAAAGTAATTTTGCATTTAAATTATTTTCTTTACAAAATTATGTGTAATGCCCTGTATAATATATATCTAGAATAATACAATACACGCATTTTATTTGGTACTGACACATCAAAAGTGCCTAATGGCATAGTTCACATACTTGTCCATTCTAAAAACACAAATACAATCTATGGCACAAGTCATGGAAACTAGCCAAATAAAATAAAATCTAAGAATGTACAATATTCCTCATTGTACAAGAACAATAAAATACACAGCGGAAAAACTAAAACTGAGCTTCTCTTGAAACATCCAAGCATAGCTCCATTTGTAAATCAACCTGCAATCCGAACCTGAAATATAGCAACTATAGTGAGGTGAGATACATCAAATCTCAGTGAGTTCCCTATCCTATAGTCCTCTCGGCTTTACAAGGTTCTAAATAAACCTAACTCATGTCAAAGGGAAAGGGGAGTGACCATGAGTACACACACACACAAGTAACCACCACGGTGAGCCTGTAAACTCACACTAGTACCGAAGTACCTCCTGAGCCTGTAAACTCAAGGATTCACAAATCAATAACCATACCAAGGTATCCCCTTTTCCCGTCCGCTTCTACGTCTAGAAGACGATCCGAGTCATGGATCCTTGTAGCTACTTGGCATACGAATTAGATTCGGGATCATCGGTCCGTACACCGTGATCCGTCACTTCTCACGGCCCGTACACCGTCACAAGTCTCTTTACCCATAGGCTCCAATCGTACTCACTACGGGAATCAAACCTGCCAAGTAGTTGTGCATAACGTTTCAGAGGAGGTGCTCGAGTCTCATGAAACTACACCGCAAGGAACAGTGGTTATGATAAACAAAATGCACACGCCTCGGCCTTTCATGCACGAGCGTTGCCACATATGATAGTTCACACTTCCGACACATTTGGTGGTAATTTTCCTCACTCTACCTATTCCGTATTTTAACATGCATACATATTCAAACATGTTTTACAAGAATTAATTACACATAGCATAAAACAATTGCATAATAGAATCACATAAAACATCACTTTCGGGTTCCCTCCGATTCTTTCAATCGGGTATCAAAGCCATTATTTTTCACTTTCATAGCGTAGGATATTTCCATAGCTTTACAACGACTATTACCATGCCTCGATCGGAGTTACGATCCAAAAGATATGGATCTTTAAACATTTCTCACAATTTCACTTTTAAACATTTGTGCATTTTTGTAAACATTAAATTTCTATATTTTTCTTATCAATCCATGGAATATAACCATCTTTCTAATCCATTATAATATAGAGAATAAAATTAGCTTCCCGACGCTTCGAACGGGGACCAAAACGGACTTACGGTTCAAAAGATACGCCCGTTTCAATTTTCATTTTTCTGCCAACAGCAGTGGTAATCGATTACTCACATTTGGGTAATCGATTACTTGCTCAAAAATAGCCCAGAAACGTCATTTTTTAAAGGGTAATCGATTAGCACATATGCTGTAATCGGTTACTGCGTAACAGAACCCAAAAAATCACATTTTTCTTCATTCTAAACCATTCTAACACATACCTAAACATATTGGGACATCAAAACAATTATCGACAGATGATTCTACACATATAGTGGTCATACTACACAATTTATATCGCGTTTCATCCGTTAGATTCTTTGATTAGCAAATTAAGCATTTTCTCTCAATCTAACCTAAGTTCTAAAACAACTTATTTCTAGAACTTAAAGTGTCTAACTAGAACCCACCTGGTAATCGAAGAGGAGTTTGAAGAAGATGATGATGATGATCCATGAGTTTTCTTTCTTCTTCCTCTTCTCCACTTTCTCTCTTCTGCTCTTCCTTTCCTTTTTCTTCTTTCTTCTTCTCTTACTATCTTTTCTTTTCTTTTTCCTTTCTTAACAAATATATATATATATATATATATATAATGCTTATTATATAATATACTCCAATAGAGTAAAGTATCTCCAATTGATATTTTGTCATCTCAACCCAATTGATCAATTATTAGAGTTACTTTAAAAATCCTTTCTTGAATTAAAATAATTGATCTCTTCAGAGTTCATTAGTTGCTCTATTGATCCCAATTGATAATACTTAAAGTACTTATAGGATTCCATTAATCCAATTAATCAAAGATAGAGTACACAAAAGCTCATCTGATATCCAATTGAGCATTTCAATAATACGGGGTATTACATTATGCCTTCGCACTAAACCATATTCCGACTTCTTAATTGTTTCTAAGAGGTATGATCTAATTATGACTTAGCTCTATAATCTCAGTTTAGTTTAGAGATTTATTGTTAATCTAATAAGCATGATCTTTTAAATACTTAGCTTTATAATCTTAGTTTAATTCTATGATTATTGTTCATCTTCGCTATTTTACTATCAAAAGACGTAAGTCCTGTTTAAGCCGAATGAGACCGTTATAATCCAAGAAGATAATCCGATTAGGGAAATTGAAAAGAGACTACCGCTTAGGATGAAGATTCTTAGATCTTTGGTTTTTGACGCAGAGATGTCTCTGGAAGAACTCTGTGGTAGTAGGTAAGGGATGACAAGGTGAGGTACTAAAAGTTTAGCGTAAGATTTTCAATAACCTTAAAATTAATTTTAGATTATCACGTCTAATTTAATATTAGATCATTATCCTAAAAAGATTTTCAGTAAACTAAAAACTAAACTTAGATTATCATGTATAAGTTATTTTTAGATCATATACCTCAAAAGAACATTAAGAAGAAGGAATAATTTGACAAATAATTTTGAAGGAAAATTTTTAAAGAAATAAATTAAATTTTATGGAACGAGAAATTTATTACCCAAATTCAAATTTTACAACACTAAATTTTTTCACTAATAATTTTGGAGTAGACTATTCTGAACCAAATTCAAACAGCAAAATATCTGAGATCATTTGTATCCAAGATTTTGATGAAAAAATATTATGTTTATTCAAAAAATTTCCATACCCAGATTTAATGAAAATCATTATCAAAAAATTAAAATTTGCTTATTTTCAAGAGAAAATATTTTTACAAGAAATTAAAGTAACAATTGAACAAGATTTTGAATGTAATACCCCGTAAATTTATAAACGCTCTGGTTAATATTATTATGATCAACTGGGTTCCGGAGTACTCTGAGCAATTATTTGATAAAATAATTGGAGTAAACTGACGAACTCAGAGTTGATTAAATTAATATTATTTAACGTTGAGTTTTTATTATTTGGTGCATTTGAGCTAATTTGGACATTTAGTAGTATTACTAATAAATGGTAATTTTCTATACTATCTATTTTCTTTCCATTTCATTTGGAAAACAAACAAAGTTAGAAAAGAAAGAAAGAGAAAGGAAAAGGAAAAGTGAAGGAAAGGAAAAAGGAGAGAAAATTTCCACAAAGAGCTCAAGATCATCATCAAGCATCCATTCTTCATCTCTTCATCTAAATTTCATCATCCTCATCTTGTTGTCCAGGTGGATTTTAGTTAGACTCTTTAGAGTAGAGTTTATTTTGAGTTTAGAGTTAGGTTGAAATTGTGAAAATTGAGTATTTTTGCATAAAATCATGAATCTAACTGTTGAAATTCAATGTTTGATTGTATGTTATACTGCTTGTTAAGTTATAACATGTTTTGATGCTTTATGTTTGATCAAAATGGGATTTTGGGGTGATTTTGGATCAACCCGTAGCAGGAAAATTCTGCTGGTTTTTCTGCATTTTTCTCTGCCCATACGCGTATGGCCTGGGGCAATACGCGTATGGGGCATGTCAATACGCATACGGCAAGGGTGTTACGCGTATGATAATTTTTAAAAGGAATTTCAAGGGAAAACTGTCTCTGCCCATACGCGTATGGCCTTGGGCAATACGCGTATGGCTGGGCGAGAATTTTGGGCAATACGCGTATGGGATGTGCTAATACGCGTATGGCCAGGAGAATTGTAGAAATTCTGCTGTTGTGATTATTTTCCGATCGTTTGTTTCCAATGCCGTAACTTTTTGTACGTAACTCGGATTGGAACATTTTTGGTATCGTTGGAAAGATAATAAAATGTACTTTCTTATTACAATGGTTTTAAGTCGGGATTTCTGAAATAGCGTCGTTTTGTCGACTTTTATCTGTTAATGGTGTGTAATTGTTGTTAACAATGTATGCATGTTAAAATATGAAATAGGTAGAGTGAGGAACACTGCCATAAACTGTGTCGGGAGTGTGATTTTCCCATTTGTGGCAACGCTCGTGCATGAAAGCCCGAGGCGTGTGCATTTCGATCATAACCACTGTTTCTTTCGGTGTAGTTTCATGAGACTCGAGCACCTCCTCTGGAATTTTATGCACAACTACTTGGCAGGTTTGATTCCCGTAGTGAGTACGATTGGAGCCTACGGGTAAAGAGACTTGTGACGGTGTACGGGCCGTGAGAAGTGACGGATCACGGTGTACAGACCGATGATCCCGAATCCAATTCGTATACCAAGTAGCTACAAGGATCCATGACTCGGGTCATCTTCTAGACGTAGAAGCGGACGGGAATAGGGGATACCTTGGTATGGTTATTGATTTGTGAATCCTTGAGTTTACAAGCTCAGGAGGTACTTCGGTACTAGTGTGAGTTTACAGGCTCACCGTGTTGGTTACTTGTGTGTGTGTACTCATGGTCTTTCCCTTTCCCCTTGGACATGAGTTAGGGTTATTTTAGAACCTTATAGAGCCGAGAGGACTTTAAGATAGGGAACTCACTGAGATTTAATGTATCTCACCCCACTGTTGTTGTTTACATCATAGGTTCTGCAAAGGGTAAGGACAAGGTTATTTGACTTTCCTTACGGATCGTAGCTTTTGTGATGGCATGGCTTCTGCTATGGCGTTTATGTTTTGAGATCATCTTATTGATCTAGTTCTTAGTTTTTATCTTCTTGGAACATCTTGTATATGTAATGCCTTAGACTTTTAGTGTTTTGTATTAGAGGCATTTATGTGTATAATGTGTTAACTAGGAACTTATTATATTTCAGTACCAAAAGTGAAACTCATGTATAATATGTGATTTGATGCAAGTATTATATGTGGGTGTTACAGTTGGTATCAGAGCAGGTCGTATCCTCGACCCAGCCATGAAATAGAATAAGTAATTCTTTCCGTTACAGATACGTGGTGTCGCCTTTGGTCTTACGTGTTATATTTATGGTATTGAGCCTGATCAACTTAATCCTATTTGTATTGACATTCAGGAACATGGCCGACGGACGTAGAAAAAACCGTGGAAGACCAAGGACTCCGAGGACTACTCCAGCTGGGACGGTTCCACAGGGTGCTAAAGGGAACACCCCTTTGTATCAATTCATGCAACAGATGCAGCAGCAGCAAAATCAGTTTATGCAGGGAATGGTACAGCAAATGGCTGATGGTCTGCATCCTCCAGTGGTTGTTCCTGAAGTTACAGGGGGGACCTATAGGGAATTCATTCGTATGAATCCTCTGGAGTTTCAGGGAGGGTTAGATCCGGTGAAGGCGCATGAATGGATTTCAGGTATGGAATGGATTTTCTTGATAGTGCATTGCAGTGAGGAAAATAAAGTGGTCTTTGCTTCTCACTTGCTAAAGGGTCCTGCCATGAGGTGGTGGGAGAGCGCTTCAGCCTTAATGACAATCCAAGAGGTACCAAAAGTGTGGGAGCAGTTTAAGGTAATTTTTATGGAGAAATATTTTCCGAGTTCTTTAAGGTCTCAGAAGGAGTTTGAGTTCCAACAGTTGAGACAGGGCAATTTATCAGTGGCTTCCTATGCGGAAAAATTTGAGA
Organism: Lathyrus tuberosus; assembly: GCA_022829125.1. NCBI lineage: Eukaryota > Viridiplantae > Streptophyta > Magnoliopsida > Fabales > Fabaceae > Lathyrus > Lathyrus tuberosus. The sequence goes on along the minus strand of JALAZF010000285.1, from coordinate 1,698,999 downwards.
TCATGGCTGACTATTCTAGGTAGGCCATGTATGCTCCTGATGAGAGGTGGAAGATTGATAAGTTTTTGTTTGGTTTGAGGGCTGAAATTTCACATAGCGTGTCTCAACGGGAATTTGCTACATATGCGGAAATGTTAAGACAATGTTTTGTGGCGGAGAATAGTTTAAAAAAGGTACAAATGGAGGTGGATTTGAACAGGGCAACTCAAGGTGACCGTGGAAGATCGAATCAACAGTTTAGGCAAAGGCAACAGTCTTCCAAAGGGAAGCAAGTACAGAGTTCTAGAACTAGTGTGCCTCCGGTATGTCGTACTTGTGGAAGGAATCATTATGGTAGGTGCAATTCGGATGGAATACGGTGTTACCAGTGTAACAAGATGGGTCATGTATCGAGAGATTGTCCTCAGGGTAGGAATCAGACACAAGGGAAGACTACTGGCCGAGTGTATACCTTGGATGCAAGGAAAGCAAAGGGTGACAACTCCTTGATTGCGGGTACGTGTTTCGTAAATGGACATCCTTGTTTTGTTTTATTTGATTGTGGGGCAACGCATTCTTTTGTGTCCACGCGTTGTGTGAAGTGACTCGGGTTGCAAACTATTCCTTTGTTTCCTCCTATGGTGGTTACTACTGCCATGGATGAATTGGTTGAAACACCGCTGATGTGTGAAAATTGTGTGTTGTCGGTGAACGAAAGAGTCTTCCAGATTGATCTTATTTGTTTGCCGCTTAAGAAAGTGGATGTTGTTCTGGGAATGGATTGGCTTTCAGCTAATTCGGTTTTTATCGGTTGTGAGGAGAAGCTAATCATTATTCCATCTGCTGAGGCTACTCCGAAAGATGTATTATCAACGATTTTAGAAGGTACGGTGGGAATGGTAAATTTCTTGTTTGAGAAGGAGAAACCTGTTTTAATGGTTCTTACTAAGGAAGGAAGTAGTGAACAGCAAGTTCTGAGAATTACTATAGTGTGTGAGTTTCCTAAAGTTTTTCCTGAGGATGTTTCTTCTCTTCCTCCGGAGAGAGAAGTAGAGTTCTCTATTGACCTGGTACCGGGAACGGCCCCTATATCCGTTTCTCCTTATCGGATGGCACCGCTTGAATTAAGAGAATTAAAGGACCAATTAGAAGACTTGATGTCTAAGCACTTTGTTAGACCTAGTGTTTCACCTTGGGGAGCTCCAGTGTCGTTGGTAAAGAAGAAAGATGGGGGAATGCATTTGTGCATTGATTATCATAAGTTGAATAAAGTTACCATTAAGAACAAGTACCCCTTACCCAGGATAGACGACTTGTTAGATCAATTCAAAGGAGCCTGTGTGTTCTCAAAAATTGATTTACGGTCGGGTTATCATCAGATCCGAGTGAAGAGTTCCGATGTACCAAAAATTGCATTTAGAACCCGTTACGGTCATTACGAATTCCTAGTGATGCCTTTCAGTGTGACTAATGCTCCAGCTGTTTTTATGGATTACATGAACCGTATATTTCAGGCTTACTTGGACCAATTTGTGGTAATCTTTATTGACTACATTCTTATTTATTCTCGTACTCCACAAGAGCACGGAGAACATCTGAGAATTGTCTTATCGGTATTGCAAGAGAAGCAACTGTTTGCTAAGTTGAGTAAGTGTGAGTTTTGGATGTCAGAAGTTAATTTTCTTGGGCATGTTATATCTCAGGGTGGTGTGGCAGTAGATCCATCGAAGGTAGAAGCAGTGATTAATTGGGAGAGACCGAGAAATGTTTCAGAGGTTAGAAGTTTCTTGGGATTGGCAGGTTACTATAGAAGGTTCATTAAGGGTTTTTCTCAATTAGCCTTACCAATGACGAAACTTACTCGGAAGGATTTTGCTTTTGAGTGGGATTCGGGTTGTGAACAAAGTTTTATGAAATTGAAGGAAAGTTTGACGAGTGCTCCAGTATTAATTATTCCTGATCCTAACAACTCTTATGAAGTATTCTGTGATGCTTCTAAGAGGGGATTAGGGGGTGTTCTGATGCAAGGCGGTCAAGTAGTAGCTTATGCTTCTCGACAGTTGAAAGTTCATGAGAAGAATTATCTAACTCATGATTTGGAACTAGCTGCAGTGGTGTTTGCATTGAAGGTGTGGCGTCATTATTTGTATGGTGTACGTTTTGAAATGTTCAGTGACCACAAAAGTTTGAAGTATTTGTTTGACCAGAAGGAGTTGAATATGCGACAAAGAAGGTGGATGGAGTACTTAAAGGATTATGACTTAGAATTGAAGTATCATCCAGGAAAAGCAAATAAAGTAGCGGATGCTTTAAGTCGGAAAATGGTTCATAGTGCAGAATTGATGATTTTGGAGTATTCGTTGTTGGAAAAGTTTAGAGATCTTAATCTCCAATTTGTGTGGACTCCGAATGGTGTAATTATGGGAAATTTGGAGGTCAATTCTACTTTAAGAGTTGAGATTCAACAAGAACAAATGTTAGAGGAGGAGTTACAAGAATTGTTACTTCAACCGGGTTTTACACGAGCAACGGATGGGATTGTTTTGTTTAATCAACGGATTTGGGTTCCGAAGGATGAGGCATTGAAAATGAAGATTTTAGATGAAGCTCATAAAGGTACTTTTACGATACATCCTGGTTCTTCGAAGATGTATCAGGATTTAAAGAAGGATTATTGGTGGTCTGGGATGAAAAAGGATATAGCAGAATATGTGTCAGAATGTGTGGTGTGCCAACAGGTGAAGATTGAACACCAAAGACCGGGCGGTCTGTTGCAACCTTTGGATATTCCAGTTTGGAAGTGGGATAGTATTTCTATGGACTTTGCAGTGGGTTTACCCCGTACACAAGGTGGGTATGATTCAATTTGGGTAATTGTAGATCGACTAACGAAATCTGCACATTTCTTAGTCGTGAAGACTACTTATAAGGCAAGTCATCTTGCAAGGTTGTTTATTGCTGAGATTGTGAGATTGCATGGTATTCCTTCTAGTATTGTGTCCGATAGAGATCCGAAGTTTACTTCGAGGTTTTGGAAGGTGTTCCAACAAGCGATGGGTACGAATTTGCGGTTGAGCACGTCGAATCATCCTCAAACGGATGGTCAGACTGAGCGAACAATACAGACGATGAAGGATATGTTAAGAGCTTGTGTGCTAGAGAGTAGAGGGAATTGGAAAGAACTTTTACTGTTAATTGAGTTTTCCTATAACAATAGTTACCATGCGAGCATCGGTATGGCTCCTTATAAAGCATTGTATGGGAGGAAGTGTAGAACACCTTTGTGTTGGGCTGAAATTGGCGAAGATAGGATTTTGGGACCCGAGATTATTCAAGAGACTACGGAAAAGATTCGAATGATCCGTGAGAAAGTTAAACAAGCACAAGATCGTCAAAAGAGTTATGCGGACAACCGTAGGAGACCTTTGGAATTTGAGGAAGGTGATCATGTATTTCTGAAAGTTACTCAGAGATTGAGATTGAAAGGACCGTTTAAGTCACGTAAATTAAGTCCGAGATACGTGGGACCGTATCAGATTCTAGAAAGGATTGGTGAAGTTGCTTACAGATTAGCCTTACCACCCTCTCTATCTGAAATGCATGATGTTTTTCACGTATCTCAGCTCCGTAAGTTTATTCCTGATCCTCTTCAGCCAATTCTACCTGAATCCGTGGGAATAGAAGCAGACTTAACTTTTGAACCCCAACCGAGTCGTATTGTGGGAAGAGAAACGAAGGTGTTAAGGAACAAAGACATTCCTCTCGTTAAGGTGCAATGGGATATGACGCATCCGGGTGATGCTACTTGGGAACTAGAATCGGAAATGCGAGATTCTTATCCACAACTGTTCAGGTAATCTTTTAAATTTGAGGGAGAATTTCTATTTAAGGGGGGGAGGATGTAATACCCCGTAAATTTATAAACGCTCTAGTTAATATTATTATGATCAACTGGGTTCCGGAGTACTCTGAGCAATTATTTGATAAAATAATTGGAGTAAACTGACGAACTTAGAGTTGATTAAATTAATAGTATTTAACATTGAGTTTTTATTATTTGGTGCATTTGAGCTAATTTGGACATTGAGTAGTATTACTAATAAATGGTAATTTTCTATACTATCTATTTTCTTTCCATTTCATTTGGAAAACAAACAAAGTTAGAAAAGAAAGAAAGAGAAAGGAAAAGGAAAAGTGAAGGAAAGGAAAAAGGAGAGAAAATTTCCACAAAGAGCTCAAGATCATCATCAAGCATCCATTCTTCATCTCTTCATCTAAATTTCATCATCCTCATCTTGTTGTCCAGGTGGGTTTTAGTTAGACTCTTTAGAGTAGAGTTTATTTTGAGTTTAGAGTTAGGTTGAAATTGTGAAAATTGAGTATTTTTGCATAAAATCATGAATCTAACTGTTGAAATTCAATGTTTGATTGTATGTTATACTGCTTGTTATGTTATAACATGTTTTGATGCTTTATGTTTGATCAAAATGGGATTTTTGGGTGATTTTGGATCAACCCGTAGCAGGAAAATTCTGCTGGTTTTTCTGCATTTTTCTCTGCCCATACGCGTATGGCTTGGGGCAATACACGTATGGGGCATGTCAATACGCGTACGGTAAGGGTGTTACGCGTATGGCAATTTTTAAAAGGAATTTCAAGGGAAAACTGTCTCTGCCCATACACGTATAGCCTTGGGCAATACGCGTATGGCTGGGCGAGAATTTTGGGCAATACGTGTATGGGATGTGCCAATACGCGTATGGCCAGGAGAATTGCAGAAATTCTGCTGTTGTGATGATTTTTCGATCGTTTGTTTCCAATGCCGTAACTTTTTGTACGTAAATCGGATTGGAACATTTTTGGTATCGTTGGAAAGATAATAAAATGTACTTTCTTATTACAATGGGTTTAAGATTGTCGGCCGATTTAATTAAGTCGAGATTTCTGAAATAGCATTGTTTTGTCGACTTTTATCTGTTAATGGTGTGTAATTGTTGTTAACAATGTATGCATGTTAAAATATGAAATAGGTAGAGTGAGGAACACTACCATAAAGTGTGTCGGGAGTGTGATTTTCCCATTTGTGGCAACGCTCGTGCATGAAAGGCCGAGGCGTGTGCATTTCGATCATAACCACTATTTTTTGCGGTGTAGTTTCATGAGACTCGAGCACCTCCTCTGAAACGTTATGCACAACTACTTGGCAGGTTTGATTCCCGTAGTGAGTACGATTGGAGCCTACGGGTAAAGAGACTTGTGACGGTGTACGGGCCGTGAGAAGTGACGGATCACAGTGTACGGACCGATGATCCCGAATCCAATTCGTATGCCAAGTAGCTAAAGGATCCATGACTCGGGTCGTCTTCTAGACGTAGAAGCGGACGGGAATAGGGGATACCTTGGTATGGTTATTGATTTGTGAATCCGTGAGTTTACAGGCTCAGGAGGTACTTCGGTACTAGTGTGAGTTTACAGGCTCACCGTGTTGGTTACTTGTGTGTGTGTACTCATGGTCTTTCCCTTTCCCCTTGGACATGAGTTAAGGTTATTTTAGAACCTTATAGAGCCGAGAGGACTTTAAGATAGGGAACTCACTGAGATTTGATGTATCTCACCCCACTGTTGTTGTTTACATCACAGGTTCTGCAGGTTCCGCGAAGGGTAAGGACAAGGTTATTTGACTTTCCTTACGGATCGTAGCTTTTGTGATGGCATGGCTTCCGCTATGGCATTTATGTTTTGAGATCATCTTATTGATCTAGTTCTTAGTTTTTATCTTCTTGGAACATCTTGTATATGTAATGCCTTAGACTTTTAGTGTTTTGTATTAGAGGCATTTATGTGTATAATGTGTTAACTAGGAACTTATTATATTTCAGTACCAAAAGTGAAACTCATGTATAATATGTGATTTGATGCAAGTATTATATGTGGGTGTTACATTGAAGAACATGAATTAAGATGCAAAATTAGAGAATTAAATGAATTCACAACTAATTCATATTATCTAGGATATTTCGACGCTCATTTCTATGGATATTCCTCAAGGATAAACTATAGGATGAGAAACCCTAGACAAATTAACCCATTAGTCACAATGAGTTTTAGAAATTATAATCCAGATGATTTTGACCATGAAATAAATTATGAAGAAGATGCATATGAAACTGATTAATTATTCTTTCAGGATATTTCTTCATTATTTATTGCATCATAACATTGGAAGGCTGAGCCTCCAAAAATATTTGCGCATATTTAAATTATATCATTCATTGGAAGGCCGAGCCTCCTCATCTTATTGCTCATTCATTTATTTGCTCCCACGTAGTATTATTATTTTAAATTCCGCCTAAAATTATATTTCAGTATAATTTTATACTCTGAAAAAATGGATTTAACCAAAGAAAAAATAGAATTAAAAGATTATAGAAATTATATTAAGAACTTAAAACAAGAACTTAAAAGAATTGAATACAGATTAAATAACCATGATTATATGGATTTAATAGTAAGAAGATTTGAAATTATTAGACATATTAATATGTTTGAAACCATGATTACAATAATTAAAGAAGATCTTTATACTCTATCCAGAGGATAAGAACTCAGCCAAATCTTTAAATTTAATGACAGAAGCCATAAACAGAAACTGTTTAAAAAATCTCAGGCAGATTCTTAAAAAATTAGAACAAGAGTTTAAGGCCGTAAACTTGCAAATCATGAATAGTGATCCTGCAAATCATTCTTTATTAAATTACCACAAACAAGTAATTTTAAAAGAATATTCTGAAGTTTATACCTTGATTCTCACAATAAAAGATGACCTCTCTACTAAGTCAAGGGCATAATTATCTTATTTCTCACAATGTTATCACATTATCTTTATTCCTAACTTTCCACATGGTAAGTTACTATTCAAAATTTGACTTTTTTACTAGTCAACCTTTAGTAGTTTTTGTGTTTTGAAGTTTGGAGTCGAAAATGAGGGAAAACTTCATTAAAGGTTGACTAGTAAAAAAGTCAAATTTTGAATAGTAACTTTCCATGTGGAAAGTTAGGAATAAAGATAATGTGATAACATTGTGAGAAATAAGATAATTATGCCCTTGACTTAGTAGAGAAGTCATCTTTTATTGTGAGAATCAAGGTATAAATTTCAGAATATTCTTTTAAAATTACTTGTTTGTGGTAATTTATTAAAGTATGATTTGCAGGATCACTATTCATGATTTGCAAGTTTACGACCTTAAACTCTTGTTCTAATTTTTTAAGAATCTGCCTGAGATTTTTTAAACAGTTTCTGTTTATGGCTTCTGTCATTAAATTTAAAGATTTGGCTGAGTTCTTATCCTCTGGATAGAGTATAAAGATCTTCTTTAATTATTGTAATCATGGTTTCAAACATATTAATATGTCTAATAATTTCAAATCTTCTTACTATTAAATCCATATAATCATGGTTATTTAATCTGTATTCAATTCTTTTAAGTTCTTGTTTTAAGTTCTTAATATAATTTCTATAATCTTTTAATTCTATTTTTTCTTTGGTTAAATTCATTTTTTCAGAGTATAAAATTATACTGAAATATAATTTTAGGCGGAATTTAAAATAATAATACTACGTGGGAGCAAATAAATGAATGAGCAATAATATGAGGAGGCTCGGCCTTCCAATGAATGATATAATTTAAATATGCGCAAATATTTTTGGAGGCTCAGCCTTCCAATGTTATGATGCAATAAATAATGAAGAAATATCCTGAAAGAATAATTAATCAGTTTCATATGCATCTTCTTCATAATTTATTTCATTGTCAAAATCATCTGGATTATAATTTCTAAAACTCATTGTGACTAAAGGGTTAATTTGTCTAGGGTTTCTCATCCTATAGTTTATTCTTAAGGAATATCCATAGAAATGAGCGTCGAAATATCCTAGATAATATGAATTAGTTGTGAATTCATTTAATTCTCTAATTTTGCATCTTAATTCATGTTCTTCAAAATCTTGTTCAATTGTTACTTTAATTTCTTGTAAAAATATTTTCTCTTGAAAATAAGCAAATTTTAATTTTTTGATAATGATTTTCATTAAATCTGGGTATGGAAATTTTTTGAATAAACATAATATTTTTTCATCAAAATCTTGGATACAAATGATCTCAGATATTTTGCTGTTTGAATTTGGTTCAGAATAGTCTACTCCAAAATTATTAGTGAAAAAATTTTTGTGTTGTAAAATTTGAATTTGGGTAATAAATTTCTCGTTCCATAAAATTTAATTTATTTCTTTAAAAATTTTCCTTCAAAATTATTTGTCAAATTATTCCTTCTTCTTAATGTTCTTTTCAGGTATATGATCTAAAAATAACTTATACATGATAATCTAAGTTTAGTTTTTAGTTTACTGAAAATCTTTTTAGGATAATGATCTAATATTAACTTAGACGTGATAATCTAAAATTAATTTTAAGGTTATTGAAAATCTTACGCTAAACTTTCAGTACCTCACCTTGTCATCCCTTACCTACTACCACAGAGTTCTTCCAGAGACATCTCTGCGTCAAAAACCTAAGATCTAAGAATCTTCATCCTAAACGGTAGTCTCTTTTCGATTTCCCTAATCGGATTATCTTCTTGGATTATAACGGTCTCATTCGGCTTAAACAGGACTTACGTCTTTTGATAGTAAAATAGCGAAGATGAACAATAATCATAGAATTAAACTAAGATTATAAAGCTAAGTATTTAAAAGATCGTGCTTATTAGATTAACAATAAATCTCTAAACTAAACTGAGATTATAGAGCTAAGTCATAATTAGATCATACCTCTTAGAAACAATTAAGAAGTCAGAATATGGTTTAGTGCGAAGGCATAATGTAATACCCCGTATTATTGAAATGCTCAATTGGATATCAGATGAGCTTTTGTGTACTCTATCTTTGATTAATTGGATTAATGGAATCCTATAAGTACTTTAAGTATTATCAATTGGGATCAATAGAGCAACTAATGAACTCTGAAGAGATCAATTATTTTAATTCAAGAAAGGATTTTTAAAGTAACTCTAATAATTGATCAATTGGGTTGAGATGACAAAATATCAATTAGAGATACTTTACTCTATTGGAGTATATTATATAATAAGCATTATATATATATATATATATATATATATATATATATATATATATATATATATATATATATTTGTTAAGAAAGGAAAAAGAAAAGAAAAGATAGTAAGCGAAGAAGAAAGAAGAAAAAGGAAAGGAAGAGCAGAAGAGAGAAAGTGGAGAAGAGGAAGAAGAAAGAAAACTCATGGATCATCATCATCATCTTCTTCAAACTCCTCTTCGATTACCAGGTGGGTTCTAGTTAGACACTTTAAGTTCTTGAAATAAGTTGTTTTAGAACTTAGGTTAGATTGAGAGAAAATGCTTAATTTGCTAATCAAAGAATCTAACGGATGAAACGCGATATAAATTGTGTAGTATGACCACTATATGTGTAGAATCATCTGTCGATAATTGTTTTGATGTCCCAATATGTTTAGGTATGTGTTAGAATGGTTTAGAATGAAGAAAAATGTGATTTTTTGGGTTCTGTTACGCAGTAACCGATTACAGCATATGTGCTAATCGATTACCCTTTGAAAAATGATGTTTCTGGGCTATTTTTGAGCAAGTAATCGATTACCCAAATGTGAGTAATCGATTACCACTGCTGTTGGCAGAAAAATGAAAATTGAAACGGGTGTATCTTTTGAACCGTAAGTCCGTTTTGGTCCCCGTTCGAAGCGTCGGGAAGCTAATTTTATTCTCTATATTATAATGGATTAGAAAGATGGTTATATGCCATGGATTGATAAGAAAAATATAGAAATTTAATGTTTACAAAAATGCACAAATGTTTAAAAGTGAAATTGTGAGAAATGTTTAAAGATCCATATCTTTTGGATCGTAACTCCGATCGAGGCATGGTAATAGTCGTTGTAAAGCTATGGAAATATCCTATGCTATGAAAGTGAAAAATAATGGCTTTGATACCCGATTGAAAGAATCGGAGGGAACCCGAAAGTGATGTTTTATGTGATTCTATTATGCAATTGTTTTATGCTATGTGTAATTAATTGTTGTAAAACATGTTTGAATATGTATGCATGTTAAAATACGGAATAGGTAGAGTGAGGAACATTACTACCAAATGTGTCGGAAGTGTGAACTATCATATGTGGCAACGCCCGTGCATGAAAGGCCGAGGCGTGTGCATTTTGTTTATCATAACCACTGTTCCTTGCGGTGTAGTTTCATGAGACTCGAGCACCTCCTCTGAAACGTTATGCACAACTACTTGGCATGTTTGATTCCCGTAGTGAGTACGATTGGAGCCTATGGGTAAAGAGACTTGTGACGGTGTACGGGCCGTGAGAAGTGACGGATCACGGTGTACGGACCGATGATCCTGAATCCAATTCGTATGCCAAGTAGCTACAAGGATCCATGACTTGGATCTTCTTCTAGACGTAGAAGCGGACGGGAAAAGGGGATACCTTGGTATGGTTATTGATTTATGAATCCTTGAGTTTACAGGCTCAGGAGGTACTTCGGTACTAGTGTGAGTTTACAGGCTCACCGTGGTGGTTACTTGTGTGTGTGTACTCATGGTCACTCCCCTTTCCCTTTGACATGAGTTAGGTTTATTTAGAACCTTGTAAAGCCGAGAGGACTATAGGATAGGGAACTCACTGAGATTTGATGTATCTCACCTCACTATAGTTGCTATATTTCAGGTTCGGATTGCAGGTTGATTTACAAATGGAGCTATGCTTGGATGTTTCAAGAGAAGCTCAGTTTTAGTTTTTCCGCTGTGTATTTTATTGTTCTTGTACAATGAGGAATATTGTACATTCTTAGATTTTATTTTATTTGGCTAGTTTCCATGACTTGTGCCATAGATTGTATTTGTGTTTTTAGAATGGACAAGTATGTGAACTATGCCATTAGGCACTTTTGATGCGTCAGTACCAAATAAAATGCGTGTATTGTATTATTCTAGATATATATTATACAGGGCATTACACATAATTTTGTAAAGAAAATAATTTAAATGCAAAATTACTTTCATATATTTGAGTAAAAGGTTAGGTTGTTCTTCTTGCTGGTGTGTTTGTTCATATGTGTGTTTTTTTACAAAAGAGAGAACTTCCTTATATACAAGAGAGGAAGACTCTAGACACAACTACGTGTAAAGCAAGAGAGTCTGACTACATCTTTGAGCACTATTTGCTTTAGGACTAAGTAGTTAGTGGACAAACTACTTTACAAAAAGTAAACAAAATGAAAAACAAAGTAAGGCATTATTTGCTTTGCAGCTAAAAAGGAAAAGAAAAAGCTACAAGTTGATAAGATTCCTTATCTGTCAGGAATCCAATAATTCACTAATGTCGCCTTTCTTGATGTCGGCAATAATGTCATGTTTGATAGTGATCACATGACTCACATGGTTATGGGTCAATCATGATCGTTGATCTATCTTGAGATGATCCGGAGGAATCAGGTCTCTTAGAATGACTAGTATTCCTTCGTTTGTAGGCTTCCACCAATTTGGGTCTTGAATGTTTGACTTCAAAGGTGAAAAAGCAGTGTTTTGCTATTTCAGAATTGGTGTAAATCTTGCCGGACTTATCTTCCCTAAGCAAATTTCTTTCTTCCATTTTGTCTTTGGACCAACCAAAGTCTTCAAATATCAATTTTGCTCTTGCGAGTTCAATCTGTTGGGACATGTCTTCTAATTTAATGGTTTTGGAACCTGAATTTTGTACTTGAAATTCTTCATACTCCAAGTCAAATTCATTAAAATGAATCCAAATCATGTGCACACAAGGATAATTTTTCTGAAAATCTGGATATAAAGAAGTAATTTCTAATTTGGCCTTTTGTGGAAATTCTGATGTGACTACCCCCATAGTGTCTGCCAGGAATGGTGGTAGGTATGGTGTGAAGTCATATAATGGAGGAATATTAATGGTGCTTAATAATCCATGTTTAAGTAAATTGGTAAAAGTTACGTTGTAGTTTCTTACTTTGAATGGTTTAAAGGTAGGTAGAGAAATTCTGGCCTTCCTTATTGCTGAATCAAGTTGACAAAAACATTCACCATCTTGATTTTCTGGGCAATTTTCAAACATACTTTGGCATGATTTGTAGTTGTTGAATACAAAGCTCCATTCTGTTGAAATGCCGTTGTGAATTATCTAATTGTTGCAAATTTGGGCTAATGTGTCTTGCAGTAAGATGAATGTTGACAAATTTATTTCTTCTTCAAAAATTTTCGGTTGAGCTGGAATCACCGGTTTTCCCAAAAGTAAAAATTTTGTATCGGTCTTTTGGACCTTTGTGTTAATCAATGTATCACTAAAGGACTTTTGCTCCTTTGGTGGAATTTGAGGTCTTAGAGAAATTTCTTTCCCTTTACCTTTATAATTTGTGCTCTGAATTTCATGTAAAAAATCTTGATCATCAAAATTTTCCATGTGTTTCAGATAATGTTGATACTTAAGAACTTTGGGCGAGATAATAATATCACTCCCACAAGCCTTAGTAACAGAGTCTATGGCCTCCTGAATGTCAAAAAATCCTTTAAAAAGAGGTTGACCAAATCTCGGGAATAATTTAATTTCTTCAATCAAAATAGCCATTTCATCCCAATCCAAATAAACACCAGCTTTTAAGCCTGTGTATAAAGCATAATAGATGAAAGGTCTTTTGTTAAAATGTCTGCCAGTTGAGAGATAAGATGCTAAAGCATTTATCACCGCAACCTTCTTACTAGTACCTTGAATGGTAGTTTGTAAGTTCCAAATGTTGTCAAGAAGACAGGTTTCTTCTTCTTTGAGTTGATTCCTCAAAGGTGTTTTAAATTGATCTCTTTCGGGAAATGTCTTTAATTTTGCGTTGTCAAAATTTATGACTTTTTCAGCCATTTGCAATGTACAAATTTGTAATGTGAGAAATGTTTTACCCTCCTGGTAATGTATGTAATGTTTTACCCTCCTGGTAATGTATGTAATGTCTGAAATTCCTGTAATTTTTTGGAAAACACAAATGATAATGTTAGTTATATAATAATTTCCTAGATAATAAGTCTGGTATTTTATTATCCTTGCCTTTAATTTGTTCCCATTTTATCTTAAATCCTCTGTTTAAGACAAATTCTCGAAATTTCAGCCATCTATTGGCAGTTAATTTTTTCTCACTTTTTGTATCTGCAAATTTTACAATGGCTTCACAGTCAGTCCCAATGGTAATTTGTTTTTTGGACAAAATGAACAAGGCAAATTTTTCTAAGACATAAATAATGGATAAAATTTCATAATCCAAGGATGTTAAATATCCTTTTTCTTTAAATGTTCCTGAAGTGTATCTACAAATTTTTTCTAATGATTTTAAAGAAAACTCATTAGGTTTTTTAATTAAAATTCCTCCCCGTCCTAACTCAGATCCATCAGTTTCTATAATTAAGTAATCTGATTCTAATGGTAAAGCTAAGGGTTCTAGTTTAGCAACTTCTGCTTTTAATTGTTGGACTATTTTAATGTCTTGATCATTAAATTTCCTAACTCCTTTTTGTTGTGCCTTATTGTATAAGGGAGAAGTTAATTTTGATAAATTTTTTAAATAAGGTCTAACGTAATTCACTAACCCTAAGAAGGATTGTAATTGTTTTAATTCTTCCAGTTTATCTGGAAATTCCAAAAATTTTCCGGCTATATGCGGCTGTAATTTTATAGTTCCATTTCCTATTTCAGCCCCCAAAAAAGAAATATAATTTTTTCCGATTTCAATCTTCTTTTTAGAAATAATTAACCCATGTTTTTCGAATAAAGAAAAAATTATATACAAATGTTGTATATGTTCTTTTTCTGATTTAGAGAAAACCAGAACATCATCAATGTATATACACGTAAAATTATAGCAATTCTTAAAAATGTCATCCATCATTCTTTGAAATATCTGTGGAGCATTTTTAAGTCCAAATGGCATTACTAGCCATTCGAAATGCCCTAATGGACAAGAGAAAGTTGTCCATTCAATGCTAGCTTCATGCATTTTTACTTGCCAAAAGCCTGATTTTAAATCAAATTTGGAAAATCAATTCTTTCCTTGAATTTTATTAATTAATGTATCCTTATCTGGGATACAATATCCGTCTTCAATAGTATTGTCATTTAATCTCCTGTAGTCAAAAACCATTCTAGATTGGCCTCTTTTCTTTTCTGCTTCTTTCTGGACAATGAAAGCAGGGGTCCTATGTCTAGAATTTGATTTTCTAATTATTCCTAATTTTAATAATTGGTTTATGTGAAGATTAAATTCTACCTGTTCCCAGTTTCCGTATTTGAAATTAGGTGTTTTAATAGTAATGTCTGGATTAATAATTTCCAGTTTACATATTGTTTTGTTTCTATCCCAAAACTTAATAGGATCTTCTCCTATTATTTCAATCTTTTCTAAATTTTTAATTATTTGTTCCAAATCATAATTCCTTAGATTTTTAGTAAAATTTGTGGTATCTATTAAGTGTAACTCGCTTTCTAGACCTTTGTCTAAATCCAAGTCTAGATCCAAATCCTGTTTTATATTATTGCAAGAACATTCATCGTTGTTTTCCTTACAATTACAGGTTTCCTTTTTGAAAGGTTCCTTTTTTATTAAAAGTTTAAAATTTGAAACAATGGGTATCATGGAACAATTCTTAGTTATAGTTATATAATCTTTGTTAATATTAATTTGTCCATAGTTATGGAGTAGAAAATCTAATCCCATAACAAGTGGTATTGAAAGGTTTAGGTCTTGAACCCAAATTTTTGGCCATGGATAATACTCAGACCATTGGTTACAATTTGTTAAGAATTTTGCTTGAATATTTTTGAATTGTAAATGATTTGAAGTTTTTGTTCCATCAAATTGTATTGAATAAGTTGGTTTTACTTTAACCATTTTAGTTTTTAATTCTTCTGAGATAATTTTCATATCTATAGTAGATGACGTTGCTCCAGTATCTACTAAAATTGGTATGGTTATTACTTGCCCATGAATATTAATTTTTGCTGGAATTATAATTTGCCTTAGTTTATCTTTATTACAAACTAAGGGTACCTGGATATTTTGGGGTTGCTCTATGTTATTTATAATATTTATGTCCTCTTGAGTAATTTCTGTTAATTTTAAATTATTTTCAATAACCGGGAGTTTTTCTTTTTTGATAATTTCTATTAATTCTTTAATAGTTCCTTCTAGACTATTAATTCTAGTTTCTAATTTATCTACTTTGGTTTCCAACCTGCCAAAATTTTCTTCTAATTGATCTATTCTTTTTTCCCCATGTTTTTTATCAGAATTTTCAGGTGTATCTTTAATTTTGTTTTCTATATTAAAGTTTTTTTTAAT
This sequence comes from Lathyrus tuberosus, assembly GCA_022829125.1. Taxonomy (NCBI): domain Eukaryota; kingdom Viridiplantae; phylum Streptophyta; class Magnoliopsida; order Fabales; family Fabaceae; genus Lathyrus; species Lathyrus tuberosus. The sequence goes on along the minus strand of JALAZF010000285.1, from coordinate 1,683,566 downwards.
ACAATTTGAACAGATTTGTTTTAGACAAATTTGACATTTCCATCTTTTATCAAAAGAGGAAAACCAATTACACTTGAAGCATCTAATATTGTCGCTTCCAGCTTTATGAATCCAATTATGATTACAATCTGTAACTATTTTTTGATTCATTAATTGAAAGTAAATTTTTTCAGTTTTTCCAAAAGAATATAATTGTTATTTGTTTCTTCCTCTATGGGAATTTCAATTTCTTCATTCTCTATTCCTTTTAGAGAACAAATACTCCAAATTTCAGAGTTGTCTGAAATGTCTGAGGTTATTTCTAATATATCCTCTTTAATTGTAGAAATTAGGTTTGATTCTCTTGTAAACAAATTTTGTTTGTTTGGACAAACTGAGGATAAATGTCCTGGTTTGTTACATGCAAAACAAGTAATTGTATTCTTATAAGTTTTGTTAGGATTGTACTTTCTTACATGTTTGTCCTTGTTTAAATAAGGTTTCCTAGCGTTAGATTTCCTTAAATAATTTTTCTTAGTGTAATTTTTCTTGAATCTAGGCTGTCTCCTCTGGTTTTTATCCTGTGGATGTTTACCGTACTGTTGAGGAGTATAAATTTGTTTACAAAAACCTACATTCTTATGTTCTTATTCTTTTTGAATTTGAATATAAGTACATTTCTTTTTTAACTCAGAAATTGTAACGCTCTGTATAATATTCGTCTAGAATAATACCATACAAGTGTTTTATTTGGTACTGACACATCAAAAGTGCCTACTGACATAGTTCACATACTTGTCCATTTCTAAAACGTAAGTACAACATATGGCACAAGGCATGGAAACTAGCCAAAAATAAAAATCTAAGAATAATATACAATATCCTCAATTGTATACAACAAAAGATTACATAGCGGAAAAATACTAAAGCCAAGCTTCTCTTGAAACATCCCAACATTTCTCCACTTGCAAATCAAACCTGCAATTACCTAAAATAAAGCAACTATAGTGGGGTGAGATACATCAAATCTCAGTGAGTTCCCTATCTTATAGATTCTCTCGGCTTTACAGGGTTCTATCAATCCTAACTCAAGTCAAGGGAAGGGAAAAGACCTTGAGTACACAATCTCACACTATATGGAAACATGCCATGAGTTCATCAACTCAAAAGTATCACTAATCGATAACCATACCAAGGTACCTCCTGTTCCCGTCCGCTTCTACGTCTAGAAGGCGATCCGAGTCATAGATCCTTGTAATCTACTTGACATACGAATGGATTTGGGTTCTACGGGCCATTAACCGTTATGAACAGTCACTTCACACGGGCCATTAACCGTCACAAGCATACGCTCCATGGGGGCCATTCGTACAGCACGGGGAATCAAACCTGCCAAGTAGTTGTGCATCCATTTCAGAGGAGTCCGAGACTCATGAAACTACACTCAAGATAAACCGGTTACGATTACATGATCACATACAACAAATAAGATTGTATTCGACAATCACAAGGCTATAATGCCTTAGGGCCTCTCTTGCCTTTCCAAAATCACAAAGGTTAACCACATGTTCCATACTAGTGTTTCACTCTCGACTAGGCCAATACTCGGCAAGGATGTATCTTCCAACAACACGTGCCCGAGCATCGCCATCTAGAGTCGTCTACAATTTCTAGTTCCTTACTAGATTCTCCTATAATTTAAGTTTGAGGTTTCCTCACTCTTCCTATATCATTTTCATATTAACATGCATATACTCTCATACATGCCTAACAATAACATTAGACAAGCATAACACAAATATTACAAGTAACGCATATAATCACACATCGCATAAAACATCACTTTTCACATAGTAGTTCACACATATTAAGGCACACAATCCAATCCTATTCTCTACCAAGCATCCTTGGTTAAATCATGGTCTCTCATACCATTCACTACCTTATTGGATCATCTATCCAAAGGCTTTGGACTCGTATCAATCGGATTCCCGATCCTTGAGTTTTGGTGGAAAGAAAATCACATACATTACATTTCTATATTTTATTATTAATCCATAGAATATAACTATGTTTCTACCTCACCATCACAAAGAGCATAAAATTAGCTTTCCAACGCTTTGAACGGGGACTAAAACGGACTTACGGTTCAAAAGATACGCCCGTTTCAATTTTCATTTTTCTGTCAATAGCAGTGGTAATCGATTACTCACTCAAAAATAGCCCAGAACGTCCATTTTCTCATGGGTAATCGATTACTAATATAGGGTAATCGATTACCACTGTCACAGAAGCTGAAAAACTCTGTTTTTCTCCTATTTAACCCATTGGAACATCATCAAAACATCATAGGGAGTACTAGCAAGCATTATAAGTTCATTAAGCTCATAACCCGACTATTCTACACAATTTATATCATATTTCATCCGTTGGATTTCATCGATTCACAAAATTCCACACTTTCTCAAAATCCAACCTAACTCTAAAAACTCAAGAGTTCTATAATTAAAGCCTCTATCTAGAACCCACCTGATAACCGAAGAGGAGTTTGAAGAAGATGATGATGATGATCCATGGGTTTCTCTCTTCTTCCTCTTTTCTCCATTTTCCTCTTCTTTTTCTCTTCCCACGTTTTCTTCTTTTTCTTCTTCCTCTGTTTTTCTCTTTTCCTTCTTTCCACCCACTTTCTATTTCTTATAACATATATATATAATACTATTATTATATACTATAAATCCAATAGGGTAAAATATATCCAATTGATATTTTATCGTCTCAACCCAATTGATCAATTATTCGAGTTATCTTAAAATACTTTCTTGAGTTAAAATAATTGATCTCTTCAGAGTTCACTAGTTGCTCTATTGATCCCAAATGTCAATACTTAAAGAGCTTAGAGGATTCCATTAATCCAATTTACCAAAGATAGAGCACACAGATACTCATATGATCTCATCCGATATCCAATTGAGCATTTAAATAATACGGGGTATTACACTCTCCCCCCCTTAAATTGAAATTCGCCCCCGAATTTCCTCTATTCGACAATAACCGCAACTTGTATCATCGTCTTAGATCCATTCTTAACTTTACTTCCGTTACAATTTCTGACGCATTCCAATCCCAACTTGACTTCACAAATCAAAATCCTTATTTTCACAATTTACCAAACTTCATGTCCCTAGTCATACTCTTATTCCAATATTGGGTTAATTTTTAACTCGTTCCTCCATAATTCCTCTGTTGTTCCATAAAAAAGACTTGGTCGCATCCTACCTCGGAAGGAGTGTACCATTCTACATTCCTCTACCGAGTCACAAACCAAGTTGTAACACCTCATCTCAAATTCAGGATAACAAACACCCATCAAATTCTCATGAGGTAATTCGGTGATTCCTTTCCTTTAAGCAATTACCGACAATTATCTTTTCATAAATCTTTTAATGTTCAAAACCACTTCGAAATTCGTCAACCGACTTCTTTACCAGTTCCATCAAGTCTGATGCTATACACGGTACTCATTCAATCCGATATTTCATCTCTTTCGTATCACACCAAAAGGTAACACACTTAGAACAAAATCTTCTTATTTCTAATCTTACAATCAATTTCTCCTTCGATTCTTATAAATACTACTGAGCCCTTTCATTTGTCACCTTCCACTGCGCAATCCAAATTCTAACAGTGGAACACCACGCATTCTTAAGCACTACCAATTAGCTATCAGTCCACGGAGAACACACTTATCCACTGGGGTTCTCACTAACCAACGATACACGAACTTACTAACGTCCAAAGGTAGAACAATTTCCTCGCCAACACACAATATACAAACATCAGTCCAACACTCTCCAGACGATGAAGATGCCGGAGTTACACTGTTACAACCATAACATATACAACTCCGAAATTCCCTCTAACTCGGATAATACATCCAAAATAGCTTAACAGCTTTTGATGCTAGTTACCACATTCCAAATCGATTATACTTATGGTTTTCCGACTTACTCAAGATTTCTTGCTGATTCGAGATCTCATCCAACAACAACGTAACACCATCCTAGAACTACAATCATATGCGAATCACCACTTATCAAAACTCGAACCATCACGCACAACTGTGAGCTTCCATATTACTCACCAATTCACCTACAACACTCCACACGTACGCACACCCTCAACGGATATGCCATGCTTTTCAATTGAATCAACTTCTCTCATTCGTTTCATTCCACAAACGATTCCAAGTTACATGCTTAACTTCGGAACGTCCAAATCTTACTCGTACTTGGAAGGATAACTTTTAAATTCTCTCCTCTGGGTGAAACACAGCTGCACACAACTGGTACCACTCTTACGGAGTCTAAATCCAATACCATGAACTCACAGAAGATAGCACTTACTAACTCTGACTAACCGTTCATACCTTACTAATACCATGATTCAACACCGAAATATTCCTTGTGAGGTCAACACCTCGTGAGTATTCTCTGACTTCACCCTCAAGTCTTTCAATAGTACTGATAACAATACACTTAAGACTTTCCCACACTTAACACAGTTCACAAGATTACTTTCCCAAAAGTCAAACTACCTTGTCATCTAAACAAATGATCGACTAAGTAACACCCTTTCTGAAGTTCCGGTTTCAAATACCAATTCATCTTTCATTCACTTGCAATTCCATTCCACATTCAGATTATACTCTCCAATCGGAGCAACGTAAGTTAACAAAACACTGATGATGCTTCCCAAGGAATTTCATAATTTACACACCCGTTAATCGATTAACCATCCAAGCTAATCGGATTAACTTCTCAAAATTCCACGCCAGACACTTTTCATGCACTGGTTAATCGGTTAACACTGCTGCAGAAACAAAACCATTTACTCATAATTCAATCCACCCCTTCCCGAACCATCAATCCGATTTGTTCTTATCTTAGAGTATCATTATCAACCGGTGGCTCCTTAACTGGTGTTACATTCACTAACCATGATCCACCCAAGGTAAAACCGACAAAATCAAAACATGTAGATGACACACTCCAACCAAGTATCAAGGCAAAATTCTAAATTCTGACGCGGTCACTTTACAAAACTTCAGTGGGATAGTTCATCTTTCTGCTCAAATAACTACACTGGCTGGAAGTCAATAATGACGACATTCTAAAGTTTTTGCCACAATTCAACTTAATTCGTCCACAAGCAAAACCCAACGCACTACCATTATACGATACCACAAAAGCGATGGACATAACATGTCGAGCAGACAACCTTATTCCCTCACTTGAATTTCTTGGTGAGAAATAAGACAACAACGTCCTTAGTCCAACAAAAGGTAGATTCCGAAAAATCCAATCATTCACAATTACCGAAGTTTCTCTATACTTGAAAATAGATCGGGGTAATGCATCCTCTTGAAGAACCTTTCTATCACTTCGTACACACTAACCGGGATTTCTTACCTTTCACTACCCATTACACATCCCACTTACACCAAATTACTTAATGGAAGATTCGCAACCGACAATTCTCATCAACTAGTTACAAAACCCTTCCGGTATAAATCATTTCATGATTTACACTTAGTCCGTAATAAGTCCTGATTTTGCTTCTCGTTGTTTTACCACAATCTTGTTTCTTAAAATACAATACTCACTGTCCCACAAATTACGTCTCTTCACCCTTATCTCAAGAATAAGAATCCATCACGTACACTTGTGACCACGGTGCTACCACTACGCTTATTCTTAATACCAAGGTGTAACCTTTTCATAACATACCATCGATACCGTTTTCCATATCGCGTTTACTTTGCTCTCCACGATAATCCTCTTAGGTCCAAATATAAAACCATCTTACTAAGATTCCCTTCAATCCAAGATACTTACTCTATTTCTTAATGCAACTCCTTCTTGTCCGCACCACTACACTTTCGGTTACTAAATGAATCTCAACTTCCTCCGGCACAATAACTTATACTATTCCTTGGGTATTTTAACAATTCCAAATTCCAAAATGGTCTCTTATCAAATACAGAAAAAATCCCTATGTAATATCTCGAACTTAATCTCTCTATACAACTGAATATACGCAATTCATCACACACACTTCGTCCGACACATACTTATTTAACTTGAAGCATGTAAACACATCCTTGTGTTTCCTTCGCATACTTCTCGACTACTTTAGGTTCCCATAAAAGTCGAACGTCCTTGACCCTCAACTTTAACCAGTCAGAAGATATTGTTCCGAACACATTCCTTAAGGTACTCTCGTCCATTCAAGATACCATAACAACCTTAGAAACTGAAACACCAATACCTATCTCACTTCCGGACCTTACCTCACACATTCCACAAAACAACTTTTCTTTTCCTCAGAATGAGATTATTGAAGTCCTTATTCACCCCAATGGTCAATCCAGTTCTACTAGCGACTTTACATATTCCTCAATACCTTAACCAATCGTCCACTAGAGAGTCTTAACTTTCAAACTCCATCTTTTCCAAAGGATTACTTAAACAACACACCACTCTTCAGTTCCATGCTACCCCAAAGCACGACTTCTACTAAAACCTCGACTGAGCTGACCAAAACTCATCACTACTAACTCTTGGTACTGACACATCAAAAGTGCCTACTGACATAATACCATACAAGTGTTTTATTTGGTACTGACACATCAAAAGTGCCTACTGACATAGTTCACATACTTGTCCATTTCTAAAACGTAAGTACAACATATGGCACAAGGCATGGAAACTAGCCAAAAATAAAAATCTAAGAATAATATACAATATCCTCAATTGTATACAACAAAAGATTACACAGCGGAAAAATACTAAAGCCAAGCTTCTCTTGAAACATCCCAACATTTCTCCACTTGCAAATCAAACCTGCAATTACCTGAAATAAAGCAACTATAGTGGAGTGAGATACATTAAATCTCAGTGAGTTCCCTATCTTATAGATTCTCTCGGCTTTACAGGGTTCTATCAATCCTAACTCAAGTCAAGGGAAGGGAAAAGACCTTGAGTACACAATCTCACAATCTCACACTATATGGAAACATGCCATGAGTTCATCAACTCAAAAGTATCACTAATCGATAACCATACCAAGGTACCTCCTGTTCCCGTCCGCTTCTACGTCTAGAAGGCGATCCGAGTCATAGATCCTTGTAATCTACTTGACATACGAATGGATTCGGGTTCTACGGGCCATTAACCATTATGAACAGTCACTTCACACGGGCCATTAACCGTCACAAGCATACGCTCCATGGGGGCCATTCGTACAGCACGGGGAATCAAACCTGCCAAGTAGTTGTGCATCCATTTCAGAGGAGTCCGAGACTCATGAAACTACACTCAAGATAAACCGGTTACGATTACATGATCACATACAACAAATAAGATTGTATTCGACAATCACAAGGCTATAATGCCTTAGGGCCTCTCTTGCCTTTCCAAAATCACAAAGGTTAACCACATGTTCCATACTAGTGTTTCACTCTCGACTAGGCCAATACTCGGCAAGGATGTATCTTCCAACAACACGTGCCCGAGCATCGCCATCTAGAGTCGTCTACAATTTCTAGTTCCTTACTAGATTCTCCTATAATTTAAGTTTGAGGTTTCCTCACTCTTGCTATATCATTTTCATATTAACATGCATATACTCTCATACATGCCTAACAATAACATTAGACAAGCATAACACAAATATTACAAGTAACGCATATAATCACACATCGCATAAAACATCACTTTTCACATAGTAGTTCACACATATTAAGGCACACAATCCAATCCTATTCTCTACCAAGCATCCTTGGTTAAATCATGGTCTCTCATACCATTCACTACCTTATTGGATCATCTATCCAAAGGCTTTGGACTCGTATCAATCAGATTCCCGATCCTTGAGTTTTGGTGGAAACAAAATCACATACATTACATTTCTATATTTTCTTATTAATCCATAGCATATAACTATGTTTCTACCTCACCATCACAAAGAGCATAAAATTAGCTTTCCAACGCTTCGAACGGGGACTAAAACGGACTTACGGTTCAAAAGATACGCCCGTTTCAATTTTCATTTTTCTGTCAATAGCAGTGGTAATCGATTACTCACTCAAAAATAGCCCAGAACGTCCATTTTCTCATGGGTAATCGATTACTAATATAGGGTAATCGATTACCACTGTCATAGAAGCTGAAAAACTCTATTTTTCTCCTATTTAACCCATTGGAACATCATCAAAACATCATAGGGAGTACTAGCAAGCATTATAAGTTCATTAAGCTCATAACCCGACTATTCTACGCAATTTATATCATATTTCATCCGTTGGATTTCATCGGTTCACAAAATTCCACACTTTCTCAAAATCCAACCTAACTCTAAAACCTCAAGAGTTCTACAATTAAAGCCTCTATCTAGAACCCACCTGATAACCGAAGAGGAGTTTGAAGAAGATGATGATGATGATCCATGGGTTTCTCTCTTCTTCCTCTTTTCTCCATTTTCCTCTTCTTCTTCTCTTCCCACGTTTTCTTCTTTTTCTTCTTCCTCTGTTTTTCCCTTTTCCTTCTTTCCACCCACTTTCTATTTCTTATAACATATATATATATATATATATATATATATATATATATATATATAATACTATTATTATATACTATAAATCCAATAGGGTAAAATATCTCCAATTGATATTTTATCATCTCAACCCAATTGATCAATTATTCGAGTTATCTTAAAATACTTTCTTGAGTTAAAATAATTGATCTCTTCAGAGTTCACTAGTTGCTCTATTGATCCCAAATGTCAATACTTAAAGAGCTTAGGGGATTCCATTAATCCAATTTACCAAAGATAGAGCACATAGATACTCATCTGATCTCATCCGATATCTAATTGAGCATTTAAATAATACGGGGTATTACACTCTCCCCCCCTTAAATTGAAATTCGCCCCCGAATTTCCTCTATTCGATAATAACCGCAACTTGTATCATCGTCTTAGATCCATTCTTAACTTTACTTCCGTTACAATTTCTGACGCATTCCAATCCCAACATGACTTCACAAATAAAAATCCTTATTTTCACAATTACCAAACTTCATGTCCCTAGTCATACTCTTATTCCAATATTGGGTTAATTTTTAACTCTTTCCTCCATAATTCCTCTGTTGTTCCATACAAAAGACTTGGTCGCATCCTACCTCGGAAGGAGTGTACCATTCTACCTTCCTCTACCGAGTCACAAACCAAGCCGTAACACCTCATCTCAAATTCAGGATAACAAACACCCATCAAATTCTCATGAGGTAATTCGGTGATTCCTTTCCTTTAAGTAATTACCGACAATTATCTTTTCATAAATCTTTTAATGTTCAGAACCACTTCGAAATTCGTCAACCGACTTCTTTACCAGTTCCATCAAGTCTGATGCTATACACGGTACTCATTCAATCCGATATTTCATCTCTTTCGTATCACACCAAAAGGTAACACACTTAGAACAAAATCTTCTTATTTCTAATCTTATAATCAATTTCTCCTTCGATTCTTATAAATACTACTGAGCCCTTTCATTTGTCACCTTCCACTGCGCAATCCAAATTCTAACAGTGGAACACCACGCATTCTTAAGCACTACCAATTAGCTATCAGTCCACGGAGAACACACTTATCCACTGGGGTTCTCACTAACCAACGATACACGAACTTACTAACGTCCAAAGGTAGAACAATTTCCTCGCCAACACACAATATACAAACATCAGTCCAACACTCTCCAGACGATGAAGATGCCGTAGTTACACTGTTACAACCATAACATATACAACTCCGAAATTCCCTCTAACTCGGATAATACATCCAAAATAGCTTAACAACTTTTGATGCTAGTTACCACATTCCAAATCGATTATACTTACGGTTTTCCGACTTACTCAAGATTCCTTGCTGATTCGAGATCTCATCCAACATCAACGTAACACCATCCTGGAACTACAATCATATGCGAATCACCACTTATCAAAACTCGAACCATCACGCACAACTGTGAGCTTCCATATTACTCACCAATTCACCTACAACACTCCACACGTACGCACACCCTCAACGGATATGCCATGCTTTTCAATTGAATCAACTTCTCTCATTCGTTTCATTCCACAAACGATTCCAAGTTACATGCTTAACTTCGGAACGTCCAAATCTTACTCGTACTTGGAAGGATAACTTTCAAATTCTCTCCTCTGGGTGAAACACAGCTGCACACAACTGGTACCACTCTTACAGAGTCTAAATCCAATACCATGAACTCACAGAAGATAGCACTTACTAACTCTGACTAACCGTTCATACCTTACTAATACCATGATTCAACACCGAAATATTCCTTGTGAGGTCAACACCTCGTGAGTATTCTCTGACTTCGCCCTCAAGTCTTTCAATAGTACTGATAACAATACACTTAAGACTTTCCCACACTTAACACAGTTCACAAGATTACTTTCCCAAAAGTCAAACTACCTTGTCTTCTAAACAAATGATCGACTAAGTAACACCCTTTCTGAAGTTCCGGTTTCAAATACCAATTCATCTTTCATTCACTTGCAATTCCATTCCACATTCAGATTATACTCTCCAATCGGAGCAACGTAAGTTAACAAAACACTGATGATGCTTCCCAAGGAATTTCACAATTTACACACCCGTTAATCGATTAACCATCCAAGCTAATCGGATTAACTTCTCAAAATTCCACGCAAGACACTTTTCATGCACTGGTTAATCGGTTAACACTGCTGCAGAAACAAAACCATTTACTCATAATTCAATCCACCCCTTCCCGAACCATCAATCCGATTTGTTCTTATCTTAGAGTATCATTATCAACCAGTGGCTTCTTAACTGGTGTTACATTCACTAACCATGATCCACCCAAGGTAAAACCGACAAAATCAAAACATGCAGATGACACACTCCAACCAAGTAACAAGGCAAAATTCTAAATTCTGACGCGGTCAATCTACAAAACTTCAGTGGGATAGTTCATCTTTCTGCTCAAATAACTACACTGGCTGGAAGTCAATAATGACGACATTCTAAAGTTTTTGCCACAATTCAACTTAATTCGTCCACAAGCAAAACCCAACGCACTACCATTATATGATACCACAAAAGCGATGGACATAACATGTCGAGCACACAACCTTATTCCCTCACTTGAATTTCTTGGTGAGAAATAAGACAACAACGTCCTTAGTCCAACAAAAGGTTGATTCCGAAAATTCCAATCATTCACAATTACCGAAGTTTCTCTATACTTGAAAATAGATCGGGGTAATGCATCCTCTTGAAGAACCTTTCTATCACTTCGTACACACTAACCGGGATTTCTTACCTTTCACTACCCATTACACATCCCACTTACACCAAATTACTTAATGGAAGATTCACAACCGACAATTCTCATCAACTAGTTACAAAACCCTTCCGGTATAAATCATTTCATGATTTACACTTACTCCGTAATAAGTCCTGATTTTGCTTCTCGTTGTTTTACCACAATCTTATTTCTTAAAATACAATACTCACTGTCCCACAAATTACGTCTCTTCACCCTTATCTCAAGAATAAGAATCCATCACGTACACTTGTGACCACGGTGCTACCACTACGCTTATTCTTAATACCAAGGTGTAACCTTTTCTTAACATACCATCGATACCGTTTTCCATATCGCGTTTACTTTGCTCTCCACGATAATCCTCTTAGGTCCAAATATAAAACCATCTTACTAAGATTCCCTTCAATCCAAGATACTTACTCTATTTCTTAATGCAACTCCTTCTTGTCCGCACCACTACACTTTCGGTTACTAAATGAATCTCAACTTCCTCTGGCACAATAACTTATACTGTTCCTTGGGTATTTTAACAATTCCAAATTCCAAAATGGTCTCTTATCAAATACAGAAAAAATCCCGATGTAATATCTTGAACTTAATCTCTCTATACAACTGAATATATGCAATTCATCACACACTCTTCGTCTGACACATACTTATTTAACTTGAAGCATGTAAACACATCCTTGTGTTTCCTTCGCATACTTCTCGACTACTTTAGGTTCCCATAAAAGTCAAACATCCTTGACCCTCAACTTTAACCAGTCGAAAGATATTGTTCCGAACACATTCCTTAAGGTACTCTCGTCCATTCAAGATACCATAACAACCTTAGAAACTGAAACACCAATACCTATCTCACTTCCGGACCTTACCTCACACATTCCACAAAACAACTTTTCTTTTCCTCGGAATGAGATTACTTGAAGTCCTTATTCACCCCAATGGTCAATCCAGTTCTACTAGCGACTTTACATATTCCTCAATACCTTAACCAATCGTCCACTAGAGAGTCTTAACTTTCAAACTCCATCTTTTCCAAAGGATTACTTAAACAACACACCACTCTTCAGTTCCATGCTACCCCAAAGCACGACTTCTACTAAAACCTCGACTGAGCTGACCAAAACTCATCACTACTAACTCTTGGTACTGACACATCAAAAGTGTCTACTGACATAATACCATACAAGTGTTTTATTTGGTACTGACACATCAAAAGTGCCTACTGACATAGTTCACATACTTGTCCATTTCTAAAATGTAAGTACAACATATGGCACAAGGCATGGAAACTAGCCAAAAATAAAAATCTATGAATAATATACAATATCCTCAATTGTATACAACAAAAGATTACACAGCGGAAAAATACTAAAGCCAAGCTTCTCTTGAAACATCCCAACATTTCTCCACTTGCAAATCAAACCTGCAATTACCTGAAATAAAGCAACTATAGTGGGGCGAGATACATCAAATCTCAGTGAGTCCCCTATCATATAGATTCTCTCGGCTTTACAGGGTTCTATCAATCCTAACTCAAGTCAAGGGAAGGGAAAAGACCTTGAGTACACAATCTCACACTATATGGAAACATGCCATGATCTCATCAACTCAAAAGTATCACTAATCGATAACCATACCAAGGTACCTCCTGTTCCCGTCCGCTTCTACGTCTAGAAGGCGATCCGAGTCATAGATCCTTGTAATCTACTTGACATACGAATGGATTCGGGTTCTACGGGCCATTAACCGTTATGAATCATCACTTCACACGGGCCATTAACCGTCACAAGCATACGCTCCATGGGCGCCATTCGTACAGCACGGGGAATCAAACCTGCCAAGTAGTTGTGCATCTATTTCAGAGGAGTCCGAGACTCATGAAACTACACTCAAGATAAACCGGTTACGATTACATGATCACATACAACAAATAAGATTGTATTCGACAATCACAAGGATATAATGCCTTAGGGCCTCTCTTGCCTTTCCAAAATCACAAAGGTTAACCACATGTTCCATACTAGTGTTTCACTCTCGACTAGGCCAATACTCGGCAAGGATGTATCTTCCAACAACACGTGCCCGAGCATCGCCATCTAGAGTCGTCTACAATTTCTAGTTCCTTACTAGATTCTCCTATAATTTAAGTTTGAGGTTTCCTCACTCTTCCTATATCATTTTCATATTAACATGCATATACTCTCATACATGCCTAACAATAACATTAGACAAGCATAACATAAATATTACAAGTAACGCATATAATCACACATCGCATAAAACATCACTTTTCACATAGTAGTTCACACATATTAAGGCACACAATCCAATCCTATTCTCTACCAAGCATCCTTGGTTAAATCACGGTCTCTCATACCATTCACTACCTTATTGGATCATCTATCCAAAGGCTTTGGACTCGTATCAATCGGATTCCCGATCCTTGAGTTTTGGTTGAAACAAAATCACATACATTACATTTCTATATTTTCTTATTAATCCATAGCATATAACTATGTTTCTACCTCACCATCACAAAGAGTATAAAATTAGCTTTCCAACGCTTTGAACGGGGACTAAAACGGACTTACGGTTCAAAAGATACGCCCGTTTCAATTTTCATTTTTCTGTCAATAGCAGTGGTAATCGATTACTCACTCAAAAATAGCCCAGAACGTCCATTTTCTCATGGGTAATCGATTACTAATATAGGGTAATCGATTACCACTGTCACAGAAGCTGAAAAACTCCGTTTTTCTCCTATTTAACCCATTGGAACATCATCAAAACATCATAGGGAGTACTAGCAAGCATTATAAGTTCATTAAGCTCATAACCCGACTATTCTACGCAATTTATATCATATTTCATCCGTTGGATTTCATCGATTCACAAAATTCCACACTTTCTCAAAATCCAACCTAACTCTAAAACCCCAAGAGTTCTACAATTAAAGCCTCTATCTAGAACCCACCTGATAACCGAAGAGGAGTTTGAAGAAGATGATGATGATGATCCATGGGTTTCTCTCTTCTTCCTCTTTTCTCCATTTTCCTCTTCTTCTTCTCTTCCCACGTTTTCTTCTTTTTCTTCTTCCTCTGTTTTTCTCTTTTCCTTCTTTCCACCCACTTTCTATTTCTTATAACATATATATATAATACTATTATTATATACTATAAATCCAATAGGGTAAAATATCCCCAATTGATATTTTATCGTCTCAACCCAATTGATCAATTATTCGAGTTATCTTAAAATAATTTCTTGAGTTAAAATAATTGATCTCTTCAGAGTTCACTAGTTGCTCTATTGATCCCAAATGTCAATACTTAAAGAGCTTAGAGGATTCCATTAATCCAATTTACCAAAAGATAGAGCACATAGATACTCATCTGATCTCATCCGATATCCAATTGAGCATTTAAATAATACGGGGTATTACAGAAATAATAAATTGTATTTTTATTCCAATATTATCAAATTCATTTTTTATTTCTAATTTTTTCCAACTTTCATGAATTTCCTGACCTAAGGGTCCTAGTAATTTGGTAAAAAGTCTTTCTCCTAATTCTTGAGAAAAATAATTTCTGGATGTGCTTGCTAAAGCATAAAAATCTTGTAAGAATTCTATTACATGATTCCAATCATACAATTGAGTTTGTTCTAAATCTCTCATAGCTTCAGCTTGTCTTAAAGTTAATCCTACATTGGCGTCTTTGCATGTAATAATTCTATGTATTGTATAAACAAAATTATGAATATTATTTCCTTGGGTTACCAATTTACCTAATTCTTCTGGAAATCTTACTTTGAATGCTTCCCAAGTAGCCCTAGCTATGTCTCCTAAATAGTTTTCGGCAATTTTAATCATTTCTTCTCCAGTAGTAATATTGTAGTGTCTACTTTCATAGTCTCTAATTACCAAAGCAGTCCATTGTTCAATGTAATTATCCAAAAGTTGTGGATGTATATTAGTAATATTTAGCATAACCTGCCCCTGACCGTATAAATTAATTTCATTTGGATTTCTTTTTCCGAGTGTTCTTAAGTCAGGATTGTTGTTGTCATAGATAGCAACAAGTAATCTAGAGGGATGTCCTATAGAATAACCCATCCTCATTGGTTGACTATTGGGAAAAAATGATCCATAAGAGGAACTGGATTCTTCGTTTACTAAATTTTTTCCAATGTGATCTGTTTCAGAATTTTCTGTTACGCTTTCAGTTTCTCCAAAGCTTTGTTTTAAATTTGTTATATCTTGGAAATATTTATCCATAAGATAATTTTTATTAGTATTAGCCGCTTCAATTTCTAAATTAAAATTTTCCATTAGAATTTCATCATTTCTAATTTTAATTAATTCTGAATTGGTTAATTCTTGATCACATATCATCATTGTTTTGTGAATGAGTTCCTTCATAATTTTTAAATCTTAAAGATAAAGTTCCCTTAGTTTTGTATGTTACTACTTCTGTAGGTGTTAATGTCTCAGCTTCTTGTTCGTGATTTTCTTTAATTTTCCATTCTTCCCCAGCTAGGAGAGAAGGTGATATAGGTTCTGGTCCTAAAAAATTGATTCCTTTTGAAGTAATGGTTTTTATCATGAGAGAGGGGGGATGCCTCCGTAGAGGTTAATCTGGAATGTAGTTTTTGTGTTTTGAAGTTTGGAGTCGAAAATGAGGGAAAACTTCATTAAAGGTTGACTAGTAAAAAAGTCAAATTTTGAATAGTAACTTACCATGTGGAAAGTTAGGAATAAAGATAATGTGATAACATTGTGAGAAATAAGATAATTATGCCCTTGACTTAGTAGAGAGGTCATCTTTTATTGTGAGAATCAAGGTATAAACTTCAGAATATTCTTTTAAAATTACTTGTTTGTGGTAATTTCATAAATAATGATTTGCAGGATCACTATTCATGATTTGCAATTTTACGGCCTTAAACTCTTGTTCTAATTTTTTAAGAATCTGCCTGAGATTTTTTAAACAGTCTCTGTTTATGGCTTCTGTCATTAAATTTAAAGATTTGGCTGAGTTCTTATCCTCTGGATAGAGTATAAAGATCTTCTTTAATTATTGTAATCATGGTTTCAAACATATTAATATGTCTAATAATTTCAAATCTTCTTACTATTAAATCCATATAATCATAGTTATTTAATCTGTATTCAATTCTTTTAAGTTCTTGTTTTAAGTTCTTAATATAATTTCTATAATCTTTTAATTCTATTTTTTCTATGGTTAAATCCATTTTTTCAGAGTATAAAATTATACTGAAATATAATTTTAGGCGGAATTTAAAATAATAATACTACGTGGGAGCAAATAAATGAATGAGCAATAATATGAGTAGGCTCGGCCTTCCAATGAATGATATAATTTAAATATGCGCAAATATTTTTGGAGGCTCAGCCTTCCAATGTTATGATGCAATAAATAATGAAGAAATATCCTGAAAGAATAATTAATCATTTTCATATGCATCTTCTTCATAATTTATTTCATTGTCAAAATCATCTGGATTATAATTTCTAAAACTCATTGTGACTAATGGGTTAATTTGTCTAGGGTTTCTCATCCTATAGTTTATCCTTGAGGAATATCCATAGAAATGAGCGTCGAAATATCCTAGATAATATGAATTAGTTGTGAATTCATTTAATTCTCTAATTTTGCATCTTAATTCATGTTCTTCAAAATCTTGTTCAATTGTTACTTTAATTTCTTGTAAAAATATTTTCTCTTGAAAATAAGCAAATTTTAATTTTGTGATAATGATTTTCATTAAATCTGGGTATGGAAATTTTTTGAATAAACATAATATTTTTTCATCAAAATCTTGGATATAAATGATCTCAGATATTTTGCTGTTTGAATTTGGTTCAGAATAATCTACTCCAAAATTATTAGTGAAAAATTTTTGTGTTGTAAAATTTGAATTTGGGTAATAAATTTCTCTTTCCATAAAATTTAATTTATTTCTTTAAAAATTTTCCTTCAAAATTATTTGTCAAATTATTCCTTCTTCTTAATGTTCTTTTGAGGTATATGATCTAAAAATAACTTATACATGATAATCTAAGTTTAGTTTTTAGTTTACTGAAAATCTTTTTAGGATAATGATCTAATATTAACTTAGACGTGATAATCTAAAATTAATTTTAACGTTATTGAAAATCTCACGCTAAACTTTTAGTACCTCACCTTGTCATCCCTTACCTACTACCACAGAGTTCTTCCAGAGACATCTCTGCGTCAAAAACCTAAGATCTAAGAATCTTCATCCTAAGCGGTAGTCTCTTTTCGATTTCCCTAATCGGATTATCTTCTTGGATTATAACGGTCTCATTCGGCTTAAACAGGACTTACGTCTTTTGATAGTAAAATAACGAAGATGAACAATAATCATAGAATTAAACTAAGATTATAAAGCTAAGTATTTAAAAGATCATGCTTATTAGATTAACAATAAATCTCTAAACTAAACTGAGATTATAGAGCTAAGTCATAATTAGATCATACCTCTTAGAAACAATTAAGAAGTCGGAATATGGTTTAGTGTGAAGGCATAATTTTGTAAAGAAAATAATTTAAATGCAAAATTACTTTCATATATTTGAGTAAAAGGTTAGGTTGTTCTTCTTGCTGGTGTGTTTGTTCATATGTAACGCATTAGTCAGAATGAGTTTTAGAAATTATAATCCAGATGAACAAACACACCAGCAAGAAGAACAACCTAACCTTTTACTCAAATATATGAAAGTAATTTTGCATTTTAATTATTTTCTTTACAAAATTATGCCTTCACACTAAACCATATTCCGACTTCTTAATTGTTTCTAAGAGGTATGATCTAATTATGACTTAGCTCTATAATCTCAGTTTAGTTTAGAGATTTATTGTTAATCTAATAAGCATGATCTTTTAAATACTTAGCTTTATAATCTTAGTTTAATTCTATGATTATTGTTCATCTTCGCTATTTTACTATCAAAAGACGTAAGTCCTGTTTAAGCCGAATGAGACCGTTATAATACAAGAAGATAATCCGATTAGGGAAATCGAAAAGAGACTACCGCTTAGGATGAAGATTCTTAGATCTTAGGTTTTTGACGCAGAGATGTCTCTGGAAGAACTCTGTGGTAGTAGGTAAGGGATGACAAGGTGAGGTACTAAAAGTTTAGCGTAAGATTTTCAATAACCTTAAAATTAATTTTAGATTATCACGTCTAAGTTAATATTAGATCATTATCCTAAAAAGATTTTCAGTAAACTAAAAACTAAATTTAGATTATCATGTATAAGTTATTTTTAGATCATATACCTCAAAAGAACATTAAGACGAAGGAATAATTTGACAAATAATTTTGAAGGAAAATTTTTAAAGAAATAAATTAAATTTTATGGAACGAGAAATTTATTACCCAAATTCAAATTTTACAACACAAAAATTTTTTCACTAATAATTTTGGAGTAGACTATTCTGAACCAAATTCAAACAGCAAAATATCTGAGATCATTTGTATCCAAGATTTTGATGAAAAAATATTATGTTTATTCAAAAAATTTCCATACCCAGATTTAATGAAAATCATTATCAAAAAATTAAAATTTGCTTATTTTCAAGAGAAAATATTTTTACAAGAAATTAAAGTAACAATTGAACAAGATTTTGAAGAACATGAATTAAGATGCAAAATTAGAGAATTAAATAAATTCACAACTAATTCATATTATCTAAGATATTTCGACGCTCATTTCTATGGATATTCCTCAAGGATAAACTATAGGATGAGAAACCCTAGACAAATTAACCCATTAGTCACAATGAGTTTTAGAAATTATAATCCAGATGATTTTGACAATGAAATAAATTATGAAGAAGATGCATATGAAAATGATTAATTATTCTTTCAGGATATTTCTTCATTATTTATTGCATCATAACATTGGAAGGCTGAGCCTCCAAAAATATTTGCGCATATTTAAATTATATCATTCATTGGAAGGCCGAGCCTCCTCATATTATTGCTCATTCATTTATTTGCTCCCACGTTGTATTATTATTTTAAATTCCGCCTAAAATTATATTTCAGTATAATTTTATACTCTGAAAAAATAGATTTAACCAAAGAAAAAATAGAATTAAAAGATTATAGAAATTATATTAAGAACTTAAAAGAATTGAATACAGATTAAATAACCATGATTATATGGATTTAATAGTAAGAAGATTTGAAATTATTAGAGATATTAATATGTTTGAAACCATGATTACAATAATTAAAGAAGATCTTTATACTCTATCCAGAGGATAAGAACTCAGCCAAATCTTTAAATTTAATGACAGAAGCCATAAACAGAAACTGTTTAAAAAATCTCAGGCAGATTCTTAAAAAATTAGAACAAGAGTTTAAGGTCGTAAACTTGCAAATCATGAATAGTGATCCTGCAAATCATTCTTTATTAAATTACCACAAACAAGTAATTTTAAAAGAATATTCTGAAGTTTATACCATGATTCTCACAATAAAAGATGACCTCTCTACTAAGTCAAGGGCATAATTATCTTATTTCTCACAATGTTATCACATTATCTTTATTCCTAACTTTCCACCTGGTAAGTTACTATATATATATATATATATATATATATATATATATATATATATATATATATATATATATATATATATATATGAAGCATATCAAATGAGAGTGATTTTAAATGAGAGATGAGAGGAACAAACAGAAACCATTAAATCAAGTTAATAAGAGTGATGAAATGCAGGTTAAGAAGAGAGAGAAACTAATAACCACATTAATGAATATGTTTAATCATAATTTTTGACTGATCTAACGATTGTTGCTTGTTCCTCTCATCTCTTATTTTAAAACCCCTCTCACTTGATATGCCATATATATATATATATATATATATATATATATATATATATATCATTTTTCATTAACCTTTTTCATTAATCATTTTTACATATAATTCAAAAGAGTTTTAAAAATTATCCATTACTTAAAATCATGAAGCTTTAAGCATTAAATTTCATATCTTTGAAAAGTTTCATTCATTGTCAAGAGCACTTAAAGTATTATACTTTGAATTGTGTTTAAGTGGAAGAGAAGATAAAAATTGTTTATCTTGGAACTCAAGTCAAGTGAAAATATTATTCAAATTCTCTTCAAATTTGTATTGTTTGTACACCATAGTTTTTGGTGTGATCATCAAAGTGTTTTGGTGATTATTGTAAAAGGTTCTTTGAATCGGGGTAATTCAAAGTCTACCATAGGTTTGGATCTTGTGAAATCAAGGAAGTTGTTTGCTTCTTTTTTGTGTTAGAAGATTGTAGGATATGTCTTGGTGTGAGGCTTGTACAAAGATCTAACATTTTGAAAAATCTCTCATGGGGTGTGAGGGGACTAGATGTACCCTTGGTTTGAAAGGGGAACTATGATATATTCTTGTGTTCTTTACATTTTTGCATTTATATTTCGGCACTTTACTTCATAAGTTTATAGAAATAATTTCATAAAAATTAGTTCATAAGAACCATAGCTTAAAAACTTAAAAAAAGTCTTAAAACCTAATTCACCCCCCTCTTAGGTTGCACACACATACTTTCAAGTCCCTCTGGTGCTTAGGGGGCTGTGATTTCGGCCTTTGTCGGTTGAGTCTACCAAGATTTTACTCATCCTACTTTCCCTATGTTTGGTGCAGTTTTTCAATAAATATGGTGCTTTCTTCCCTTTACCGCCTTCAAACAAGAAAATATTTGGTACCTAACAGTGGGACCTTCACAACTACACCTCAATTGTAAGACCTTTATCAAGGTTTTTCAATCATTTAACAATATTTGGGACGAGAAGTGTCCATCAATTATTGTGCGTTTCATTTTCCCCATTCAATTTAATTCCTTTAGAAAAATTCCCTAATATGTAAGTTTTCATAGTGTCTTTAAAAAAACTCAAAATTTGTTAATTCATTATCTAACATCTTACCACTAAGGCCTACTAGAATGTGTGTATTTTTTTGGAGGAGGATGATTAAACAATTTATGAGTTAATATTTCCTCAGTCTTGGAGTAAGAATATCTTTGTCATGCAAATGAATACTTGGCTTTCAATACTACGAGCCTCTCTAAAGAGAATAGGGAGTGTTTTCTAATTATTCAGGGTTTTGTCAATGGTTCTGAACAAAATGATTATATTGATTGTAAATCTAAAGAGAAGATATGAATACACGATCTCTAGTTCTATCCCCCATTTGGGATGATGCCAAGGGTTTATTGGGTGTGTTTGACGATTTTTTTTTAATACTTTGTGATTTACTTTCCTTTATGTGGCCTATTATTTTATTTTTATTTTTGGTAGATGACATGGTCATTGATGATTAACTTAAGGCTTACCAAAGGTTTTGGGCTCAAGAGCTTGCCCAAGATGCTCCCATGAAAGATGTTCAAAATACTCCTTCGCTTGAGGAGGATGGAAGCCCCACGAATGTAATGGTTGAGGTGGTGGGAGCCTCTCCAATGGTTGTTTTCCCTAATGCTTCTAGCTGTCTCTGCTCTAAGAAGAGAGAAAACTCAATTTTTGATGGATATGAATAATGGAAGTTTATGTCGGTACTAACTAGGTGGGTTCTTGTTTCTCTAGAGAATCTTTTCATGTTAATCCCTGACAAGGACCAATGCTTGTTAGAAGAAATGGGGCCTTTAGGGCATTAAAAAATTATTTTTAATGTGTCCCTTACTTGGCCAGTGTGATAACCCTTACGAGTTACATGTTTACCACAAACCAAGAGTTTTGAATCAAAGAGGAAAAGTTATGGTCCAGGGTTGAAGTTTTGAAAAAGGAGTTAGGGGAACTCATTGATTGAGGTATGGCTTTGAGGAAATCTAAATATCGGCAAGGAGAATAAAAAAAATGGCCAATAAGGCATTTGAGACTGTAAAGTCAGAGAGAAAGAATGAAGTTTTTATACTTACTTCGAGCCAATAATCTTTGAAGAAGAAGTTATTCGAGGCTGGAGAGAAGGTAGAGACTGTTACTTCTTAGTACAAAGAGCGGAAGAAATATTTGGAAAAGGATTTTAATGCATACAAGTTTACTCTTATTGATAATATAATGGTCACCACTCAAGAATCATTTGTCAAAACTGTTGAGCGGATTGTCTTTCGAAATCCCATAATCACTTTAAATGTTGACCCTGCCAGTATTGAGAAGTCCATAATTGATGGGAAACTAGTTGATTCCCCTTCTCATTATCCTTGATTTATTTATCTTTTTGTTTCTTTTTAGGATGTGGAAAGTATCCCATCTTTTATTTATACTACAAATAATTGACCGTGGATTTTTTCTCGATCTGTGCTTTGTATAATATGTGTACTTTATCTCGTTACTTTACTTATGATAATATGTGTATATAATTTCAGGGTATCCCCAACCAAAGGTTCATACACTTGAACCCTTTCACGGTTTAAATTAATCCTCCTCCTTTATCAAAAGTCCATACTTTTATTGGGTTGTTGTTGATATGTTTGTCGGTCCATGAGGGAACAATAACCCCCAAGCCTGGTACATGAAAGTCGAGGTGTGACTTGTGATTTCTATCACTTGTCGTGGCACTTTTAGTATATGTTTAATCCAACATTAACATATCTCATCTTTCTTGATCTTTGGTATTCTTTTATTCTCTTGTTAAGAAATAATGAGGTTATTTAGGGTTTGTACCTCCGTTGTCTGCCACGCGTAATTTCTTTGGAATATGGTGATTAACCTATCAATAGGCAAAACATGATTATCTCATGGGAATTGTAGACGTCATTATTTTGATGAAATTATCTTTGATGTTGTGGCATTTCATCACTAGTTCGTACATTAATATCCCATCCTAGAATACTAATTGGAAATCCACTCCATCCGGTAACTAAGGGAATTTAAAGACCTAGGGGTAAAATAGTTATTTTACCACCAAGTACGTCTTGGTAAAGTTTTCAATAGTCTTACATGAGATATTAAGTCAATAGAGACTTAATGTAGTAAGAATCGTGTTTGGAGCCACTAACCCACTCAATAGAGAAAAACGCATAAAAGAAAATTTCCTAGTTAAGTGAAAGATGTAACACCCTTCTATACCCCAAAATAATAATCTAATATTTTAATTAGAAAATGTAACCACAAGGATGTCACATACATCAAAACACATAACTTGCTCTGTAAGACGAGTTACCACATAAATATATTCAAATGCGCATATTTATACATGAGATGTTACACAACATCCAACACATCTGATTTGTACTTGAGATGTTACACGACATCCAACACATCTTATTTGTACTTGGGATGTTACATGACATCTAACAAATCTGATTTGGGTCAAGTACTTGTATAATAAGGCATTTAGTAGATGTCCTCACATGCTCACCCAAGAATTTATAGTATCATCGCAGCGGAATCACTAATAAACATGCAACAATAGTATTGTAACTTAAGACATTAAGTCTCATGAATTTCAACTTAATAGCATATTAAAAAAGTATGACAATCAACTCAAAACAACTTAAAAATCTCAACAACACAAAAGTTTGTAACGTCGACAACAATGAAATCAAATGTTTATCCCAACCCGATGTTACAAGATTAGAGCAAGGAACCACTACATAAAAAGCGATAAACTCTGGAAGTCACTTCAAGAGCTATCCTTCCACTTACTTCAGTCAAAGCTACTCATGAGTATCTGCACGATGCCCATGTAAAGACAACATTCAAACAGAAAGGGTGAGAATATGATTCAATAATAATGGTAAAAGACAATCGGAAGTAGATTAATCTAACAACATCACACAACAAATACAAAAACATAGGCATATCAAATATTCTCATCCACACAACATAATATCAAAATAATCACCAAATGACACACAAATGCAAATGTACTCGACAACTGACTTAAAATGCATGTGGTACCAAATTATGAACACTCAGATCCATTTCGTGTATATATATATATATATATATATATATATATATATATATATATATATATATATATAGTATTAACAAAACAATAAATTATGAACATCCTACAATGTATGTATATATATAATATGTAATTAAATCAACATATATTGTTATTTAATTTCAATTTCAACAATTCAATCTCAAAAAAGAAACAATCCTTACAATTCCTATCGGAGGTTAACAGAAACTTTCTACCCTTTCATGATACCCCTATTATTGAACCAAATTCTCACCCTTACCTTGTGATTCCAGAAAATTCAACAAGATGAGTTTCAATTGATCTCTTCTCTCGAGTCATAGAACTCCTTTTCCAAACCCTTGTTTCTCTATTCTCCTCTTTTTCACATAGAATGATTTTATTTCCCTAATTCTATTCAAATTTATTTCCTTCTAATCAGGCTTTTCCCTTTTTATCCTACATATTTTCCTTAATTCCAACCTTACCCTCAATTTCTCTACACATCTTATTTTCTTATTATTTTATTAATAAATATAATATTTCTTATTTTTCTATCACCCGTGCTATTTTTAATCATTCACTTCATAATTCTATTTATTTAATTAATTCAAATAAAAAATACTATCTATTCTAATAATTAATTAAAATTCCAATTAATTTCTAAATAAATATGTCAAGCTCTTACTCTCTCTATACCTCTACTTCAAGGACACTTACCCCCACAATCACACGACATTTAATTTAAAATACTAATTAATCAAATAAAATTCTAATTAATTCAAATTAATTAATTAATTGAATTCAGGGTGTTACAACTCTCCCCCATTTAAGAAATTTTCGTCATCGAAAATTACCTGATGAAAATAGAGTTGGATACGTCTCTCTCATCTGCTTTTCACGCTCCTAAGTCATGGTCCCACCAGCTGGTCATCCCTAAACTACCTTCACCAAGGCAACCTCTTTACCCCGCAACTGCTTCACCTCACGATCCTCTACCCGTATGGGCAATGCCTCCACAGCCAGGTTGTAACACCCACATATAATATATGTCTAGAATAATTCATATTATACATGTTTGTAAATTTGGTACTGAAATGTACACAAGTTCCTAGTGACACATTATACATATTACATGCCCCAAAATCCTAAAATACTAAAGATGGCATAAATATACACAAGTTGTTCAAAACAACTAAGAACTAGATCATAACAATGATCTCAAAATAGAGTCTTCACAGCGGAAACAATGTCATCCCAAAATAGCTAAGACAAGTAAGGATATCAAACAACTTTGTCCTTACCCTTCACGGAACCTAGAATATAATCAACAACATGGGGTGAGATAATAATCTCAGTGGGTTCCCTATCTTATGGTTTTCATAGGCTTTACAAGGTTTTAACCAATCCTAAATCAAGTAAAAAGGGAAGGGATAAGACTTGAGCTCACCAACTACACACTATATAGAAACACGTCGCTTGAGTTCAACAACTCAAACTATCACTAATCGGAAACCTGACCAAGGAATCCCTTTTTCCCGTCCTCTCCTACGTCTAAGTGTTCGATGCAGGTCATGGATCCTTGCAAACCTTGGTATACGAAATAAATTCGGATCCAAGGAACACATACTCTATTGAATCGTCACTTCTCATGGGTCGTACCCCATCACAAGTCTCTTTACCCGTAGGCTCCATTCGTACAAGGGGGATCAAACTTGTCAAGGTACTAGTGCATACATTCTAGTGGAGTTCTCTAAATAAGCCTCCACTCGTGGAATGTCACAACTCAAGGGATTGGTTCCGACTAAGTGATCTCACACTCAAGCGTGATTGTATTCGACAATCACAAGGCCACATACACCTTATTCTTAAAGTAACAGAAAACCAACTCAGTTCCATATAGTGTCTCAATTTTCCACTAGACAACTACTCTCAAGGATGCACACCTAGGCATCAAATGCAGAAGCATTGTCATCTAAGTTATATATCAACTCCTAGTTACATCCCTAGGTCATTCCATTGAATTATAGTAAGGTTTTCCTCATTTTTTCTTAATCCTTTTTAATCACATAATCATTATCTTAATCAGTCCACCAATCCACAAATACACTACTCATAATAATCAGTGTAAGCAAGATATAGTAACCATACACATGCATAGGAAACAACCAAGCAAGCATCAAAACATAAATGGAAAAACTCTGCCATGTTCGCAGTGCGAAGGCCAGGCCAGGCCCTTCGCTTTGAGTTTGTTGTGCGAACTTTGGGAGAGGTAGTAAAAATAATGGCAGTAGCAAAAGCCTTCACTGCTCAGTGTGGAGCTCTAGGCGAGCATTCGCCTTCAGCTCGCTTTCGTTTGCAGTGCGAGCATGATAGGCTGTCATGTTCGCCTGCAGTTCGCTAGAGCTCGCAGTGCGAACCCTGCGATTCAGAACTTCTCACTTGCATATGTTATTTAATCCAAAAGGGATTTAAACCCCATTCCTCATAAGATGTTGCCCTTTGCTTTACACAGTTATCGTACTTCGGTGCGTACATCGACAGGGGCAACTCCTTTCTCCCTAGTGTATGGTATGGAGGCGGTCCTACCATTGGAAGTTGAGATTCCTTCTTTAAGGATTTTGGAAGATGTGAAGCTTGATGAGGCTGAGTGGGTACGGGACAGGTTGGATCAATTGAACCTCATCGAAGAAAAAAGACTAGCAGCTATTGCACATGGTCGATTATACCAAATCAAGATGAAGAAAGCCTTTGATCAGAAAGTGCGTCCTCGGTGTTTCCTGATAGGCAACTTGGTTTTGAAAAGGATCCTTCCTCCTCAGACAGATCACAGGGGCAAATAGACTCCAAACTATGAAGGACCATTTATGGTGAGAAAGGTTTTCTCTGGTGGAGCCTTGTTGCTCTCAACGATGGATGGAGAAGATTTTACGTCCCCTGTGAACGCAGACGCAGTAAAAAAATACTTTGCATAAAAGAGACCCACTGGACCACAAAACGAAAAGGTCCAGGCAAAAAAAGGACATCCCGGTGAACCACAAAAAGAATTGAATAAACCCGCGAAGTTGAAAACTGATAAAGGCAACTTTGACAAAAATGGGTATCCCGGTGGATTGAAAGCCCGAAAGGGCGATCCAGGCAAAAGTTATGGATTTGAAAGCGAGAGGCTGCGATCTGTGTTCGATCTGTAAGCACATCTTGATACATGGGAATTTCAAAGGATAGGAATCAGTCTAGTCAGTCTTTTCAGAAGGCAGAGTATTTGAGGGCGTCGAAGACATACGAGTCAGAGTCAGAACTTGATGGAAATCTGTTTCCACATTGCCAACCTGTGTATTTTCTTTTTTACTTTTGCGTGATTTCCTCTTTTCAGGAATCGCTTCCAAATTTAAATGCCTATTTATAGGCTAATTCAATCAATAAAATTCCATTTCACTCAAAAGTTGTCCATTTTTGTTTTTATTTTGACTGTTTTGTTTGTCCAATTTTACTGTCCATCTTCGGATGACATCCTTTGGTTGTGACTCCTCCTTCGCCCATAAAATCTTTGTTAATGGATATGAGTCTGCCTTCGGTCGACATTCCATTTGAAAGTCCATATTCGGATGACATCCTTTGGTTGTGAGTTCGCCTTCGGCCGAAAAACCTTTGTTAATGGATGTGAGTCCGCCATCAGCCAACATTCCTTTTGAAAGTTCATCTTCGGATGGCATCCTTTGGTTGTGAGTCCGCCTTCGGCCAACAAACCTTTGTTAATGGATGTGAGTCCGCCTTCGGCCTGCATTCTTTTAAAGTCCACCTTCGGCTGGCATCTCTTGGTTGTAAGTCCGCCTACAGTCGACATTCCTCTTGTACCATAACTTTTGGGTTGATACCCTGCGTTTATCCCAATTTTTGTTTGATATCCTTTTCCAATCCCAAATATTGGTTGTTAACCATGGATGTGGGTCCCCCTTCGACCGACATTCCATTTTAAAGTCCATCTTCGAACGGCATCCTTTGGTTGTGAGTCCGCCTTCGCCCGACAAACCTTTCTTACGTGAATGTGAGTCCGCCTTCGGCCGACATTCCTTTTTAGAGTCCATCTTCGGATGGCATCCTTTGGTTGTGAATCTGCCTTCGGCCGACAAACCTTTCTTACGTTGATGTGAGTTCGTCTTCGGCCGACATTCTTTTTAAGTCCATCTTCAGATGGTGTCCTTTGGCCCAGAGTCCGCCTTCGGCCGGCAAACCTTTCTTACGTTGATGCGAGTCCGCCTTTAGCCGGCATTCTTTTTAATTCCTTCTTCGGATGGTACCCTTTGGTTGTGAGTCCTCCTTCGGCCAAAATTCCTTTCTTAAAGTCCACCTTCGGGTGGCAATCACTCTATCTTTTCTCTCCCCACAGTTTGCAAATTTCTAGTTTCTTTTTGTATGCAATCCCCTTTTACCTTGAATGTCTAAAAGCTGTTGCTATCATTCCTCCTGGTCCAAGTCGATTGAATAGGGGCAGCTGTAACACCCCAAAATTTTCCCTCTCATTCTTTAACATTTTTGGCTTCCTCTTCATTTCATTTGCATCTTCATTTGTACATAACATTGGTTCTAAAAATGGGATCAAGGTATCTTTGTTGATCCTCAAGAGGAGGAGTGGGATCCTAGAGCAAGAAGCAAGAGGATATATTCAATCTTGTGGTATTCTCTAACTTCAAAGTCCTTTCATCATCAAGGAATTCTCAATAATCTCACACAATTATCTGGGTTAGGGTTTGCAAGCATTGATCATACTCTCCTATCTTTTGTATCTGAATTAGGGTTTTTGATCAAAAGCTTCTTATGGTTGGTTCTTGGAGAAAATATTGGTTCTATGGCTCATTATGCATCTCAAGGGGTTCATACATGTATCATGTCTCTTCATAAGTCATCACATATGCCTCAGTTAATGGAAAGAGGATTAGGGTTTCATCTAATCAAGAAAGTCAATTGTAGCTTCACAAAGTCAAACTCTTGGGTTTTGAAGTCAATCATGGGCATCTCAAGTCATATCAAGTGTTATTATGAGATTGGATCAAGAAGAATAAAGGAGAATCATAAAATCAAGAGAATTGACAAAATTAGGGTTTTAGTGAAATTTTTCTAAGTGTGGAAAACCATAATTTCTAGCCATCTTGTAACATTCATAACTTTTTCATCCTTGATCCAAATGAGGAAAACTTGCAATCAAATTAAAGAGGACATCATGAACTACAAGTTTGTAGAAGGAAGAAAGTCCAAAAGATTCATAGATCAAAAGTTATGGTGGCTTAAAGTTGAGAAAAAAAAATTAAGATTTGTGATTTCAACACTTAGAATCTTTTCTTGAGGACATGTTTTCAAGGGCCTTTTTCTTGATGATCCAAGTTTCATCTCACTTTTCCTCCAACATGAAAGTTTTTCCTCATTCTCCAAGCTTTCTTTTTATTAGAAGAACTCTTCATTTGGATTTGTAGAAGTCAAGATATGGTTCCCCAAAGTTAGGGTTTTCAAGATACCAAATTTAGCAAGTTGTTTGTCAACTTCATGAAGCTAACTTCCAAGACATTTTTCATCATGATCCAAGTTTTAATTCAATTTTCCTTTAACATCAAAGTTGTTAAGAATTTTCCAAGATTTTCAAAGATGCCAAGAACTTATCATTTGAGTACCTAGAGCTCAAGATATGAAGTCTCAAAGTTGGTGTCATCAAATGGTCAAATATGTCTTATGACTTAAAATTTTTCATGCAAGTTTGGTCAGTTTTGTGGACACCATTTCAAAGCAATTTTTCACTTTGATTCAAGTCTCATCTCAAGATTATTCTAACATGAATTTTGTTCCATTATCTTCCTACTTCACTCTGAGCATGAATTCTCTTCATTTGGTTGAAAATCCACCAAGATATGATCACTTAAAGTGGCTATCATGCTCCACCAAGATATGATCACTTAAAGTGTCTATCATGCTTCATATGTTCATGAAATTTCATGTTGATTTCTTGGCACATATTCATGAGTTTCTTCATGCCTCTTTGTACTATCATGATCACACGCATATGTAGCGAGCGATTTTGGACGCGGTTCTTAAGCGCTGGTCGCTCTCCGCGGTTTGAGCGTTAACTATAGGTCGATTCATTTTTTATCCTATTGTGAGCTGAATAAGGAAGGGAAATAGATGTCTCCAATTAACCCTGCTTGCATACTGAGTTTAAACAGCGGTCTGTTAGGTTACGAATGCTATCAATGTGGGGGGGGGGCTTTGTACTGGTTATTTGTATTTTTGCAAGTACTGGTTTCTTTCTTGACAGAAGGTTTCTGGCGGGGAACAAGGATTAGGATGTTAGGACTGATGTTTTTGAATTACTGCTTTTGATTGATGGAGATATGGGATTTTGGGTTTTTGTTCAGTGTGCTCGCTAAGATCTTTTCTTTCGATCTTATGCCTACGTATTCCCGTTTACCGAAATAGGGAAATCAGAGCGTTCGTAGTTCCTCCTATTCTATGGGAGGAAATGGGTGTTTTTGGTGTCTTGTTCAAAGCCCAAGACGTGAAGCGGAAGGTAGTTTGTATCTTGTTCAAAGCCCAAGATATGAAGCTAAAAGATGATTTGTATCTTGTTCAAAGCCCAAGACATGAAGCTAAAAGGGTGTTGACTTTAGAGAGAATTTGTCATCTCTAAAGAAGGGTTTGTCTGTCACAACTGTTGGGTGACTGGTTATAAAGGAGAATTACTTTAACCGGGATATGTGAATCCGGCAATGCCATAATTTCCTTTATAAGGGATTTTTAACCTGAAGGAGAAGACTTTAACTCAGTGTAGAGCAATGCCATCTTTCCTTAGGAATTTCTCATGCTAAAAGAGGGACAGTGGCGTGGATGTAGATGATCTAGAGGCTTGCCGCTTACAGCGATTAGATGAAAGGGAAGGAGTTGTTGATGTTTGTGTACTGTGAACGAGGAACAACTTTGATGCTAAAAGGTTAATTGGATTAACCAGTGGTTTTCTTATACAAAGCCTAAGAGGAGGCTAATATGTGTCTCGTACAAAGCCCGAGAGAGAGGCTAAAAGGTTTTGACTCAACGAGGGAATCTTTTGGTATCTCGTATAAAGCCCGAGATGGAGGCTGTTTGACTCAACAAGAGAGTTTTTGTATCTCGTACAAAGCCCGAGATGGAGGCTAAAATTTGTTTGGCTCAATAAGAACCTTTTTGTATCTCGTATAAAGCCTGAGATGGAGGCGAAAGGGGTGATTGACTCAACGAGGGAGTCTTTTATGTGTCTCGTACAAAGCCCGAGAGAGAGGCTAAACGTTGTTTGACTCCACTGGGGGAGAATCATTTGTACAAAGCCCAAGAGGAGGCTATGGTGACTGTTCAGTTAAGTGACAGGTCCAGTATACTGATTTTAAAGAGAAAATCAGTTCTTATATGAGCAACACTGTACTCAGGGATTTGATTCAGGGATCCGGGTTATTTCTTGTTCTTTAAGGAAATGGGGAATCCAAAGGGTATTGAGACTGTCCGAGTCTGCAGGTTTCCTTCCTATTTAACGAAGGGGTCACTTGAGAATGTCTTTGAGACTCAAGGAGATTAGACTGTCCGTGTCTAGAGTTTCATCTTTTGTACTATGCTTTGAGAAACAGTAGTAGACTCTATGAAAGGACTGTTCTATGCAGATGATTAAGTTCTGTTCCTATACCTCTAGGAGGTCATTGGGACAATTTGTACGAAGCCCAAGAGGAGGCTAGAGACTTTTAAGAAGCCGACGGGTCCTTGTATTAAGCCCAAGAGAAGGCTATCATTCCCGGAGGAAGAGATCATTATACGAAGCCTAAGAGGAGGCTGTGAATACTTCTAAGAAGCCGTAGGGTCCTTGTACTAAGCCCAGGAGGAGGCTAGGTTGCTTTTAGGAAGCCTGTGGGTCCTTGTACGATGCCCAAGAGGAGGCCGATGCTTTTAAGAAGCCCGTGGGTCCCAAACCCCGAGAAATTCAAGGCAAGCTATTCACAAGGAATAGATCAAGTCAGGAAAGTTCGAGAATTTGGAAGAAACTCAAGAGATGCCATTCACGGAGAAAAGATCATCTCTGGGGAGTAGAGTTTCTTGACAATTGCTTTTAAGAAGCCTGTGGGTCACCAAACCCCGAGAAATTCAAGGCAATGCTATTCACCGAGAATAGATCAAAGTCAGGAAAGTTCGAGAATTTGGAAGAAACTCAAGAGATGCAATTCACGGAGAAGAGATCATCTATGGGGAATAAAGTTTCTTTGACAACTTCTATGAGTGACAGTCTATGAAAGAGTTCGCAGGGAATGCTGCCTTTCATGTCTCCATATTGTTTAACCCCAAGAGGAGGGAAGACTGTGTCTGGTAATCCTATGGGGATCTAGTTTAGACTATTTCTAAGAGTGATCAACGGGCTTAATGCTAGACGTAGTTGCCGGGGAAACTCTAAATATCTATACTATTATTACACAGTTGATATGAGTTTATGAAAGAAGACTTACAGTGAAACAGCCCCACAATACAGTTATATGTATATGAAAGTGGTAAACGAAAGCAATAACCACTTACTCGGTTGTAGAGCTTCCATGCTGTTTGGTTAGTAGTTCAACAAAGACAGATTGAAAACAACAGTATATTTAAAATCAAAGGAGAAAGTGCTTTGAAAAAGATAGATTTGGGGCTTACAGCTCAAGGAGAGGCCCAGGGTTTTATCAGTGAGCGCACTATTGAATTTGTACAGAGGGACTTATACAAGTGACTGTGGCCCAAAAAGGTTTTCTGTACAAAGGGATGGGTCTTACAGTCTCTCAAGAGGCCCAAGTGAGTTTTAAGAAAAGAAATGGGTCTTACTACTCGAGGGTAGGCCTAGTTGATCTTTCGTTTAAAATGGCGATTTCCCCGAGGTTTTCTTTTAACGCAGAGGGACTTATACAATGAGTGAGGCCCAAAATTGTTTTGATTAAAAGGGGGTTGGGTCTTACACTCTATTAGAGGCCCAAAAATTTTGAATGTGTCTTATAGCTAAAGGAGAGGCCCAGAAGGTTATTTTTCAAAAGGCGGCGATCGCGCCGTTTGTTTTTGACGGTATCGGGACTTATACAATACTGAGGCCCAAAAATGGTTTGGTCAAAAAAAGGATTGGGTCTTACACTCTATTAGAGGCCCAAAAGTTTTGAAAATGATTTATGAGGGTTGAATTAATCCAAAAACCCTAATTTGTTTTCAAAAATGTATTTAATTGAATAAAAATTCAATTAAAATGATCAAAATTGTTTAACATGTGAAAAAAAATTGTGATCTTGGATTAATGCTTCAAAAATTAAGTATTGACCTACAAAATAATTAGAAAGCATTAAAAGTTGCAAAATCAATGTGGAAAAAATATTTAAAATGTCAAAAACAATTAAAACATTAATTCTTTGCAAAAATATCAATTATATGAAATAAATAATATTTTTGGGAGTTTTTGATAAAATAAAATATTTTAACATTTTTGTGAATTATTAAAAAAAGAATCAACTTAAAATCATTAAAACTCAGAGAGAAATTAATTTTTGAATCAATTAAATAAAATCACAAAATTCAAATATTCAAATTTCTAAAAATGGCGCCAAGAACACACCAAGAACACGTGCGTGTTTTGGGCTTGGCCAGATTTGCATTTTCTCTCCAATCTCACTGAATACTTGATTATAACATGCAATCCACATATCATTATGCTCGTCTCAACCTCACGATCATGTCTATGTCCATTAATTTCATTTAAATTAAACATATAACAAGAAATCATGAAAAATCCTCAAGAACCCTAATTTCTGCATGAAGGCTAGGATTTTTGATACACGATTCAAACAATGCAATTAATTGAGGGGAAACATTCCATGCATGATTATGAACATATGGCCAAATTATTGTACAGCAAAAATTGCATGGATCATAGAGTTAGAAGAGCTCATGCTTACCACTTGCAGCTGGTGATCGTGATTTGTGTTGGAGGTGTTACAGCTAGGTTCCAATGATGTGGATAGCTTCCTTAGGTGCTGTTAGAAGAGTAATAGTGTGGGTTGTTTTTAATCGTATCCGCAGGGATTGTTTGATATTTGATGCGTGCCTTTCAATAGTTGCGATATTCTAAGTTAACGGTTTCAAAAGTTTCTCAATTGGTTTTAACATTCACTTGTAGCAAAGATTAATTGGTGACAAAGATTTTGTAAAAGGTTTTATAAAAGCATGTTAAGGTTAGGTTTCACTAATCCTTTCCATGTATAAACGATTAATCAAGCATATGAACTCGGTTTTCGACCAATATAACCGCGTATCCTCCCGACTAAGTTTATGTCTAAAGCGAAGTCGTGAGTACCGTTGTTTAAACCGTTAGATGATGTCTCACGCTAACAATCTAAACAACGATCATTAAGATCAATACAATGCGAATAGCAAATCCCAAATCTATGTCTAGTGTTTGGTTTTTAAGAGATGAAATTGTTAGGTCAAGATTTGTGAAATCTATGTCTAGAGTAAAACAAATCAAACATAAAGTATTAAGAGAAAACAACTTCATCTATATTGATCAAAGACTTTGTTCATATACAATAGATCAATAGCAATACATAAAAACAGAATCAACTATCTCTAACCTCAACATAGAGGGTTTAGCTACCACTTCTCATGGTAGATTGGATAACAAGTAAAGAGAGGAGATGAGTAAACATCCACGCCGAATAATCAAGAATGGATGCAAAATCAGCTTCTCCAAGTGAAAATACAAGCTTGGTTGGTAAAAAGACTGAAAACTATGATTTTGGATCAAAATGAACAAAAGATCCCTAAAACATAAAGTGAAATTCTATTTATACATAGCAGAATTTTGCAGTATTCGCACTGCGAGCAATTCATTCGCACTGCGAATGAGGAAAAATGGCACTTTAAGTGCCTCTGAGACTTAAACCGCCCCAAGCAGAAATCGTGGGTTCGCACTCCGAATCATTCGCTAGTTACATTCGCACTGCGAATAAACTAGCGAGCCAGAATTCTCAAACCCAGAACTTACTGCCTCTCTTCGCCAGCACCTTCGCACTGCGAACTAATCAGCGAACCTTCGCTGGACCCTCGCCAGGAGTTCCCAGTGCGAACACATGGTAATCTCAAAGTTGGAACTCTCTGCCTCTGCTCGCTGGCGCCTTCGCTGGCCCTTCGCAGTGCGAACCTTCGCTGGGCCTTCGCCAGTTTGTTCGCACTGCGAACACCCTGTTGTAGCTAAAAACTCAGTGGAAACTTGCATTGGTTCCATGTGTTCTCAATTTTGCTCCTTTCATGCCTATACATGCACATTAACACACAAATTACAAGCTCCACACATATATTCCAATGTACGCATTACAACATAATTTACCGCGTAAATTCACAATTAACCGTTAGAAAGAAATGAAAAATGCCAAGTATTTCATACAAATATATAACATGTTTGACATCTAACAAACTCTCCCCAACTAACTCTTTGTTTGTCCTCAAGCAAAGTATGCCTCTCATGAGGATTTGCTCGAGCCCGCAATTCATCCAAGACGTGAAAAATGGCTCAACTAAACAACGATCACAACAACACAACAGTTACACAACTCAAGAACCTTCAATGTAAAAGAACTTGACTCTTAAACAACTTCAAATAATGTTTCAAGAGACAACTAACTCATCACACACATGCCATTCTACACTCCTCTTCGAAAAAGGATTGAAGATAAACGTGCATACAAGCACGGGACAATTACACTCAAATGACAAATGATGCAATACTAAGCAATTCATACCATATCTCAATGATCATACAGAAATCAAGAAAGTAAAAGATCACAAAGGACTTCAAGGATGTAGCTTGGCCAGGTCAACAAAAAAGGGTCATTTCTAATGGTCATTGAAACGAAATTGCCGATGCAAAAGAGCATTCACTAGTCAACATATTCACACATCTCAACTTCATTTCACCAATTTTTCATCACACCTTCACAACTACCGCACAATTATTGAATCTCTTTTTTTTTCATCCAAGCAAGCATTTTCGTATTTGTAACAACATATTCACACTCTTTTCTTTACATGCTTGCTTGAAACAATTTTTTTTTTATTCTCCCCAACTCATTTTCAACTCAACCTAAAGTGAATGCTACTTGCTTTTTAAGGCAAGGAAACCGAAGTATACAATTTTCAAAGGTTAAAGAAGAACATGTTAGAAACTCACCAAATTCAATGATGAACCAAACTTGCAAATTATGCACATAAAACAAGTTCATCATTCAATTGAGTTCTAAACTGTTTAGGCTCAAAGGGGCTACCAAATGCTCTCTCCTCACGGGTGAATTACTATATGGATATAGTTGTGCTCAAATTCAAACAAGTGCCTTGATCACTTCTCATACTTCCACAAAATCACATGGACACAAGATAAGGCATGAATTAAAAGTAAAGACAACATTCATCATAATCCTTAGAATATAGTAATACTTTGGAGGCTACTCACTTTAATGGTTTTTTGATCCTAAAATGACACATGCATTCAAAGGAAGTTGTAACACGAAACAACATTTTCAATCGCACCAAGACACAAAGTCCTAAAACATACAAAATTCTCGAGCTAGGTAACAATGTACCTTATCGCAACACAATGCTTACGGTACTATCATAGCCCTCACATATTGGAGGAAATTACCTTTAAAATCAAGAGTCTCCAACCTACTTCCCAAATTCCATCATAAAAGAAGGAACATCAAAATAACACATATGCACAGTTTAAGAGTTGAACATTCGTCAACTGAAGAATTCAACTCTTAATAACACTTAACAACAAGAAAAAACACTTAAGTGTTGAGCATTCGTAAACTAAAGAACTCAACACTTAATACTATAATTAAAAACCAACAATTTATTAGTAAAGCGAAACAAAAATTTTTACTGCAAACCATAATCATTACTAATAATAATCATAAAGTGCCTGGTGTATAAAACACCTACATAATCCAAAAAGTACCACACGAGTACGAGTACATCAATATTAGACTAGTAAAAGCTGGAAAAAAACAAAATACAAGAAACTTCACTTTGATGACCAAAGGAAGTTTACAAGTCTAAGATCCAAAAAATCAGTCCTCCTCGGACTCAGTCTCGAGAACATCAGTACCCTTCTCATCCTCAGGCTCAGCCCCTAGTACATCTGTCCTCTGCCCATCATCATCATCATCCAAAATCATAATATCATCGCCATCTCCCCTCTCCTCAGCATCATCATCAGCAGCAGGCTCAACAACATCCTCTCCCCAACTGAAAACAGGCCTGGCCTCAGGCCATCCAGCATGCGCGAGGAACTGCTCCCTCGACATCATAGTGTGCTGCGTAGAAGGGTCACGGATCTGCAATTGGAGAAACTGCAAAGAATCATGAATATCAGTCATGGCACGCTACTGGGCAGCCATCCAATCCCAATTATATTGGCAGATCTCCTGCTGATAAGGATAGAAGCTGTGAGATCCAGAAGAAGCACCCTGGCTTGTACCGGTCTCAGCACCAGTACCAGCCCCAGAAGATTCAGCTCTCACACCCTTTGGTTTGTAGAATTTGTCGACATATCGATCATCGATAGTCGACGGCACAGTAACTTGACGACGCGAGGCAAAGTCACTCCAACATCAGCACATAAGGTCATAATCAAACAAGGGAAAGCAAGAGGGGCATTCTTCCTTGAAGCATTCCCACCTAAACCACTCTCGACGATGGCCCTTATTTCATCAGCAATGATCCTTGCGACGTCAATTTCCACATTAGTAAGGATACTGTGGACAAGGTGAGCCAAACGAATCGGAACTGTAGAGGAATGTGACATTGGCGTAATGTTGGTCACAACCAAAAGTAATACAAGTTGAGCCAAAGGCACCATATCCTCACGGTGATAGCGAACAGCCACTCCTGAATGATTAAACTTCACATTTTTACCTGGGCGAAGGAGATCATGAGTCATTGCGGCAATATCACAATAATTACTCAGCATCTCATGATACTTATCCTCTTGGCTAGCACGCAGAGGAAGGGGGTCTCTAAGAACTCGGTTGATAGTCCTTCTGTCAAACCTTACAGTTTTCCCGCCAACAGTAGTGGTCCAAGTAAACAGATCGCCCTCATCAGGAAGGGCTTTGGCGTAAAACTCACGAACCATTTCCACATTGTATGAATCAACAGGAGTTATCAGTGTATCCCACTTTTTTGCAGTTAACAGGGAAGCAATGGCACGATAACTTCCCTGCTCATTCAGAACAAACCTCCTCTTCGCAAGGATGGTCCTTGCTTCTAACAGCTGATACCTCTGAGCTTGTCTAATTCCTCTGAACCGAGTCTCATCAAAACGGACCGGTGCTTGTCTTGATGTGGATGCTTTTCTTTTCCTGATCATGGTTTTAGGACCCATCTTCACAAATGACAAACAAATCCACACAAAAACACCAAGACAGACCATTAGAATTAACGACAGACATGCATCAGAATGAACTATCAGAAAACAAAAATCTGGGCTGCTCGCTAGATCACTCGCACTGCGAAGCCTGGCGAACGCTCGCCCCAGGTTCGCAGTGCGAATAAGCCAGTAATGCACGAAAAATTTGAAAAAAATTATGCAGACCCAGATTTCACACATATCATGCTTCTACATGTCACCTAAAACCTAAAACAACCAGAAACGTAGACATGCACAGAAAAACCAAACCAGAATTCTACCCTAAAGATTTCTCATGTAAAATTCACCAACAAAGTTACAATTAAACAGTAAGAACAGGGAAAAGAAAATCAAACCTTGTTGGAAATGGCAGTTGAATAAAAAGACCTGAGAGAAATAGACAGCAAAATGCACGTGAGAGGGAAAGAGAATTTGAGAGGGTTTTTTTCTCTTTTTAGGTTTATGGTTGAAAGTGAAAGTGAAAGACTAGGGTTTGGTCCCCCCCAAGTCAATCAGCACTAACACATGGGTCTTGGGCCTACGTGCAGGCCCACCCATAAAAACCCTCTCTTTTTTTCTGATGTGGCAGCAAAACTACCAAGTCTGGTGCGCTGACATTCGCAGTGCGAATGTCTGGCGAACGCTCGCCCCAGCTTCGCAGTGCGAATGGCTGGCGAATGCTCGCCTTAGATTCGCAGTACGAATGAGCCAGCGAACAAGACAGTTTCTTCAAAATTACAGGTCTGTCTTGCTGCCACACTTCCAAATGTCCAAAATGCGAAAATGACTAAAAACAGCAAATTAAAGCAAAAATACTTACAATGTTGGGGTGCCTCCCAACAAGCGCTTGTTTAACGTCGGCTAAGCTCGACGGTCCATCGCGACCTCACGGATCGCGGAAAGGCACAACTGCGGGATTCCGCTCGAAACCTCCTCCAAGGTACACTTTCAATCTCTGGCCGTTAACTGTCCAATTTTCTTTTGACGTTGTGTCCTCAATTACGATTGCTCCATAGGGCTTGATTTCCACAATCCGAAACGGACCGGACCATTTAGATCTTAATTTTCCAGGAAACAATTTTAACCGAGAATTGAACAATAAGACCAGTTGTCCGACCTCAAACTGTTTGATGACAATTTTTCTGTCATGGTAAGACTTTACACGCTCCTTATATAATTTATTGGAATCGTACGCCTGAAGGCGTAATTCATCCAACTCGTGTAATTGCACTTTTCTTTTTTCGCCGCTTAGAGTTGGATCAAAATTCAAAAATTTTAAGGCCCAAAACGCCTTGTGCTCCAACTCTACCGGTAAGTGGCAATTCTTACCATAAACCATCTTAAACGGGGTGAGACCGATCGGAGCCTTAAAAGCGGTACGATACGCCCACAACGCGTCATCCAATTTGTTGGCCCAATCCTTTCTCGAGGCCGAAACAGTTTTCTCTAAAATTTGTTTTATCTCACGATTGGATACCTCCGCTTGACCATTAGCTTGCGGATGATATGGTGTGGCAACCTTGTGCTTCACACCATACTGGTCCAAAGCGTTGTCAAGCTGAGTGTTACAAAAGTGAGATCCTCCGTCACTTATTAACACTCGAGGTGTACCAAAACGCGCAAAAATATTTCTTTTCAAAAACTTCACCGCTATTTTTCCGTCGGCTTTAGCACATGCTATCGCCTCAACCCACTTGGAAACGTAATCCACAGCGACCAAAATATATTCATTAGAAAATGAAGATGGGAATGGACCGACAAAGTCGATCCCCCAACAGTCAAAAACTTCGATTTCTAACATATTTTGTAATGGCATTTCTTGCCGCCGTGAAATACCTCCACTTCTCTGGCACTTGTCACAACTAAGGGCATGCGCATGCGCATCTTTGAATAAGGACGGCCAATAAAAGCCCGATTGAAGGACTTTAGTGGCCGTTCTTAACCCATTGAAGTGACCTCCGTAAGGAGAGTTATGACAATGCCACAGAATATTCGTGGCTTCCTCCAATGACACACACCTTCTGAGGAGGTTGTCGACACCAAGTTTAAATAAATGGGGTTCATCCCATACAAATGACTTGGCATCAGACAAAAATTTCTGTTTTTGGTGGTGCGTTAGACCGTCCGGTATCAATCCGGTGGCTTTGTGGTTAACGATGTCGGCGAACCACGGTCTAACCTGCACTCTAAATAGTTTTTCATTCGGGAACTCCTCTTTTACCTCAAATTCATTTTTGGTCACGTCAACGTTGACCAGGCGGGACAAGTGATCCGCCACCAAATTCTCGGAACCCCTTTTGTCACGAATTTCAAGATCAAATTCCTGTAACAAAAGGATCCACCGAATAAGCCTCTGTTTTGAATCAGGCTTGGTGAGCAGATACCTTATAGACGAATGGTCCGTGTAAACGATGACTCGTGAACCAATCAAATAGGCACGAAATTTCTCCAACGCATACACTATGGCAAGCAACTCTTTTTCAGTTGTTGCATAGTTAATCTGAGCCTCGTTTAAAACTTTGCTCGCATAATGTATAGCGTGGAAAACTTTCATTTTTCTCTGACCCAGAACAGCCCCAACCGCATAATCGCTTGCATCGCACATTAATTCAAAATCTAATTTCCAGTTAGGTGCAACGATTATCGGTGAGGTTGTTAAACTCTTTTTCAAAGAATTAAAAGCAAAAAGACAAGACTCGTCAAAGTCAAAAATCTTACCTTGGACGAGCAAGTTGCTCAACGGCTTTGCGACCTTGGCGAAGTCCTTGATAAATCTCCGGTAGAACCCGACGTGTCCAAGAAAGCTCCTTATACCTTTGACATTCATCGGCGGTGGTAATTTCTCGATAACATCCACTTTGGCTTTATCAAGTTCAAGGCCTTTTGAAGAAACCTTGTGACCGAGCACAATTCCCTCGTTAACCATAAAGTTGCATTTTTCCCAATTAAGTACCAAATTAGTTTCCACACACCGTTCCAACACCGTATCCAAATTTTTCAAACACACATCAAACGATTGCCCAAAAACGGAGAAATCATCCATAAAGACCTCAATTGTCTTTTCGATCAAATCCGAGAAGATAGCTTGCATACACCGTTGAAAAGTCGCCGGTGCATTACATAATCCAAACGACATCCTCCTATAAGCGAAGATTCTAAACGGACATGTAAAAGCTGTTTTTTCATGATCATCCGGGTTCACAATAATTTGGTTGTAACCCGAATAACCATCCAAAAAACAGTAAAATTGTTGACCGAAAAGCCTTTCGAGCATTTGATCCATAAAAGGTAGAGGGAAATGATCTTTTCTCGTAGCTTTGTTCAACCTACGGTAGTCGATGCACATTCTCCACCCGGTTACGGTCTTTGTTGGTATAAGCTCATTTTTCTCGTTTCGGACCACCGTTAATCCGCCTTTTTTCGGTACCACATGCACCAGACTAACCCACGGGCTGTCAGAAATAGGATAAATCATTCCGGCATCTAACATTTTCACCACTTCCTTCCTAACCACTTCTTTCATGATAGGATTTAAGCGGCGTTGAGGTTGAGCAATCGGTTTAAAGTCCTCCTCCATGAATATCCTATGCATGCAATACGAAGGGCTTATGCCTTTGAGATCGGACAAAGTCCATCCCATTGCATCCTGATTTTTTCTCAACACTTGAATTAAGTGGCTCTCCTCCACTTCAGATAAAACACTGCTTATGATCACCGTCATCGAGAAAAGCATACTTCAAGGTTGACGGTAACACTTTCAGTTCAAGTTTGGAAGGATCATCATTAACCACTTTTTTTAGAATTTCCTCTTCATAATCCCAAGGTTGCAATTCTTCCAAAGCTTCAAGCTCTAACAAACACTCTTCAAGAGCTTGCTCTTCTTCAACCGAGAATACTTCCAAGGTATCATCCAAAGCTCTTTGTAACGGATCAATGACATGAATTTGCTTTGTAACTTCAAAACTTACTTTCTCCGTTGCATCGATTCGGAAACAATCACCCTTATCTTTCTTGTGCTTCATGGCATCATAAAGATTGAAACACACCTCTTCATCTTGGACTCTCACTTTCATGAGACCATCGTCCATGTCAATTGCCATACGGGCAGTTTTCATGAAAGGCCTTCCAAGAATCAAAGGTGCATCCTCATCCTCCTCCATTTCAATTACAACAAAGTCGATCGGAAACAAAAATTTGTCCACTTTGACCAACACGTCTTCCGCTACACCGTGAGGACGGGTAGTGGATTTATCGGCGAGTTACAACGTCATTTGTGTGGACCTTAATTCCATGTGGCCAAGCCGTTTCACAATCGACAATGGTATCAAGTTGATGCTAGAACCCAAATCAATCAACCCATTGCCCACATACATGTTTCCTATCGTAACCGGCAATGTAACTCGTCCCGGATCACATTTTTTTGCGGGAGAGTCCGTTGAATGATGGCACTACAGCTTGCATCCACCATAATCGTCTCCTGATCTGTATACCTTTTCTTCTTCTTGAGGATATCTTTCATGAATTTCGCATATTTAGGCATCTGCTCCAAAGCCTCGAAAAATGGAATATTTATTTGTAATTGCTTGAAGATATCCATAAACCGAGAATAGTGTCGCGCACTATCTTTCTTTGTAGGAGCATGCGGATATGGTAGATGTTGAATCGGAATATTGTTCATTGGCTCCTTTCCCTTCTTAGTTCTCTTCACTATTTCTTCACGCTCTATTTTTTTCTCTTCCTCATTTTTTTCTTTCTCATTTTTTTCTATCTCATTTTCAACTAACACACCCTCAACATTTTTTTCTACTTCAATCTCTTCCCTATCTTTTTCTTTTTCAACTACAACCTCCTCCTCCACTCTCTTTTTACCTACACCCATGTCAATCTCTCTTCCACTTCTTGTGAGAATTGCTTTACAATCCTTAGGATTCGGAAGCGTATTTGCCGTAAAGGGCCCTTTTTGTTGGTCGGCCAATTGTTTTGATAATTGCCCGACTTGTGTTTCAAGATTCCTTATGGCGGCATCAGTGTTCTTTTGATTTGATTTTGCCATTTGCATAAATTGTGTAAGAGTGTCTTCCATCTTTGTATTTCCAACGGGAGCTTGCGGAGGTTGAGTGTAATTTTGGTATTGTTGACGGTTTGATGGTCCGGCTTCTTGCGGTCTCCATTGTTGTTGATAACCTTGGTTAGGCCTTTGTTGGTAACCTTGGTTGGCTTGTTGATACGGAGGTCGGCTTTGGTAACCTTGATTTCCCGCGTAATTTGCTTCCTCCACAACGGGAGGACAATAACCGGTCGGATGGTCACCTCGACATAATTCACACACTAACACTTGCACATTTTTACTTGAAGATTCATGCATCTCTTTGAATTGTTGCGACAACTTAGACATTTGCTTAGTTAACAACTCAACCTGTTGTGATAACAATTTGTTCTGCGCAAGGATAGCATCGCTTGTTCCCAATTTCAACACTCCCGGAGTTCGTTGAGAAGGTCCACGGTTGTGACTACCTTGATGATCGTTCAAGGCCATTTTATCAATGATAGTTGTGGCTTCCGCTGCAGTTTTTCTTAACAAGGATCCACCAGCGGTGGCATCCAACAAGGTTTTGTGTACAAGTTGCAGCCCATTTCTAAATATATGAATTTGTGACAATTCATCAAAACCATGGCCTTTGCACTTTCATAACACTGATTTGAACCTCTCCCAAGCTTCGTTGAGAGA
This sequence comes from Lathyrus tuberosus, assembly GCA_022829125.1. Taxonomy (NCBI): domain Eukaryota; kingdom Viridiplantae; phylum Streptophyta; class Magnoliopsida; order Fabales; family Fabaceae; genus Lathyrus; species Lathyrus tuberosus. The sequence continues at coordinate 1,638,950 of JALAZF010000285.1, read as the reverse complement.
TTCATTGGCTCCTTGTGTGAATACCGCGATGGCGGTCTTTGCTTCCATAAACCGAGTGTGAGGGAAAAATCTCTCCAAAAATTTCTCTTCCAAAGCATTCCAATCCATCATTATGGCAGTTGACTGATCAAGGTACCATTCCTTGGCCTTCCCAATGAGGGAATGCAGGAATAGTCTCTTGAACAGAGACTCCTCTTTTGCTTCAGGTGCACCAGTCGCTCCCGCTATTTCATAGAATTTTGTAAGATGGGTGAAAGGATCTTCATGGTTCATACCCGTAAATGGACTTTGATATAACCGTTGGAGAATACCGGTCTTCATCTCAGAATGCCGACCGTTATGTGCACGGAGAGCGAACTGAGCATTGTGTCTCGGACTATTTGAACATGGCCTAGAAGCAGGTGATGGTGGTGGTGGTGAATCTGCCTCCATAACTGGAAGTATTTATGGAACAGGTGGTGGTGTAGAAGTACTGTCCTCTTGTTCTCGCTTCTGTCTCGCTAGCTGCCTCCTTCGTCTAGTCCTGCTGTTGATTCTACGAGCGGTTCTCTCAATCTCAGGATCGAAAATAAGTTGGTCCGCCGGTAGTTTCCCTCGCATAAACTAAGTCTGTACACTAAACAAAACAGATTAACAAGCTCAAGATAAAGTGGTAACAGCTTAAAATAACTCAACTATCGCAATGCTTGCAATATCACTTAACAATCCCCGGCAACGGCGCCATTTTGTTAGAAGAGTAATAGTCTGGGTTATTTTTAATCGTATCCACAGGGATTGTTTGATATTTGATGCGTGCCTTTCAATAGTTGCGATATTCTAAGTTAACGGTTTCAAAAGTTTCTCAATTGGTTTTAACATTCACTTGTAGCAAAGATTAATTGGTGACAAAGATTTTTTAAAAGGTTTTATAAAAGCATGTTAAGGTTAGGTTTCGCTAATCCTTTCCATGTATAAACGATTAATCAAGCATATGAACTCGGTTTCCGACCAATATAACCGCGTATCCTCCCGACTAAGTTTATGTCTAAAGCGAAGTCGTGAGTACCGTTGTTTAAACCGTTAGATGATGTCTCACGCTAACAATCTAAACAACGATCATTAAGATCAATACAATGCAAATAGAAAATCCCAAATCTATGTCTAGAGTTTGGTTTTTAAGAGATGAAATTGTTAGGTCAAGATTTGTGAAATCTATGTCTAGAGTAAAACAAATCAAACATAAAGCATTAAGAGAAAACAACTTCATCTATATTGATCAAAGACTTTGTTCATATACAATAGATCAAAAGCAATACATAAAAACATAATCAACTACCTCTAACCTCAACATAGAGGGTTTAGCTACCACTTCTCATGGTAGATTGGATAACAAGTAAAGAGAGGAGATGAGTAAACATCCACGTCGAATAATCAAGAATGGATACAAAATCAGCTTCTCCAAGTGAAAATACAAGCTTGGTTGGTAAAAAGACTGAAAACTATGATTTTGGATCAAAATGAACAAAAGATCCCTAAAACATAAAGTGAAATTCTATTTATACATAGCAGAATTCTGCAGTATTCGCACTGCGAGCAATTCATTCGCACTGCGAATGAGGAAAAATGGCACTTTAAGTGCCTCTGAGACTTAAACCGCCCCAAGCAGAAATCGTGGGTTCGCACTGCGAATCATTCGCTAGCTACATTCGCACTGCGAATAAACTAGCGAGCCAGAATTCTCAAACCCAGAACTTACTGCCTCTCTTCGCCAGTACCTTCGCACTGCGAACCAACCAGCGAACCTTCGCTGGACCCTCTCCAGGAGTTCGCAGTGCGAACACATGGTAATCTCAAAGTTGGAACTCTCTGCCTCTGCTCGCTGGCGCCTTCGCTGGTCCTTCACAGTACGAACCTTCGCTGGGCCTTCGCCAGATTGTTCGCACTGCGAACACCCTGTTGCAGCTAAAAACTCAGTGGAAACTTGCATTGGTTCCATGTGTTCTCAATTTTGCTCCTTTCATGCCTATACCTGCACATTAACACACAAATTACAAGCTCCACACATATATTCCAATGTACGCATTACAACACAATTTACCGCGTAAATTCACAATTAACCGTTAGAAAGAAATGAAAAATGCCAAGTATTTCATACAAATATATAACATGTTTGACATCTAACAGGTGCCAAGTGATGTGTCTGGGTGCTTGGAATGGATTGAAATGGTTTGGAGTTGAAGATGGCACCTCAAATGCAAAACTGTCAAGAACTTGAGCAATTGGCTGGTGATTTTGTGAAATCTGTGTTCCAGATGTTATGTGAGTGTTTGGATCACTTCTATATGATGTATGTGAGGTGTGTGAGTGATTGGTTTGATTGGAAAAGCTCTCAAACTCAAAACCCGATAGCTACCTTGCTAAGAAAGGCATTTTTGCCAAGAGAAAGAGATTTTGAGGAAAGCATATGTTAGATGGCTTTGGTGTACTCAAACTGATCACAATTGAGCTCTATTTATAGTAGAGCAAGTTTGTTTTGCAAGGAATAGTGAATGGCAACTGCTAAGTAGGTTTGGCCAATGTTGGCAAATGAAAATCCAAGTCTCCTCTAGCCATTGACTAGAGGTTAGGGCACAGAGCTTTGGTCCCCTTGGTCTTGGATAAGTCTTGACTGATTTCAGATGAGAATGGCTCAGTCCATGCCACCTTGATGCTTCCATTGAATGATTCAATCCAAATTTGGAGTCTTGTCCCTATTTTGGCCATTCTAGGTTCAACATGCTATTTCTTGTTCCATGGACTTTGGAGGCTTGGCTCAGTGATTGTCCCCTTTAGATTCAATCCTCAGATGTGTCCAAGTGGATAGGAGCATTTGAATTTGGCAGATTTTGGTAAATCGAGCAAAATTGCAATTTCTGCCTTACCTTTGACAGATTTCAACAAGGCAACCTGCCAATGTCATATCTCATGACTTAAATTGAATTTGGTAATGTTCTTGGTCATTTTGGAAAGCCCTTACATGATACAACAACTGTTTGAACATGTTTGGTTTTGATCTCTTTTGAATCCAAGTGAAAAATCCCCCTACATTTGGCAAAAAGTGGGGACAGATTTGGACTTAGTGAAAATTTCACTAAGTGTTGGAAAAAGTGACATTTTCATTTTTTAGCCATTTTGATCACTCCATAACTCAAAATCCTTAATGAATTGGACTTAGGTCTAGTTGAAGTTTTTGTAGAGGGTAATGAGGGCTACAAACCCATCTTTGGATGGGAAAAAATGGCCTTGTGGTTTAGGAGTTATGATCCTCCAAAGTTGGTACCCTTGTCACTTTATTTTTAACTTAGAAAATTTTCTAAGTTTTTATGGTTACCCCTTTTACAAGTTATCCAACTTTTCTTGATTTTTCTTGATGAATGATGATTCAAATCATACATTAACATCATTTTAGGGTTAAAAATCCATTTTGGTGAAAAATCTCAAAAAGTCAAAGTTGACTTTTGTGCACAGTTGACTTTTTATCAGATGAATTCCAAACTGTGCAATTCCTCAGGAAATCATGTCCTTGACCTAAATCAAACTTGATGGACATGTTTCATGGATGTCATAGGGTATATTGGTGCATGTCATAGGGCTTGGGAGCATGTCCTGGTCAAAAGTCAAAGTTACAGTTGACTTTCCTCGCGAAACCCTAATTGTGGTGCAGATGAAATTGAGACTTGTTACTCCAACTTCTTGGATTAATCCATTGTCCCAAATGGATCAATATGGTATATTAGAGACCCTCAAACCCTCTCTTGAGGTCTTGGTTCATGATTTGTCCCAAAAGTCAACTTAGGGGTGAATTAAGTCAAGAAACCCTAATTCCTGATTTTTGATGTACGCATCCCCTGAGGCAAAATTGACTTGATGAATGGGTCCATGAGGTTCCATGGAGTATATTAGGTTGTGTTTTGGATCATTGGCTCATGCCCAGATGAAAATTTTCCATCTGGAGGCCCTGGTCGACCAAAACCCTAATTTGGTGACACTGGCGATCTTGAGACTTAATCCACCTAGAAGGGAGCAACCTTGTGCTTAATCCTTGAAGTGGGAGTCCTTTTGATCCATTGTGGATGTTTGAGAGGTTAGACAAGTTGAAGATCATGTCATTCCTTGATTGATCCTTTGCCTAAGGCTCTGAGAGGGCTAGAAACCCTAATTCTAATTGTAGTGGCTGCTCACCCATCTTTGGGGAGACTGATGAAGCATGATGGTTCCTCCATACTGTGATGATGATTCTCACAATGATGGGAAATCTTAGTGGTCAAAATTTGGGGTATGACAGATGCCCCTATTTAATCTTCTTGGACACGAAGGTGTGAATGACGAAGGTATTCGGGCATTCGGGGTGCAAGAGGATTAAATATTGGAATACCCAAAATTTTGATGACTATGAATGATAGCTTACGCATCCATCTTCTTTTGCTAAGCAATGATGCTTTTAAAAGGTAAACTTCCCCTCGATCCTGGTCTTCAGCCAAGGAGCTGGTCTCAGTTTTCTTTTTAAACTTCCCCTCGATCCTGGTTTCCTACCAAGGATCTGGTCTAAGTTTCTTTTGTCAACTTCCCCTCGATCCTGGTTTCCTACCAAGGAACTGGTCTAAGTTTCTTTCGTCAATAAACTTTATTGACAAGGGACACTATTTGTAGCGGTTTTCCTCAAACTTCTCGCCGAATTTTCCTGGGGAGATGCCATTTGAGTGGAAAAAGTTTCGATGTCAGACTTGCTGGGGAACCCAGTCGTCTGAGTTGTGTACAAACTTCTCTGTTGGAGATGCCATTTGTTGACTCTATCTGGGGAAAGCGAGTCTCTTGAAAGACTGCCTTCGTTTGGGATTACATCATACTTTTCTCGGGATCTTCCCAGAGAAACGCCATATGATGGGGTCCAATTTTGAGGTGCCGATGACCTTTTCATCAGTGGGTTTTTCGGAGAATGGCAGCTGTACTGCCAAATCTCTGCTTAGGAGGCTTTCTCTGTGGATTTTCCTTAATCCGGGAAAGCAAGGGTATCATCTTCAATGGCGAAGAGTGATGTTAACTGAGGGCCCTCTGGTCTTTCAGAGGTTCAAGTTATCAAAGTGGTCGAGGGCCAATTCTGATCCAGAACTAAACTGGAAGAGAGATATTGTTCAGACGCAGCATTTCTTGACAAGGCAAGAACTGACAACTCAATTGAGAGAACTTCTATCACTAGGGGACAAGACCGACTAGAGTGATAGTGATGCAATATGAAATGTGAATGCAAATCAATAATGCATGATGTATGTATGTATATGCTGACAAAACTGACGCGACATAAAAACTAATGGATGAACACGACTGGATACTCGGCCATCGCGGGGCGAAGAAGTACCGTTGGTTCAAAATAGTAATTCTACCTTGCTTAGAAGAGATAGTCCCTGTTGGGAGCACTGTTGATCGGGCTTAGGAGATAAGAACTCGGCCGAAGCATGTCAGACGAAACAAGGTCTTTGACACAGTTGATCCCTTCATTCAGGCGTACTGGGTTAGAAGGAGTACTTTGATTCTGCACTTTGAAGTTAGCTTACTTCTGGAGAAGCGGTTGAGATTCTTTTGATGTTCAATAGTCAAAAGAAATTGCCATCTTTATTTTAAAGCAGAAAAAGCTTTAATAAGTAAATTCATTTTTGTTATATTTCAAGAATCGTTAATCATGTTAACAACGTCGTTCTGTAAAGCTAAAACAAATAAGAATTACAAACAAAAGCACAAGGGCTCAAATTTTATTGATAAGATGGAGATCAGCCAAAAGCGTGATTCCATTGAGTATTTACAAAGTTTGAAAATGGTAATTTACAGGGAAAAGGGCTACGTTGAAACATAACGACCACTATCCTTCTACCAACTTTGAATTCGGGACATCCTGAGCTTTTGTCGAAGATGACCTTGACTGGAGTTTTCCTCTGATGGATGATGTAACTGCTGCTGAGGGACTTGCCTCTGTTGAACATAGTTACTTGCCATTATCCCTAATTTTTTCCTGGATTGTACTGTGATGTTTCCAATCCACCGGGATGATTTTTTCTTTGTCTCTAACTTTTGCCTGGACCGCCCTTTCGGGTTTTCAATCCACCGAGACGTTTTTTTTTTTTTAGTTTAGGCGAAGTATTTCTTAACTACATCAACATTCGTGGGGTAGGAAAATTCCTCTCCGTCCATGGTTGCAAGTCTCAAGGCGCCGCCTGAGAAAGCTTTCGTGACCACATAGGGGCCATCATAATTCGGAGTCCACTTGCCCCGGGAGTCAGTGAGAAATGATTGTATCTTCTTGAGCACGAGGTCTCCTTTCCTGAAGACGCGAGGTCGGACCTTTTTGTCAAATGCCTTCTTCATTCTTTGTTGATACAACTGACCATGGCATAGTGCCGTGATTCTCTTTTCTTCGATCAGATTCAGTTCGTCGTGTCGACTTTGACACCATTCAGCTTCGGTGAGCTTAGCTTCCATCAATACTCGGATTGACGGGATCTCTACTTCTATGGGGAGCACTGCTTCCATGCCATACACTAGAGAGAAAGGGGTAGCCCCTGTTGAAGTGCGGACAGATGTGTGATAACCGTGAAGAGCAAAGGGTAGAATCTCGTGCCAATCTTTGTAGGTTACAACCATATTTTGAACGATCCTCTTGATGTTCTTGTTAGTCGCTTCTACCGCCCCGTTCATCTTAGGTCGGTAGGGAGATGAGTTATGGTGTTCGATCTTGAACTCTGAGCACAATTCTTTCATCATCTTGTTGTTCAAGTTAGATCCATTATCAGTAATGATCTCTCTCGGAACACCATAACGGAAGATGATATTGTTTTTGATAAATCGGACCACCACTTGTCGGGTTACATTAGCGAATGACGCTGCTTCGACCTACTTGGTGAAATAGTCAATGGCTACTAGGATGAACCAATGTCCGTTTGAAGCCTTAGGTTCGATCAAGCCAATCATGTTGATTCCCCTGATGGAAAAAGGCCACGGGGAAGAAAGAACTTTGAGATGTGATGGCGGTACATGAATTTTGTCGGAGTATATCTGACATTTGTGACACCTCCTCATGTACTTGTAGCAGTCGGATTCCATTGTCAACCAATAGTACCCTGCTCTCAGAATTCTTCTCGCCATTGTGTGTCTGTTGGCATGAGTGCCAAAGGATCCTTCATGAATTTCTTTCATAAGCATGTCTGCTTCTGGTCTGTCGACACATCGGAGCAAGACCATGTCAAAATTTCTCTTATAGAGAGTGTCACCGCTCAGGAAGAAGTTTCCAGCCAATCTTCTGAGGGTTTTTCTATCTTTCATGGATGCCCCAGGTGGGTATTCTTGTTTCTGAAGGAAGCATTTGATATCGTGATACCAAGGTTTGTCGTCTATGACTGCTTCGATCGTGAAGATGTAAGCGGGCCGTTCAAGGCGCATTATGTCAATCTTAGGTAGGTCGTTCCATTGACCTGCACTAATCATGGAAGGGAGAGTGGCTAAGGCATCAGCCATATGATTCTCCTCACGAGGGATGTGATGAAACTCAACTCTGTTGAAGAAGGGTAACAACCTTCTTGCATAATCTTTGTAAGGAATCAATCCTGATTGGTATGTGTTCCAATCTCCTTTTATCTGATTGATAACCAAGGCTGAGTCGCCGTATACGTCCAAGTTTTTGATCCTTAAATCAATTGCTTCTTCGAGACCCATGATACAAGCTTCGTATTCGGCCTCGTTGTTCATACATTTGAACCTAAGTCTGGCGGTGAAAGGGATGTGGGTACCCTGAGGGGTAACAATGATTGCCCCAATTCCATTTCCGTAATGATTAACTGCTCCGTCAAAGATAAGTCCCCATTGGGAACGTGGTTCTGGCCCTTCACTGGGTATCGGTTCATCGCAATCTTTCATTTTTAGATACATGACATCTTCGTCTGGGAAGTCAAACCCGATTGATTCCTAATCGTCAATCGGTTGATGAGCCAAATGATCGGCTAAAACACTCCCCTTAACAGCTTTCTGAGCGTGGTACTCTATGTCATATTCTGATAACAACATCTGCCAACGGGCAATTCTTCCCGTGAGAGCAGGCTTTTCGAAGACATACTTCATTGTTTCCATTTCTGAGATTAACCAATTAGTATGACAAATCATGTATTGGCGAAAACGTTTGGCTGCCCAAGCCAAAGTGCAACAAGTTTTTTCAAGCATCGTGTACCGAGTTTTGCAGTCGGTGAATTTCTTGCTCAAATAGTAGATGGAAGACTCTTTCCGTTTGGTTTCGTCTTGTTGGCCAAGTACACACCCCATTGAGTCTTCCAAGACTATGAGGTAGATGATCAGTGGTCTTCCTTCCACTGGAGGTGATAGAATCGGAGGATTCAACAGATATTCCTTAATAATGTTGAAGGCAGTTTGGCAATCTTCTGACCAAACGCAATCCTGGTTCTTTTTGAGTAATTTGAAAATCGGCGCACATGTGGCGGTCATGAGGAATATGAATCTGGAAATGTAGTTCAAACGTCCCAGGAATCCCCTAACTTGTTTTTCTGTTTTCGGAGAAGGCATTTCTTGAATGGCCTTGACCTTGTCAGGATCAACCTCAATCCCTTTCTGGCTGATGATGAACCCTAGTAATTTCCATGAACGGACACCGAAGGTACAATTGTTGGGATTCAAGTGGAGTTTGTACTTTCGTAAACGCTCGAATAGTTTTGACAGGTGGGTCACATGCTCTTCTTCTGTCTTAGATTTTGCAATCATGTCATCGACATATACCTCTATCTCTTTGTGTATCATGTCATGAAAAAGAGTAGTCATGGCCCTTTGATAGGTTGCCCCGACGTTCTTTAAACCAAACGGCATCACCTTGTAACAAAAGGTACCCCATGGGGTAATGAACGAAGTTTTCTCCTTGTCTTTCGGCGCCATTTTGATCTAGTTATAGCCCGAGAATCCATCCATGAAGGAGAAAATTTTGAACTTTGCTGTGCTGTCTACCAGCATGTCAATGTGTGGTAAAGGAAAGTCATACTTTGGACTTGCCTTGTTTAGATCCCTGTAATCCACACACATTCTAACCTTTCCGTCCTTTTTGGGAACGGGTACGATGTTGGCTAACCATTGAGGATATTCAGACGTAGCGAGGAAACCCGCGTCAATCTGTTTCTGTACCTCCTCTTTGATTTTGATGGCCATGTCCGGGTGAGTTCGTCTCAACCTTTGCTTTACTGGCGGACATTCTGATCTTAACGGTAAGTGATGTTCCACGATGCTGGTATCCAACCCTGGCATATCCTGATAGGACCAAGCGAATACATCGGGAAATTCTTTGAGAAGCTTTATCAAACCCTCTCTGGAAGTTGGACTAAGCAGTGCCCCAATCCTGATTTCTTTTCTCTCTTTCTCTGAACCCAAGTTTACCATTTCCAATGGCTCTTTGTGAGGTTCAATGGACCTTTCCTCTTGTCTGAGTAGTCGGGAGATCTCTTCTGGAATTTCGTTGTCATTTTCTTCTTCAGCCTCGATTACCGGGAACTCAAAGTTGGAAGAAGGCATCGGATCGTATGTTTCAACTGGGTTTAAAACAAGCAATCTGCATGACGTGATGATTCGTGTTTAGAAGAGATAAAGAAAATGCAAGTGTGTGCAGTGTTTTTATTTTACTGCTTGTTTTTTTTTATTGTTTTTTAGGATTACCATTTTCTAAAAAAGCGAAAAGAGAAAACAGCAATTAATGCGGAAATTACAAAACGACGTTATTTTATTAATGAACAAGTCGATCCTTGAAACTACAGCCCTATAAAACAAAACTCTGTCGCTTTGGGCAAAGCGAAGAGGGATATTTACAGAAAGCGAGCCCTATCAAAACATCCGTTTCACCTGGGCAGGGTGAAAGGTTAAAGATGGCAATTACTTTGACTGATGAATGATCTTCGGAATATCGACGGCAACCCATTGGCGGCGAACTCCTCGGTGAATCACAAAGTCTGGCACCTTCCTTGATTTGTATTCAGAAATGACGCTGATTTCTGGTGAAGCAGGATCATTGGAATCTGTCTCCAAGGCAGAATTGTTGTAGGAGGATTCCTCAGTTGTATTTTGCATAGTATTTGTGCTCTCAGCTGTATCTCCCCATCCAGTTGACTGGATATCTTCGAGCCTGATACGAGAGCTTTCGGGAGCGGTGTATTTGACCATATAGTCAAATTTTCCACTCGGTTGTCCCAAGGTGTCCCACACTTCTCTCGATGATGTTGACCTCGGGAAAAGCGAAGTTGATGAATTCAAGTCCTGCAAACGTTGCGAATTCATCTTCGTGTTGAGTAGTTTCCGAATGACCTGAGTGTTGATCCCATGACATGGTGGGGACACAGGCATTCTGTTTAATGATGCTCAACTGAGTTTCATTGTTCGGCTGACTCTCTTGCCCCAAGTTTCCTGGGTAAGGTTGCCACATTGGCAGACCATCCATTGGGCCGTAGTAGGTGTAGTCAAAATTGTCTTTCATCGGAGTGTCTTCCTCTAATGAATTTGGCGGAGCACGACATCCTTCATGATCACAATCTCCGTATATCATTTCGACATCTGACCGTGGTATAAACCTCGGACTCTGTGCGGGATAGCAAAATGGTATAGGCACCTCTTCCTGAGACATATAACCGTCCTCGTTAAGGTAGGACTTCCATTCCTCCTCTGTGTCAGAGGGATCCTCTTCATTGATAGCATGGACTGCTTGAGTCACTGGGTGAAGGAAACCTCCACTGTGGAAGAAGTTCTGAAAGGGATGAAGACCTTCATCGTTAGCAGCTGTCTGGGTACAGGTTGCAGAAAAACCAAGACCCTTCTTTGTTGTATTGCTAGTAGGAATGACAAGTTGTCCCCATCCTGTTGTATCGGTACTCTCGACCGCTTTGATAACATCGTTGTATGAAGAAATTGAAGTTCCTTCTTTGAACTGATTGTCTTTGCTTACCGATAGTGCTTGGAACTGAGTTCTAATAACCTCCTCGGGCTCTATACCAGTAGATGATGACAAGTTGCTTACAAGAAAGGCTTGTTCTCCACAGAATGTGACAAGTTGATCGTTCTTGACGAACTTTAGCTTTTGGTGGAGGGTTGAAGTAACCGCTCCAGCCTGATGTATCCAAGGTCTTCCTAATAAACAACTGTACATTGCCCGGATGTCCATGACCTGGAAAGTAACTTGGAAAGTGTGAGGACCGATAGTTATGGGAAGATCAACTTCGCCGATAACTGTTTTTCTGGATCCGTCGAATGCTTTGACGACGACCTCGCTGACTCTCATCGGAGGGCCCTTGAATGATAATTGCATCAAAGTGGACTTCGGCATAACATTTAGGGCTGACCCTGTGTCTACCAGTACGCTGGCTAAAGCATCGTCCTGGCAGTTGACCGTGATATTGAGCGCCATGTTATGACGGCGACCCTCTTCGGGTAATTCCTCATCACTAAATCCCAAGTTATTGCAGGAAGTGATATTAGAGACAATACTATCGAACTGTCTGATTGTTACATCCTGTTCCACAAAGGCTTGCTCCAAGACTTTCTGTAGAGCCTCCCTATGCGCTTCTGAACTGAGCAACAACGATAACACCGAGATCTTTGAAGGAGTTTGTAACAATTGATCAATAATGTTGTATTCACTCCTTTGGATGAGCTTCAGCATCTCATTGTTGTTTTTTGAAGGGTTGGGATTACTGGATTGACTGACTGGTGGATCGGGAGCTTCCTTCTGAAGTTCCTTTTCCTGGTTAAGTTCTCCAACTCCTCGGTTAAAGATTCGACCGCTCCGTGTTACACGACCGATGTCTGCAATATTCACGACGGAGGGTAATGGAATTTCCTTTCCATTTTCAATTGTCGTTGCACCGTATTTATAAGGGATAGCCTTAGTTGATTCATACGATAGTGGTCCCGGCAGATAGATGACTATGGGAACTTTCTGATTTTTCTGACCATCATAAGTAATCTCGATCCGTTCCTGGTTGGGAACTTTAGATTTGTCAAGTAGAGGGATGATGGCAAAAACATCCCTGGTCCTATGATGACCAGAGATCATGACAACATCCTCAACTTGATCGGCAAGGTAGTCCGGCATCCAGTTGATGGGTCCGGTGTAATACCCCAAAATTTGCTCTCCCCTTTTGTCATCATAGCATGGCATTATCATTTATCATATCATATCCACCTCATTAACATTACATTGCATTTAACATAGAAAAATGAAGCATAGCATCCTTCTTACCATCAGGGCATGTGATCAGGTGGAAGGTGGATAATCAAGGAATCATTCAAAGCACAAAAAGGTCAATCAAGTTGGCTCTAGGCAAGCCAAGAGGTCTCTCATGTCTCATACTATCTCAATTGATCTTCCAAAACCTCAAGGAAGTGAAATTCAATGGGAGATTGAAGCATTACATCCTACACTATGCAAGAAGTCCAAAAATTGAAGGAAAATCCTCAAAAGAGATAGCTCATTGATTCAAAATCATCCTCAAGTGGCATTTCTCATCATCCTTTAAGAGGATACACAACATACTCTGAGGAATTTGGATTTGAAGACTGCACATTTTTCTCCTAGGAGGTGGGCACCAAAACTAGGGTTTCCCATTAAATCAGGGAATCTTTGATTTTTTGAACAAAACTTGATGTCATGGTATTCCATATGTCCTTAAGTGTATGTATGTGGAAGATTGCATCTCAATTGGTTTTAGAAGTGGTTCAATTGGAAGAAAGATCAAGAGTCAGAGAAATTGGGGCAAAGTCAAATAATCAGAGGAAAAAGTCAACTCTTGACTTTTTGAGGCCAAATTCATGAAATTCATGTTACATATGTCCAATGTACAAAATTTGATCAAGAAACTCCAAAGGAATCATGAAAAAATCAAGATGTAAAAAGTTGCCATTTTTGGATGAAGTAGGGTTGCTAAAAATAGCAAGTTTTGGCCATTTTGCATCAGAGTTTGAACCAAGGCCATTTAAATTTGGAGCACCAAATGAAAAAATCACTCTGCCTCAATGAAAGATCTTGTTTTAAGCTTCAAATCCATGTGTGGAACATCTCCATTGGATAAAAATTGAGTGAGATATGATTGATCAAAGTTTGAGCAAAGTAGGTTCAAAACTAGGTCATGACCAAGATTTTCAGGGCACGCGCGCAGTCATTTTCTCAAACACTTGGTGGGCCAAATGTATTGATCAATTACTCATGATTAGAGGCTTCAAATGGAAAATCTTTCAACATCAAAGTTGTTCCTCTATGTGAGATCTTCAAAGTTGGTGTTTATCAATTTTTCATCTGATCAAAGGTTAAGGAGTTATGATGGCTCAAAGAATGGTCATTGCAACTGAAATTTGACCAGGTCACAACCAGGTCATGCCACAAGTCTGCGCACCCATGTACCAGTTTCTTTTTCCATCTGTTTGAGGTCATTTTTAGACATGTTTGAGACCTTATTCCACTTCAATTTCCAAATCAATATTGTGCTCCAATACTCCCTCTTTCCAATGAACCCAAAAACTCACCAAACTATTCATTGAGTAGAGAGAAAAACATCACCAAACCTCCCTATGTTTCACTGATACATTGATGGCTTTGCTGCATAATTTGGTTCAGACATCCATCAAACAATTCTTTCCCTTATTTGAGCACACCATGAACATCACATACACTGCTATAGCACGTGCCTTGCATGAAAATGGAAAGAGAAAACTTGCTGAGAAAGTTTTCTAATACACAACCATGCCATTCATTTCACTTTCACCTCACCATTATCCTCACCATAAGTGACCATGAGCTCTTCCACACTAAAACAAAACCTCTCCAACTCGTGTCACTAACTGTCATAACTCATTCTGTTAACTCAAACTCAGTTAACTAACTCAGTTAACTGTAGTTCTAACCATCAACCACCAGGGTCAAATCATAACCACACCTATATAAACAATTCTAACAGATTTGGGAGGATTCTCATTTTTCACTCTCACTCCAAATTGCTCTCACTTTTCTCTCGGAGTTCTCTCCATTCTCTCTCTGATTTCACACAAGTTCTTCACACATTCTCACTTTGATTTTCATCAGTTGTTCATCATCAAGCACTTCTGATCAAGAACAAGCTGAAGTAAGACCAAGCCATCAAGTGCAGCAATTTCTCCAATCGGAATTTCAATTTACTCTCTCCAAGATCCAAAGATTCAGAGCATTTATTTTGCTTTGAGGAAGCTCGAGGATAATTGCCTTTCTCTGGTTTTTCTGTTGATTCAAGAGTTCTCCAATTTCAGGTTCCATTTTCTCACACTTTCTTCACAGATTTTAGCTTGTTTTTATGGCATTTGAGGCTTAATAGAAGCAGTGTGAGTTCTGGCTAGTGATAGGCACTATAGGTGCTTAGATTATTTTCTAGGGCAAAAATGTTTGTGCTCGTTTCTCTGTGTACGTGATTGATCTATGAATTTAAAGGCTAGATTAGTAATGTGCATGAGTTCAGCTTTCTTTTGGTATATGGCTTGTGAATTTCTGGAAAAAATGTGAGTTACAGGTGGTGCTTGGTCGCCGGAGAAGATGACCGGAGGTCATTCTCCGGCCGGTGACTTCAACTGTTAGGGTTTGCGTTGTTTTAATCTCGTCCGTTCATTTTGCGCAATCGTGTGGCTTATGTGATGACAGCACATTAAAATACATGTGCATGTCACGTGTGATTTTCTGATTTTTTTTTAAACATTGTGTGGTATGGTACATGGTAGTGTGTATGGACATTCAAGTGTGCGCGTTGATCTTGATTACCTTGACCTAGATTTGACCTTGACTTAATCTGATGGCTGGGAATGTATTGACTCTCGTTGACTGAAGTGCAGGCTTGCTATTGTGTTATGCGCGTAATTGGACCTAATCAGATTGTTATTCGCACCCCATGTTTTCAAGCCCAAGACATTTTGAACTGTCCAATTGCTATGTTCATACCCCCCTTTGTTTTGCATTCATTTTTATTTTTATTTCTTTCATACATGTTTCATTTCTAATTGTTAAAAATACCAAACATCATCATAAAATTCCACAAAAATTCATGAGTATTCTTAAGACATTTAGGAAATTTTTCATGATTTTATTTTCTGATTTTATGACCATTTTGCCCCTGTTCCATTATTTCTTTTGAATTTCCATTTGCATGCATACTTAATGTGACATATGATTTTGTGCATTTTTGTTCTTGATCATAAAAAATGATTTTGATGCCTTTCTTTTTGCATTGTGGTCACAATATGTTGAGGTATGTTTGAGATTTATGAGATGATTTTTAAGTCTTTTTTGGATGACTTTTGATGTGTTGCTTTGAGCATGAATACATGAAACTTCCATGAGACTTTGACCTAATTGTTGAGTGACTTTGGTTCTGATTCATTGCTTGTGGACTTGATATGTTAATGGCATGTGTTCAAGGTGTTTGATTGGTGAAAGTCATAATTTTTGAAGCATGTTTGCTATTTGTTTGAAGCATGAAGTTTAACTTGTTCATTTTGTGAATGCATGCCTCATGTTTGGTTTGCTTGATCATGAAGGCACTTGTGCCATGAGTTGTGGTTTTGTTGGAGGATGTATAGCATGTTAATTGACTTCTGATTGTGACATTTGGGTTTCATCTTTGCATGTTTGATGTTTATCTTGCACCTTAAGTCACTTGTTTCACAAGTATGAACCACATTCACATCACTTCACCTTTTCTTCTTTGCTTCTTGTTGGATTGAGATTTTGTTTGCATGATTTAGTATGCCCATTTAGGATAACATTAGGTTGTGTAAATATGAGTTACATTCTGACTTGGAAGCATGTATAGCATTCAATCTCATTTCACCTTGTTTGTCAACTTGTTTGAATTTGATTTGTTCATTTTATTTTCTTGCTTTACTTGTAAGTGATTGTGCTAACCATGTAGGGGTTTTGGTAAGTTTCAATTGAGTGTGGATAAGGAATCCACATTCAACTTCTATCCTTTCTCTTTTACAATTCCATGTTTTGGTAAGCACTTATGTGCTTTCTTTTAATAACTCATCACTTGCCCTTTGTGAATTACAATTCATCTTCTACTTCAGAAGTGAATTGTTTAATTCATTCTTTCTTTAGACTTTAGGTTGAAACCTCACAAACCTTAGGATCACTCCCTTAACTAATCAATTAGGATTGAGTCTTAGTCCATATAGATTTTTACCTTTATCCTCTCTTGAGTCTCTTTTCTCATCTCAAAGAAAATTCAAAACATATAATAAAGGTAGGCATTTATTGCATTTAGGCCTTTCATATAAAGAAAAGATTATAAGGGGTCTTCTCTTATAATCTTAGAATGTATAGCATATAGCCCATCTTGGGTCAATGTGTTAAACATTTGATCTTGTATGAGGGACTTAAATGCAATACTTGTTGAAGGTGCAAAGAATAAAAAACACTTCTTCACTTCATAATCAACAAAACACTTAATAAATACAAGTATGCTAGTGTGTTTGAACCTTGACAATTGGAACTAAGTGTGGGGGTCTTCTTCACCCTTAGTGTGCTTTCTTGCCCATTCCATCTTGGAATGTGAGAATGTACACATTCCAATGACTAAGATCCAGATACACTGACGTATGCAAACAAATCCAAAACACTTCTTTCTAAAAGACAAAAACAAACAATAATGTCTTTCCTTCGGGAATTCTTTTCTCACCTCATTCACTCTCAACGCACGAACGCGCTTCTACTCGTTCTCTTGCAAGATGGTAACGCACTCGGACCAGCGAGCCTGCAACACCTGAGCTAGAACGTCAGCCGTTCTCTAAAAAACACAAACAATTCATCCCTAGTGAGGGGAACTACGTCGCTCTGATTCTCATGCTCCCGATGAGATACGTAGGCAGTGGGGTAGGGCCCATGCGAGCACTTCTTTTATTTTCCCTACATTTGTTTCCCGTTCCTTATCTTTTCTTTCTCCTTTCTTTCTTTCAGTTCCTTTTCCAGTATCCTTTCTTTACACCCTTTGATCGAGACAAGCAAGCGTGGATCCCATCGGGTACGATGGACGCGAGGGGGTGCTAATACCTTCCTCTCGCGTAACCGACTCCCGAATCCAGTTCTCTTGGTCGCAAGACCATGCTCTATCCTTTCCTTCAGGTTTATGCAGTGTTTCCTTTCCCTCTCATGGGATAAATACACATTGCTGGCGACTCTGTTCGGTGCCACTTTCGCGTTTGTACTAGGATGAAAATCCCGGGAGCGACAGCTGGCGACTCTGCTGGGGACAAAACCCAGAATCTCTGGTTTCCTTAGCAAGTCAATCCTAGCGCTTGTCTGCTTTTCTTTCATTGGGTGTTTAATGTTGTGCTATATGTTGTTGTTTATTTATTTTACTGTATTTACCGCATTTTAGCATTACATATCATATATTATATTGTGTTGCACTGTTTTGTCTGTTTGGCGGGATGGGTGTTCTGAGAGATAAGCTCACTACACAGGCTTGAGTACACACATAGGTATTAGAGTGGATAGTCATGACGCTTGCGTGGTGGTGACCACGTATTGTTGTTCATGAGACCCACAACCAGACGAGGTTCTATCAGGAGCTTTCTGCTACTGCATGTTATGCAGGCCAGTGGTTATTCTCTTGAGGAACTGTCGACTCTGGTGACCATTCCCGAGGACTCAGTTGCGGCACTCCTCCCGAGTTGTGACAGTGGCAGACCACATTCCGTGGCAAACCCATTGCACATTCTCGATCCGAGGACCCAATGCTGGGAACTTGCTATAGGACATCCTTTTTTGAAAGAGAATCAGCGGAGGCACTCCTCGATTGGCGGTAGTACTGTACCCTGAGGGATGAATGTACTATTGCTTCTCGACCTCAGTGCCAGAAGCTGAAGACCTTTTTGTTTTGGAGAATCAGTTGAGGCCTCCTCGATTGGTGATGATGCCAAACCAGAAATGGTGAACGTATCATCATTTCTCGACCTGAGAGCCCGGGATACTGAACATCCTAGTACCCACATGTGAGAAGGGCGGGTTGTTTACAGGTTTGCAGGTAACCATGACCTCCTACATACCCGGTTTTCTATCATCATTGCACAAAAAGGAAGTTTCATCCTATTGTATTCAGATGGTTCTTATCTATGGTTCTATATTAGTCTCAGAGCTACACTGACACCGTTCACAGTTCAGCACAGACACCTGATTACCTGATCACCTTGCCCTTTGCATTGCATTATCATATCCTAACATACATGTTTATTCATTTCCAGGTGCATATATTACCCTTGATTCCAGTCATCAGGTCGCTGCAAAGATGAACACTAAAGAGAGGAAGAATATCATCAGCTATAAGTTCCTTACGCCTACTTTGGGCCCTATTGTTATGCTGAAGGGAATGGCGAGTCCTGCAGTACGAGAAGCTTTTGAAGAGAAATATGGGTGGATTTTATCTATGGTTCGTAATGTCAGTGATTATGAAGCCAGAGGTCTCCATACGTTGATGCAGTTCTATGATCCGCCTCTGAGATGTTTTGTGTTTCCAGACTATGTGTTGGTTCCTACCCTGGAGGAGTATTCCAACATGTTGGGGATTGCTATCAAGGAGGAGCCCCCTTTCTTTGGATCGGTGGGGGATCTTGACTTTGGGAAGTTGGCTGGTGCTCTGTATTTGAGCAAATCAGAGTTAAGTGACAATGTCTCCAACAAAGGAAAGTTTCGTGGTTACAAGCTGGAATATCTGATTAAGAAGGCCCAGGAAGCAGCTAAAGGCGAGAAGTGGCTTGTTTTTAATGCTTTGCTAGCCCTTTGTATATACGGCATAGTGTTGTTTCCCAACGAGCCGGATTTCATTGATACGGACGCTATACGAATATTCATGATGAAGAACCCGGTGCCAACGCTACTGGGAGATCTTCACTATTCATTGTACAACCGAAATGAAAAGAAAAGAGGAGGGATAATTCGTTGTTGTGCACCCTTATTCTATAAGTGGTTTGCGGGCCGTTTACCACAATCAGGGGCTTTTGTGGATTCCAAAGATTCTCTAGAGTGGAAACAGCGTTTAATGGGATTGGTGGCCAAGGACATCGTATGGGTAGATCATGGGCTGATTGGCAAGAATATTATCCACAGCTGTGGTAAGTTCCCTAACGTTCCACTGATAGGAAGACTGGGTGGGATTAACTACAATCCTTCTTTGGCCATTCGACAATTTGGGTATGCCCTGACAGGTCCGCCTATTAAGAGAGATGTGGAGGAGTCCCTCTATTTTCATACATCAGAAGGATGGGAAGCAGCACAGAAAGCTTCTGAAAGCTGGGGTAGCATACTGAAAAAGGGGAAAGTTACTCTAGGAAAGTCTAACAACCGGGTTTATCCAGCATATGAAGAGTGGGTGAAGAAAAGAGTTGAAGATTTTCTCTTGCCTTTTGGTAAGGCACCCCTTTTGTATCCGGAGAATGAGAAAGCAAGAAGCACTGCTACTGTGGAAGAAGTTGACAAGTTGCAAGCCTTGGTGAAAAAGCTCCAAGGAGAGAATTTCGAGTTGAGTAGCCGTCTTCAGAATGCTCTACATGCCAACAAAGAGCTGGAGCGGAAAGCCCAAGATGCTGAACAAATCCTAACTGCAAAAGAAAAAGACTTTGCTGGAAGAGCCCAACATTTCCGGAAGATTAGTAAAGGTGCTGATGATGCTACTCAAGCCCACAAGCAAACCAAACAGGCGTTAGCACAGACCAAAGAAAAGTTAACAAAATTTCAGCACGCTTGGGACGAAGTTAGGATAGAGAATGCCGAATTACAGGAACAGTTGCAGATTAAGGACGAAGAGCTTGAAAAGGCGCATGAGCAGAGGAGAAAGTATCGGGAAAGCCTCGGTAAGAGTCAAGAACAGCTAGAAGAAGCTAGAGGTGAGCTGAGGAATACCAAGAAAGAGCTTGAAGAAGTCATGATAGAAAGGGAGATACTCAAGACGCAAGCCGGCATAAAGAGACACAAAGGAGTGTGTGATGACGAGGCTCTGATGTTGCACATGGGTTCTTTAACTGAAGCTCTTGAGAAAAGGGATGTCTTGATCAAAGAAATGATTGAAAAGCCGAATCACCAGCGTACCCGTATACTTTTTGAGGAGATCAAATACTCAAGTGATAAGCTGAAGGGTGTGGAATTGTCAGACTGATGTTCTTTTCCTTATATTTTGTTGTTAATGGTTACCATCAGGCTTGTTGATGGATCCATTTTTCCTTGTATTGCATTTGCGGCTGAACCTTTCCTAAATATACTTGATTACTTCGTTGAATGAGTATGAGCAGTTTTATTCAGAATTATTCCTTATCAGATAGCTGCACACAAGCACATGACCACGACACGTCTCTTTATATCACAATTTCTGGTCTTCAGATTTCTGTGGTGGGATTGGAATCAGGGTATAAAGCACCTCGGAAATGACAAACATGGCATTGCATGGCATTGCATATCATTTTGCATTTTTTGTTACTTGCTTTTCAGGTACTCGTTGCGGGGTCTCTAACCTTTATTTGGTTTCAGGCAGTATAGCGGAGAGTCATATTCACCGATATTCGACGCGAAGGAATCAAGTAAGAATCATGGATCAAGTGCAAAGTGATTTGGCGGAAATGAGGGCGCGTATGGACCAGTTCATGACCCTCATGACTGGCATGGCGCAAAATCAGGAGAGACTGAGGCTTCTGGTAGAGCGTCCCGACAATGGGCCCGAAGGTGATCATCATGACAATTCACAGGGACATGGCATTCCTCCTCCCGGTGGCAACCCTCCTCCTGGTGGTAACAATCGGGGTAATGGAAATGGTAGGCAGGCTGGTGTTACTCTTGAAGATACTCTGGAAGACCAATTTACTCTGCTGGATGCTGATGTGGGTAATCAAGGGGATCGAAGGTATGATGAGTTAGCAGAGAAGATCAGGGCCATAGAATGCAAGAACTCTATGGGTATTGATGTTACCAGCTTGGGGCTGGTCTCAGGAGTCAGAATTCCCCCTAAATTCAAACCTCCCACTTTTGATAAGTATCACGGCAATGCGTGTCCCCAAACGCATCTTCAAGCTTACTTTGGGAAGATTTCAGCCCATACGGATGACGAGAAGCTATGGATGCACTATTTTCAGGACAGTCTGGCTGGAGCATCCTTGACCTGGTACATGAAGTTGAATAGAGCTGCTGTGAAGAATTGGAAAGATCTGGCAGAAGCGTTCCTGAAGCAATACCAGTATAATATCGACATGGCGCCCAACCGCACCCAATTGCAGGGATTGTCCCAGAATGCCAAGGAGAGTTTCAAAGAATATGCACAGAGGTGGAGGGAAATGGCTGCCCAGGTTCAACCTCCCTTGTCAGACAGAGAAATGGCAGATATGTTCATGGGCACCTTGCAAGGGGCCTATCTTGACAGATTAGCTGCTTGTCCGTCAACTGGATTTGCTGATATTGTGATTGCGGGAGAAAGAATAGAAAGTCTGTTAAAGCTTGGAAAGATCCAGGATGTGAGTGGGGCTGGCTCTTCGGGGACGAAGAAACCGTTTGCTAGTAACCAGAAAAGAAGAGAAGGTGATACGAATGCTGTGTTTAGAGGACGAGGCAGAGGGCGTTCTCAAGCTTATTATCAGGTAGATGCTGTAACAATCCCCACACCGTCTGTTCAGAAACAACGACCCCAACAGCAAGTTCAACAGCAACAACCTTTTTTCCAGCAAAGGTCTAGACAGAGGGATCGTAAGATGGATCCTCTCCCTATGACTTATGCCGCGCTGTTGCCCCGACTACTCGAGTTAAAGTTGGTAGAACTCCGTACTATGAAAGCTCCGGTTGCTGGAAACCTGCCACCTAACTTCGATGCTAATGCTCGTTGTGAGTTCCACTCAGGTGCTCAGGGACACTCCATTGAAAAATGCTGGGCTTTCCATCATAAAGTACAAGATTTGATTGATGCTAAGGCCATCAATTTCTCTCCCGCTCCTAATATTACTCAGCATCCCATGCCTGATCATAGTGCAGCCAATGTATATGCTATTGAAGATGGGAGGAAATTGAATTTGGTGTTAGACGTTCATCAAGTGAAAACTTCTTTGTTGGTTGTAAAAGAGCGTTTATTGAAGGGACAGGTGTTCCCGGGCTGTAATCAAGATTGCTCTGAGTGTATGAATCAGGAGAACGGCTGTGATAAGTTGAAGATGGGTTTACAGAATCTGATCGATGAAGGATGTCTACAGTTCGACAGAGTCGTGAAAGACACTGATGAGATATCAACCGTGACCATCTATTACACTCCCGCTGAGACTCAAATGCCGGTCAATGCAGTTCCCGTGGCGAGTGTTGCGCCAGAAGGGCCCAGTCCTGTCACTATCACGGTGCCAGGACCAATTCCGTTCACGTCTACGAAAGCTATCCCATGGCACTATGGGGCAGATGTATATTACGAAGGTAAAAAACAGGAAGTTGAGTCATCAGTCAGCCCAAATGTTGATAACGTAGGGGGTGTAGGGGGCTTTACAAGGAGTGGAAGGTTGTTCGCTCCCCAAACCTGGAGAAGTGATAAGGAGGTAGAAGCTGCAGCAAAGGATAAGGGTAAACAGGTGGTTGAAAGTGCACCTACACCTGAAGCGGAGACAAAGATTACCTTTGATAAGGAAATGGAAGAATTTATGAAGATAATCAAGAAAAGCGATTATAAGATTGTGGACCAACTGAATCAGACCCCTTCAAAGATTTCAATCCTGTCACTATTGTTGTGCTCTGATGCGCACCGACAGGCGTTGTTGAAAGTGTTGAAGAGTGCGTACGTGCCACAAGAAATTACTGTTAATCAGCTCGAAGGCGTAATCTCCAATGTTAATGTCAGCCATGGCTTGGGCTTTACAAGTAGAGATTTGACTGTTGAAGGAAGAAACCATAATAAGGCTTTGCATATCACGATGGAGTGTAAGGGCGCAGTGTTATCTCATGTACTGGTAGACACTGGTTCATCACTCAATGTCTTGCCCAAGAAGGCATTGATGAAGCTGGAGGTTGAGGGTTTGATCTTAAGGCCTAGTGAATTGGTGGTCAGAGCATTCGATGGGACCCGACGATCTGTGTTTGGTGAGGTGGAATTGCCCGTACAAATTGGACCACAGGTATTCAAATCCACGTTCCATGTAATGGACATACAACCTGCATATAGCTGCCTATTGGGACGCCCTTGGATTCACGGGGCCGGGGCTGTTACTTCTACTCTACATCAAAAGCTGAAGTATGAGTTTGAAGGGCAGGTTGTGACAGTGTGCGGGGAAGAAGACATCTTTGTGAGTCACTTGTCCACGTTCAAGTACATTGAAATGGATGGGGAAATTCATGAGATGCTGTGCCAATCATTTGAAGCAGTCAATATTGACGATGCACCTGAGTCTTCTTCTGTACCAGTTGGGGCTGGTACCTCCATTTCATCTTACAAACAAGCTGTCGAAGTCGTCAGGGCAGGCAACGCCCAAGGTTGGGGCAGGTTAATAGAGACCCCAATGAAGGAAGACAAATTTGGTATTGGTTATCATCCCTCTACAACTTCAGATGCGGGGAGCAGGGGACCCATTACTTTCAATAGTGGGGGAATTATCTACATGGACCAGTCTTGTGCAGCCACGGAGGATAGTGTTGACAGTGATTGTGACCTGGACAACTGGGTACGCCCTCATGTTCCGGGACAACAAGTGCAAAACTGGTTCGTTGAAGAAGTCATCCGGGTTACTCTTCAGACAGAGTAATTTTTCTTTGTTTTTTCTAACCATAATGCATGACAAAATCTTGCGCTCTGCCCAAGGCGTATAGATTCATTTGTAGGGCCACCATGGTTGCATTTGCAATGTTTAATCATTAATAAAGGACGTTTTGCAATCAAATTTTGTTCTCTGTCTTTCAGTTTTTATTTTTGCACAAAAAAATAAAATGGCAATGTTTCATTTTCTTTTGTTTTGCTTAAAAAATAAATTCTAAAATAAGGCATGAACCCGTTCATGCAGACTTGATCCTCCGGATACCACTGATAACGATTTTGATATGGCCATGTATGACTTTGACAATCCGATTTATCAAGCCGAAGAAGGGGATGGGAAAGATTGTGAACTTTCTGAAGAACTGGCCAGATTGTTGAAACAAGAGGAAAGGGTCATCCAGCCTCATCAGGAGACTGTAGAAATCATCAATATTGGTACCAAGGACGCCAAGAAAGAGATCAGGATTGGTGCCAGCTTGCAAGCAGATGTGAAGCAAACTTTGACGGAAATGTTGCGCGAGTATGTTGACATCTTCGCCTGGTCGTATCAAGACATGCCGGGGTTGGATACGGATATTGTCGTGCACAGGCTGCCATTAAGAGAAGAATGTCCGCCAGTCAAGCAGAAACTTCGTCGGACTCACCCCGACATGGCTTTAAAGATTAAGGAGGAAGTCCAGAAGCAGTGGGATGCTGGGTTTCTTGCTGTGACAAAGTATCCTCCATGGGTAGCCAACATCGTGCCAGTACCGAAGAAAGATGGAAAAGTGAGAATGTGTGTGGATTATCGAGATCTTAATAAAGCTAGCCCGAAAGATGATTTTCCACTACCTCATATTGATGTGCTGGTCGATAATACAGCTCAGTTTTCAGTGTTCTCATTTATGGACGGTTTCTCCGGGTACAATCAGATCAAGATGGCACCTGAAGATATGGAGAAGACCACGTTCATTACTCCGTGGGGTACTTATTGTTATAAAGTAATGCCTTTTGGTTTGAAAAACGCAGGGGCAACGTACCAGCGGGCGATGGTGACATTGTTTCACGACTTGATTCATAAGGAGATCGAATGTTATGTAGATGATATGATTGCCAAGTCGAGAACCGAAGAGGAACATCTGACTAACCTGAAAAAGCTGTTTGAAAGGTTGAGAAAGTTCCGTCTGAGATTAAACCCAAACAAGTGCACGTTTGGGGTACGTTCTGGAAAGTTACTGGGTTTCATTGTGAGCGAAAGAGGAATCGAGGTTGATCCTGCCAAGGTGAAAGCAATACAAGAAATGCCTGAACCGAGAACAGAAAAAGAGGTTCGTGGTTTCTTGGGTAGATTGAACTACATTGCAAGGTTCATATCTCACCTAACAGCCACGTGTGAACCAATATTTAAATTGTTAAGGAAAGACCAAACGGTCAGGTGGAATGACGATTGCCAATTGGCATTCGATAAGATAAAAGAATACTTGCAGGAACCTCCGATTCTAATGCCTCCAGTTGAAGGGAGACCGCTGATAATGTATCTGACAGTGCTTGAAGGTTCCATGGGTTGTGTTCTCGGTCAACATGACGAGACAGGTAGGAAGGAGCATGCTATTTACTACCTGAGCAAAAAGTTCAATGATTGTGAGTCCCGATACTCAATGCTTGAAAAGACATGCTGTGCGCTTGCATGGGCCGCTAAGCGATTGAGGCAATATATGGTTAGGCACACGACCATGTTGATTTCAAAAATGGATCCTATCAAGTATATTTTTGAGAAACCAGCATTGACAGGCAGAGTTGCACGGTGGCAAATGGTCTTGACAGAGTATGACATTCAGTACACTTCACAAAAGGCCATCAAAGGAAGTATCTTGTCCGACTATCTTGCACAACAGCCGATTGATGATTACCAACCCATGAAGTTTGACTTCCCTGATGAGGACATCATGTTTCTCAAAGCTAAAGACTGTGAGGAACCACTCCCGGAGGAGGGGCCAGACCCTGAATCCAAATGGAGTCTGATGTTTGATGGGGCTGTCAATATGAATGGGTGCGGAGTTGGAGCAGTTCTTATCACGCCGGAAGGTGTTCATATGCCGTTCACTGCCCGAATAACTTTCGGATGCACCAACAATGAAGCAGAGTACGAAGCTTGTATAATGGGGATCGAGGAGGCGATTAATCTACGGATTAAAACCCTTGATATATTCGGTGATTCAGCTTTGGTAATCAATCAAGTGAAAGGGAGTTGGTACACGCACCAAGCAAATCTAATGCCGTATAGAGATTATACGAGGAGATTGCTGACATTTTTCACAACAGTGAAACTGTACCATATTCCTCGAGATGAGAATAGGTTCGCTGATGCCTTGGCCACTTTGTCTTCCATGATCAAAGTGCAAGGATGGAACCATGTACCTAAGATTGAGGTATCCCGCCTTGACAGACCAGCATTTGTGTTTGCGGTCGATGCAACGTCTGATGACAAGCCATGGTTTTATGACATTAAGTGTTTCTTGAAAAGTCAAGAGTACCCGCCCGGGGCATCGTCCAAAGACAGGAAGACGTTGAGAAGGTTAGCTGGTAGTTTCTTCTTGAACAAAGATGGCGTGCTGTATAAAAGAAATTTTGACACGGTCCTGCTTAGATGTGTGGATAGACATGAAGCAGACTTGTTGATGATTGAAGTGCACGAAGGCTCTTTCGGTACTCACGCCGGAGGGCATGCAATGGCTAAAAAGTTGTTAAGATCGGGATATTATTGGTTGACTATGGAGTCAGATTGTTGTAAATATGCCCGCAAATGCCATAAATGCCAGATCTATGCAGACAAGGTGCATGTGCCTCCAAATCCGTTGAGCATCATGTCGTCGCCTTGGCCGTTTGCCATGTGGGGCATTGATATGATCGGAAAGATTGAGCCTACAGCTTCCAATGGTCATCGTTTCATCTTGGTGGCAATTGATTACTTCACCAAATGGGTTGAAGCCACATCCTATGCCAATGTTACAAAACAAGTGGTCGCTCGTTTCTTAAAACGGGATATCATTTGCCGATATGGAGTTCCCGAAAGAATCATTACTGATAATGGTTCTAATTTGAACAATAAGATGATGGCTGAGTTATGCCGGGACTTCAAAATCGAGCATCACAATTCTTCTCCGTACCGCCCAAAGATGAATGGCGCGGTCGAAGCGGCCAACAAAAATATCAAGAAGATTGTGCAGAAGATGGTTGTCACGTACAAAGATTGGCATGAGATGTTACCATTTGCTTTGCATGGGTATCGAACGTCGGTACGCACGTCCACTGGGGCAACCCCATTCTCACTTGTATATGGTATGGAGGCAGTGCTACCGGTTGAAGTAGAGATTCCGTCCCTCAGAGTCATGATGGATGTTAAGCTAGATGAAGCTGAATGGGTACGAGCCAGATTTGATCAGTTGAGCCTTATTGAGGAAAAGCGATTGGCGGCTGTATGTCATGGGCAACTATATCAGCGCAGAATGAAACAGGCATTTGACCAAAAGGTGCGTCCTCGGGTTTATAAAGTCGGAGATGTGGTACTCAAAAGGATCCTTCCTCCCAATACAGATCACAGGGGCAAATGGACTCCTAATTATGAAGGTTCATTCGTGGTTAAAAAGGTCTTTTCGGGCGGAGCTTTATTGCTTACAACCATGGATGGCGAAGACTTTTCATCCCCTGTCAACTCGGACGTAGTCAAAAAATACTTCGCATGAATAGACCCGCTGGATAATAAAAATAAAAAAAATCCAGGCAAAAAAGGGCATCCCGGCGAACCAAAAACAGAATAAGGTTCGGGCAAAAATTAGGGATATAATTAAAAAATTTTGTACACCCGGTAAGTTGAAAACCCGAAAGGGCAACTTAGGCAAAAAAGGGTATCCTGGTGGATCGAAAACCTGAAAGGGCGGTCCACACAAAAGAGGGATTTAAGCGAATGACTACGGTTTGAGTTATCTGTACCCTATCACCGTTTGAACAACTGACGTTCCGAAGGATAGGAATCGGTCTGATCATTCCTCAGAAGGCAAGGTCGGGGAGTTTTGAAGACATACTGGTCATAACAGAATGGAAACTCAGTGGAATTCCGTTTTCACATTGCCATTAGGATAGTTTCTTTTCTCAATTTTCAGCGATCACCTCTTTCCAGGGATTGCTTCCGGATGTAATTGCCTATTCTGGGCTTTCAGTCAATAAATTGAATTTCAATAAAAAGCTTTCTATTTTTGTTTTATTGCTTTGTTTGCAAAAACGTCCTAATTGTTGATAAAACATTGCATTTGAAAACATGGCAGCCTTGCAATAACATGCGCAGAAAAAACATTTGAAATTACTTCGAATGTTGAATACTCCCGGATGGTGGATTCTAGCCACGCAATATGCGGGGCATGTGGGCATATTCTTTTGTTGCAGGTAGCAGGTGCAGATGATTTTAAGCACAAGACCAGCAATAAATCACCCCACGCAAAAGACTGGGGCAATTATGGGTAAGGAGATCGGCGTTCATCGTTCGATCGACGATTGTTCATAACGGGTCGATATCAGTGAATTAAGTTCAACTGGGTACCGTTGCATCTTATTAAGTCGATTCTCTTATTCAGTCCTTCCAACAGCTACAAGCTTTTCTATGTCGATAACGGTCACAGGTTCCCCAAAAAGAGTGGTCTCGTCGACACCGAAACGGATGGTCATTATCCCCGTTGAAATCACTAGGAGTTTGAAAAGGCTAAATCTTCTGTAAAATTCTATTATGACATCCTCTTCGGGGACAAATTGTTGGTTTTCTTAAGCATGGGGCATGTTGTTTCCCCAGCATGAAGTATTGATCACCCCCCAGTAGAGTTTGATGGTCATTATCCCCAGCGAAGTCGCAGGAGTTTGAAGAAGCTAAATCTTCTGTAAAATCCTCTTATGACATCCTCTTCGGGGACAAATTGTTTGGTTCCCCAGCATGAAGTGTTGATCATCCCCAGTAGAGTTTGAGGACAGTTGGTCTTCTGTAAAATCCTCTCAAAAGGCATTCCCCAACACGAGACGCTTTAAAGCAGTTTTCTCCAGCAGAGTTTGTTATAAACTCGTCATCCCCAACGGAATTGTCCAAAGGGAAAGCTCGCCTAACATGGGGCATTGTGGTACTCATCCTAAGCTTGACAGTCATATTCTTCAGCAGACTACTGTGGATTTGCTTTGAGTTTCCCCAACAGATCTCTAAGGACTCTTTCTAGCAAGTTGCAGTAGAATGTTCTAACCAGGATTTGCATATCCCTGGCAGAGTAGCCCTGATACCCAGCAAGATCGTATCTCTGGTAATGATCCCCCACAGAGGTCAGCATCGAATCTTGTCAGCAATACTCCCCAGCTGAGTTGTTGTCCTCCCCGCAGAGGTTTATAAGATCGACAGAATCTATTCCTCAACAAGGATGGTACAGCCTTTCCCCAGCCGGGTCAGAAGGTGGATAACCCCTATAAAGGATCTTAGGTTGAATAAATCCCCAAGCAGAGTTTTAATGGCTCATTTCCCCAGCAGGACGTCATTTAAAAATTCTCATCCCCAGCGGAGTTGCTGTGACCAGAATCCAGCCCCAAACAGATGGAATAATTCATGCCAGAGTCGTCATTCCCTCATATCTTAAAGTCCAATTTATTTTTGGCAAGCTTGACAATTCGAAGCAGACGGATTGTTCATCCATTCGCCAGCAGAGATATTATCCTTTTAGGAGTCTCCGAGATTAAATCATTGATTGTGGTTCCTCAGCAGAGTCGGCAGAGATGTCTGACGCGGAGGCAGAGAGTAATTCGATTTTAAAATGGCAAAGGTCCAACAGTGGATTGGAAAAAGTCCGTCTTCGGGTGGCAAAGGTCCAACAGTGGATTGGAAAAAGTCCGTCTTCGGGTGGCAAAGGTCCAACAGTGGATTGGAAAAAGTCCGTCTTCGGGTGGCAAAAGTCCAACAGTGGATTGGCAAAAGTCCGTCTTCGGGTGGCAAAAGTCCAACAGTGGATTGGCAAAAGTCCGTCTTCGGGTGGCAAAAGTCCAACAGTGGATTGGCGAAAGGTCCATCTAAGGGTGGCATATTCTAAAAGTCCAACAGTGGATTGGCAAAAGTCCATCTTCGGGTGGCACGAAGCTGCAAAGTCCACCAGTAGTGTGGCAGGCCAGTAGTCGTCTGGAATTGCATAAAAGACAGTATTAAAGTCCACCAGTAGCGTGGCAAGCCAGTAGTCGTCTGGCATCGTTCAAAAGACAGATCTCTCCGACGTTTCATCGAAGATTCAATCCAGCGGTCTCGTTGGGTTTATATCCCTTTTCTTCTTCATCATCCTGAGCAAATTTTTGGTTATATTTGGTATTCAATCACTATATACCTTGAAAGTCCGAAAGCATTTGCTTTCAGGCATTCAGGTCTACAGCGCTTGAATAGGGGCAGCTGTAATACCCCAAAATTTGCTCTCCCCTTTTGTCATCATAGCATGGCATTATCATTTATCATATCATATCCACCTCATTAACATTACATTGCATTTAACATAGAAAAATGAAGCATAGCATCCTTCTTACCATCAGGGCATGTGATCAGGTGGAAGGTGGATAATCAAGGAATCATTCAAAGCACAAAAAGGTCAATCAAGTTGGCTCTAGGCAAGCCAAGAGGTCTCTCATGTCTCATACTATCTCAATTGATCTTCCAAAACCTCAAGGAAGTGAAATTCAATGGGAGATTGAAGCATTACATCCTACACTATGCAAGAAGTCCAAAAATTGAAGGAAAATCCTCAAAAGAGATAGCTCATTGATTCAAAATCATCCTCAAGTGGCATTTCTCATCATCCTTTAAGAGGATACACAACATACTCTGAGGAATTTGGATTTGAAGACTGCACATTTTTCTCCTAGGAGGTGGGCACCAAAACTAGGGTTTCCCATTAAATCAGGGAATCTTTGATTTTTTGAACAAAACTTGATGTCATGGTATTCCATATGTCCTTAAGTGTATGTATGTGGAAGATTGCATCTCAATTGGTTTTAGAAGTGGTTCAATTGGAAGAAAGATCAAGAGTCAGAGAAATTGGGGCAAAGTCAAATAATCAGAGGAAAAAGTCAACTCTTGACTTTTTGAGGCCAAATTCATGAAATTCATGTTACATATGTCCAATGTACAAAATTTGATCAAGAAACTCCAAAGGAATCATGAAAAAATCAAGATGTAAAAAGTTGCCATTTTTGGATGAAGTAGGGTTGCTAAAAATAGCAAGTTTTGGCCATTTTGCATCAGAGTTTGAACCAAGGCCATTTAAATTTGGAGCACCAAATGAAAAAATCACTCTGCCTCAATGAAAGATCTTGTTTTAAGCTTCAAATCCATGTGTGGAACATCTCCATTGGATAAAAATTGAGTGAGATATGATTGATCAAAGTTTGAGCAAAGTAGGTTCAAAACTAGGTCATGACCAAGATTTTCAGGGCACGCGCGCAGTCATTTTCTCAAACACTTGGTGGGCCAAATGTATTGATCAATTACTCATGATTAGAGGCTTCAAATGGAAAATCTTTCAACATCAAAGTTGTTCCTCTATGTGAGATCTTCAAAGTTGGTGTTTATCAATTTTTCATCTGATCAAAGGTTAAGGAGTTATGATGGCTCAAAGAATGGTCATTGCAACTGAAATTTGACCAGGTCACAACCAGGTCATGCCACAAGTCTGCGCACCCATGTACCAGTTTCTTTTTCCATCTGTTTGAGGTCATTTTTAGACATGTTTGAGACCTTATTCCACTTCAATTTCCAAATCAATATTGTGCTCCAATACTCCCTCTTTCCAATGAACCCAAAAACTCACCAAACTATTCATTGAGTAGAGAGAAAAACATCACCAAACCTCCCTATGTTTCACTGATACATTGATGGCTTTGCTGCATAATTTGGTTCAGACATCCATCAAACAATTCTTTCCCTTATTTGAGCACACCATGAACATCACATACACTGCTATAGCACGTGCCTTGCATGAAAATGGAAAGAGAAAACTTGCTGAGAAAGTTTTCTAATACACAACCATGCCATTCATTTCACTTTCACCTCACCATTATCCTCACCATAAGTGACCATGAGCTCTTCCACACTAAAACAAAACCTCTCCAACTCGTGTCACTAACTGTCATAACTCATTCTGTTAACTCAAACTCAGTTAACTAACTCAGTTAACTGTAGTTCTAACCATCAACCACCAGGGTCAAATCATAACCACACCTATATAAACAATTCTAACAGATTTGGGAGGATTCTCATTTTTCACTCTCACTCCAAATTGCTCTCACTTTTCTCTCGGAGTTCTCTCCATTCTCTCTCTGATTTCACACAAGTTCTTCACACATTCTCACTTTGATTTTCATCAGTTGTTCATCATCAAGCACTTCTGATCAAGAACAAGCTGAAGTAAGACCAAGCCATCAAGTGCAGCAATTTCTCCAATCGGAATTTCAATTTACTCTCTCCAAGATCCAAAGATTCAGAGCATTTATTTTGCTTTGAGGAAGCTCGAGGATAATTGCCTTTCTCTGGTTTTTCTGTTGATTCAAGAGTTCTCCAATTTCAGGTTCCATTTTCTCACACTTTCTTCACAGATTTTAGCTTGTTTTTATGGCATTTGAGGCTTAATAGAAGCAGTGTGAGTTCTGGCTAGTGATAGGCACTATAGGTGCTTAGATTATTTTCTAGGGCAAAAATGTTTGTGCTCGTTTCTCTGTGTACGTGATTGATCTGTGAATTTAAAGGCTAGATTAGTAATGTGCATGAGTTCAGCTTTCTTTTGGTATATGGCTTGTGAATTTCTGGAAAAAATGTGAGTTACAGGTGGTGCTTGGTCGCCGGAGAAGATGACCGGAGGTCATTCTCCGGCCGGTGACTTCAACTGTTAGGGTTTGCGTTGTTTTAATCTCGTCCGTTCATTTTGCGCAATCGTGTGGCTTATGTGATGACAGCACATTAAAATACATGTGCATGTCACGTGTGATTTTCTGATTTTTTTTTAAACATTGTGTGGTATGGTACATGGTAGTGTGTATGGACATTCAAGTGTGCGCGTTGATCTTGATTACCTTGACCTAGATTTGACCTTGACTTAATCTGATGGCTGGGAATGTATTGACTCTCGTTGACTGAAGTGCAGGCTTGCTATTGTGTTATGCGCGTAATTGGACCTAATCAGATTGTTATTCGCACCCCATGTTTTCAAGCCCAAGACATTTTGAACTGTCCAATTGCTATGTTCATACCCCCCTTTGTTTTGCATTCATTTTTATTTTTATTTCTTTCATACATGTTTCATTTCTAATTGTTAAAAATACCAAACATCATCATAAAATTCCACAAAAATTCATGAGTATTCTTAAGACATTTAGGAAATTTTTCATGATTTTATTTTCTGATTTTATGACCATTTTGCCCCTGTTCCATTATTTCTTTTGAATTTCCATTTGCATGCATACTTAATGTGACATATGATTTTGTGCATTTTTGTTCTTGATCATAAAAAATGATTTTGATGCCTTTCTTTTTGCATTGTGGTCACAATATGTTGAGGTATGTTTGAGATTTATGAGATGATTTTTAAGTCTTTTTTGGATGACTTTTGATGTGTTGCTTTGAGCATGAATACATGAAACTTCCATGAGACTTTGACCTAATTGTTGAGTGACTTTGGTTCTGATTCATTGCTTGTGGACTTGATATGTTAATGGCATGTGTTCAAGGTGTTTGATTGGTGAAAGTCATAATTTTTGAAGCATGTTTGCTATTTGTTTGAAGCATGAAGTTTAACTTGTTCATTTTGTGAATGCATGCCTCATGTTTGGTTTGCTTGATCATGAAGGCACTTGTGCCATGAGTTGTGGTTTTGTTGGAGGATGTATAGCATGTTAATTGACTTCTGATTGTGACATTTGGGTTTCATCTTTGCATGTTTGATGTTTATCTTGCACCTTAAGTCACTTGTTTCACAAGTATGAACCACATTCACATCACTTCACCTTTTCTTCTTTGCTTCTTGTTGGATTGAGATTTTGTTTGCATGATTTAGTATGCCCATTTAGGATAACATTAGGTTGTGTAAATATGAGTTACATTCTGACTTGGAAGCATGTATAGCATTCAATCTCATTTCACCTTGTTTGTCAACTTGTTTGAATTTGATTTGTTCATTATATTTTCTTGCTTTACTTGTAAGTGATTGTGCTAACCATGTAGGGGTTTTGGTAAGTTTCAATTGAGTGTGGATAAGGAATCCACATTCAACTTCTATCCTTTCTCTTTTACAATTCCATGTTTTGGTAAGCACTTATGTGCTTTCTTTTAATAACTCATCACTTGCCCTTTGTGAATTACAATTCATCTTCTACTTCAGAAGTGAATTGTTTAATTCATTCTTTCTTTAGACTTTAGGTTGAAACCTCACAAACCTTAGGATCACTCCCTTAACTAATCAATTAGGATTGAGTCTTAGTCCATATAGATTTTTACCTTTATCCTCTCTTGAGTCTCTTTTCTCATCTCAAAGAAAATTCAAAACATATAATAAAGGTAGGCATTTATTGCATTTAGGCCTTTCATATAAAGAAAAGATTATAAGGGGTCTTCTCTTATAATCTTAGAATGTATAGCATATAGCCCATCTTGGGTCAATGTGTTAAACATTTGATCTTGTATGAGGGACTTAAATGCAATACTTGTTGAAGGTGCAAAGAATAAAAAACACTTCTTCACTTCATAATCAACAAAACACTTAATAAATACAAGTATGCTAGTGTGTTTGAACCTTGACAATTGGAACTAAGTGTGGGGGTCTTCTTCACCCTTAGTGTGCTTTCTTGCCCATTCCATCTTGGAATGTGAGAATGTACACATTCCAATGACTAAGATCCAGATACACTGACGTATGCAAACAAATCCAAAACACTTCTTTCTAAAAGACAAAAACAAACAATAATGTCTTTCCTTCGGGAATTCTTTTCTCACCTCATTCACTCTCAACGCACGAACGCGCTTCTACTCGTTCTCTTGCAAGATGGTAACGCACTCGGACCAGCGAGCCTGCAACACCTGAGCTAGAACGTCAGCCGTTCTCTAAAAAACACAAACAATTCATCCCTAGTGAGGGGAACTACGTCGCTCTGATTCTCATGCTCCCGATGAGATACGTAGGCAGTGGGGTAGGGCCCATGCGAGCACTTCTTTTATTTTCCCTACATTTGTTTCCCGTTCCTTCTCTTTTCTTTCTCCTTTCTTTCTTTCAGTTCCTTTTCCAGTATCCTTTCTTTACACCCTTTGATCGAGACAAGCAAGCGTGGATCCCATCGGGTACGATGGACGCGAGGGGGTGCTAATACCTTCCTCTCGCGTAACCGACTCCCGAATCCAGTTCTCTTGGTCGCAAGACCATGCTCTATCCTTTCCTTCAGGTTTATGCGGTGTTTCCTTTCCCTCTCATGGGATAAATACACATTGCTGGCGACTCTGTTCGGTGCCACTTTCGCGTTTGTACTAGGATGAAAATCCCGGGAGCGACATCCGGAACCTGGATATGGGCGAATCTCTCCACGGTCCACCTGACCCTGAACAGCTGCTCTCACAAGGTAACACCCTTGGTTACTTTTCGAACAGACGCTACAATTGTCATAGTTGTGTGGTGGCACCTGGCCACGCCCACTTTGAATACAATGTAACCTCACTAGGTTAGCTTCCACAGATCGGACATCCTGACTTTGACGTCGAGTAGGATTCCTGTTACTGATACTAATCTGCTGAGTATCTTCATCCATATAGATTGGCATCCACCAGTGATTTAACAAGTGCTGAAGTGCCTCCTGGACAAGGGTACAACCTCGATCGTTTTCGCAACCTGCTTTACAGCTTTGATAGTCATGTGATATTAAGAATCCGAGTCGGACCTACTCAGCATGTAACTCTACCAGGTTGGTATTCATCACGCGAATATCGAAGATCTGAACCATGTTGATTTGATAGGCATTCCTATCATGGTAGTCTTGGATCCATCCAAGATCCATCTGACGCTGGAGGACCTCCTGTATGAAAGAGCATCCCTGTTTGTTTACCGAGCAAGTCAGACAGGAACTGTAATCGTGCCGCAGCAGATTATGATACTGGCTTTGCCTTGAGTGCATTGCCACCAAGTTGGCATTCATCGCACGGATATCGTGGTTCTGAATGACGTTAGAATTCGTGTAGACCATGTTAACTCCACGAACTCGGTGCTCTTGGATCCATCCGAGATCCATTTGTTCCTGTAGAGCTGTTTGTACTACAGAACATCCTTGGTTGTCTTTAGAGCAGATATCACACTGGTGATAATTATGAGGTGGCACATGGCCATATCCACTCTGTCTACAATGCATCTTAACCAGATTGGTATTTAACAAGAGTACATCGTGAATTTGATAGACATCGTTAGTCTCTCCTTCTATCAAATTGACTGCAGCCTTCTCATGTTGAGGCAGTGGGTTTGTGAGAAAATTGGGATTCGTATCTTTGAAAGATAAGAGCCCGCTCCTAACAAGCTTTTGCACGTCGGACTTGAAATTGAGACAAGTCTCTATGTTATGCCCTGAACCTCCTTGATGATAAGGGCAAATTTGATCCACCTTAAACCAAAAAGGCGGATTTTCCGGTACTGTAAGAGGAGACTTAGTCTGAATGTGCCCCTTAGCCAGTAGTAATGGAAACAGCTCTGCGTACGTTACGGGTATAGGATCAAATCCTGGTGGCCGTGTTGTACGGTTGTTGTTATATGGAGGACGAGCCTGCTGAAGAGGCTGTTGTGTTCTTTGCTGGTCAGGTTGGCTCTGTGCAACCTGAGGTTGATACGTAGGAATAGACGCAGGGTTGATAGCAGGAGTCACAGCTGCTACCGGTTGATAACGTCGCCTTTGCTTTTCGAGAGAGGTATTCCCAATATCCTGCTCTTTTTTCTTAGGGAGAGCACTACCGTATTTTTTAGTACCGCTCGTCGATCCAGTGTCTTTTACCAAACGTCCTTCTTGGACGGCTTCCTCAAGACGTACGCCCATGCCGACCATCTCGGTGAAATCACTGGGCGCACTGGCAACCATTCGGTCATAGTAAAATGAGCTTAAGGTCTTTAAGAAGATCTTTGTCATCTCTTTTTCCTTAAGAGGTTGACAAATTTGAGCGGCAATTTCACGCCACCTTTGAGCGTACTCCTTAAAGGTTTCCTTGTCTTTTTGCGACATTGATCTGAGTTGATCTCTGTCCGGTGCCATGTCCAAATTGTATTTGTATTGTTGGATGAAGGCGGTGCCAAAATATCTGAATGTGCTGATCGTGGCACGATTTAAACCCATGTACCATTTGAGTGCGGCACCGGTTAAACTATCCTGAAAGTAGTGAATCAGTAGGTCCTGATTCTCCGTCTGAGCTGACATTCGCCGAGCGTACATCACCAGATGGCTTTGAGGGCAAGAGTTACCCTTGTATTTTTCAAAGTCGGGCACTTGGAATTTATGCGGGACTTTCACATTTAGGACCACGCAGAGATCTGCGGCGTCCTTTCCAAATAGATCCTGACCGCGAATGGCTTGCAGTTCCTTCTGCATTTCCAAGAACTGCTCCTGGAATTCCTTCATTCTGTCAAACATAGTTTCCTTCTTACCTGAAGGTGTCTGTGGAATTTGAACTTCCGGGACAGTGTGTACCACAGGGGGTGGTACCATGACTACGGCAGTGAGTCTTGGCATTTCCCGAAGTTTGTAACCTTCAGGAGTCTTTAGTATGCCCCTGGCATCTTCACTTTCCCGAAGTTTGTAACCTTCAGGCCCAACGGCTTCTGTTAAGATTCCCTGATCTTCAGTGATCGGCGGAACATATCCTTCCGGGACATAGTTAACAGGTATGCCCTAAGGATGATCTTTCGGCATTTGATACCTAGGATCATACTTCTCCACTATGGGCGTCGAGGTGATCTCTGAGATCACAGTTCGTTGTAGCTGAGCTTCTGCCATGGCTTGCATGTCGTTACGAAGCTTTCTCATATCCTCTCTCAGAGCGTCGATCTCTTCTTTCAACTCTCTGTTTTCTTTCTCAAGATCATCCATCCTTTTCTGAAGATTGGCCCGAGTATTATACGAATGAGATAGTTTGACTCTAGAATCGAGACACAAACGTGAGATTCGTAGAGAAGAAGAATGCGTTACGTGAGAATGATAAATGCAATGATTATATTAATTGTTTAAGGTTTAATCAAAATAAACTTCGACAATTAGATTGCAAATATCAAACAGTGGGGAAACCCCTTTTTATTGAAATTCAAAGGATTACAGAAATGGAAATACAGTAAATTACAAAGTGCAGAAACAGAAACCTAAACTAATGGGTCCCGAGTCCTCTCTGAAGAGAAATCGGGTGCTGATTTTGGTATCTTCCTTTTCTTTGACCGGGGCTCTTGGGCCGTTGTCGGGTTGTCATTCCTTTTCCAAGGGAAAGGAGTGAGCAGATTCCTTTAGTCGTCCTGATTATCCATAGCATGTTGCTCTAAAATCTCAATCAGAGCTTCTTTCTCTTTCAGTAATTGCTATATTTTGATGCACTCTACGTCGAGGGTGCAGTACTTGTTCTTCCAAGACCTTCTCTCCCTTTGAACTTTGTTGAGAGTAACCTGAAGCTTTTTAGTTTCCGTCATGAGGTACATGATAGATTCCCTCGGCGGAAGAATTCCGTAACGAGGATAAGGCATCTTTAGCTTGAGAGCTCTAGTTTGTACCCAATGGAGATAAGGCTCCACCGAGACACAGTTTAGTTTTCCTAGAGACTCCCGTCCTTTCTTATGAACGTGTTTCCAAGCGTGCACTATTTCCATCTTTAGTGCTCTGTCGTTTTCTCCTTCCTTGAAGAAAAGACCTTCCAGATGAACACCCAGTGGGATGTGCCTCATCGGGTATCCAAATTGACGACGAACCAATACCGGATGGTAGTTGATTCCTCCCTTAGTTCCTATGAGGGGTACATTGGGGAAGTTTCCACAACGGTCGATGATTCTGATTCCATCATAGATCCTATTACACCAATCTATATCAGAGTTGGTAAGAGACATGATCTTCTGCGACCAACGTAAGGCACTCTTGCAATCCCAAAAAGCAGCAGACTTGGGCAAGTGAGAGATAAACCATTTGTAAAGCAGAGGTACACATCACGTGATCTCCCCTCCACTGTACAAATTCCCCAAGTGTACAGAATGATACGCATCTGCGAGCAAAGTCGGCACAGGGTTTCCAATGAGAAAAACCTTAATGGAGTTAATATCGACGAAGTTATTGATGTTGGGAAACAAAAATAACCCGTAGGTGAGCAAGACAAAGATGCTTTCAAAAGCAGTCACGTTTCATATACTGGCAAAATATAGGGCCTTCTTTGTCAAGAACTGGGCTGGCAAACCTTGGATGCCACCCTTAGTGGTCATGTGAATCCCGACCTCAGACTCGTCCAAATGAATTGCTCTTGCAATGGTCTGATTCTTTGGAATTTCTTCTAGTCCGGAAAATGGAGCTCGATCTGTAATGTGTAGATCGATCAGATGAGAATACTCCTCCAGCGTTGGTGCGAGCTGGTAATCTGGGAATGTGAAACAGTGATAAACTGGATCATAGAATTGAACGAGCACGTCCATGATTCCCTCAATCACATGGACTCTTAACAGTGGTAGCAAACCTCCGTGCTTGGCTCTGAAAGCCTCAGGGTTAGTGATCATCCTCGCTAACCTTCTCAAATCCTCTAGCTTTGGAACCTTGAAGGTATAACTATGAGTTCTCCTTCTACCGAAATCCATTAGCGTAATCCTTTTCTCTGATATTTGCAATCACAGTCTTAGTTTAATTTGAAAAACAGAGATACTGGAAGAGAAGATTTTTTAAATGTTTTAATGTTTTTTAGATGAATGCATGAATGCAACATACAAAAACATAGAAAAAACATGGGGTCAAAGGGTCGTTGTCATGAAGTCAAGGCTCTACCCATCCCCAAAGGTTTATACTAGGGTGATTTTTGTACTTGTACACATTATCATCAGCTCCTCCCAGGAAAGCAGAACAACAAGCGGATCGCCAGCGAGTTGTAGAGCAATCTTAGAGTAAGTCCCATTCACCGAGAATAGATCACCAGCCTCAAATGAGGGTAGTATCGCGTAACAACTATTTCTGATAGTTTCCGCACTACAAAAGGGTTTGGCTCCTCAGCTTCTCAGACTTAACAATCGGCCCATTGTCTAGGTGAGAGAATGGGTTGCATTGGTCAGCCTCCACTGA
The DNA here is from genome assembly GCA_022829125.1 of Lathyrus tuberosus. NCBI lineage: Eukaryota > Viridiplantae > Streptophyta > Magnoliopsida > Fabales > Fabaceae > Lathyrus > Lathyrus tuberosus. The sequence goes on along the minus strand of JALAZF010000285.1, from coordinate 1,598,814 downwards.
GGTTGATGGTCGACCTCATCACCATCACTTATCTTAAGTGTATACTCGATCTTTCCACATACGGCATCACCCGCATTCCCATTAGCAGAAAAATAAACACGTATAGCAATTAGGAAAAGCAGTATATATATTTGTCCTAAATATCCTAGACCTTTAAAGCTATGAATCCTAAATTCCTGACAGAAAATGGGTTCCCCGGCGGAAGCCCCAATCTGTGGTGTCACACAAGAGGTGAAAAGAAAAACCGTGCCTAGATCTAACTTTGAACGGGCCCCACGGTGGGCGCCATTTTTCTGTTGGCGGCCACCGCCATGAAAATGACTTACCCAAGGTTTAAATTGTAAGAAAGAAAGAACCGGCCCCACGGTGGGCGCCATTTTTCTGTAGCGAGCGATTTTGGACGCGGTTCTTAAGCGCTGGTCGCTCTCTGCGGTTTGAGCGTTAACTACAGGTCGATTCATTTTTTATCCTATTGTGAGCTGAATAAGGAAGGGAAATAGATGTCTCCAATTAACCCTGCTTGCATACTGAGTTTAAACAGAGGTCTGTTAGGTTACGAATGCTATCAATGTGGGGGGGCCTTTGTACTGGTTATTTGTATTTTCGCCAATACTGGTTTCTTTCTTGACAGAAGGTTTCTGGCGGGGAACAAGGATTAGGATGTTAGGACTGATGTTTTTGAATTACTGCTTTTGATTGATGGAGATATGGGATTTTGGGTTTTTGTTCAGTGTGCTCGCTAAGATCTTTTCTTTCGATCTTATGCATACGTATTCCCATTTACCGAAACAGGGAAATCAAAGCGTTCGTAGTTCCTCCTATTCTATGGGAGGAAATGGGTGTTTTTGGTGTCTTGTTCAAAGCCCAAGACGTGAAGCGGAAGGTAGTTTGTATCTTGTTCAAAGCCCAAGATATCAAGCTAAAAGATGATTTGTATCTTGTTCAAAGCCCAAGACATGAAGCTAAAAGGGTGTTGACTTTAGAGAGAATTTGTCATCTCTAAAGAAGGGTTTGTCTGTCACAACTGTTGGGTGACTGGTTATAAAGGAGAATTACTTTAACTGGGATATGTGAATCCGGAAATGCCATAATTTCCTTTATAGAGGATTTTTAACCTAAAGGAGAAGACTTTAACTCAGTGTAGAGCAATGCCATCTTTCCTTAGGAATTTCTCATGCTAAAAGAGGGACAGTGGCGTGGATGTAGATAATCCAGAGGCTTTCCGCTTACAGCGATTAGATGAAAGGGAAGGAGTTGTTGATGTTTGTGTATTGTGAATGAGGCACAGCTTTGATGCTAAAAGGTTAATTGGATTAACCAGTGGTTTTCTTATACAAAGCCTAAGAGGAGGCTAATATGTGTCTCGTACAAAGCCCGAGAGAGAGGCTAAAAGGTTTTTACTCAACGAGGGAATCTTTTGGTATCTCGTATAAAGCCCGAGATGGAGGCTGTTTGACTCAACAAGTGAGTTTTTGTATCTCGTACAAAGCCCGAGATGGAGGCTAAAATTTGTTTGGCTCAATAAGAACCTTTTTGTATCTCGTATAAAGCCCGAGATGGAGGCGAAAGGGGTGATTGACTCAACGAGGGAGTCTTTTATGTGTCTCGTACAAAGCCCGAGAGAGAGGCTAAACGTTGTTTGACTCCACTGGGGGAGAATCATTTGTACAAAGCCCAAGAGGAGGCTATGGTGACTGTTCAGTTAAGTGACAGGTCCAGTATACTGATTTTAAAGAGAAAATCAGTTCTTATATGAGCAACACTGTACTCATGGATTTGATTCAGGGATCCGGGTTATTTCCTATTCTTTAAGGAAACGGGGAATCCAAAAGGTATTGAGACTGCCCGAGTCTGCAGATTTCCTTCCTATTTAACAAAGGGGTCACTTGAGAATGTCTTTGAGACTAAGGAGATTAGACTGTCCATGTCTAGAGTTCCATCTTTTGTACTATGCTTTGAGAAACAGTAGTAGACTCTATGAAAGGACTCTTCTATGTAGATGATTAAGTTCTGTTCCTATACCTCTAGGAGGTCATCGGGACAATTTGTACGAAGCCCAAGAGGAGGCTAGAGACTTTTAAGAAGCCGACGGGTCCTTGTATTAAGCCCGAGAGAAGGCTATCATTCCCGGAGGAAGAGATCATTATACGAAGCCTAAGAGGAGGCTGTGAATACTTCTAAGAAGCCGTAGGGTCCTTGTACTAAGCCCAAGAGGAGGCTAGGTTGCTTTTAGGAAGCTTGTGGGTCCTTGTACGATGCCGAAGAGGAGGCCGATGCTTTTAAGAAGCCCGTGGGTCCCCAAACCCCGAGAAATTCAAGGCAAGCTATTCACAAGGAATAGATCAAGTCAGGAAAGTTCGAGAATTTGGAAGAAACTCAAGAGATGCCATTCACGGAGAAAAGATCATCTATGGGGAGTAGAGTTTCTTGACAATTGCTTTTAAGAAGCATGTGGGTCACCAAACCCCGAGAAATTCAAGGCAATGCTATTCACCGAGAATAGATCAAAGTCAGGAAAGTTCGAGAATTTGGAAGAAACTCAAGAGATACGATTCACGGAGAAGAGATCATCTATGGGGAATATAGTTTCTTTGACAACTTCTATGAGTGACAGTCTATGAAAGGGTTCACATGGAATGTTGCCTTTCATGTCTCCATATTGTTTAACCCCAAGAGGAGGGAAGACTGTGTCTGGTAATCCTATGGGGATCTAGTTTAGACTATTTCTAAGAGTGATCAATGGGCTTAATGCTAGACATAGTTGCCGGGGAAACTCTAAATATCTATACTATTATTACACAGTTGATATGAGTTTATGAAAGAAGACTTACAGTGAAACAACCCCACAATACAGTTATATGTATATGAAAGCGGTAAACGAAAGCAATAACCACTTACTCGGTTGTAGAGCTTCCATGTTGTTTGGTTAGTTGTTCAACAAAGACAGATTGAAAACAACAGTATATTCAAAACCAAAGGAGAAAGTGCTTTGAAAAAGATAGATTTGGGGCTTACAGCTCAAGGAGAGGCCCAGGGTTTTATCAGTGAGCGTACTGTTGAATTTGTACAGAGGGACTTATACAAGTGACTGTGGCCCAAAAAGGTTTTCTGTACAAAGGGATGGGTCTTACACTCTCTCACGAGGCCCAAGTGAGTTTTAAGAAAAGAAATGGGTCTTACTACTCGAGGGTAGGCCCAGTTGATCTTTCGTTTAAAATGGCGATCGCGCCGAGGTTTTCTTTTAACGCAGAAGGACTTATACAATGAGTGAGGCCCAAAATTGTTTTGGTTAAAAGGGGGTTGGGTCTTACACTCTATTAGAGGCCCAAAATTTTTGAATGGGTCTTATAGCTCAAGGAGAGGCCCAGAAGGTTATTTTTCAAAAGGCGACGATCACGACGTTTGCTTTTGACGGTATCGGGACTTATACAATACTGAGGCCCAAAAATGGTTTGGTCAAAAAAAGGATTGGGTCTTACACTCTATTAGAGGCCCAAAAGTTTTGAAAATGATTTATGAGGGTTGAATTAATCCAAAAACCCTAATTTGTTTTCAAAAATGTATTTAATTGAATAAAAATTCAATTAAAATGATCAAAATTGTTTAACATGTGAAAAACAAATTGTGATCTTGGATTAATGCTTCAAAAATTAAGTATTGACCTACAAAATAATTAGAAAGCATTAAAAGTTGCAAAATCAATGTGGAAAAAATATTTAAAATGTCAAAAACAATTAAAACATTAATTCTTTGCAAAAATATCAATTATATGAAATAAATAATATTTTTGGGATTTTTTGATAAAATAAAATATTTTAACATTTTTGTGAATTATTAAAAAAAGAATCAACTTAAAATCATTAAAACTCAGAGAGAAATTAATTTTTGAATCAATTAAATAAAATCACAAAATTCAAATATTCAAATTTCTAAAAATGGCACCAAGAACACACCAAGAACACGCGCGTGTTCTAGGCTTGGCCAGATTTGCATTTTCTCTCCAATCTCACTGAATACTTGATTATAACATGCAATCCACATATCATTATGCTCGTCTCAACCTCACGATCATGTATATGTCTATTAATTTCATTTAAATTAAACATATAACAAGAAATCATGAAAAATCCTCAAGAACCCTAATTTCTGCATGAAGGCTAGGATTTTTGATACACGATTCAAACAATGCAATTAATTGAGGGGAAACATTCCATGCATGATTATGAACATATGGCCAAATTATTGTGCAGCAAAAATTGCATGAATCATAGAGTTAAAAGAGCTCATGCTTACCACTTGCAGCTGGTGATCGTGATTTGTGTTGGAGGTGTTACAGCTAGGTTCCAATGATGTGGATAGCTTCCCTAGGTGCCAAGTGATGTGTCTGAGTACACGGAATGGATTGAAATGGTTTGGAGTTGAAGATGGGACCTCAACTGCAAAACTGTCAAGAACTTGAGCAATTGGCTGGTGATTTTGTGAAATCTGTGTTCTAGATGTTATGTGAGTGTTTGGATCACTTCTATATGATGTATGTGAGGTGTGTGAGTGATTGGTTTGATTGGAAAAGCTCTCAAACTCAAAACCCGATAGCTACCTTGCTAAGAAAGACATTTTTGCCAAGAGAAAGAGATTTTGAGGAAAGCATCTGTTAGATGGCTTTGGCATACTCAAACTGATCACAATTGAGCTCTATTTATAGTAGAGCAAGTTTGTTTTGTAAGGAATAGTGAATGGCAACTGCTAAGTAGGTTTGGCCAATGTTGGCAAATGAAAATCCAAGTCTCCTCTAGCCATTGACTCGAGGTTAGGGCACAGAGCTTTGGTCCCCTTGGTCTTGGATAAGTCTTGACTGATTTCAGATGAGAATGGCTCAGTCCATGCCACCTTGATGCTTCCATTGAATGCTTCAATCCAAATTTGGAGTCTTGTCCCTATTTTGGCCATTCTAGGTTCAACATGCTATTTCTTGTTCCATGGACTTTGGAGGCTTGGCTCAGTGATTGTCCCCTTTAGATTCAATCCTCAGATGTGTCCAAGTGGATAGGAGCATTTGAATTTGGCTGATTTTGGCAAATCGAGCAAAATTGCAAATTCTGCCTTGCCTTTGACAGATTTCAGCAAGGCAACTTGACAATGTCATATCTCATGACTTAAATTGAATTTGGTAATGTTCTTGGTCATTTTGGAAAGCCCTTACAGGATACAACAACTGTTTGAACATGTTTGGTTTTGATCTCTTTTGAATCCAAGTGAAAAATCCACCTACATTTGGCAAAAAGTGAGGACAGATTTGGACTTAGTGAAAATTTCACTAAGTGTTGGAAATAGTGACATTTTCATTTTTCAGCCATTTTGATCACTCCATAACTCAAAATCCTTAATGAATTGGACTTAGGTCTAGTTGAAGTTTTTGTAGAGGGTAATGAGGGCTACAAATCCATCTTTGGATGGGAAAAAATGGGCTTGTGGTTTAGGAGTTATGATCCTCCAAAGTTGGTACCCTTGTCACTTTATTTTTAACTTAGAAAATTTTCTAAGTTTTTATGGTTACCCCTTTTACAAGTTATCCAACTTTTCTTGATTTTTCTTGATGAATGATGATTCAAATCATACATTAACATCATTTTAGGGTTAAAAATCCATTTTGGTGAAAAATCTCAAAAAGTCAAAGTTGACTTTTGTGCACAGTTGACTTTTTATCAGATGAATTCCAAACTGTGCAATTCCTCAGGAAATCATGTCCTTGACCTAAATCAAACTTGATGGACATGTTTCATGGATGTCATAGGGTATATTGGTGCATGTCATAGGGCTTGGGAGCATGTCCTGGTCAAAAGTCAAAGTTACAGTTGACTTTCCTCGCGAAACCCTAATTGTGGTGCAGATGAAATTGAGACTTGTTACTCCAACTTCTTGGATTAATCCATTGTCCCAAATGGATCAATATGGTATATTAGAGACCCTCAAACCCTCTCTTGAGGTCTTGGTTCATGATTTGTCCCAAAAGTCAACTTAGGGGTGAATTAGGTCAAGAAACCCTAATTCCTGATTTTTGATGTACGCATCCCCTGAGGCAAAATTGACTTGATGAATGGGTACATGAGGTTCCATGGAGTATATTAGGTTGTGTTTTGGATCATTGGCTCATGCCCAGATGAAAAATTTCGATCTGGAGGCCCTGGTCGACCAAAACCCTAATTTGGTGACACTGGCGATCTTAAGACTTAATCCACCTAGAAGGGAGCAACATTGTGCTTAATCCTTGAAGTGGGAGTCCTTTTGATCCATTGTGGATGTTTGAGAGGTTAGACAAGTTGAAGATCATGTCATTCCTTGATTGATCCTTTGCCTAAGGCTCTGAGAGGGCTAGAAACCCTAATTCTGATTATAGTGGATGCTCACCCATCTTTGGGGAGACTGATGAAGCATGATGGTTCCTCCATACTGTTATGATGATTCTCACAATGATGGGAAATATTAGTGGTCAAAATTTGGGGTATGACAGCATACACCATCAAATTCCTTACCCAAATAAGCTAGACATCACATGCACATGCCATGCACCAAATTTCAACTTTTTACTAAAACTTGAAAAGGAAGAAACTTGTACAAATTCACTCTCCCACGTGCTACCATCACACATTCCAAATGATTCCATTCCCTCACTCATTTTCTCAGCAAAAATAGCCACAAATACACCACCCATGTGATGGAACCCGTGTGTACACCTTCTCGCTCCCCATTTTCAAATTTTCAAAATAACTCACCATAACAAACTTTCTCTCTCTCTCATTCACACTATATAAACCTCACTAAACCCTAAAATGACTCACCTATTCATTTTGGCATCAAGATCAGATCTGGAAGCTCTTTCTCTCCTTGGAAATTCTCAGCTTCGAATTTCACTATTCCAAAGGATTTTCCCTGTTCTTTTGCTTATTTCATACTCTCTGAAGGTGGTTGGAGGATTTAGAATAGTTTATTTGAAGCTTTGACAAGTGCTGAAGAAACAACGAACTTACTCCGTTGAGTAAAATTTCCTCATTCTCTTTCTTCCATTTCTTGTGTGTTTTTAGCTTATTATTGATGGATTTGGTACCTGATGCAATGATAGATCGGGTTTGATGCACTGTTGTGTTGATTTGTTTGAGTTTTAGAATGTGTTTGAAATTTCCGCGCTCCTTTTTCTCTGCCTTAGAGTTGTTATTAATGGAAAATAAGAGTGGATTCGTGATCTACATGAAAAATGCAATGGATTCATGTCTTTGTTTTTGTGTTTTGGTAAGGTTGGAGTCGCCTCCGGCGTGGTACCACCGGAGAAGACTATCAGAGCCATAGATCTGCCGTCTATGCAACATGTTGATGTGTGTTGCATTGATCTTTGTTGACTTGCGTAGGTGGCATTGATGTGGCGGTGATTCAGTGCCAGCGCATTATTGAATTGATACGCGTGGCTTTTTTCTTCATTTTTGTTTTAGAGTTTGTGTGTAGATGGATTGGGCTCACCTTGATTTGCTTTTCACACCCCATGCTTCTTAGGCCCAAGGTGCGTGTATACTAGATCATGTTCATTCTGCTATTACTTTCTCACCCCCCATGCCATGTCCACTTGTTTTTATTTTATTTTCTTTTTATTTTCAATTTAATTTTTATTTTAATACTTCCAGTCATGATAAAAATTGGAAAAAATATTTTTATGATTCTTAAATGTCTTAATATAATTTTCATAATTTTTATTTTATTTTTCCATTTATTTTCATATTTTATTTTGAATTTATTTGATAAGTGGATTGACATGTTTACCCTTGAATTAAGGTTTGACCTTTTGATGACGTTGCTATGCTTTCTTGATCCATTCTTTTCCACATGTTTTGACATATGAATGATGATTATTTGAATGTGGTTTTGGTGCTTGATTGATCAACTTTTGGTTATCTCTTAATTGGTTTTGCTTGGCCCTCGATTCTTGCTCAATTAGCTTCCTTCATGAGATTGTTTGATTCAATTTGTGATGCATTTATGAAATTATTCTTGATATCTTTTGCTCACTAATTCTTGATGGATATAATGTGTGTTAATGACTCTTAATGGAATTTAATAGGTCATTTTTCTATTTTTGATGAGTGCCTAAATATGACTTGGTTTTGAGTTGAGTATGCATGATGTTTGATCTAGTTTAAAACCACTTTGTCCACTTGTGCTTGAATGAAGTTTGATATACTTATTGGATGTGATTACATGCTTTCTTCTCTTGATTGTAGATTTGGATTCACTTTAATTTGGTTATTTTTCTATTTTTTGTTGAATTTTCAATTTGGATGATGTTTTGATCATGATCATTTGATGCTCTTAACCTAGTTTCTTGAGTTGGTTTCTTGTATGATCCGATTTATGTTTGTGGACTCTTGTATGCTTTGATTAAAATTCTTTAGGGTTTAATCTTCATGTTTAAATGTCCATAGTGTGATCACTTTGTCTCACCTATCTCACATGATCACTTATTTCTTTGTATGGATGATTTGAGTAACTTCGTGTGCATGATCTTGAACATGTTCCTTCTTGAATTTTCTTGATATCTTGGAATTGAATGTGATTTGAATAATTTGAGTTTACTTCTGAACTTCATGTTATGGTATGCATTACTTGACCATTTGTGATTTGTACCTTGCTTGAACATATGTTTTCCTTAGAATATGATCATGGTGTATGCTTGCCTAGTTTTGATGCATGTTTGAACTTGATCTTTGAGGTTTATTTTTTGCTATCCATGAGTTGATGTTTGGATTGGTATTCATGATCATGCTACTGCCTCCCATTGATGCCATGCCCTAATTTCATTTGTTTGAACCATATATGACTTGTTGTTATGAGTTGATGATTTATGAATGCATAGTCTTTGTTGTGGTTCGTGTTAGATGGTGTGGTGCCTCTATTTTCATCTTTGAATTGAATTTATCATAATGTGATGTGAGTTCTGACTTTGTTTGATTCTTATCTTACTTAACTCATATTTCCTTTGTATGATGATTAATGGTGTTCAACTATGATTCTAAAACAAGTTTGCATGTGCACTTCTATATTTGTCTTCATCTTTTCTCTTGAACTTGAATGCAAGAACATTTTGATCATAATGTGTGGAGTGTGAGAATGTGTGTGAATGATTGTGTGTTTGATCCATCTACGATGTCTTGTGTCATTTGATGAGCATACTTTGACTTTTCCTTGATGTGTGATACTTGTGCATTGTTGTTGATTCCTCTCATCTTGTGTTGCTTTGACATCCTCCTTCTCTTCATTTATTTTCTTCTCCTTTGGGCTTTTAGTTCATATGTGTAGTTTGAGATTGAGTTGTATAATGTTTACTTGTGCTTGATCACATGCTCTCTTAGGGCTCCTAGGTTGAACTTAATTTTTTATCAGGTTCAAAGTAGGATAGACATTAGGCTCTCAATCATTTGCATGACAACATTAGGGTAGTCCCCTTTAACCTTAACCTTAGGTCTATCATTTGTATGATAACATTAGGTAGACTTCCCTCTTATCCTCAACTATAGGGCCATTTTACATGACAACATCTAGGTGAGTTTCCTCTATATTTTATTTTTCCCTTTGAGTCTTCTTTCTCTTCTCAAAATAGAAGTAAAAACACTTAATAAATACGATGAGTATTGTGCGCCACGAGCCTTAAGAATATGGGAAATGATAAGCGGGAGTCTCTCTTTACCTTGTCTAGAGTGTTTTATATACGTCCCATCTTGGGTTGATCTTACTAAACATTCGATCATATGTCATAGACTTTAGTGCAATACGAATCTCAAACAAATTCAATTCACTTCTGTTAAAACTCACAAAAAAATTGCAAATCATTTTGTCCTTCAGGATTGTCTTTCAAACCTTTTTTTCAGAAAAGGGCATGTTATTTCCGTTCTACCGCAAACAGGTATCGACCCTAACTTCTGGAACACGAATTTAGCATCGCTCATAAAAAAATACTTAACAATGGGTCCCACAAACTACGAACGCTCTGATTTCCTCATTCTCGTCTGAATGAGGATATGTAGGCACAAGATGACGAAGTCTTGGCAAGCAACCTTCCCCTATCCATCCGTAGTCCCCCGAACTACGTTGACTCTGACTTTCCCATTGCACGAGGGAATACGTAGGCTTAGGACGATGAAGTCCTATCGAGTCTCCTTTTGTTTTTCCTTTTTTCCATTTCTGTTAGCAGGTAGCCTTTAGATAAACACACCCTTTGATTAGAACAACAAGCGTGGATCCTGTTGAGTACAACGGACTCGAGGGGGTGTTAATACCTTCCTCTCACGTAATCGACTCTCGAACCCAGGATTTGGTTGCGATGACCATGTTTTCTGCCTTTTGAGGTTTCTTCGATCGTTTCCTTTCCCCTGTTGGGATAAATAATGTTCGGTGGCGACTCTAGTTTTCCGGCGGTTGTTTTTTCGCGTTGCGACATAGATAATGAAGAAGAAGTTGTTGATTATGAAGATGAGATGATTTGATGATGAAGATGAAGTTTCCTCTTCCTCTAGGGTTTTCTTCCTCTTCTCCCTTCTTTCTCTTATTTCTTCCTATTCTTCTTTTCCTTTCTCTTACTATGTTTCTTTCTTTCCTTTCAATTTCATTTCCTTCTTTCTACTACTTATCCCACAAGTTGGAAGGATAAGAAAAATAAAAGAAAATGATATGTAGAGATATCCCAATAGAGTTAGTAATACTAACTTGGTTAATAGTCCAAATTAAGGGTATCCAAAATGTATTTAATGTACCAATTAATAAAACCTCAAAGTTAGATAGTATTAATTAAATCAACTCTGAGTTCATCAGTTACTCCAATTATCTCAACAGATAACTCTTAGAGCACACCGGAAGCCAGTTGATCTCAACTAATATTATTTAGAGCATTTTATTAATTACGGGGTATTACACCCTCCCCCCTTAAATAAAAATTTGTCCTCGAATTTACATATTACCTGAAAAAGGTGAGGGTAAGCATCCCGCATCTCGGGCTCAAGCTCCCAAGTAGCATCACCCGAATGTGTTTCGTCCCACTGAACCTTAACAAGAGGGATTCCTTTGTTTCTCAACATCTTATTTTCTCTCCCCGCGTACGGCTTATAATTGTGTCTGGAAGAACTGGCTGAAGAGGATCAGGAAATAAACTTCCGGAGTTGAGACATGTGAAAAAAATGGCATGCTTCTAAAATAGAGGAGGTCGTAAGGCTAGTATGTAAGCTACTTCACCAATCCTCTCTAGAATGTGATATGGAACCATATATCTCATACTTAACTCCCACGACTTAAACGGTCCTAAACTTCTTTCCTCACCAACGTCCGTTCAACACAAAGGTGTTGTACATTTACTTCCATACAATGCTTCGTAAGGATCTGTACCAATACTTGCGTGATAACTATCGTTGTATGCAAACTCAAACAATGGTAAGATCTCCTTCCAATTTACTCCACTTCCAAGCACACAAGCTCTCAACATGTCTTCCAAAGTTTGTATTGTCCGTTCAGTCTCAACGTTTGTTTGAGGATGATCCAACGTGCTCAAACACAACCTTGATCCCATGGATTGTCGGAAATTTCTCCAAAACCTTGGAGTAAACTTTGGGTCTCTATCATACACTATGCTAGAGGGAACACCATGAAGTCTCATGATTTTTGAAATAAACAACCTTGCAAGATGACTTGCCTTGTAAGTAGTCTTCATTGCTATGAAAAGTGCAGACTTTGCCCACCGATCCACAATCACCCATATAGAACCGTATCCACCTTGCGTACGAGGTAACCCAAGTGCAAAGTCCATTGAAATGCTATCCCATTTCCATACTGGAATTTCTAATGGTTGGCACACTACACACTCTGACATATACTTTGCAATATCTTTTTTCATTCCGGACCACCAATACTCCCTTTTAAATCTTGATACATCTTCGAGGAACCATGATGTATAGTAAAAGCACCTTTATGAGCTTCCTAAAAAATGTGCTTTTCAACACCGTATCATCCGGAACACAATTCATTGGATTCAGTAGAATAACTCCATCCACCTCCCTTGTCGCATATCCAATTCTTTCTGATCAATAAATACTTTAAACCCTTATGATCACAGAACATCTCGAAACGCACTCCATACAAGTAATGATGTCACACCTTCAACGTAAAAACCACAGCCGCTAACTACAAATCATGAGCTGGATAATTCTATTCATAGTATTTGGATAGAATTATAGATCAATAGCACTCCAACCACGGTTGTTTCTATTATTCTCTTCATAGCATTCTTCAAATAATACCTTCAATTCATCCACCTTCTCCTGAAGAATGCATTCCTAGGAAAATAATCACATGAATTTAGCTACACATTATTCAGAAAATAATACCAAATTAAAATACTTAATATTTTAACTATTTATCTATCTATCTATCTCTTTTAATTTTTTTGTTTGTAAATTATTGAATTCATTGGTTGTTTGATCAATTCGATTGGAAATTATTTTTTATCACGTTTTGAATTAGGTTTTATTGATAGAATCATAATCTGGTTGATTGTGATTTGTTTTAAGATCAACAAAACAAAGTAAATTTCCAAACGATATCGATTGCACATAAGGTCTGTAGCGAGCGATTTTGGACGCGGTTCTTAAGCGCTGGTCGCTCTCTGCGGCTGAGCTTAAAACTACAGGTCGATTCATTTTTTATCCTATTGTGAGCTGAATAAGGAAGGGAAATAGATGTCTCCAATTAACCCTGCTTTGCATACTGAGTTTAAACAGCGGTCTGTTAGGTTACGGATGCTATCAATGTGGGGGGGCCTTGTACTGGTTATTTGTATTTTCGCCAATACGGTTTCTTTCTTTTTATCTGGGCAGAAGGTTTCTGGCGGGGAACAAGGATTAGGATGTAAGACTGATGCTTTTGAATTACTGCTTTTGATTGATGGAGATGTGGGATTTGGGTTTTTTTGTTGATTGCGCTCGCTAAGATCTTTTCTTTCGATCTTATGCCTACGTATTCCCGTTTACCGAAACAGGGAAATCAGAGCGTTCGTAGTTCCTCCTATTCTATGGGAGGAAATTGGTTTTTGGTGTCTTGTTCAAAGCCCAAGACGTGAAGCGAAAGGTGGTTTGTATCTTGTTCAAAGCCCAAGATGTGAAGCTGAAAGGTCTATTTGTGTCTTGTTCGAAGCCCAAGACGTGAAGTTAAAAGACCTCGACTTTAGAGAGAATTTGTCATCTCTAAAGAGGGGAGAAGGAAAATTACTTTAACTGGGATACGCGGATCCGAGCAATGCCATAATTTCCGAAGAAAGGGTTTTAACCTGAAGGAGAACACTTTAACTCAGTGTAGAGCAATGCCATCTTTCCTTAGGAATTTCTCATGCTAAAAGAGGGACAGTGGCGTGGATATAGATGATCCAGAGGCTTGCTGCTTACAGCGATTAGATGGACGGAAAGGAGTTGTTGATGTTTGTGTACTGTGAACGAGGCACAGCTTTGATGCTAAAAGGTTGATTGGATCAACCAGTGGTTTTCTTATACAAAGCCTACGAAGAGGCTATTTTGTGTCTCGTACAAAGCCCGAGAGAGAGGCTAAAAGTTTTTGACCCGACGATAGAGTCTTTTGGTATCTCGTATAAAGCCCGAGATGGAGGCGAAAAGGTTTTGACCCGACGATGGAGTCTTTGTGTGTCTCGTACAAAGCCCGAGAGAGAGGCTAAAACGTTGTTTGACTCCGCTGGGGAGAATCATTGTACAAAGCCCAAGAGGAGGGTGTTTTGTGTCTCGTACAAAGCCCGAGAGAGAGGCGAAAGGGGTAATTAACTCAACGAGGGAGTCTCTTATGTGTCTCGTACAAAGCCCGAGAGAGAGGCTAAAACATTTGTTTGACCCAACGAGGGAGTCTTTGTGTGTCTCGTACGAAGCCCGAAAGAGAGGCTAAAAGGTTTGACTCAACAAGAGAGTCTTTGTATCTCGTACGAAGCCCGAGATGGAGGCTATTGTAACTGTTTCAGTTGAGTGACAAATCCAATATACTGATTTCAAAAGAGAAAATCAGTTCTTATATGAGCAACACTGTACTCAGGGATTTGATTTGAGGATCAGGGATATTTCCTTCTCTTTGAGGAAACGGGAAATCCAAAGGGTATTGAGACTGTCCGAGTCTGCGGGTTTCCTTCCTATTTAACGAAGGGGTCGCTTGAGAATGTCTTTGAGACTCAAGGAAGTTAGACTGTCCGTGTCTAGAGTTTTATCTTTTGTACTATGCTTTGAGAAACAGTAGTAGACTCTACGACAGGACTGCTCTATGAGGATGACTAGATTTTGTTCCTATACCTCAAGGAGGTCGTCGGGACAATTTGTACGAAGCCCAAGAGGAGGCTGGAAACTTTTAAGAAGCCGACGGGTCCTTGTACGAAGCCCAAGAGGAGGCTATCATTCCCGGAGGAAGAGGTCATTATACGAAGCCTAAGAGGAGGTTGTGAATACTTCTAAGAAGCCTTAGTGTCCTTGAATAATGCCCAAGAGGAGGCGGGGTTGCTTTTAGGAAGCCTGTGGGTCCTTGAACAATGCCCAAGAGGAGGCCGATGCTTTTAAGAAGCCCGTGGGTCTATCATCTCCTTTCCATTAGGAGAGATAACTCTTTTAAAGATAAAAACCACTGGTAAACGTGCGAGGTTTACTATCCAGCGACTTTTAGCTTTTAAAGAGGGTTCCTTAGTTAAGGTCCAAGATTATGACCGTAGTGGGTACCCAAACCCCGAGACATTCAAGGCAAGCTATCCACAAGGAATAGATCAAGTCAGGAAAGTTCGAGAATTTGGAAGAAACTCAAAGATGCCATTCACGGAGAATACATTCATCTTGGGGAGTAGAGCTTCTTGAAGATTCCTAAGGAGGACAGCCGAAGAGAAGACTGTATCTGGTGCTCCTATTGGGGATCTAGGCGTCTATTTCTACGAATAAACGAAACGGCGTCACCTAGTTCTAGACGTAGTTGCCGGGGAAACTCGAAATATCTTTACTATTATTACACAGTAGATATGAGTTTATGAAAGGAAACTTACAGTGAGCAGCCCCACAATACAGTTATATATACATGAGTTTGTGAAAGGAGACTTACAGTGAAACAGCCCTACAATACAGTTATATATATATGAAAGCGGTAAATGAAAGCGGGTAAACACTTACTCTGTTGTAGAGCTTCCATGCTGTTTGGTTAGTTGTTCAACAAAGAAAGATTGAAAACAACAGTATATTCAAAATCAAAGGAGAAAGTGCTTTGAAAAAGAAAGATTTGGGGCTTACAGCTCAAGGAGAGGCCCAGGGTTTTATCAGTGAGTGCACTGTTTGAATTTGTACTGAGGGACTTATACAAGTGACTGAGGCCCAAAATGGTTTTCTGTACAAAGGGATGGGTCTTACACTCTCTCAAGAGGCCCAAAAAGGTTTAAAGAAAAGAGTGGGGCTTATAACACGAGGGTAGGCCCAAATGATTTTTCGTTTAAAAATGGCGATCGCGCCGAGGTTTTCTTTTAACGCAGAGGGACTTATACAATAAGTGAGGCCCAAGATGTTTTGGTTAAAAGGGGGATTGGATCTTACACTCTAATAGAGGCCCAAAGAGTTTTGAATGGGTCTTATAGCTCGAGGAGAGGCCCAGATGATTTTTGAAAAGGCGACGATCGCACCGTTTGTTTTTTGACGGTATCGAGACTTATACAATAAGTGAGGCCCAAAAATGATTTGGTCAAAAAAGGATTGGGTCTTACACTCTAATAGAGGCCCGAAGTGTTTTGAAAATGATTTATGAGGGTTGAATTAATCCAAAACCCTAATTTGTTTTCAAAATGTATTTAATTGAATAAAAATTCAATTAAAATGATCAAAAATTGTTTAACACATGGAAAACAAATTGTGATCTTGGATTAATGCTTCAAAAATTAAGTATTGACCTACAAAATAATTAGAAAGCATTAAAAGTTGCAAAATCAATGTAGAAAAAATATTTAAAATGCCAAAAACAATCAAAATATTAATTCTTTACAAAAATATCAATTATATGAAATAAATAATATTTTTTGGGATTTTTTGGGAAAATAAAATATTTTAACATTTTTGTGAATTATTAAAAAAAGAATCAACTCAAAATCATTAAAACTCAGAGAGAAATTAATTTTTGAATCAATTAAACAAAATCACAAAATTCAAATATTCAAATTGTTCAAAAATGGCGCCAAGAACAAGCTGAAGAACACGCGCGTGTTCTTGGTTTCTCAGATTTGCATTTTCTATCCAATCTCCATGAATACGTAATCATATCATGCAATCCACATATCATTATGCTCGTCTCAACCTCACGATCATGTCTATGTACTTTAATTTCATTTAAATTAAACATACAACAAGAAATCACGAAGAGACCTCAAGAACCCTAATTTCTGCATGAAGGCTAGGATTTTTGATACACGATTCAAACAATGCAATTAATTGAGGGAAAACATTCCATGCATGATTATGAACATATGGCCAAATTATTGTGCGAGAAAATATGCATAGATTGAGAGATGACCAAGCATGTGCTTACCTCCAAGCCGTGACAGCAAGTTCAAAGTGATTTTTGATTTGGAGGTGTTACAGATGAGTGGTGATGATCTGAACAGCTTCCCTACACCCTATGGATTGTGTTTGGATGGTTGGACTTGATTGAAATTGGCTGGATCATTTTGTGGTACCTTAGCTGTACTTTGGTTAAAACCTTGAGCAACCAGCTGATGATTTTCTGAAATTGATGTTTCAGAAGTAATCTAAGTGTTTGATCAGCTCATATGTGATGTATGTGAGGTGTGTGAGTGATTGGTTTGATTGGAATTGCTCTCAAACTCAAAACCCGATAGTGACTTGCCTTAGAAGGCAAAATTGGAGTGAAAGAAGAGATTTTGAGGAAAGAATCTGTTAGATGGCTTTGATGTACTCAAATTGACCACAATTGAGCTCTATTTATAGTAGAGCAAGTTTGTTTTGCAAGGAATAGTGCATGGCAGCTGGTAAGTAGGTTTGGCCAATGTTGGCAAATGAAAATCCAAGTCTCCTCTAGCCATTGACTAGAGGTTAGGGCACAGAGCTTTGGTCCCCTTGGTCTTGGATAAGTTTTGACTGATTTCAGATGAGAATGGCTCAGTCTATGCCACCTTGATGGTTCCATTGAATGCCTCATTCCAAATTTGAAGTCTTGTCCCTATTTTGGCCATTCTAGGTTCAACATGCTATTTCTTGTTCCATGGACTTTGGAGGCTTGGCTCAGTGATTGTCCCCTTTAGATTCAATCCTCTGAGGTGTCCAAGTGGATAGGAGCAATTGAATTTGGCTGATTTTGGCAAATCGACCAAAGTTGCAAATTCTGCCTTGCCTTGACAGATTTCAGCAAGGCAACTTGGCAATGTTGTATCTCATGGTGTAGGTTGAATTTGGCAATATTCTTGGCCATTTTGGAAAGCTCTTACATGATTCAACAACTGTTTGAACAAGTTTGGTTTTGATCTCTTTTGATTCCAAGTGAAAAATCCCCCTACATTTGGCAAAAAGTGAGGCAGAATCTGACTTAGTGAAAATTTCACTAAGTGTTGGAAAAAGTGACATTTTCACTTTTCAGCCACTTTGAGCACTCCATAACTCAAAATCTTTAATGAATTGGAATGACTTGTAGTTTAAGTTTATGTAGGTGATAATTAGGGCTACAAATCCATCTTTGGATGAGAAAAAATGGCCTTGTGGTTTAGGAGTTATGGTCCTCCAAAGTTGGTACCTTTGCCACTTTATTTTTAACTTAGAAAAATTTCTAAGTTTTATGGTTACCCCTTTTACAAGTTATCTCACTTTTCTTGATTTTTCTTGATGAATGATGATTCAAATCATACATTAACATCATTTTAGGGTTAAAAATCCATTTTGGTGAAAAATCTCAAAAAGTCAAAGTTGACTTTTGTGCACAGTTGACTTTTTATCAGATGAATTCCAAACTGTGCAATTCTTCAGGAAATCATGTCCTTGACCTAAATCAAACTTGATGGACATGTTCCATGGGTGTCATAGGGTATATTCAATCATGTATTAGGGTTTGGGAGCATGTCCAGGTCAAAAGTCAAAGTTATAGTTGACTTTTCTCTTAAAACCCTAATTGTGGTGCAGATGAAATTGAGACTTGTTGCTCAGGCTTCTTGGATTAATCCATTGTTCCAAATGGATCAATATGGTATATTAGAGACCCTCAAATCATCTCTTGAGGTCTTGGTTCATGATTTGTCCCAAAAGTCAACTTAGGGGTGAATTAGGTCAAGAAACCCTAATTCCTGATTTTTGATGTATGCATCCCCTGAGGCAAAATTGACTTGATGCATGGATTCAAGAGGTTCCATGAAGTACATTAGGTTATGTTTTGGATCATTGCCTTGTGCCCAAATGAAAATTTCCATCTGGAGGCCCTGGTCGACCAAAACCCTAATTTGGTGACACTGTCGATCTTGAGACTTGATCCACCTAGAAGGGAGCAGCCTTGTGCTTAATCCTTGAAGTGGGAGTCCTTTTGATCCTTTGTGGATGTTTAAGAGATTATACAAGTTGAAGATCAAGTCATTCCTTGATTGATCCTTTGTCTAAACACTCAGAGAGGGCTTGAAACCCTAATTTTGATTGTAGTGGATGCTCACCCATCTTTGGGGAGACTGATGATTTGCCCAATGATGGGAAATCTAAGTGGTCAAAATTTGGGGTATGACAGATGCCCCTATTTAATCTTCTTGGACCCGAAGGTATGAATGACGAAGGTGTTCGGGCATTCGGGGTGCAAGAGGATTAAATATCAGAATACCCGAAATTTTGATGGTGGTTATGAATGGTAGCTTACGCATTCATCTTCTTTAGCTAAGCAATGATGCTTAGAAAAGGTAAACTTCCCCTCGATCCTGGTCTTCTGCCAAGGAGCTGGTCTTAGTTTCTTTTGTCAACTTCCCCTCGTTCTTGGTTTCCTACCAAGGAACAGGTCTTAGTTTCTGATTTAAACTTCCCCTCGATCCTGGTTTCCTACCAAGGAACTGGTCTTAGTTTCTGATTTAAACTTCCCCTCGATTCTGGTTTCCTACCAAGGAACTGGTCTTAGTTTCTTTTGTCAACTTCCCCTCGTTCTTGGTTTCCTACCAAGGAACTGGTCTTAGTTTCTGATTTAAACTTCCCCTTGATCCTGGTTTCCTACCAAGGAACTGGTCTTAGTTTCTGATTTAAACTTCCCCTCGATCCTGGTTTCCTACCAAGGAACTGGTCTTAGTTTCTTTTGTCAATAAACTTTACTGACAAGGGACGCAATTCATAGCGGCTTTCCTTCAAACTTATCGCCGAATTTTCCTGGGGAGATGCCATTTGAGTGGAAAAGTTTTGATGTCAGACTTGCTGGGGAACCCAGTCGTCTGAGTTGTAGAGTTGTACAAACTTCTCCGTTGGAGACGCCATTTATTTCTACTGGGGAAAGCGAGTCTCTTGAGAGACTGTTTTCGTTTGGGGATATTACATCATACTTTTCTCGGGATCTTCCCAGAGAAATGCCATATGATGGAATCCAATTTTGAGGTGCCGATGACCTTTTCATCAGCGGTCCTTTCGGAGCAAAAACTAGCGTGCTGCCGAATCTCCGATCACGAGGCTTTCTCTGGGGATTTTCTTTAATCCGGGAAAGCAAGGATATCATCTTCAACGGCGAAGAGTGACATCTGTTGAAGGTTCTCTGGCCTTTCAGAGGTTCAAGTTATCAAAGTGGTCAAGTGCCGACTTTGATCTAAAGATACACTGGAAACGAGATTGTTCAGACGTGATACTTCCTGACGAGGAAAGAACCGACAAACTCGATTGAGAGGACGGTTATCACGGCAGGATAAGACCGACTCAAGTGATAGTGATGCAATATGAAATGCGAATGCAAATAAAATGCATGATATATGTATGTTTATGCTGACAAAACTGACGCGACATACAGACTAATGGATGAACACAATTGGATACTCGGCCATCGCGGGGCGAAGAAGTACCGTTGATTCAAAATAGCAATTCCACCTTGCTTAGGAGAGATAGTCCCGTTGGGAGCTATGTTGATCGGACTTAGGAGATGAGAACTCGGCCGAGGATGTCAGACGAAACATGGTCTCTAACATTATTGATCCTTCATTCAGGAGTACTGGCTTAGAAGGAGTAATTTGATTCTGCACTTTGAAGTTCGCTTACTTCAGGAGAAGCGATCGATGTTCTTCTGATGTTCAACAGTCAAAAGAAATGCCATCTTTAATTTAAAAGCAGAAAAAGTTTAACAAGTAAATTTATTTTTGTTTTATTTCAAGAATCGCTGATTTAAGTTTAAACAACGTCGTTCTGTAAAGCTAAAACAAGTAAAGAATTACAAACAAAAGCACAAGGGCTCAAATTTTATTGATAAGATGGAGATCAGCCAAACGCGTGATTCCAAAGAGTATATACAAAGTTAGAAAATGGTAATTTACAGGGAAAAGGGCTATGTTGAAACATAACGACCACTATTCTTCTACCAACTTTGAATTCGGGAAATCCTGAGCTTCTGTCGAAGAAGACCTTGACTGGAGTTTTCCTCCGATGGATGCTGTAACTACTGCTGAGGGACTTACCTCTGTTGAACATAATTACTTGCCATTATCCCTAATTTTTGCCTGGATTGTACTATGATGTTTCCAATCCATCGGGATGATTTTTTTTCATGTCTCTAACTTTTGCCTGGACCGCGCTTTCGGGTTTTCAATCCACCGAGACTTTTTTTTTTTTTAGTTTAGGCGAAGTATTTCTTGACTACATCAACATTCGTGGGGTAGGAAAATTCCTCTCTATCCATGGTTGCAAGTCTCAAGGCGCCGCCTGAGAAAGCTTTCGTGACCACATAGGGGCCATCATAATTTGGGGTCTATTTGCCCCGAGAATCAGTGAGAAATGATTGTATCTTCTTGAGCACAAGGTCTCCTTTCCTGAAGACACGAGGTCAGACCTTTTTGTCGAACGCCCTTTTCATTCTTTGCTGATACAACTGACCGTGGCATAGTGTCGTGACTCGCTTCTCTTCGATCAGGTTCAATTCGTCGTGTCGACTTTGACACCATTCAGCTTCGGTGAGCTTAGCTTCCATCAATACCCGGATTGATGGGATCTCTACTTCTATGGGGAGCACTGCTTCCATGCCATATACTAGAGAGAAAGGGGTTGCCCCCGTTGAAGTACGGACAGATGTTCGATAACCGTGAAGAGCAAAGGGTAGCATTTCGTGCCAATCTTTATAGGTTACAACCATCTTTCGAACGATCTTCTTGATGTTCTTGTTAGCTGCTTCTACCGCTCCGTTCATCTTGGGTCGGTAGGGAGATGAGTTATGATGTTCGATCTTGAACTCTGTGCATAACTCTTTCATCATCTTATTGTTCAAGTTAGATCCATTATCAGTAATGACCTGGTTTGGAACACCATAACGGCAGATGATATTGTTTTTGATAAATCGAACCACCACTTGTCGGGTTACATTAGCGAATGACGCTGCTTCGACCCACTTGGTGAAATAGTCAATGGCTACCAGGATGAACCGATGTCCGTTTGAAGCCTTAGGTTCAATCAAGCCAATCATGTCGATTCCCCATATGGAAAAAGGCCATGGGGAAGAGAGAACTTTGAGATGTGATGGCGGTACATGAATTTTGTCGGAGTATATCTGACATTTGTGACATCTCCTCATGTACTTGTAGCAGTCGGATTCCATTGTCAACCAATAGTACCCGACCCTGAGAATTTTTCTTGCCATTGTGTGTCCATTAGCATGAGTGCCAAAGGATCCTTCATGAATTTCTTTCATGAGCATGTCTGCTTCTGGTCGGTCGACGCATCGAAGCAAAACCATGTCAAAGTTTCTCTTATAGAGAGTGTCACCGCTCAGGAAGAAGTTTCCAGCCAATCTTCTGAGGGTTTTCCTGTCTTTTCTGAGTTCCCCAGATGGGTACTCTTGTTTCTGAAGGAAGCATTTGATATCGTGATACCAAGGTCTGTCATCTATGACTGCTTCAATTGCGAAGATGTAAGCGGGTCGTTCAAGGCGCATGATGTCGATCTTAGGTATGTCATTCCATCGACCTACACTAATCATGGAAGAGAGAGTGGCTAATGCATCATCCATATGATTCTCATCACGAGGGATGTGATGAAAGTCAACTCTGTTGAAGAAGGGTAACAACCTCCTTGCATAGTCTTTGTAAGGAATCAATCCTGATTGGTATGTGTTCCAATCTCCTTTTATCTGATTGATAACCAGGGCTGAATCGCCGTATACGTCCAAGTTTTTGATCCTTAAATCAATCGCTTCTTCGAGACCCATGATACATGCTTCGTATTCGGCCTCGTTGTTCGTACATTTGAATGTAATTCTGGCAGTGAAAGGAATGTGGGAACCCTGAGGGGTAACAATGATTGCCCCAATTCCATTTCCATAATGATTGACTGCTCCGTCAAAGATAAGTCCCCACTGGGAACCTGGTTCTGGCCCTTCACTGGGTAGCGGTTCATCGCAATCTTTCATCTTTAGATACATGACATCTTCGTCTGGGAAGTCAAACCCGATCGATTCTTGATCGTCAATCGGTTGATGAGCCAAATGATCGGCTAAAATACTTCCTTTAACGGCTTTCTGAGCATGGTACTCTATGTCATATTCTGATAATAACATCTGCCAACGGGCAATTCTTCCCGTGAGAGCAGGTTTTTTGAAAACGTACTTGATTGGATCCATTTCGGAGACCAACCAAGTAGTATGACGAATCATGTATTGGCGAAGACGTTTGGCTGCCCAAGCCAAAGCGCAACAAGTTTTCTCAAGCATTGTGTACCGAGTCTCGCAGTCGGTGAATTTCTTGCTTAGATAGTAGATGGCAGACTCTTTCCTTTTAGTTTCATCTTGTTGGCCAAGTACACATCCCATTGAGTCCTCTAGGACTGTGAGGTAAATGATCAGTGGTCTTCCTTCCACTGGAGGTGATAGAATCGGAGGATTCAATAGATATTCCTTGATACTGTCGAAGGCAGTTTGGCAATCTTCTGACCAAACGCAATCCTGATTCTTTTTGAGTAACTTGAAAATCGGCGCACATGTCGCGGTCATAAGGAATATGAATCTGGAGATGTAGTTCAAACGTCCCAGGAATCCTCTGACTTGTTTTTCAGTTTTCGGAGAAGGCATTTCTTGAATGGCCTTGACCTTGTCAGGATCAACCACAATTCCTTTCTGGCTGACGATGAACCCTAGTAATTTCCCTGAACGGACACCGAAGGTGCACTTGTTAGGATTCAAGCGGAGCTTGAATTTTCTTAGACGTTCGAACAATTTTGACAGATGTTCAACGTGCTCATCCTCTGTTCTTGATTTTGCAATCAAATCATCGACATATACCTCGATTTCTTTATGTATCATGTCATGAAACAGAGTAGTCATGGCCCTTTGATAGGTTGCCCCGGCATTCTTCAAACCGAACAGCATTACCTTGTAACAAAAGGTACCCCATGGGGTAATGAACGAAGTTTTCTCCATGTCTTTCGGCGCCATTTTGATCTGGTTATAGCCCGAGAATCCATCCATGAAGGAGAATACTTTGAACTTTGCTGTGCTGTCAACCAGCATGTCGATGTGTGGTAAAGGAAAGTCGTCCTTTGGACTTGCCTTGTTCAGATCTCTGTAATCGACACACATTCTGACCTTTCCGTCCTTTTTGGGAACGGGTACGATGTTGGCTAACCATTGAGGATATTCAGATGTAGCAAGGAAACCTGCGTCAATCTGTTTCTGTACCTCCTCTTTGATTTTGATAGCCATGTCCGGGTGAGTCCGTCTCAATCTTTGCTTTACTGGCGGACATTCCGATCTTAACGGTAAGTGATGTTCCACGATGCTGGTATCCAACCCTGGCATATCCTGATAGGACCAAGCGAATACATCGGGGAATTCTTTGAGAAGCTTTATCAGATCTTCTCTGGCAGTTGGACTGAGCAGTGCCCCAATCCTGATTTCTTTTCCCTCTTGCTCTGAACCCAAGTTTACCGTTTCCAACGGCTCTTTGTGACGTTCAATGGACCTTTCTTCTTGTCTGAGTAGTCGGGAGATCTCTTCTGGAATTTCGTTGTCAACTTCTTCTTCAACCCCGAATACCGGGAACTCAAAGTTGGGAGAAGGCATTGGATCGTATGTTTCAACGGGGTATAAAACAAGCAATCTGCATGACGTGATGATTCGTGTTTAGAAGAGATAGAGAAAATGTAAGTGTGTGCAGTGTTTTGATTTTACTGCTTGTTTTTATTATTGAATGTTTTTTAGGATTACCATTTTCCGAAAAAGAAAAAAGAGAAAACAGCAATTAATGCGGAAATTACAGAACGACGTTATTTTATTAATGCACAAGTCGAATCTTGAAACTACAACCCTATAAAACAAAACTCTGTCGCTTTGGGTAAAGCGAAGAGGGAAATTTACAGAAAACGAGCCCTGTCAAAATATCCGTTTCACCTGGGCAGGGTGAAAGGTTAAAGATGGCAATTACTTTGACTGATGAACGAACTTCGGAACCTCGACGGCAACCCATTGGCGGCGAACACCTCGGTGAATCAAAAATTCTGGCACCTTCCTTGATTTGTCTTCAGAAATGACGCTGATTTCTGGCGGAGCAGGATCATTGGAATCTGTCTCCCAAGCAGAGTTTTCGTAGGAGGATTCCTTTGTCGCATTTTGCATAGCATTGGTGCTCTCAGCTGTATCTCCCCATCCAGTTGGCTGGATATCTTCGAGCCTGATACGAGAGCTTCCGGGAGCGGTGTACTTGACCATATAGTCGAATTTTCCACTTGGTTCTCCCAGAGTGTCCCAAACTTCTCTGGAACTGGAGGAGTCGTCTCTCTCAATGACGTTGACCTCGGGAAAAGCATAGTTGATGAATTCAAGTCCTGCAAACGTTGCGAATTCATCTTCCTGTTGAGTAGTTTCTGAATGACCTGAGTGTTGATCCCATGGCATGGTGGGGACATAGGTATTCTGTTCAATGACGGTCAGCTAATTTTCATTGTTCGGCTGACTTTCTTGCCCCAAGTCTCCTGGGTAAGGCCGCCACATTGGCAGGCCATCCATCGGGCCATAGTAATTGTGATCAAAGTTGTCTTTCATCAGAGTGTCTTCCTCTAATGAATTTGGCGGAGCACGACATCCTTCTGGATCGCAATCTCCATAGATCATTTCGACATCTGATCTTGGTATAAATCTCGGACTTTCTGTAGGAAAGAAAAAAGGCGTAGGCACCTCTTCCTGAGACATATAGCCGTCCTTGTTAAGGTAGGACTCCCATTCTTCATCTGTGTCAGAGGGATCTTCCTCATTATTAGCATGAACTGTCTGAGACACTGGGTGAAGAAAACCTCCACTGTGGAAGAAGTTTTGAAGGGGATGAAGACTTTCATCGTTGGCGGCTGTCTGGGTACAGGTCGCAGAAAAACCAAGACCCTTCTTTGTTTTATTGTCAATAGGAATGACAAGCCGTCCCCATCCGGTTGTATCGGTACTCTCGACCGCTTTGATAGCATCTTTGTATGAAGAAATTGAAGTTCCTTCTTTGAACTGATTGTCCTTGCTCACCGATAGTGCTTGGAACTGAATTCCAATAACCTCCTCGGGTTCTATACCAGTAGATGATGACAAGTTACTTACAAGCAAGGCTTGTTCCCCACAAACCGTGATAAGTTGATCGTTCTTGACGAACTTTAGCTTTTGGTGGAGGGTTGAAGTAACCGCTCCAGCCTGATGTATCCAAGGTCTTCCTAATAAACAACTGTATGTTGCCCGGATGTCCATGATCTGGAAAGTGATTGGAAAGTGTGAGGACCAATAGTTATGGGAAGATCAACTTCGCCAATAACTGTTTTTCTGGATCCGTCAAATGCTTTGACGACGACCTCGTTGGTTCTCATCGGAGGGCCCTTAAATGATAATTGCATCAAAGTGTACTTCGGCATAACATTCAGGGCTGACCCTGTGTCTACCAGTACGTTGGCTAAAGCATCGCCCTGGTAGTTAACTGTGATATTGAGCGCCATGTTATGACGGCGACCCTCTTCAGGTAATTCCTCATCACTAAATCCCAAATTGTTGCAGGAAGTGATGTTAGAGACAATGCTATCGAATTGTCCGATTGTTACATCCCGTTCCACAAAGGCTTGCTCCAAGACTTTCTGTAGAGCCTCTATGTGTGCTTCTGAACTGAGTAACAGTGATAATACTGAGATCTTTGAAGGAGTCTGTAACAGTTGATCAACAATGTTGTATTCACTCCTTTGGATGAGCTTTAGCATCTCATCTTTGTCTTTTGAAAAGTCGGGATTACTGGATTGACCGATTGGTGGATCGGGAATTTCTGCCTGAAGTTCCTTTTCTTTGTTGGATTCTCCAACCCCTCGGTTGAAGATTCGACCGCTCCGTGTTACACGACTATGTTTGCAATATTCACGACGGAGGGTAATGGAATTTCCTTTCCATTCTCGATTATAGTTGCACCGTATTTGTAAGGGATTGCCTTCGCTGATTCATACGGTAGTGGCCCCGGCAGATAAATGACTATGGGAACCTTCTGATTTTTCTGACCATCATAAGTAATCTCGATCCGTTCCCGGTTGGGAACTCTAGATTCGTCAAGTAGAGGGATGATGGCAAAAACATCCCTGGTCCTGTGATGACCAGAGATCGTGACAACATCCTCAACTTGATCAGCAAGGTAGTTCGGTGACCAAATGATGGGTTCTGAACCTGGATATGGACGAATTTCTCCATGATCGACCTGACCCTGAAGAGCTGCTCTCACAAGGTAACACCCTTGGTTACTTTCTGAACAGATGCTACAACTGTCATAGTTGTGTGGTGGCACCTGGCCACGCCCACTTTGAATACAATGTAACCTCACTAGGTTAGCTTCCACTGATCGGACATCCTGACTTTGACGACGAGTAGGATTCCTGTTATTGATACTAATCTGCTGAGTATCTTTGTCCATGTAGATTGGCATCCACCAATGATTTAATAAGTGCTGAAGTGCCTCCTGGACAAGGGTACAACCTCGATCGTTTTCGCAACCCGCTTTACAGCTTTGATAGTCATGTGATATTAAGAATCCGAGTCGGACCTGCTCAGCATGTAACTCTACCAGGTTGGTATTCATCACGCGAATGTCAAAGATCTGAACCATGTTGATTTGATAGGGATTCCTATCATGGTAGTCTTGGATCCATCCAAGATCCATCTGACGCTGGAGGGCCTCATGTATGAAAGAGCATCCCTGTTTGTTTACCGAGCAAATCAGACAGGAACTATAATCGTGCCGCGGCAGATTATGATACTGGCTTTGCCTTGAGTGCATTGCCACCAAGTTGACATTCATCGCACGGATGTCGTGGTTTTGAATGACGTTGGAATTCGTGTAAACCATGTTAACTCCACGAACTCGGTGCTCTTGGATCCATCCAAGATCCATTTGTTCCTGTAGAGCTGCTTGCACTACAAAACATCCCTGGTTGTCTTTAGAGCAGATATCACACTGGTGATAGTTATGAGGTGGCACATGGCCATATCCACTCTGTCTACAATGCATCTTGACCAGATTGGTTTTTAACAAGAGTACATCATGAATTTGATAGACATTGTTAGTCTCTTTCTCAATCAGATTGACTGCAGCGTTCTCATGTTGAGGCAGCGGGTTCGTAAGAACATTAGGATTCGTATCTTTGAAAGATAAGAGCCCGCTCCTAACAAGCTTTTGCACGTCAGATTTGAAATTGAGACAAGTCTCAATGTTATGCCCCGAACCTCCTTGATGATAAGGGCATGTTTGATCCACTTTAAACCAAAAAGGCGGATTTTCCGGAACTGAAAGGGGAGACTTAGTCTGAATGTGCCCCTTGGCTAGCAGTAACGGAAACAGCTCTGCGTACGTTACGGGTATAGGATCAAATCCTGGTGGCCGTGTTATACGGTTGTTGTTATATGGAGGACGAGCCTGCTGAAGAGGCTGTTGTGTCCTTTGTTGATCAGGTTGGCTCTGCGCAACCAGAGGTTGATAAGTAGGAACAGGCGCGGGGCCGATAGCAGGAGTAACAGCTGCTACTGGATGATAACGTCGCCTTTGCTTTCCGAGAGAGATATTCCCAATATCTTGCTCTTTTTTCTTAGGGAGAGCACTACCGTATTTTTTAGTACCGCTCATCGATCCAGTGTCTTTTACCAAACGTCCTTCTCGGACGGCTTCCTCAAGACGTACACCCATGCCGACCATTTCGGTGAAATCACTGGGTGCACTGGCAATCATTCGGTCATAGTAAAATGAGCTTAAGGTCTTTAAGAAGATTTTTGTCATCTCTTTTTCCTCAAGAGGTGGACAAATTTGAGCGGCAATTTCACGCCACCTTTGAGCATACTCCTTAAAGGTTTCCTTGTCCTTTTGTGACATTGATCTGAGTTGATCTCTGTCGGGTGCCATGTCCAAATTGTACTTGTATTGTTGGACGAAGGCAGTACCAAGATCTCTGAATGTACTGATCGTAGTACGGTTTAAACCCATGTACCATTTGAGTGCGGCACCGGTTAAACTATCCTGGAAGTAGTAAATCAGCAGATCCTGATTCTCCGTCTGAGCTGACATCCGCCGAGCGTACATCACCAGATGGCTCTGAGGGCAAGAGTTACCCTTGTATTTTTCAAAGTCGGGCACTTGGAACTTGTGCGGGACTTTCACATTTGGGACCAAGCAGAGGTCTGCGGCGTCCTTTCCAAATAGATCCTGACCGCGAATGGCTTGCAGCTCTTTCTGCATTTCTATGAACTGCTCCTGGAATTCATCCATTCTGTCAAACATAGTTTCCTTCTTACCAGAAGGTGTCTGTGGAATCTGTTCTTCCGGGACAGTGTGCACCACAGGGGGTAGTACCGTGACTACGGCAGTAAGTCTTGGCACCTCCCGAAGTTTGTAACTTTCAGGAGTCTTGAGTATGCCCCTGGCATCTTCGCTTTCCCGAAGTTTGTAACCTTCAGGCCCAGCGGCTTCTGTTGCGATTCCCTGATCTTCAGTGATCGGCGGAACATATCCTTCCGGGATATAGTTAACAGGCATGCCCCAAGGACGATCTTTCGGCATCTGATACCTAGGATCATACTTTTCTATGATGGGCGTTGAGGTGATCTCTGAGATCACAGTTCTTTGTAGCTGAGCTTCTTCCATGGTTTGCATGTCGTTACGAAGCTTTCTCATATCCTCTCTTAGAGCTTCGAGCTCTTCTCTCAACTCTCTGTTCTCTTCCTCAAGATCATCCATCTTTTTCTAACGATTGGCCCGAGTATTGTACGAATGAGACAGTTTGACTCTAGAATCGAGACACAAACGTGAGATTCGTAGGTAAGGAGAATACGCGATGTGAGAATGATGAATGCAATGATTATATTAATTGTTGTTTTTTTTTGGTTTAATCAAAATAAACTTCGACAATTAGATTGCAAATATCAAACAGTGGGGAAACCCCTTTTTATTGAATTCCAAAGGATTACAGAAATGGAAATACAGTAGATTACAAAGTGCAGAAACAGAAACCTAAACTAATAGGTCCTGAGTCCTCTTCTTTGACCGGGGCGCTTAGGCCGTTGTTGGGTTGTCATTCCTTTGCCAGGTGAAAGGAGCGAGAAAATTCCTTTGGTCATCTTGATTCTCTACAGCATGCTGCTCCAAAATTTCAATCAGAGCATCTTTCTCTTTTAGTAGTTGTTGTATTTGGATACACTCTACGTCGAGGGTGCGGTACTTGTTCTTCCAAGACCTCCTCTCCTTTTGAACTTTGTTGAGAGTAACCTGAAGCTTTTCAGTTCCCTTCATGAAGTACATGACAGTTTCCCTCGGTGGAAGAATTCCGTAACGAGGATAAGGCATCTTTAGCTTGAGAGCTCTAGTTTGTACCCAGTGGAGATAAGGCTCCACCGAGACACAGTCCGGTTTTCCCAGAGACTCTCGTCCTTTCTTATGAACATGTTTCCAAGCTTGCACTATTTCCATCTTTAGTGCTCTGTCATTTTCTCCTTCTTCGAAGAAAAGACCTTCCAGATGAACACCCAGTGGGATGTGTCTCATCGGGTATCCAAATTGACGAAGAACCAATATCGGATGATAGTTGATTCCTCCTTTAGTTCCTATGAGGGGTACGCTGGGGAAGTTTCCACAACGGTCAATGATTCTGATTCCCTCATAAATCCTATTACACCAATCTATATCTGAATTAGTGAGAGACATGATCTACTGCGACCAACGCGAGACACTCTTGCAATCCCAAAAAGCAGCAGACTTGGGCAAGTGAGAGATAAACCATTTGTAAAGCAAAGGTACACAGCATGTGATCTCCCCTCCGCTGTACAAATTTCCCAAGTGTACAGAATGATACGCATCTGCGAGCAAAGTCGGCACAGGGTTTCCAATGAGAAAAACCTTAATAGCGTTGATATCGACGAAGTTATTGATGTTGGGAAACAAAAATAACCCGTAGGTGAGCAAGACAAAGATGCTTTCAAAAGCAGTCCCGTTCCCTATACTAGCGAAGTATAGAGCCTTTTTTGTCAAGAACTGGGCTGGCAAACCTTGGATGCCACCCTTAGTGGTCATGTGAGTCCTGACCTAAGACTCGTCCAAATGAATTGCTATTGCAATAGTCTGATTCTTTGGAATTTCTTCCAGTCCAGAAAATGGAGCTCGATCAGTGATATGTAAATCAGTCAGATGAGAATACTCCTCCAGCGTTGGTGCAAGCTGGTAATCCGGGAATGTGAAACAGTGATAAACCAGATCATAGAATTGAATGAGCGCGTCCATGATCCCCTTAATCACATGGACTCTTAACAGTGGTAGCAAACCACCGTGCTTGGCTCTGAAGGCCTCTGGGTTAACGATCATCCTTGTTAACCTTCTCAAATCCCCTAGTTTTGGAACCTAGAAGGTATACTGGTGAGTTCTCCTTCTACCGAAATCCATTAGCGTAATCCTTTTCTCTGATATTTGCAATCACAGTCTTAGTTTAATTCGAAAAACAGAGAGACTAGAAGAGAAATTTTTTGAATGTTTTAATGTTTTATTAAATGGATGCATGAATGCAGCACACAAAAACATAAAAAAAACATGGGGTCAAAGGGTCGTTGTCATGAAGTCAAGGCTCTACCCATCCCCAAAGGTTTATACTAGGGTGATTTTTGTACCTGTACTCATTATCATCAGCTCCCCCCAGGAAAGCAAGACAACAAGCGGATCGCCAGTGAGTTGTAGTGCAATCTTAGAGTAAGTGCCATTCACCGAGAATAGATCACCAGCCTCAAATGAGGGTAGTATCGCGTAACAACTATTTCCGATAGTTTCCGCACTACAAAAGGGTTTGGCTCCTCAGCTTCTCAGACTTAACAATCGGCCCATTGGCTAGAAGAGTGAATGGGTTGCGTTGGTCAGCCTCCACTGAGGTTGATGGTCGACCCCGTCGCCACCACTTATCTTAAGTGTATACTCGTTCTCACCACATACGGCATCACCCGCATTCCCAGTAGCAGAAAAATAAACACGTATAACAATTAGGAAAAGCAGTATATATATTTATCCTAATCATCCTAGACTTATAAAGCTAAGAATCCTAAGTTCCTGACAGAAATGGGTTCCCCGGCGGAAGCCCCAATCTGTGGTATCAACCAAAGAGGTGAAAAGGAGGAAAAAGGAAAGAAGCTGAAGAGATAGGCCCCACGGTGGGCCCCACTTTTCTGTAGCGAGCGATTTTGGACGCGGTTCTTAAGCGCTGGTCGCTCTCTGCGGTTGAGCTTAAAACTACAGGTCGATTCATTTTTTATCCTATTGTGAGCTGAATAAGGAAGGGAAATAGATGTCTCCAATTAACCCTGCTTTGCATACTGAGTTTAAACAGCGGTCTGTTAGGTTACAGATGCTATCAATGTGGGGGGGCCTTGTACTGGTTATTTGTATTTTCGCCAATACGGTTTCTTTCTTTTTATCTGGGCAGAAGGTTTCTGGCGGGGAACAAGGATTAGGATGTAGGACTGATGCTTTTGAATTACTGCTTTTGATTGATGGAGATGTGGGATTTGGTTTTTTTGTTGATTGCGCTCGCTAAGATCTTTTCTTTCGATCTTATGCCTACGTATTCCCGTTTACCGAAACAGGGAAATAAGAGCGTTTGTAGTTCCTCCTATTCTATGGGAGGAAATTGGTTTTTGGTGTCTTGTTCAAAGCCCAAGACGTGAAGCGAAAGGTGGTTTGTATCTTGTTCAAAGCCCAAGATGTGAAGCTGAAAGGTCTATTTGTGTCTTGTTCAAAGCCCAAGACGTGAAGCTAAAAGACCTCGACTTTAGAGAGAATTTGTCATCTCTAAAGAGGGGAGAAGGAAAATTACTTTAACTGGGATACGCGGATCCGAGCAATGCCATAATTTCTGAAGAAAGGGTTTTAACCTGAAGGAGAAGACTTTAACTCAGTGTAGAGCAATGCCATCTTTCCTTAGGAATTTCTCATGCTAAAAGAGGGACAGTGGCGTGGATATAGATGATCCAGAGGCTTGCCGCTTACAGCGATTAGATGAAGGGAAAGGAGTTGTTGATGTTTGTGTACTGTGAACGAGGCACAACTTTGATGCTAAAAGGTTGATTGGATCAACCAGTGGTTTTCTTATACAAAGCCTAAGAGGAGGCTATTTTGTGTCTCGTACAAAGCCCGAGAGAGAGGCTAAAAGTTTTTGACCCGACGATATAGTCTTTTGGTATCTCGTATAAAGCCCGAGATGGAGGCGAAAAGGTTTTGACCCGACGATGGAGTCTTTGTGTGTCTCGTACAAAGCCCGAGAGAGAGGCTAAAACGTTGTTTGACTCCGCTGGGGAGAATCATTGTACAAAGCCCAAGAGGAGGCTGTTTTGTGTCTCGTACAAAGCCCGAGAGAGGCGAAAGGGGTAATTGACTCAACGAGGGAGTCTCTTATGTGTCTCGTACAAAGCCCGAGAGAGAGGCTAAAACATTTGTTTGACCCAACGAGGGAGTCTTTGTGTGTCTCGTACGAAGCCCGAGAGAGAGGCTAAAAGGTTTGACTCAACAAGAGAGTCTTTGTATCTCGTACGAAGCCCGAGATGGAGGCTATTGTAACTGTTTCAGTTGAGTGACAAATCCAATATACTGATTTCAAAAGAGAAAATCAGTTCTTATATGAGCAACACTGTACTCAGGGATTTGATTTGAGGATCAGGGATATTTCCTTCTCTTTGAGGAAACGGGAAATCCAAAGGGTATTGAGACTGTCCGAGTCTGCGGGTTTCCTTCCTATTTAACGAAGGGGTCGCTTGAGAATGTCTTTGAGACTCAAGGAAGTTAGACTATCAGCGTCTAGAGTTTTATCTTTTGTACTATGCTTTGAGAAACAGTAGTAGAC
Organism: Lathyrus tuberosus; assembly: GCA_022829125.1. NCBI lineage: Eukaryota > Viridiplantae > Streptophyta > Magnoliopsida > Fabales > Fabaceae > Lathyrus > Lathyrus tuberosus. Next base: position 1,565,227 of record JALAZF010000285.1, on the reverse strand, counting down.
TCTACGACAAGACTGCTCTATGAGGATGACTAGGTTCTGTTCCTATGCCTCTAGGAGGTCGTCGAGACAATTTGTACGAAGCCCAAGAGGAGGCTGGAAACTTTTAAGAAGCCGGCGGGTCTTTATACGAAGCCCAAGAGGAGGCTATCATTCCCGGAGGAAGAGGTCATTATACGAAGCCTAAGAGGAGGATGTGAATACTTCTAAGAAGCTGTAGTGTCCTTGAATAATGCCCAAGAGGAGGCGGGGTTGCTTTTAGGAAGCCTGTGGGTCCTTGAATAATGCCCAAGAGGAGGCCGATGCTTTTAAGAAGCCCGTGGGTCTATCATCTCCTTTCCATTAGGAGATATAACTCTTTTAAAGATAAAAACCACTGGTAAACGTGCGAGGTTTACTATCCAGCGACTTTTAGCTTTTAAAGAGGGTTCCTTAGTTAAGGTCCAAGATTATGACCGTAGTGGGTACCCAAACCCCGAGACATTCAAGGCAAGCTATCCACAAGGAATAGATCAAGTCAGGAAAGTTCGAGAATTTGGAAGAAACTCAAAGATGCCATTCACGGAGAATACATTCATCTTGGGGAGTAGAGCTTCTTGAAGATTCCTAAGGAGGACAGCCGAAGAGAAGACTGTATCTGGTGCTCCTATTGGGGATCTAGGCGTCTATTTCTACGAATAAACGAAACGACGTCACCTAGTTCTAGACGTAGTTGCCGGGGAAACTCGAAATATCTATACTATTATTACACAGTAGATATGAGTTTATGAAAGGAGACTTACAGTGAGCAGCCCCACAATACAGTTATATATACATGAGTTTGTGAAAGGAGACTTACAGTGAAACAGCCCCATAATACAGTTATATATATATATATGAAAGCGGTAAATGAAAGCGGGTAAACACTTACTCGGTTGTAGAGCTTCCGTGTTGTTTGGTTAGTTGTTCAACAAAGAAAGATTGAAAACAACAGTATATTCAAAATCAAAGGAGAAAGTGCTTTGAAAAAGAAAGATTTGGGGCTTACAGCTCAAGGAGAGGCCCAGGGTTTTATCAGTGAGCGCACTGTTTGAATTTGTACTGAGGGACTTATACAAGTGACTGAGGCCCAAAATGGTTTTCTGTACAAAGGGATGGGTCTTACACTCTCTCAAGAGGCCCAAAAAGGTTTAAAGAAAAGAGTTGGGCTTATAACACGAGGGTAGGCCCAAATGATTTTTCGTTTAAAAATGGCGATCGCGCCGAGGTTTTCTTTTAACGCAGAGGGACTTATACAATAAGTGAGGCCCAAGATGTTTTGGTTAAAAGGGGGATTGGGTCTTACACTCTAATAGAGGCCCAAAGTGTTTTGAATGGGTCTTATAGCTCGAGGAGAGGCCCAGATGATTTTTGAAATGGCGACGATCGCGCCGTTTGTTTTTTGACGGTATCGGGACTTATACAATATGTGAGGCCCAAAAATGATTTGGTCAAAAAAGGATTGGGTCTTACATTCTAATAGAGGCCCAAAGTGTTTTGAAAATGATTTATGAGGGTTGAATTAATCCAAAACCCTAATTTGTTTTCAAAATGTATTTAATTGAATAAAAATTCAATTAAAATGATCAAAAATTGTTTAACACATGGAAAGCAAATTGTGATCTTGGATTAATGCTTCAAAAATTAAGTATTGACCTACAAAATAATTAGAAAGCATTAAAAGTTGCAAAATCAATGTAGAAAAAATATTTAAAATGCCAAAAACAATCAAAATATTAATTCTTTACAAAAATATCAATTATATGAAATAAATAATATTTTTGGGATTTTTTGGGAAAATAAAATATTTTAACATTTTTGTGAATTATTAAAAAAAGAATCAACTCAAAATCATTAAAACTCAGAGAGAAATTAATTTTTGAATCAATTAAACAAAATCACAAAATTCAAATATTCAAATTATTCAAAAATGGCGCCAAGAACAAGCTGAAGAACACGCGCGTGTTCTTGGTTTCTCAGATTTGCATTTTCTATCCAATCTCCATGAATACGTAATCATATCATGCAATCCACATATCATTATGCTCGTCTCAACCTCACGATCATGTCTATGTACTTTAATTTCATTTAAATTAAACATACAACAAGAAATCACGAAGAGACCTCAAGAACCCTAATTTCTGCATGAAGGCTAGGATTTTTGATACACGATTCAAACAATGCAATTAATTGAGGGAAAACATTCCATGCATGATTATGAACATATGGCCAAATTATTGTGCGAGGAAATATGCATAGATTGAGAGATGACCAAGCATGTGCTTACCTCCAAGCCGTGACAGCAAGTTCAAAGTGATTTTTGATTTGGAGGTGTTACAGATGAGTGGTGATGATCTGAACAGCTTCCCTACACCCTATGGATTGTGTTTGGATGGTTGGACTTGATTGAAATTGGCTGGATCATTTTGTGGTACCTCAGCTGCACTTTGGTTAAAACCTTGAGCAACCAGCTGGTGATTTTGTGAAATTGATGTTTCAGAAGTAATCTAAGTGTTTGATCAGCTCATATGTGATGTATGTGAGGTGTGTGAGTGATTGGTTTGATTGGAATTGCTCTCAAACTCAAAACCCGATAGTGACTTGCCTTAGAAGGCAAAATTGGAGTGAAAGAAGAGATTTTGAGGAAAGCATCTGTTAGATGGCTTTGGTGTACTCAAACTGACCACAATTGAGCTCTATTTATAGTAGAGCAAGTTTGTTTTGCAAGGAATAGTGCATGGCAGCTGGTAATTAGGTTTGGCCAATGTTGGCAAATGAAAATCCAAGTCTCCTCTAGCCATTGACTAGAGGTTAGGGCACAGAGCTTTGGTCCCCTTGGTCTTGGATAAGTCTTGACTGATTTCAGATGAGAATGGCTCAGTCCATGCCACCTTGATGGTTCCATTGAATGCCTCATTCCAAATTTGAAGTCTTGTCCCTATTTTGGCCATTCTAGGTTCAACATGCTATTTCTTGTTCCATGGACTTTGGAGGCTTGGCTCAGTGATTGTCCCCTTTAGATTCAATCCTCTGAGGTGTCCAAGTGGATAGGAGCAATTGAATTTGGATGATTTTGGCAAATCGACCAAAGTTGCAAATTCTGCCTTGCCTTGACAGATTTCAGCAAGGCAACTTGGCAATGTTGTATCTCATGGTGTAGGTTGAATTTGGCAATGTTCTTGGCCATTTTGGAAAGCTCTTACATGATACAACAACTGTTTGAACAAGTTTGGTTTTGATCTCTTTTGACTCCAAGTGAAAAATCCCCCTACATTTGGCAAAAAGTGAGGCAGAATATGACTTAGTGAAAATTTCACTGTGTTGGAAAAAGTGACATTTTCACTTTTCAGCCACTTTGATCACTCCATAACTCAAAATCCTTAATGAATTGGAATGACTTGTAGTCGAAGTTTATGTAGGTGATAATTAGGGCTACAAATCCATCTTTGGATGAGAAAAAATGGCCTTGTGGTTTAGGAGTTATGGTCCTCCAAAGTTGGTACCTTTGCCACTTTATTTTTAACTTAGAAAAATTTCTAAGTTTTATGGTTACCCCTTTTACAAGTTATCTCACTTTTCTTGATTTTTCTTGATGAATGATGATTCAAATCATACATTAACATCATTTTAGGGTTAAAAATCCATTTTGGTGAAAAATCTCAAAAAGTCAAAATTGACTTTTGTGCACAGTTGACTTTTTATCAGATGAATTCCAAACTGTGCAATTCTTCAGGAAATCATGTCCTTGACCTAAATCAAACTTGATGGACATGTTCCATGGGTGTCATAGGGTATATTCAATCATGTATTAGGGTTTGGGAGCATGTCTAGGTCAAAAGTCAAAGTTATAGTTGACTTTTCTCTTAAAACCCTAATTGTGGTGCAGATGAAATTGAGACTTGTTGCTCAGGCTTCTTGGATTAATCCATTGTTCCAAATGGATCAATATGGTATATTAGAGACCCTAAAATCATCTCTTGAGGTCTTGGTTCATGATTTGTCCCAAAAGTCAACTTAGGGGCGAATTAGGTCAAGAAACCCTAATTCCTGGTTTTTGATGTATGCATCCCCTGAGGCAAAATTGACTTGATGCATGGATTCATGAGGTTCCATGAAGTACATTAGGTTATGTTTTAGATCATTGCCTTGTGCCCAGATGAAAATTTCCATCTGGAGGCCCTGGTCGACCAAAACCCTAATTTGGTGACACTGTCGATCTTGAGACTTGATCCACCTAGAAGGGAGCAGCCTTGTGCTTAATCCTTAAAGTGGGAGTCCTTTTGATCCTTTGTGGATGTTTAAGAGATTAGACAAGTTAAAGATCAAGTCATTCCTTGATTGATCCTTTGTCTAAACACTCAGAGAGGGCTTGAAACCCTAATTTTGATTGTAGTGGATGCTCACCCATCTTTGGGGAGACTGATGATTTGCCCAATGATGGGAAATCTAAGTGGTCAAAATTTGGGGTATGACAAGGTCCTCGATAAATTGCATTGTTCTATTTTTGTTTGTTTTTTATCATTGGAAATAAGCTCTGCATATAGCTTAGCATTTGATTGTGTTGTGATTAATCGTTGTTGAATAATTTTTGTTCACTATCATTCAATTATGTAACTATACACATATTTGAGTTTTTCAATAGTAGGTTCTGTTAGACGATTCGATTCGGGTTGTTTCCGCTATGCCACAAAACTTTTGGAAACCATTTTTGCAAAAAGTTTAAATTTTAAATTTGTGATCTATTCATCCCCTCTAGATCGAAACCTATCATCTAAAAATTGCTATCACGAGCTACAGTTAATTTCGTGCTTAAGATTTACTTTTTAGAAGAATGGCTACCGAACCTAAGGGGGCGTATAATAGAGCACCAATTTTCACCGACGAAAATTATGGTTATTGGAAAGCTAGTATGTGTATTCATGTCAACTTTGTTGAAAAAGGTATATGGGAAATGGTCCAAATGAAATAATTATGACCAATGATGAGGGTGTTACATTACCTAAACCGGAAGCACAATGGGATGCTAATGATTGGAAATTTTGGTCACATGATTGGAAAGCGAAAAATATTCTTACATCCGCTTTAGGTGTGGATGAGTACTATCGCGTTTCTCATTGTGAGACCATTAAGGATATGTGGGACGCATTAGAAGTTGCCTATGAGGTATTAGAGTTTACTTTTAATGAACTCAATGAATTCTTTAGAAGCATTCTCATATCTAGAGTTTATAAGAAAAAGAGTTTAACTCAATGCATTCTTCAAGATAGAAAGAGAGGAAGACGCTGGAATGGAACCGACCAAGATGTATAAAGGAATGGTAAATAGTTAGCCACATGAGATGAGATATAACCTTATAGGTCAAATCAATTTTATACTCCCTCCGTTTCAAAATGATTGTCGTTTTAGGAGAAACTTTTTGTTTCAAAATGAATGTCATTCTCACTTTTCATTGTAGTAATAATTTCTATTTTTCCAATTGTGTCATATAATTATTCTCTGTACACTATTTCCAACACATTAATAAGACTAATTTAGTAAAAGGGCAATATCTTATGACAATATCATTGCATTTCTTAATTTGTGTGCAAAAACCTTAAACGACAGTCATTTTGAAACTGAGGGAGTAGTGTTTATCTTATCATTTATAATATGCTTTGCGCATGTTCATTGACAATGACTTCAATCATAATTAGATTGAGTTAAAATCATGAGTTGTAGCCATCTTGGTCCGTTCCATTCCAGTATCTCACCTTTTTTAACTTAAAGCATTCTTCAGAAGCTGAGCACTATCTGATAAGATGTCAACATGTGCTCTGATACCTCGAGTTTCTCAAAAGTTGAAAACTTTCTGAAAGATTGATAATTCTGTGTTATAACGCACATCGTTCAGAGGTTATGGACCTTCTGAAGATTCTATCAAAATATGGTTACCTAAGCAATATGATATTTTCGCACCCTCTGGTGGCATGATCATAAGTCTGAAAGAACCAAGCTCTAACGTATGAATGTGAAGCATCACGTAAGTCACTAATCAAGTTCTAATATGTCATCAATTATGACAACATGCCAGGTTCTGAGATGAAGACCAGGTTGTTCTAGTCAGGCTCTAATGAGACGTCTATAGGGAAGTATTCCTTTTCTATTGTTACCTTATGTACTTCAAAATTTTATTTTGTGAGTCTTGGGCTCAGGGGGAGACTCTGAACAAGCATAAATAAATTTTGAGTGTAACAGATTCAGGGGGACCTGGCTAGCTTAAATTCTAAATTTATGTTTTATGGTTATTTCCTTGCATAAATTGTTCTATCAAAATACATAGTTTGTCATCATCAAAAAGGGGGATATTTTAAGAACAAGATTTGTTCTGCATCTGATCTTGAAGTTTTGATGATAATTGTACATGAAATTTTAGAGAACAATTATGTACTCTAATAATTTCTATCTAGTGTGTAGCTTTTGCCAAACAGGTTCTCCTATTAAATTTGAAAGTGAAGACTTCAAAGTCAGAAGACTAATTCAATATCAAATTTCTTATCATAAATAGTCAACGAAAAATTTAAACTTGTCCACGAAGTAGTCACCAAACAATTAGCTGGGGTATCAATAACCATACTCCCAACCATAGAAGACACTTCAAGATTCAACTTTCAAGCACAATCAAGAGATATGAGTGAATGTGTCGCACTTGTGTCAATCATAACAATCATATAAACACCATTAATAAAGCGCGTTCCTCAAATAAAGTTATCAGATCTAGTAGTCTCCGCTCTACTCAGGCAAAAACTTTCCCTTCGGACTAAGCTTTCTTTGGTTTTTGGCGCTGAGTACTAATGTGACATGGTTCTCCATAATTGAAGCAAATTAGAACATTGTTCTTACAATCAACAATACAATGTCTTGGCTTTCCACACTTGAAATTTTTTTGACCAGAACTCTTGCATTCATTAGCACGATGACCCATCCCTCCACAACTAAAACATCTGACAGAAGCACGAGTGTCTCCCCCACTTGTCTCTTTCCCACCTGAAGCCTTCCATTTCCTTTTATCAGCTGCAACCCTAAAAGGTTTTCCACGGTTTATTTTTCCACTTTTCTTCTCACTAACACTTTTATAGTGAGAAGATATAACATAGATATCTTCATCGTATATTCTACACTTGTTAATCAACGCAGAGAACTGACGAATCTCTTGGTACCTGATGAATTGCTTAATCTCTGGATGCAAGCCACTCTCAAACTTGATACACTTAGAACCTTCAGCTCCTACCACATTAAAATGCTGGCATAATCTAGACAACTCCTCAAACTTCACAGAATAATCCTTGTTACAGCTTAAGGAACTCGTTCTCCTTCTTCCTATGAACATCAACATGAAAGTACTTCTCAAGGAACTCAATTTTGAAATTTTCCTAAGTGAACTGAGTAGCTGCAGCTTCAAGCCTCTGACGAGCAATGTCCCATCAATACTTTTCTTCCTCTTCCAGCATATGAGTACCAAACATGACCTTTTGCGCGTCGGTACAAGCCATCACCCTGAAGATCTTCTAAATCTCTTGCAACTAAACGTGAGTACCCTCTAAGTCATACCTTCCTTTCAATGTTGGGGAATTGTTCCTCTGAAACTTACTCAGCCCATGCAATTCATCTGCCATCCTATTCTGTTTCTGCAGCGCCTAATTCGACTAATATATCACATAAGCCATAGCCTCCAAAGCATCAGCGATTACGCAATCATTTCTTCCAATCATTTCTCTGCACATCAGTAACAATTGTATGAAGAAACATTGCACCAGAATTTCTTATACATAGGTCGCATACAAGGGATTAGATAACATCACAAAAACCTAGTCGAATGGACCGACCTTCTTTGATACCACTATGTAACACCCTAAAACCCCAACTTTTAATTAAAGAATAAAATCAACATTTTAGGATGCTACTCAAACATAACATGCATAATTTCCAATTAATTTCAAAACTTGCAGCGGAATTCAAAATACTTAACCTAAAATTTCAATATCTCTTCAAATGAAGTACTTAAGGAAATTAACAAAATTCAACCATTAACTCAAAATAATTCAAACGACCCACTCCCCGATGTTACATATCAGAGCAATAGTTCCAACTAGATGACGATAAAAATATAAAGAAAATTAAGAGAGCTTCAAAGTCCTCTTCCAATTATAACAACACTTACTCCTTCTGAGTATATATACAACATTTGATCGAACAACACAAAACAAACAACAAAGGGGTGAGAATACGCTCAAATATATTAACGGTGTAAAAGAATGCAGGGGTAGGTTAAAATCACATAATTATCATCACATATTCGATTTACATAACACAACAATAAACTTACATAGCCCTTATGTATGTAATGTGGCTCACAACTTGACTCTGTGAGTGTTACTTTCCGTAGGACATGTATTTTGAATGATATCAAAACTAGGATAGTGTAGTGATCTCGAGGAAGCATTAAAATGGTTTGGAAAATGATCATACATCATACATGCATTGGAAACAAGGTTTTGTTTTGTTGTGAAAAATACATTGAAATACATCATACACACTCGTATAAGTCAACCTGTAGAAGCTTTTGCTTCAGTATAGGGCGACACACAAACTGCTTAGGTCGACCTCCATGCATCAATAGTAAAGGCTATAACCATTATCCATAGGCTGGCCAACTTAGACTGATACAAGATCTCTATAGGCCAACCTAAAACCTTCACAGGCTGACCTAATTGCCTTGATAGGCCGACCTATTGCTTTTATATGTCGACACACATGATGCCCTTTTTCAAAAATTTCATTTTTCCTCCATCCATTTGCATTCCTTTTGCCTAATATCTCTTATATATATATATATATATATATATATATATATATATATATATATATATATATATATATATATATATATATTTATACACACACACACACACTCATACATGCATTATTTTCTAGTAAGTGTCGCTCCCGAAAGATTCGCATCCAACGGTACAAACACGAGAGTGGCACAGAAAACACAGAGTCGCCAGCAATGTGTATTTATCCCCGAAGAGGGAAAAAAACACTGCATAAACCTGAAGAGAAAGGGGGAAAGACATGGTCATCGCAACCATAGTCTAGGTTCGGGAGTCGGTTATGCAAGGGGAAGGTGTTAGCACCCCACACATCCGTCATACTCGATGGGATCCACGCTTGTTGTCTAAACGGAGGGTGACCTGTCCTACTATCTATGGTCGTGCAAAAGAAAACAGGGATGGGGGTGACTAAGACGGACTCGGTAGGACATATTCGATGCCCTAGGCCTACGTACGCCCTCAGTGTAATGGGAAAGTCAGAGTCAACGTAGTTCATACGGGAACTGTGGGGGAAGGTTGCTCGCCAAGACAATCGCTGTCTTGTACCTACATATCCTCAATCGGACGTGAGAGAGGAATCAAAGCTAATGTAGTTCGTGGGTATGACCACGGATGGGTAAGTGTTTTTTACGTGAGCGACGAGCTCTTTTCTGAAAATGAAATTTGAAACCCAACAATCCCGAAGGATAAAAACATTTGAATTTGTTTTTGTGTTTTTTATACATAAGTGTTTTTTTTTTAAGTTAGTTCATAACTTGCATTGCACCAAAGTCTAGGGCACAAGGCCGAATACTTAACGAATCGTCCCAAGACAGGACGCCCGCTAAGCACTCTAGAAAGATGAGAGGAAGCCCCTCATTTCTCATTCCCCACGCTTAAGGCTCGTGCGCAATACACTTTATCTTTATTAAGTGTTTTCAAGAAGTTTTGAGATGAGAAGAGAGAAGACCCAAATGAAACTCTAAAGGGAAACTAAGAGTCCTAATGTTATCATGCATGGGTGACCTATGGTTAGTGAGGCTTAGGAGGGACAACTACCTAAAACCTAATGCTAATCCTACTCCAAGCTTAATCAAAAATTAAGTTGGACTAGGTAGCTCTAAAGGGAGAGAATCCAAGACTTAAACAAGTCTTGAGATTCATGGGAGAAAGAAAGTGAAAGAGAAGAATGAGAAAGAGAAGGATGAGATAAGAAACAAGATAGGGCAGCAAGCACATCATATCAAGTATATCCAACTTACATCAATAAACAAGTCTCAAAGATCATGCAAAGCATCTCAAGTAAGCATGCAAAGGTAATCATGAAAGAATGCAAGCATACTTATATGAAATGCACAATTAAGCACCAATGAACTTTATATCAAGATAAAATGAGAAAAATAAGATGAAAATGAAAGCAAGTCAGAATCAAGATCTTACCATCATCAACAATTCTCATGTGCAAGAGAAGATCAAAACATGAAACATTATGCACCAAAGAAAGTCCACAAAAGGAAGTCAAAGTACAAGCACTTCAAGCATACCCAAACATGATCCACAAATTGCAAAATTTGGTCATAAGGGACCTTAACCAGGGGTAAACATCATATCAAATACTCATGCAAAGAATCCAGAAGAAATTCAAACAATTAGGCATGGCAAAACAAAAAGGGTTAAGAGATGTCAAGAGATGATCATGCATAATTCACTTAAGCACAAATAATCAAACATATATCAAATGATATTCAAAAATTGTGGAATTAAAACCCAAGTGACCTAAGTCAGAAGCTAGAAACATACCAAAAGATCACACAAAAATTCACAGGTTAAGTACCTCAAACAATGCTTCAAAGTTGCATAAGAACAAAGAAGAACAATGCACAAATAGAGGGACTAAAATGCAATATGAAATGAGTTTTAAAATATGAGAAAAAAAATTTTAGGAACCTAAAGTGTCCTCTGAAGTATGCAAAAAGAATGGGATGCAAACTATGTACCAATGATGAGAAATAAAATCAACAAGATCAAGTGTGCACAAGTGAAGAAATTCACGAAGAAATTCATCAAACAATTAATTCAGGTGCGAAAAATAGAAGAAAAATGTAAAATAAAATTTTATAGAATTTTATAAAATCTTAAATATGATCCATGAATTTTTTCATAATTTTCTGATGCATTAAACTAATTTTAAAAATTAAAATGCAAAATGTATCAATCAAATAAAATGAAAATAAGCAGAGGGGTGCCACAAGCAAGAAAATCATGTTAAAAACTGGGCTGGATCAAAGGAGGGGGGTGTGAATAGAAAGAAGCCCAAAGCGGTTCCTACCATAGGCTCTGAGTCAACAATATTGACTCAATCAATGCCACGGGAATGATCCAAAGATCCACACGTAGTCAATAATCCAAAAGTACACATGATTAAAGACTCAGATCTGTGCACACACGTTAACAATGATGAGCAAGCAAGCATGATGATTAACCTGGCCTCCATAGGAAGTCACATGAACAACACATGTTTTTTTTAATGCGTTGGTAAAATCAACACCATCAGATCCAATCAACGTGTACAAATGAGTCAACAAATCACAAAATCAAGCAAGATGAGTGGTCAGATATGTGTGTGCATAATAACAACCATGGAATATACACACACGATCAATAAAACACGTGAGGATTTTAAATGATTTGGCTGAACGTGAACCATCAGATCTGGACCACCAACGGTCCAGATTTCATCTTCTTCCTTTAAACCTTCACCGGCCTGAAACATGACCAGACGCCAGAGCCCTAGCTCCAGTCGTCTTCTCCGGCGACCTCAACATCAAAATTTCTCAGAAATTCATAACTCCAGCACCATTCAACTCAGAATTCAACAAGGATCATGAATATCACACTCAAATCAACAGATCATGCATAGATTAAACAAATCGAAGACAAAAAGTTTGAACTCAAAAACTTCAGATCCACGATTCAGCCATAATACACGTCCAAAATCAAAACAAATCACATCAGGATGATCAGCAAAGCATGAGGAACATTATGCACACAAGAAAATCAAGTTATAAGATCATGAAATTCACACTAACGTGAAACTTGAAACAAGCAAAATACTCCTAGAAACCCAATGTAAGAGTGCAGATCTTCCTCTTTTGAGCTCTATTTGCAAAATAAATGCAAATAGAAGCTTGAATCAAGATGGATCTTGAGATTTGATGATGACCAACTCTAACTCGAATCTGGTGAAAACCTCACTCTAAGCTTGAATCAATGGTGGATTCTTACTCTATTCTCTTCACTGATCAAGAATATGCAAAGAATTCTCAAGGAAACCTTGTGAGGAGAGAGTTTCGAAGGAGAGAAAGTTTGAGTGAAAATTTGAAATCTGAGCAAATGCGGGTGCATGAGGTGTGAATGAACGTGTGAATCTTCTTATATAGACTTGGTTAGCCCTCTGATCATGATTAAAGCTTTGTTAAACCCTTGATTAAGGCTATTGAAAGTGTTTTGCAAAATTGCAAGTTGTGATGTACACACTTAATCACACGTGCCAAGGTCATGGTAAAAGCATGATTCATTCACATTTCTTCTGCTGATCACAAATAGAATGGACTTGGGCTTTGTAATGACTTGATTTATGAGATAAGATCCATCTTGCCATTTTGCACATTGTGAAAAAAGTGGGGTATATGGCATGAAATGAATTGATCAAAGGCCAAATCTGGTCCTCATGGAGTGTACTTGAATATGGAAATGTGACTTGAGTCATTAGAAACAATTACAAGTCATTTTGAACCAAAATGCAAAAGGTGGAAAAATGGATACATGTGAAAACCCTACAAAGCACCTTGCCTTCTTTTGATCATAACTTGAGTTTCACAAATGGTATGAAGATAATCTAGTGCTTTTTGGAAAAGGGAGAGAGAGATCTTCAACTTTCATATTTGAGGAAAATTCATTTGAAGCTTCTTTGATGATGAAAAGTCAAGTTGAAGATGGTTTCAAAAGTTGCCAAAAATGGAAGTTTCACATTATAGATCATTTTCCAAAAATAGTAACTTTTGCACAAACTATTGACTCTTGATGAATGGTATGAATCCTAGCCTTTGAGGACCATATGACGGCATAAGACCTTAAAAATCATGAAGAGGACCTCAAAATTCCATGGTTGACTTTCCTCCTTACAGTTGACTTTTCTTGGTTCACAAGCAACTGATCCACTGAACATCTTCCACAATGAACCACTAGCCAAGCCTTCATCTATGAGTGTTTGTGAGCCTATGGAACCCATGAGAGCATGCTTGAATCCACAAAGTTTTCTCAAGAAGCTCTTTGAACCCAAGAACCCTAATTTGGTCCCTCTGGTTAGGAGGGAAAGATTCACATGAAATCCTTTGCCATTCTTGATCTTATGAAGATATGATGACCTCCACAAAACACCTTGAGGCTTGATACTCCTTTGAGATGAACCAAGTACCTTGATCCCATGCTAAGAACCAATGCTATGCACAAATGCTAATGCAAGAAATGCAAAGAAATATAAGCCAGTTAGCTTCAAAACAAAAGGGCAAATTTTGGGGTGTTACATCTGCCCCTATTCAATCAACTTGGTCCTGAAGGTATGATAGCAACGGCTGTCATGCGTTCAAAGGATTCACGGAGATTGAATACCAAAAGAAACCTGAAATTTGCAATCCTCAAAGGAGGGACGACTCCACTGGGGAACAAGCAATAAATGTTGCACTGTCACAACACGGACGAGTGTTAGCTATGCTGGGGATAAACACGGACGGGTGTCAAGGAATCAAAGATATCAGATACGGACGGGTATTGAAAAGATACACAGATGGGTGTAAAAGGGTTCAATATGGACGGGTATCGAAAAATACATGGACGGGTGTAAAGAGGTTCAATACGGACGGGTATCGAAAAGATACACGGACGGGTGTAAAGAGGTTCAATACGGACGGGTATCGAAAAGATACACGGACGGGTGTAAATAGGTTCAATATGGACAGGTATCGAAAAGATACACGAACGGGTGTAAAGAGGTTCAATACGGATGGGTATCGAAAAAATACATGGACGGGTGTAAAGAGGTTCAATACGGACGGGTATCGAAAAGATACACGGACGGGTGTAAAGAGGTTCAATACGGACGGGTATCGAAAAGATACATGGACGGGTGTAAAGAGGTTTAATACGGACGGGTATCAAAAAGATACACAGACGGGTGTAAAGAGGTTCAATACAGACGGGTATCGAAAAGGTACACGGACAGGTGTAAGGAGGTTCAATACGGACGGGTATCGAAAAGATACACGGACGGGTGTCAAGGTAAAAACCTTGAAGGGATGAATCAAAAGACCACCTGGACGAAGGGGGTGAAAAGAGATCATGGGTTCATAATCCTGGAAAAACACTCTGCCGTGGGACTGTCAAATATTGCTTTGAATGACTAAACCCAACACTTGTGGAGTAAAGTCGAATGATATTTTCCTGAAATCCAGTTTTCCTGACGAAGGAAAACTCAAACCTGGCTTATGCTTCGGATGCATATGTTTGAATTTTTCCGTAATGCTCCACACGAAGTGGAAATGCTACGCATTTAGGAGGATGCCATGTAAAAATGCTTATGCAATGTAAAAAGACCGTCCCAGCGAAATAAATGCTGAGAACAGAAGCAGCTCCACTGAGGACGACAAACTACATTGTCATCAAACCAAAGAACATGTTGAGGAAAACTTCACCCTGCTGGGGAAGATCACAATCACCAATTCTGCTGGAGATGGATGAATCTCTAAGAGAAAACCCACTCAATCAGGGAGGAACTAAAAACTGAAGATGGAAACTCCTCCGCCGGGGATGACAAAATGTTTCAGAACCTGGATTCAAAACCTGCTGGGGATACTAACTGCCAACAAACTCTGCTTGGGGATAAACTGAAAGAAACTTTGAGGAAGATAGATTACCCCATGCTCAGTGGGGAAACACTATCTTTAATCAACGAGGACACTCCATCAGACTCTTGCAGGAGAGGCTGTAAAAATAACAACTTTTGGCTACCTGCTGAGGAAAGATGAGCCAAATCACAACTCTGGCTGGGGGTAAACCTCTTATATCCTGCTGAGGGGGACGATCCTCAACGACTCCGCTTGGGGAATTACCTCTTTATACTCTGTTGAGGAAGACGATCCTCGATACTCTGACTGGGGAGAGCAGCAAACTGCTGAGGATGATCAGACTTCAAAGTTGGGGAGCAAATCTACTGGAGAAGTACACCTGTCATTCTGCAAAACCAACATAAAGGTCTACGTGCAAAAATGATTACTTTGATTATCATCATAGTGACTGCCGTCTAAGCAATTGCCACTGTTTTCCAACTTGTTTCACAAAGCTCAACATTTTAGCATGTAATGTTTATCAAAAATATCGGACATTTTCACAAACAAAACAGGTAAAACAAAAAACAAAAGCTCTTTGACTGAAATGCAAACTTTATTGAATGATCAGCCTGTAAATAGGCATTTACATTTGGAAGCAATTCCTGAAAAGAGGTAATTGCGCAAAAAGTAAAAGAAAATACACATGTCGGCAATGTGGGGAACAAACATCCACCATGACTCGACTCAGCTATAACCCATATGACTTGTTTATCCGCAGATGCTTTGGCCTTTGAAAATGAATGACTAGACTGATTCCTTTCCTTCAAACTTTCCAAGTGTGAATAGTGATCACAGATCGAACACGGATAGTAGTCTTTGCTTTTAAATCCCTAACTTTTGCCTGGATCGCCCTTTTCGGGTTTTCAATCCACCGGGATACCCATTTTCGCCATCCATAGTTGAGAGTAATAAGGCTCCACCAGAGAAAACCTGTCTTACTACATATGGCCCTTCGTAATTCGGAGTCCACTTGCCCCTGTGATCTGTTTGAGGAGGAGTGATCCTTTTCAGGACTAATTCACCAGTTTGGAAACACCGAGGACGCACTTTCTGATCAAATGCTTTTTTCATCCTGCTTTGATACAACCGGCCATGCGCAATGGCTTTCAATCTCTTCTCTTCAATGAGGTTCAGTTCATTCAGCCGGGAACGCACCCACTCAGCTTCATCAAGCTTCACGTCTGTCAGAATTCTCAAAGAAGGAATCTCAACTTCTAATGGAAGAACTGCTTCCATACCATACACCAGTGAGAAAGGGGTTGCCCCAGTTGATGTGCGTACCAAAGTACGATATCCATGCAAAGCGTAAGGAAACATCTCATGCCAGTCCTTGTATGTCACTACCATCTTCTGCACAATCTTCTTTATGTTCTTATTAGCCGCTTCAACAGCCCCATTCATCTTCGGGCGATAGGGAGAAGAATTGTGATGTTCAATCTTAAAGCTCTGGCATAGCTCCTTCATCATCTTATTATTTAAATTTGAACCATTGTCAGTAATGATCCTCTCCGGGACTCCATACCGGCAGATGATGTCCTTCTTAATAAACCGGGCTACCACTTGTCTGGTGACGTTGGCATACGATGCTGCTTCCACCCACTTCGTGAAATAATCAATAGCCACCAGGATAAAACGATGTCCATTCGAAGCAGTCGGCTCGATCTTCCCAATCATGTCAATGCCGCACATGGCAAAAGGCCAAGGTGACGACAAAATATTTCGAGGAGTAGGCGGTACGTGCACCTTATCAGCATAAATCTGGCCTTTATGACATTTCCGGGCGTATTTAAAACAATCAGACTCCATAGTCATCCAATAATACCCCGCTCTTAACAATTTTCTTGCCATGGCATGCCCATTGGCATGAGTACCAAAGGAACCTTCGTGAACTTCTTCCATTAACAGGCCTGCCTCGTGTTCATCAACACAACGTAGCAAGACCATGTCAAAGTTTCTCTTGTATAACACATCGCCTTTGTTCAAAAAGAAGTTTCCTGATAACCTCCTCAATGTCTTTTTATCCTTGGAAAATGCCCCAGCTGGGTATTCCTGACTCTTCAAAAAGACTTTGATATCATGATACCAAGGCTTGCCATCTGATACACCTTCAACCGCAAATACAAAAGCAGGTTTGTCCAAGCGCATGATTCTGATTGAAGGAGTTTCATTCCAACGATTCACTTGATACATCGATGACAACATTTCCAACGCATCAGCCATCTGATTCTCTATCCGGGGAATGTGATGGAAGTCCACTGTGTTAAAGAAAGGTAACAACCTTCTGGCATAGTTGTTATACGGAACAAGATTTGCTTGACGAGTCTCCCATTCACCTGTAATCTGATTAACCACCAACGTAGAATCACCAAAAACATCGAGGTTCTTGATTCTCAAATCAATCGCTTCTTTTAACCCCATGATGCATGCTTCGTATTCTGCCTCATTGTTGGTGCATACGAACGCCAATCGGGCAGTGAAGGGTATATGAGAGCCCTTTGGAGTCGTAATGATTGCCCCGATTCCGTTACCATATGAATTGACAGCTCCATCAAAAACTAACTTCCACTGAGATCCAATCTCAGGTCCTTCATCAGGAAAAGGCTCTTCACAATCCTTCATCTTCAGATACATGATATGCTCATCCGGAAATTCAAACTTCATCGGTTGATAATCCTCAATTGGCTGTTCGGCAAGATATTCTAACAAAACACTTCCCTTAATGGCCTTTTGGGAAACATACTGAATATCGTATTCCGTCAGAACCATCTGCCAACGGGCTATTCTACCAGAAAGTGCTTGCTTCTCAAACACATACTTGATCGGATCAATCTTTGAAATCAAGAGGGTTGTGTGGTTTAACATATATTTCCTCAAACGCTTAGCAGGCCAAGCGAGTGCACAACATGTTTTCTCCAGCATCGAGTACCTTAACTCGCAATCAGTAAACTTTTTACTCAAGTAGTAGATGGCGTGCTCCTTTCTACCTGACTCATCTTGTTGACCGAGCACACAACCCATTGAATTCTCAAGAACCGTGAGATACATAATCAAAGGTCGTCCTGGCACTGGTGGGATAAGGACCGGAGGTTCCTGCAAATATTCTTTAATCTTTTCAAACGCCTTTTGACAATTTTCATTCCACCTGACCGCTTGATCTTTTCTTAGCAACTTGAAGATTGGTTCACACGTGGCTGTGAGATGCGAGATGAACCTAGCAATGTAGTTTAATCTCCCCAAGAAACCACGAACCTCTTTTTCTGTTCTCGGCACAGGCATTTCTTCTATGGCTTTTACCTTTGCAGGATCAACCTCGATACCTTTTTCACTAACAATAAACCCCAGCAATTTTCCTGATCTCACCCCAAAGGTGCATTTGTTTGGATTCAACCTCAGTCTGAATTTTCTCAATCTTTCAAATAGCTTCTGAAGATTCACCAGATGTTCTTCCTCCGTCTGTGACTTCGCGATCATGTCATCAACATAGACCTCAATCTCTTTGTGAATCATATCATGAAAGAGAGTCACCATCGCCCGCTGATAGGTTGCCCCTGCATTTTTCAATCCAAAGGGCATCACTTTGTAGCAGAATATTCCCCACGGTGTTATGAACATTGTTTTCTCCATGTCCTCTGGGGCCATCTTGATTTGGTTATACCCAAAAAAAGCCATCCATGAAGGAAAACACCGAATACTGAGCAGTATTGTCAACTAACACGTCAATGTGAGGGAGCGGGAAATCGTCCTCTGGGCTTGCTCTGTTCAAATCCCTGTAATCAACACATATCCTAACCTTCCCATCCTTCTTAGGTACAGGCACGATGTTATCAACCCATGGAGGATAATTTGTTACGGCAAGAAAAATGGCATCTAGCTATTTCTGAACCTCTTCCTTGATTTTGACAGACATCTCCGGTTTAGTTCTTCTCAACTTTTGTTTGACCGGAGCACAACCTTCTTTAAGTGGTAGTCAGTGTACAACAATATCAGTATCGAGCCCAGGCATGTCTTGGTAAGACCAGGCAAAGATGTCCACATACTCACGGAGCATTTCAATCAATCTTCCCTTGACACTGTCTTCCAATGCAGCCTCTATCCTTAATTCCTTTCTGGCGTCCTCGGTTCCCAGATTCACAATCTCAATTTCCTCCTGATGAGGTAGGATGACCTTCTCCTCTTGCTTTAACAATCTGGCCAACTCTTCGGGCAGTTCACAATCTTCGTCGGTCTCTTCTTCAGCCTAATAGATTGGATTGTCAAAGTCATACCGAGCTATAGCTGAGTCATGATCGGTGTCATCTGAACAAAGAGACCTGCATGATTGATGAGGTATGTTTTATTATGTATGCAACAAAAGAAACACATTGCCATTTTGATGTGGGTTTTTAATGCATAAAAATAAAACAGAAAGACAGAGATCAAAATATTTGAGTGTGAAAAGTCCTTTATTGATGATAAAGCAAAACATGCAACAGTTAAAAGCCCTACAAATAAAATCACTACGTCTTGGGAAGAACGCAGGATTGACATAGCAGGAAAACAGAACAATTACTCGAAGCTAGTCACTTGAATGACTTTTTTAGAAGACCAGTTGCACAGACTTTCTCCTGGGATGCAAGAGCGGATCCAGTTATCCATATCACAATCATTGTCCCCTTCTCCCTCAATGGCATTAACTGTCGAAGAAAACACCGACACTGGTGAAATGAACTGGGCCATAGAATTTGGGAGGATCCCTGGCTCTCCTAGGTGGCTTGTATCCCAATCCATAGGTATTCCCTTTTGGCTAAACTTTAATCACTTGGCCCCACTTCTGTGAGCTACCAGCTTCGACTATAGCCTTGGCGTCTTTAAACGAAGACATAGAAACCTCAGGTTGATCTGCCATTGCAGGCTGCTCTGTGGTCTCGGACTGATCCTCAAACTGAATAACCTCTTCAGACACCTTCACTTTTTCAAACCCCTGACACATCGTCTCATGGATTTCACCATCCACTTCTACGTATTTAAAGGTTGACAGCTGACTAATCATTATGTCCTCCTCTCCGCACACTGTCACCACGTGACCATCTACCATGTATTTCAGCTTTTGATGCAAAGTGGAGGTTACAGCGCCTGCACCATGGATCCAAGGACGACCCAACAGACAGCTGTATGCTGGCTGAATATCCATTATATAAAATGTTGCATCAAAGATTTTCGGCCCAACCTTGATCGGAAGCACAATCTCACCAAAGACAGATCTCTTCGAGCCATCAAAAGCTCGCACCACCAAGTCGCTTGGTGTACAAATAAGTCCCCTGGTATCTAACAACATTAATGCTTTCTTTGGCAATACATTCAACGATGATCCAGTATCAACCAACACATGTGACATCAGTGAACCACGACACTCAATCAAAATATGCAGGGCATTGTTATGATTCCTCCCAGCGGGAGTTAAATCAAGATCCGTAAAGCCCAAGCTATTACCCGCATTCACGTGCGCTACAACCCCTTTAAGTTGATTAACAGAAATATCTTGAGGAACATAGGCCACATTCAAGACCTTCAGAAGCGCATTTCTGTGAGCTTCAGAACATAACAGCAAAGACAGAATGGAAATCTTCGACGGGGTTTGATGTAGTTAGTCCACGATCTTGTAATCACTCTTTCGGATGAGCCTCATAAACTCCTCTACATTTTCAGAAAAAGCATCATCAACCGACTTTACTGTAGAATCAATAATCACTGGAGGCTGCACAGAACCATCAGCTACCTGTTTTCCCCTATCTTGCCTAGAAGTCCTGGGTTGATCATTAACAGGAGTAAGCACTCTACCACTTCTCGTTATAGCATCAGCTTCAACCTTAACCTCAGGACTAGAACTCACTGATGAAGTTGCCATTAATTCTTACTTTTGCCCATTGACAAACACCTCTGCGCCATAATTCCAGGGAATAGCCTTAGTACTTTCATACGGAATGGGTCCAACCCTTGTGATAATAACTGGTGGTGGTCTTGCCGGACCTGAAATAGCAATAGTCTTGAAAGGAATGGTGATGGTAGCAACCTTCTCACTGACGACTTCTTCTTGTTGATTACACCGATCAAACTATAAACAACCCTCATTAATCATATTCTGGATACCCATCTTCAACGAATCACAACCATTATCCTTCGTCAAACAATCTGAACAGTTCTCATCATAACTCGGATAGACGCCACCCTTTAGTAACCTATTTTTAACCACAGCCAGCGGAGTCTTCAACTCCTCAACATCCATGATAAAATTCAAAGCTTCACATTCCTCAATTATCGCATTCACCCTCGGCCCATTGTGATCAGGCATCGGGTTTTGAATAACATTGGGCCCATCATTCGAGAAATTGATAGCCTTGGAGTCTACAAGGTCTTGCGCCTTGTGATGAAACGCCCTACATTTCTCCACAGTATGCCACGGAGCACTAGAGTGAAAATCGCAGTGTGCGTTAGCATCGTAGCCTCGTGGGAGTTCCCATGTTGGTGGAGCCAGGGTACGGAGCTCAACTAGACGCAACTGCAGCAAATGTTGCAACAACTGTGCATACGACATCGGTGGTTGCTCAAAATGCCTCTCTGTATTTCTTTGTCTATTCTGATACTGGCCCTGCTTCCTGTTCTGATTAGCATTATTCCTTTGTTGCTGTGGTGGAGGTAATGTTGCTGGGATAGTTACCGATGCTACTTGTTGATTATTGTTCTGGCGCTGTTTCCCTTTTCCCTTGTAAGATGATACAACATTGGCCTCTCCTTTCTTCTTATAACCATCAAATGGCTTCTTTCCATGCCCGGAGGACGATCTGTCACCACTAGAAACTTTTCCAGCCTTAATTCCAACCTCTACCTTCTGTCCGATCGCAATCACATCTGCAAACTTGCCTAGTGAACAAGGCAATAGCTTTTCATAATAGTGCTTAGGCAGTGTGTCCATAAACATATCCAACATCTCCTTCTCCAGCATTGGTGGCTGTACCCTAACCGCCAATTCACGCCACCTTTGCGCGTATTCTTTGAAACTTCCATCATTTTTCTGGGACATGCTCAACAGCTGAGTTCTGTTGGGAGCCATGTCTGTGTTGTATTGGTAATGCTTGATAAAAGCTGCAGCTAACTCTCTCCAAGTACGAACATCTCTACTTTCCAGCGCCATATACCATTCCAAAGACGCGCCGGACAGGCTGTCTTGGAAAAAGTGCATCATTAGCTTTTCGTCCTTGGCATGGGCAGCCATCTTCCTGGTATACGCCTTTACATGAGTTCTCAGGCAGGTAGAACCATTATACTTCTCCAATGTAGGAATCTGAATCTTGTGCGGAGTGACAATATCAGGGACCAACCCTAGGTCGTCCAAATCTATTCCCAGATCATCCTGCTTCACAACCCCTTTCAGTTGCGCCTCGATTAAACGGATCCTCTCATCACTGACCACAGGAGGGCCAGTATCCAAGCTTCTGACTGACAAAACATCATCCTGTTGATCATCAAAACAATGGCCATGGATAGCTCGAATAGTGCTTCCTTCTCCAACCACTGAAGGAATCCCACCCTGTCCACCAGCACCAGGGATAGGAATGTTGGTACCAGCACCACCTCCGTCCGAAGGAATAACACGATTAAGAAGACCACCGTGTAAGATACCATTTTCATCAACCTGCACCACCAAAGGCTGAACTAGAGTTCTGAATTCATTCTGGCTCTGCACCACACCTTGCATCATCTCCATGAATTGATTGATGTGAGCTTGCATAGCTGTCATGTCTTCCTGAACTTTGTCCATCACTCTGCTTTAATTAAGCCTGGTAGAATACCGATGAGCTGGTTGATCAATCCTGACTGTCAAAAAGAGAGAGCATAAGAAATCCAGAGAATCCGAGATAACCTGTTATGCAAAATGAGATGATTATGCAAATGCAAATGCAAACATGTATGAACATTATCAAGGAGATCTATCCCTTGATTCCAGTTTTAACAACAGAAGAGAACTGAATTCCTGATCAATAAAGAGAATAAGCATTTGTTACAACACAAGTCTGAATAAGCATAAACAAAGACCCCGACCAACAAGCCTAGCGGTGATCCCGGAAATACAAAGAAAACAACAGCAAGGAAACTAAGGCATGTCATCAAGACTCAGCCGTGCTAGAATTCCCCATTCGTCATTCTTTTTGCACCAATTCTGCACTTCCTTGAGAAGCTTCTTGGTATTAGGATGCTCTGGTCTCTGAATCAACTCCTGAATCAAAAGATCCCTCCTGTGCAAGATCCATGTTAAATAACGACTATGCAATTCCCAATCATCTTCTCCAGAAGCTCCACCTGAACTTGGACCTTTGCTTCTGGCTCTTTTCACTTCGGCTTGGATCTTCAGTTGTTCCATATCTGCCATGGTTTCCTTGAGCTTTTCCTCAATTGCTCTCCTCTCAAAGATCCCTGATAAAATCTCCTTATCCTTTTTCCGAAGCTTTGTCTTCAAACCTTCAATCTGCTCCAGATACTTGTCCTCTTTCAACCTGTTGGCAGTAATTGCTGTATTCCGACGGTCACGGAACCTGTGAATTCTTGACATAACATAAGCCAACTCTTTCTTTTTGGACGAAAGGACCTTGCTAACACTTTTCAACGCTTGAGCCACTTTTTCTCTGGCTGTGGCTTCTTTAGACAATTCTTTCTCCTTCACAGCCAAAAGTTCTGATTTCAACCTGGCAACATGGATAGCTTCGCCTTTTTCGTGCTTCAACTGACCAACCTCTCTGCCCAGCTCACGATTCTCCTCTCGGAGTTTCTCCTTCTCAGCCCATAACTTATCATACTTCTCTATATCAACAGTCGTGGGAGCCTCGATCATCAAAGGATTCGAAGGTGGTTCCACCGGGAAGGGAAGAAGCTCCTCTTCTGCTCTTTTCTTAATCCACTCTTCATAGGAAGGAAAAGCCCGGTTATTACATTTCCTTAATGAATTTTTTCCCTTCTTGGTCACCTGCTTCCAAGCATTCACAATCTTCCTTATCATCTCTTGATCCCCAGTACCATTGAAGAATAAGGACTCTCTGATATTTCGTTCTTCAGGTGGACCTCTCAAAGGATAACCAAACTGTCTGATAACAAGGGAAGGATTATAGTTAATTCCACCTTTTCTCCCTATCAAGGGTACATTAGGGAATTCTCCGCACTTGCAAATAATCTCCATCCCTAGCAAGTCATGGTTGAACCAAACAATGTTGTCAGCAGTCAAGCCCATTAACCTCTTTGACCACTTCAGAGAATCTCTCGTGTCAACGAAAGCGCCAGCTTCGGGGAGATGACTCAGAAACCAAGTAGATAAGAGTGGTGCACAGCAACTCACAGTTTTTCCATGCCTATTTTCATTCTTGTAGTGGACTGAGTGATACACATCACCTAGCAAGGTAGGTATAGGATTCTTTGAAATAAAGATTCTGACAGCATGCATATCCACCAGATCAGGAACATTGGGAAACAGGACAATCCCATAGATGCACATAGCCAGAATAGCTTGGAAAGCAGTCCAATTCCTCTCCTTAACATGTACGCAAGCTTGATCAAACAAGAACTTCAATAAGAAACCCTTAGCTCCTTGTTTCTCCACAATATTACTGCTCAGAGCGGATTCACCAATATGAAGAGCAATGGCCATTTCTTCTATCCAGGGGCGTTCCTCAGAAAAGAATACTATGTCATGCCTGATGGGGATTCCCAAAATAAATGAGAACTCCTCCAACGTTGGAGCCAAGATATAGTCTGGGAAAGTGAAGCAACGCAAAGATGGATCATAGAACTGAAGAAGTGTATGAATGGCATCCTTCTCATACTTGGAGATACTGTAGACAAACTTCAGAAATCTCCCATACTCTCCACCGAACTCTGTACGAACTCCGGGACCAGCCATACTAATCAGCTTGTGAATCAATGTCAAGGTCGGGTCTGGGAATGAATAAGCTACAGTCTTCTTTCTCTGGATATCCATGTTAAGGCAACCTCAGAAAACCGGAATCAAGAGTAAGATGCAAGCCCTGAAAAATGTCAAACATGTTAGAATGCAAGAAAAATGATATGCACATGCAAGCATGGGATCAAGGCATCACTGCTGGATGTGTTGTGCTATTAACTGAACGAGAACCACAACCCAGAAAACCAGAATTCTAGAATACCGAACCACTGAGATAACCAGAAACCCAGATAATCAAACACTGATGAGAAATCCAGAAAATCGGGTAGGTTGAAGGTTTTGGTTTCCTGCAAGCCTGTAAACACCCATCCCATCTCTCATGAGGGTTCTAGAAAATCGAGGATCTTCAATATCACGGGCTCTCAGGTCGAGAAATGATGATACGTTCACCATTTCTGGTTTGGCATCATCATCAATCGAGGAGGCCTCAACTGATTCCCCTCAAAAATAAGGTCATCCTATGCGATTTCCCAGCATTGGGTCCTCGGATCGACAAGTGTAATGGGTTTGCCATTTCTGGTCTGCCATTATCACATGTCGGGAGGAGAGGCGTTGCTGAGTCCTCAGAGAAACGGTCACCAGAGTCGACAACTCTCTAGATCAACACCCTGAAATGCGCAAGACACACACGTCAGAATGCGTCCCAAGATAGCCTCGTCTGGTTGTGAATTTCATGAACACACAAACGTACCAAGATGGCACGTAGGTCCCACTACTCTCCACTCTAGTCCTAGGGTGTACTCAAGTCTGGGTATTGGGCTTATCTCTCAGAATAACCCAACCTGCCAAACAGAAACCAGCCAGCACAACACAGCAATATCCAGTATGACAGTAATAAAATGAAATGCAATGCAATAAAAGCTGTAAAACAGTAATATACAACATAATAAAGCACAACAAATAAACACCCAACGAAAAAAACAAACAAGCGCTAGAATTGACTCGCTAAAGGGGACGGACTAGCAAGAGGTCAACCAGAGGTCCCCAGCAGAGTCGCCAGTTATCGCTCCCGAAAGATTCGCATCCAACGGTATAAACGCGAGAGTGGCGCAGAAAACACAGAGTCGCCAGCAATGTGTATTTATCCCCGGAGAGGGAAAGGAAATACTGCATAAACCTGAAGAGAAAGGGGGAAAGACATGGTCATCGCAACCATAGTCCAGGTTCGGGAGTCGGTTATGCGAGGGGAAGGTGTTAGCACCCCACGCTTCCATCGTACTCGATGGGATCCACGCTTGTTGTCTAAACAGAGGGTGAGCTGTCCTACTATCTATGGCTGTGCAAAAGAAAACGGGGATGGGGGTGACTAAGACGGACTCGGTAGGACATATTCGATGCCCTAGGCCTACGTACTCCCTTAGTGCAATGGGAAAGTCAGAGTCAACGTAGTTCGGACGGGAACTATGGGGGAAGGTTGCTCGCCAAGACAATCGCTGTCTTGTGCCTACATATCCTCAATCGGACGAGAGAGAGGAATCAGAGCTAATGTAGTTCGTGGGTACGATCACGGATGGGTAAGTGTTTTTTACGTGAGCGACGAGCTCTTTTCTGAAAATGAAATTTGAAACCCAACAATCCCGAAGGATAAAAAGATTTGAATTTGTTTTTGTGTTTTTTAGACAGAAGTGTTTTTTTTTTAAGTTAGTTCATAACTTGCATTGCACCAAAGTCTAGGGCACAGGGACGAATACTTAACGAATCGTCCCAAGACAGGACGCCCGCTAAGTACTCTAGAAAGATGAGAGGAAGCCCCTCATTTCTCATTCCCCACGCTTAAGGCTCGTGCGCAATACACTTTATCTTTATTAAGTGTTTTCAAGAAGTTTTGAGATGAGAAGAGAGAAGACCCAAAGGAAACTCTAAAGGGAAACTAAGAGTCCTAATGTTATCATGCATGGGTGACCTATGGTTAGTGAGGCTTAGGAGGGACAACTACCTAAAACCTAATGCTAATCCTACTCCAAGCTTAATCAAAAATTAAGTTGGACTAGGTAGCTCTAAAGGGAGAGAATCCAAGACTTAAACAAGTCTTGAGATTCATGGGAGAAAGAGAGTGAAAGAGAAGAATGAGAAAGAGAAGGATGAGATAAGAAACAAGATAGGGCAGCAAGCACATCATATCAAGTATATCCAACTTACATCAATAGACAAGTCTCAAAGATCATGTAAAACATCTCAAGTAAGCATGCAAAGGTAATCATGAAAGAATGCAAGCATACTTATATGAAATGCACAATTAAGCACCAATGAACTTCATATCAAGATTAAATGAGAAAAATAAGATGAAGATGAAAGCAAGTCAGAATCAAGATCATACCATCATCAACAATTCTCATGTGCAAGAGAAGATCAAAACATGAAACATTATGCACCAAAGAAAGTCCACAAAAGGAAGTCAAAGTACAAGCACTTAAAGCATTCCCAAACATGATCCACAAATTGCAAAATTTGGTCATAAGGGACCTTAACCAGGGTTAAACATCATATCAAATACTCATGCAAAGAATCCAGAAGAAATTCAAACAATTAGGCATGGCAAAACAATTAGGGTTAAGAGATGTCAAGAGATGATCATGCATAATTCACTTAAGCACAAATAATCAAACATATATCAAATGACATTAAAAAATTGTGGAATTAAAACCCAAGTGACCTAAGTCAGAAGCTAGCAACATGCCAAAAGATCACGCAAAAATTCACAGGTTAAGTATCCTAAACAATGCTTCAAAGTTGCATAAGAACAAAGAAGAACAATGCACAAATAGAGGGACTAAAATGCAATATTAAATGAGTTTAAAAATATGAGAAAAATGTTTTTAGGAACCTCAAAGTGTCCTCTGAAGTATGCAAAAAGAATAGGATGCAAACTATGTACCAATGATGAGAAATAAAATCAACAAGAACAAGTGTGCACAAGTGAAGAAATTCACAAAGAAATTCATCTAACAATTAATTCAGGTGCGAAAAATAGAAGAAAAATGGAAAATAAAATTTGACAAAATTTTATAAAATCCTAAAGATGATCCATGAATTTTTTCATAATTTTCTGATTCATTAAACTAATTTTAAAAATTAAAATGCAAAATGTATCAATCAAATAAAATGAAAATAAGCAGAGGGGTGCCACAAGCAAGAAAATCATGTTAAAAACTGGGCTGGACCAAAGGAGGGGGGTGTGAATAGAAAGAAGCCCAAAGCGCTTCCTACCATAGGCTCTGAGTCAACAATATTGGCTCAATCATTGCCACAGGATTGATCCAAAGATCCACACGTAGTCAATAATCCAAAAGTACACATGATTAAAGGCTCAGATCTATGCACACACGTTAACAATGATGAGCAAGCAAGCATGATGATTAACCTGGCCTCCATAGAAAGTCACGTGAATAACACATGTTTTTTAATGCGTTGGCAAAATCAACACAATCAGATCCAATCAACGTGTACAAATGAGTCAACAAATCACAAAATCAAGCAAGATGAGTGGTCAGATATGTGTGTGCATAATAACAACCATGGAATATACACACACAATCAATAAAACACGTGAGGATTTTAAATGATTTGGCTGAACGTGAACCATCAGATCTGGACCACCAACAGTCCAGATTTCATCTTCTTCCTTTAAACCTTCACCGGCCTGAAACATGACCAGACGCCGGAGCCATAGCTCCGGTCGTCTTCTTCGGCGACCTCAACATCAAAATTTCTTAGAAATTCACAACTCCACCACCATTCAACTCAGAATTCAACAAGGATCATGAATATCACACTCAAATCAACATATCATGCATAGATTAAACAAATCGAAGACAAAAAGTTTGAACTCAAAAACTTCAGATCCACGATTCAGCCATAATACACGTCCAAAATCAAAACAAATCACATCAGGATGATCAGCAAAGCATGAGGAACGTTATGCACACAAGAAAATCAAGTTATAAGATCATGAAATTCACACTAACCTGAAACTTGAAACAAGCAAAATACTCCTAGAAACCCAGTGTAAGAGTGCAGATCTTCCTCTTTTGAGCTCTATTTGCGAAATAAATGCAAATAGAAGCTTGAATCAGGCTGGATCTTGAGATTTGATGATGAGCAACTCAAACTCGAATCTGGTGAAACCTCACTCTAACCTTGAATCAATGGTGGATTCTTACTCTATTCTCTTCACTGATCAAGAATATGCAAAGAATTCTCAAGGAAACCTTGTGAGGAGAGAGTTTCGAAGGAGAGAAAGTTTGAGTGAAAATTTGAAATCTGGGTAAATGAGAGTGCATGAGGTGTGAATGAACGTGTGAATCTTCTTATATAGACTTGGTTAGCCCTCTGATCATGATTAAAGCTTTGTTAAACCCTTGATTAAGGCTATTGAAAGTGTTTTGCAAGATTGCAAGTTGTGATGTACACACTTAATCACACGTGCCAAGTTCATAGTAAAAGCATGATTCACTCACATTTCTTCTGCTGATCACAAATAGAATGGACTTGGGCTTTGTAATGACTTGATTTATGAGATATGATCCATCTTGCCATTTTGCACATTGTGAAAAAAGTGAGGTATATGGCATGAAATGAATTGATTCAAAGGCCAAATCTGGTCCTCATGGAGTGTACTTGAATATGGCAATGTGACTTGAGTCATTAGAAACAATTACAAGTCATTTTGAACCAAAATGCAAAAGGTGGAAAAATGGATACATGTGAAAACCCTAAAAAGCACCTTGCCTTCTTTTGATCATAACTTGAGTTTCACAAATGGTATTAAGATAATCTAGTACTTTTTGGAAAGGGGAGAGAGAGATCTTCAACTTTCATGTTTGAGGAAAATTCATTTGAAGCTTCTTTGATGATAAAAAGTCAAGTTGAAGATGGTTTGAAAAGTTGCCAAAAATGGAAGTTTCACATTATAGAACATTTTCCAAAAATAGTAACTTTTGCACAAACTCTTGACTCTTGATGAATGGTATGAATCCTAGCCTTTGAGGACCATATGAGGGCATAAGACCTTAAAAATCATGAAGAGGACCTCAAAATTCCATGGTTGACTTTCCTCCTTACAGTTGACTTTTCTTGGTTCACAAGCAACTGATTCACTGAACATCTTCCACAATGAACCACTAACCAAGCCTTCCTCTATGAGTGTTTGTGAGCCTATGGAACCCATGAGAGCATGCTTGAATCCACAAAGTTTTCTCAAGAAGCTCTTTGAACCCAAGAACCCTAATTTGGTCCCTCTGGTTAAGAGGGAAAGATTCACTTGAAATCCTTTGCCATTCTTGATCTTATGAAGATATGATGACCTCCACAAAACACCTTGAGGCTTCAGACTCCTTTGAGATGAACCAAGTACCTTGATCCCATGCTAAGAACCAATGCTATGCACAAATGCTAATGCAAGAAATGCAAAGAAACATAAGCCAGTTAGCTTCAAAACAAAAGGGCAAATTTTGGGGTGTTACAGTAAGGTTCTAGTGTAAGACCTAAACAAAACCAGAATTAGAAAGATACTCATCCTCTTCAACCTCTCTTCTATGCATACACACAATCAAGCTACAAATAATCATTTTTTGATTGGGTGACCATCTAGATTAGGGTTGATAACGTCCAATTAGATTGGTGTACCGAGAATATTGGGTTGAGTTCTTTGTGTGTTTCAAATAAGAAAACTATGTTGGAGTTTTCCTTCAAGATCATCGAGGGTTTGAAGGTTTTAGACAAGATTACACAAATACAAATCCGACTGAGTGAAGGCCTTGAAACAAGGTAGTTTCATTGTAAGGGAGTAGCGTGAGACAGTGGACTGTGTTCGTAAATCTTGGGTTCAAAAAGTGTGTGCTTAGAATTAATCTGACCGAGCAAAAACCTTAAGACGGGAGGTCTTGCAAGGTAGTAACAAGAACTAGTGGATTGAAGCAACATTGTTGAAGACTTGATCAGACTTTGATCTAGGGTTTTAGAGGTGGTAAAACCAACAACAAACCATAGGGTTTGTAAGGTTATAGTTCTTCATCTCTTGTATATAAATTGTTTACAAAGTTAGTCTAATTGTAGGTATCTCAATTCGAATTCAAATTGGGGGCAGATGTACCCATAGTGAGGCCGATTGGGGAAATGCATAAACAAATCTTTGCTCTCTCTCTCTCTCTCTCTCTCTCTCTCTCTCTCTCTCTCTCTCTCTATCTATCTATCTATCTATCTATCTATCTATCTATCTATCTATCTATCTCTATATCTCTTAATTTTTTGTATTTGCAAATGATCGAATTCAATGTGGTTTTGATCAATTCGTTTGGAAATCAAATTTTGACTACATTTTGAATTAAGGTTTGTTGATATAATCATAATCACTTTGATTGTGATTGGCTTTAACATCAACAAAACAAATTAAATTTCCAATCGTTATTGATTGCCCTTAAAGTGCTTGATAAATTGTCTTTGGTGCTATTAATTGATTTTTCATCATTAGAAATAAGCTTTACGTGTAGCTTAGCATTTGATTGGTTTGTGATTAATCGTTATTGAACAATTTGTATTCATTATCATTCAATTGTGTAACTTTACGCATATCCGAGTTTTTCGATAGTAGGTTTGGTTAGACGATTCGATTCAGGTTGTTTCCCCTGTGCCATAAAACCTTTGAAAACCATTTTTGCCAAAAGTATAAATTTTAAATTTGTGACTATTCACCCCCTCTAGATCGAAGCATATCGTCTAACAAGTGGTATCATGAGCTCCGGTTAATTCTGTGCTTAGGATTTACTTTTTAGAAGAATGGCTACCGAACCTAAGGGAACGTATAATAGAGCACCAATTTTCACTGGCGAGACTTATGGCTATTGGAAAACTTGTATGCATATTCATGTCAACTCCGTTGACAATGGTATATGGGACGCCATCAAAAATATTCTAAATGAAATAACCATGACCAATGATGAAGTTGTTTCATTACCCAAACCGGAAGCACAATGGGATGCTAATGATTGGAAATTGTAGTCACATGATTGGAAAGCGAAAAAATATTCTCATGTCCACTTTAGGTGTTGATGAGTATCATCACATTTCTCATTGTGAGACCACCAAAGCTAGGATCAAAAAATTAAATCAAAAATTTAATCTGTTTTGTATTGAGCATGGTGAAACCATTACAGCCATGCGAAAATGGTTCACACATTTTATCAATTGCTTAAATGCGCAAGGTAAGTCTATTTCCAATGAGATTGCTACTAAAAAAGTGTTGAGATGTTTAAGTATGGAATGGAAACCCAAGGTCACCACTATCAAAGAGGCAAATGATCTTAAAGTTCTTGATCTCATGACTTTGTTCAGTAAATTGGAAGAGCATGAGCAAGAACTCACTTGCTTAGAAAAATATGGAAAAGAGTATGAAAAGAAGGTGAATAAGGAGAAAGGCAAAGATAAGGAAGAAAGGAAGAAATCCACATCTCTAAAGACTTGTAGCTCAAAGTCCTCATATATTGATTAAAGTGATAATGAAAATGAAGATGACAGAAATTCCTATGATGAGGATATGAGGCCGTTTTTCAAAAGATACAAAAGGTATATAAAGAAGAATGAAGTTAGACACTCCAAAAAGAACATAGCCAAATTTAGAAGGTTAACAAACTCCTCAAAGGATGATAAGGATAGGAAGAGTAAGCTTAGATGATTTTGTTATCATTGTGGTGAAGTCAGTCACTATAGACCGAAATGTCCTATGAGGAAGAAAGACAAAAAAAAGAGTCATCACAAGAAATCTAGCAAGTCTAGAAGAGCTTATGTCGCTTGGGAGAGTGTAAGTGATTTCTCTAGTGATGAAAGCACAACTTAAAGTGTTGAATCGACTCGAATTTTCCTTATGGAAAATAGAAAGAAAAAGAAAAATATAAGTCTTTATAAGTTTGAATCTATTAATGATTTATCATATTCCCAATTACAAAAAGCCTTTGAAAATATTCATAGAGAGGCCTTAAGATCTTTTAACAAGTTAGCTTCGCATGAAAAATTCGTTTTAAATTTGGAAGCTAAAGTGTTAGAATCCGAAAGGAAGTTTGAAGCTATTAAGAAATATATGATAGATATTCAAAATGGCAAGAATGAGGGTATACAACCTCCTAGGTTTAGTTGTGAGCATTATCACAATAGACAAGAGGAGGTAAAAACTCTTCAAGTCAAATTGGATAATGCCTTACAAACTAAGATTGCATTTTCTATTGATCCTTCAAAGTTTGGAAAATCCTTGAATCATGTGAATAAAAAAGCATAAATATGTTCATAAGGACTCAAATAGCAAAAGCACATCTCATAAAAACCTATCTTGTCATTATTGTTGCAAGAAAGGCCACACTATTGAAAGATACAAATTTAACAAACTTTTGGCTCCTAAAGGAGATAATCAATGGTTGCCCAAATGCAACTTTGATTTCACTCACTCTCAAGGACCCAATGATAATTGGGTACCTATTTCCTTTGTTTGTTTCCACAGGTTGAATGTCTTGAGTCTATCAAAAAGATGTGGTATCTTGATAGTGGATGTTCAAGGCACATGACGGGTGACATATCTTTCTTCATTGACTTTGTGGCAAAGAAAAAGGGGTTCGTCACTTATGGAGACAATAACAAAGGAGCCATACTTGAAAAAGGTAGTGTAGGTAACTGAAAGCTCCAAGAGTTTGACTAAATTTTGGTAAAACATAATGTTGGGAAAGATGTTCCAACATGACGGTTTCAGCCCCAGACTGGAGATGTCGAGTGAAATGTCACAACATGAAGATTCGACATCATAACTATAATAGCAGGTTTGATTTAAATCTGTTCCAAGATTCAAGGCGTGATTGGCAATGGATCAAGGATCAAAGATATGAAACCTAACTCAGCAAAACACTATAAAAGAAGACCAAGACCTTGGCAGAAGAGAGAGAGGACGACATAGACTTAGGAATCCTATTTTTTAAATTAGGGTTTAGGTTTGAGAGTCATAGGTTTCTCTTGTAAGTCTCCCTCTGTATCGATTTGATGCAGTGTGGCAGACATAGGAACTTGTACAGATTCAGAAGCCCATAGGCAATGAATCGTGTAGTATTCTTGGGTGAAGCTTTGAAGCAAATTCAAGTTAACATGTTAGTCAAGGATGCTTGACTGAACTTTGTATTGGAAGGGGTGTCCTTCAATAGGGTAGATAGAGTTATGGTGTAGTAACTGTTAGATAATCACAGGTTTTGATTTAGGGCATGAGATGGGGTTCTCTTATCATTTAGATATGACTTCTAATGATAAAGATTTCATTGGTAGTGATAAGTTAGTGTGGGTGCTTTCTGTAAACCTGAGGTTGTTTACATAAAACTATACTACTGATAGTGATTTCTTCTTCCTGGATTGGTATCCCCCAGATGTAGGTGAGTTGCACCGAACTGGGTCATCATATTCTATGTTGTTTATCATTCTGCTATTTTCAATTCAGTCTTGATTAACATGTTGGATCAGATGTCCTAACATCTGTGATTCTGCAACTCTAATATTCAAGGTATCAGTCTACTATGTGCCTCTGCGTTTAACCGTTTATGCATAACAATGTCTTGACATGTGTTAGGACATTTGTTGTATGCATTTCCAGAATTTCAATTTGTATCAGAGCAGGCATCATGTCTATTTCTGGATGAATTCTTTGGGCGATACTTTCTGGCATTTAAACAAGGAGGAGTTTTGACG
The DNA here is from genome assembly GCA_022829125.1 of Lathyrus tuberosus. Lineage (NCBI taxonomy): Eukaryota > Viridiplantae > Streptophyta > Magnoliopsida > Fabales > Fabaceae > Lathyrus > Lathyrus tuberosus. The sequence goes on along the minus strand of JALAZF010000285.1, from coordinate 1,530,728 downwards.
ATCAGATCAATCAACTCAGACATACTCAAGGGTATTAATGGATGGGATGGATGTTTTGGATCGAAGGTAACAACCCGGAGGCTGTTTATGTTGCTGAGGAGGTTCTACAACAACTGCAAGAGAAGTGGCTAGTTCTCTTGTTGGGGTGTCTTATAAGATGTTTCGACATCTTATTAGGGCAAGTTGAATTTGTTCCTTGGTGGTTCCACTACATGTGTTTCTGATGGAAAGGCTATAGAGTTATGGGATACCGGAGTTGTTGCTGAAGACAGATAGTGGAAGATCTCAATCATCGGCCTCTATATGTGAAGATATCTGCATTCTTTTATTCCAAAGTCGGGAGCGATGGAATAAAGGGAGTTGTTGGAAGATATTTGGTATGGTGACTTGGTACTTGGAAGCTTGGTTCCATGGTACAGTTTGAAGTCAGTTGAAGAGGAGAGGAGTTGAGTTTAAGTTTATCAAGTTCTTGCTCTAGGAGTTTGATAAATTATTGATCGACTAGGTGGTCAAAGATACTTGAGAATTTTTTCAAGTCCACTCATAAAGGCGTGTCAGTCGTGTATCTGGAGTCTTCTAGTTGTTCTTTTGACTAGAAGGTGTTTCTATGAAATACAACCTGAAGAAAGCGGAGGTGATTTATTCTCACCATCCAAAACAGCAAGGAAAGATTCATCTCTCTTAACCCTAAGGGTGGATCCAATCTGATTGGAGTTCTCAGAATTGTTAAGGTAAATAAGGTTCGTTCAGAGAGAATCTTAGTTACTTGAGTCAAGGGTGGCAGCCTTGGTATCTCAACATTGTTTGTCAAAGAAGATACTTGTAAAAGATTGAATACTTGATAAGTGTTCATGAAGTGATCTGGTGGAGCTTAGCTACAATAGTGAAGAAGGGTTATTGGACAAGGATTCAAGATCAATTGCTATTTGTGGAAATCACAAGTATTTAATTGATTATCCTTGAAAGTCAAGATTGCTTATGCTCAACAAGATGTTGGAACATCTCATCATCAGAGTTAATGCAGAATCATGGGAGGGGTACTGCATATGCTATAGCATCTGTTTTAGTCTTGGGTGTTAACCTAAGAATGAGCTTCAGTCTGGTATGATAGAAGCATGTGATCTCTGGAGAGTTTCCTGGCAAGAAACTGGTCTGAACTTTGGTGCTGTTGAAGATGAAGATGAAGACATCATAATCTTGATGGTTACTTCTTGGATGAGTTTATTTTCTGATCTAAGAGGAATGAAGTGCTGGTGATGGCACAACTTGGATCAGTTTATTTCTGATCTAGGTACTTGGGAGCATGGGATCTTGCTCAGTTTGAAGGTCAAGGTTAAGTGGCGGTTATCTCTGACTTTCTACAGTCTGCTATACTAAGGAAAGTGGTATCCTTTGGTATGGCTATGGTGTAGTCTAGGACTAGTTTTTCGTCTGAAGATTCAGACATGGCAGGTGTGAAGTCTTTGGAGTTTCAAAGTAGGATGGAGGTTGTCTACTCAAACTTGGTTGTTGAATCAAGTCTATGAGAGCATAGAACTCTTGTTCTGTAATAGGGAGGAGGTTCTTCTAAGTGGCATAAGGAGGAGCTGAATTCAACAGTTGTATGTCATATCAGAATGTTCTGACATCTAGTTTAATATCAGAATATCAGCTGATGATGTGGCACATCAGCTTAATATAAGGTGATCTACAGGAGAATGGAAGTTGTGGATGCTTTAAAAAGATCTATCTCATGCAGTTTGCGGGAGCTGTGGTTTGAGAAGATGTTACATGTCTAAGAGGCTTGGTGGATCCAAGATGTCTAGCTATGGAGCAAGTAGTTCGTGTGACTTGAAGATCTGATTTCATTGGTGGATCAGTGTATCTTGTGGGAGTTCTAAAGGAGAGTGAGATCAATCAAAAGGTGGCATTTGGTTGGTTTCATAGTGTGCATTCAAGCAGGGTGCTTGGAACTGATTGCTCTTGTGCAGAAGGGTGGTTGGTTGAAAACATAAGGAGGATCGGGTTCATATTAGAGCTTGTGGCAGAAGTTCTCAGTTTATGGAAGATTACCTTCTTTTTGGTGGATGAGAGTTTATTTCTCTCTTGGTTTCTGAAGTTCTCTTTGTTCAAGCTGGTGGCGCAGTGTTGTGTAAAGATCTCCAGTTTAAATTACTATGCAGATAGTAAGTCTAGTGGTGGAGCATATCAAGAACTATGTTGTTTGGTGTCTATGATGTGTGGAGGATGTCCTAACTGATGTTAGAAATTTTTTTTTGGGTTGGTTATCCTTGGAGTAGGATACTAAGTTCCGAGTGTAGAACTTGACACTCACATTTTATCCGAGATGTATTTATCTTATCATACGGGAGAATGATGGGTAAAGGAATGTCTTGGAAGTCTGATGTGAATGGGACATGCTAGAAGTAAATTAGTTCGTGCTTGCGGAGCAAATGAGCTGAAGATTTTTGGAAGCATGTGTTTGGCGTTCTTCAAGTGCGAAGAATATCTGGGAGAGCTAGCAAACTAAGGGGTCATGTGCGTCTCTTTGAGGAATGTGAAGCATTCTGATTCAATTGGGTTGTATCTTAGGGAACAAGGAGATTCATACATAAGAATTCAGGAGGAGTTCGTGTGGTGTATGGATGGTTTTTGGACGAGAGGGATCAATGGAGATTTGATCTCAATCCAAGAGTTTCTTGGCTGTGGTACACAGATGCGTTCTGGGTATTCATAAACTATATGATCATGAAGTTGTCATGGGATATCATGTAGCGATTTTGGGTGGTTCTTAATGAAGAAGCATCTATTGAGAAAGATAGGGGGAACTTCTATCTGTTTCTTGTACTGGTGTGGTACATGGTTTACTTGAGGGTTAAGCAGTAGGTGAATATGCTCAGCAAGCAGTAGGTGAATATGCGTCTTATGTTTTCCATTCATTTAGGGTGTTCTTCTGGCAAAGGAGCACTGGTTGTCTATGACAGGGGGGTTAGATCTCTGTTAAGATATATAGCTGCAATGGTGCAGACTGGCTATCAAAATTGTTTGTGGTTTCAAGAAGTTTGTGATAGATTGCCTCAGGTGAGGTTGATATGTCCGACGAGATGTCGTGACATTGTCCTACTAATATGAGTCCTGGGTGAACTTATCAGGACATTCTGATTCTATCATTGGGTGTCAATGGATTAAATTAGAGGTGGTACAAGTATCTTGGGAATCTCTGCTGATGGAAAGGTCTTTGGTAATCAAGTGTGTTAATTCTGGATTAAGGAAGTAATTCAGGATCAACAGAAGATGGGTGTGATTATGGTCCCGTCTGTGGGAAACATAAATATGACAACATCAGGTTAGGTATCAGGACACTGTTCAGATGCGGTTTCAAGGACAAGTCAGAAAAGGTGGAGTCCTTGAAACTAACTTGACCAGCAGTAATTGCATTCTTCGACTAGTCTTTTGTCTGGATTTGTTCTACCTACATAACTTCTTAATATTTAAGGAAGATCGAGCTAGAACATCTTTCTTAGGTTAAGATCAAATGAGTTTTATTCATGTGTGGGTAAGCATTATTTGTATTTGGGTTTGCATGGGTCATTTTTGTCAATTTTTGGCTAAAAAGGGGGAGAATTACTTAGTGCTGAGAGGTGTATGTGCATTTGTTATCAGAGTTAGAAAGCAAGTTGTGTCTTGTGATCTGAGTTACATTCTCTATGTACTTGGTATCACAAGGGAATGAAGAGGGTAACTCGAAATTATCTTCTCCGTCTTCCTTGGCACTTGCTTCAAAGTTTTTTTTCCACTGCATGCACCATCAGGCTGAAGGATGTTTTAGCCAAAATTTGTCAAAAGGGGGAGATTGAAAGCTCCAAGAGTTTGACTAAATTTTGGTAAAACATAATGTTGGGAAAGATGTTCCAACATGAAGCTTTCAGCCCTAGACTGAAGATGTCGAGTGAAATGTCACAACATGAAGATTCGACATCATAACTATAACAGCTGGTTTGTTTTAAATTTGTTCCAAGATTCAAGTCGTGATTGGCAATGGATCAAGGATCAAAGATATGAAGCCCAACTCAGCAGAAGACTATAAAAGAAGACCAAGACCTAGGCAGAAGAGAGAGATGACGACATAAACTTAGGAATCCTATTTTGTAAAGTAGGGTTTAGGTTTGAGAGTCGTAGGTTTCTCTTGTAAGTCTCCCTCTGTATCGATTTGATGCAGTATGGCAGACATAAGAACTTGTACATATTCAGAAGCCCGTAGGCAATGAATCATATAGTATTCTTGGGTGAAGCTTTGAAGCAAATCCAAGTTAACTTGTTAGTCAAGGATGCTTGACTAAACTTTGTATTGGAAGGGGTGTCCTTCAATAGGTTAGATACAGTTATGGTGTAGTAACTGTTAGATAATCACAAGTTGTGATTTAGGGTGTGAGATGGGGTTCTCTTATCATTTAGATGTGACTTTTAATGATAAAGATTTCATTGGGTAGTGATAGGTTAGCGTGGGTGCTTTTTGTAAACCTGAGGTTGTTTACATAAAACTATACTACTGATAGTGATTTCTTCTTCTTGGATTGGTATCCCCCAGATGTAGGTGAGTTGCACTGAACTGGGTCATCATATTCTGTGTTGTTTATCATTCTGCTATTTTCAGTTCAGTCTTGATTAACATAGTGGATCAGATGTCGTAACATCTGTGATTCTGCAGCTCTGATATTCAAGGTATCAGTATGTTGTTCTGCCTCTGCGATTAACATTTTATGCAGAACAATGTCTTGACATGTGTTAGGACATCTGCTGTCTGCATTGCCAGAATTTCAGTAACCCATCATCTACTACTATCTCCGATGTCATGCTAGTCGATGTTCTTAAACATAACCCTCTATGCATTAGTCAATTTTGTGACAAGGGTTTTTAAGTTACTTTTACAAATACTTGTTGCTTATTTATGCATGATAAAAAGAAGGAATGTATGTTTAAATGATAGAGGGTTAATAATACTTATATGCTTAACTTAGATGAGGTATCCTTGGTCGGAACTAAGTGTCTAGCTACCATGAGTGAAAACTCTTGGCTATGCATAAACTCCTAGCTCACATCAACTTTGACTTACTAAACAAAGTAACCTCAAAATACTTAGTAATTGGTCTACCAAAAATGAAGTTCATTAAAGATCATTTATGTGGAGCGTGTCAAGTGGGGAAGCAAACGAGAATCTCTTTTAAATCGAAAAAATCTTGTTTCTACCTCGAGGCCTCTTGAGCTTCTCCATATGTACCTTTTTTGTCATTAAAGGACCAAAAACATAGGTGGAAACCATTATGACTTTATTATTGTTGATGATTACTCAAAATTTTGTTGGGTGTTCTTTTTGTCTAGTAAAGATGAGACCTATCTGGCTATGAAACAATTTGCTAGATTATTCCAAAATAAAATGAATTTGAAAATCGTTTCCATCCGAAGTTATCATGAAGGAGAATTTCAAAATCACGTCTTTGAGAAGTATTGTGACAAACATGACATTGAGCATAACTTTTCCGCTCCTAGAACTCCACAAAAAATGGTGTTGTGGAGCGTAAAAATCGGATCTTAAAGGAGTTAGCGTGGACTATGCTTAATGAAGGTAATTTGCTTAAGTATTTCTGGGATGACGCTATTAACACGACTTGTTATGTCATGAATAGGATTCTCATATGTCTTATTTTAAACAGAACCCCTATGAACTACTTAGAAGTAAAAAACCTAATGTTTCTCATCTACACGTTTTTGGATGTAAATGTTATATTTTGAACAATGGAAGGGATAGTCATGGTAAATTCGAGGCAAAAGCCGATGAGGTTATCTTCCTCAGATACTCACAATCTAGTAAAGCGTATATGGTTTATAACAAGAGATTAATTATTGTTGAGGAGTCCGTACATGTTACATTTGATGAGTCTTACCCAAAAGATGTTGGGAAAGGTGTTTCTTTTCATGATGTAGGTGTATCTTCCCAAGAAATTCTCAGTGGAATCGAACAAGGAATTGATCAACCTAAAGCGGTGAAACTTGAGAAGAAAGAAGATGACTATCGTGAAGAGGAGAAGGTTGAAAGTCCAGCTGCAGTGGAAGATCTACCTTGGAAAACATCCAAAGATCACCCTATTGACAACATACTTGGTTATATCACCAAAGGCGTGATTCGCGTGACAACGCGCTCTAAGATAAGTAATTTTTTTATCACTTTGCGTTTGTTTCCCAAGTCGAACCTAAAAATGCTAAAGATGCATTACTTGATGAGCATTGGCTTATGTCCATGCAAGATGAACTAAACCAATTTAAAAGGAATGACATTTGGGACCTTGTCCCTCATCCTAAAAATCATCAAGTAATTTGGCACCTGATGGGTTTTTAGAAATAAGCTTGATAAAAGCGGAGTGATAACCCGCAATAAAGCCCGGCTAGTGGCTCAAGGCTATAACCAAGAATAAGGCATCGATTATAAGGAGACTTATGCTCCGGTGACTCGCCTTGAGGCTATATGCCTTCTACTAGCCTATGCTTGCGCTAAAAATTTCAAGTCATATCAAATGGACGTGAAAAGTGTGTTCCTAAATGGATATATTAATGAAGAAGTGTATGTAGCTTAACCCCGCGGTTTTGAAAGTCACAAGTATCCAAATTATGTATAAAAACTCAAAAGAGCTTTGTATGGTATCAAATAAGCCCCTAGGCTTGGTATGAGCGATTGAGTAAATTTTTTAATTGATAAAGGATACTCAAGGGGAAAAGTAGATACTACATTATTCATTAAGCGCCAAGGAAAGCATACTCTTCTAGTTCAAGTTTATGTCGATGATATTATTTTTGGATCAACTAATATGCAAATCAAACAACTAAGTGAATGCACATTTGTATGTCAAACCAAATATTGCAAAGACTTACTAAAGAGATTTGGCATGGAAGATGCAAAGTCTATTGATATTCCTATGGCTACAAATGGTAACTCGGAAAGGAATGAGAATGGTAAGGATGTAGACATGAAGAAATATAGAGGTATGATTGTCGAAAATCATGTTTAGCATGTGTATATGCACCCGGTATCAATTGGCTCCCAAAGAATCTCACTTAAAAGTTGTAAAATGTATTCTTAGGTATCTTCATGGTACTTATAGTTACAGGATTTAATATTCTAAAGGAAACGATTTTAATTTGGTTGGTTACACTGATTCTGATTTTTTCGGTTGCAAATCGAATAGGAAGAGTACTAGTGGAAATTGACACATGTTTTCAAATGCCTTAGTAAGTTGGCATAGCATGAAACAAGTTTCCTTTGCTTTCTCAACCGCTGAGGCGGAATACATTGTAGCTGGTAGTTGTTGCGCTCAAACTTTGTGGCTTAAGAAATAATTACTTGACTTTAATATGAAACTTCAACATATTCCCATTATGTGCGACAACACTAGTGCTATTAATCTAACCAAAAATATGGTGTTTCATTCTCGCACTAAGCATATTGAGATTTGTCACCACTTCCTACGTGACCATGTTGAAAAAGGGGATGTCGTATTTGAGCATGTTGATAGTAAAATTCAACTTGCGGGTATTTTCACAAAACCTCTTGCGACCGAGGCATTTTTCAACATTCGAAAGGAATTGGGAATACTTGATATCTCAAATCTTGCCTAAATATGAATTGTTGCATGCACTCTCTATACTATTACTCTAACTTTCATCGGAAGTTCTATTACCTAAGAGTGCATTCTTCATCGTTCCACTTCTCTTTTCTTTTGTAAGCCTTTTATTGTTACATGTTGCTTGTGTTCCAAATAACTAATATTCTTGATGTTTGAAATAGTTCATTATTATTCACTTCCAAAACTTTATGTTGATGCATGTCAACTATATGCTTATAGTGATGTTGTGTTATTCCATCTATATGCTTGAAATATACTCTTGTGTATATGTCTTGTTATGTATTCTTGCATGAAATATGGTTAAATATGTTATGATGTTAATAAAATTCTTATTGTGTGTCATTGTTATGGTAACATCTTGGTTTTTGGTTTGAGTGGTGATGAATTTGCATCGCCTTGCTAGAGCACATGCGTGTGAAGTATTTTGGGAGCGCCAAAGGCATATGTCACATAACTGTGTCTCTTTTGTAGCAAACTCAAGAGTTTTTCATGACATTATATCCTTCATGCTTCATGTTTGTGTTATTTGTGTTAGCATTAAATGTGACAATTATGTTCTATTGTTGCTTCATATGCTTGTATTTATGTTTAGGCATTCTTGTTCAATATGTATATAATTCTATGTGAGTGCTATCATGTTGATGTTCTTATCTTTGCAAATTGCCTCTGTATAGTACTTTGGTTTGTATGCAAATTAAGATACTTCTCATGGTGTGCTTATTCTCTTTTTGATGTTGTCAAAGGGGGAGATGTATACAAGATGAAGAAGTTGGATGCACATATTCAGGGGGAGTCTTCATCAAGACACAAACGTCGCGAAATGCACCCTCTCATGTTTTTCCATCATAAAAAAGGGGGAGTATGTGGGTGCTACTTTTCGTAGGATACATATTTTGAATGATGTAAAAACTAGTGTATCGTTAATGTATATTGCATGGTATCCTCTAATTTTAGATGTGCATCTTAGCCTTAAGAAGCATTAAAATGGTTTGGAAAATGATCATAAATCATATATGCATTGGAAACAAGGTTTTTTTGTGAAAAATGCATCGAAAAATAAGTTTTTATGATAACACTACAAGATAGGCCGACACACACTTGTATGGGTCAACCTATAGAAGCTTTTACTTCAGTATAGGTCAACACACAAACTGCTTAGGTCGACCTCCACACATCATTAACAAAGGTTGTATCCACTCTCCATAGGCTGACCAACTTAGGCCGACACAAGACCTTTATAGGCCAACCTAAGACCTTCACAAGTCGACCTAATTGCCTTGATAGGCCAAACTATTGCTTTTATAGGTCGACACAGACGATGCCCTTTTTCAAAAATTTCATTTTCCTTCATCCATTTGCATTCCTTTTGCCCCATATCTCTCGTACATATATATACTCATACATGCATCATTTTCTAGTAAGGTTCTAGTGTAAAACCTAAACGAAACAAGAATTACAAAGATACTCATCATCTTCAACCTCTCTTCTATGCATACAGCAATCAAACTACACATAATTATTTTTTGATTGGGTGACCATCTAAATTAGGGTTGATAATGTCTAATTAGGTTGGTGTACCGAGAATAATGAGTTGAGTTCTTTGTGTGTTTCAAATAAGAAAACTAAGTTGGGGTTTTCCTTCAAGATCATTGAGGATTTGAAGGTTTTGGAAAAGATTACGCAAATACGAATCCGACTGAGTGAAGGCCTTGGGACAAGGTCGTTTTCTTGCAAGGAAGTAGCGTGAGACGGTGGATCGTGTTCGTAAATCTTGGAATCAACAAGTGCGTACTTGGGATTAATCTGACCAAGCAAAAACCTTGATATGAGAGGTCTTGCAAGGTAGTAACAAGAACTGGTGAATTAAAGCAGCATCGTCGGTGACTTGATTAGACCTAGATCAAGGATTTTGGAGGTGGTAGAATCAACAACAAACCATAGGGTTTGTAGGGTTAGAGTTCTTCATCTCTTGTATATATGTCGCTACTCGAAAAATAGTCGACCGGAGGCGAAAAGAGGAGAAACAGAAGAGTCGCCATCGAACTTTATTTATCCCATGAGGGGAAGGGAAAACATCGAGAAAACCCCAAGGAAGAAAAGGATAAGATGGTCTCGCAACCAAATTACGGGTTCGGAAGCCGGTTATGCGGAGGGAAGGTATTAGCACCCTCCACATCCATTGTACTCGATGGGAACCATTTGCTTGTCTATGTGTAAGAATGTTTGCTAAGAAATTGCTTTCTAAGAGTGTTCTAAAGAGGGAAAGAGAAGGGTGAGAACCAAAGAATACGAAAGAAAAAAGAAAAGAAAAGGCGGGGAGAAGAAGAAGAAGGAGACTCGATAGGACTTCGCGATCCTATGCCTACGTATTCCCTTGTGCAATGGGAAAGTCAGAGTCAACGTAGTTCGGAGGACTACGGGTAAAGAAAATGGAAGGGGGCTCGCCAAGATCGTTGCGATCTTGTGCCTACGTATCTTACATTCGGACGAGAATGAAGAATCAGAGCAATCGTAGTTCGACCGACCACGATTTGTTGGTGTTTTTTATGGACGATGTTAACGTGCGGGTTCTAGCAGTTAGGTGTATTGCGGCTCGCTCGTGGAGTCTTATGCGTTACCTGTTTGCGGTATAACGGACGTAACATGTCCTTTTTGAAAAGGCTTAGATTTTCGCCATCAAGGCAAGATGTCACATTTGATTTGTTGAGAGTTGGTTTTAAGGGGTGAAATAAGTCCTCGGATAGGAACCCCTTCGGGTAGTACCCAATTCTTTATCTCAAAAGGTTTATTGTGAAAGATGTGTGGCGAATACAATTATGTCTTCATATTGAAAGACGAGTATCAAGACCACACACTCTAAAGTGAGCATCCTAATACTCAAAGAGGAAGAGGTCTTCACCCAATCCTCTCTTTTTTAGTTCAATACAAAGAGAACATATTCTCTTATTAAAGATGTTTTGAGTTAGATGGTAAGTGTTTTACGACAGTGAACCCTAAAGGTAATGTCAAGCACTCGGGATAGGAGAAGGCCTTCGCCTAACCACTCCACGATCATCTAAGTTTATTAAGAAAAGGTTTGAAAATGCACTTGGTACAAGACCAAGGTTTTTAGACACAAGGAGATGAAATAAAGAGAGAAGAAGGTTTTTTGAAAGAATGAGTGGTAAATATAGTCACGTCTTCGTATTGAAAGACGAGTATCAAGACCACACACTCTAAAGTGAGCATCCTAATACTCGAAGAGGAAGAGATCTTCACCCAATCCTCTCTCTTTAGTTCAACACAAAGAGAACTTTATTCTCTTATTAAAGATGTTTTGAGTTAGATGGTAAGTGATTCACGACTGTGAACCCTAAAGGCAATGTCAAGCACTCGGGATAGGAGAAGGCCTTCGCCTAACCACTCCACGACCATCTAAGTTTATTGAGAAAAAAGAAGTTTAAAAAAGCACTTGGTACAAGACCAAGGTTTTGATTGCCTTAGAAAAAAGAGGTGATGAAAGAAATGGAATGAGTTTATGAATACAAGAACTGGTTACGAGATCGAACCAAGAAAATAATCGAAATCAATGAGATCAAACCAAATCGAATTTAAGTTGCAAAACTCAAAAGTTTAAAAGTCAAAGAAACTGATGGAAATTAAACAAAATCTAAGTGATCAAAGATTAAATTATGAAAATAAAATCTAAACACAAATTAAAATAAAAAGAATATTTTTTAAAACAAGATTAAAGATTATTTTCTAATAGAAACAAAAGCTATTTTCTAAAACAAAATTATTATTACTCTCTAAAACAAAATTTAAAAAATTATTTTCTAAAACAAAAATAAAGGTTATAACAAGAAATAGGCTAGAGAGAAACATGATCAAAGCCCAATAGATTCTACGTACACACAAGCTATCGTTGCTAGACATCACACAACTATATAATACCGAAACATCACTTGCAATGAAACTAATGACTAAATGATATCATACATTAATCTAAAATAAATGGTATACTAATCTAATAAACACCCAAAAACCAACTCCTAAAAGCTAATTAAAAAAAAGACTTTTTGGGTTTTTTTGTAATAACTAGACTAATAACTTAAATAACTATCATTAACTAAATATTAAATCAAATCAAATAATAAAAATATATTCTTAAATTAAAAATTAAAATAAAATCTAATATTAAAATTTAAAAAAAAAAACTAAATCTAAAATTCAACATTAAGATTGATCAAAATAGAACAAAATTTCTAATCAAAATATTAAACTCAAAACTATAATTAAAGACTAAAATAATCAAAGTCTAACAAGAATTGATTAAAAAACTAATTAAAACAAAAAGACATCCTAAAACTAAGGGGTGCAGAAACACTGAATTAAAGAGTGTGAAAATTAATACAAGTTAATGAAAATGTAACAAAGTCCAAGACCCATGACCAAGAACTTAACCCTAATTTACTATCATCAAAAAGAATTACAATAACCAACTAAAGTTAATGAAAAATAAAAATGGGGCGGCGGGAGCATTACGAGGAGAGAGAGATTTTAGCTTTACAAAATGAAGGCAAAAAAAAATGAGTAACCAATTTGACTTTTTCAAACCACCAAATGACCATTATTAAAAATAAAAAAAGCCATAAATCCAAACGAAATAAAACAAGATATTTTTTTTAATTCCCAAAAGTGAAAAAGATTAATTACTATTTATTCTCAGCCAATATTAAACAAATTGAAAAAATAAAGAAGGTAATCTCCTCCCAATGGACAAAACTCGTCTTTGAAAGAGAGACTCACAATGGTCAAGTAAGCAACAAACTCCGGTGGATTAATGGTTGGTCGGAGGTCATGTGAGCTGAGACGCGTGGTGGTTTGGTCAGATTCGCTGGCGGATTTCTTCTCGCTCTCGATCCCGTTTTCCTCTCAAATTCTAGATCGCGATTTCTTTTTCTTCGTTTTCAGATCGTGATGTTTCTCCAAATCTCGATCTTTTCTTTCCTCACGGCGGGGAATGGTGGTCTGCTGTTTAAGGTTGTTGTCGTCGCGGTTTGTTTATGATTGGAATGAGGGGAGCATCGTTGGTGATGGTGTGTGGATGTAGTTTATTGTCGTGGAGCGAAGGCGTAATCACAGAGTGGCGGTATTTATGACGAACCTTACCAAACCGTCGCCGAACTCGGAGGCAGAAACAAGGAGAGGTTGATATTGTTGTTGAAGTTTGTTGTGGGAGAGTATGATTTAGAAGAATAAGACAATGAAGTTGGTAAATGATGAGGGAACCACGGTGGTTACATGGTGATGTGATGTTGTTCTTCAGGATCTAGTGATGATGGTGCGATTCCGGTGGGTTTCTCTAACGAGGTTTTTTGTTGGTGCGGTGTCAAAACGGGAACAAGGTGAGAGGGTTGTTAAATGGTTGAGAGGGAGGAAATTGGTGATGTGCAGATGACAGTGAAGGATGGTTAGAAGTGGTTTATCGTGAAGCAGAGAGAGTCTGTGGTATCCGCGTTTTGAAATCGGTGAGTATTGTTTTTGGAAGATTTTTTCAGAATGTTTCGGTTGCGTCTTTTTCTTTTTCAAATCCCCCCTGTTCTATCCCTCTCCTTTTATCACCAAAAGCCACTTGTTTTTTAAGCCTGAGTCTATCTTGTATGGTTTGTATTGTCACTTTCCATTGTACAGGTTGGTGTACCATTGTTGCAGAGGCTTTGGAGTTTTGTAGACAGGCCTTATTTTAGTGCAAGGTCAAGGCTGTGGTTTTGCAGGCTGAGACGGTTTTAATGAACTGTTGTTTTCATTGTGCAGGTTATGGTTTTGATTTGCAACTTGTGGTAGAATTGTTTTGGGATTTTTTTACCACATTGCCACGTTTTGAAAACAAAATATCCAATATGCCACTAGTTGAAAAAAATTGACCAATATGCCACGTTTTGGGTTTGGGCTCGTCCTTCCATTGGACGACCCAATGAAATGTTTTTTCTTCTTCAAGGGTTCGGCCATCCATTGGCCGACCCATTGAAGCATCCGTTTTTTTTTTATTTTTATTTTTTTTAATTTAATATAAAATAATTGTTATATTATATTTTAATATATTAATTGGTTTAAAAATGAATAAACTATTTTTATGTTTTAAAATATTATTGAATAAATATTATAATTAATTTTAAATTAGAATTAAATATATTTTACAATATGTAATTAAATAATTAATATAACAAAATTATTAAATAAAATTATAAATGTCATTAATTTTATTAATTCCCAATGGGTGAAGATATATCATTTATGTCTAAACAAATGATCTCCAGTTCCACATTTTTTTGGAAAAATCACACGTTTTTCCCTTCCCATGTCTAGTTGTCGTCTTGTTGGTGATGGAGTAGAGTCGGAAGACAACTCTTCCTCTTCAGCTACACCCTCGTCTTCTGCTACACCCTCGTCGTCGCAGACATTTCCTGGTTGATGTGATGTAGCGACAATAGGAACATCCGTAACTGAGAAACCTGGCCAGTTCATGAGTTGTTCATCAGTAAGGAGAAAATTGGGGACTGACTGGGATGGTTGGTCGAAGGCGGTGGGAGGGCTTTGTTGGATGGGAGGGTAATAAACTTTGTCAATGCGGTAGGTAGAAGTGACTTGAGAGAAAGAAGGGTTAAAGGGTTGTTGTTGGGATGGGGGGTAAGAGGAATCAAAGATAGGTCGTGGGATTAGGGTGAATTGGAAGGATGGTCGAAGTGTTGTTTGTTGTTGGTATTCTTGGTGGTAGTAGAAGTTTCCTTGAGGGGTGGGGGTGAATGGCGTTGGTTGTTGAGAGGTTTCAAGCATTTCATTTACCGTGCTCCCATGTCATCGCAGCATGTGCTAGTATACGACAGGACCACGAGCTCCACATACCAGATGTTTTCAAAGTTCTGACTGTTTTCAAAGTCTACAAAGAGAGCTTCCTTGGACTTCCACACCACGAGAATTGGCCGACTTATGACGGTTTTACTCTTTGCCATGACGACACGACGCGGAGGAATAAGAAAGGGCGTCCAAATAGTACAAGAATTAGAACCGAAATGGACGATCCTGAGAAAGAAAAAAGAAGATGTGGGATTTGTCGAGAAATTGGTCATATGCGTAGAAAATGTCCGAATGTTGCAGGCCCGTCAAATAGGCCCGTCTAGATTCACTTGTTCGTTTTTATTAAACTTTCGATTATTGTAACTTTACTTTTGTGGGATTTCAATTAAATTAAACCTTGCATTTTTCAATTAGCAAAACCATCACTTTACCGAAACAACTTTCATTGAACAATCGAAAATATCAAAATACATAAACCGCACCCACACTAACAAGACAACAAACATAAGAACGATTTAAAATCTAAACATTCCTAGGAGGCTATTAAAACCATCAGGACAATGTCTGCTTCTCCACACATCATCATAACACACTCTAAATCACTTTCCACTTTTTTCCAGGCCTTCCCATCTCCATCTTTAACTAGCCTTTCAATTTTTTTTATCTTTTCTCCTTCAGGAATTTCTCCTTCTAACCATCTGGTCAGGCTTCTCTGAAGGTGCTCGAACTTGAGTGTATTCCACAATCGGATCTTCAACGGTGGCTTCACAGGAGAAAAAATCACCGTTGCATCTCTTTTGGTGAGAGGAGTATTTGGATCATAAAAATACTCCATTTTTGTTGAAACTGTTAAAACTGAAATTAAGCAATGGATTCAGATGATCTGAGATCTAGAGGAACCCAAATCAATGCTTTATATAAAAAATTAAAAATATTAAAATATTTCCGACTCGGCCAACGAAAGGACGAGCTCGCCTAATGAGTGGCCGAGCTTTCATAATAATAAATTTAATTATAATATTAATTAAAAAAAATGTTATATTTTTAATATTATTCTATTATTTATTAAAACATTTAATATATATTTATAATTTTATTTAATAATTATGTTATATTAATTATTTAATTACATATTGTAAAATATATTTAATTCTAATTTAAAATTAATTATAATATTTATTCAATAATATTTTAAAACATAAAAATAGTTTATTCTTTTTTAAACCAATTAATATATTAAAATATAATATAACAATTATATTAAATTAAATTAAAAAAAAAAAACCGGATGCTTCAATGGGTCGGCCAATGGATGGCCGAACCCTTGAAGGAGAAAAAAAGTCTTCATTGGGTCGTCCATTGGTAGGACGCGCCCAAACCCAAAACGTGGCACATTGGTAAATTTTTTTCAACTAGTGGCATTTTGGGTATTTAATTTTCAGACAGTGGCAATGTGGTAAAAAAATCTTGTTTTGGAGTGGAAGACTTTTGCAGGGAGGTTATTGAGTTGTTGTTGTAGTGTGTGGGTTGTGGTGCAGAATGGTTTTGGTTTGTAGCAGGTTTTGGACCGTTATGTAGCATGGCACAGGTTTAGCAGTTTTTTGCAGCTTGGTACAATGTTGTGGCTTGTAGGGACACTGTTTGCTTTTGATATGCTTCAAGGAACGGTCGGTGTTGGCAGAAGTTGTGGTAGCAACATGTACCTTGTGGGATCATATTGAGGAGAAATAGCAGTAGAATTTGACCATTTTGCATTTGGTTTTGTGATAAAAAAAATGTATGGATGTTTTTTATGATTTTTTAGACAAAAGAAAAATAATTAGATGGAAGTAATTAAAAGCTAAACCTAAATTAATTGAAATTAAAATTAGCATTAAAAGCTAAATCAAACTAAGTCAAATTAACAAAATTAATCTAATTAAAGCTAGAACTAAATTGAATTAAAATTAACCAAATTACTAAACTAAAAAACTAAATTAAAGATTAAAATTGAATTAAAAGGTATAGACTAAACTAAATTCAAAATTAAACTAGATTAAAAAAAAAGAAATTGAAATTAGTATGGATAAATAAAGATTAAACTAATTGAATTAAGTATGAATTTAACTAAAATATAAACTACATTAAAAATAATTATGCTAAAATCAAAATTAAACTAAATTGAAAAATTAAACTCAGCCAATTCTAAATAAATTTTAAAATAGGACAAATTCTAAAATGAAATGATAAAATGACCAAAAATGCATGATTATGAGCTAAGACCTCATGGAGATGCATAGATGATATGATATGCAAGGCTAGGGTTAGGGTGAAAATGAGGGTGTGGCAATATACATTGTTTGCAAAGTAAGGTTAATTGCAGGTATCTCAATTCGAATTCGGATTGAAGGCAAACGTACCCATCGTGAGGCCGATTGGGGAACTACCTAAACAAATCCTTCTCTCTCTATCTTTCTCTATCTCTTAAATTTTTGTATTGGAAAATTATCGAATTTGTTTTGGTTTTGATCAATTCGTTTTGAAATCAAATTTTGACTATATTATGAATTAAGGTTTGTTGATATAATCATAATCACTTTGATTGTGATTGGCTTTAACATTAACAAAACAAATTAAATTTCTAAACGTTATCTATTGCACTTAATGTGTTCGATAAATTGTCCATAGTGCTTTTAATTGATTTTTGATCATTGGAAATAAGCTCTACGTGTAGCTTAGCATTTAATTGGTTTGTGATTAATCTTTGTTGAACAATTTGTGTTCAGTATCATTCATTTGTGTAACTTTACGCATATCCAAACTTTTCGATAGTTGGTTCGGTTAGACAATTTGATTTGGCTTGTTTCTGTTTTGGCATAAAACTTTTGAAAACCATTTTTTCCAAAAGTTTAAATTTTAAAATTTTGATTTATTAACCCCCCTCTAGGTCGAAGCCTATCGTCTAACAGATTCTATGCTTGTGGTACTAATTTGGACATCAGAGGTTTGCTATAAATCTCGTCCACTCAACCATGGTTCCTCATTCAAACTAGGTCCTCACTTCTGAACCCTGGGTCCCCACTTCTAAACCTCGAACAATCACTGGTCCCCACTTCTGACCCAGTAATTCGCCTCTTTCACACACTAGCACAAAAAGATGCATGACATACAGGTAATGCAACAACAACAACACTTATGAATCAATTTGTAACCATAAACAACATGCAATACAACATTCACAATAGTCTCCCACTTCTAAACTACCCACCTTAACACAAACAAGTACAATCATGTTCACAACACATAAGTATATTCGCAACATCACAGCTCAGAAACATAATCATAATTTACCTCTGATAATTATGCAATTAACATAATTATAAATTAATTCATGCTAATACTTTATTTCATAATTAATCTATAAAACACATCAAACAACAGCTAAACGCCAGCCGCACGCGAAAATAGCAACTAAATATAACTCATTAGGTATTTTTTACATACATTTCAATATCATATGCTCGTACATCGAATAAAATATTCATATCATACTTAAGGAATATCAACTCTATTCACCACATCACCAACCACTAAAAGAACAACAAACAACTGTCCGTTGGAATCAGAGGCAACCGACAATTCAAGTAAAAAACAGCAACTTTGCGCTATCATGCTCGCTAAGCGCAACTTTTTTTGTCTAAGCGCAGGTTCGCTAAGCACAACCTTTTGGGGGCTAAGCGCATGCTCACTAAGCATATACGACCAGAACAATAAAAACCAGAAGCGCAAATTCTACCATTAGAGCCCCATCAAAGCTCTGATTTTGACCCACAACCTTCCAAATCGACCAGAAAACAACAAATACATACTATAGCATAGTTAGAACATAATATGTGCACTGATTAACATTCAAATTCATCAATTAATAATGAATATAAGGTTATGTTCATGAGGTCAAAAATACATCAATAGCAACATTCATATTCATATCAATACAAGATGTATAATTTTCAATAATACATAAAGCACGAAATTACACATCAATTGCAACAATTATCATATAACGTTCATACTTTTTCATCAAAAGTCATAAACATCATCAATGGTGAAAAGGGATGAAAACCCTAGAGGAGGGTGAGGATCCCTCTCTATCCCTCATGCAATACAATTATATTCAAGTAGTCCCCTACATGAATATCCAGTAACTCATTAAGCTTTAGCTATGGCGTTCCCCTTCTCTCCTAAACACATATTCTTCTCTTCTCACCCTTGCCTCGTTTTCCAGTTCCAAAACTTCTACGTACTAACAAATTTGGCTACTTTTCCTTTACTATTTATTTTAACCTAAAATATATTAACTCCCCTTTTCACACTTTTAATCTCTACTTTCTCTTTTTTCCCTTATTTTTCTAATGATTTTATTTTCTGCCCCAAATCACTATTTTCTCTTATTTTATTATTATTATTATATTATTTTAATGAAATGAAACTCTACTAAATTCCAACAAATGCCAAATAATCACATAACACATGTTATCACCAAAATAAACAATTAAAAAAGTATATTAAATAATTTAAACGACTAAATAAAAGAAACAAAAATTCAATTAAATAACTTAATATAATTCAGAGTGTTACAGTAGTCCTTCTTTGACTTATCCTTCAATGGAATTTACCTCACAATTTATACTAAGTGTAGTAATGTCTCGTGTATAAAGGTTTTAATGTAATCTTGTACCTTGGAACAAGCTAGTTTAGACAAGAGGTTCACCTTTAATTTTATCTCTCTAGGGATGTAATAGATCTCAGCTTTATGGAGCATTATGATGGTAGTTTTTATCATTGTTAAATACGGTTGCATGACCATGTCTTTTGTCTGGTACTCGCATTGGACATGTGATGTGACCAGCTATGAGTCACACTTAATTACTACCTTTTAGGTTCCTATCTAAAATTCCATTTGTAGTCTGACTAAGCACAATTTATATTCTGATTGATTATTAGAGGTGAGGAGAAAATTTCTTATCGTGACTTCTAATATAAGAATATGGTCATTTTCCAATAGGAGTTTGGCATCCTCGAACATTGCCCACTTGGTTGATGTGTTTGGCTCTTTGGTTGTAGTTTATATGATGAATTTGGTTAGCACTTGAGATTTTAGTGCTTTCCTTGGTTTGTGTGAAATGTCAAATTCAGAGAATTCTATAGCCCATTTTGTCATTCTTCAATCTAAGTATGGCTTGAAAAGTATTTTTCTAATAAGATAGTTGGTTTTTAACACAATGGGTTGTGCAAGGAAATAATATCTTAACTTTTGTGTCTTTGTTACAAGGGCCTGGCCAATTTTCTTAACTTTCTGATAGAGCACTTTTTCCTCTTGTAATAATTTTCAAATGAAATAAATCGGGTCTTAGGAGTTGTTGCTCTCTTGAATTAAAATGAACACAACTACTTCAGGAGAAACAAAAAGGTAGACGAAAAATGTCTCCCCATCAATAGGTCACACTAACATGGGTGGTGGTGATAATATTTCTTTGATATTGGTAAACACATATTTTCACTATGGTGTCCATTCAAATGTGATTTATAGAAGGGCCGAACGGGAAAACATATAGTTGGATCACCAAATATGGAGGTTAGGTCGACGGCACGTGTGTAAAATGTGTGGGGCATATGCATAATTAGTTCTCACGCATTGTGACGAATGCATTGCATAAGGACACATGCGGCGATCTGTGATTGTATTTTGGGATCTTTGATCCATGAGTAACGATATCAGTGATGTGTGGTCGTTTGTGGAAAATGGTCTCTAAGTGGGTCAAACAAGAATGAAAAGTGATAATGGTTAAACAGTGATTAGAAATCAAACACAGAACGCGAAATAGAGGCAATCAGAATAAATAACGAAAAATATTATTGGAAAAAGTAACAATAATTTGTAGTAAATGACGGAAAAATCATCAACAACGGCGATTCGAGTTAATGCAGAAGTGAGTCCCAAATCAAGAACAATGTGATACTATGTTGGTAAATAATTTTTTTATATATTAAAAACTATTACAATGCTAAAATAGTCTTATTAAAATAAAGAAAACTTACCTAATAAAGTTATTTAATAGATCTTAGACTAATATTACAAATTATAGTTTAGAATTCAATGCTTAAATCATTAAGTACTCATAAAATATTTTAATTTGAAACTGATTTTTGTTATATGCACACCAATAGAATATGTAGATGTTTGTATGAAGCCTAAGACACCATAGAATTCTGCATAAAACACTGTTCAATTTAATCAAGTCAATGTCACTACGGCTACGAGATATTGTACATTTTGGGTGTGCGAACCTTCATGATCGTATCCTGTAGAAAAGACGTATAGTTTGGTTGAGGTGTATGAGTGTTACATATAAACTACCTTTAACCTCAATTTCCAAGAAACGTGGGACTATTTTGGCCAGTCTAGAACATTTTTCCAAAGTTGAGCTTAGGGGCCAGTGCGAACTTTGAGTTCTCATAGACGACATTAATGTTCTGATCGACCTCAAGTAGGGGTAGGAATAGGCTGGGCCGAGCTAGGCTTTGCCAAGCTTGAGTCTGGCCTGCTAAAATATTCAAAGCCTAAGCCTAGCCTGTAGCCTACCATATGCTTATTTTTAGGCCTAAGCCTGGCCTTTTCGAAGGCTTGATTGACCTACTAGCCTATTTAAAAGCCTACTTCATTTGAACATCTGTAAATAAGAAATTCAACTAATATTAAATAGACTAACAAGTTAAAAGATCAATGATTTTAAATGTTTGTTTTCATTGTCTCGTTCAAGTTTTCTTATTAGCATAACTTTGGTGATACTATTTGTTGAAGAGAACTTATGAGAAAAACTTATGACAATGACTTATGACATTGTTTATAATGTTTTTTCAACTTATTTTCATAAGTTCTTCAAGATAACTAAGTTTTATTTTTGTATTTTAATTCAAAGTACAAAATAGAATATAATAATAATAATAAATTTATTGATTTTTTTTCTTAAATAGGCCAGCCTGATAGGCTTAAAAGGCTTTTCTTACGGCCTGTGACTTAGCCTCTTTAGCTAAATAGGCTTATAAAAAAGCCTAGGCCTTTTCTATTTATGAAAAAGCATGGTCTGGCCTGAGCCTATGTAGGCTAGGCCGTAGGCCTCTGTTAGTTGGCCTGGCCTATTCCCACCCCTAACCTCAAGTCTAGATCTACGTCACCGCAACTGCAGTATATTGTCCATTTTGGGTATGAGAACTATCGCAACTCTGTCCTTTAGTAAATGAGCGTCGTTAGGTTGATATGTATGAGTATTTTATACCATTGATCTCAATTTCCAAACAACTGTTGGTAGGCTAAAATATATATTATAACATTTAAATCAAAATAAAACTCATATTTATTAATTTATTTAAAACAAATACTAATATTATTCTAAAAAAGGTACTAATTTTTATTAAAATTAAATAAATGAGAGCCCTCATTATGTAATAATGACAACAAACACGCTCACATAGTGAAGTTTCCATCAATATACCACTACATTTCAAATACTACCAAACTACAACTCTTTTCAAATTGGATGTTTTTCACTACACTCAATTTAGTGATCAAACACCCTATAGAAACCCCAAAATACCCTTCGTATTGTCTTGATTTCAAAATCTAGACGCATTTATTATGCAACAAAATCACTTCAACAATGAGGTACACCCTTTTTTTTTTCAAAAAAATGGTTCGGATTCCAATCCCAGGATTAACCTTGCCTGAGTTTTTTTGTCTTTCCTTAACACTCATTTTTTTGTCTTTCCGCATGACATTATTTTACACTCTTAGACAATAAGTTAGGATAATTTTGACATTTTTTATTAAACATTGCATTATAATTCATTGATAAATAAATCCCAAAATAAACCATACACATTTGTCATTTAATAATAAGACCCAAATAGAATAACTATGATGTATATCTGAATGCCAAAATATTGAAATGTCAAAATATCACAATAAATACTACAACAAACCATAATAAAAAATGTCAAAATATCAAAATATAAAAAATTAAAAGATAACTATTGTGTATATCTGACGCCCTTGTTCCTTCTCTGTCGTCTGTACTGCAACGCATGTTGTGCCTATGCTAAGATGAATTGTAGAGTGGTCATCTGAGGAGTTCTTTCCTCAAACTCGTCCCTAACTATGGCCTCACTTCCAATACCCACAATACGATGACATATCAGCAACACATCAACGACATTGCCCTCCCTAGCCTGCTCCCCATATAAGATCTCTTGATAAGTTAGTCTTGGGGATCTCATTATGCATCTGATGTCATATAAAGATGTGACACTATATATAACCATTGAATGTGGTCGTATAACAAATTTCATACACAAGAGAATGGGTGAATTATGCAGTTTTGAAAAATTTTGGTAGATAATAAAAGGCTTTTATACAAGGCTGAACTCAGAATTTGAGTGAGACTTTATACTAGGTTAATCCCGAATCAATAGAGCTTTTGATCAAGATGAGCTCATGAACCGTTTTAGAGATTTTTCACTTGTTAATCTTCACAAATCCAAAAGAGAGTTTTTCTTCAATGGCGAAGCTCATAAACCAAACAGAGACTTGAACAAATCCCACAAATACAAAAGGAGCTTTTTAAATAGTTTATCACCCAAAAGAATAATAACTTTCTAAAGAAGGATTATTTACTCAAAAGAAAAATATGATCTTGATAAATTTACAATTATACCTTCACCCAGAACAATATTCTCATTGAGATTCAAGAACACTCACGAAGCACCATGGCTAAAATATGTGAGAAAAATAAGAATGATTTAGAGAGGCGATGAGAGAAGTGAAAATTAAGGGTTTTCATGTTTTCTACATGTGAGAAGTGGCAGAAAAGCTCTTTATTTATAGGTCAATGTGTGGCATAACATTGGAAACAATCTATGGCCTTTCTAACTCATAATCGATTAGCCACCTTATATAATTATTTATTGAGATCCAAAATGGAATTTTTTATATAGAGTCGTTACTAATCATTAAAAGTCTGTCATAATCGATTATGAACTTGATTATGCATCATCTAATTAATTAGGCCGAAAATCTAATTGATGGGATAGTTGTAAAAATTCTCCTAATCAAACATATAATCCCCTTAATTAACTAACTAGGCCCTAAAAGCATATGTGGTTGTTTTAATTAAAAAATGAAAGGCTTCTCTATGATTTGTGTGTGTGTGTGTGTGTGTGTGTGTGTGCGTGTGTAGTTTACCCATTATACTATCATAAATTCCCTTGTGTTTTTTACAATACACTCATCACATAGACGAATACCATTAGGCGATATTTTATACTTCCTAATGAAGTTTAATATCTCCACGTCTTCTTAAAATCACCCTAGAACCTCGAGTCTTCTTAATGAGGTTTGATATATCTCCATGTTAATTACCATCATATGAGAGTTGAGAGGTTAAACCATTGATGATCCTTGAAACAAAATTCTTCACTTGAATGAAGTTTTACCATAAAGTTTACTTTAGAGAGATGACTTGATCTTTAAGAGAATCTTCAAAAGGATAACTTGACACTTAGGCTTTGTCATACCCCAAATTTTTTCTACCCTTATTTATTTATTTTTTCTTATACCAAACATTTGTGTTGCTTCATGATCTTTCTTAGGGTGATCATTTGGCCTTTGGCCATGATCCTCTAAGGATAGGCCATGAAGGTTTTGTTTGTGCCTGTTTTGATTATAGGTCTTTCTTTTTTTCTTTATTGTTTTTCAAAGTTCAGGTAGAAATAAGAGCATGTGAGGCTTCACTCAAGATCTTCACATGGTTGATTAGTTATTGGTTTATAGAAAGGATTCAAGTGCAAATTGGGTGTACATGATTACTAGTTGGAAACTAGCATTGTCATTTTGATTAATAGTTTCAAATTAGTGTCAAACTCAAGGTTTCTTTCAAAGTGAATACAAGATTCAAAATCCAAGAGTACATTCTTAAGTCCAAATTGATCACAAAAGGTCCCACTGGATTTCAAACTAGTCACATGATTTAAGGCTAAGAAGTTCAAGGTTTATTTCTAATTCAAGGGAGGAAGGCATTTTTAAATAGAAGAAAAAAGTGAAAAATGTGATACATGACTGGGAATTTTTGTTCCATCATTGGTAAGTACCATGAAGCACAATTCAAAGTAAGAACATTACCAAGCAAGTTTCAAAGTTCAGATGGGAAAATCTACAAAGTTCTAACTCTACAAAATCACAAAATCTATGCCTAAGAGAACAAGTTTCCATGCCTCATTCTTCAAGTATAAGAGCAACCAAGACTTTCCTCTTCTGCACGCCATGTTTACCTCTACATGCCAAGCTTCCATTCCAAGCTTCAAAGCAGTCGTAATCCTTTTTCAAGTAGCTTCCCTCATGCCAGTACATCACCAAGTAGCACTTGACTTCTCCACATTTAAGCCACATTTCATCAATCCAAACTCGTGCTAAAATGCCTCATGCTAAGGTCAAAATACATGGAAAAGAAGTTGAAACAGGTGGTTAGTACAACAAGCAAACTATGTACAATCCAAGCCATAATTAGAAAGCATATGAAAGGTACATGGCATCAGCAATAAGAAGTACTTGGTACACATGAAATTTTAAGGACAAAATTCAATTCAAAACCAAGCAATATCAAGGAATAGTGCAGAAACAAGTCACAATTCACATGTCAGCAACAACAGTACGAGGCAAAAACCTCATTTTCACACCATAATAATATCACAAATAATACAATAATGAATTCACAAATATCACAAACAATACATGGGACCACACATTTACACCTTCTAGAACAGCTGAAGAGACAAAATATCAAGGCTCAATCCACAAAATCAGGGATTTGAAAAAATCCCTAATGGTTTTGATCCCACCTGTTGTACAAATCAACATTCATCATAACAAATTCACACACACCAAAAAATTCACTAAAGTCTCACCTCACACGTACCTCACTCATCACTCATCCTATATATTCCCACACTATTCATCCATTTAGAGGACACAGAGAAAAAACCCTAAAATATTACTCTACAAACAAATAAAAAAATCCTAACCAAAGCTCATTTCCAAAAGTTTATTGAGCCTCACATCGAGAATCAAATAAACTTGAGCTAAAAGCCACTTAGAAGCAAATCACACAGAGAGTTATCAACAAGGAGCATAGAGAATCAGTGAGAACAGAAGAAGAAGAGAGAAGAAGAAGAAGGTTTAAGTAAAATTATCGGGGAGATACTCGCGCAAGCTTGTTTGAAGGAGTGCTTCAAGAGGTAGTTTCTTCACTTTAGTTCTTTTCACATTGAACTCCTTGCTTGATTTCATGTGCTTTGTACCTTCTAAGTAGCGTAGAACCTTGGTGTTGTGTGTTTTTTTGTTGATTTTGAGTTAGGGTTTATTTAGGGAAAAAGACGATCTGAGAATTTAAGAGGGTTTTGATGAAAACTAAGGTCATAAATAGAAAGAGGAAGAAAGTTTAAGGGGGTTGATGTAGGAAATTTTTGGTTTGGTGGTGGTCTCAACGGAGAAGACGGCGGCCGCCGCCGTAGGCCACTGTCTTCTTTGGCAAACCTTTAGGTTTCTTGTGGAGAATATATGAAAAAAAGAAGAACATGAGAGAGAAGGACCAAGTGAGGAGAGAGAGTGAGGATGTGCGAAATGAATCTCATTTCCCCCTTTTTCCTTTGTTTAAGCCATCCCTTGGATGATGTGTGTGTGGCAAATGGGGGACAGTGACACTTGTCCCTCCCTTGACAAGTGTCATCGGAGAGCTCCACTTCCATCTGATCAATCGTGTGCGCATCCCTTAACCTTACCATACACGTGCATCTTCCACCCTTAGATCAGAGACATAGATGGCTCTCTGATTCATCTAACGCACCTGATTGCCTTCAAAGGTCAACCATTGACCAGAGTCTGTAACATCCCAAATTTCGTAAGAATATTTATTTAATTTATTTAAATATTATATTCGTGGTTTTCTGTGAATTTTTGGTGGTTGGTGTCGATGTCGGTATTTTTGGTGAAGTTTGGTTATTTTAATTAAATAATAGTATATAATATGAATATATTAGTATTATTATTATTTTAAAATAATATTAGAAGAATTAAGGTTAAGATGGTCATTTTAGGAGTATTAGTGAGGGTATTATGGAGAAAGCCCATATTTGAGGCCCAAGAGTTAAATCAACCAAAAAGGAGGAATTGAGGAGAATTAGGATTCATTTGTAGAGATCGTGAAAATAAGGAGAAAGTGTAGAGCTCTGAGGAAAAAGGGAGAAGGCGAGTATTTTCGTGAAAGTTTCCAAAGGCTCAAGAGAGAACTCATCGAATCGACAATCTAAGGTATGGGGAGTAATTTCCTTTCATTGTTTTCATTATAGGATTCGATTGATTAATGTGGATTTTGGGGTTTTTGAGGGTTTATGGGTTTTGAGGTAAACTGATGATTTTAAGGGCATTTTTGTGAATCGATCAATAACGTGGAATTGAACTGCTAAAGTAGAACTTGGGGTTGATTTCCCCGTCGTTGTTGTAGTTTTAACCTTGTGGGAAGGATCTATGAAGTTTATATGAAGTTTGAGAGTTTTGAAGGTTTAGGAGAAATTAAGGTTTCCCGTAGTGTCTTGGATCGACCTAACAGACGTAGGTTTTAGGCCTTTAAATTCGGTGATGTGTTAGGACTGTTGTAGGGATGATTTTGGGTTGTTTGGTGCTGTAATCGCAGGAACTTTGGTGGTTGTGGAGCTACTGATGCGTAGCAGCGATTTGCTGTAATCGCAGGTTCGCTAGGAGAACCATTGCTTCGCTAGGCGAATATTCGCCAAGGCTCGCTAAGCGAGCAACGCAGCGAATGCGCGATAATATGAGTGTGAGTACAGAGGTGATTATGGAGTAAGAGGAGTGATTCTCTGGAAGCCTCGCTAGGCAAAGGGAACAACGAGTAGGTTCACTAAGCAAACGAACCAGCGAGTATGACAGATGGTTTTGTTTCTGGTGTTGAGGGTGGTGTCTGTGAGGTTCGCTGGCCGCTTCGCTAGGCAAAGGCCATAGCGAACAGGTTTGCTAGGCGAACCCTGGAGCGAACGTATGCCGTTTGCGAATTTCTGTTTATGCTGCTGTGCTGTTGTGATGTTTTGATGCTGTGATTTTATGATGATTTTTCATGATGTTGTTGCTGTATTTTATGATGATGTTTTAATGCTTATTTGACGAATATGTGACGACATGACATATATGAGAAATGATGAATGATGATGCACATTTTGATGTTTAATTGATGATGATGATTAATGATGTTGTGTATCATACATTCATATGCATACTCTGTGGCGACGCTTCATTCCCATTATGCGGATATGAGGTAACTATGACGTGCTCCGGTTCCGATTACGGGATAGATCCTATTGACGGGGATCTTTGGAGGGTTGATGGCCTAGTGTCCATCTATTATGACGATTGGTACCACATGCATGAGTCTTGTTGTGCATTTGCATTTAATTGGCATTGTTGTGTTTTATGATGTTGTTCGTGGTTTCGATGTTTCCTTGTGATGACCATGAAGATGTTGTATATGAAGATAATGCCATTTTATATATATCTTGTTTTATAATGATTATTATGAATTGTGATTACTCACCCTGCCTGTTTGAATGTTGCCTCCACGTGGGTAACGTGCAGGTGATCAGGTTTAGTTGTGGATGCTTCGAGGACCTTGAAGTTTATTTGCTTTTGGTCGATTTAGAGGGTCTTGCTCTGATAGTGTAACATCAGGTTGGGGTCCTTTGGGTCGAACTATGTTTTTTCCTTATTTTGTTGTCATTTGATGATATGGTTTTATATGTTGAAAAATCTTTTTAGATTATTACGATGTTTGTTGAAACCCTTTTAATTGAGAATTTTGAGTTCCGCTGCCATGTGAATGCTTTTGAGTTATTTTGAGGAAATCCCTTTGTTTACAGGGCAAGTGTATTATTTTGATTTAAATGAGGAATGTGCGCCCTTTCGAGGTGATTTTTATGTTTTACTCTGATAATTGAGCTGTATCTGCTGTAATATTTGTGGGGGTAGAAAAGGGTGTTACATTAGTGGTATTAGAGCATGTCGGTCCGTCCGACCAGGTTTTTAATTGATGTATGTCCCTGTCAGTCGACGAGTGTGTGTACATTGTCGATGTTTTAGTTCTTCTAACCTTGTTGGTGGTGTGTAGGATGGCTGGAAGAAATGATCGTGCGAATGCTGATGCGTTGGAATCGGTTGCTAATGTGGTGGCGCAGCTGAATCCAAATGGTGGAGCTCCTGATGAGTTTCGCGCGTTGGGGAAGTTTTAAAGGAACAATCCACCGACTTTTGTGGGTACGCATGATCCGGCAAGTGCACACAAGTGGCTGAAGGCGATCGAGAAGATTTTCCGAGTGATGGGGTGTTCTGATGAGCAACAGGTTCAGTTTGGAATACATATGCTGGAAGAGGAAGCTGAGGACTGGTGGGATAACATCCGTCATAGACTTACGGATGTTGGCACTGTGATAAATTGGGTTGTGTTTAAGCAGGAGTTTCTGGGAAAGTATTTTCCAGAGGATGCTCGTGGCAAGAGAGAAGTGGAATTCCTTGAGCTGAAGCAAGGAGATATGACTGTGGCAGAGTATGCTACAATGTTTGAGGCTTTGGTGAAGTTCTGTCCGCACTACAATCGTGCAAATGCTGAGATGTCCAAGTGTCTCAAGTTCGAGAATGGGCTGAGACCAGAGATTAAGCAGGGTATTGGGTACCAACAGATCCGCAGGTATGCTGAGTTGGTTGACAAGAGCATGATCTATGATGAGGATAGCCGAGCTCGATCTGCTCACTATAAGCAATTGAGTGAGAAGAAAGGGCAGTATAGGGGTAAGCCTTATACGACTTCAGCTGACAAAGGGAAGCAGAAGGCTTCAGAGGGGAAAAAGTCAAGTGGGGGAGCAGCTCCCACTTCTGGAAAGTGTCATAATTGTGGCGAGCAAGGTCACCGTGCTGATGTGTACACCAATAATGTGGTGAGGTGCTACAGATGTGGTAAGAAGGGGCATAGAGCTACTGACTGCAAAGATGAAGGTCCAACCTATTTCAATTGTGGTGAGAAAGGTCACATCAGTACTCAATGCCAGAAGCTGAAGAAGACTGCTACTGCTGCCCAGACCAGTGGTCGCGTGTTTGCTTTGAGTGGTACAGAGACGCCAGAGAAGGACAACCTGATTCGAGGTACTTGTTTCTATTATTGATACTGGTGCTACTCATTCTTTTATCTTGCTTGAATGTGCTAATAGATTGGGTTTGAAGTTATCTGATATGAATGGTAATATGGTAATAGAAACTCCAGCTAATGGTTCTGTTACTACTACCCTTGTGTGTTTGAGATGTCCTATGATGATTTTTGAGAAGAGCTTTATGATGGATTTGGTGTGCTTACCCTTGCACCAGATCGATGTGATCTTTGGAATGAACTGGTTGGAGTTCAACCGTGTTCATATCAATTGTTATAACAAGACTGTAGAGTTTCCTGAGATTGATGATAGTGGGGAGTTGATGTTCTTATCTGCTAAGCAAGTAGACGGACTTGTGGAAGACGAAGCTTTGGTGTTTACAATGTTTGCATCGTGGCAAATTGATCGTGAAGCTGCGAGTGTCGAGTTTCCTGTTGTCTGTGAATTCCCAGATGTGTTTCCAGATGACATCAGTGATTTGCCTCCAGAGCGTGAAGTGGAGTTTGCAGTGGACTTAATACCAGGTACGAGTCCAGTGTAGATGGCTCCTTATCGGATGTCAGCTTTTGAGTTAAGTGAATTGAAGAAACAGTTGGAAGGGTTGCTTGAGAAGAGGTTTGTTCGACCAAGTGTTTCTCCGTGGGGTGCTCCAGTGTTGCTAGTGAAGAAGAAAGATGGCAGTATGAGGTTGTACGTTGATTATTGGCGGTTGAATAAGGTGACTATCAAGAATAAGTATCCACTTCTGAGAATCGACGATTTGATGGATCAGTTACTAGGTGCTTGTGTGTTTAGCAAGATTGATTTGAGGTCTGGTTATCATCAAATTCGAGTTAAACCTGATGATATTCCGAAGACAGCCTTCAGAACGAGATATGGATACTATGAATACATTGTGATGCCGTTTGGTGTATCCAATGCACCTAGTGTGTTCATGGAGTATATGAATCGGATTTTCCATGAGTATTTGGATAAGTTTGTGGTGGTGTTTATCGATGATATCTTGATATAATCTAGATCTGAAGAAGAACATGTCGAGCATTTGAGGACTGTGTTGCAAGTGTTGAAAGAGAAGAAGTTGTATGCAAAGCTGTCGAAGTATGAGTTTTGGTTGAAGGAAGTGAGTTTCCTTGGCCATGTGATTTCAAGTGGTGGTGTTGCTGTTGATCCTTCTAAGATTGATGTCGTGTTACAGTGGGAGACTCCGAAGTCTGCTACTGAGATACAGAGTTTTCTGGGATTAGCGGGTTACTACCGCAAGTTTATTGAAGGATTTTCTAAGTTGACATTACCTTTGACTCAGTTGACTCAAAAGGGTCAAGCCTTTGTGTGGGATGTATCTTGTGAAGAGAGTTTCGTGGAATTGAAGAAGAGATTGACTACTGCTCCAGTGTTGATTTTGCCTAATCCGAGTGAATCTTTTGTGGTGTATTGTGACGCGTCGAAGATGGGTCTTGGTGGAGTATTGATGCAAAATGGACAAGTTGTTGCTTATGCTTCGAGACAATTGCGAGTCCATGAGAGTAATTATCCTACGCATGACTTGGAATTGGCCGCGGTGGTGTTTGTGTTGAAAATTTGGAGACATTATCTGTTTGGCTCTAAATTTGAAGTGTTCAGTGATCATAAAAATCTGAAGTACTTATTTAATCAGAAGGAATTAAATATGAGGCAGAGAAGGTGGTTAGAACTGTTGAAGGATTTTGATTTTGATTTGAGTTATCATCCGGGAAAAGCAAATATAGTGGCCGATGCGTTGAGCAGAAAGTCATTGCATATGTCGATGCTTATGGTGAAAGAATTGGAGTTGATTGAGCAATTCAGAGATTTGAGTTTGGTATGTGAAGCGACTCCTAACAGTGTGAAGTTGGGAATGTTGAAGTTGACTAGTGGTATTCTAGAAGAGATCAGAGTGGGACAGCAATCTAATTTAAAGTTGGTTGACCAATTGACTTTGATTAACCAAGGTAACGGAGGTGACTTCCAGATTGATGAGAATGGTGTGATGATGTTCAGAGATAGGGTGTGTGTCCCAGATGTTCCATATATTAAGAAGAGCATTCTTAAAGAAGGACATCGAACTAGGTTGAGTATTCATCCCGGTGCTACGAAGATGTACCAAGATTTGAAAAAGTTGTTTTGGTGACCATGTATGAAGAAGGATGTTGCGAAGTTTGTTTATGCGTGTTTGACATGTCAGAAGTCGAAGGTTGAGCATCAGAAGCCTTTAGGTATGATGCAGCCGCTGAGGATTCCAGAATGGAAATGGGATAGTATTTCCATGGATTTTGTGGTGGGGTTGCCGAAGACTGCTAAGAGAAATGATTCAATTTGGGTGATCGTGGATAGATTAACTAAGTCGGCTCATTTCTTACCGATGAAGATTAATCATTCCATGCGGAAGCTAGCCGAGATGTATATTGAGGAGATTGTGAAGTTACATGGGGTACCTTCGAGTATTGTGTCGGATAGAGATCGAGGTTTACATCGAGGTTCTGGAAGAGTTTGCAAGATGCGTTGGGTACCAAGTTGAGGATGAGTTCTGCCTATCATCCCCAGATGGACGGTCAGACAGAAAGAACAATCCAATCTTTAGAGGATTTGCTGAGGGCTTGCGTGTTGGATCATGGAGGATCGTGGGATAGCCATTTACCATTGATTGAGTTCACGTACAATAATAGTTTTCATGTTAGTATTGGAATGGCGCCCTATGAAGCTTTGTAAGGGAGAAGGTGTAGGACTCCTTTGTGTTGGTATGAGTCGGGCGAGAGTGTTATTCTCGGACCTGAAATTGTGCAAGAGACGACTGAGAAGATTAAGAAGATCCAAGAGAGGATGAAAGCTTCGCAGAGTTGTCAGAAGAGCTACCATGATAAGAGGAGGAAAGCACTTGAATTCCAAGAGGGAGATCACGTGTTTTTGAGGGTGACGCCAGTGACTGGTGTGGGTCGAGCTTTGAAGTCTAGGAAGCTCACTCCACGTTTTGTTGGTCCATACCAGATATTGCAAAGGATAGGAGAGGTAGCCTATCGAGTTGCTTTACCTCCGTCACTTGCGAATTTGCATGACGTGTTCCATGTGTCTCAGTTGAGGAAGTACGTTCTGGATCCGTCGCATGTGATTCAGATGGATGATGTACAAGTGAGGGATAATCTGACTGTGGAAGCATTTCCTGTGCGTGTCGATGGTCGAGAGATGAAACAATTGCGGGGTAAAGACATAGCTTTGGTGAAAGTGTTGTGGGTGGACCAGCTGGCGAAAGTTGGACTTGGGAACGTGAAGATCAGATGAGGGAGTAATATCCGACTCTATTTCCTTGAGATAATTTTCGGGGGCGAAAATTATTTAAGTGGGGGAGAGTTGTACCATCCCAAATTTTGTAAAAATATTTATTTAATTTATTTAAATATTATATCGTGGTTTTCTGTGAATTTTTGGTGGTTGGTGTCGATGTCGGTATTTTTGCTGAAGTTTGGTTATTTTAATTAAATAATAGTATATAATATGAATATATTAGTATTATTATTATTTTAAAATAATATTAGAAGAATTAAGGGTAAGATGGACATTTTAGGAGTATTAGTGAGGGTATTATGGAGAAAACCCATATTTGAGGCCCAAGAGTTAAATTAACCAAAAAGGAGGAATTGAGGAGAATTAGGATTCATTTATGGAGATCGTGAAAATAAGGAGAAAGTGCAGAGCTCTGAGGAAAAAGGGAGAAGGCGAGGATTTTCGTGAAGGTTTCCAAAGGCTCAAGAGAGAACTCATCGGATCGACAATCTAAGGTATGAAGAGTAATTGCCTTTCATTGTTTTCATTATAGGATTCGATTGATTAAAGTAGACTTTGGGGTTTTTGAGGGTTTATGGGTTTTGTGTAACGCCCCGATTTGTTTAATGGTATTTATTTCATTTATGTGAATTTTGTGAAATGTGTGAATTTATTGTATTTTACCTGCTAATTGAGTTAATTGGTTAATTTCCCTGATAGGTAAAATATTTGCAATAAATTATAATTTCTTTTCAACTTTTACTTCCCGAAATATATTTCTTCGCTGTTTATGTTTTATCGCATTTTGAGAGCGTTTTGGTGATATTTGAGCGTAAGGGCAAAATGGTCATTTGATTAGTTAGGTAGTTATATTAAAAGAGAAATAGAGAGAAAAAGAGAGAAAGGAAGAAAAGAGAAAGAAAAGAGAGAAAGAAGGAAAAGGAGAAGAAAGAAAGAGAGAAGAGGAGAAAGAGGAAAATCGAGGAAACCTCCGTTTCAATCGCGATTAATCGGGTAAGGGTGAGAAGTTTCGATTATATCTTGCTTGTATATGTATATGTGTATGTTTTCTTGGACTGTTTTGGTTATTTTTTTCTAGTTTTCAATTAGGTTGGATTTATGAACAATGAGTGGGAATCAATGTTTTCACGGTCGAAAGCCGGAATAGATCGCGTGGTTTAGTCGAGTGGTGTTAGGCCGTGATTGGTTAAGTTCGTTTGATTAAATTTTGGTTGATTTCATAACTTTTGCATATTTGATAAAATGACGATTTTGTGTGAATTAATGTTTGGACGGTTGAAATGTGGAATAAATTACGTAGTATAGTCGGGTGATGATATGATTCACTCGGGTAAACTTGTTGGTCTGTTTCCATAGGTGTTGATTGAGTTTTGGGGTGTGAATATATTGATAAAATTATGTTTTCAAAATATTTCAAAAGTGGAAAAATGTGTTGGTTGGCTTTTTAACGATGAAAATATTGTAGTACGTTGAATTCTGAGATCGCAGCTTTTTACGAAATCGAAAACGGATGTCCGGAAGTCTTCCGATGGTGTTTTTAAGGTCAATGTACGCAGGTAGAGCGCTTAGTGCGGGGGTTTGCGCGCTTAGCGCGGTCTGGGCAAAAATGAAAAATTTCCGAAACTTCAAAAATTCATAACTTTCGAACCGTAAGTCCGTTTTGACCCCCGTTCAAAGCGTTGGAAAGCTAATGAAATATTATTTCTATTAAAAATGGTTTGGAGGGGAAAAGATGATTTAGTTCATTTGTGTTTTTGAGATATAGTCGTGTTGTCGGGTTTTTATCGCGTTAAATGCGTGCGGTTGGTGTTTTACCGTGTGTTGTGCTATTGTTATATAACGTGGAGCTTTTATGTGGTTTATATGATGTTGATGCATGTGATAATGATGTTGTTGTGTGGTAAAATACATTGTTTGATTGAATATCAATGTATGTTGTTATGATTGTTGTGGTTTGTGAATTATGATGATATCCAATGTGTGTTAATTGGTGGTCTTATGGCAAGTAAATGTATTGTTAGAATTGATTTCCAATGCATGAATAATGATGATGAGATAACCCATATTGTTGATTTGTGAAGATGCATTTGATTCTCATGAGTCCTTGTATGCCAAGCATCATGATATGCATCTTGTGATGTCGTGTGCCCTAGTGGGTGTGAGCAACGAAACGATTCTAGAGGGAACCCGCTATAACATCGTGTGTCTTATACAAAGAGGTGTGAGCGATGATTATAGACGATCGTGTGCCTTATACAAAGAGGTGTGAGCGATCGGGTCGTGTGCCTTATACAAAGAGGTGTGAGCGATCCATAAATGTCGTGTGCCTTATACAAAGAGGTGCGAGCGACGGGGAACATCGTGTGCCCGACGGGGAGTTACACTAAGTAACAAGCGATGATTCCAATAGTTCCTGAGTGAACTGATGATGAGAATGATGGATGGATTGTACCGCATTGCATTTGCATAGAGTCGTTGTGTCGGTCTCTTTGCATTTGCATAAATCATGAATGGATTGATTATGTGTGGAAAATCATGAATGGATTGATTATGTGTGGAAAATTATGAATTGATTGATTATGTGTTGAGCTTGTGATAGAATTAGTGAATTGATATTCATTTGTGATAAATGCATTGGTTATGGATGATATGTTTTATGTATAGACATATGCTATGTTTTGTGGGGATGTTATACATTACAAAGATTGTTGGATTATCGTTGATATGCTATATATGAATATATGTGATGTGGTGGCGTGTTTCCATATGTTATTACTTTGGTATGCCTTATGTGCGAATATGTGATTATGTTGGATAATTGATATATGCTATGTTGTTGGATTATTAGATATATGTTATGTATATGTGGCATGCTATATGTATTAATATGTGATGCTTGTGGTGAGAATAACTATGCATGTGAATTTATATGTGTTTGCATATTATTATGCAATCTTGATTTAGTTGTTATTTCTCACCCTTCTGCTGTGGTTTGTTGCTCTATGAGGCAATTGCAGATTTGTGTCTTGGGGGCTTTTGTGCAGATTAGTTCTCCATCCTTTTGTCGTTCTGTCTGCTCTGATACGTAACACGGGAGTCGGGGAACATTTTTGTTATATATGTATACATTTGTTGGATCTATACTGTATTACCTTTGTATGAATATTTTGATGTTATAAAATAATTTATTTTGTAAAACAAGTTAGTTATGGATCTTTCCGCTTTATTCCATAATTGAACTTTCCCTTTGTTGGGAAAAGTTTCCCTTTTAGGTTTATTCCACTTTGTGTTATGTATCAAATTTATGAGCAGGGATTGTGTTTTCTTTCTTTAAATGTGGCATCCTTGTTTCTGTCGGAAAAATAAATTTTTATTTACTCTGATTTAATTATGTATTATTTATTCGCGATGTGAATTGGGGTGTTACAATAGTGGTATCAGAGCAGGTCGGTCCGTCCGGCCAAGTTGTTGAGTCAGTTGGTGTGACAGTTGAATACTGTCGATGTTGTTTGTCCCTTAGTACGTGATATGTGTGTGAAACACTGTCAGTGCTTTCTGGTTTTATAATCTTTTGTCTTCAGGATTGAGAATGAGATAAGTGGGGGAGAAGCATGTACTTCTCCAAGTTGCTTCGGTTGTGTGCCGTTGGTTGCAAGAGTGTAAGTGTTGTTTGGACAGTGTTGTTCCCGATTCCAGAGGGAATGCGGATGTAAGGTTTATGTCAACTAAGGATTTGTGCCTTAGGTAGTTTTGTGCACAAGATGCAAGAAATGCTATTATAGTTTGGTAAAGACGGTTTATGCCCCGTCATGATTGTCGGCTGTCTATTGACAAATTGAGGAACTGATCACCCTTAATCTCTTGTTGATAGTAGACGAAATTATGTTGGATGGAATAGACGTGTCTTTCCAGCTTTAATAGTATATTTTGTGAATCGTTTGGAGCTAAGCCAGTGAGTACAGATTGTTTTGACGAGTCGATGAAGATTTTTATATCTGAAGGTGAGGCGGATTAGAGGTTTTGGTATATTGGTCCAGTTGGGAAGTCATTGAGAAAGAACGAGTGGGTATCATTATTAGTTATTCTCAGAGAGTAGAGAGTGAACTTAAATTGGACGAAGGAGAATAGTTAAGGTATATATATCTGTTAAGTAAGTAGAAAAACTCTTAGGAGATGAGACTAAGATGATTGTTATGTTTATGATGATAGTTTTCTAGAAATTGGCAAAAAGGCCACAGTGAAGGGCTTCCAGTTGTGCGTGATTTTCATATGTATTTCCGGATGGAATATTGGATGTTAGCATTAGAAGTACCCGGACTGATAGAGCAGTTGGAAGATTTACTGGAAAGGAGAATTGTGAAGCCAAGTGTGTCGTCTTAGAGAGCTCCAGTATTGTTAGTAACAAAAAAGAGGGATGATTGAACGGAATAACAAGCATGATGAGTATAATGGTATTGAGACTTTGGAAAGCGAAACTTAGAGTTCTGGTGAGGTTTGGAGTCTTTGGAGTTTTAGAGTATTAATGGAAATCTTGAGAAAACCCTAACGTGTGGATGTAATATTGATATTAAGAGTTCCTTTTAGTGGGTTGTTGATACTTGTTATGCTGGTTGGAACTGATTTAAGATGAAAATGGTGAGTTTTGGGAAGGACTGTCGAAGGGTTATTTTTTTGAAAATCGCAGTGCGCGCTTAGCGCGCAGCCGCCCGCTTAGTGCGGTCTGGAGAATTTGCAACCTCTCCAGGCAGTGAGGAGCGCGCTTAGCGCGGGGTGGAGCCCGCTTAGCAGGACCTGGAGAAAAAAATTAAAACTTGTTTTTTTCTAAAATCCATAACTTTTGATTCGTAACTCGGATTGAGATGTTCTTTCTTATAAAAATGGTGTTGAGATTTAGTGGCCGATTTGATTGTGTCGTGAATTTGGATAAGTTCGTAGTGATTTTAATTGAGAATATCCAGATCTGTTATAAACTCAGAGGAAGAACAGGTAGAGTGTTTGAGAATTGACTTACAAGTGTTGAAAAGAGACAAAGTGTTATGCTAAGTTATTCAAGTGAGAATTTTGGTTGAAAAAGGTTAGTTTCTTGGATATGTGATTTCAGATGAGAGTATGGTTATGGATCCATCGGAAGTGGATGTAGTTCTACATGAGAGGCTCCGAAGTCGGTTAAGGTGATTAGAAACTTTTTAGACTTTAGTTGGTTATTACCGGAGGTTATAGAAGGCTTTTCCAAGTTAGCGTTTTCGTTACTTCGGTTGACTTGCAAAGGGTAAGTCGTTTGCTTGGGATGTTCGTTGTAAGGAAAGTTTCAGAGATCTAAAGTAGAAGTTGTCTACGGCTCCAGTTTTGATTCTGTGTGATCCTAATAATCTGTTTGTGAGGTATTGTGATGTGTCTTTGAGGAGTTTAGTCAGTGTGTTAATGCAAAAGGGTAAAGTCGTAGCTTATGCTTTACGACAATTGAGGATTCATAAGAGGATCTATACTATTCAGGGTTTGGAATTGGTTGCGGTTGTATTGTGTTGGATAATTTGGAGGTGTTACTTTTATGGTTTTGAGTTCGAAGTGTTTAGTAATCACAAGAATATTGAGTACCTGTTTGGTCAGAAGGAATATAGTATGAGACAGCGAGGATGGTTGGAATTTGTGATGAGTTATGACTTTAGCTGGAATTATCCTATTGGTAAAGTTAATGTCATGCGTCATGAGTTAAGTCGAAAGTTTTTATACATGTCTGTTTTGATGGTCAGGGAGTTAGAATTATTTGAGCAGTTCAGAGACTTGTGCCTGGTGTGTGAGATAACACAATAGAGTGTGAGGTTGGGTATATTAGAAGTGAACTATGATTTTCTGGTGAATACTAGAGGGAGTCAGAAGTTGGATATGAAATTGGTAGATTTGATTGTTGCGAGTAATCAGAGTGCGCAGCGGAAGCGTGATGTGGCACATTTCGTATATGCGTGTGTGACTTGTAAGAGTTCAAAGGTTGAACAGTGCAAAATGGTAGGAATGATGAGGCTGTGGGATGTTCTATAATGGAAGTGATAGGTAGAAGGTTTCAATATTAATCATGTACTAATATATAAATGGATGTATTAGTTACATGTGTTGGTGGGTAAATCACAACGTTGCTGTATTGATGTTATGTTTGTTATTCTGGTTTTGTTGATGTTGTTGAGATGATGTTGTGTCGTGGGACTTTAGGTTCTTGTCTTTGTTGTTGCCTCGTTTCCATGGTGCTGGTTCGAGTGCGTGTGGTTAATCCCCATGTGGGGGGATTAGGGGAGTGTTACCTGGGTGTTGGTAACATGGTTTTCTTTGAGTCGTGAGTTAGTCGTCAAGTGCATTGTATGGGCTTTGCATCTTGTCGTTGTAGTTGTTGTCATTGTCGTGTCGTTGTTGTAGTTGCTGTTAGCAAGGTGGTTTGTCAGTTTGTATTATTCGTGGTATGCCTAGTGTTGGCATGTTGATGGGTTAGTCGGATGCGAGAGTCGTATCCGGAGTTGTTCGTCTCAGTTATATTTTCGAGGACGAAAATCTCTAAGTGGGGGAGAGTTGTAACGCGCCGATTTCTTTAATGGTATTTATTTCATTTATGTGAATTTTGTGAAATGTGTGAATTTATTGTGTTTTACCTGCTAATTGAGTTAATTGGTTAATTTACCTGATAGGTAAAATATTTGCAATAAATTATAATTTCTTTTCAACTTTTATTTCTCGAAATTTATTGCATCGCTGTTTATGTTTTATCGCATTTTGAGAGCGTTTGGGGTGATATTTGAGCGTAAGGGCAAAATGGCCATTTGATTAGTTAGATATTTATATAAAAAGAGAAATAGAGAGAAAAAGAGAGAAAGGAAAAGAAGAGAAAGAAAAGAGAGAAAGAAGGAAAAGGAGAAGAAAGAAAGAGAGAAGAGGAGAAAGAGGAAAATCGAGGAAACCTCCGTTTCAATTGCGATTAATCGGGTAAGGGTGAGAAGTTTTGATTATATCTTGCTTGTATATGTATATGTGTATGTTTTCTTGGACTGTTTTGGTTATTTTCTTCTAGATTTCAATTAGGTTGGATTTATGAACAATGAGTGGGAATCGATGTTTTCACGGTCGAAAGTCGGAATAGATCACGTGGTTTAGTCGAGTGGTGTTAGGCCGTGATTGGTTAAGTTCGTTTGATTGAATTTTGGTTGATTTCATAACTTTTGCATATTTGATAAAATGACAATTTTGTGTGAATTAATGTTTGGACGGTTGAAATGTGGAATAAATTGCGTAGTATAGTCGGGTGATGATATGATTCACTCGGGTAAATTTGTTGGTATGTTTCCATAGGTGTTGATTGAGTTTTGGAGTGTGAATGTATTGATAAAATTATGTTTTCAAAATATTTCAAAAGTGGAAAAATATGTTGGATGGCTTTTTAATGATGAAAATATTGTAGTACGTTGAATTCTGAGATCGCAGCTTTTTACGGAATCGAAAACGGATGTCCGGAAGTCTTCCGATGGTGTTTTTAAGGTCAATGTACGCAGGTAGTGCGCTTAGCGCAGGGGTCTGCGCGCTTAGCGCGGTCTGGGCAAAAATGAAAAATTTCTGAAACTTTAAAAATTCATAACTTTCGAACCGTAAGTCCGTTTTGACCCCTGTTCGAAGCGTTGGAAAGCTAATGAAATATTCTTTCTATTAAAAATGGTTTGGAGGGTAAAAGATGAATTAATTAATTCGTGTTTTAAATAAATAGTCGTGTTGTCGGGTTTTTATCGCGTTAAATGCGTGCGGTTGGTGTTTTACTGTGTGTTGTGCTGTTGTTATATAACGTGGAGATTTTATGTGGTTTATATGATGTTGATGCATGTGATAATGATGTTGTTGTGTGGTAAAATACATTGTTTGATTGAATATCAATGTATGTTGTTATGATTGTTGTGGTTTGTGGATTATGATGAAATCCAATATGTGTTAATTGGTGGCCTTATGGCAAGTAAATGTATTGTTTGAATTGATTTCCAATGCATGAATAATGATGATGAGATAACCCATATTGTTGATTTGTGAAGATGCATTTGATTGTCATGAGTCCTTGTATGCTAAGCATCATGATATGCATCTTGTGATGTCGTGTGCCCTAGTGGGTGTGAGCGACGAAACGATTCCAGAGGGAATCCGCTATAACATCGTGTGTCTTATACAAAGAGGTGTGAGCGATGATTATAGACGATCGTGTGCCTTATACAAAGAGGTGTGAGCGATCGGGTCGTGTACCTTATACAAAGAGGTGTGAGCGATCCATAAATGTCGTGTGCCTTATACAAAGAGGTGTGAGCGACGGGGAACATCGTGTGCCCGACGGGGAGTTACACTAAGTAACAAGCGATGATTCCAATAGTTCCTGAGTGAACTGATGATGAGAATGATGGAAGGATGGTACCGCATTGCATTTGCATAGAGTCGTTGTGTCGGTCTCTTTGCATTTGCATAAATCATGAATGGATTGATTATGTGTGGAAAATCATGAATGGATTGATTATGTGTGGAAAATCATGAATGGATTGATTATGTGTGGAAAATCATGAATTGATTGATTATGTGTTGAGCTTGTGATAGAATTAGTGAATTGATATGCATTTGTGATAAATGCATTGTTATGGATGATATGTTTTATGTATAGACATATGCTAAGTTTTGTGGGGATGTTATACATTACAAAGATTGTTGGATTATCGTTGATATGCTATATATGAATATATGTGATGTGGTGGCGTGTTTCCATATGTTATTACTTTGGTATGCCTTATGTGCGAATATGTGATTATGTTGGATAATTGATATATGCTATGTTGTTGGATTATTAGATATATGTTATGTATATGTGGCATGCTATATGTATTAATATGTGATGCTTGTGGTGAGAATAACTATGCATGTGAATTTATATGTGTTTGCATATTATTATGCAATCTTGATTTAGTTGTTATTTCTCACCCTTCTGCTGTGGTTTGTTGCTCTATGAGGCAATTACAGATTTGTATCTTGGGGGCTTTTGTGCAGATTAGTTCTCCATCCTTTTGTCGGTCTGTCTGCTCTGATACGTAACACGGGAGTCGGGGAACACTTTTGTTATATATGTATACATTTGTTGGATCTATACTGTATTACCTTTGTATGAATATTTTGATGTTATAAAATAATTTATTTTGTAAAACAAGTCAGTTATGGATCTTTCCGCTTTATTCCATAATTGAACTTTCCCTTTGTTGGAAAAAGTCTCCCTTTTAGGTTTATTCCACTTTGTGTTATGTATCAAATTTAATAGCAGGGATTATGTTTTCTTTCTTTAAATGTGGCATCCTTGTTTCTGTCGGAAAAATAAATTTGTATTTACTCTGATTTAATTATGTATTATTTATTCGAGATGGGAATTAGGGTGTTACATTTTGAGGTAAACTAATGATTTTAAGGGCATTTTTGTGAATCAATCAATAACGTGGAATTGAACTGCTAAAGTAGACCTTGGAGATGATTTCCCCATCATTGTTGTAGTTTTAACCTTGTGGGAAGGATATATGGAGTTTATATGAAGTTTGAAAGTTTTGAAGGTTTAGGAGAAATTAAGGTTTCCCGTAGTGTCTTGGATCGACCTAACAGACGTAGGTTTTAGGCCTTTAAATTCGGTGATGTGTTAGGACTGTTGTAGGGATGATTTTGGGTCGTTTGGGGCTGTAATCGCAGGAACTTTGGTGGTTGTGGAGCTACTGATGCGTAGCAGCGATTTGCTGTAATCGCAGGTTCGCTAGGCGAACCATTGCTTCGCTAGGCGAATGTTTGCCAAGGCTCGCTAAGCGAGCAGCGCAGCGAATGCGCGATAATATGAGTGTGAGTACAGAGGTGATTCTGGAGTAGGAGGAGTGATTCGCTGGAAGCCTCGCTAGGCGAAGGGAATAATGAGTAGGTTCGCTAAGCGAACGAACCAGCGAGTATGACAGATGGTTGTGTTTCTGGTGTTAAGGGTGGTGTCTGTGAGGTTCGCTGGCCGCTTCGCTAGGCGAAGGCCACAACGAACAGGTTCGCTAGGCAAACCCTGGAGCGAACGTATGCCGTTTGTGAATTTCTGTTTATGCTGCTGTGCTGTTGTGATGTTTCGATGATGTGATTTTATGATGATTTTTCATGATGTTGTTGCTGTATTTTATGATGATGTTTTGATGATTATTTGAAGAATATGTGATGACATGACGTATATGAGAATTGATGAATGATGATGCACATTTTGATGTTTAATTGACGATGATGATTAATGATGTTGTGTATCATACATTCATATGCATACTCTGTGACGACGCTTCATTCCCATTGTGCGGATATGAGGTAACTATGACGTGCTTCGGTTCCGATCCTATTAACGGGGATCTTTAGAGGGTTGATGGCCTAGTGTCCATCTATTATGACGATTGGTACCACATGCATGAGTCTTGTTGTGCATTTGCATTTAATTGGCATTGTTGTGTTTTATGATGTTGTTCGTGATTTCGATGTTTCCTTGTGATGACCCTAAAGATGTTGTATATGAAGATAATGCCATTTTATATATATCTTGTTTTATAATGATTATTATGAATTGTGATTACTCACCCTGCCTGTTTGAACGTTGCCTCCACGTGGGTAACGTGCAGGTGATCAGGTTTAGCTGTGGATGCTTCGAGGACCTTGAAGTTTATTTGCTTTTGGTCGATTTAGAGGGTCTTTCTCTGATAGTGTAACATCGGGTTAGGGTCCTTTGGGTCGAACTATGGTTTTTCCTTATTTTGTTGTCATTTGATGATATGGTTTTATATGTTGAAAAACCTTTTTAGATTATTACGATGTTTGTTGAAACCCTTTTAATTGAGAATTTTGAGTTCCGCTGCCATGTGAAGGCTTTGGAGTTATTTTGAGGAAATCCCTTTGTTTATAGGGCAAATGTATTATTTTGATTTAAATGAGGAATGTGCACCCTTTCGAGGTGATTTTTATGTTTTACTCTGATAATTGAGTTGTATCTGCTGTAATATTTGTGGGGGTAGAAAAGGGTGTTACAGAGTCCACCATGGACTCCCCCCTCCCCCCTCAGCGTGAGTTGGGAATGTATTGGGCTTGAGACTTTCTACTTTTTACACCCCCTGACTTGCCTGATCCAGCCCATTTTGTATTTTTTT
Source organism: Lathyrus tuberosus (assembly GCA_022829125.1). Classification (NCBI taxonomy): domain Eukaryota; kingdom Viridiplantae; phylum Streptophyta; class Magnoliopsida; order Fabales; family Fabaceae; genus Lathyrus; species Lathyrus tuberosus. Next base: position 1,486,462 of record JALAZF010000285.1, on the reverse strand, counting down.
TTCTAATTTCTTTTTTTTTTTATTTTCTTTATTTGCTTTTTTAATTTCTCTTTTATTTAATTTTATATTTTTATAATATATTTAAAAAAATACAAAAAAAATTTAATTAGTTATTGTAAATATTTTCATTTAATATTAATTAATTTATTTCTTAATTAATTTTAATAAATGTTTATACTAAATTTAATTAATTTAGTTTGTTTATTAATTTTATTTATAATATTAAAAAATCCAAAAAATATATGATTGTTAATTATTTTAAATATTTTTATTTAATACTAATTAATTAGATTACTGACTAATTTTATTAAATATTTATATTTAACTTGATTAATGATTTGTTTCTTTGCTTGATTTATTTTTAATTTGTGAAATGCTTAATTTTCATTTATGTTTTTTCTCATATGCTTGTTACTTATGTCATAATGCATTTTAAATTTCATTTCTCATTTGCATAATTCAAACCCTTTTCAAACTAATTCTTGATTTAATATCAAGTCTTTTTCAAACACCTTCGTAACTCGGTCGTTTTCACGATCGTAATCAACCTCACATAGCATCCACTTGGGTTTTCATACAATGAGACTTGATTTGCATTTCACACTCTTATTTACATGCATTTGTGTGATGAATTTATTTTTCTATGGGTTGGTATCATCCCCATTTGAGAAAATGTATCCCCACTCCCATTACGTGTAATAATTTTACCGTTTTTCTTCGATTGTTAGTTGCTTAGGTTTTCCCTAAATGTAAAACTAAAATCAATCACCAATTTTTCAAAAGAGAACAAATAAGCTTGATCCAACGTCAAACATTTTTCATAAAAAAAATAAATTCAATTGAATTTCCATCACCATCAACCCTTAACCAATTACCCTCCAGTTTACTTTCACCCTTTGTAAGTCGATTGCTTTTGCATCGCCATCAACCTTCCCATTTACCAAAACATTTTATTAAACAACCAAATAAACCCTTGATCCAACATCAAGTGGCTTTTTCTTAAGCAAATTCAAAACACAATAAAATACGAGAAGAATTGTGCGCCACGAGCCTTAAGTGGTGGATAAGGGGTGAGAATGGAGCTTTCCTACACTCACTCTGATTATTTTGACACAAGACGTTTGACTTGGTGGCTCGAAATATTCACCTCTACCCATAGTCTTTAGTGTTATTCAACTCAAGAACCATATTTTCAAAACCCTAAAAAATATCTCAACTCATCAAACTTATTTTTGTGCCCCGTGGAACCACTTCCTAAACCCTTTTCAAGGTAATAAAATCAACCAACACACAATTATTTTCTACTCCGAACTACAGAGCTCTGACCTCCTCATTGTGCATGCATAATGAGGATACTTTGGCATGAGGATTCCTATCCTTGGCGAGCACCTTAATAAAAACATCCATTTCCCTCTAGCAATCTTTTTGAGACACCAACACCCTTTCACGCTTAAACAACCTAGACGGTTCCCATCGAGTACGAAGGATGTAGGGGGTGCTAGTACCTTCCCCTTACATAACCGATTTCCGAGCCTAACATGGTTGCGATGAGCACACCCTATCTTTTCCCATCCGTGGGTTTTATCGATATTCTCCTGTTCATTCATTGAAATCAATAAAGTTCGGTGGCGACTCTGTTCGAACATAATTTTTTCCGTGTCCATCGCGAAGGATCATATTTTTCGAAGTAGGATATGATTCATCTTGATCAAACACCATCACTTGAGTAACATATCAAGCACCATCACTTGAGGAAACACATCAAGCACCATCACTTGAGTAACATACCAAGCATTATCACTTGATAAACAACTTGTCAAACAACGTTACTTGAGAAAACACATCAAACACCATCACTTGAGTAACATAGCAAGCACCATAACTTGATAAATACCTTATCAAGCACCATCACTTTAGCAAACACATTAAGCAACATCACTTGAGTAACATACCAAGAACCATCACTAGATAAACAACTTATCAAGTACCATCACTTGAGTAAACATATCCTTGAACAACAATACCAATGAAGGCTCCTCTTAAGAGCGCCGTCAACATCAAAATCAAGTTATCATGTTGTTGCAGTCTTCATGCCTGAAAGCACATAGATCCACGAATGTGGGTACATAAGTTGAGACTTACGCACCAGCCATCCAGAGTACAACATTATCACCTCCATGAGTCGTGTCTCACGGTGATCTTTGTATGACATGAAGCAAATATCATTTGATACGATGCGACCAAGAGTAAATCAAAACGACTCGGTCGCCTGATTCCCTTTGAGCGGGATAATTGAGCACGCACGTGGCAATGCCTTAAAGTAGTCTTCCACATATACCCAGCCGACAAGAAGTAGAAAATACTCATGGATGCATGCCTGAAAATGTTTCAAATAAAATATTAGTAACAATGTAACATATGTATTATGAAGTTAATATCAATAAAGGTGCAAAAACATTACCGTAAATGAACAGTTATTTCATGTCAACTATCAAGTCTTTCATAAACTACCCTCAGCTAATTTAGTAGATGTGCACCAAATAAGAAACCTCTTTATTTGTACTCATGAATCCTTCCAAATCAGTGAAATATATAAGGTAGGTAACATCGACATATGTCACACTTTTTTCCATAAAAATGGACTTTCTGACCAAAACCAAGAGGTATGACCTCAATGCATATGCTCTGTGGTATGAAATTTGTGCATCATCACCATTAACATCCATAATTGTAGCTAGGTGGTGTTAATACATATCCATCAGGAATAAAAACCTAGCATGATATCCTCTAGTGTCATCTATCTCTTGTTGGGCTTTCCGCGGGTCAGCTCCCAAATAAGTCACCATCATGTCCAATGCCTCAGATCTAGTGGTTTTGGAGCAGCTTAATATTTTTTTCTTGATTGAAAGATGTAGAAGGAATGATACTTCATCAAGTGTGATAGACATCTCATTGATCATAAGATGAAATTAAGATGTTTATTTGTACTATCTCTCTGCAAAAGCAGACAATAACCCATGGTCAATATAACGATATCCAACCCTGCATAAATCTTGCAACACAGATAGTTGCATGACATCTTGAAACCACGACTCATCAGATTGAAACAATTTTTGCAACCTTCCTACCATGACTGCTACATGTTAACGTATCACAGCACTTCAAAAAGTAAATACATACATTGTCTGACAACTCAATTATTATAACACAAATGTTTAAAAGCGTAATTAAAGATTTATGTTGCCTCTCCCTTCCATAAGTGCCTAACAACATGATCAGGATTTAGAGGAAGAAATGATAGGCATAAGGGGCCTCTTGGGAAATCATTAAGCACAACAACATCAGGGGCACCATAGGCTTTTGGGGAAGTAATCAAAGTTTCTCCAATTGCAGGTCGTAATGGTCTAGTTTTCTCCCTACCAACAGAAGCATGTTGGACCACTCATCATGTCTTAACTTTTCTTGGTTGTCAGACTTTTTTTCTACAATCAAACAAGCATAGAGACATGTCATAACAGAGTATAAAATAAAAACGAAGCAAAACAAGCACATTAACAAAGTAATCCAAAAAATAGATAACAGTAATTGCGAATTTTGTTTTTCGGACTAAGAGTTCGTATTTTAAAATCTAGACATCACTAAACCAGAAACACAAACCAGAAACAGAACATGCATGAACCCTAAGCTCTAATGTTCAAAATTTCAAAGCAAGGAAATTCAGGATTAATAAAAATGACATATCTATTGCATTTAAGACTAATGTGTTATACCTATAAACTATTTAGGTAATGCATGCATGTGAAATAAAAAAAAGGAATGCATATCTTACTAATGCAATGGAGTTGAACTTCATATACGTGTAATGCAAATGAGTAGAGATATTTTAAGTTTCAATGTAATGCATAAAAGCTTTGAGAATTCTTGAAAATGATGGAACAAGCTTTCAGAACTCAATTGAGAAGAAACTATTTGCTTCTTTGGTGTTGCTCTATTTGCATAAATGAAAGTGGGTAGGGAGAGGGAAAGACGCAAGTACTTAAACAAATGTGTCTAGATTCTAATCTCCGTAGGAAATCTGGACATTAGACTCTGGAGTATTTTAAAATTGTATGATTATGAGATTAGGTATAGGTGTGATGTGCTAGGCATGTCCGGAGATCAATCTCCATAATTTACTAAACAGAGTCCAAAGTCCGGAAATTTTTAATTCAAGCTCTGGCATATTTCAAAGAGGGCTTGTTGTGTATTTAGAGCGTTCAGATTTTAAAATCCAATTGTGAAAGTTATTTTTGGAATTTCACCAGAGTGTGTGAGTAATTCATGAGATGTATTGAACAATTCCCTTCAAATTATATATCAAACTACTACTTTTCAAATATATTTTTTTTCTTATCAAAGATTCATCAAATGCAATGGAAGGTCCTTTGATGTGTTAATGGTAACTACATATTGAATTGACATATCCCTCTTCTTTTAATATTTTTAGTTATATTTTATTTTTCTGCATAATTTTCAGAAAAATTTCCAGTGAATTTTTTAAAGATACGATTTTGAAATAATATAAATTTTGTTAAAATTTGTCAAAAATTTAGTAGAAAAATTCGCAGACAAATAAAATATAATTAAAAAAGAAATGAGTGGTCACGTCAATTCAATTGATAAGACCACTTTAAATATTATTTTTTTGTTTTGAAAAATAATATAGTTTAATATATAACTTAGAAAATGTGATAGTTTGGTATATTATATAAAAAAACGGCATATTAGTGCAAAATTATCATATAGTGATTTGTTTGTGTGCGCCTTAGTTCAACGATAACTTCGTTTTTGAACTACTTTATGAATATAAATACACAAATATCATGTTCGAGTCTCTTCCTAAAAATCAAACTCCTCTGTTTCCCTCTATTTTACCCCATAATTTGGTTCAGGGAAAAATTGAAGAAAAAGAGATGATTTTGGAGAGAAAATGTTAAGTTTCTCCGGCAAAACTCTCACCCATCACCGTCCTTGAAGATTGTTGTTGTGTGTGACAAGTTAAGCTAGCTGATTTTTCCCGCCTAAAAATTGTTACATGAGCTATTATTTTCAAACAATAAAAAAATCAGGTATAAATAAATTAGGATTAATTCACCTATGTGAACATGACAATAGTATCATTATGTTGAACTATATGATTAATGCATTTGATTAAATTATCAACTTGTAATTGGTTTATCTGTTGAATTATAATTTCTTGTGTCGAAACATGTTGCTCAACAGAAGTAAGGAAGTGTCAAAATTGTGCTAATGTCGAAATGTCGAAGTGTGTCTCGACAAGATAGTGACTTAACTTTATTTGTTTGTTTTAGTTGAGTTATTTATGTTAGTTAGGGTTTACTTAGTGTGCAAGCAACCTCAACGTATAAATAGAGAGGAATCTTATTATTGATGTAATACAGTTGCATAGAGAAAAAGTTGAATAAAATCTCAGTTTGAGAGCAGAAAGAAACTCTGCATAAATATTCATCCTCTTCCCTTTTATCCATAACCCTAATTCATTTTCTTTCCCGATTTTATCTTTTTCGTTTCTTCTTCTTTCATTATCTATTGTGCAGCGATATCATCTTGCAACCAAGGTTGGTTGATTCATCCGAGTTAAGAATGAAGAACAAAAGGAGTAATTAATCAGAAAGATTGATTCTTGTTCATCAAGATTTGATTCAGAATTCATCAAATTTAGGTGAAATTCCACATTAGATATTTGGTTTAATTCCAACATTATTGAAGAGCTAGATATTACCAGTGTTGTTGATGTTGATGAATTTCAATAACTTTTATCATAGTAATAATATGTCGTTGGACTATATCATTGATGCATTAGATTACAATGTTGGTTTATTATTGGTTTTTGGTATGTATATGGAGTGAATCACCAATTTAGTAGGGTTAATCAATTTGGTCCATGGAATTAGATTTTCAATATTATGGAATAGTTATTGTGGTATTTGGATCGAACTCTAGCCTTGATATGAATAGTTTTCTGGTTTGACGGTAGTCGAAGATGTACATGTCGTAGTCAATCTGTTCTAGCATACAGATGTCTAAGTTAGCTTGTTATTTAAGTTAGTATATTGAATTAGACCAGTCTTTTAGGTCAATTGTTTAATATGTTGTAAGTATTGTTCTCTAATGTGTAATTGAGTCAAGAATGTTTGAATTGTCTCTCTTTCTCTATTTTTAGTTTTCTATCTTTGTGGTTTTCTTGCTGATAAAGAAACCGATCATACTCTCTGACATCGATTTCACATATGATTATATTTTATATTCATTTGTTTTGTTATTGTAATTAGAAAGTAGATCTTGCTCTGATAAATATAAGACATTTGTTATTGTACTTAAAAAGATTGTCACTGATATATACATTTGCATGCATCTCTACATGTATTTCATCAACATATACTCCAACCAAGTACATGCAAAAAAGAAAATACTAGACAAAAACATCATGACTTTATAATTTTAATTAATTAGCTTATTATTACTAAGTATACATAGAAAATGAAGTTCTCAGATTAAACCTTGCTTAGCTCAAATTCCGAGCGTAACCGCAGTTTCATCATGCAATACTCACCAAAGTTGTTAGTTTTTCACTTCTTACAACTTCAGTTATCAAATCTTTGAAGATCAATCTTTCAATATCCAACACAAGATTTGGTATCTCATTGTAGCATTCTATAGCTGTACAATGCTGCACCGAATCTTCTGAGACGATACTCGCCAAATACTCGTCCTCGTTGGCCAAGCCGACGTTGTGATTATAATGCTGTAATTTATCAATTTCTGTGCAAAGCATGTCTAGAAGCTATTGTCCTTCTGGTTCTCTTCCTTCTTGATGATATGGCTTCTAAGAACTCTCAATTATTAGCTTCTGAAATAGAATTTCATTAAGCGCGTCGAATACGAGCTTTCGTTGTATCTTTTCCTGAGTGTTGTTCATCTGAGAAACGTTGAATTTCGTGTTTGTTTTGATTTTCTCTAGTGCAAGAAACAACATTGGGTTGATCGGGTAACCGGAGAAATGCAATGCCTTGCTAGAGCCGGGACTGGTGAGCCTTCCCGATGCTAGTAGTATTTGTGATATATATTTGTGATCTGAATCTTTGTGGTTGCTGAAATTCGTGAATCGTTCATCGTCGCTGTGGTCAAATTGTTGAAGAACTTGAACCAAATTATGAGTTATCAAGTCAATATCGTCGGTTCCATCACTGAAGTTGACTTTCGTGTTCATGGTTGACGAAAGAGCGACATCTTCTGAATCCTCCTCGCCAATACCAGAAGTGTTCAGAACTTCCTCTATAGAAAAAAGTTCAAACGGATTATTCATAAGCGAATGGCATAAAAAATGTAATCGGCGAAGTTATTCATTTGACCAAAAATTTTATACTATTTGACATTCAACTATGTTACTTGGAAATGAAGTTATCAACATACCAAAATCTTTTGACATGTCTGATTTCCTTTTTAACGGAGAAGGTGGATCTTCTCGATAGAATGTTGCATCAAGAACAGACACAGGACTAGGTTGTTCTACAGTAGCTTTTGATTCAGCCGTAAAGGTTTCGTTGCTTGAGTCTTTTATATCACGGCTAGAAACAGCTTCAACTTGCTTAAAATCCCTCCTTTGATAGCCGATCTCACTAAAACTTTCACTTTTTTCCTTCGAAGTAGAGAATTTTTGTCTACATGTTTTACTCGGGGAAGACAATTCTGTCGAATGCTTATTTTTGTCCTTGAAGTAGAGAATTTTGGTATGTTCCTAGCATGAAGAGCAATCTGATGAGTGTAAGTCAGCTAATTGAGAAAGGTTTTTTAGTTACAATGAAGGACAATCTCTTGAAGTTGTATGATTTTGATCACAAGCTAATTATGAAGTCTGGACAGGGAAGCAACAGAACATTCAAGGTGAATTTGGAGACATCTGACACTAAATGCCTTAGTGCAGAAGATGTTGAAGGTGACAATGAGTTGTGGCATAAGAGATTGGGGCATCTGAACTTTAGAAGCTTAAGGCATCTGAGTTCTAAGAAGCTGGTATATGGAATTCCTAAGATTGTAAAGCCTAAGAAGTCATGTGAGATATGTATGAAATGTAAGCAACCAAGATTTCCATTTGCATCAGAAGTAGCCCCAAGAGCAAAACATGCTTTAGGGGTAATGCATTTTGATGTATGCGGACCATTTGAAGTACCATCACTTGGAGGAAACAAGTATTTTGTATATTTTGTGGATGAGTTCACAAGGATGACATGGGTAGCACTCATCAAGTTTAAGCATGAGGTGTTTACTGAGTTTCAAAAGTTCAAGGTGAAGGCTGAAAAACAGAGTGGCCAGAAGCTAAAAATTCTTAGAACTAATGGTGGAAGTGAGTACAACTCTACAGAGTTTAGAAGATTCTGTGAGGAGAATGGAATTGAGGTTAACGCTCCATACACTCCTCAACACAATGGTCTTGCTGAAAGAAGACATAGAACTTTGCTTGATATGACAAGGAGCTTGCTGAAGGAGAAGAAGCTCCCTCACACCCCTTGGGGTGAAGTTGTTGTGTTAGGCGAGGGCAACAATCTAGAAGGGGGGTCAAGTACTTATTAAAATTTTGTTTTGAAAAATATGTTTCTATGGAAAGTGGAAGCAAATCCAGATCGACTCTCATCTATCCAAACTGTTATTGGTAGAATCAGATATGCATACAACTGTAATATAATGTATGCCAAAGATGAGAAAAGTCAATCAACAAGTTGAGTATAATTTGTTTGAATATAAACCACAGTTAAGATAAACAATTTCCAATGACAAGTAAAATAAAACTTGACTAAGGGATTTTTGTCGAACACTTAGTGTGCAGTAATTTTATCGAACACTTGGTGTGCAGTACACCAAGCTTGATTCTCTTTGCTTTGAAGTTATAACAAATCAATTGCAATGGCTTAGATTTCAATGTTTTCACAAAAATAGTTTTAAACACTTCAACACAACCAGAATTTTCAAAAATTCAAATTACACACTAATTGTTCTCAATATATATATATATATATATATATATATATATATATATATATATATATAGAGAGAGAGAGAGAGAGAGAGAGAGAGAGAGTGAACACTAAGATTTGTTTAGGCAGAATCCCAATTGTCCTCACTAAGAGCACGTTTTTCCTCAATTCGAAATCGAATTGAGATATTATAATTAACCTTTGCAATATCAGTTTACAAGAGAAGTAGTAAAATTCAAACCCCCAAACCCATGTTATATGTTGATCCTAACTCCTTTTCTACCCTTGATCTTGAAGGCTGATCAGAACCTGAAGTGGGCCAAGAGTGACGTCTGTGATGCTGGGTGTGTGAGATGAGGAGGGGGTATACTTGCAAGGCACTCCGATGCTAAAGTAAGAATCGGGAGAGGAAAAAGGCAAGTACAAAAGTATGTGTTTTGTAGGATGGTTTAGAATACTTGACCCTCTCAAATGATAGGGTTTTTATAACTCCCCCAGCGCGTGGTCAACGACCCCTATTTTTGGGGCGAAATAACCGTTTCCCGAAGAATAGCTAACTTCCAAAAACTAGCCGTTAGGACGGGCAGAGGTGCTAAAAACTAGTCGTTGCCACGGGCAAGGATACAGTTCTGGGCACGGGCGTCTTGGCTGTTTCTGGATGGTAGAGCCATGCATGATGGGTAGGAATGCCGCGGAGGAGCAGGAGACCTTGTGGTCCCTCTGACCATATGTGCCCGGTAGAGGGGCAGAAAGGTAAATGCTACCCCCCATTGGCTTGACTTAGGTAATTGGGTCGTTCTGGGAGCAGAAGTGGATTGGTCCATGCCTAGCCATTGGTCCACTCCAGAACAGGAGCCCCCCAAGTCGTTGCTCCCGAGCACGAGAGTGATGACTTAAGGATAGCTCGCAGTCCCGGGGAACTCTGAAGGGGTCTTCGCTTGTCGACGAGGTGAAATTGTCCTGTGGTACCAAAGGGTTTTACTGCCCGCGGGATACGTAACGATGTCTGGTATGCCCGGCATGCGGGGAGACTAACGGTTGAGGTTGTCTGAAGAGACGTGATGCCACGTGTGCCTCTAGCCTTGTGCAGCATTAAATGCATCATGATGGCTAGGCTAGGGTCATGATGATGCCCCTACCCGCGCGTACTCGTTCACGTGCCTTCAGAGTGCTTATAAATACAGGGAGAAGCAGCTCATTTGGGCTTTTCGCTTCTCTCTCCTTCCACGTTCTTCTTTCTAAGCCTTCAGTCTATTGCCGCTGTCAGCCACCGTGTCAGCCACCGTACAAAGCTCCGAGCAAGCTCTTTGACCCTTCAAATCCTCTTTGACCACGTAAGTTACTAATTTCTAGCTTTGTTTCTAGATTTTTGCTTTCGTTTTGTTAGAATGCATGTGGCTAGGATGATTTTAGGTAGATACTTTAGCGTTTTCCGGTGACTGTTGGTGGTAGACGGTGGCTTGGCCACTCTCTGCCGCTGCCGTGGTCGTCGGAGCTTTAAGTGACCGTAGAGTTAGGCTGTTTTCGACGCCGTTGCGATGACAAGCGTGAGTGTATCCAGCAGAGCTCATGCATTTTTCGACACTCTCATGAATTTTCTGATGAACGTATGGGTTTTCCGGTGGAGCTTCAAACGGAAAATTGGGTAGCGTTTGGGGAGAAGCTCCCCGTACATGCAGGAGGGGTTGCCTCCGGGCATCTCCTCGCACAATACCCTCGTGTCATTTAATTTAGGCCTTAGGTCGGGGACGCCGTCCTTGGCCCTTTGCGCGCCCTTTCACTTGACTAGCGGTGGAAGGGTGGATTTGATTTTGCAGTTGTTTACTGGGAAAAATAGTAAACAACCTCTGGTCTATCAATTTTACGTAAAAATGAGTAGCTTGCAGGATCGACCACACTAAATCCTAGGACATGTGCTAAATTGGTTTCTTGTGTAAGATTTTGGAAAATATTAAGAGTACTTTGACAGAGTAAATAAGTAAAAGGATATACTCTAAGAAATGTAAGACAATTAAAAGGTAAAAGGATTTAAAAGAGGCTTTACGTCGAAAAGGCTGGTAAATGCAGAAGTTTAACTTGCATGAAATGAAAAGAAACTTCAATGAAAGAAACTTAGTAAATTGCATTTAATTGTAAAAATGGTGTTACATCAACATACATTCTCGCAAGCTCTTTTCTCTACGCTGGTACTTTGAGCACACTGAGTTTTTGTATACAATTGAACACACATAAATCTATTCCTAAAACTTGCTATTTATAATAGTTAAAATTAACTACCCACTAACGGGCTACTAATCAGGGCGAAACACTTGGCGTCGTGCATGTCTTGGCCTCTTGGATGAACGCCACATGTCCTCCTTCAGAATCAGATAGGAATAACTGTTCCCTCCTATTTTTGAATTCAAATATTTGCTTCGAACGGTACCCCTTAGCCTTCCATCGAAAAGTCTTTCCAAACTCTTAGAAATATATTTAAGTCTTTTAAATCCTCTCTTCTCTGCAGAAGGATAGCTTTCGACTAGATTTTTTGATAGCAATATCTCTGTCGAAGCCTCATAGAACTTCATAAACTCTAGCTCTTACGAAAAACTCTCAACCCAACATTAGGCGTCGAAATTAGGAGCTAACAAATTGCCCCCCAAAAATGTCTTTTTCGACGTCACTGAAGAAAAGGGCATTTTTTGACAATGGCATTCGACGCCTTATTTCCACCTTACGTGGGTATTGATATAACTAGAACTTCCATGTTCTAGAAACTGTTCAGTTTCTTCTGAACCACTCCATGACGTCATGGTCATCATGACAATCTCTGAAAAAATATCCTCAAAGCGCACCAAATCCACTAGCCATCATCATACCTCCTAAAGTCTAGAAGATAGTGGGGTATAGGCAGTAACTGCCACCGTCCCATCTATCGCTCCCAACGAGACACGTGTCCTACTACAATACTAGCCCTTTAATGCTGATTTGAGGTCTGTTGATATTCCATAGCCTTTAAATAGTTTCTCTCTAAACCATTTTTTTCTTTTTACACTTCAAAACGCTTTGCCCTCTTTCCAGCTTCTTCACTCTTAGAAAACAAACCCAAATTTCTTGTTCTTCAACAATGGCATCTTCAAACTCCAACATCAAAGACTCCAGGAAAATCCAAAAACCAAAAGAGCCAAAGACTCAATCTCAACTTCCTCCTTTTGCTACGATTGCTGGGCCAAAGATAGTGAAGAATCTGCAATGCATCCCAAAACCACTTGAGAAAGAGAACAGGCTGTAACACCTCAAAATTTTCCCTCATGCTTTTAATACTAACTGGCTTATATTTCATTTCATTCTTTGCACAATCATCTTTACATATCATTTGGTTCATAGCATGGGATTAAGGTAGATGAGAAATCTCAAGTGGATCACATTCTCTTAACTAGTGCAAAATTAGGGTTTTGGTGAAAGGTCAGTACAAGTGGTTTTTTTTGAAGCAAATCTTGATTTCAAGGTTTTCCATATGCTCTCAATTGTCCAAGGATGAAGTATTTCCCATTGGTTCATTTCAGAAGATTTTCAATTGAACAACTGGTTGAGAATCAGCCAAATTGGGGAAAAGTCAACTGTGCAGAGGAAAAAGTCAACTCCTTAGTTTTAAGGTCAAATTCATGTTCCTCATGTCAAATATGTCCATTGATGAAGAATTGATCAAGAAATATCAAGAGATTCACCAAAAATCAAAAGATGTGGAAAGTTACCAAAAATAGAAATTAGGGTTTCCATTTATGGCAAGTTTTGGGCATTCTTTTCCCATGTTCCAAGCACAAAATTGAAAGGTTATTGAGGCCTATTGAAAGTTCACATCCTAAGCTTCAAAACCATATCAAGAACATCTCCATTGGATCAAAATCAAGGGAGATATGATGGGTTAAAGTTGAGGGTTCACAAGGTAAAATTGGTTACTGAGACAAGTCATGACCAGTTGGCTCGGAGTAAATAACACAAACACCTTGTGTGCATGACATGTTTAAGTTCAAGAGAAAATTTCTCTATGATGGAGACTCTAAATGAAAAAATGTTCAACATCATTTTTATTCCTCTCCATCTCCTCTACAATTTTGGTGTTGGAGGAATTTTCATCTGATCAATGTATGAGGAGATATAGTAACTCAAAGTGGGGACCTCAAACTGATCCATTTCATAGGCCAAGGGCCAGGCACAAGTAGGGCAAGACTTGTCCAATTTGCAGTGTTGTGGTAGTGACTTCGTGATCAAATTTGAGCATCTTATGGACTTCGGTTCCATTCGTTATGAACAACAACATTACTCTACTTCATATCCTCTTTCCGAATAGCCCAAAAACTTGACAATTCATCCATTATTCTTAGAGATAATCCTTGCCAAAGTTGCTATCATGAATTTGTGCATAAACTCTTGACTGTTTCATTCTTCTGGTTGTGATTACATAATATGCGCATCAGCTATCATCCAAACCTTACCATAATAAGCCAAACATATTCTTGTACATCCATACATGCACATGTACCACCCCTTGCCATATATGTTCAAGCAAGAGGAAAAGAAACTTACATGACAAGCTATTGCTGCTACAAACTCAGCATCACATAATCATCACCCTTCATCATCCTGACCTCACCATAATTATCATGCTCTCTCCACACTTGAACACAACTTAACTCGTGCCAGCTCATACACCTCACTCATTCTCCATTTTAACTCATTTTCAACTTCACTCAGTTAATCATGGTTCTAAATGTCAACCATGACAGTTAGAGGCTAACCAAGCATATAAAAGTAAATCCATAACACAATTGTAGGGAGGACTCTTCATTCTTCACACTTCTCCATTTCACACTCTTCTCTCTCTCTGAAACTTTCTCTCTCTCGAAGCTCTCACCACACTGCATTTTCTTCATTCTTCAGCATCAATTATCATCCATGAATGCATTGGAATGAAGCAATAGATTGAGAATCATCACCTTCAACTCCAAACTCCACTTTCTTCCATTGAAGTTCAAGTATTGCAAAGCTATTAAACTGCCTTTATTTGGCCAATAATCACTTCAAAGATCAAGTGCTTCACTTCTGGCTTTCTTATTTTGAAAGGAATCATCAAAGAGTATAGGTTTCATTCTCAATTTTTCTTGCAATTTTAAGTTGATTTTAAGCTTGTTTTGCTGGTTTTGAGGCTCAATAGGAGCGATGTAATCCTCTGTCTAGTTGATAGGCACTTAGGTGTATAGAACTCAAAACCTAGGGTAAACTGTTTGGCTTCGTATTGCGTGATTCATGCATTATTTGTGAAATTTGAGGCCGAATCTGTGATCTACGTGATGAGAGGAAGAGATTGGTATATGATTTGTGCATTTCTGGTCACCTGAAACTTTAGCCACGGTGGAGCCTGGCCGGAGAACATGACCAGAGTCTTCTCCGGCCGCCTGAGGTGATGAACTTTCAAAAACCCTAGGGTTTAGCCAGTTTCAATCTCAACCTTTGTTTTAATTTGATCCAACGAACTAGATCTTGCCAGGGGATAAATGAGACACCATCCCTAGCGCGTGTTTCTTTTTCTGAATATTTTTGAACTTTGTACTCTCGTGTGTTTGCCTCATCATATCATAGCACGGGCATAGCATCTGAACCACATGATAGCATGACTCACATGATCATCTTGTATTGACCTGATCTGATGGCTTAGAGTGAGTCATTTTTTTTACTGATCCACATGGCATGAACCCTCAAACTTGCACGCGCCCTGGTCCTAGCAATTTTGATATCCAAACCCCCTTGTTTTTAAGCCCAAACGTATATGAATTGGATAATTGCTCTCTTTGCACCCCCTGGCCTATTTCTTTGTTTTTAATTTTCTTTTCATATATGTTTGATACTTGATTTTTAAAAATACTTCCAAGCATGATAAAATTCCCAAAAAATTCATAAAGCATCATAATGCATTTAAATAATTTTTTCGTATTTTTATTTCTGATTTTGGCATATTTTAATATTTTTCCATGAATTTTCTTTTATTTTCATTTGTATGAACATCTATTCATGATACTTGCCTCATTCTTGATTTTTTTAACATAGTTTTGGTCTTAATTTTCATATGATAATTGATACATGCTTCTATGATATATTAAGGCATTTCATACATTTTTCCTAGATTTTTTAGGTCATTTTTCATTGACTTTTGAATGTTGTCTTTGAGCACTTTGTTTGTGTGACTTGTATGAACTTGTGAAGCATGTTTATGCATGATCCCTAATGAATGTTGAACCAACCTTTTGAGATATGTTTGCATACTGTTTACACTTCAAATGACTTGCATTTTCCAATTTTCTTGAGCTTCTAATACCTCTTTTGATTCATTTTAATTGCATCAATGAATGTGTGTTGATTAGAGGACTTATGCTAGGGTTTTGGTATACTTTGAACGTGTTTCCTTGTGATGATTGTTGACATGTTTTGACATCATTTTCTAGGAATATTATAGGTCATATATATTCCATTATAGGTCATTTTTCTCATGTTATAGGTCATTGCTTGTCCATCTTGATTTGAATTAGGTGGACTTGTTTAAACTTGGAATGTTTTGTGCACTTGTGTTTCTTTTCTTGCATGACTTTGTTGACTTGTTTGCATCAATACTTGCATGATTTTAAACATCCATTTAAACATGATTTCACTTCTGTTTGTGATAATTCTCAACCATATGACATGACCTCTAATTGCATCTTGCATGTTTCTAAGTTCATAAACCTTTGCATGCTTGTTTGAACTTGTTTGAACCTAGTTTGTTCTTCTTCTTCAATGTACTTCAATATAAGACTTGTGTGGACTTTGTATGTACATTATTGCATATTAAATGTCATCTCAAATGTCATAGGTTACTGACTTGCGTCCATTTCCAATCATGTTCATCTTGCATCTTCATTCTTTACTTGTGTTACAAGTATGCATGTATGCATGAACTTGAATAGTGTTTGACTTCACTTCTTCTTACTTAATCAATGCTTGAATTCATGAATTACATGATATCTTAATGACATCTCTATGCATTAAAAAATGTCACTCACTTCTGACTTTTATGTTTATATGTGCATTTATTCATGGTTATGAT
Organism: Lathyrus tuberosus; assembly: GCA_022829125.1. NCBI lineage: Eukaryota > Viridiplantae > Streptophyta > Magnoliopsida > Fabales > Fabaceae > Lathyrus > Lathyrus tuberosus. The sequence continues at coordinate 1,470,313 of JALAZF010000285.1, read as the reverse complement.
TCATTTGCATTCATCTTGCATAGTTAGTGCATATCTTGCCTTTGCATGATCTTTTGATGCATAGTTTGACTTTGTTTAGTTTCATTTGGCATGTTAACCTTAGTAGGATATAATGACATGTTCCTACTGACCTTGGTTGTTCCTTAACCCTTAGGACCCTTTCCTTTTAGTTCAAGCCTTGTTTGCTTCTTAAGTTGTTTTCTTAGGACAACTAGCATTGTTTGTTTTACTCTTTAGCACTTACATTCAATAATTGCGTTTATGTTGTGCTAACCTTTTGTGTAGGGGTAGAGGTAAGACACATGAGCATGTGGATGATAATCCATGCTCATTCATTCTTTCATCTCTCATTTATCTTACTTCTCTTTCTCTTTTATGGATTACATGATATAATGCTTGATTGTGTAGAACTTCTTCACATCCCTTTGGGATCCTAGCTCATCCTTAATTTTTTATTAAGGTAAGGTAGGATAAGCATTAGATAGTGCTATCCCTCTCTCTTCTTTAGACTTAGGTTGTTCTTAAACCTCCCCTTAGGTCAATCTTTTGCATGATAACTCTAGGATAGAATTCCCCTTAGTGTTTTCTTTTCTTTGAGTATTCTCTTCTCATCTCATAACCTTTCTAAAACACTTAATAAAGGTTAACGTGTATTGCGCATGAGCCTTATATATGGGAAGTGAAGTATGGGGGGTCTCCCTTCATTCTTCTAGGGTACTTAGTGTACGTCCTGTTGGGGACGATACACGACGTATTCATTCCTATGTTGTAGACTTGGGTGCAATGCAAGTTACAAACTAACTTCAATCCATTTCTGTCTAAAAAACACAAAACAAACTCAAACCTTTTTATCCTTCGGGATTGTTAAGTTTCAAACCTTTTTTCAAAAAAGAGCACGTTATTTTCCGTTTTGTCGCAAACAGGCATCGACCCTAACTGCCGGACGCGAACTTAACGTCGCTCATAAAAAACACTAAAACCTCGTTAGGTCGAACTACGACTGCTCTGATTTCCTCTCTCTAGTCCGATTGAGGATACGTAGGCACGAGACGGCGATGTCTTGGCGAGCAACCTCCCCCCTTAGTTCGTGTCTGAACTACGTTGACTCCGACTTTCCCATTGCACGAGGGAATACGTAGGTATAGGACGACGATGTCCTATCGAGTCACTTCTTTTTCTTTTCTTCTTCATCTCTTCGCTCTTCTCCGTTCCCGTTCCTTTTCCTTTCCAGTAGTAGTGGAGCTCCATATGATGACACCCTTTGATCGAGACAACAAGCGTGGATCCTATCAAGTACGATGGATGCGTGGGGGTGCTAATACCTTCTCCTTGCGTAACCGACTCCCTTACCCATTTCTCTTGGTCGCGAGACCATGTCTTTTCCCTTCCCTCAGGTTTATGCAGTGTTTACTTTCCCTCTCTTGGGGCAAATACACATTGCTAGTGACTCTGTTTCTGCGCCACTTTCGCGTTTGTACCTCGATGAAAATCCCGGGAGCGACAGCTGGCGACTCTGTTGGGGATCAGTTGACCTCTTGCTGGTCCATTCCCTATTCGAGTTAATCCTAGCGTTTGGTTGTTTATTTTCATTGGGTGTTTATTGTGGTGCTTTATTTTGTTGTATATTACTATATTGCTGTATTACTGTATTACTGTTTTACTTTTTTACTGTATTTACCGCATTTATGGCATTGTATTTCATTATTATGCTGGACTGTGTTGTGCTGTACTGGATTTTCTGCTTGGCTGGTTGGGATTTCTGAGAGATAAGCCCACTACCCAGGCTTGAGCATACTCATAGGTATTAGCGCGGGCAGGCGTGACGCTCCTGTGGTGTTGGCCACGTCGGGTGTTCACGAGACCCACAGCCAGACGAGGTTCTATCGAGAGATATCTGCTACTGTATGTTGATACAGGCCAGTAGTTATTCTCTTGAGGAACTGTCGACTCTGGTGACCATTCCCGAGGACTCAGTTGCGGCACTCCTCCCGAGATGTGATAATGGCAGCCCATAAATGGCAAACCGATTACACTTCTCGATCCGAGGACCCAATGCTGGGAACTTTCTATAGGATATCCTTTTTTAGGGGAATCAGTTGAGGCCTCCTCGATTGATGATGATGCCAAACCAGAAATGGTGAACGTATCATCATTTCTCGACATGAGAGTCCGTGATATTGAGGATCCTCGCCTTTCTAGAACCCACATGTGAGAGGGGTTGGGTGTTTGCAGGTTTGCAGGTAACCCTGACTTTCAGCATACCCGATACTTTGGATTTCTTATCAGTATGAACTTATCAGTGTGGTTACTCTGGTGTTCTGGGTATTTGGTGCAAAGCCTTGGGACTATCCAGTCAGTTCAGTGCAGCATTTGTCCAGTTTATGTTGCAACCTTGATCCCATGCTTTGCATTGCATCATCATTTTTTCTAACATTCATATTTTTCATTTCCAGGTAGTATCTGATCTTTTGATTCCAGTCAACGGGCAGTCATCGGGATGGACACTAAGAAGAGTAAGAAGAATATTATTGTTTACAAGTTCTCGAAACTCACTCTTGGTCAGATTGGCAGTTTACAGGATATGGGCGGTTCGGGAGTGTTGGGAATGTTCAAAGAGAAATATGGTTAGATCTTATCTTTCGTTCGTAACATCAGTGAGTATGAATACAATGGCTTGCACACCTTGATGCAATTCCACGATCCTTCTCTGAGATGCTTCGTGTTGCCAGACTATGTATTGGTCCCTACTATGGAGGAGTACTCAAACATCCTGGGGATTTCCATTAAAGAGGGTACTCCATTCTGTGTTTCCAAAGCAGACCTTGATTTTAAAGCTGTGGTTGTTGCTCTTTATTTGAGCAAATTAACTTTGGAGGCTGACATTTCTAGCAAGGGAAAATTTCATGGTTATCACTTGGCATACTTGGTAAAGAAGGCTCAAGAAGCGGCTAAGGAGAAGAGGTGGACAGCTTTTAATGCAATACTGGCTCTCTCTATATATGACATTGTCCTTTTTCCTAATGAATCTGATTTTGTTGATACGGATGCTATCCGGATCTTTACAACTCAGAATCCAGTGCTAACCTTGTTAGGAGATCTTCATTATGCCTTGTACAACAGGAATAAGAAGAGACGAGGCGGGATAGTTCATTGTTGTGCACCTCTTTTCTATAAGTGGTTTGCAAACCGTTTAACTCGGTCATGCACTTTCGTAGATACTAAGACTTCTTTGGAATGGAGCAAACGTCTAATGGGTATAGCTGCTAAGGATATTGTTTGGGTGGATCAGGGATTGCTTGGTATGGACATTTTACATAGCTGTGGAGAGTACCCCCAACGTACCATTGATAGGGAGAAAAGGAGGTATTAATTACAATCCTTCTTTGGCTATCAAGCAATTTGGATATGCTCTGAAAGATCCTCCGGTTGAAAAAGATTTGGAAGAGTCATTGTATTTTCATGCAGCTGGTGGATTAGTTGTGGCGCAGAAAGCTTTCGAAGCATGGCTCAGTAGACAAAAGAAAGGAAAAGCCGCTTTGGGCAAACCCAACAATCAAGCTTTCTCTCAGTATACAGACTGGGTAAAAAGAAGAGTGGAAGAGTTCTACTTGCCTTTTGACTGGGTGCTTCCCTTGTATCTTGAGATTGTGGAGGAGAGGCTTACTGTACCCCTTATGAGTTTAACAAGCAACGGGACTTGGTGTATGAGTTGAGGGTGGAGAATGCTGGTATGAGTAGTCAGCTGCAAGGTGCTTTACATGACAACCAGGAGTTGAAATAAAAAGTTTAAGATGTGACAGAGCGCCCAAAAGAGAAGGAGAAGGATCTCACTGACAGAGCTCAGCACTTCAGAAAAGTCAGTATGACTACTGAATCCTTTGGCAAGGCCTACAGGAAAAACAAGAAGCTCTTGACCAAGATTGAAGCCAAGCTTACCACGTATCAGAAGATGTGGGAGGAGGTCAAGATTGAAAATGGGGAGTTGAAAGAAGAACTTTAGAAAATGAAAGCAGAAAAAAGGCACTTCTCTGGTAAGTGGAAAGAAGCTCAGAAGGAAATTGAAGAGCTCAAGTTGCAAGCTGAGGTCAAGAAATCAAGGGCGAAGGCGACGATGTTGAAGAACAGATTTCTAGGTTGAATCAAGATATTGAAAAGAGAAACAGACTGATCAAAGGGCTGATAGAGCGACCTACACATCCAGACACTGTGGATCTTCTTGAGGAAGTTGAAGCCAGCTTGTTTGGAATTAATTTGTAGGGATCTTGTTGTTATGTTTGTTGGGATTACCATCAGGATTGTTGATGGAATCGCCTTTGATTGTATCAGACCCGTCTGTACGAATTTTTATGGCATGATATAAAATGTTTGGTTTAATCATGTATGTATCAACATCTCTCAGTCTTCAAAGGGTGCACTTCCTTTATGTTGACTCTTCAGTATTTCTGGGTTCAGATTTATTTTCCGATATTGGGTCCAATAACCTTGCATGTTTTCAAAGACTGGAATCAAAGCAGATACGTCATGGAAATGTGTAAATATAATGTTTGCATTTGCATTTGCATGATCATAATCATTTGGCATTTTGCATAACAGGCATGTGTCTCTGGTTTTCTTATCATGTTCTTTCTACAGACAGGATTGTTGACTAGCAGATTCATCAGACTTAATCAAAAGATAGCCATGGAATAACTCTGTGCAGAAGTGACTGAAATGAAGATCCAAATGAGGCAGTTTGGGGAAGATATGCATGCCATGTCTCAAGGCCAGAAAATGCTAAGAGATGAAGTCAACCAGATGAGGACACAGATGGGCCTGGTCATGAAAATCTTGAATAAGGTGTTAAAGAAGGAAAACAATCATGTGCTCACTTCAACAACAGATGTCCTTACTCCTCCCATCTCTTTGGGGTTTGCTCTAGATCATGGATTGCCTCGTGAGTCCCCTCCACAAATTGAAGTTTCAGAGCTTTCTCATCAGCAATCACTTCCTGCTCTCCAAGAGGATCCTAAGCTAGAGAGGCCTAAGAGGAAGTTTGATCTCATTCCAATGCCGTATGCGCAGTTGCTTTCTTATTTACTGGACGTGTTAGTTTGGGACCTCTTTCAACAAAGATTCCTCTGGGACCTAATGCGAATGCTAGATGTGAGTTCCACTCTGGGGCACCTGGTCACAATGTTGAGAATTGTACAAGGTCCAAGCATAAAGTCCAAGAGCTCAATGATTCAGAGGCAATCAGGTTTACATCAGTTGGCACTGGTAAACAAGGTGATGTTAATCCCATTGTTTCAAAGGAATTGGGGACTCCCTCCATTTCCAAGGGATCCACCTCGCGTCTGGGATCTCTTACACAACCTGATGTTGCAGAAGCTCTATGTCAGCAACCCTTGTTTGGGCCTCGTGTGGAAAGGAAAATACAGGTGCAGATTGGGCGCCCAAATCAGCATCAGCAGCAGAACCATCAGTAGTAGAAGCAACTCAGACAAAGAAGGCCCAAGAGGATATGTGATCATATTCCTATTCCTTACAGTCAGTTGTTTGCTCACTTGCTCAAAACCTCTCTGATTCAGCTGAGGAATACCATGCCAGTGCCATACCCTATTCCTCTGAACTATGACATGAATGCTAGCTGTGAGTTCCATTCAGGAACGTTTGGGTACACACTTGATAACTGTAATGCATTCCAGCACAAGGTACAAGATTTGATTGACTCAAAGGTCATCACCCTAGATGGTAGCCCCACAAGGTGAAGCTTCTTTATCAGAGTGAGCACTCGAGGCTGCGAAGACATCATCAGAACCAATAAGTCCAAACGAAGTCAAGTCTCCTCAACAATGTCAATCATCAGCTTCCTTTACTACATTTTCATATGTAGCTTTCATTTGTTTGTTTAAACACTGTCTGCATGTAAAAACTTGTTTGTGTGTTGAATGATACTTTTAATGCAATGAATGTGTTGTTCTTGAAGTATTTTTCTTTTATGCACTCATATCCTGTTTATATACACTGCAATACCAACTTTCTTGCTTACACTCTTTGAGGGAGGATGACGAATTAAGAACGCAAACTTCGAATGGTATACTTTCAGATAAAACCCTGTTGAGTATGTACAGGCATTGTTTCGAATCCCTAAACACTGGAGATATAAGGGAGATAGACCCTCATTAACCCACTTTGAGCCTTGGAGTAGGAGTTTCTTTTTTGAAAAAACCCTCAATCTTAACCTGGGGTGTCTCTCCCGAGATTTTCATCCAAGTATAAACGAGAAAGTTGCGCCGAAACAGAGTCGCCAGCAATGTGTATTTATCCCAAGAGAGGGAAAGGAAACACTGCGTAAACCTGAGGGAAAGGAAAAGCATGGTCTCGGGACCAAGAGAAATGGGTAAGGGAGTCGGTTACGTGAGGGGAAGGTATTAGCACCCCCACGCATCCATCGTACTCGATGGGATCCACGCTTGTTGTCTCGACCAAAGGGTGTCGTCGTCTGGAGCTCCACTGCTACTGGAAAGGAAAAGGAACAGGAACGGAAAAGAACGAAGAAACAGAAGAAGAGGAAAAGAAGAGACTCGGTAGGACGTCCTCGGAGTCCTAGGCCTACGTATTCCCTCGGGAGCGAGAAAGTCAGAGTCAACGTAGTTCGGACACGAACTAGGGGGAGGTTGCTCGCCAAGACATCGTCGTCTTGTGACTACGTACCCTCAATCTAACCAAAGAGAGGAAGTCAGAGCAGTCATAGTTCGACTTACTAGGGATGGATTTGCTTTGTTCATGTTTTTTAATGGAATACGCCAAGGTTCGCGTTCCAGCAGTTATGTGTCGCAGCTTGTTGTACGGAGTCTTAGGCATTTACCTGTTTGCGGTAGAACGGAAGTGACGCATCCTTTATGAATGGAATGAGGAAGAAGAGAATTGTTTATTTTTGTCTTTTAGGAAGAAGTTTTTTGATTATTTTGTCTTTATAACACATATTGCATTAAATTCTATGACATAGGATCGAATGCTTCGCATATCGACCCAAGACGGGACATACGCTAAACACTCTAAGAAAGTGAAAGAAGATCTTCCACTATCTTATTTCCCACATGCAAGGCTCATGTGCAATACATATTAATCCTTTATTACATGTTTTTGTATTTTGTTTTAAGATGAGGAATGAGAAACTCAAAGGAAGAAAGGAAAAAGTCTAAGTGGGGGTCTAGTTATGCTAATGTTGTCATGCATGGAAGTCCTATGGTTGTGTGGAGTATAAGAACCACCTAAGTCTAAAGGAAAGATGGGATAGCACTATCTAATTCTTATCCTAACTCACCTTAATCAAAAATTATGGATGAGCTAGGATCCCTAAGGGTTGTGAGAAAGTTCTACACAATCAAGCATTATATCATGATATTCATAAAAGAGAAATGGTAAGTAAAAGAGATGAGAGATGAAAGAAGAGATGAGTATGGATTAACATCCATATACTCAATTGTCTTACCTCTGCCCCTACACAAAAGGTTAGTGCATAATCATCACAAGTAATGAAGATAAGTGCAAGAAACTAAACCAAACAAAACCACTTACTTTAAGAAGGCAAATTAAGAAGAAAACAAAGTTCAAACCAAAAGGGAAAGGTCCTAATGGTTAAGGGACATTCCAAGTCAGTATGTACATGTTAAAGGATCCTATTAATGTAAACATGCCACATGGGATCAAACAAGAGCAAACTAGGCACCAAACAATCATACAAATGCAAATGAAACATTAATAATGCAATATGAATGCAAATGAATCATGAATATGGATGAATGCACATGTAAGCATCAAAGTCAGAATTGAATGACATTTAAGGATGCATCAAGATGTCATTAATGTAGCATATGATTCATGAATGCAAGCATTAAACAAGTAGGAAAAAGTGTGAGCAAACATCATTCAAATTCCAACAATGAAGCATACTTGTAATGTAAATATGAAATGAAAATGGAAAATGAACAACCATGTAATATGAATGCAAGTCAGTAGCTCAAGACACTTAACATGATGTTTAAAAATCATGAATGGAAACACAAAGTCCAAACAAGTATCATATTGAAGCACATGGGTGGTTAAGAACAAACTAAGTTCAAACAAGTTCAAGTAAAAATCCAAAGATTTATGAACTTAAGAAACATGTAAAGTGCAATTAAGGGTCATGGAATATGGTTGAGGATGATTACAAACAGAAGTGAATCATGTTGGAGTGAGGGTGCAAGATCATGCAAGTTATGATACAAACAAGTCATCAAAGAAAGACAAGTGAAGATTCATAAGTTCCACAACACATTTCAAGTCCAAATATGTACACATTAATCAAACAAATATGCATTAATAATGACTTGTAACATGAGCAAAGTGACCTATAATATTGACTTAACATGTACCAATAGGTCTCAATAGGGGCCAAAGAAGAATGGCAAACAACAATCAATAAACCCTAAGCATATATCTTCTAACATTTACACAAAACAAACATGCTTTCAAACATTCCAAAAGGTCATGCTAAGATGATGAGAAAATTAAGAAAAGGCAAATGAAATAAGGTGTAATCAGAGTGCAAACATACTTCAAAATCATGTCTCAAAAACCATTACCAAACATGCACAAACATGCCTCATAATGTCATACAAGTCATGTAAACAATTGGCTCAAATACCTCACTCAAAAGTCAACAAGAAATGACTATAAAAATTCATAAAAATATTCATATCATGCCTCAACATATCATAAATGTATATACCAATTATTACGCAGAAATTCAGTGCACAACTATTTCAAAAAAATCCACAATGAAGCATAGGTCATGATTAAATGCTCACTCAAAATAAAAATAAAAGAATATTCATTAAAATATGCCAAAACATGATTAAATAAGAAATAAAAATGATAAAAAATTATTTAAATGTCTTTAGATGCTTCATGAATTTTTATAGAATTTTATCATGTTTCTAAGTAATTTTAAAAATTAAAAATGAAACATATGTGCAAAAAAGAAAATAAAAACAAGAAATAAAGCCAGGGGGTGCCACGAAAGCAAAAACCAAGTTCAATTGCAATTGGGCTCAGGAAAGTGGGGTGTGGATAACAACTAGAGTCCAGTCCAAAACACGCGCTCAGGGATGGTCCATACCATGGATGTTAGTCAAATTCTTTGACTCATCCTGAGCCATTGGATAAAGTCAGCACATGATGATCATAAAAGTACACCAATCAGGAAAATCAGAATACACGTACATGGTAACAATGATGAGACACACACACACAATCCATCTGAGGTTTAAAATGAGGCACGTAAGAGGCAGGCTCTTCATTAATGCGTTGGCAAGCTGAGAAACGTTGGATCCAAATGCATCAACGGTTGTGTTTTAATCTGAGGATGGAGTTATGGTTCCTCTTCAGGTGGACTTCCAGGTGGCCGGAGAAGACTCGGGTCGTCTTCTCCGGTGAGTCTCCGCCGTGTTCAAACATCAAACCTCACCGAAATTCACAAACCATACCTCAAAATGATCCTCTCCTCATGTAGATCACAAATCCACCAATGAAATTCACAAATAATTTACATACAAAGCATATCGAAGCAAGAAAGTTTTGCCCTAAGATTCAACTAAGCACCTAAAGTGCCTATCAACTAGCCGGATAATCACATTGCTCCTACTGAGCTCAAATCAAGCAAAAAACAATTGAAATCAACTTAAAATTGCATGAGAAAAGTGTGAGAAATTGAACCTGAACTTGTTGAATCTTCTATTGCAAGAAAGCTAGATATAAAACACTTGATTCTTGGAGTAGTTCGTGGCCAAATAAAGGCAATGAGAACTTCAAATTGCTCAAAAAAGAAGTTGATGAAAATGGATAAAACTGGATGCAGCAACTTGTTTCTTTCCTTATTCCATGGATGAATGATTCAAGATGAAGATGGAGAGAACTTGATTCTTGCAGAGAGATAGAAGAATGAAGTTATGAGAAAGAGCTTTGAGAGAGAGAGATTGAAAAGTTTGAGCCAAGTGCAGAATGAGCAATGTTAGTTAGAAATCTGTTGGGGATTTGTTTATATATCCTTGGTTAACTATTAACCACCTTGGTTAACAGTTAGAACCATGATTAGAGTGAGTGAGTTAAGATGAATTGAAATGAGAGTGAGTGGAAGAGGGCACGGGTTTTGTTCATGTGATGAGTGAGCATGAAGCTTATGATGTGAATTAGATGAGTGGTGGTGATTTTCTGAACTTGCAGCAGCAACAACTTGTTGTGCAAGCTTTCCTTTCCTTTGGTTTCCACATTTGAAGCAAAGAGTGCATGGGCATGGGATGATATGTGCAAAGTTTATTTGGCTTTTTATGGTAAAGATGACATGGGATGGTACATCACATTCAGCATGCGCATGGCAACCTATTTTATGTTAGTTTTGTTTACTTGCCTGGGAAGAAAATAATTGGTATGCTCTGGTCTTTGGAGCTTTGCATCTTCATGACCAATGGATGAAAACATTTGGTTTTTGGGTCTTTAGAAAGAGGGGATGGAGTAGAGCAACTTTGGTGTGGAAAGCAAACATGATTAAAACCTCTAACATGCTTCAAATTGGCTATGAAAATACTTGCATCCAACTGTGTTGGCAAGTCAGCTTGACCTGGTCGTGCCCTACCACATGCGTGTGAATGAATCAGTTGGAGATCACACACTTTGTTTCATTATATCTCTCAATGAGTTGATCATATGAAAATTTCTCCAACATCAAAGTTGAAGAGAAGATTGAGAGGGACAATTTTCATGTTGAACAATTTTCCATTTGAAGCCCCCATCATGGAGACATTTTCCCTTGAACTTGGATAGAACATGCACACAAGATGTTTGTTGAAATCACTGCGTGCTGACTGGTCATGACTTGCCAACTTACCTTGACTTGCTTCAACTTTAATTGATCATATCTCTCTTGATTTTAATCCAATGGGGATGTTCTTGGTATGGATTTGAAGCTTGAAATGTGTACTTTTGATAGACCTCTCTATCCTTTCCATTTGGTCCTTGGAGCATGGAGAAAGAAAGCTCTAAAGTTGACCCTTCAGCTTGTCAAAACTTGCCATAAATGGCAACCCTACATTGCTATTTTTGGCAACTTTGTATATTTCTTGATTTTTGATGAATATTCCATTATTTCTTGATCAAATCCTCACCAAGTATCATATTTGACATGAGGAACATGAATTTGACCTCAAAAAGTCAAGAGTTGACTTTTTCCTCTACACAGTTGACTTTTCCCCAATTCTCCTGATTCTCAACCAATTGATCAATTGAAACCCTTCCAAATCAAATTGATGGACAATTCTTCATCCTTAGACCATTGAGGACATGTAGAATACCACAGAATCAAGTCTTGCCCAAAAAATCAGAAATAAACTGATTTTATGGCAAACCCTAATTTGATCCCTCAGTCTAGGAGAAATCAGCACATCCTCCAAATCCAAATTCCTCTGAGTATAATGTGTATCTTTTCAAACAAAGGTGAGATATGTCATTTGTAGATGATACAAGCTCAAAGATCTTGCCCACTGGGGTGTTATACTCAAGAATTCCAAAACCCTAGTTTGCACTGGTTAGGAGAATATGACTTCCTTCAATCTTCTATTGAATTCTCATCTTGTGATACCTTGAGGACTCCAATGAGATGAATTGAGATATGAGGAGCCCTTGTGACTTGTTTGGAAAAGCTTTTTCTCTTGTCCATTGGCCTTGGACTGTCCACACCTTGATGTACTTGATACCATGCCTTGCAACCAATGATGTGTATAATTTTGCATGACCTATTATGGAATGCAAATGAATGAAACATAAGCCAATTATTGGAGAGAGATAAGAGGGCAAATTTTGAGGTATTACATGGGGCAGGGTAGGTGTCAGTTAATTTGACCAAGTGTTCAAATCTCGAAAGGAGTGTGCATCTGAGGATCCATTGCCATCAAGAGGTCAAAAGATGTGAAACCACAATGGTTATCCATCAACAATCAAGGAGTGAGGCAGTCACAACCCTTTCAAGCAAGTCAGACAAAACGTTGTCACACAATTTGTTTAAAAAAGAAGAATCAAAATAAAAAGAAAAGAAAGAAAGCCCGCTAAGTCGAAACTTGAAAACAAGCGACTTAGGCAAAAGTTAGGGCATCTTGCTGGACTTCAAAATCGAAAGACTCAAAAGAGTCTGTCCAGGCAAAAATTAGGGATCAAAAAGCAAAAGAATGAAAAGCGAAAAGGATTACAAAGAAAAATCCTCGATAAGAACAAATTCGTGTGACTACGAACAAAAGACAAAAAGGGGTGACTGTTGTTCCAAAACCTCAGCAGGTGTCAAATCATCTAGCGCATGGGTTCCTTAAAGATCACAAAATCTTTTTGGGAGATGAGCGTTTGTGTCAAATTAGCTGAACGTAGGACTGGAGAACATCACGAAGAGTGGGTGGGCACCGATAAACTTTCAGCCTTAAATCCTTTCTTTCTCGAACCGTGAACCAGGCCACGTTACAACCCTTAAAAGTCCTAATTGAAGCAGGGTTTATTCCGAAAGCGTACTTCAGCGAGATAGCGTTCCTGACTCCTATGAGTTATGCTAATAATATTTTTGTTGGTATTGCATGTGCGTATTGTTTTCCATTAAAAAATCAATGTCGCATCCCAGCTAGTGATTCGTCCACGAGGTTTGGCGATATCTTTTTAATAAAAACTTCAAGTTTAGCATGTTTTGTTGCATTAGAATTGTCATTATCATAATGAACACTTGCTACTTGCATACAAGTGCTTAAGCATCAGGGAAGCTTACATAAGGAACGTCAGTCGAGAGGCTCGATCCTGCCAAGTTGAGGTACTTGAAAACTCTGAAGGACAGCCATGTCAAGGGGCATGTGGCCAAGAGGCTGTGCGCAGCTTAGGTGTTCCCAGTGAATAGTGATAAGATGCATTCAATCTGAAGCATTCACATTGAAAACTTTCCCTGAGGCATCTAAAAGGGGGCAATCACGTTGAGATTCGATAAATCTCCCGAAGACCAGTCGGTCAGGGGAAAATTTACTTCAAAGCTCGTACTGGGGCATGCCACCTCAAAAGCACGAGAAGTTGTCCACTCCTGAAGACGGTCAATTGAAAGTACCTCTTCAAAGTTCAATATACTAGGGCAGAATATTGCCAGTTATTACAGATCCTCTCAAGGGAAGTTATCTTATAGGGTATGCAGTCTGGGGCAGTTATGTCGAGATCTGATACACCTCTCAAAGAGTTTGAAAACACTGGGGCATTTTGGATGCGACGTCTTCTGTAAAATCCTCTCGAGACGAAATTCTTTCATAGACCTTGCAGTCTGGGGCAAGTTGAGAATTAAAGGAGGAACTGTTGTTCACTCATGATAATCAGTGGGTAGTTGATTGGCTCAGAAGCTGGAAACAAAGGTCATTCCCCAGCATGATGCATCTTTATCCTCTTTTCCCCAGCATAATCCAACGAGGTGCCTCTCCCCAATAGGAGTTCAAAAGTTTCCTCTTCCCTTGACGGGTTTGTGAGATTTATTGTTTGTCAGTACGAATTCGTATTAGAATGACGTCCCCTAGCAGAGCAGATATCGTCAATCGTTATTCCCCAAACAGGTCTGTGGGTGGTGGTTAGCTTTCCTCAACAGGGAAGAGGCCAACTGCCATTGGCACTTCTCTTCAGCAGAGTCCTGGGGTATTTTCAGCAAATGTTTATTACAAAGCGGAGGTTTTGGCTGGATTCTCGAGCAAAGTCTATGAGCATAGAAACGGTTCGTTTTACCGTATGTTTGCAGAGTGACAAGTTTGTTTCTCCCCAGTAAAGCTACTCTCCTCAGCGTTGAAATTTCATCCTCCTCAGCACGTCGTTACATTCCCCAGCCAGAATACAGAGGATTATTTCCCTGACTAGAGTTGTGATTGATTTATTACTCTCTCAGCATGCATCCAAAAGTTGATACTTCTGCATCCCTAGTAGGGGACTGGTGGAATACCTTCTTTGGACAAAGATGTTATTTCCCCACAGGGTCTGAGCACCTATTTTCCTCAGCTAGTCAGGAAATGTTTTCTCACCAGCAACGGTATGGTCTGATCCCCAACAGATGAGTGAACTTGATGGTATCCCCTAGCAGAGTTGGTGTCGTCAATCACCATTCTCTAGGAAGATGTGCTGGTAATGGCTAGTACTCCCCAGCAGGGTGAAGGTACATATTTCACCCAACAGCAGGTTAAATGCAGTAATATCCATTTCTCCCAGTAGCAGGTTAAGTGCGGTAATATCCCCGAGCAGGTTCGGTATTATTGACTTGTCTCCCCAAGCAGAGTTTGGTGGTGATCTTCACAGTGGTGTGTTCAACAGCGGTTGACATGCCCAACAAGTTTAAGTCCAATTGTTATTGGCATCTTTCAGATCCGTGTTTTGAGTTCTGTCTTCGGTAGAAGCCATGGGTAATCTCCAACAGAGAGAAATTTCTTGGGTTCCATCTTCAATATTCATTTTTATCCATCTCCAACAGAGTGGAATTTCTCTCGGAGTCTTCATCTCCAGCAGAGTTTGTGATCAAGAAGTCGTTCAGTGAAATCTTCTTCAGCAGGGTCTTTCAATTCAGAGGATAATTTAGTTTGTCGTCCCCGTGGAGTTGCCTTCGTCTTCAGCATTTATTTTGCTGAGACGCTCCTTTTGCATTGCACAAGCATTCTTGCATGGCATCCTCCTAAACGCGTAGCATTTCCATTTCGTATGGAGCATTACGCCATAGAAAAATTCAAACATATGCATTCGAAGCATAAGCTTAGTTTGATATCTGTTACCAGTTTCTTTCCCCAGCAGAAAGAGATGTAATGCAGGAGATGTTGTTTGACATTACACTGCAACCAGTAAATTCATCCTTCTTACTATTGTTCCTTCCTATACTCCCCTACAGGGTTGTCTGTTTAGATTTCTCTTTTCCCCAGCGGAGTCATCTTTGTAGATCTGTTGATTCTACTTAGCCTTTGTTTGAAAGTCTACCTTCGGCATAGTCTTTCTTTGAAAGTCCACCTTCGGCTTGGCCTTTCTTTTCGAGTCCACCTTTGGCTTGGTCTCGTATTCTTTTGTTTGAAAGTCCACCTTCGGCTTGGTCTTTCTTTTCGAGTTCGCCTTCGGCTATCCTCGTACCCTTTGTTTGAAAGTCTACCTTCGGCTTAGTCTTTCTTTGAGAGTCCACCTTCGGCTTAGTCTTTCTTTGAAAGTCCACCTTCGGCTTAGTCTCGTATTGTTGGGTTTGAAAATCCACCTTCAGCTTGGCCTTTCTTTTCGAGTTCGCCTTCGGTCGTCCTCGTATCCTTTGTTTGAAAGTCTACCTTCGGCTTAGTCCTTCTTTGAAAGTCCACCTTCGGCTTGGTCTTTTTTTTTTCGAGTCCACCTTCGGCTTGGTTTCGTATTGTTGGGTTTGAAAGTCCACCTTCGGCTTGGCCTTTCTTTTCAAGTTCGCCTTCGGCCGTCCTCGTATCCTTTGTTTGAAAGTCTACCTTCGGCTTAGTCTTTCTTTGAAAGTCCGCCTTCGGCTTGGTCTTTCTTTTCGAGTCAACCTTCGGATTGGTCTCGTATTATTGGGTTTGAAAGTCCACCTTCGGCTTGGCCTTTCATTTCGAGTTCGCCTTCGGCCGTCATCGTATTATGTTGTTTGAAAGTCTACCTTCGGCTTAGTCTTTCTTTAAAAGTCCACCTTCAGCTTGGTCTTTCTTTTTGAGTCCACCTTCGGCTTGGTCTCGTATTGTTGTTTGAAAGTCTACCTTCGACTTAGTCTTTCTATGAAAGACCACCTTCGGCTTGGTCTTTCTTTTCGAGTCCACCTTCGGCTTGGTCTCGTATTGTTGTTTGAAAGTCTACCTTCGGCTTTATCTTTCTTTGAAAGTCCACCTTCGACTTGGTCTTTCTTTTCGAGTTTGCCTTCGGCCGTCCTCGTATTATGTCGTTTGAAAGTCAACCTTCGGCTTAGTCTTTCTTTGAAAGTCGACCTTCGGCTTAGCCTTTCTTTTCGAGTCCACCTTTGGCTTGGTCTCATATTATTTTGTTTGAAAGTCCACCTTCGGCTTGGTCTTTCTTTTTGAGTTCGCCTTCGGCTGTCCTCGTACCCTTTGTTTGAAAGTCTACCTTCGACTTAGTCTTTCTTTGAGAGTCCACCTTCGGCTTAGTCTTTCTTTGAAAGTCCACCTTCGACTTGCTCTTTCTTTTCGAGTCGACCTTCCACTCGGTCTTGTATTATTGGGTTTGAAAGTCCACCTTCGGCTTGGCCTTTCTTTCCGAGTTCGCCTTCGGCTATCCTCGTATCCTTTGTTTGAAAGTCTACCTTCGGCTTAGTCCTTCTTTGAAAGTCCCCATTCGGCTTAGCCTTTCTTTTCGATTCCACCTTTGGCTTGGTCTCGTATTGTTGGGTTTGAAAGTCCACCTTCGGCTTGGCCTTTCTTTTCAAGTTCGCCTCGGGCCGTCCTCGTATTATTTGTTTGGAAATTTACCTTAGGCATAGTCTTTCTTTGAAAGTCCACCTTCGGCTTGGCCTTTCTTTTTGAGTCCATCTTTGGCTTGGTCTCGTATTGTTGGGTTTGAAAGTCCACCTTCAGCTTGGCCTTTCTTTTCGAGTTCGCCTTCGGCCATCCTCGTATCCTTTGTTTGAATGTCTACCTTCGACATAGTCTTTCTTTGAAAGTCTACCTTCGGCATAGTCTTTCTTTGAAAGTCCACCTTCGGCTTTGTCTTTCTATTCAAGTCCACCTTCGATTTAGTCTCGTATTCCTTTGTTTGAAAGTCTACCTTCGGCCTAGTCTTTCTTTGAAAGTTCACCTTCGGCTTGGTCTTTCTTTTCGAGTCCACCTTCGACTTGGTGTTTCTTTTTTCGAGTTCACCTTCGGCCGTCCTCGTCGTACCCTTTGTCTGAAAATCCACCTTCGGCTTGGTCTTTCTTTTTCGAGTTCTCCTTCGGCCGTTCTCGTATTATTTTGTTGGGTAGTCCGCCTTCGGCCGGTCTTCCTTTTTGAGTTTGCCTTCGGACGTTCTCGTATTCTTTTGTTGGGTAGTCCGCCTTCGGCCGGTCTTCCTTTTCGAGTTCACCTTCGGACATCCTCGTATTCTTTTGTTGGTTAGTCTGCCTGCGGCCGGTCTTTCCTTTTTGAGTTCGCCTTCGGTCGTTCTCGTTTCACTTTCGTTGATTGGCCCGCCTTCGGCCGGTCTTGTCTTCCTCCCCAGCATAGTCCGCCTTCGGTCGGTTTACCTTTTTGGGTTCACCTTCGGCCGACCTCGTACTATTGATGTTTGTTAGCCCGCCTTCGGCCGGTCTACCTTTGTTTGAAATTCCACCTTCGGCTGGTATTTCCTTTTCAAGTTCGCCTTCGGCCGACCTCGTACTGTTGTTATTTATTATTCAACCTTCGGCTGATTTATCTTTTTGAGTTCGCCTTCGGCCATCCTCGTATTCACTCTATTTCATTACCCCCACAGATTGCAAATTTCCAGGTTATTTTGGTATTCAAACCCCGTGTATCCCGACTATTTGGAAACTTTTGCTTCCATACCCTCGGATCCAAGAAGTTTGAATAGGGGCAGCTGTAACACCTCAAAATTTTCCCTCATGCTTTTAACACTAACTGGCTTATGTTTCATTTCATTCTTTGCACAATCATCTTTGCATATCATTTGGTTCATAGCATGGGATCAAGGTAGATGAGAAATCTCAAGTGGATCACATTCTCCTAACTAGTGTGTCATACCCCAAATTTTGACCACTAAGATTCCCATCATTGTGCAAATCATCACCACAATATGGGTAATCCTTCATGCCTCATCAGTCTCCCCAAAGATGGGTGGGCATCCACTACAATCAAATTTAAGGTTTCAGGCCCTCTCAGAGTTCTTAGACAAAGGATCAATCAAGAAATGACATGATCTTCAACTTGTCTAAACCTCTCAAACATCCACAAGGGATCAAGAGGACTCCCACATCAAGGATTAAGCACAAGGCGCAACAGTCCCAGTGGATCAAGCCTCAAGATCGCCAGTGTCACCAAATTAGGGTTTTGACCGACTAGGGCCTCCAGATGGTACTTTTCCTCTAGGCATGAGCCAATGCTTCAAATCATAACCTAATATACCCCATGGAACCTCATGGACCCCATCATCAAGTCAATTTAGCCTCAGGGGATGCATTCACTAAAAATCAGGAATTAGGGTTTCTTGACCTAATTCATCCCTAAGTTGACTTTTGGGACAAGTCATGAGCCAAGACCTCAAGAGATGATTTGAGGGTCTCTAATAAACCACATTGATCCATTTGCAACAATGGATTGATCCAAGAAGCTTGAGCAACAAGTTTCAAATTCATCAAAACCACAATTAGGGTTTCGTGAGAAAAGTCAACTATACCTTTGACTTTTGACCAGGACATGCTCCCAAACCCTAGGACATTATTCAATACACCCTATAACACCTATGAAATCAATCCATCAAGTTTAACTTAGGTCAAGGACTTGATTTCATAGAGGATCGCACAGTTTGGAATTCATCTGACAAAAAGTCAACTATGCACAAAAGTCAACTTTGACTTTTTGAGATTTTTCACAATTATGGTTCCTTAACCCTGAAATGATGTTAATGTGTGATTGGAATCATCATTCATCAAGAAAAATCAAGAAAAGTGGGATAACTTGTAAAAGGGGTAACCATAAAAACTTAGAAATTTTTCTAAGTTATGGAACAAAGTGGCTAGGGTACCAACTTTGGAGGATCATAACTCCTAAACCATAAGGCCATTTTTTCCCATCCAAAGCTAGATTTTTAGCCCTCATGGCCCTCTACAAAAGCTTCAACTACACCTCATTCCAAATCATCGTGGATTTTTAGTTATGGAATGATCAAAATCACAAAAAGTGAAAATGTCACTTCTTTCCAACATTTAGTGAAATTTTCATTAAGTCAAAATCTGCCTTACTTTTTTCCAAATGTAGGGGCATTTTTCACTTGGATCCAAAAAGTATCAAAACCAATTAGGATCAAAAAGTTGTTGTATCATATGAGGGCTTTCCAAAATGGCCAAGAACTCCATCAAATTCCACTTGAGCCATGAGATATGACAATGCCAATATGCCTTGCTGCAAACTGTCATGGCAAGGCAGATTTTGGAGTTTTGCTCAATTTGCTCAAATTTTGCAAAGGGCAAGCAACTCTATCCATCTGAACACCTCAAGGGGGGACCAAGGAGGAACCAAGTCTGATCCCAAGCCTCCCAATTCTTTGGAACCAAAAATAGCATTCCAAACCTATAAATGCCTAAAAGAGGGACAAGACTCCAATTTTGGATTGGAGCATTCAATGGATGCACCAAGGTGGCATGGACTGAGCCATTTCCAAATGAATTCAGTCAAGACTTATCCATGACCAAGGGGACCAACAGCCTGTGCCCTAACCTCTTGTCAATGGCTAGAGGAGACTTTGATTCTCATTGCTCAACATTGGCCAAACCTCTGCTGCAGTTGCCATTCACTATTGCAGCCAAAACAAACTTGCTCTACTATAAATAAAGCTCAATTGTGTTCAGTTTGAGTACACCAAAGCACTAAAACACTTGCTTTCCTCAAAATCTCTTTCTCTAAGCAAAAATACCTTCTTTAGCAAGGTAACTCTGAGTTTTTGAGTTAGAGAGCAATTCCACCACAGCTTATGATCCAAACACATCCAATATATCATATCTAATCTGTCCAAACTCTTACAAGTGACCTGTAACACCAAAATCACAAAGTCACCTCTCAAAACCTCAAAAATAGGACTTTTGTGCATTTTTCAAGCCATGTCTTGATTCAGTCACTTTCCAAACCAGATAAAACCTCAAATACACTCCAAATATCATCCTTCAACTATCCCAAATAGTTCCCCCCATCTGGAACACCATTTGAGAGAGTTGTTATTTTGGCCACTTTTGCCCCTTTTGCAAGAAAGAGCTCAAACTTGTTCCTGAGGTTTTCAGCTGATTCCAACCATCCTAAAAGCTTCTAAGAGATCATTTGAGGTTGTTAAAAGCATCAAATCATTTCTTGAACAAGTGGCTTGGCAGATTGCACAAAAGCTCCAAAAAGAGGTAAGCATCACAACTTGGATTCTTTGAATCATGCTTTCTTTTAATGTCCACTGATCATGCATCTCTTATACATGTTATATGTGTTGTGTTTGCACCAATTTATCATGTAATGCATGCTTGTACCAAGAGATGGCATAGAAAATGCAAATCATGGCCTATTTCAAAACCACTATCGGGTTTTTCAATAGGAGCATGTTCTAAAAAAAACACCACCACCATTGGATTCCTTGTGAAATTCTAGGCAGGATAGACCTAAATTTTGTCTCAATCCATGAAGAAATGAGAAAGTTATGGCCTTCACATTTTCAACCAAAATCTTGCCTTGCCTTGCCTTGGGCCAGGCCAAAAACAAGGCAAGCCTTGTATATTTGTGGTTGTGTTTCTATCAACGGATGTATCACCATCCCAGTGGTAAGGCGCGCGCCCTATACACAAGAGGTCTGGGGTTCGAATCCCCCTCGCCCCAGATCCTCTTTTTGCTATTTTCTCCACTTTTTTTATTGTTTTTCTTATTATTTTTAATGATTTGAAAAATTAATAACTCCCTCAATTTTAAATATTTTTTATTGGTTCTTTTTGCGAAAAATCACAAAAATGTTGAAATATTTTATTCCACAAAAAATTAAATTTATATTAGTTATTTAATATAATTAGTATTTTTGTGAATAAATTCATTTTTATTTGTTTAAAAGTGAATATTTGCTTTGAAAATCAAAACCAAATGAGTTTTAACTTATCTTGTGATTAAAACCTCATTTTTCAAACCCTCAACAAAAATCACAAGTGGTTTATTCAAACTTATTTGGTATTTTTATCATTTTTATTTGATTTTCTTTAAATATTTACTTTTAAAAGAAAATAAATTTAGGGTTTCCTTGATTTTCACTCAAACAAAACTTTAAAATCATTGGGCCTCTAATAGAGTGTAAGACCAAATCCTTTGTAAATACAAACAATTTTGGGCCTCAAATGTTGTATAAGTCCCGTTGTATTTCAAAAGTTCGGCGCGATCATCGCCCGTTTAAAATAAATCATCTGGGCCTCTCCTCGAGCTATAAGACCCATTCAAAATCAATGGGCCTCTATTAGAGTGTAAGACCCAACCCCTTTTAACCAAAACAATTTTGGGCCTCAGATATTGTATAAGTCACTCCGCGTTAAAAGAAAATCTCGGCGCGATCGCCAGTTCAAAAATCAAACCTTTGGGCCTACCCTTTTTAAAACCAAAATAATTTGGGCCTCACTTATTGTATAAGTCCAGATACCATAAAAAAGTTCGGTGCGATCGTCGCCTTTTAAAACAAAACCCCTTGGGCCTCTCCTTGAGCTGTAAGCCCCACCACTTGTATAAAAATAAACCTTTGGGCCTCTTGAGAGAGTGTAAGACCCATCCCTTTGTACAGAAAACCTTTTTTAGCCTCAGTCACTTGTATAAGTCCCTGTACAAATTCAAAACAACAGTGTAATCACTGATAACACCTTGGGCCTCTCCTTGAGCTGTAAGCCCCAACAACCTTTTCAAAGCACTTTCTCCTTTGATTTTGAATATAATATTGTTATCAAAGCTTTCTTTGTTGAACAAACTAACCAAACAGCATGGAAGCTCTACAACCGAGTAAGTGTTTACCCGCTTTCTTTATTCGCTTTCATATATATATATATATATATATATATATATATATATATATATATATATATATATAAAACTGTATTATGGGGCTGCTCGCTGTAAGTCTTCTTTCACAAAATTTTATATACTTGTCAAATATCAAACTGTGTAATACTAGTATAGCTATTTAGAGTTTTCCCCGGCAACTACGTCTAGCACTAGGTAAAGCCCTGTTGGTCACTCTTAAATACAAACAAAACTAGATCCCCATAAGATTACCAGACACAGTCTTCCCTCCTCTTGGGGTTAAACAATATGGAGACGTGAAAGGCAGCATTCTCGGTGAACCCTTTCTCAGACTATCAATTTTAGAAATTGTCAAAGAAACTCTACTCCCCAGAGATGATCTTTTCTCCGTGAATAGCATCTCTTGAGTTTCTTCCAAATTCTCGGACTTTCCTGGCTTGATCTATTCTCGGTGAATGGCATGTCTTGAACTTCTCGGGGTTTGGGGACCCACATGCTTCTTAAAAGCATCCTCGCCTCCTCTTGGGCATTGTACAAGGACCTTTCGGCTTCTTAAAAGCTCTCATGCCTTCTCTTGGGCTTAGTACAAGGACCCAGAGACCTCTACAGGTATAGGAACAGAACCTAGTCATTAATTTGCTAGAGCTGTCTTTTTGAGTCAAGTGTCAGACCTGTTAATGGGTTGACCTTCATCCCTTAACATACCAGCCTTCTCTTGGGCATCATACAAAGATCATTCACTACCTGAGAATCGATTTCTCAAAACACCAGTAGACTTGGACAGTCTCAATACCCTTTAGATTTCCCATTCCCTTAGAGAACACGAAATAACCCTGATCCTCTGATCAATCCCAAAGCACAACAATACCTTTAATCGTTCCCTTCATAAGAACTGATTTTCTCTTTTATCCAACATACTGGACCTGTCACTCAACTGAAATAGTTACCAACACCAATATCCTCCTTTTGGACTTTGTACAATGATTCTCCCCAGCGGAGCTAACCTATTCACACTCTCTCGTAGAGTATAAAAGACTCTCTTGTTGAGTCAATAACTTTTAGCCTCCATCTCGGGCTTCGTACGAGATACAAAAACACTCTCTTGTTGAGTATAAAAGACTCTTTTGTTGAGTCAAGCCGTTTTAGCCTCCATCTCGGGCTTTGTACGAGATACTAAATCACTCTCTTGTTGAGTATAAAAGACTCTCTTGTTGAGTCAAACATTTTCAGCCTTCATCTCGGGCTTCGTACGAGGTACAAAGTCTCTCTTGTTGAGTCAAACACCTTTAGCCTCCATCTCGGGCTTCGTACGAGATACAAAAACACTCACTTGTTGAGTATAAAAGACTCTCTTGTTGAGTCAACCCTGTTCAGCCTCCATCTCGGGCTTCGTACGAGATACAAAACCACTCTCTTGTTGAGTATAAAAGACCCTCATGTGGAGTCCAAACCTTTTAGCCTCCGTCTTGGGCTTCGTACAAGACACATATAAAAACACTCTCTTGTTGAGTCAGTCACTTGTCAGCATTCTCTTGTTGAGTCAGACACTTGTTGGCACTCTCTTGTTGAGTCCACCCCTTTTAGCCTCCGACTTGGGCTTCGTACGGGACACATAAAAACACCCTCCTGTTGGGTCAATAGCCTCCTCTTAGGCTTTGTATAAGGAAACCCCGGTTGAGTCAATCAACCTTTTAGCATCAAAATTTGTGCCTTGTTCATAGCATACAAACATCAACAACTCCTTTTCCCCATCTAATTGCTGTAAGCGGCAAGCCTCTGGATTGTTTACATCCACGCCACTGTCCCTCTTTTAGCATGAGAAATTCCTAAGGAAAGATAGCATTGCTCTACACTGAGTTAAAGTCTTCTCCTTCAGGTTAAAAAATCCCATATAAAGGAAATTATGGAATTGTTGGATTCACATATCCCAGTTAAAGTAATTCTTCTTTATAATCAGTCACCCAACAGTTGTGACAAACAGATCAAATATCCCCTTTAGAGATGACAAATTCTCCCTAAAGTCAAAACCCTTTAGCTTCACATCTTGGGCTTCGAACAAGATACAAATAGACCCTTCAGCTTCACATCTTGGGCTTTGAACAAGATACAAACCACCTTTAGCTTCACGTCTTGGGCTTTGAACAAGACACCAAAAACAACCTTTTTCCTCCCATAGAATAGGAGGAACTACAATCGCTCTGATTTCCCTATTTTTTCAAACGGGAATACGTAGGCATAAGATTGAAAAATATCTTAGCGAGCACACTAATCAAAAAACCCAAAATCTTGTACCTTCATACATCAATCGAAAAGCATCAGTCCTAACATCCTACCAATAGCATGGTCCCGTCATTCTTAGCAAAATAAGCAGAGAGAGGCCCACAATCTAAACCGCATCTGTAAACTAACAGTCATCTGTTTAAACTCAGTATGCAAGCAGGGTTAATTGGAGACATATATTTCCCTTCCTTAGTCAGCTTAATAGGATAAAAAATGAATCGACCTGTAGTACCCCAGAGCGACAGTGCTTAAGAACCACGTCCAAAATCGCTCGCCACAGAAAAAATGGCGCCCACCGTGGGGCCACGCAGGCCATTTTGTCCCTCTTATCTCTCTGGTTGAAGCCCTAAATTCATGTCACAGAAATGGCGACTCTGCTTGGGGATTCATTGTCTGTATAGGATCATAAGACTAGAGGTCTAGGATGATTAAGACAAATATATATACTGCTTTTCCTAATTGATATCTGTGTTTATTTTTCTGCTAATGGGAATGCGTGTGATGCCGCATGTGGAAAGATTGACTATACACCTAAGATAGGTGATGGCAATGCGGGTAATCTTACTGAGGTGAATTCTAGCTAAGAGCCCCCGATCGACCATCAAACTCAGTGGAGACTCCCTTTGCAGATACATTGCCTATACGACTTTGGTTGTTGAAAGTAGTGTGGTCGACTGGGTTATCTGAGAAGCTGAGGTTTTTAGTAGACTTAAGCCATTTTGTAGTGCGGAAGCTATCAGAAATAGTTGTCACGCGATACTACCCTCATCTGAGATCACTCCAAGATATATCAGCTCGCTGGCGATCCGCTTGCTGTTGTTATCCCAAAGGGGTCAATGATTTTGCGAACAGGTACAAAAAATCACCAGTATAAACCTTGGAGGGGGGGGGGGGGGTAGAGCCTTAACTTCATGACACCGACCCTTTGACCCCATGTTTTTTCTATGTTTTTGTGTGCTGCATTCATGCATTCATTTAAAAAACATTAAAACAAAGAAAATCTTCTCTTCTAGTCTCTCTTTTTCAAATTAAACTAAGACATTGATTGCAAATATCAGAGAAGGGAGATTGCGCTAATGGATTTCGGTAGAAGGAAAACTCATAAGTACACCTTCAAGGTTCCAAAGTTAGAGGATTTGAGAGGTTTGGAGAGAATGATCACCAACCACGAGGCTTTCAAAGCCAAGTATGGAGGATTACTGTCCTTATTAAGGGTCCATGTAATCGAAGAAATCCTGTCCACACTAATCCAGTTCTATGATCCGGTCTATCACTGTTTCACATTCCCGGATTATCAACTAGCACCAACACTGGAAGAGTATTCTCACCTGACTGATTTACATATTACTGATCAAGCTCCATTTTCTGGACTGGAAGAAATTCCAAAGGATCAAACCATTGCAAGGGCAATTTATTTGGATGAGTCAGAAGTCCGGACTCATATGACCACTAAGGGTGGCATCCAGGGTTTGCCAGCCCAGTTCTTGAAAAAGAAGGCTCTATACTTTTCTAGTATAGGGAACGTGGCCGCTTTCGAGAGCATCTTTGTTTTGCTCACCTACGGGTTATTTTTGTTACCCAACATCGATAACTTTGTAGATATCAACGCCATTAAGATTTTCCTGATTGGAAACCCCGTACCGACCTTACTCGCAGATGCGTATCATTCGGTACACTTAAGGAATTTATACAACGGAGGAATGATCACGTGTTGTGTACCCTTGCTTTACAAACGGTTCACTTCCCATTTGCCCAAGTCTACTGCATTTTGGGATCAAAAGATTACTTTATGTTGGTCGCAGAGAATCATGTCTCTTACCAACTCGGACATCGATTGGTACAATCGAATCTACGACAGGATCAGAATCATTGACCGTTGTGGAAATTTCCCAAATGCACCCCTTATAGGAACTAAGGGAGGAATCAATTATCACCCGATTTTAGTTCGTCGTCAATACCCAATGAGGCATGTCCCACGGAATGCTCATCTGGAAGGTTTTTTCTTCAAGGAAGGAGAAAATGACAGGGTACTAAAGATAAAAATAGTGCATGCCTGGAAAACACGTTCATAGGAAAGGACGAGTGTCTTTAGGAAATCCAAATTGTGTCTCGGTGGAGCCTTATCTCCACTAGGTACAAACTAGAGCTCTCAAGCTGAGGATGCCTTACCCTCGTCAGGAAGTTCTTCCATTAAGGGACTCTGCCCTTTATTTCATGTCTGAGACAGAAAAACTTCAGGTTACTCTCAGCAAAGTTCAGCAGGAGAAGAGGTCTTGGAGGAACAAGTACCGTATTCTCAATGTGGAGTGCAAGAAAATACAACAGCTATTAAAATAAAATGATGCTCTGATTGAGATTTTAGAGCAACATGCTGTAGAAAATCAGGATGACCAAAGGAATTTTCTCGCTCCTTTCAGTTGGCAAAGGAATGACGAGCCGACAATGGCCTAAGAGCCCCGGTCAAAGAAAAGGAAAGCACTCAAACCAGCACCTGAGCTCTCCTCAGAAAGGACTCAGGATCCATTAATTTAGGTTTCCTTTTCCAGCACATTGTAAATCTACTGTATTTCCATTTTCGCAATCCTCTGAATTCAATAAAATGGGGTTTCCCCACTGTTTGATATTTGCAATCTAATTGTCGAAGTTTACTTTGAATAAACAAAAATAATTAATAATCATTGCATTCATCATTCTCATAAACGCATTCTTCTTACCTATGAATCTCACGTTTGCGTCTTGATTCTAGAGTCAAACTGTCTCATTCATACAATACTCGGGCCAATCGTCAGAAAAAGATGGATGATCTTGAGGAAGAGAACAGAGAGTTAAGAGAAGAGATCGACACTCTGAAAGAGGATCTGAGAAGGCTTCATAACGACATGCAAGCTCTAGTAGAAGCTCAGATGCAACAACAAAGGACTGTGATCTCGAAGATCACATCAATGCCCATAGTGGAAAAGTATGATCCTTGGTACAAGATGCCGAAAGATCGCCCCTGGGGCATGCCACTTAACTATATCCCAGAAGGATATGTTCCACTGATCGCTGAGGATCAGGGAACTGCAGCAGGAGCCGCTGGGCCAGAAGGTTACAAACTTCGGGAAAGTGAAGATTCCAGGGGCATGACAGTAACTCCTGAAGGTTACAAACTTCGGGAGGCACCAAGAGTCTCGGCCATAATGACTATACCACCACCCGTGGTACACACTGTCTCGGAAGGACAGATTCCCCAGATACCTTCTGGTGGAAACGAAAGCATGTTTGACATAATGAATGAGTTCCAGGAACAGTTCCTGGAAATGCAGAAAGAGCTGCAGGCCCTTCGCAGTCAGGATCTATTTGGAAAGGACGCCGCGGACCTCTGCTTGGTCCCCAATGTGAAAGTTCCACACAAGTTCCAAGTGCCCGACTTTGAAAAATACAAGGGTAACTCTTGTCCTCAGAGTCATTTGGTGACGTACGCTCGGCGAATGTCAGCTCAGACAAAGAATCAGGAGCTGCTCATTCACTACTTTCACGATAGTTTAACCGGTGCCGCATTAAAATAGTACATGGGTTTAAACCGCGCCACGATCGGCACATTTAGGGATCTTGGCGCTGCCTTTGTTCAACAATATAAATACAATCTGGACATGGCACCGGACAGAGATCAACTCAGATCGATGTCATAAAAGGACAAGGAAACCTTAAAGGAGTACGCTCAGAGATGGCATGAAATTGCCGCCCAGATTTGTCCACCTCTTGAGGAAAAAGAGATGACAAAGATCTTCTTAAAGACCTTGAGCTCATTTTACTACGACATAATGGTCGCCAGTGCGCCCAGTGACTTCACCGAGATGGTGGGCATGGGGGTTCGTCTTGAGGAAGCAGTCCAGAAAGGACGTTTAGTAAAAGACGTTGGATCATCAAGTAGTACAAAACGATACGGTAGTGCTCTCCCTAAGAAAAAAGAGCAAGATATCGGGAATATCTCTCTCGAAAAGCAAAGGTGACGTTACCAACCAGTAGCAGCTGTAACTCCTGCTATCAATCCCACGCCTATTCCTACTTATCAACCTCAGGTTGCTCAGAGCAGGCTCTTCAGCAGGCTCGTCTCCATATAACAACAACCGTACAATGCGGCCACCAGGGTTTGACCCTATACCCATGTTGTACGCAGAGCTATTTTTGCTATTACTGGTCAAGGGGCATGTCCAGACTAAGTATCCTCTTACAGTACCGGAAAATCCTCCTTTTTGGTTCAAAACGGATCAGACTTGTCCTTACCTTCAAGGAGGACCAGGGCATAACATAGAAAACTGTCTCAGTTTCAAGTCCGATGTGTAAAAGTTTGTTAGGACCGGGGTCTTGTCTTTCAAAGATACGAATCCCAATGTTCTCACGTACCCACTACCTCAACACGAGAAAGCTGCAGTCAATTTGATAGAGGGAGAGTCTAACAAAATCTATCAAATCCACGATGTACTCTTGTTAAGGGCCAACTTGGTCAAGATACATTGTAGACAGGGCGGATATGGCCATGTGCCACCTCATAACTATCACCAGTGTGATATTTGCTCTAAGAACAATCAAGGATGTTCTATGGTGCAATCAGCTCTACAGGAAGAATTGGATCTCGGATGGATCCAAGAGCATCGAGTTCGTGGAGTCAACATGACCTATACAAATTCCAACATCATTCATAACCACGACATCCGTGCAATGAATGTCAACTTGGTGGCAATACACTCAAGGCAAAGCGAGTATCATAATCTACCGCGGTACAATTATAATTCCTGTCTGACTTGCTCGGTAAACAAACAGGGATGCTCTTTTGTACAAGAGACCCTCCAGCGTCAGATGGATATTGGGTGGATCCAAGACTATCATGATAAAAATCTTTATCAGATCAATATGATTCAAATATTTGACATTCGTCTGTTAAATACCAGCTTGGTGGAGTTACATACCAGACAGGTCCAACTCGGTTTTCTCACTTCGCATAATTATCAAAACTATAAAGGATGTTGTGAGAGTAACTAAGGGTGCACTCTTGTTCAGAGAACTTTACAACACTTATTAAACCACTGGTGGCTTCCAATCTATCTGGATGAAGACACGCAACAAATCAGTGTGCTTAACAAAAACCCTACTCGGCGTCAAAGTCAGGATGTCCGATCTACGGAAACAAACCTGGTAA
The DNA here is from genome assembly GCA_022829125.1 of Lathyrus tuberosus. Taxonomy (NCBI): domain Eukaryota; kingdom Viridiplantae; phylum Streptophyta; class Magnoliopsida; order Fabales; family Fabaceae; genus Lathyrus; species Lathyrus tuberosus. The sequence goes on along the minus strand of JALAZF010000285.1, from coordinate 1,441,093 downwards.
GGTTGCACTGCATTCAAAGCGGGCGTGGCCAGGTGCCACCACACAACTATGAACGTTGTAGAGTCTGCTCAGAGAATAACCAAGGATGCTACCTCGTGCAAGCAGCTCTTCAAGGTCAGTTGGATCGCAAAGAGATTCACCCAAACCTAGCTTCGGGGTCCGTTGAATGGACGCCGGACTACTTCGCTGATCAAATCAGGGATGTGGTTGTAATCTATGACCCTGAGAGGAACGAGGATGTTTGTGCCATCATCCCTTTACTGGACGAATCAAATGTTCTTAGCAAGGAACTGATTGAAGTTACTTACGATAGTCAGAAAAATCAGAAGGCTCCTGTAGTTATCTATCTACCGGGACCATTACCGTATGAATCAGCTAAGGTGATCCCTTACAAATACGGTGCAACGATAATTGAAAATGGAAAGGAAATTCCATTACCCTCCGTCGTGAATATTGCAGACATCAGTCGAGTAACACGGAGCGGTCGAATCTTCAACCGAGGAGTTGGAGAACCTAACAAAGAAAAGGAACATCCGACAAAAGCTCCTGATCCACCAGTCGGTCAATCCAGTAGTCCCGACCTTCCGAAAAACAATGATGAGATGCTAAAACTCATCCAAAGGAGTGAATACAACATTGTTGATCAGTTGTTACAAACTCCTTCAAAGATCTCAGTGCTATCACTTTTACTCAGTTCCGGAGCCCACAGAGAGGCTCTACAGAAAGTCTTAGAGCAGGCCTTTGTGGAACAGGATGTGTCAATACGACAGTTCGATAACATCATCTCTAACATCACTTCCTGCAACAACTTAAGATTCAGTGATGAGGATTTTCCAGAGGGGGGCAAAAGCCACACCATGGCGCTCAATATCACAGTCAACTTCCAGGACGATGCTTTAGCCAGCGTACTGGTAGACACAGGATCGGCCATCAACATTATACCGAAGTCCACTTTAATGCGACTATCATTCAAAGGGTCCCCGATGAGGGGCAGTGAGGTCATCGTCAAAGCCTTTGACAGATCTCGAAAAGCAGGTATTGGTGAAGTCGTCCTTCCCACAACTATCGGTCCTCACACTTTCCTAATCACTTTCCAGGTCATGGACGTTTGGGCAGCGTACAGCTGTTTATTAGGAAGACCTTGGATACACCAGGATGGGGCAGTCACTCCGATACTGCACCAGAAACTGAAGTTAGTCAAGAACGATCAACTCACCACGGCCTATGGAGAAAAAGCCTTGATCGTGAGTAACCTGTCATTATCTACTTATGTAGAACCAGAGGAGGTTATTGGGACTCAGTTCCAAGCACTTTTGGTGAGCAATGAGAATTAGTCAGAGAAAGGAACCTCGATTTCCTCATACAGAGATGCTCTTGAAGTGATAAAAAATAATAATACAAAAGGATGGGGACAGCTTGTCATTCCCACTGATAACAAAACAAAGAAGGGTCTTGGTTTTTCTGCAACTTGTACCTAGACTGCTACTAACGATGAAAGTTTTCATCCCATTCAGGACTTCTTCCACAGTGGAGGTTTCCTTCACCCAGTGTCTCAAGCAGTCCATACCATCAACGAGGAGGATCCCTCAGATACGGATGAGGAATGGAAGTCCTATCTCAACGAGGACGGTTATATGTCTCAGGAAGTGGTGCCTACGCCATTTTGCTATCCCGCACAGAGTCTGAGATTTATACCCAAGTCAGACGTCAAAATGATATATAGGGATTGTGATTCGGAAGGATGCCGGACTCCACCAAACTCATTAGAGGAAGACACTCTGATGAAGGACAACTTTGACCACGACTATTATGGCCCAATGGATGGCCTGCCTATCTGGCAGCCGTACCCAGGAAACTCAGGGCAAGAAAATCAGCCGAACAATGAAAATCAGCTGAGCATCATTGAACAGAATACCTGCGTCCCCACCATGTCATGGGATCATTACTCAGGTCATTCAGAAAATATCTAGCACGACGATGAATTCGCAAAGTTCACCGGACTAGAATTCATCAACTATGCTTTTCCCGAGGTCAACGTCATCGAGAGAGATGACTCCTCCTGTTCCAAAGAAGTGTGGGACACCTTGGGACAACCGAGTAGAAAATTTGACTTCATGGTCAAGTACACTGCTCTTGAGAGCTCTCGTATCAGGCTCGAAGACATCCAGCCAACTGGATGGGGAGATTTACCTGAGAGCACGAATACTATGCAAAATACAACAGAGGAATCCTCCTACAACAACTCTGCTTGGGAGACATATTCCAATTATCCTGCTCCACCAGAAATCAGCGTTATTTCTGAAGACAAATCAAAGAAGGTACCAGACTTTGTGATTCACAGAGGAGTTCTCCGTCAATGGGTTGCTGTCGATGTTCCAAAGATTATTCATAATTCAAAGTAATTGCCATCTTTGACCTTTCACCCAGCCCAGGTGAAACAGATGTTTTGATAGGACTCGCTTTCTGTAAATTTCCCTCTTCGCTTCGCCCAAAGCGACAGAGTTTTGTTTTATAGGGCTGTAGTTTCAAGAATCGACTTGTTCATAAATAAAATAACGTTGTTCTGTAATCTCTGCATTAATTGTTGTTTTCTCTTTTCTCTTTTCTCAGAAAATGGTAATCCTAAAAAACAACTCAATAATAAAAACAAGCAGTTTTAAAAAAAAAAATACACTTCACACACTTGCATTTTCTCTATCTCTTCTAAACACAAATCATCACGTCATGCAGATTGCTTGTTTTAAACCCCGTTGAAACATACGATCCGATGCCTTCTCCCAACTTTGAGTTCCCGGTATTTGGGGCTGAAGAAGAAGTTGACGACGAAATTCCAGAAGAGATCTCCCGATTACTCAGACAAGAGGAAAGGTCCATTGAACCTCACAAAGAGCCGTTGGAAACAATCAACGTGGGTTCAGAAAAGGAGAGAAAAGAAATCAGGATTGGGGCACTGCTCAGTCCAACTGCCAAAGAGAGTTTGACAAAGCTTCTCAGAGAGTTTCCCGGTGTATTCGCTTGGTCCTATCAGGACATGCCAGGGTTGGATACCAGCATCGTGGAACATCATTTACCATTGATATTGGAATGTCCGACAGTAAAACAGAGGTTGAGACGGACTCACCCAGACATGGCCATCAAAATCAAAGAGGAAGTACAGAAACAGATTGACGCGGGTTTCCTCGCTACATCAGAATATCCTCAATGGTTAGCCAACATAGTACCAGTTCCGAAAAAGGATGGAAAAGTCAGAATGTGTGTAGACTACAGGGATCTGAACAAAGCAAGTCCGAAGGACGACTTTCCTTTACCACACATTGACATGCTGGTTGACAGTACAAGAAAGTTCAAAGTTTTCTCCTTCATGGATGGATTCTCGGGCTATAATCAAATAAAAATGGCGCTGAAAGACATGGAGAAAACTTCCTTCATCACCCCATGGGTTACTTTTTGTTACAAGGTAATGCCGTTCGGTTTGAAGAACGATGGGGCAACCTATCAAAGGGCCATGACTACTCTGTTTCATGACATGATACATAAGGAAATCGAGGTATATGTCGATGATATGATTGCAAAATCTAAAACAGAAGAAGAGCATATGACCCACCTGTCAAAACTATTTGAACGATTGAGAAAGCATAAACTCCACTTGAATCCCAATAAGTGCACATTTGGTGTTCGCTCAGGGGAACTGCTAGGATTCATCGTCAGCCAGAAAGGAATTGAGGTTGATCTTGACAAGGTCAAGGCCATTCAAGAAATTCCTTCTCCAAAAACTGAAAAACAAGTCAGAGGATTCCTGGGACGTTTGAATTACATTTCCAGATTCATATTCCTCATGACCGCGACATGTGCGCCGATTTTCAAATTACTTAAAAAGAACCAGGACTGCGTTTGGACAGAAGATTGCCAAACCGCCTTCGACAGTATTAAGGAATACCTGTTGAACCCACCGATTCTATCACCTCCAGTGGAAAGAAGGACACTAATCATTTACTTAATAGTCTTGGAAGACTCCATGGGTTGTGTACTTGGCCAACAAGACGAAACAAAAAGGAAAGAGTCTGCCATCTACTATTTGAGCAAGAAATTCACCGACTGCGAGACTCGGTACACTATGCGTGAGAAAACTTGCTGCGCGTTGGCTTGGGCATCCAAACGTCTTTGCCAGTACATGATTCGTCACACTACTTGGTTAATCTCAGAAATGGATCCAATCAAGTACGTCATTAAAAAGCCTGCTCTCACGGGAAGGATTGCCCGTTGGCAGATGTTGTTATCGGAATATGACATTGAGTACCACGCTCAGAAAGCCGTTAATGGGAGTATTTTAGCCGATCATTTGGCTCACCAACCGATTGACGATCAGGAATCAGTCGGATTTGACTTCCCATACGAAGATGTCATGTATTTAAAAATGAAAGATTGCGATGAACCACTACCCAGTGAAGGGCCAGAACCAGGTTCCCAGTGGGGACTTATCTTTGACAGGGCAGTTAATCATTACGAAAATGGAATTAGGGCAATCATCTTAACACCTCAGGGTACCCACATTCCTTTCACTGCCAGACTTAGATTCAAGTGCACAAACAACGAGGTCGAATACGAAGCGTGTATTATCGGTCTCGAGGAAGCGATTGATTTGAGGATCAAGAACTTGGATGTATATGGCGACTCAGCTCTATCAAAGAAGATTGGAACACATACCAATCAGGACTGATTCCTTACAAATATTATGCAAGAAGGTTACTACCCTTCTTCAACAGAATCGAGTTTCATCACATCCCTCGTGATGAGAATCACATGGCTGATGCATTAGCCACTCTCTCTTCCATGATTAGTGTAGGTCAATGGAATGACCTACCTAAGATCGACATAATGCGCCTTGAACGGCCCGCTTACATCTTCACGATTGAAGCAGTCATAGATGACAAACCTTGGTATCACGATATCAAATGCTTTCTTCAGAAACAAGAGTACCCACCTGGGACATCCAGGAAAGACAGAAAAACCCTCATAAGACTGGCTGGAAGCTTCTTCCTGAGCGGTGATACCCTCTATAAGAGAAACTTTGATATGGTCTTGCTCCGATGTGTAGACAGACCAGAAGCAGACATGCTGATAAAAGAAATTCACGAAGGATCCTTTGGCACTTATGCCAACGAACACACAATGGCGAGAAAAATTCTGAGAGCAGGGTACTACTGGTTGACCATGGAATCTAACTGCTACAAGTACACGAGGAAGTGTCACAAGTGTCAGATATACTCCGACAAAATCCATGTACCGCCAACACATCTCAAAGTTCCCTCTTCCCCATAGCCTTTTTCCATACGGGGAATCGACATGATTGGCTTGATTGAACCCAAAGCTTCAAACGGACATCGGTTCATTCTGGTAGCCATTGACTACTTCACCAAGTGGGTTGAAGCAGCATCATACGTCAATGTAACCCGACAAGTGGTGGTCTGATTTATCAAAAACAATCTCATCTACCGTTATGGTGTTCCGAGCCAGATCATCACTGATAATGGATCCAACTTGAACAATAAGATGATGAAAGATTTATGCACAGAGTTCAAGATCGAACACCATAACTCATCTCCCTACCGACCCAAGATGAACGAAGCAGTAGAAGCGACTAACAAGAACATCAAGAGGATCGTTCAAAAGATGGTTGTAACTTACAAAGATTGGCACGAGGTGCTACCCTTTGCTCTTCACGGTTATCGAACATCTGTCCGCACTTTAACAGGGGCAACCCCTTTCTCTCTAGTATATGGCATGGAAGCAGTACTCCCCATATAAGTAGAGATCCCATCAATCCGGGTATTGATGGAAGCTAAGCTTACAGAAGCTGAATGGTGTCAAAGTCGACACGAGGAACTGAACCTGATTGAAGAAAAGCGAATAGCAGCACTATGCCATGGTCAGTTGTATCAGCAAAGAATGAAGAGGGCGTTCGACAAAAAGGTTCGACCTCACGTCTTCAGGAAAGGAGACCTTGTACTCAAGAAGATACAATCATTTTTCACTGATTCCCGGGGTAAATGGACTCCGAATTATGATGGCCCCTATGTGGTCAAGAAAGCTTTCTCAGGAGGTGCCTTGAGACTTGCAACCAAGGACGGAGAGGAATTTGCCTACCCCACAAATGTTGACGTAGTCAAGAAATACTTTGCCTAAAAAAAACGTCTCGGTGGATTGAAAACCTGAAAGGGCAGTCCAGGCAAAAATTAGAGACATGATCAAAAATCATCCCGGTGGATTGGAAACCTCAAAGTACAATCCAGACAAAAGTTAGGGATAATGGTAAGTAACTACGTCCAACAGGGGCAAGTCCTTCAGTAGCAGTTACACCATCCATCAGAAAACTCCAGTCAAGGTCACCTTCGACGGAAGCTCAGGATGTCCAGAATTCAAAGTTGGTAGAAGGATAGTGGTTGTTATGTTTCAATGTAGCCCTTTTCCCTTAAATTACCATTTTCTAACTTTGTACATACTCTATGGAATCACGCGTTTGGCTGATTTCCATCCTATCAATAAAATTTGAGCCCTTGTGCTTTTTCTTGCAATTCTTATTTGTTTTAACTTTACAGAACGACATTTTTAACATGATCAACGATTCTTGAAATAAAACAAAAATGAATTTACTTGTTAAAACTTTTTCGGCTTTTAAAATAAAGATGGCAATTTCTTTTGACTGTTGAACATCGAAAGAATATCGATTGCTTCTCATAAAGGCGGTTAAGCTTCAAAGTGCAGAATCAAAGTATTCCTTCTAAACCAGTACACCTAAATGAAGGATCAACTGTGTCAGACGCAAATGTTCCATCTGACACCCCCGGCAGAGTTCTTATCTCCTAAGCCCGACCAACGTAGCTCCCCATGAGGACTACTTCTCCTAAGCAAGGTAGAATTGCTACTTCGGGACTAGTGATACTTTTCATCCCCCGCAGTGGCCGAGTATCCAGTCATGTTCATCTGTTAGTCTGTATGTCGCGTCAGTTTTGTCAGCATATACATACATACATCATGCATTATTGATTTACATTCATATTCATATTGCATCACTATCACTTTAGTCGGTCTTATTCCCTAGTGATAAACGTCTTCTCAATCGAGTTGTCAGTTCTTTCCTCGTCGGGAAAGGTGGCGTCTGAATAATCGCTTCTCCACTTTGTGCTGAATAGAAGTTGGTCCCTCAACCACTTTGATAACTTGAACCTCTGAAAAATAAGAAAACGTTCGACAAATGTCACTCTTCACCATTGAAGATGATATCTTCGCTTTCCCAGATTAAGGAAAATCCCCAGAGAAAGCCTCACAACTAAAGACTTTCAGCAACACATTGATTTTGCTCTCCTGAGAGTCGATGTTAATGAAGTCATCAGCACCTCAAAATTGGATCACGTCGTATGGAATTTCTCCAAGAAGATCTCTAAGAAAAGTATGATGTAACATCTCCAAGCGGAAACAGTCTCTCAAGAGACTCGTTTTCCTCGATAGAGTCGACAAATGGCATCTCCAACAGATAGGTTTGTACCCCTCTACAATTCAGACAGCTAGGTTCCCCAGCAACTCTGACATCAATTTTTTTCCATCAAATGGCATCTCCCCAGGAAAATTCGGCGAGAAGTTTGAGGAAAACCGCTACGAGCAGCGTCCCTTGTCAAGAAGTTTATTGACAAAAGAAACTGAGACCAATTCCTTGGCTGAAGGCCAGGATTGAGGGGAAGTTTATATCAGAAACCGAGACCAGTTCCTTGGTAGGAAACCAGGATCGAAGGGAAGTTTACATCAGAAACTGAGACTAGTTCCTTGGCACAAAGACCAGGATCGAGGGGAAGTTTATTTTAGAGACTGAGACCAGTTCCTTGGTAGGAAACCAGGATCGAGGGGAAGTTTTACCTTTTCTAAGCATCATTGCTTAGCAAAAGAAGAAGGATGCGTGAACTGCCATTCTTAACCACCATCAAAATTTCGGGTATTCCGATATTTAATCCTCTAGCACCCCGAATGCCTGAATACCTTCGCCATTCACACCTTCAGGTCCAAGAAGATTAAATAGGGGCATCTGTCATACCCCAAATTTTGACCACTAAGATTTCCTTCATTGTGCAAATCATCACCACAATATGGGTAATCCTTCATGCCTCATCAGTCTCCCCAAAGATGGGTGAGCATCCACTACAATCAAATTTAGGGTTTCAGGCCCTCTCAGAGTTCTTAGACAAAGGATCAATCAAGAAATGACATGATATTCAACTTGTCTAAACCTCTCGAACATCCACAAGGGATCAAGAGGACTCCCACATCAAGGATTAAGCATAAGGCTGCAACAGTCCCAGTGGATCAAGTCTCAAGATCGCCAATGTCACCAAATTAGGGTTTTGATCGACCAGGGCCTCCTGATGGGACTTTTCCTCTGGGCATGAGCCAATGCTTCAAAGCATAACCTAATATACCCCATGGAACCTCATGGACCCCATCATCAAGTCAATTTAGCCTCAAGGGATGCATTCACTAAAAATCAGGAATTAGGGTTTCTTGACCTAATTCACCCCTAAGTTGGCTTTTGGGACAAATCATGAGCCAAGACCTCAAGAGATGATTTGAGGGTCTCTAATAAACCACATTGATCCATTTGCAACAATGGATTGATCCAAGAAGCTTGAGCAGCAAGTTTCAAATTCATCAAAACCACAATTAGGGTTTCACGAGAAAAGTCAACTGTACCTTTGACTTTTGACAAAGACATTCTCTCAAACCCTAGGACATGATTCAATACACCCTATAACACCTATGAAATCAATCTATTAAGTTTGATTTAGGTCAAGGACTTTATGTCATAGAGGATCGCACAGTTTGGAATTGATCTGACAAAAAGTCAACTGTGCACAAAAGTCAACTTTGACTTTTTGAGATTTTTCACAATTATGGTTCCTTAACCCTGAAATGATGTTAATGTGTGATTGGAATCATCATTCATCAATAAAAATCAAGAAAAGTGGGATAACTTGTAAAAGGGGTAACCATAAAAACTTAGAAAATTTTCTAAGTTATGGAACAAAGTGGCTAGGGTACCAACTTTGGAGGATCATAACTCCTAAACCATAAGGCCATTTTTTCTCATCCAAAGCTGGATTTGTAGCCCTCATGGCCCTCTACAAAAGTTTCAACTACACCTCATTCCAAATCATCATGGATTTTGAGTTATGGAATGACCAAAATCACAAAAAGTGAAAATGTCACTTCTTTCCAACACTTAGTGAAATTTTCACTAAGTCAGAATCTGCCTTACTTTTTTTCCAAATTTAGGGGCATTTTTCACTTGGATCCAAAAAGTATCAAAACCAATTATGATCAAACAGTTTTTGTATCATATGAGGGCTTTCCAAAATGGCCAAGAGCTCCATCAAATTCCACTTGAGCCATGAGATTTGACAATGCCAATATGCCTTGCTGCAAACTATCATGGCAAGGCAGATTTTGGAGTTTTGCTCGATTTGCTCAAATTTTGCAAAGGGCAAGCAACTCTATCCATTTGAACACCTCAAGGGGGGACCAAGGAGGAACCAACTCTGATCCCAAGCCTCCCAAGTCTTTGGAACCAAAAATAGCATGCCAAACCTAGAAATGCCTAAAAGAGGGACAAGACTCTAATTTTGGATTGGAGCATTCAATGGATGCACCAAGGTGGCATGGACTGATCCATTTCCAACTGAATTCAGTCAAGACTTATCCAAGACCAAGGGGACCAGCAGCCTGTGCCCTAACCTCTAGTCAATGGCTAGAGGAGACTTGGATTCTCATTGCTCAACATTGGCCAAACCTCTACTGCAGTTACCATTCACTATTGCAGCCAAAACAAACTTGCTCTACTATAAATAGAGCTCAATTGTGTTCAGTTTGAGTACACCAAAGCACTACAACACTTGCTTTCCTCAAAATCTCTTTCTCTAGGCAAAAATACCTTCTTTAGCAAGGTAACTCTGAGTTTTTGAGTTACAGAGCAATTCCACCATAGCTTATGATCCAAACACATCCAATATATCATATCTAAGCTGTCCAAACTCACACAAGTGACCTGTAACACCAAAATCACAAAGTCACCTCTAAAAACCTCAAAAATAGGACTTTTCTGCATTTTTCAAGCCATGTCTTGATTCAATCACTTTCCAAACCAGATAAAACCTCAAATACACTCCAAATATCATCCTTGAATTGTCCCAAATGGTTCCCCCCATCTGGAACACCATTTGAGAGAGTTGCTATTTTGGGCACTTTTGCTCCTTTTGCAAGAAAGAGCTCAAACTTGTTCCAGAGGTTTCCAGCTGATTCAAACCATCCTAAACGCTTCTAAGAGATCATTTGAGGTTGTTCAAAGCATCAAATCATTTCTGGAACAAGTGGCTTGGCAGATTGCACAAAAGCTCCAAAAAGAGGTAAGCATCACAACTTGGATTCTTTGAATCATGCTTTCTTTTGATGTCCACTGATCATGCATCTCTTATACATGTTATATGTGTTGTGTTTGCACCAATTTATCATGTAATTCATGCTTGTACCAAGAGATGGCATAGAAAATGCAAATCATGGCCAATTTCAAAACCACTATCGGGTTTTTCAATAGGAGCATGATCTGAAAAAAAAACACCACCACCATTGAATTCCTTGTGAAATTCTAGGCAGGATAAACCTAAATTTTGTCTCAATCCATGAAGAAATGAGAAAGTTATGGCCTTCACGTTTTCAACAAAAATTTTGCCTTGCCTTGCCTTGGGCCAGGCCAAAAACAAGGCAAGCCTTGTATATTTGTGGTTGTGTTTCTATCAACGGATGTATCACCACCCCAGTGGTAAGGCGCGCGCCCTATACACAAGAGGTCTGGGGTTCGAATCCCCCTCTCCCAGATCCTCTTTTTTCTATTTTCTCCACTTTTTTATTCTTTTTCTTATTATTTTTAATGATTTGAAAAATTAATAACTCCCTCAATTTTAATTATTTTTTATTGGCTCTTTTTGTAAAAAATCACAAAAATGTTGAAATATTTTATTCCACAATAAAATTAAATTTATATTAGTTATTTAATATTATTAGTATTTTTGTGAATAAATTCATTTTTATTTGTTTAAAAGTGAATATTAACTTTGAAAATCAAAACCAAATGAGTTTTAATTTATCTTGTGATTAAAACCTCATTTTTCAAACCCTCAACAAAAATCACAAGTGGTTTATTCAAACTTATTTGGTATTTTTATCATTTTTATTTGATTTTATTTAAATATTTACTTTTAAAAGAAAATAAATTTAGGGTTTCCTTGATTTTCACTCAAACAAAACTTTAAAATCATTGGGCCTCTAATAGAGTGTAAGTCCCAATCCTTTGTAAATACAAACAATTTTGGGCCTCAAATGTTGTATAAGTCCCGTTGAATTTCAAAAGTTCGGCGCGATCATCGCCCGTTTAAAATAAATCATTTGGGCCTCTCCTCGAGCTATAAGACCCATTCAAAATCAATGGGCCTCTATTATAGTGTAAAACCCAACCCCCTTTTAACCAAAACAATTTTGGGCCTCAGATATTGTATAAGTCCCTCTGCGTTAAAAGAAAATCTCGGTGCGATCGCCAGTTCAACAATCAAACCCTTGGGCCTACCCTCGTGTTATAAGCCCCATTCTTTGAAAATCATTGGGCCTCTAGTAGAGTGTAAGTCCAAACCCTTTTTGAAACCAAAATAATTTGGGCCTCAATTATTGTATAAGTCCCGATACCATCAAAAAGTTCGGCGCGATCGTAGCCTTTTAAAACAAAACCCCTTGGGCCTCTCCTTGAGCTGTAAGCCCCACCACTTGTATAAAAATAAACCTTTGGGCCTCTTGAGAGAGTGTAAGACCCATCCCTTTGTACTTAAAACCTTTTTGGGCCTCAGTCACTTGTATAAGTCCCTGTACAAATTCAAAACAACAGTGCAATCACTGATAACACCTTGGGCCTCTCCTTGAGCTATAAGCCCCAACAACCTTTTCAAAGCACTTTCTCCTTTAATTTTGAATATAATATTGTTATCAAAGCTTTCTTTGTTGAACAAACTAACCAAACAGCATGGAAGCTCTACAACCGAGTAAGTGTTTACCCGCTTTCTTTATCCGCTTTCATATATATATATATATATATATATATATATATATATATATATATATATATATATATATATATATATATATATATATATATATATAACTGTATTGTGGGGTTGCTTACTGTAAGTCTTCTTTCACAAACTTGTATATACTTGTCAAATATCAAACTGTGTAATACTAGTATAGCTATTTAGAGTTTTCCCTGGCAACTACGTCTAGCACTAGGAAAGCCCTGTTGGTCACCCTTAAATACAAACAAAACTAGATCCCCATAGGATTACCAGACACAGTCTTCCCTCCTCTTGGGGTTAAACAATATGGAGACGTGAAAGGCATCATTCTCGGTGAACCCTTTCTCAGACTGTCACTTTTAGAAATTGTCAAAGAAACTCTACTCCCCAGAGACGATCTTTTCTCCATGAATGGCATCTCTTGAGTTTCTTCCAAATTATCGTACTTTCCTGGCTTGATCTATTCTCGGTAAATGGCATGTCTTGAACTTCTCGGAGTTTAGGGACCCACAGACTTCTTAAAAGCATTCCCGCCTCCTCTTGGGCGTTGTACAAGGACCCTTCAGCTTCTTAAAAGCTCTCATGCCTTCTCTTGGGCTTAAGAAGTATAGGAACATAACCTAGTCATCAATTTGCTAGAGTTGTCTTTCTGAGTCAAGTGTCAGACCTATTAATGGGTTGACCTTCATCCCTTAACATACCAGCCTTCTCTTGGGCATCATACAAAGATCACTCACTACCTAAGAATCGATTTCTAAAAACACCAGTAGACTTGGACAGTCTCAATTCCCTTTGGATTTCCCATTCCCTTAAAGAACAGGAAATAACCCTGATCCTCTGATCAATCCCAAAGCATAACAATACCTTTAATCGTTCCCTTCATAAGAACTGATTTTCTCTTTTATCCAACATACTGGACCTGTCACTCAACTGAAACAGTTACCAGCACCAATAGCCTCCTCTTGGGCTTTGTACAATGATTCTCCCCAGCTGAGCTAACCTATTCACACTCTCTCGTAGAGTATAAAAGACTCTCTTGTTGAGTCAATAACTTTTAGCCTCCATCTCGGGCTTCGTACGAGATACAAAAACACTCTCTTGTTGAGTATAAAAGACTCTTTTGTTGAGTCAAGCCGCTTTAGCCTCCATCTCGGGCTTTGTACGAGATACTAAATCACTCTCTTGTTGAGTATAAAAGACTCTCTTGTTGAGTCAAACATTTTCAGCCTTCATCTCGGGCATCGTACGAGGTACAAAGTCTCTCTTGTTGAGTCAAACACCTTTAGCCTCCATCTCGGGCTTCGTACAAGATACAAAAACACTCTCTTGTTGAGTATAAAAGACTCTCTTGTTGAATCAACCCCGTTCAGCCTCCATCTCGGGCTTCGTACGAGATACAAAACCACTCTCTTGTTGAGTATAAAAGACCCTCATGTGGAGTCCAAACCTTTTAGCCTCCGTCTTGGGCTTCGTACAAGACACATATAAAAACACTCTCTTGTTGAGTCAGTCACTTGTCAGCATTCTCTTGTTGAGTCAGACACTTATTGGCACTCTCTTGTTGAGTCCACCCCTTTTAGCCTCCGACATGGGCTTCGTACGGGACACATAAAAACACCCTCCTGTTGGGTCAATAGCCTCCTCTTAGGCTTTGTATAAGGAAACCCTGGTTGAGTCAATCAACCTTTTAGCATCAAAATTTGTGCCTTATTCATAGCATACAAACATCAACAACTCCTTTTCCCCCATCTAATTGCTGTAAGCGGCAAGCCTCTGGATTGTTTACATCCACGCCACTGTCCCTCTTTTAGCATGAGAAATTCCTAAGGAAAGATAGCATTGCTCTACACTGAGTTAAAGTCTTCTCCTTCAGGTTAAAAAATCCCATATAAAGGAAATTATGGAATTGTTGGATTCACATATCCCAGTTAAAGTAATTCTTCTTTATAATCAGTCACCCAACAGTTGTGACAAACAGATCAAATATCCCCTTTAGAGATGACAAATTCTCTCTAAAGTCAAAATCCTTTAGCTTCACATCTTGGGCTTCGAACAATATACAAATAGACCCTTCAGCTTCACATCTTGGGCTTTGAACAAGATACAAACCACCTTTAGCTTCACGTCTTGGGCTTTGAACAAGACACCAAAAACAACCTTTTTCCTCCCATAGAATAGGAGGAACTACGATCGCTCTGATTTCCCTGTTTCGTCAAACGGGAATACGTAGGCATAAGATTGAAAAATATTAGCGAGCACACTAATCAAAAAACTCAAAATCCGGTACCTTCATACATCAATCAAAAAGCATCAGTCCTAACATCCTACCAATAGCATGGTCCCGTCATTCTTAACAAAATAAGTAGAGAGAGGCCCACAATCTAAACCACATCTGTAAACCAACAGTCATATGTTTAAACTCAGTATGCAAGCAGGGTTAATTGGAGACATATATTTCCCTTCCTTAGTCAGCTTAATAGGATAAAAAGTGAATCGACCTGTAGTACCCCAGAGCGACAGTGCTTAAGAACCACGTCCAAAATCGCTCGCTACACAGTGCAAAATTAGGGTTTTGGTGAAAGGTCAGTGCAATTGGATTTTTGAGCCAAAGCTTGATTTCAAGGTTTTCCATATGCTATCAATTTTCCAAGGATGAAGTATTTCCCATTGGTTCATTTCAGAAGATTTTCAATTGAACAATTGGTTGAGAATAAACCAGATTGGGGAAAAGTCAACTATGCAGAGGAAAAAGTCAACTCCTAACTTTTAAGGTCAAATTCATGTTCCTCATGTCCAATATGTCCATTGATGAAGATTTGATCAAGAAATATCAAGAGATTCACCAAAAATCAAAAGATGTGGAAAGTTGCCAAAAATAGAAATTAGGGTTTCCATTTATGGCAAGTTTTGGCAAGGTGAGCACTCAACTTTAGGGCATTCTTTCTCCATGTTCCAAGCACCAAATTGAAAGGTTATGGAGGCCTATTGAAAGTTCACATCCTAAGCTTCAAAACCATATCAAGAACATCTCCATTGGATCAAAATCAAGGGAGATATGATGGGTTAAAGTTGAGGGTTCACAAGGCAAAATTGGCTAGTGAGACAAGTCATGACCAGTTGGCTCGGAGTAAATAACACAAACACCTTGTATGCATGACATGTTCAAGTTCAAGAGAAAATTTCTCTATGATGGAGACTCCAAATGAAAAAATGTTCAACATCATTTTTGTTCCTCTCCATCTCCTCTACAATTTTGGTGTTGGAGGAATTTTCATCTGATCAATGTATGAGGAGATATAGTAACTCAAAGTGGGGACCTCAAACTGATCCATTTCATAGGGTATGGGCCAGGCACGAGTAGTGCAAGACTTGTCCAATT
Source organism: Lathyrus tuberosus (assembly GCA_022829125.1). Classification (NCBI taxonomy): domain Eukaryota; kingdom Viridiplantae; phylum Streptophyta; class Magnoliopsida; order Fabales; family Fabaceae; genus Lathyrus; species Lathyrus tuberosus. The sequence goes on along the minus strand of JALAZF010000285.1, from coordinate 1,425,559 downwards.
TACAGTGTTGTGGTAGTGACTTCGTGATCAAATTTGAGCATCTTATGGACTTCGGTTCCATTCATTTTAAACACCAACATTACTCTACTTCATATCCTCTTTCTAAATAGCCCAAAAACTTGACAATTCATCTATTATTCTTAGAGATAATCCTTGCCAAAGTTGCTAACATGAATTTGTACATAAACTCTTGACTGTTTCCTTCTTCTTGTTGTGATTACATAATATACGCATCAGCTATCATCCAAACCTTACCATAATAAGCCAAACATATTCTTGTACATCCATACATGTACATGTACCACCCTTTGCCATATATGTTCAATCAAGAGGAAAAGAAACTTACATGACAAGCTATTGCTACCACAAACTCAACATCACATAATCATCACCCTTCATCATCCTGACCTCACCATAATTATCATGCTCTCTCCACACTTGAACTCAGCTTAACTCGTGCCAGCTCATACACCTCACTTATTCTCCATTTTAACTCATTTTCAACTTCACTCAGTTAACCATGGTTCTAACTGTCAACCATGACGGTTAGAGGTTAACCAAGCATATAAAAGCAAATCCATAACAGAATTGTAGGGAGGACTCTTCATTCTTCACACTTCTCCATTTAATGCTCTACTCTTTCTCTAAAACTTTATCTCTCTCGAAGCTTTCACCACACTACATTTTCTTCATTCTTCAGCATCAATTATCATCCATGAATGCATTGGAATGAAGCAATAGATCGAGCATCATCACCTTCAACTCCAAACTCCACTTTCTTCCGTTGAAGTTCAAGTATTGCAAAGCTATTGCATTGCCTTTATTTGGCCAATAATCACTTCAAAGATCAAGTGCTTCACTTCTGGCTTTCTTATTTTGAAAGGATTCATCAAAGAGTACAGGTTTCATTCTCAATTTTTCTTGCAATTTTAAGTTGATTTTAAGCTTGTTTTGCTGGTTTTGAGGCTCAATAGGAGCGATGTAATCCTCTGGCTAGTTGATAGGCACTTAGGTGCATAGAACTCAAAACCTAGGGAAAACTGTTTGGCTTCGTATTGCGTGATTCATGCATTGTTTGTGAAATTTGAGGTCGGATCTGTGATCTACGTGATGAGAGGAAGAGATTGGTATATGATTTGTGCATTTCTGGTCACCTGAAACTTTAGCCACGGTAGAGCCTGGCCGGAGAAGATGACCGGAGTCTTCTCCGGCCACCTGAGGTGATGAACTTTCAAAAACCCTAGGGTTTAACCAGTTTCAATCTCAGCCTTTGTTTTAATTTGATCCAACGAACCAAATCTTACCAGCAGATAAATGAGACACCATCCCTAGCATGTGTTTCTTTTTCTGAATATTTTTGAACTTTGTGCTCACGTGTGTTTGCCTCATCATATCATAGCATGGGCATAGCATCTGAACCACATGATTACATGACTCACATGATCATCTTGTATTGACCTGATCTGATGGCTTAAAGTGCATCAGTTTTTTACTGATCCACATGGCATGAACCCTCAAACTTGCACGCGCCCTGGGCCTAGCAATTCTGATATCCACACCCCCTTGTTTTTAAGCCCAAACGTATTTGAACTGGATAATTGCTCTCTTTGCACCCCCTGGCCTATTTCTTTATTTTTAATTTTCTTTTCATATATGTTTGATACTTGATTTTTAAAAATACTTTCAAGCATGATAAAATTCCCAAAAAAATCATGAAGCATCATAATGAATTTAAATAATTTTTGCATATTTTTATTTCTGATTTTGGCATATTTTAATATTTTTCCATGAATTTTCTTTTATTTTCATTTGTATGAACATCTATTCATGATACTTGCCTCATTCTTGATTTGTTGAACATAATTTTGATCTGAATTTTCACATGATAATTGATACATGCTTCTATAATATTTTAAGGCATTTCATACATTTTTCCTAGATTTTTTAGGTCATTTTTCATTGACTTTTGAATGTTGTCTTTGAGCACTTTGTTTGTGTGACTTGTATGAACTTGTGAAGCATGTTTATGCATGATCCCTAATGAATGTTGAACCACCCTTTTGAGACATGTTTCCATACTGTTTGTACTTCAAATGACTTGAATTTTCCAATTTTATTGAGCTTTTAATACCTCTTTTGATTCATTTTAATTGCATCAATGCATGTGTGTTGGTTAGAGGACTTATGCTAGGGTTTTGGTATGCTTTGAACGTGTTTCCTTGTGATGATTGTTGAAATGTTTTGACATCATTTGCTAGGCATATTATAGGCCATCTATATTGTATTATAGGTCATTTTTATCATGTTATAGGTCATTGTTTGTCCATCTTGATTTGAACTAGGTGCACTTGTTTAAACTTGGAATGTTTTGTGCACTTGTGTTTCTTTTCTTGCATGACTTTGTTGACTTGTTTGCATCAATACTTGCACGATTTTAAACATCCATTTAAACATGATTTTACTTCTTTTTGTGATCATTCTTAACCATATGACATGACCTCTAATTGCATCTTGCATGTTTCTAAGTTCACAAACCTTTGCATGCTTGTTTGAACTTGTTTGAACCTAGTTTGTTCTTCTTCTTCAATGTGCTTCAATATAAGACTTATGTGGACTTTGTATGTACATTATTGCATCTTAAATGTCAACTCAAATGTCATAGGCTACTGACTTGCATCCATTTCCAATCATGTTCATCTTGCATCTTCATTCTTTACTTGTGTTACAAGTATGCATGTATGCATGAACTTGAATAGTGTTTGACTTCACTTCTTCTTACTTAATCAATGCTTGCATTCATGAATTACATGCTATCTTAATGACATCTCTATGCATTAATAAATGTCATTCACTTATGACTTTGATGTTTATATGTGCATTTATTCATGGTTATGATTCATTTACATTCATCTTGCATAGTTAGTGCATAACTTGCCTTTGCATGATCTTTTGATGCATAGTTTGACTTTGTTTAGTTTCATTTGGCATGTTAACCTTAGTAGGATACATTTACATGTACCTACTGACCTTGGTTGTTCCTTAACCCTTAGGACCCTTTCCTTTTAGTTCAAGCCTTGTTGCTTCTTAAGTTGTTTTCTTAGGACAACTAGCATTGTTTGTTTTACTCTTTAGCACTTATATTCAATAATTGTGTTTATGTTGTGCTAACCTTTTGTGTAGGGGCAGAGGTAAGACACATGAGCATGTGGATGATAATCCATGCTCATTCCTTCTTTCATCTCTCATTTATCTTACTTCTCTTTCTCTTTTATGGATTACATGATATAATGCTTTATTGTGTAGAACTTCTTCACATCCCTTTGGGGTCCTAGCTCATCCTTAATTTTTTATTAAGGTGAGGTAGGATAAGCATTAGATAGTGTTATCCCTCTCTCTTCTTTAGACTTAGGTTGTTCTTAAACCTCCCCTTAGGTCAATCTTTTGCATGATAACTCTATGATAGAATTCCCCTTAGTGTTTTCTTTTCTTTGAGTCTTCTCTTCTCATCTTATAACCTTTCTAAAACACTTAATAAAGGTTAACATGTATTGCACATGAGCCTTATATATGGGAAGTGAAGTATGGGGGGTCTCCCTTCATTCTTCTAGGGTACTTAGTGTACGTCCTGTTAGGGACGATACACGACGTATTCGTTCCTATGTTGTAGACTTGGGTGCAATGCAAGTTACAAACTAACTTCAATCCATTTCTGTCTAAAAAACACAAAACAAACTCAAACCTTTTTATCCTTCGGGATTGTTAAGTTTCAAACCTTTTTCAGAAAAGAGCACGTTATTTTATGTTTTGTCCAAACAGGCATCGACCCTAACTACCGGACGCGAACTTAACGTCGCTCATAAAAAACACTAAGACCTCGTTAGGTCGAACTACGACTGCTCTGATTTCCTCTCTCTAGTCCGATTGAGGATACGTAGGCAAGAGACGGCGATGTCTTGGCGAGCAACCTCCCCCCTTAGTTCGTGTCTGAACTACGTTGACTCTGACTTTCCCATTGCACGAGGGAATACGTAGGCATAGGACGATGATGTCTTATCGAGTCACTTCTTTTTCTTTTCTTCTTCGTCTCCTCGTTCTTCTCTGTTCTCGTTCCTTTTCCTTTCCAGTAGCAGTGGAGCTCCAGGTGATGACACCCTTTGATCGAGACAACAAGCGTGGATCCCATCGAGTACGATGGACGTGTGGGGGTGCTAATACCTTCTCCTTGCATAACTGACTCCCTTACCCATTTCTCTTGGTCGCGAGACCATGTCTTTTCCCTTCCCTCAGGTTTATGCAGTGTTTCCCTTCCCTCTCTTGGGGCAAATACACATTGCTGGCGACTCTGTTTCTGAGCCACTTTCGCGTTTGTACTTGGATGAAAATCCCAGGAGCGAAGGAGACGTATCTATGAATCCTAGGTATTAATCCTTGTTTTTGTCTCTGGTAAGCCATATGCTTTATCTGGCCCACTGTCTGCTCTAGATACGGATTATGAGAAACTTAGCGAGTATTTCCCTTCCTACCATAAGACTAAACCCATAGGGCAAGCTAATAAATCTAAAGTAGAAGCCAATTCTCCTGACGCTGTAGCTCTCAATAACATAGATTTACGTTATATGAATGATAGATCTAGGTTATTTAGGGCAACTCTATCCTTCAAAGATTCTGACCTATATCTGAACTGGCTCACCAAGGTAGAGAAGGTTAAAGCCCAAACCTGGAAAGATTTAGGGATTTACGACCTTATTATGCTGTCGAAAATAGGGCATGTGTACTCTTCGACCATGCTAGTTTCATCTCTTTACTTTTGGGATAACACCCACTATACTTTTCATCTCCCTTGTGGCATGATGACCCCAACACTATTTGATGTAGCCGCTATCACAGGGCTAAAACCAACTGGGAAGCCTTATGACCCAGAACTAGACTCTGAGGACCAAATAGGCTTTGCATCTGCCAAACCTACCTACACAAACTTCATCAAACACTATTATGACCCCAAAAACACTTATGTCACTGACCAAGAGCACATAGCTTTTCTTACTGTTTGGCTATCACACTTGCCACTCAACTTCACAACGGTCGAGATGTTTGTCTGAGCGAAATGATTTTGGGACACCTCTATGAGTCCCTGAGTGAAGGTGTCACTTAACTCAAAGAGCTAGCTGCTTCAACTCTGGCTAAATGCCTCTTTTGAAGCGAGCCTTCCAAACAAAGGATATGTCGAAGAGGATGCCAAAGAAATCAAAGACCAGTGAGTTGAAGGGACCCGCTTAGTGCAACTAACTCCCAACGAAGAGGGCCAATTAATCAGGCCAACATTTCTTAGCTTCTTCAAGATGTTTGCCAAACGCCATGAGTTTACTTCAAGCATGGCCCCTTTTGCTGAAAGGAAGTATGTCCCTGAGTGGTTCACTAGGCCTTTCCCTACCTCAGAAAAATCCCAAGAAGAGGAATCAAAGTTAATTTGGGAGGCTTTTCTGATACCAAGACTTTAGACCCTTCGACTTAATCTGGGAAGAGGTCAAGTTTCTTTGATTGCTTACCAACCCAATCTGGTTACTCATCAGTTTGGTTTGGTCCAAACCCTCATAAGATGCTTATATGAGAAGAAAGGACATCTCCTCCTTCATCACACCAGCTATACTGAGGAGATGGCCTCAACACAGATGGCTTGCCATGCATACAAAATGTCCCTTTCTCTGATCAACTTTGAGCCTAGTTGTTTCTGCACTCCAGAATTCAACACGTGGTGGTCGAAGTATTATACTAAGAAGTTATTTGATGTTTCTTCCTTCACTCAGCTGATTGATGAAGCTTTTCTATCTGTTTAGGAGAAAACCAAGAAAGGTAATTCTACGCACATCAAGGAAATCTAGTCATTCCAAAAGTTCTTTGAAACTATTTATCGCCCAGATGATCTTAGTCGAACCGTCCACGAGGCTGCGGTTACTCTGAAGGAATTTTTTTTAAAGAAAATAGAGAATTTGAAACTCCCTTCGTGTGTGCCGCCTGAGCGACGCTACAAAATGGCTTTTGAATGATTTCCTCTCAAGTTCCCTCGATTGCCATCTGCTGATTTTGGAGTGGCCCTTGCCCCTCCATTTTCAAACTGGTTTGTCTGTGGGGATTCTATAAAGATCCTTCGTCAGCAGTTGAAACCAAAAGCTCAGCGGGTGGTTGTGACTAAGTACACCCTAGATAGTTTCAAAGGACCACTTCATATCGGTATCGAAGATGTTCGCATCCAATCCGAAATTTATGAAGGTGTGGCATGAAGATTTTCGAATTTTAGATTTCCTTTACTCGACTTTTCTTACAGACTTGCAATTATTTTGTTTATTTTCAGCTATCAAACCGAAGAAACCTGCGGCCAAAAGAACAGTCGAAGAAGAGAACGAGCCAGCCACAAGGGTAACTTTCGCTCACTAAATTTTCCTGTGCTGTGTATAGTTATGCCTTCTAACACTTTGACCTTTTCTTAGAGTTCTCGACGACCACCTCCTACCCCTCAAAATAAAAAGTCTAAAAGGGCTGCTACCCAAATTGTGCTCGAATCGGACGACGACGATCACTCTCCACCTGAGGATCAAAAAACTAAGAAGAGGAAGAAATAACTTAGGATCACTGAGACTTCAAGTCATCCTAAGGTAAAGGCAGCAAAAGTCTCTCAAGCATCTGCCACTCGAAGCGACTTGGAGTCTTCCCCTCAGGGTACGTCGAAGGCAACTCCGGTTCAGCTTGAAAGTGACAACTCCATCCCTGGAGTAGAAGAACTTAAGGTAATTGAAATCTCCCTTAAACTGTCTACCTTACTGGTCTCCTCTTGTTTTAACCTAATTTTATTTACTTGTCATTTCAGGATGGTACAGGTACCTCGACCCGACCAACAACCAAATCTCCTTCTCCAACTACTCTCCTTGACGCAGTTTCAGGGAAATGTTCAATGGGTGAGATCAATAAACCTGCTGAAAAAGAAATCCTGACTTCATCTACATGGACCACCACTCAACAATCTCAGACAAGTGGCTCTGAGCATGAGGAGGAACATGACCAAAGCATTCCTGAAGAGGTGAATACAAAAATAGCAGCTATGGACGAAGGCAATACCCTGGTTGAGAAATCTTCTGAGAATAACTCCCCAATGGTCGAACCCTCAGGCAACAAAGACCCAAATGATGTTGATTCGGACGCTGTTGTCCAAGATGATGAAATGGAAGAAAAAGAAGATGACCAATCAATGTTCCATCCTGAAGTTGGTGGAAATGATGATGATAACGATGGAGGAGATGATAATGATGGTGATAATGAAGATGGTAAAGATGATGATGATGAAGACGACAAGGATGACGAAGATAAAGCTGAAAGTGAATCTGTCAAAGAGCAGGTCCAAAGAGAACACATTACTGCTCCCAAAGTTGATGTAACTGCCGAGAGTACTAAACCTTCGACCGGGACAATTTTAGCTCTTTTTGAAGAAGAACTTAATCACCTCAAGGCAACCAACCCTCGTGAATATTTGAAAATTGTCCTTAGCAAACGAGGGAGCTCTTCCGAGAGTAGCTTAAGTGCTTCGACAGCTTCCGGAGATCAACTTTCGAGCAAACCTGCAAATGAGGCACTTTTGAAGATAAAAGAAAAAGTCTTCAAAGGTAACCTCTTCAGAATTTTGGAGTCGGATATCACCACCCCTCTTCAATTGAAGACTCTTCTCAAACAGGTTGATCTTCAAACCGTCTCCCCTGAAACCATAACCATTATCCTGGAGCCCGGTACCATGATCGACCAAGTCGCCGCCAATCTTAAACAAATGCCTCAGATCAATAATGTACTTGAGACCAAATCTGGAAGTGAGGCTGCTGCATGGACGACTGCTTGTGAATCAGAAGCTAGAGTAGGAGAATTGGAAAAGATGAAAGAGCAACAAAACTTGGAGGTCGAAAACTATAAAGAGAATATTGCTAACTGGAGGAAACAAATCGAGGAGCTGTAAGCCAAGATCTCTAAGGCTGAGCGACGTAATGCTGAACTGCTAGCCTCTAATGAATCTGAAGTGTTCAGAGAATTAAAACATGCACTGGAGTTCCTCGACAAAGCTCGACGGATGGAAGCAGAAGTTACAACGCTTAAACTTGACAAAATCTCATGTGAGAAATTTCTTGAGCTTCACAGGTCGAAGTACCTCAAGATGAAGGGCAATCTTCCTTTTTAACTTACAGTTTCTTTAGCAATTTTGTCATATATTTGTTTTTAGTACAACATTTCTCAGCCCTTCGAGGATTTTTATGTAATGAATTGAGCCATTCTGGAAGTTATATACCAAGTTGGCTTCGACCAATTTTTCTACAATTACTCATAAACAATTTTCAATTCTTGAAGCACAGGTTTATATTTTTTCAAATACTTACCATTTACTTTCAAGATTCTTTTATCTTCATCTATCTCTTCAATCTCATAAGCACCGTTTGAAAAAACTTGTATGATTTGAAAAGGACCTTCCCACTTAGGAGACCATTTCCCCAAAGACCTAACCTTTCGATCCATAGGAAAAATTACTTTCCAAACATATTCTCCAGGAGAAAAAGTCTTCACTTTAACCTTCTTATCGTAAGACTTTTCTACCCTTTTCTTTTGCCTTTTTAACAACTCTAGAGCATTAAGTCTTTCTTCATCCAAATCTACTAACTCATCTAACATCATATTCCAATAGGATTTAGAAGGGATCTCATGATGCCTTTGGATCCTTGTTGATTGTAAGTAGATTTCTACAGGTAAAACTGCATCGTGACCAAAAGTCAAACGAAAAGGAGTAGTGTTAGTTGCGTCTTTGGGAGAAGTTCGACATGCCCAGAGAACCTGGTCTAATGTCTTGTGCCAATTTCTCGGCTTCTTTTTCACATATTTCTTGATCAACCCAATCACTACCTTATTCGCTGCTTCCACATGAATATTAGCCTGAGCATAATAGGGTGTAGAGGTTAACAGCTTGAAACCCATCTCTCTAGAGAATTCCTGCATCTTTCAACCAGTAAAAACAGATCCTTGATCTGTTGTAATAGTTTCTGGGATTCCCAATCTGTAGATGACGTGTTTCTTAATGAATTCGATCACATCCTCTAGGTCAACATTTGGTAAAGGTATAGCTTTGATCCACTTCGTAAAGTAATCAATACCTAACAAAATGTACCTTTGACTCTTAGATGATGCTGGTCGAATCTCACCAACCAAATCCAAAGCCTAACCCCTAAAGGGCCGTGGTTTGACTATGGAGTGTAGTTCGCTTGCAGGGACATGTTGTATACCTGCATGCACTTGGCACTCTTGACATCCTTTGGCGAATTCGATACAGTCTTTCAACATACTAGGCCAGTACATGCCTTGTCGAAACAGAAGCCATTTCATTTTGTGGCCTACCTGATGTGCTCCACATGCCCCACTATGGACAGTTGAAAGGGCTAAGTATGCCTCTGATTCACTAAGGCATTTCAGCAAGACTCCTTCAGGGGTCTTTTTAAATAATACAATACCCAAAAGAACATAGCTCAAAGCACGATGCCTGGTTTTTTGCTTTGTGGATGCTGTTGGATTTCGCAAATATTCTACTATTGGCTTCCTTCAATCTTCGTACGTCAAACTATCCACGGCTAAGATTTCAAAATTTTCCTTATCAGCGTACCCTAGCTTTGTAGCTTCCAAATCTGATGGGGATAATCTGGTTGATACAACTCTACCTCTGACTTCGATTGCGTCTTGCAACTTTTATTTCAAAATTTTGTACCCAGAAGCAATTTGAGCCAAGTCATTGGCTACATCTTTTCTAGTCGAGGTATATGTCGAACACTTACCGCCTCGAACTTTCTCAGTAATCTATTGACTATTACAAAGTACATAATGAGATTCTCTTTCACGCACTTGTATTCCCTTGTAATCTGCTTGATGACTAACTCTGAATCTCCCATTATTTCGACTCGAGTTGCCCCCAATTCCAACAAAATTTCAAGTCCGGCTATTAAGGCTTCATATTCAGCCTCATTGTTCGAACAAAGAACTTCGACTTTGTATTTGAATTTTGTTAGGATTTTGTTAGGAGAAATAATTAAGACTCCTACGCCTGTGCCATCTTTATGACTTGAGCCGTCGAAATATAATTTCCAAGGTTCAAGCTCAAAATAATTCGACGTGTTCTCGCTTATAGAGTGGTCGACAATAAAGTCTGCTACCACTTGTCCCTTAACGGCCTTTAAAGGTCTATACGTTAGGGAGTATTCATTCAAGGCCAATGCCCACTTACCAATTCGACTATGGAAAATAGGTTTGGATAACATATGCTTAATGATATTGAAATGAGACGAAACATAAACATCAACTGGCTTTATATAGTGCTTTAATTTTGTACAAGAGAAATACAAGCATAAACATAATTTCTCAACCATGCTATACCTAGTTTCTGCATCATTCAGAATCCTACTAAGGTAATAAATGGCTCTTTCGGCGCCATTTTCATCCTCTTGAGCCAACATGCTCCCTAAGTTTTTGTCTGACGCAGATATGTACAATCTCATACTCCTACTTCTATAAGGCGGTGCTAGGATTGGAGGATGACTCAAATATTATTTGATTTTGTCGAAAGCTTCCTATTGAGCTTGCCCCCATTCGAATCCTTCCTTGTTCATTCGGAGTAGAGGTAAAAAGGCTTGAGTCTTTCCGCTGAGATTTGAGATAAATCTTCTCAAGAAATTGATATGTCCCAACAGCAACTGCAATTCCTTTTTTGTCAATGGGGCTTTCGCTTCCATGATGGCCTTGGTCTTATTCTGGTTTATTTCGATTCCCTTTTTGTGGACCACAAAGCCAAAGAAGTCTCCCGCCTGCACATAAAAAGCGCATTTGAGAGGGTTCATTTTAAGACCATGTCTTCGCATCCTTTCGAATGACTTTTGAAGATGGTGTCGCTCCCGAAAAGATTCGCATCCAACGGTACAAACGCGAGAGTGACGTAAAAGACACAGAGTCGCCATCAATGTGTATTTATCCCAAGAGAGGGAAAGGAAACACTGCATAAACCTGAAGAAGGAAGGAAGAGCATGGTCTCACGACCAAGAGAATGGGTGCGGGAGTCGGTTACGCGAAGGGAAGGTGTTAGCACCCAACACGTCCATCCTACTCGATGGGATCCACGCTTACTGTTTGCATCAAAGGGTGTCGTCGTCTGGAACTCCACTGCTACTGGATCGGAGAAGAAACGAGAACGGAAAGAACGGAGAAACGAAGAAGAAAAGAAAAGGAAGTGACTCGATAGGACGTCCTCGGAGTCCTATGCCTACGTATTCCCTCGGTGCAATGGGAAAGTTAGAGTCAACGCAGTTCGGACTAGGAGCCTTAAGGGAGTATGTGAATACAGAGGTAATCAAAAAGTAAACACAAAGCAGCTCAATCACAAAGAGAGAATCACACAAGAGACAAGTCAAGTATTTAATCAGGAATTAGTCGGAATAAGCATCCAAAATCAAGCTCAACAATGACTCAAAACATCCAAGTTAAAATTAAAGTGCTAATTAAAAAGAAGATTAAATTCTAAGTAAAAGAGTTAATCTAAAAATTAATACTAAAATTAAACTTCTAGAAACTAGTTCTAAGTCAAGATTAATCTAAATTAAAATCTAATTAAAAACAATTAATCAAAACCAAAGTTAAAAGTTAATTAGAAAAATTAGAAACAAGATTAATTCTAAAATTAAACTCTAATTCTAAAATTAATAACTAAACTAGTTATCCTAAATTAATTAACTAAAACAATTAACCAATTATCTAGTTAAACAAAATTAAAAAGTTAGAATTAATTTGAAACCAAAAACTAAACTATTAATAATAAAAACAAACAACTTGAGGGGGTGCAGCAGAAAAAAAGCGTGTGGGCTGAAGTCTTAATCCCAATGAATTCATTAAATACCAAAGGGGGGTGCGGGAACAGAATGGGGTGTGAAATGAATTAAAAGAACTCAGGGCTTAAGAGCCCAATCCATTGCAACTCAGAAATTAGGTTACACCATCCTCAAAACCCGTCCCCTTCTTCTCCCTGCATCATTTTCTTCATTCTCAACCTACTTCTTCTTCTCCTTTGCAACGAAGCTCCGTCGGCTCTCAGTTCTTCTCCTTCCGTCATCGCGAGCCAACAACCTCCAACTCCACGTTCTAGCCACAACGCTCTTCTCAATCTCTGCTCATAAACTCAACCAAATTCCGTGCACCACCGTCGGCTTCGTCGCCATCTCCTTCACCGCAACTCCTCCCTCACTCGTCTCACAAATCGCGGCCTCCTCACCGCCGTCGTCATTGAAAAACCCTCTCCGTTTCGCTCTCACCGGACGATAACCTCACTCGTCTCTCAACGCTCTCGCAACCGTCTCGCACACAAATCGACTCGGAAAGTAAAGAGCCAACAACCACAAACCAGAACACGAACAAATGAAGCGAATACAAGGCCGAACCAACAAACACGAGTTCAGATCAACAAATACAAGCACGAATCGCAAATTGACAACAGCAAACTCATGAACATGCTATCACACATCAGAGTTTGGAACGAGATCGACGTACGTACCTATCGGAATATCTCCTTCTCGATTCACTTCTCTTTCTGCTTCTTGTTCAATCCTCTCCTTCTTCGATCTGGTTCGTGCGCGAGCATTTGCGTATGCGTGCTGAAACTTTCAGTGATGCAGTTATTATGAAATCATTGTGATGTTCTTGATTGCAGGTTCTGAATTTGAGGAGAGAATTGGAGAGTTCGAAGGATATTGAAGCTGGTGATTCAGAGCTTGTGAATTTTTTTGATTGTGAGCCAAGGGTGAAGGTATCGAAGATGATGAGTGAGTTTTGTAGAGGATTTAAAATTGAATATGGTTCAGGGACGATTTTCAGTGGAAGAATGATGCTGATCGAAGAATTCCCCGTGAGTCCTTGGAAGCCGCAGCTTTATACACCAACTTAGGGAAGGGTAGGATTGGTTTTTTTGCACTGAAATTCTGTTGTGAAATTTGGTTGTGAATTTGTAGTGGAATTATGTCACGCGTTTGTACGCATTTTCCGTCATGGTTTATACACACTACATTTTGTAATTTCTGTTAAAGGCTTTTTGTTACTTGATTGATGCCCTGCGTTTTGCTTATGATATGCTCACGTGATGCCTTCCCTTTGCAGCTTCTATTTGTGACGTGGATTGGAAATATTAGCATAACCTCATAGCTTAAACGATGGCTCAAACGGCTTCGTTGGAAAATGACTTGGTATGAGAGATAAATGCATCATGGCTTGTTAATGAAATAGGCCTATGTAAAAATACGGATATGTAAAAAAATTTGAGAAATGAAAATGGATTTTGAAGGTGAATGTGAATTTAGAAAGTGGTTTAAAATGGTTATTAAAAATGGATAAAGTATATGAAATATGGGTAAAATGAAAATTGGATTATAAAAAAAATTGGATAAGATAAAAAGGGTTTAGAAATGGATATGATGGATTAGATATAAGTTTAGAAAAATGGATAAGAATGTATAATGGTTTTGAAATTATGAATTGGTATGGGTTATGGATTTGTACATGGACAAAGAGAAATGGTTCTAAAAAAGGATAACCACATTACACCAACTCTCGACTTTCCACAACACCCGATTAAAGGGACACAACTACCACTGAAATAAAATGCCTAAATCACACATCCTCTGAATCTTTGATCAAGTGAATCCTCACATGAATCTGTCTGAATAACTCTCTGGGAAAATAAATCCACAGATCCTGGCTTTTAAATCAACCCCACATGAACCAATGCTTGATAACTTGACCTCTAGCGCATAACAAAACTGACCCTTGATGCGCACCTCCTGAGAAATAAACCAATAACACGGAAAACTTGCACTTGAAGCAAAACTCCTGATGATTTGACCAAGATGAAGTCAAACTTCCACCTGATCACAACTGAATGAGCACTTAACCTGGAACCAATTCTCTTGAAATATTAAGAAGGATCCAAACCCTGATTCACACCAATGAAACCCTGACTTAATACTTTTGATGGATCCTCTGAATAAGAATATTACAAGGACCAGACTTCAAACTCTTGCAAATAGAAAACCTTTATTTAAAGAAATTATGTAATCCCATGTCTTATAAAACCAATGCATTATATGATTATGAATTATGACCTAAAGATGCAAAAATGAGAAAGAAACATAAGCCAGAAAAAGGGTAGGGCAAATTTTGGGGTGCTACAGCTGCCCCTATTCAATCGACTTGGACCTGAAGGGATGATAGCAACGGCTTTCAGACATTCAAGGTAGAAGGTGATTGAATACAAAAAGAACCCGGAAATTTGCAATCCTCAAAGGAGGGACGACTCCACTGGGGAACAAGCAATAAACATTGCACCATCACAACACGTACGAGTGTTGGAAACCAATACAGACGATGTATTGAAATGTATTGAAATAAACACGGACGAGTGTTAGCTATGCTGGGGATAATGTGAAACAAACTCTCCCAGGTTATGTCATCTCTGCTGATAAAGAGAACTGACAAAGGAATCTCGAAATATGCCATCCCTGCTGATAAAGGGAACTGACGAAGAAATTCTTCAACATAATGCTATCTCTGCTGATAAAGAGAACTAGCAAAATAAATGCCATCCCTGCTGATAAAGGGAACTGGCGAAGAAATTTCTCCAAGATATTAACTTCACTGGGGATGAGAGAAATCCAAACAGGCAAATCTGCGGGGAAGATAGCTCAACATCGTCAAGGAATTAACGAAGATAACACATTGTCATAGGGATGACAGGAAGAAGATGAAACCCAAGAAACACCTCGTCAAAGGGTTGACGGGAAGAAAACCTAACCGAAGAGAATGCATTGTCATAGGGATGACAGGAAAAAGATGAAACCCATAGAAAGAAAAGTGAACCCCAGAACCGCACCGATTATTTATCCGAAGAACCACATTGTCATAGAGATGACAGAAAGAGGATGAAACCCATATCCGAAGAAACACCTTGTCATAGGGATGACAGAAAGAGGATGAAACCCAAGAAACACGTTGTCATAGGGATGACAAAAAGAAAATGAAAATTCCACCGTAGGAATACATCGTCATGGAGATGATAGAAAGAGGAGCTCTAAAAAGATAACACATTGTCATAGGGATGACAAAAAGAAAATTCCACCATAGAAACACATCGTCATGGGGATGACGGAAAGAGGATGAAACCCAAGAAAACACCTCGTCAAAGGGTTGACGGGAAGAAACTGAACATATCCGAAGGTACGAAACCTGAGCTCGGGACACATCGTCAAAGGGGTTTTACGGGAAGAAACTGAACATATCCGAAGGTACAAAACCTGAGCTCAGAACACATCGTCAAAGGGGTTTGACGGAAAGAAATTGCCTGCTGGCGAATGGCTTGGCATTCTCTTTCGGGATATGTCACTGTCTGACTGAAAAAAATGATTCAGGCTTCTACGCAAGGTACCAAATCTGGCTTATGCTTTGCATGCATATGTTTGAATTTTGCCGTAATGCTCCACACGAAGTGGAAATGCTATGTATTTGAGGATACAATGTAAATATGCTTACTATATGCAAAAGGACCCCTCCAACAAAATAAATGCTGAAGAGAAGAGGCCAAATCCGTTGGGGATAACTAGCTGAACTGTCTCCGAGGTTACGAACCCTGCCGAGGAAGTCACACTGACCGGCCTTCCTGATATAACCACTGCTGAAGATGAAACCCGAAGAGAACTCCCACTCCGTTGGGGATTACGAATAAACCTTGAAGATGGACCCCAAAGATTTGTTATAGAAGAGGTGTCAATAACCATTGGACTCTGAATCTGGTGGGGATGTCAACCACTGTTGATCAAGCCATTGAGATGACTATCACCTGCTTGGGGAATGAAGTCAATAACAGCGAACCTGCTGGAGAATATCATTGAACTTAGCCTGTAGTCGGGAAACACCCTTAACCTGCTGGGGAATACCAGCCACCACCAAGTAATCTGCTTGGGGAACGATGATTGATGACGTCAACTCTGCTAGGGGACAATATTGAGCTTACTCCTCTGCTGGAGACCTACTTTCTACCCTTACTCTGTTGGGGAGAGAAACTCTACTGGGAAGAAACAAACTTGTTACCCAGCCTGACCTGTCTCTATGGTCATAAGCGGATCTTTGAACTCTCCACTTGCCCCAGACCGCCAGGTCTAACGGAAGAAACCATCTCAAGAGGATTTCATAGAAGACCGGGCGCTCAACATGCCCCGGGTCTTCAAACTCTTAGAGATGTATCGTATCTCGACATAACTGCCCCAGACTTCATGACCCATGAAGTAACCTACCTCGAAAGGATTTGTAATGACTTGAAAATACTCTGCCCCACTATTCTGAACTTTGAAGGGGTGCCCCGAGTCTTGAAGAAACTTTGCCCCTGACTGATCCTACAGAGATTTGTCAAATCGACCTGATTGTCCCATATTAACCGCTTGCAGAGAGATTTATCGGATCTTGATCTAATTGCCCCAGTTTGGCTGAACTTAGGGAGAGTTTTCAATGTGACTGCCCCAGATTGGCTGCATCTTGGAATGAATTGCCCATTTGATGGCTTGCCCCTGCTCAACGGAGTACTTAGGCACTCTGCATCTTATCTTAATCAATCTTTTCATTACAGAAACTTCCCTGATCAAGCACTTACTCGCAAGTAAAACAAATCATTTTGAAAATGACAATTTTAATGCAATGCATATGACAGTTTTGAAATCCAAGTCTGTTCACTGGAAAAAAAGTTGTGACTTATAGTGAATGAATCACTAATCAAAGTGTCGCTGATACCAACATGAATGGTAAGAAGATCCTTCTAGGAGTCAGGTTCGATGCGATCTTTACCGAAGTGTGCTTTCGAAACAACCTTGCTTCAATTAGGTCATTTAAAGGTTGTAATGTGGCTTGGTTAACGGTTTGAGAAAGAAAGGATATAAGGCTCAAAGTTTTGTTTTAACCCACCCATTCTCCTTGATGTTCTCCAGTCCTACGTTCAGCTAACTCGACATAAGCGCTCACCTTTCAACAAGATCAGTGAATAGTATGAGGATAGAAGGAACCTACACGGTTTTCGGAGTGACAGCCGCGCCTTTTGCCTTTGGTGTCTGTAAACACACGACTTGTTCTTCATTTGAGGATTTTTCTTTTTCCATTTTTTCGCTTTTTATTCTTTTGCTTTTCCCTGATTTTTCCTGGATAAATTCTTTTAATTTTTTTCGATTTTGAAGTCCAGCGGGATGCCCTAACTTTTGCCTAAGCCATTTGTTTTCAAGTTTCGACTTAGCGGGCTTTCTTTTTCTTTTGATTCTTTTTATCTCTTTTTTTTGAACAAATCGTGTGACACTGGCTTGTCTGACTTGTTTGAAAGGGATGTGACTGCCTCACTCTCTGGTTGGTGAGGGATAACCATAGATTTGATCCTCGAATTGAACGCTCGGTCAAATTAATTGACACCTACCCTGCCCCAGGTTAAGATTGAGGGTTTTCCGTTTTCAGAAAGAAACTCCTACTTCTAGGCTCAAAGGGGTTGACAAGGGATTATCTTCCTTATATCTCCGGTGTTTGGGGATTTGAAACAATGCCTGTACATCATCGCAAGGTTTTACCCCAAAAGCATACCATCAGAAGTTCTGCATCTTTGAATGTCATCATCCTCCCTCAGATCCTGCTTAAACAAGGGTTAAATATCAATAAAGAAAATATGAGTGAACACAGATGGATTTAATCAAAACATGGATATTCATTTCATTATCATTATCAACTGAAAACAGACGAGTTTTACAAATGAGTTTGCACTTTAATAGAAAAGAAACTACAAATGCAAAGAAAAGACATGATCTAAAAGATTGCCAGCTTCGGGGAACTGGGCTTTCCAAGCTTGACTTGCTGCTGAACTAGCCATCTTCAGAATTGCTCATCGAAGTCAGTCTGATAAAAACTTGCACCACTGCTCTCGGTGTCTTCTTCCATAACCTGAACTAATGAACCCACATAACTGGATGAAGGAGAGTCGTGGATCTGAATACCCTGAGGCATGAATGAGAACATGTTGGAGTCAAGAAGTGTCTGGACCTTACTCCTAAGCACCTTACAATCTTCAGTTGAATGCCCATGTGCCCCAGCATGGTAGTCACAACGGGCGTTGACATCAAAACCTGGTGGATACAGAAAAGGCACTGGCTTCAATTCCTTCGGCACTATCAATCCACCTCTTATCAAATCTGGCAGCATTTGATGATATGACATTGGCAACTGAGTGAAATGCCTCTCTGGCTTCCTAGGTCTTTGGCGGGCGTGCTGACGCGGCTGACGGCGATATGACCGTTGATTCTGAGATCCAGAAGATCGCTGACTCTGCACAATTGATGCATCTGAATATTGAGGATGAGATGGTGGATGTTCCCAGATGGAATTACTTTCTTCCTCCCATTCTTCTTGAGAACTGACAACTGATTCACTTTCGCTAGCCGTGAAGTTCGAGGCGCCTTGGATTTTTCCACACTTGATACCAAACTCAACGCGTTCTCCAAGTATTACCAGGTCAGAGAATTTTGATACAGTAATCAACTTTTCAAAGTATGGTCCTTGCAAAGTATCCCTGAACATGTCAACCAATTCTCTTTCCAAAAGTGGTGGTTGAACGCGAGCAGCTAACTCTCTCCATCTCTGAGCATACTCTCTGAATGATTCGTTATCCGCTTTAGATAAACCTTGCAACTGCAGGCGGCTAGGAGCCATGTCAAGATTATAACTGTACTGCTTTACAAAGGCATTGGCTAGATCTGACCATGATCGGATGCTACCACTTTCCAACTGCATATACCAACTCAATGATGCCCCACTCAGACTGTCCTGGAAACAGTGAATCATAAGCTTGTCATTATAGACATGCGAGGTCATTCTTCGGCTAAACATCACCAAATGCAGCTTCGGACAGCTATCCCCTTTGTATTTCTCAAAATTCGGCATCTCAAATTTTGGAGGTAACACAAGGCCGGGCACCAAACACCTGCTCGCATCATTCAGATCAAGAGTATCACGCTTCATTAGGGCATCAAGCTTCTCTTCCAACACACAACATTTTTCATCAAACTGAACAACCCGTGGGTCCTTAGGCTTAATCTTTGGAACTACCCCTTGGAAATTTGGCACAGAGAAGGCAAAGCTTTGATAGTCTGTGGCATTAAGAGAAGAAGAATGCCCATCTCGGACGATGGCACGCTCATGTATAGCTTGATTCTCAGCAGGGATTTGCACATGCTGAGCATGAGCAACATTGTTCACTGGAGGTGGAATGACATTCCCAATCACAGAAGTCCTCTGAACATCGACTTCTCCCTTATTCATGGCTGCCATAGCTTCCACAAGTTGGTCTAACTGACTCTTCATCAATTCAACATCGGCCCTAGTTACAAACTGATTCTGTTCCCCTGAATTCATGATGATCTCCCCAAAAGCTGATTCAAGTCCGATGAGAAAGTCTAGAAATCAACTGCGGTTCAGACAAAGGATGGATGAGCTCTCTGATCAGGCCAGAGACAGATATGCAAAAAAAATGCAAGATGCAAATGCAATGCAATATGAATGCAACAGACATGGGATCAAAGCTTCCACAAATTCTGAATAACTGTTGTGCTGCTGACTGACAAGTTCAAAGGTCTGCTCTGAAGAGAATACCAGAATATCGGATGATCAGAATACCAGGCTGATAAGTCCACACTGAAAGGAAATCCAGAATACCGGGTATGTTGAAGGTCATGGTTACCTGCAAACCTGTAAACAACCCGCCCCTCTCACATGTGGGTGCTAAGATCCTCAGTATCCCGGGCTCTCAGGTCGAGAAATGATGATACGTTCACCATTTCTGGTTTGGCATCATCATCAATCGAGGAGGCCTCAACTGATTCTCCAAAACGAAAGATCCTCAGCTTCAGAGGTTTGAGAAGCAATAGTACATTCAGCCCGAAGGATACAATGCTATCGCCAATCAAAGAGGTCGTCCGCTGATTCACTACAAAAAGGGAAATCCTATGGCAAGTTCCCAGCATTGGGTCCTCGGATCGAGAATGTGCAATGGATTTGCCACAAAGGGTGGTCTGCCACTGTCACATTTCAGGAGGAGTGCCGCAACTGAGTCCTCGGGAATGGTCATCAGAGTCGACAATTCCTCAAGAGAATAACTACTGGCCTGTATCAACATACAGTAGCAGAAAGCTCCTGATAGAACCTCGTCTGATTGTGAGGATCGTGAACACCCACACGTGGCCACCACCACGGGAGCGTCACACCTGCCCACGCTAAAACCTAGGTGTATGCTCGAGCCTGGGTAGTGGGCTCATCTCTCAGAACATCCCAACCCGCCAAACAGAAAACCAGCCAGCACAGTACAGTAATATCCAGTATGACAGTAATAAAATGCAATGCAATGCAATAAAATCTGTACATACAATAAAACAAATAAGACAGTAAATACAGTAAACAGCAATACAATAATATACAACAAAGCCAAGCACCACAAAGACACCCAAAGAAAACAAACAGACAAGCGCTAGGATTGACTCGCTAAAGGGGAAGGACCAGCAAGAGGTAAACCAGAATCCCCAGCTGTCGCTCCCGAAAAGATTCGCATCCAACGGTACAAACGCGAGAGTGGCACAAAAGACACAGAGTCGCCAGCAATGTGTATTTATCCCAAGAGAGGGAAAGGAAACACTGCATAAACCTAAAGAAGGAAGGAAGAGCATGGTCTCACGACCAAGAGAACGGGTGCAGGAGTCGGTTACACGAAGGGAAGGTGTTAGCACCCAACACGTCCATCGTACTCGATGGGATCCACGCTTGCTGTCTGCATCAAAGGGTGTCGTCGTCTGGAACTCCACTGCTACTAGATCGGAGAAGAAACGAGAACGGAAAGAACGGAGAAACGAAGAAGAAAATAAAAGGAAGTGACTCGATAGGACGTCCTCGGAGTCCTATGCCTACGTATTCCCTCGGTGCAATGGGAAAGTCAGAGTCAACGTAGTTCGGACGGGAACTGAGGGGGGAGGTTGCTCGCCAAGACATCGCCATCTTGTGCCTACGTATCCTCAATCGGACGAGAAAGAGGAAATCAGAGCAGTCGTAGTTTGACCTACGGGTCGAAAAGAGACAAAGAGGTGATAAAGAAAGGTTGTGAAAGAAATGTGCTCGGAGAGATCTCGCACGATCTCCTGCCTACGTAACTCACTCGCACGTGAGAATCAGAGCGACGTAGTTCCCCTAACTAGGGAAGAAAGGAAAGGATGGAAGGGTCTCAATCGCACGGGTGCGAGAGAAGGGTCTCAATCGCAAGGGTGCGAGAGAAGAGTGATCGCCAAGGATAGGGATCCTCGTGCCTACGTATCCTCAATCGGATGAGAGAGAGGAAGTCAGAGTGTCCGTAGTTCGTGGCAACGACCACGGATTGGGAAAGCGGGATCGGTCTCGATCGCACGGGTGCGAGAGAAAGAGTCGGGACTCACAGAAAGTCTAAGGGGGAAACTCGGTCCTACAAGTTATCATGCAAAGTGGCCCTAAGGTCAAGAATTAGAAGGGAGCTAACCTAATGTTGTCATGCTTGGATTGAGAGCCTAATGTCTATCCTACTCCGAGCTTAATCAGAAATTAAGTCGGACTAGGAGCCTTAAGGGAGTATGTGAATACAGAGGTAATAAAAAAATAAACACAAAGCAGCTCAATCACAAAGAGAGAATCACACAAGAGACAAGTCAAGTATTTAATCAGGAATTAGTCGGAATAAGCATCCAAAATCAAGCTCAACAATGACTCAAAATATTCAAGTTAAAATTAAAGTGCTAATTAAAAAGAAGATTAAATTCTAAGTAAAAGAGTTAATCTAAAAATTAATACTAAAATTAAACTTCTAGAAAACTAGTCTAAGTCAAGATTAATCTAAATTAAAATCTAATTAAAAAAAATTAATCAAAACCAAAGTTAAAAGTTAATTAGAAAAATTAGAAACAAGATTAATTCTAAAATTAAACTCGAATTCTAAAATTAATAACTAAACTAGTTATCCTAAATTAATTAACTAAAACAATTAACCAATTATCTAGTTAAACAAAATTAAAAAGTTAGAATTAATTTGAAACCAAAAACTAAACTATTAATAATAAAAACAAACAACTTGAGGGGGTGCAGCAGAAAAAAGGCGTGTGGGCTGAAGTCTTAATCCCAATGAATTCATTAAATACCAGAGGGGGGTGCGGGAACAGAATGGGGTGTGAAAAGAATTAAAAGAACTCAGGGCTTAAGAGCCCAATCCATTGCAACTCAGAAATTAGGTTACACCATCCTCAAAATCCGTCCCCTTCTTCTCCCTGCACCGTTTTCTTCATTCTCAACCTACTTCTTCTTCTCCTTTGCAACGAAGCTCTGTCGGCTCTCAGTTCTTCTCCTTCCGTCATCGCGAGCCAACAACCTCCAACACCAAGTTCTAGCCACAACGCTCTTCTCAATCTCTGCTCATAAACTCAACCGAATTTCGTGCACCACCGTCGGCTTCATCGCCATCTCCTTCACCTCAACTCCGCCCTCACTCGTCTCACAAATCGCGGCCTCCTCACCGCCGTCGTCATTGAAAAACCCTCTCCATTTCGCTCTCACCAGACGATAACCTCACTCGTCTCTCAACGCTCTCGCAACCGTCTCGCACACAAATCGACTCGGAAAGTAAAGAGCCAACGACCACAAACCAGAACACGAACAAATGAAGCGAATACAAGGCCGAACCAACAAACACGAGTTCAGATCAACAAATACAAGCACGAATCGCAAATTGACAACAGCAAACTCATGAACATGCTATCACATATCAGAATTTGGAACGAGATCGACGTACGTACCTATCGGAGTCGCTCCGATGGCGCTTCAATCCAAAAGTTCAGGTATGCGTAAACTTCTCGTTCTCGAAATATCTCCTTCTCGATTCACTTATCTTTCTGCTTCTTGTTCAATCCTCTCCTTCTTCGATCTGGTTCGTGCGCGAGCATTTGCGTATGCGTGCTGAAACTTTCAGTGATGCAGTTGTTATGAAATCATTGTGATGTTCTTGATTGCAGGTTCTGAATTTGAGGAGAGAATTGGAGAGTTCGAAGGATATTGAAGCTGGTGATTCAGAGCTTGTGAATTTTTTTGATTGTGAGCCAAGGGTGAAGGTATCGAAGATGATGAGTGAGTTTTGCAGAGGATTTAAAATTGAATATGGTTCAGGGACGATTTTCAGTGGAAGAATGATGCTAATCGAAGAATTCCCCGTGAGTCCTTGGAAGCCGCAGCTTTATACACCAACTTAGGGAAGGGTAGGATTGGTTTTTTTGCACTGAAATTCTGTTGTGAAATTTGGTTGTGAATTTGTAGTGGAATTATGTCACGCGTTTGTACGCGTTTTCCGTCATGGTTTATACACACTACATTTTGTAATTTCTGTTAAAGGCTTTTTGTTACTTGATTGATGCCCTGCGTTTTGCTTATGATATGCTCACGTGATGCCTTCCCTTTGCAGCTTCTATTTGTGACGTGGATTGGAAATATTAGCATAACGTCATAGCTTAAACGATGGCTCAAACGGCTTCGTTGGAAAATGACTTGGTATGAGAGATAAATGCATCATGGCTTGTTAATGAAATAGGCCTATGTAAAAATATGGATATGTAAAAAAATTTGAGAAATGAAAATGGATTTTGAAGGTGAATGTGAATTTAGAAAGTGGTTTAAAATGGTTATTAAAAATGGATAAAGTATATGAAATATGGGTAAAATGAAAATTGGATTATAAAAAAAATTGGATAAGATAAAAAGGGTTTAGAAATGGATATGATGGATTAGATATAAGTTTAGAAAAATGGATAAGAATGTATAATGGTTTTGAAATTATGAATTGGTATGGGTTATGGATTTGTACATGGACAAAGAGAAATGGTTCTAAAAAAGGATAACCACATTACACCAACTCTCGACTTTCCACAACACCCGATTAAAGGCACACAACTACCACTGAAATTAAATGCCTAAATCACACATCCTCTGAATCTTTGATCAAGTGAATCCTCACATGAATCTGTCTGAATAAATCTCTGGGAAAATAAATCCACAGATCCTTACTTTTAAATCAACCCCACATGAACCAATGCTTGATAACTTGACCTCCAGCGCATAACAAACTGACCCTTGATGCGCATCTCCTGAGAAATAAACCAATAACACGGAAAACTTGCACTTGAAGCAAAACTCCTGATGATTTGACCAAGATGAAGTCAAACTTCCACCTGATCACAACTGAATGAGCACTTAACCTGGAACCAATTCTCTTGAAATATTAAAAAGGATCCAAACCCTGATTCACACCAATGAAACCCTGACTTAATACTTTTGATGGATCCTCTGAATAAGAATATTACAAGGACCAAACTTCAAACTCTTGCAAATAGAAAACCTTTATATTAAGAAATGCTATAATCCTATGTCTTAGAAAACCAATGCATTATATGATTATGAATTATGACCTAAAGATGCAAAAATGAGAAAGAAACATAAGCCAGAAAAAGGGTAGGGCAAATTTTGGGGTGCTACAGATGGTCAATATGACTCTTCCCTGAAATAGACTTCACAACAATATCATCAATGTACATCTGCATAAAAGTTTCTATGAAATCATGGAAGATTGTATTCATTGCTCTTTGATATGTTGCCCCAGCATTTTTCAGGCCAAAAGGCATAACTATCCATTCGTATGTGCCTAAGGCCCCAGGGCATCGAAACACCGCTTTATGGACATCATTGAAATTCTGGTACAGATGTGTGATGTCAAGTGTAATGTCACAACATCGCAATCTGCTGTATGAACAAGGGAATAATAGTAACAGTAAATCAACACACAGATTGTTCACCCAGTTCGGTTCAACAACCTATATCAGGGGGCATACCAAGCCAGGAAGGAAGTCCACTATTAGTAGTATCAAATTACAGACTCAACAGACCAGTTGACAATCTACCTAATTCAATCACTACCCAATGACCCTTCTATCTAAGTCCTCCCTAGATAAGAGACTCCATCTCACTTCCAATCATCGCAATGATGTCTAGCAGTCAACTTGACCGCCACTGCATTAACAGCTTGATTACCAACAACTTAACAAACATGGAACACTAGAAGTCACACTTCCCTGACACACCTTGGAGTTGCTTCCAAGCTTCCTCCAAGAATAATACAATACTCATTACCTACAGGTTTCTGATTAATACCACCGTGACCATCTCACAACCCGAGTGGTTCACTTAGACAAAGCCCTAATGACCTACATCTTGGACCCGTACCTATTGTAGTATACAAGCATTCTATTTATAGCTTTTTCCCAACTGGATTTGGGCCTTCAAATCATATCAAATCTTCTGTACCAAATCTACAAAAGATTCTTCTCCTAAATAGGTCTTCAATCAGCTCTTCAATTAAATCTTCAATAATTTACTCTAAATATTCTCCATATCTTTATGCATTAAATTCGCAACAAACTAATCTTCTTCACACATGATTGCAACAAAATATATCTCCCATGATATTCGCCTGCAATCTCTGATTTTCTTCAGCAGTATATTTCATTAACCCAAAACCAAGTGCAGCCCTAAACATCTCAGACCTGTTGTTCACTACTGATGTCACGACATCGGGTGTAACATCAACACACAGCTGCAACCCTTACATCTTTAACAAACCTGAATGTTACCTAAACATATCAATAATGTTGCAACATCAACCATGAAATCAACATTGTTTTAACAAAATTTCAGCCAATTACAAGAACTTACAATCTCCCCATTTGGCTAATTTTGGCTAAAACAAATATATAAACATTACAACTCAGATTACAGCAGTAGCAATAACACCCCTATACTACTGTCAGTAGTCATCAGCAACTTCAATTCTAACTATAACCTACTGTGTACAGCAACCATGGAGAACCATCTTCTTGGGAAAATCTGAATGATGTTAGAACATCATGTTTAACAACTCTTTCCAGCACAACAACTTCAGGCAGCACATTAGGACCTAAGAAGTGGAAAGTCCTGATGTTATTTGGTGCACATGAGGAAGAAGATATCTGACACTCCCCCTCAATATAGCACATTTCTTTTTCCTTCCAGGTCAGACCCAGAACAAATGTAGAAGACTCCTCCAGAAAAGAAATGTATGTCTAGACATCAAAGACCAATGGTGGCATAAGAGAATTCTGCACGCCATATTTGATCAGATGCCCCCAGTCGACCTGTGGCATAAGATGACACTTAAGAAGTGCCAATCTTCCAACCCAGGTAACACAGAACACAAGTCACAACTGTGTTCATAACTCAGGACACAAGTCACAAAGACTCAACACCAACTTAAGGATAGAACATCCTTTGCAACATCAAGAACTGCAGACTCCAGACATAACATCTGCGCAAACCAATTAGCCAAACCCTTTCCTTTCTCCCCCTTTTTAGCCACAAATTGGCAAAGGAAGCCCTCACTGAACCAGAACCAAGAAGTGCTCACCCAAAAACGAACAAACGCCATAAGACTTATGAAACAAGCACACTCACTGGCTGAAGGAGAACATAATAACCCCTATAAATAGCTGATCCGATACTTTGGAATTAACGAGCTTTTAATAGTCAAGGTTCTTGGTCATAGAAACGCTATTTTAGGAACTAAAAACTCCATCCAAATTCAATGTTTATCATCCAAAACAGTCTTGACAACTTTTATTGTTTCCTAACTGATTTTTACCATAAATTGTGCCAAAACAGTTCCATGCACAGTCGAAGCCACGTGTTTCACCTTATCCTTACACCACCGTCCAAAATACTTCCTTGTTTGGCTCAAGAAAAACATGTCCTATACCATGTTCTGACATCTTATCAGACATTGTCTGCTGGCTCACAAAATTAACAATCCAAGACACTTTGAAAGATTCCAAAAACATAAGCACAACATCTATTGATCAGCATAACTCACAATCCCTTCTAGATTCCTTCAGAACAACAGAGAAAAACAACTTCTTCAACAAAAGATCAGCTCCCCCTATCTAAGATAACCAGTGCACCTTTGCTAGAAGAACACCATAAATGAATGGAAAACATAAGACTTATCTTCATGTCTTCAAGAGCGCACCCTCTGTTCAACTCACCTGTTGAACGCATTCACTTAATGCTTAATCCTCAAACAATCCAAATACCAAAAATCACATGATTCCCTCTTTATTGGTTATCTTCTCATGCTCCAAAACTCACATCTTGCCAAGCTGATCAACTTCTCTCAGGAATAAACTTCTTGATCCAGACATAGTCTTCATTCATCCTGTCAGGAATGCTTCACACAAACATCCACAAGTTCTGAGGCACAAATACACTGCCTTCCACTATACTTTAAGTCACGTCCTCTTATTTTGAATTAAAACCACACCTAGACAAGTGTGACATCTCCCATCAACAACAACCCCTACTGAGTTCTTCCATAAACTGCAGAGAAAAGCACATTCTCCCAGACACAGATAAAGCTGCCCGTCAGACTCCTCCTCAGAAGCATGTGTGCATAAGATTCAAAAAAATAGCTTCACATGGCTAGAATCATTCATGTCCACACCAACAGGTTATCCAACAACCTAATGTCATAACATTTCATCTGACATTATACACTCATAAGATTCAACCAATCTTCACAATGCAATCTTCATAATGTATGTACCTTTGCAGCAACATCCATAGACAAGTACTCCCTCAGTCATGGTTAACTAATGCTCTAGATGACGATGAACATTTGAGTACACTTGCTAAGCACAGGCATATGGTACCATTGTCCCTTTCTCCAAGGTAGTCATTCCCTATCATACTCTTCATCTTCAGACACCCAATCAATCAATACCTGATCTACTTCAGTCTTCTCAACATTCTCCATCCAAGGCAGTCCTTCTACTTCATCATTCTCCCGTATGACTATGTAGACGCTCCTTAGGCATAATGTAGGCACCAAGCCCCTGAACCAGGGCATAAACATCCTTCACCAAGGATATCCAACCAGATAATGTCCCAACACAAGTTAGACCATCAGCCACACACCAAGACATCATCACCATGATTCTAGATATGCTCCACCAACTGGACTTACTATTGCATAGTAATCCAAGGCACTAGAGTATTAACCTCCCATCCACCTTCAAGAAGAATTATCTCTTTGAGTCTTCAACTCGTCACCCTTCTGTCCAAGAGTAACTTGTACCAAGACAATCCTCAATAATAACCCGCTGCCACACTCTGATTATCTTGATTCTTCAAATCCACTACTGAGATCAACCAACAGCCACATTTTGATCACTTAATTCACAAATCCTCATATGAAAACAGCCAAACGCCACATTTTGCCCTTTTTCACGTTTGTCAGAACTCTCACAAAGATATCTTGATCCACCAAGGAAACTTGATCTTCAATTCACATGTTCCACTTGCTCAAAAGCAAACACACTTAGACTCCTGATGTTAAGCTAGATGTCAGAACATCCAACTGTTGAATTCAGCTCTACCTTCTGCCACTCAGAAGAACCTCCTTCCTTTGCAGAAATAGATTTCCATGCTCTCATAGACTTGATTAAACAATCAAGTTTAAGTAGACAACCTCCATTCTGCTTAGAAACTCCAATGACTTCAGACCTACCACATCTGAATCTTCAGAAAGTAAGTAGTCCAAGACTACCCCATAGCAATACTAAAGAGAGTCACTTCCCTTAGTAGAGCCGTCATTAGAAAGCCAGAGATAACTGCCACTTATCCTCGACCTTCACAACCAGAGCAAACACCATTCTCCAACCTGATCCAAGTTGTACCCTTCAAGATGTGATGTCTTCAAATCTTTCAGCCTTAAACCCAACAACTTGTCTGACTTGAGATGTTGGATGTCATCAACATTCCACAATCTGCCTCTCATAATCCAAACACATCCCAGACTATTTGGATGATACTCTATAGTAACCAATCAACCCCACCAGTTGATTCAACTCCAAAGTGCTTAACCCTTGAAAATACTTCCAAAACAGCCACATAGAGAAAGGTAAATTCTCAACACTTCTGCAGTCCTGCACTTTTACCTCAGACATATACCTAGTCTCCCGTCAATGTATATTGTCGTTAGCAGACAAATACTCAACTATTGTCAAGCTATTTATCACAAGAAACACCATTTGATCTGGTCTGACATCCTTTTCCTGCAGACTTGAGGCACTAGTTGATCCCTCTATTGCTAATCCACACCACTGATCACTTCAGATTAGGCAAGTGGCTTGACCTGAT
This sequence comes from Lathyrus tuberosus, assembly GCA_022829125.1. Lineage (NCBI taxonomy): Eukaryota > Viridiplantae > Streptophyta > Magnoliopsida > Fabales > Fabaceae > Lathyrus > Lathyrus tuberosus. Next base: position 1,396,120 of record JALAZF010000285.1, on the reverse strand, counting down.
ACTTCACCATGAGCACCCCTAACTTTCTTTGGCTGAGAAAGCAAAGAACTGAAATGATGTTTCAACATCAGATCCGACATCACCTTAAACAACTGATATGGCTTTGGAGACTGTATCCACACAAATCTCTTGGAGGAAACACATGAGAACAAATCAAGCTCATCTTCTTTCTTGATGGAACGTCCTCCAGTTCATGTATCTTTAGATATACAAGAACTATCTCATAACCAGAAAGATCCTTCTAATTAGGTCACCACTACTAAGCTTAAGAGATAACTTATCAAGATCTTCACTCCAGCATGAAAGATACTCTTTTGCTTTGGTTCCACCCTCTTCTTTCATCATCACGGAAATTGATAAGAAGGAATCAATGTTCTGAAACGATTGGTCTTCAACGTCTGACTTGAAATATAATCTTCTTCTAATCCATCCATGTAAAACAGTCTTTAGAAGATCCATTCACCTTATGAGCACTTCTCTCCAAACAAGGAACAGAATATCCTGCTGAGGAGACCAAACCCTAATGTCTTTCCACCAGAGAACCAGGGACCAATCAGGGTTACAACAGATACCATGCAGTGGAACACATAATAACTCCTCTACAACCTTCAGACACTACTCAAGGATTCTTGCAAACTATCAGCATAAACCGCGAGTCAACAATGCTTTATCACGGATAGTCCAACCTTTACTCCAAGGGATAATCCAAATAACTCTCTTCCTTGCTCATGAACCAGAAAGTATTTTCCCAAGATCTCATCCAGAAACAGACAGGATGCCTGCTCTGATACCAATTGAAATTCTGGTACAGGTGTGTGATGTCAAGTGTGATGTCAAGTGTAATGTCACAACATCGCAATCTGTTGTATGAACAAGGCAATAATAGTAACAGTAAATCAACACACGGATTGTTCACCCAGTTCGGTTCAACAACCTACATCTGGGGGCATACCAAGCCAGGAAGGAAGTCCACAATTAGTAGTATCAAATTACAGACTCAACAAACCAGTTGACAATCTACCTAATTCAATCACTACCCAATGAATTTTGTTAGGAGAAATAATTAAGATTCCTACGCCTGTGCCATCTTTATGACTTGAGCCGTCGAAATATAATTTCCAAGGTTCAAGTTCAAAATAATTCGACGTGTTCTCGCTTATAGAGTGGTCGACAATAAAGTCTGCTACCACTTGTCCCTTAACAGCCTTTAAAGGTCTATACGTTAGGGAGTATTCATTCAAGGCCAATGCCCACTTACCAATTCGACTATGGAAAATAGGTTTGGATAACATATGCTTAATGATATCAAAATGAGATGAAACATAAACACCAACCGGCTTTATATAGTGCTTTAATTTTGTACAAGAGAAATACAAGCATAAACATAATTTCTCAACCATGCTATACCTAGTTTCTGCATCATTCAGAATCCTACTAAGGTAATAAATGGCTCTTTCGGCGCCATTTTCATCCTCTTGAGCCAACATGCTCCCTAAGTTTTTGTCTGACGCAGATATGTACAATCTCATACTCCTACTTCTACAAGGCGGTGCTAGGATTGGAGGATGACTTAAATATTCTTTTATTTTGTCGAAAGCTTCCTGTTGAGCTTGCCCCCATTTGAATCCTTCCTTGTTCATTCGGAGTAGAGGTAAAAAGGCTTGAGTCTTTCCTCTGAGATTTGAGATAAATCTTCTCAAGAAATTGATATTTCCCAACAGCAACTGCAGTTCTTTTTTTGTCGATGGCTCTTTCGCTTCCATGATGGCCTTGGTCTTATTCTGGTTTATTTCGATTCCCTTTTTGTGGACCACAAAGCCTAAGAAGTCTCCCGCCTGCACACAAAAAGCGCATTTGAGAGGGTTCATTTTAAGACCATGTCTTCGCATCCTTTCGAGTAAGATTCTTGTGTAAGATTCTGGAAAATATTAAGAGTACTTCGACAGAGTAAATAAGTAAAAGGATCTACTCTAATAAATGTAAGGCAATTAAAAGGTAAAAGGATTTAAAAGAGGCTTTACGCCGAAAAGGATGGTAAATGCAGAAGTTTAACTTGCATGAAATGAAAAGAAACTTAGTAAATTGCATTTAATTGTAAAAATGGTGTTACATCAACATACATTCTCACATGCTTTTTTCTCTACGCTGGTACTTTGAGCACACTGAGTTTTTGTATACAATTGAACACACACAAATCTATTCCTAAAACTTGCTATTTATAATAGTTAAAAATAACTACCCACTAACGGGCTACTAATCAGGGCAAAACACATGGCGTCGTGCATGTCTTGGCCTCTTGGATGAATGCCACATGTCCTCCTTCAAAATCGGATAGGAATAACTGTTCCCTCCTATTTTTGAATTCAAATCTTTGCGTCGAACGGTACCCCTTAGCCTTCCGTCGAAAAGTCCTTCCAAACTCTTAGAAATATTTCTAAGTCTTTTAAATCCTCTCTTTTCTGCAGAAGGATAGCTTTCGACTAGATTTTCTGATAGAAATATCTATGCCAAAGCCTCATAGAACTTCAGAAATTCCAGCTCTTAGGAAAAACTCTCAACCCAACATTAGGCGTCGAAGAGATTCTTATCGACCCGTCCTCGTAGAGCAATAATACTAAGGCTTCAACCGCCCCCTGTGATGTCGGGGAAAATCCTGAGCATGCTTTTGCGGAGGAACGGATAGTCGCAAAGCCTGCCGAGCACGCTTCAGTCTTTGCTTCATTTACCAGGGACGTTTTCACGAACGTGGGGCAAGAAGGGGAGATGGAGGTGTACTTCCCCAGTCAGGAAGACCGCATATGCATGGATTACAGGGAGATGTTCCTGATGTATGAGTATGCTTTTAAAGACATAGGGCTGAGGCTTCCCTTCACTGACTTTCAGCGGTCCATCTTTTTGCACTTGGACTTAGCCCCATCACAGCTGCACCCTAACTCGTTGGCGTTTATCTGTGCTTTCGAGCTGACTTGTGAGTTCTTGAAGATAGGAGCTACCTTGCCATTGTTCTTCACAAATTTTCACCTTCAAAGGCAGGTTTCGGGGAGGAGGTATGGTTGGGATTCGCTGAAGCATGCGAAGAAACTATTCAAGCATTTTTCAGAGTCTATCTGGACCTTCAAGGAGAGGTTCTATATCATTGAATCGGTGTCGGAGAAAGCCCAGGATACCAAGTATGTCTGGGAAGTGTCGACAGATGAGGATGGTAATGATTTGTATGACGAGCATGGGAAGTTGGTGGCGGAGAGAGTGTATAAGTTTCCCTTTCGTTGGACCAGGAACCATTTTTCCCAGGGCACTGACTATTATCTTGCCCAGCTGGAGATGCTGAACGAGGATGACAAAGCCAGTTACGAGGTACTGGTCAAATATGTTAACAGTTTTAAACTCACGGAGTGCTGGACTAAGAAGAGGGACCCGATCTTTGATGAAGATGGTGGGCAAAGAGTGGAACTCCGTTATATCAATACGAAAGGGCTTCTCGAGTGCAAGACCCATGTTGACGCCCTTAAGTTGCTTGGTAGTCTTTGTTTTTTAGCTTGTCCAGATTATGATTTCTTCTGTTGCTAACGTGCTCGTTATATTTTTGCAGGTGAAATGCCTTCTACTCATGAGAGGATGGTGAAGAATGCTCTAACGAAGGGCAAGGCGGGCGCGACCAATCCAAAATCTCGGTTTACTCAGCAGGTGCCTCCTCCTCAACTGGCTGCGGGGAGCTCCTCGCCTGTTCCTTATTCTGCCCAAGGATCTCCTGTGCTCAGGGCCTTAAGGTTTAAGCGAACCAGACCGAACGAGCTGGTGGATCTCAGTCGGGCGGTGGAGAAGGGAAAGTTTGAGCTTCCTCCTTGCCTTCACGATAGGAAGTTCTTCGAGGGAACATCCCTGACGGTTCCTCCGGCAGAGTCCCTAAAGCTCGAGGGCATGGACCGCCCTAGCAAGAGGGCAATGCTGGTGGCAAGATGCTTCTGCTTTGGTCCGGGTACTAGAGATGGCGGCGGTCTATGCCGATGAAGACTCCTCCTCCAGACATGAGCTAAAGAAGGCCCAGGCGCCGATATCATCCCTGGAAGAAAAGGTGAAGAATACCAAGGAAGAGGATAAGTCTGCTGATGACACGAGGAAGAAGTCCGAGGAGGAGGCTGCTAAATTGAATGGGGAGAATGAGACCCTGGTCGCTGAAAAGAACACAGCTGAAGACCTGGTCGAGCAGATGAAGTCTGTGGCGGCCCCGGCTGAAGATGAGCCGAGGAGGTGAAGGCGCTTAAGACTAGGGCCGAGATGGTTGCTCGTATATCGCGGGCGGAGGATGGTGTTTATGCCATCGGGGAGGAGTCGTTCAACAATGTTGTGGCTCAACTCAAGGTGGTGAATCCAGGGGTCCATCTATCCACGGAGGGGACCAATTTTTTGAGTCACGTTGAAGATGGAAAATTGTTAATCTAGACTTCCTCTAGGTTGGCAATGAGCACGCCCATCTCCTTAACGAGGATTCTCAGCCGACGCAGCCTATCCCTAAGCAGACCGAGTAGATGGAGGAATGATGTCTCTTCTTTGTTGTTGTAATGTTTCTGGCCTGCGTGCCATGTCTGGTTTAATTTTATTGTTCTTTTGTATGGGGCGTGGCCCCTTTATCATATAACAAGTACAATCGTGGCCCTCACGGTCACTAATTATTTTTTATATGTATGTATCCGGCCATTCTGGTCGGTTTTGTATGTTTTACACTCGGGCATGGTTTTGTTTGTTTTTATTTTCGCTAAGCGTAGAAACTTTACTCGATACGTGTGAATGCCCATAATAGAGGTAATTTTCAGTGATTCTTAGTTCCGGGGTTTGCTCGACGAGATATAATCGACAGGGAGGGGGACTGGTCGAACGACTTGGGTAGCTTCCGGCCATGAGAGCGGAACTCAGGTCGCGTTTGAGGTCTGACCTCGCGACGTGAACCCCGCATCGTAAGTTGGGTGTTCTTCCTATCATGGTACTTTGACAACGGCGGGCTTGGTTGAGGAACCGCCGTCGGGCAGGGATCCCACTCGCTCTTGAGCTGGATCCTGTCTTAGTTGGTGTGCGACGCTTGTACCTAGGCGTGCATCAAAGTCGGGATGTTATGTTCGTCGCTCCGACGAAGCAAACCGACAGTCTGGGCTTAGCTATAATATTGCTTTAGCTTTTCGGCGTTCCATGGTAAAGCAAGTTCTTCCCCGTTGATGTATTCTAGGTAGTAGGCCTCATTCTCCGTTTTTGCCTAGACGCGATAGGGTCCTTCCCATCTTGTGGCGAGTTTGGCCAAATTTTGACCACTAAGATTTCCCATCATTGTGCAAATCATCATCACAATATGGATGGACCATCATGCCTCATTAGTCTCCCTAAAGATGGGTGAGCCTTCACTACAATCAAACTTAGGGTTTCAAGCCCTCTCAGAGCTCTTGGACAAAGGATCAATCAAGAAGTGACATGATATTCAACTTGTCTAAACCTATCAAACATCCCCAATGGATCAAGAGGACTCCGACATCAAGGATTAAGCACAAGGCTACAACAGTCCCAGTGGATCAAGCCTCAAAATCAACAGTGTCACTAAATTAGGGTTTTGGTCAACCAGGGCCTCCAGATTGGAATTTTCCTCTGGGCATGAGCCAATGCTTCAAAGCATAACCTAATATACCCCATGGAACCTCATGGACCCAATCATCAAGTAAATTTAACCTCAGGGGATGCATTCACCAAAAATCAGGAATTAGGGTTTCTTGACCTAATTCACCCATAAGTTGACTTTTGGGACAAAACATGAGCCAAGACCTCAAAGGAGGATTTTAGGGTCTCTAATACACCACATTGATCCATTTGCAACAATGGATTGGTCTAAGAAGCTTGAGCAACAAGTTTCAATTTCATCAGAACCACAATTAGGGTTTTGAGGAAAAAGTCAATAGTGCCTTTGACTTTTGACCAAGACATGCTCCCAAACCTTGGGAAATGATTTAATACACCCTATAATACCTATGAAATCAATCCATCAAGTTTGATTTAGGTCAAAGACTTGATTTCATAGAGGATTGCACAGTTGGGAATTCATCTGACAAAAAGTCAACTGTGCACAAAAGTCAACTTTGACTTTTTGAGATTTTTCACAATTATGGTTCCTTAACCCTAAAATGATGTTAATGTGTGATTGGAATCATTATTCATCAAGAAAAATCAAGAAAAGTGGGATAACTTGTAAAAGGGGTAACCATAAAAACTTAGAAATTTTTCTAAGTTATGGAACAAAGTGGCTAGGGTACCAACTTTGGAGGATCATAACTCCTAAACTACAAGGCCATTTTTCCCCATCTAAAGCTATATTTGTAGCTCTCATGGCCCTCTACAAAAGCTTCAAACACAACTCATTCCAATTCCTCATGGATTTTAAGTTATGGAATGATCAAAATCACAAAAAGTGAAAATGTCACTTTTTTCCAATACTTAGTGAAAGTTTTACTAAGTCAGAATCTGCCTTCACTTTTTTCCAAATGTAGGGGCATTTTTCACTTAGATTCAAAAATTATCAAAACCAACTATGATCAAATAGTTGTTGTATCATATGAGGGCTTTCCAAAATGGCCAAGAACTCCATCAAATTCCACTTGAGCCATGAGATATGACCATGGCAATATGCCTTGCTGAAAACTGTCAAAGCAAGGCAGATTTGTGTATTTTGCTCGATTTGCCCAAATTTTACAAATGACAAATAAGTTTATCCATCTGAACACCTCAGGGGGAGACCAAGGAGGGAGAAACACTGATCCATCAGCCTCCCAAGTCCTTGGAACCAAAAGTAGCATGCCAAACCTAGAAATGCCTAAAAGAGGGACAAGACTCCAATTTTGGTTTGGAGCATTTAATGGATGCACCAAGGTGGCATGGACTGAGCCATTTCCAACTGAATTCAGTCAAGACATAACCAAGACCAAGGGAACCAGCAGCCTGTGCCCTAACCTCTAGTCAATGGCTAGAGGAGACTAGGATTCTCATTGATCAACATTGGCCAAACCTCTACAGCAGTTTCCAATTACTATTGCTCCCAAAACAAACTTGCTCTACTATAAATAGAGCTCATTTGTGATCAGTTTGAATACACCAATGCCATCAAACAGATACCTTCCTCAAAATCTCTTTCTCTAGGCAAAAATACCTTCTTTAGCAAGGTAACTCTGATTTTTTGAGTTTGAGAGCAATTACAATCAAACCAATCACACACACACCTCATAAACATCATATAGAGGTGATCCAAACACTCACAAGTGACCTGTAACACCAAAATCACAAAGTCACCTCTCAAAACCTCAAAATTAGACTTTTGTGCATTTTTCAAGCCATGTCTTGATTCAGTCACTTTCCAAACCATATAAAACCTCAAACACACTCCAAATATCATCCTTGAACTATCCCAAATGGTTCCCCCCATCTGGAACACCATTTGAGAGAGTTGTTATTTTGGCCACTTTTGCCCCTTTTGCAAGAAAGAGCTCAAACTTGTTCCTGTGGTTTCCAGCTGATTCCAACCATCCTTAAAGCTTCTAAGAGATCATTTTAAGGTGTCCAAAGCATCAAATCATTATTGGAACAAAGCACTTGGCAGATTGCACAAAAGCTCCAAAAAGAGGTAAGCATCTCAACTTGAACTCTTTGAAATATGCATTGTTTTGATGTCCACTGATCATGCACATCTTGTACATGTTATATGTGTTGTGTTTGAACCAATTCATCATGTAATTCATGTCTGTACCAAGAGATAGCACAGAAAATGAAAATCATGGCCTATTTCAAAACCACTATCGGGTTTTTCAATAGGAGCATGATCTGAAAAAAAATACCACCACCATTGGATTCCTTGTGAAATTCTAGGCAGGATAGACCTAATTTTGTCCCAATCCATGGAGAAAGGAGAAATTTATGGCCTTCATGTTTCTAACCAAAATCTTGCCTTGCCTTGCCTTGGGCCAGGCCAAAAACAAGGCAAGCCTTGTATATTTGCGGTTGTGTTTCAATCAACGGATGTATCACTACCCCAGTGGTAAGGCACGCGCCCTATACACAAGAGGACTGGGGTTCGAATCCCCCTCGCCCCAGACCCTCTTTTTGATATTTTTTCCACTTTTTTACTATTTGTCATATTATTTTTAATAGTTTGAAAAATTAATAACTCTCTCAATTTTAATTATTTTTTATTGGTTCTTTTTGCAAAAAATCACAAAAATGTTGAAATATTTTATTCCACAAAAAAAATCATATAATTAGTATTTTTGGGAATAAATTCCTTTTTAATTGTTTTTAAACATTTTAAAAGTGAATATTTACCTTGAAAATCAAAACCAAATGAGTTTTAATTCATCTTGTGATTAAAACCTCACTTTTCAAACCTTAAACAAAAATCACAAGTGGTTTATTCAAACTCATTTGGTATTTTTATCATTTTTATTGATTTTCTTTAAATATTTACTTTTAAAGGAAAATAAAATTAGGGTTTCTTTGATTTCAAACCTCATCAATCATTTTTAAAACTTTTTGGACCTCTTGGTAGAGTGTAAGACCCAACCCTTTGTAAATACAAACCTTTTTGGGCCTCAGTGTATTGTATAAGTCCCGATCCCATCAAAAAGTTCGGCGCGATCGTCGCCTTTTTAAACAAAAAAAAACCTCAGGCCTCTCCTTGAGCTGTAAGCCCCACCACTTGTACAAAAATAAATCATTGGGCCTCTAAAAGAGTGTAAGACCCAACCCCCTTTTAACCAAAACTTTTTGGGCCTCAGACATGGTATAAGTCCATCCGCGTTAAAAAAGAAATCTCGGCACGATCTCCAGTTCAAAAAAAAATCATCTGGGCCTACCTTCGTGTTATAAGCCCCATTCTTTTTCTTTAAACACCTTTGGGCCTCTTGAGAGAGTGTAAGACCCATCCCTTTGTACAGAAAACCTTTTTGGGCCTCAGTCACTTGTCTAAGTCCCTGTACAATTTCAAAACAACAGTGCAATCACTGATAAAACCTTGGGCCTCTCCTTGAGCTGTAAGCCCCAACAATCTTTTCAAAGTACTTTTTCCTTTGATTTAGAATATAATATTGTTATCAAAGCTTTCTTTGTTGAACAAACTAACAAAACAACATGGAAGCTCTACAACCGAGTATGTGTTTACCCGCTTTCTTTATCCGCTTTCATATATATATATAACTGTATTATGGGGTTGCTCACTGTAAGTCTTCTTTCACAAACTTTTATATACTCATCATATACCCATTGTGTAATACTAGTATAGTTATTTAGAGTTTTTCCCCGACAACTACGCCTAGCACTAGGTAAAGCCATGTTGGTCACTCTTGAATACAAACAAAACTAGATCCCCATAGGATTAACAGACACAGTCTTCCCTCCTCTTGGGGTTAAACAATATAGAGACGTGAAAGGCAGCATTCTCGGTGAACCCTATCTCAGACTGTCACTCTTAGAAATCGTCAAAGAGACTCTACTCCCCAGAGATGATCTTTTCTCCGTGAATGCCATCTCTTGAGTTTCTTCCGAATTCTCAAACTTTCCTGGCTTGATCTATTCTCGGTGAATGGCATGTCTTGAACTTCTCAGGGTTTGGGGACGCACGGGCTTCTTAAAAGCATCCCCGCCTTCTCTTGGGCGTTGTACAAGGACCCTTCGGCTTCTTAAAACCTCTCATGCCTTCTCTTGGGCTTAGTATAAGGACCCAGAGACCTCTATAGGTATAGGAATAGAACCTAGTCATCAATTTTCTAGAGCTTTCTTTATGAGTCAAGTGTCAGACCAGTTAATGGGTTGACCTTCATCCCTTAACATACTAGCCTTCTCTTGGGCATCATACAAAGATCATTCACTACCTGAGAATTGATTTCTCAAAACATCAGTAGACTTGGACAGTCTCAATACCCTTTGGATTTTCCATTTCCTCAAAGAACAGGAAATAAGCCTGATCCTCTGATCAATCCCAAAGCACAATAATACCTTTAATTATTCCCTTCATAAGAACTGATTTTCTCATTTATCCAACATACTGGACCTGTCACTAAACTGAAACAATCACCAACATAAGTAGCCTCCTCTTGGGCTTTGTACAATGATTCTCCCCAGCGGAGCTAACCTTTTCACACTCTCTTGTTGAGTATAAAAGACTCTCTTGTTGAGTTAAACCTGTTTAGCCTCCATCTCGGGCTTCGTACGAGATACTAAAATCACTCTCTTGTTAAGTATAAAAGACTCTCATGTTGAGTCAAAACCTTTTAGCCTCCGTCTTGGGCTTCGTACAAGACACAAAAAAAGCACTCTCTTGTTGAGTCAACCCTTTTACCCTCTCTCTAGAGCTTCGTACGAGACACATAAAAACACCCTCTTGTTGGTTCAATAGCCTCCTCTTAGGCTTTGTATAAGAAAACCCCGGTTGAGTCAATCAACCTTTTAGCATCAAAATTAGTGCCTTGCTCACAGTATACAAACATCAACAACTCCTTTTCCTTCATCTAAATTGCTGTAAGTGGCAAGCCTTTGGATTATTTACATCCATGCCACTGTCCCTCTTTTAGCATGATAAATTCCTAGGGAAAGATGGCATTGCTCTAAACTGAGTTAAAGTCTTCTCCTTCAGGTTAAAAATCCCCTATAAAGAAAATTATGGCATTGTTGGATTCACATATCCCAGTTAAAGTAATTCTCCTTTATAATCAGTCACCCAACAGTTGTGACAAATAGACCAAATATCCCTTTTTAGAGATGGCAAATTCTCTCTCATCAATAAACGCTTTAGCTTCACATCTTGGGCTTCGAACAAGATATAAATAGACCCTTCAGCTTCACATCTTGGGCTTTGAACAAGATACAAACCACATTTAGCTTCACGTCTTGGGCTTTGAACAAGACACCAAAACAACCTTTTTTTCCTCCCATAGAATAGGAGGAACTACGTTCGCTCTGATTTCCCTGTTTCATCAAACGGGAATACGTAGGCATAAGATTGAAAAAATCTTAGCGAGCATACTAATAAAAAACCTAAAATCTAGTATCTCCACCTAATCAACCCAAAAGCATCAAATCTAGACACATTACCAAAAACCTCACACTGTGTTCTTAACAAAATAACCAAAGATTGGGCCCCACATCCATATAGCATCTATAACCTAACAGACCGCTGTTCAAACTCAGTATGCAAGTAGGGTTAATTGGAGACATCTAATTCCCTTCCTTAATCATCTCAATAGGATAAAAAATGAATCGAACTGTAGTGCCCCAAGCGATAGTGACTCAGGACCACAAAAATCGCGCTACAATGATCATGCTGAATTTTGCTGAATTTTTGCTGTCACAACAGGGTGCAATCGATTTGCATTTTCGTCCAATAGATTGCACAGTGCTGTTTTTTGCCTTGTTTTTGCAATCTGTCAGTGTGCAATCGATTCGCACACTGGTGCAATCGATTCGCACTGAACAGAATGGTGTTTTTAACCTATTTTTGGGACTGTTTTGGTTTTTCTTCCTCCTTCTTCCCCTTTCTTCTTGTTTTAGCCTTGAAATGCGTTGTTGAGATTAATTTCTCTTCAATTTCAATGGACTTTGGATATGGTTAAAGTAATTAAACATTCATTAGTTCAAATCTATCTTTAAATGAATTGTTGAATTCATTTGAGGTGCTTTGAATTAGTGATATATTTTCACACTTAAACCTATCAATTAAAGGTGATTGAACTTGAAGATGAAAGGATCTCAAAAGTGTAATTCAATTTGGCTTTCTCTTTATCTATTTCCTTCCATTTTATTTTGATTGATGAAAGTCTTATGGATCTTAGAATTTGTTTGTTGAATTCTTGATCAAGACTAGATCGTTACCTATTTTCTTTTCGTGCGGTATTTCTTTCGGATGACGATCTACATATCGTTCATCTAGCATGCATTAGCACAAAGATCTATTGACCAGCCTCATTGTAGGGTAATTACTTCGTAAATTACTCGACGATTGCTTAACATAGCGCAACATTTGTCCCTCTTTATCCAATTCGGAATTTGAACTTTCGTGGTCCGGACCTGGATTGTTCGCGTCAACCCAATGGTGATTAATCTTTTGTATTAGGTTCAAAATCTTTGAAGCTTGTTGTTGTAGAGGCTTTGATTCTATCAATCTTCTAACAAGTCTTTATTAACCTTGACCTAAGTACATTGTTTAATCACTATAGTTCAAGATGCAAAACGGAATAATTGGTGAAGGCTTATGGCACTAGAGCCTCGTGCTACTAATCACTAACTTCTAACCTTTATGTTTCCTTCTCGCTCCCTATCTCTCTTTTACTTTTATGAATATTTTTCCTTTGTCCGTTGGACACATGTTTATGCTTCCGCATATTTTTCCTTTGTCCGTTGGACACATGTTTATGCTTCCGCAATTTTTCCTTTGTCCGTTGGACACATGTTTATGTTTATGCCTTTTCCTTTTGTTCATTTTGGACTCAAAACATTAATAGAGGATTAAACCGCTAAAAGTCTTGTGCTCTTAATGTTGGACTATGGCCACTATCCTTTGCATTGGAGGACCTATACTCTTGATTATGGACTTATTGACTTAGACTTAGGATTCTCTCCCTTATGCTTTGGACCATTATGGAGTATGGTATTCTAGCCTTTATTTGGCTTGCTTATTGGCTCAAGAGGATGAAATTCTTGTCTTATTATGCTTTGAAGAGTGCCTCCATGTGGTTAGATCTTTCTTACCCTAGCTTTTATTTTATGCACTAGGATAGTCTCTTTTTCTCCACCCTTTCTTCAATTTTCAAAATCTTCTTCCTTTTTCAAAACCTTCTTGTTTTCAAACTTAAAACCACTTTCATAATAAAACCTTGACTTTCGTCAAGTGATTTTAAAACTTTGTTTTCTTTAATAAATGTCAATCAATTGTTAATCCTATTTTGGCCATTTCATAAAAAAAACATAAAAAACACCCAAACTCATCAAAAAAAAAATTGTGCTTTATGCACTTTTTCCTTTTAAAACTTTTTCATAAGTTTAGACATGATTCATTTCTTTAAGCAGAATTATTCGCTTGGAAATGACGACTTGTCTTTCCACTTAAGACCAATCAAAACAAACAAATTTTTGTTCTTTGTACCACGAACTACGAGGTTTTGATCCTACATTGCACTTCGTGGGTACGTAGGCATGAGGCGATAAGTCTCTCCAAACACAAAAATCTAAAAAAATATTTCTCTCCTCATCTCCCAAATCTCTTTTTCAAGCAAACCATTTTCAGACCAAAAAGCGGTAGACATTTCAAAGGGTTCCTATAGAGTACTATAGACATTTTGGGTGCTAATACCTTCCCATTGTGTAACCAACCCCCTTACCCATTCTCTGTTTGTTCTTGTTTTTTTAGAACTCTTTAGGTTTTATTCGCTCTTTTTTCCTTTTCCTTTGTGGAATAAATAAAAGCGCGGTGGCGGCTCTTGCTTTATGAGTTAAGCTAATCAATAGCTTACACTCACAAATTTTACCACTACAGAAAAGTGGCGACTCTGCTGGGGATTTATCTCCCTTGAGGGGTTTAGCCTACTTTGATTTATTTACTGCTTTTCGTTTAATTTTCTTGTTACTTGTGTATTCTGTTTGGGAGTTCCTCTGTGTGTGAGATAGGTCCTATACCCGGACCAGAGTGTACTTTGAGATAGGAGGATAGTATAGTCAAGGGAGCTTTGAGGGAGTTGAATCCCGAAAAAGTAGAACTTGAGAATCTATCCCCTCGATGGTTGCCTCTTTGGAATTACTGATGCCAATCGAGCGATCATGAAGGCATTACTTTTTCCATATAAGCCTATAACACTGAGGACCATAGTAACCCTTAACCCATCTTAGCCTTTTTAGGATCATGGCGCGGAAGCTATGAGGATGCAAATCTGACTTAGCTGTTACGCGATGATTCAAGTTAGATTCTCTTGAGGATAACTACCAACCTCCTAGTAAATCGGTGCACTGGTGTGTCTGATAGTGGATTGTGGACCCTAGGCACTTTGTTAGAACCACTGTTTTCTGCAGGTACAATGAAGACAAAACCTTAGTACATACCTTTGTGGGTTTGGTTCTTACCCTTGGCTTCATGCTCGTGACTTGAACCTTGACCCGTGTGCTTTGTGTGATCTTGTTTGTGCCTGTTGCATCCATGCATCCATACATTCATCATCTTAGCCATTTTCAAGGAAAACAACTCAGACTATTGCAAATATGAACAAGGCAAATGTCCCTTTGGCAAAAGTTTTGAATAAAAGTTGTGATACTAATATACTTGATGCTTCCCATGTTTGTAATAATCGGGTTAATTTCCTGAAAACATAAAATAAAATAAGATTTGCATTCATCATTTGTATACATGCACTTCCCTAAACACATACTCATTTGTCCTTCTGTCCTTGTACCAGTCAGCTGATTTTCTGGCATTCGTACCAAGTTTGAGGTAGTTACTGAAGGAACATGGAGAGAACAAAAGATGATGATCTCATGTCAGGCTTTACAGTGATGACTAATCCGATGTATGATTCTCCTCTAGACGAAGATGTTCCACAAGTGGATGTTCCTACTCAATCTCGACCTGTGCAAAATGATCTGGTTGGTCAATTTGTTAAAAAAGATTCTCGATTTTCAAGGTATATGCCAAGTCCTTAGAATGTCCACCCGGTGACAGAGATGATTGACGATGAGGTGTTGACCTTCAAGGAAGGAAGCGCATTTGTGAATGGAACGCCTTTATGCTGATATTAGTAGAGTGACCCGCAGTGGTTATATGTTTGCTTCTGTGTCTCCCAAGAAAGTTGATAATGTTCTTTCAAGCTCAAGCTGACACAGTTTCCTCAGATATTTAGTTCATTTACTGCATTTTCATTTGTAATCTTTTATGATTGTTATTGCTTTGTTTACATGTAGAACTTGTTTGTTTTGAATATTAATCTTAATGCAATGAGTATGTTTATCTTGAAGTGATCCATTCGCATTCGCTCATAATTTGTTTTCTGCATTTGCAATACCAACTTCTTGTTTAAACTCTTGGAGGGAGGATGATGAAGTGAAAACACAAAATTTCTGGTTGTGTGCTTTTGAATAAGACCCTGCTGATGATGTAAGGCATTGTTTCAAATTCCCAAACATCGGAGATATAAGGAAGATAATCCCTTGTTAACCCCTTTGAGCCTTGAAGTAGGAGTTTCTTTTCTAAATGAAAAAACCCTCACATTTAACCTTGGGGTAGAGTAGTCTTCAGTTAATTTGATCAAGTGTCCAAATTTCAAAAGGAGTGTGCGTCTAAGGAAACCATAATGGTTATCCCTCATTCCAAAGGGAAGAGGCAGTCACAACCTTTCAAACAAGTCAAATAAGCCATTGTCACATGATTTGTTCAAAAAAAAGGGAAAGAAAAAAAAGCCCGCTAAGTCGAAAAATTGAAAACAAGTGACTTAGGCAAAAATTGGGGCATCCCACTGGACATCAAAAATTCAAAAGAATCAGTCCATGCAAAAGTTAGGGAAAAATAAAAGAATGAAGATGTGAAAAGCGATGATAAAATAATAAAAAAATCCTCATTAAAGGAACAAATCTGCGACTCACCAGTCAAAAGATAAAAGGGTGATTGTTATTTCCCAAAAGAAATCTCATTGGTTCTTATACCATCAGTTTAATCCTTTTGGAGATGATGAACATTTGTGTCAATTAGCTGAATGTAGGACTAAAGAACATCACGGAGATTGGGTGGGTACAAATAAATTTTGAGCCTAAAAATCCTTTTTTTTGAAAACCATGAACCAGGCCAAGTTATAACCCTCAAAAGACCTAATTGAAGTAAGGTTTATTTTGAGAGCATACTCCAAACGAGATAGCGTTCCTGACTCCCATGAGTTGCACTAAAAGATCTTTGTTGGTATTGTATGTGCAATCAAAAATCAATGTCGTATCTAAACTAGTGATTCATTCACAAGGTTTAGCGACATCTTTTCAATAAAAACTTCAAGATTAACATGTCTGTTGCATTAGAATTATCATTCTCAGAATTAACATTTTTCTGCTTGCATACATTTGTTTGACATCATAGAAGCTTACATTTGAGCATTAGTGATGAGTCTAATCTTTTGAGGCCTGAAACTCTGATGAGTAATTGGAAAATCATTTCAAGGATGATCCTATCCAGGGGCATGTTGCCTAAAGGCTTTGTTGAGTATGAGCAAACTTGTTTTCCCAGTTGATGCTTTCACATGGGGCTAAGCTGGAAGACTCTATTGATTGAAGAGTGTGCCAAGTTCAGTAAATCTGGGCGGTTACGTCGAGATTCGATGAATCTCTCCAAGAGTTTGAAGACACTAGGACAAATTATCTTAAGTCGTTATGGTACAAAGTTTCCTTTTGGTTTAAAATCCTTTGTAGACCATGCAGTCTGGGGCAAAAGTTAAATGGTGAATTTGATGCACATAAGCATATTTGTTCTTGTGGATGTAATCAAGTTGTTAATCAGATGATGGTTTCCCTCAAGATTGTTATGAGGTGTTGGACTCTTGAAATCCATTATTCCCCTATTGAGCACCAGTTTGGGTATTCCTCCGGCTAAGTCTTGATTCATATTTCCCCAGCTGAGTATGATTCTATTCTCCAGCCAGGTTATGATCAAGCATTTGTGAAGCTTTGGGGTGATGTTTCCCCTTGATGTGGAATCCTCGCACAGAGTTTTAGCTCTTGTTATGATTGCTTTGATCACTCCCCAAGCAAAGAGTTGTTGACTTCTTATTCCCCTATCTGATTGATATCCCCATTAGGGTTGGCTTTGTGTGTACTCCTTGACAGGATCTCTTTTGGTATCTCTATCTTGTTGAGATTAGCCAAGTATTCAGCTGAGCTGTGGTTTTATTCATTCTCTGTTCCTCCTTATGTCTGTTTTGTCAGCATATTCATACTCATACGGATTGCATGCGCATTCTTTTGTTATGCATAGCATTGTTGTGGTTGCATTGTACATTTTTGCATTTTTTTTAGTGCTTCCCGGCTCTCTGGTGTTGTTATCCTCCGTAGTGTGTGTGTGTGTGTGTGTGTGTGTGTGTGTGTCCTCTCTCTAATAGAGTGTCGACCTTAAGCAGAAAGTGTTTATCCTTTCTAATTCCCCACTGAATTTGTTCCTCGTGGATGATTATTGATTCAGTTTCCTCCCCAGTGTGTTGTCTGGATGGAACTAATCCCCAGTTGAGATATATCCTCCTCGGGATGAGTCTTATTTGACTGTTTCTCTCCAGTTTCTTCCTGGATTGAACTTTGGTCTCCGGCGGTGACTATTTTGAAACTCTCTAAGCTGTACAACCTAGATGATTGGGAGTGCATTTATTTTGCACCTTTGAGGATTTTGTATTCCTCAGCGGATTATCTTTTTATGGTTACCATTAGAAGATGAAGATTATGTTTCCTCCAGCAGTGTTGGTTCAACACTCTTGTGGAATCCATTGCATGACAACAAGCAGCAACCTCTTTATTTGAGAAACTTGTGTGTCTCCAGTTATCAGACATTATCTTTTCCATCAAATGGTATCTCTTAGGTTGTGCCTGTTAGAGAAGTTTGTTGTGAATTTCCAACAGATGGTTGTCTCATTATTTGAGAAGTCTGTTGCGTGATCTAACTTGCCCATATCTCCTATGAAGACCCCTGGTAGATTTATTGATTCCTAGTTCCTAGCAAGTCTCGGCAGAAGATTTCCAGTTGACCTCGGCAGAAGGTATTTTCTTTCCAAGAATCTCGGCAGTAGATTTCTTGGATATTTTCAAAAGATTTCCAGCAAACCTCGGCAGAAGGTGGATTTATTTCAGATTTCTTTGGTTGATCTCGGCAGTAGATTCTCCAATGAGTTTTAAAATAGAATTCTCAACAAACCTCGGCAGAAGGTATTTTCTTTCCAAGAATCTCGGCAATAGATTTCTCGGATAATTTCAAAAAAAATTATTACAGCAACCTCGACAGAAGGTATTTTCTTTTTCGGATCTCGACAGTAGAATACTTAAAAGATTTTTCAGTAAAGCCGCGGCAGCAGACATGTTCTCGATTAATCCTCGGCAGTAGTAATTACATGCAAAATCTCGGCAGAAGGTGTTTCATTTGAAGGTTCTCTGGTTGATCTTGGCAACAGATTCCCTAGTAAATTTTTTATGGTTGACACATTTCTCAAAAAATCTTGGTAGAAAGTATTCCCAAATGAAGTCCTAAGTCTCGACAGTAGACTCCTGCAGTTGATATCTTTTGAAATCCCCGCAGTGGACCTCATCAACAGGTTCTCCAAGTGGAATTTGTTAAAAGATCTCATTAAAATCTCTCTATTTGAGTTTATTACCCTCGTTGTAGCTAATATATCTCGTGTTCTCTTTGGTTCACCTACCATATGCCTGGTAGTGGGTGATCTCTACTCCAATGGATGGTAAGTCTCTTCGGTTAGACGGGACAGTTTGTTGTTGAGATTTTGTTACTCCAATGAATGGTAAGTCTCTTCAGTTAGATGGGACAGTTCGTTGTTGAGGTTTGTTACTCCAATGAATGGTAAGTCTCTTCGGTTAGACGGGATAATTCGTTGTTGAGATTCTTCTACTCTGATGAATAGTAAGTCTCTTCGGTTGGATGGGACAGTTTTCTGTTGAGGTTTTCTACTCCGATGAATGGTAAGTCTCTTCGATCAGACGGGACAGTTCGTTGTTGAGATTCTTCTACTCCAATGAATGGTAAGTCTCTTCGGTTAGACGGGTCAGTTCGTTGTTGAGATTTTTCTACTCCGATGAATGGTAAGTCTCTTTGGTTAGACGGGACAGTTTGTTGTTGAGATTTTGTCACTCCGATGAATGGTAAGTATCTTCGGTTAGACAGGATAGTTCGTTGTTGAGATTTTGTCACTCTGATGAATAGTAAGTCTCTTCGGTTAGACGGGACAGTTCGTTGTTGAGATTTTTTCACTCCGATGAATGGTAAGTCTCTTCGGTTAGACGGGACAGTTCGTTGTTGAAGTTTTCTACTCCGATGGATGGCTAGTCTCTTTGGTATGCTAGAGATAGTTCATTGTTGAGGTATTAATTTCCCCAGTGGAGCCTTGCTGTGCTAAGTCTTCCCTGTTGAGTTATATACTTATTGTGTTGTGGTTTATTTCCATATACAGTTATCCCCAGTTTGAATCTTTTCCCCAGCTGAGTCCCAGTAGCTGTGCGGTATGTTCCCCGACTAGTTGGTAATCCCTCTTTTTAGCTTATCACCTTTGTCGTCCTACCCGTCTAGTTGGTAGTAGGTGATATAGTTGGCTTGTTACCTTTGTCGCCATGCCCTTTAGTTGGTAGTAGGTAACATAGCCGGGTTTGATTACCTTGTTTTAGCTATCACTTGTTTGATAGTTGGTAATCTCTCCCTTCTTTGTTCATGTTTATTACCTTTGTCGTCCTGCCCTGTGTTGGTAGTAGGTGATATTTCTCGGCCCCTTTGAGATTATTACCTTTGTCGTCCTACCCTTTGTTGGTAGTAGGTAATCTTTCTCATACCCTTGGTTAATTACTTTGTTGTAACTGTGACTTGGTTGATAGTTGGTAATCTTTCTTTAGCTGGCTTATTACCTTTGTCGTCCTGCCCTTTGTTGGTAGTAGGTAATATAGCCCGATTTGGTTGCCTTGTTACAATTGTCACTTGTTTGATAGTGAAGATGGTTGGTTTATACCTGAGTGAATCGCATACTCAAAGATAACACAAAGTCACCACCAAACTTTATTTAGTCCCGAAGGACAGGGAAAATATCAATAAAACCCAAGGGGAAGAGAAACGGGAACGGGGGTCGGTTATGCGAAAGGAAGGTATTAGCACCTTACGCGTCCGTCGTACTCGACGGGAACCATTTCGCTTGCTTCTAGGCTTGGATGGGTTATCTATCTAAAGGCTTCTATCTAAAAGGAGAGGAGAGAAGAGAAGGGAGAAAGAAAGAAAGAAAAGAAAGTGCTCGCAGAGGATTGGGGCCCTCGTGCCTACGTACCCTCATAGTGCAATGAGGAAATCAGAGCGTCGTAGTTCATGGAACCAGGGGATAGAGAGGAAGGAAGAAAGGGAGAAGGAAGGAAGGGTGAAAGTTTGCTCGCCAAGATCATCATGATCTCGTGCCTACGTATCATACATTCAAAAGAATGCATAATCAGAGCTTCCTTAGTTTGTGGAACTATGACGGAAAAGGAAAGGAAAGCGGTGTCAAAACCAAGAGCAAAAGAAAGAAGGAAATTCCACTGGGGATTCCAAAGAAATGGTGTCAAAACCAAGAAAGAAGAGCAAAGGGCAAAAAAAGAGTATTCCACTGAGGAATAAGAGACTAAAGTGGTTGTGCAAGGAATAAAAGAGACATGGTGTCAGAACCAAGAGAATAAGAGATAGAGAAAGATCCGCTGGGGATGCAAAAGAGATGGTGTCATAACCAAGAAAGAAGTGCAAAGGAAAGATAATAAATGTGCTAAGAGTAAAGTGCAATAGTGGTGTCAAAACCAAGAGAGCAAAAAGAATAAAGAGACTCCGCTGGGGAGTAAGATAACAAAGAAACTGTGACTGAGAATTAGAAGGTAGCGACCCTACTGAGGAAACAAATAAAGGAATGGTGTTAAAACCAAGAGAAAATAGGACTCGGTATGTTAACTGTCTGGCAGTAGTTTACCGAAGGAAGGGATTAAGACTTTGTGGGGAAAAGGAGTTTTAACAGATAAGAATTATGATCAACCAAAAAAGGAGTGTAGGACCGAGCGAAGGTCGTGACCCAAAGGACGGGTGTAGAACCGAGCAAATGTCGTGACCCAAAGGACGGGTGTAGGACTGAGCAAAGGTCTTGACCCAAAGGACGGGTGTAGGACCGAGCAAAGGTTGTGACCCAAAGGACGGGTGTAGGACCGAGCAAAGGTCGTGACCCAAAGGACGGGTGTAGGACCGAGCAATGGTCGTGACCCAAAGGACGGGTGTAGGACTGAGCAAAGGTCGTGACCCAAAGGACGGGTGTAGGACTGAGCAAAGGTCGTGACCCAAAGGACGGGTGTAGGACCGAGCAAAGGTCGTGACCCAAAGGACGGGTGTAGGACCGAGCAAAGGTCGTGACCCAAAGGACGGGTGTAGGACCGAGAAAAGGTCGTGACCTAAAGGACAGGTGTAGGACCAAGCAAAGGTCGTGACCCAAAGGACGGGTGTAGGACCGAGCAAGGATCGTGACCCAGAGGACGGGTGTAGGACTGATCAAAGGTCGTGACCCAAAGGACATTCGGTACACTGACTGAACAAGAAGTACTTGACCGAAGAAAGGGTATTCGAACCAAAGAAAGGTTACTAACCCAAAGATGCAAGTATTCGAACCAAGAGGAGGTTGCCAACTGCTGGGGATTCGGTGTTTATGGACGGACTGTGATTAACCGAAAGGAGCGAGTGATTAACCAAGAAAAGGTGATTAACTCGAAAAGGGGTTCAGTATATTAACAGACGAACTGTGGTTAACTAAAGAAAAGGGTGATTAACCAAGAAAAGGTGATTAACCCAAGAGGAATTCTGTGTTTTAACAGACGAACTTTGTTTAACTGAGAAGGAGTAAAAATTGGTGTTTTAATTGACAAGCAATGGTTAACCAATCAAAGGGAGAAGAACCAAGAGAAGGTTGCAAACTCCGCAAGAGTTTCAGTGTTTAACAGGAAAACTGTGTTTAACCAAAGAAAGAGTGCAATTGTAGATGCATAGAGCATTGGTTTTAACAGTATGACAGTGATCAACCCATGGAAGAATGAATACAACTCTCATGGGGAATCAACAAAAGAAGTGACTAGCCACAAGAAAAGGTAATTGAAACCCTCTTGAAGAGAACAAGGGAGAGGTATTGAATAAGGGCAAGAGATTAACTCTGTGAAGATTGCTAATGACCGTGAACCAAGGGAATGGTGATAGATCAAAAGACTGGTTGAAAGATATAAGAGTGATCGAAGATCGACTCGACTGGGGAAGAAGATATGCTACCGCCTAGGGATAGAGGTGACTAAGCCAAGCACGGGGTCATTCGTTCCCTACCTGAAGTAGTCAGAATGAGAGTAGGAATTCTCCCTTCTCATTCCTTCTCTAACACACAGGGTGTAGTGCAGAAGTTGAAACTGACAGCGTAACAGCTCCAAGTTGTACAGTGCTCCAGTGTCGTACATCGGTCGTCGTATGAATCTTTCACTCCGCGGGGGGGGGAGAGAAAAAGCTCTAAAGGAAGGATCAATTAATAGCAACATGGTTTCGATTAACTAAGCAAAGGGAAATGCTATAGTAACAACTTTCCAAAGAGAATGGAAAATCATTAAAACAAAAGGTGTAAATTATTGATTATGCATGATTAAATTTGCTCAATGAAGAACAAATATAATGTCATTAAGAATTGAAAGTGCAAAACAGTGCCATACAAATATTAGCATGTATCACACATCAAGTGTCAAGTGGTCAAAGATTGTGTAAGAATTAGCATGTTCAAACAAAAATCAAGAACACACATAATTGCAAGAATTGATAAATCAATCATTGAATTAATGTAAATATGCTTTATACAGAGGTTAACAGCAATAAAAACATCCATAAATATCAAGAATATCAATCCATGGAGTTAGAAGAAGAAAGGATACCAAACAAGCTTGAAAAAACTCAAAATTGGCCATTCTGTTCAGTGGTAACCGGTTACTGTATATCTGCTAACCGGTTACTTGCTTGAAAATCAGCATTTTTGGTGAAATTTACACTGAGTAACCGATTAGCAGATATGTTGTAACCGGTTACCACTGTATAAGTGGCAAAAATAACAGCAAAAACAGTTTTTCAAAAGTGGTTTTCCACACTAATCACTTATGCCAACCACCACATGCTACGATATGAATTTTTGCACGAAAGTTACATCATGTAAGAGCAATTAAACACAAATTACAAGCATTAATCATGAATATCAAAGAAAATGTATGGCAAAACAAACCGAAAAAACAATCGCAATTACATCGTAAACGTGCAAAAACGATCGAAACAATGAGTAAAGTGAGATCCACCAACCTACAAGGCTGAGATGTGCCTTGGTAATTATTGCAAAGGATTCTTGATGAAGATAATCAAAGAAAACCAGAGGAATATTCAATCGTAGCCGAATCGTATCGAAACCGAGCAAATTGCGACGAAAACTCCGAAATGCGAATTCGAACTGTAGAATCGTGAAGCAAACACTTGAGATGAATCTAAAAGTTAATAGAACTCCAAAAACTCAAGTATAATAGCAAGATGATGATGATAATCAAAGAAAACCAAAGGAAATCTTCAATTATAGCCGAAACGTATCGAAACCGAGCAAATTGCGACGAAAACTCCAAAATGAGAATTATCACCGAAGAAGCTTGAAGTGATCATTTGAGATGAATCCAAAAGCTACTGAAGCTCCATAAAATCCATTAGAATGGAATGATGATGAAGGTTAAGCTCGAAAAATAATCACTTTTGATGTAAAAGTGATTATCCTTTAATGTAGAAATTGAGCTTTGGTGAGGTTTTGGAAGAGAATTGTGATGAAGATGAAGAAGTAGTAGAAAAATTCATAGAGATTGTGAGAGAATAGAGTGTGAATAAAGTGTGAAATTGTGTGAATGGTTGTGGAGGATTTGTGAGATGAGTGAAGCTTTGTTTATATAGACTTTTGGTTTGGAGTGTGAGAGGTTTGGAGCTAGCTTTAGACTTAGCTTTGGGTTTGGGACTAGGCTAGGAGTTAGTTACACTTGACTCACTGAGTCAAGGTAGTTAACTCGGTTAGTTAGGATCAACTCGGTAATAATCCCAAGGTGAGCTCCAACATTCAAAGGTTGACAAGCTTGTAAAACAAGGAACATGGTGCATTTAAATTAGAGTGAAGCATTGGAATAGATGCACTTGGAATGAATTGAATAGCCTTGAAATGTCTAGAGATGTCTAGAATGTTCACATGCTGCTAGAATAATGTAGAAACAAAGACCAAAGAGAATTCACCCCTGCTGTCCCAAAAATGCAGCAAAATCTGCAACTTTGTACAGAGTAACCGGTTACTGCATATCTGCTAACCGGTTACTTGCTTGAAAATCTGCATTTCTGGTGAAAAATACACTGAGTAACCGATTACTGCATATCTGCTAACCGGTTACTTCAGCCAAATTTCCACAAATTTGCAAAAAGATGATGTTGAAGTCCCACTTTCGATTTTCCACCTCTTGTCTTGATAAATAAACATGGAAACCTTTATTTTGGCTTGTTTTGATGATGCAATGATCTTGTGAGGATGTGATTAATCGGGCCTAAAATACCTGAAAATTCCTGCAACAAGAAACACATAGATAAAAGTGTGAATGTGTATGCTAGCGATGCGAATGCACATGGTTATGCAAAAAGAAAAAAAAAGAGGTCAAATTTTGGGTTACGACAGCTGCCCATATTTAATCCTCTTGGACCTGAATGTTCGAATTGCGCCAGATTTTTGATGATTCCAGGTAAAAGGAGATTAAATAAAAGAGTATCTCAAAAATTTGGCCGACGGATGCGAAAGAAAAGCGCGAGTATAGAGAGTTTGAAAAGAAGTTTAGCTGAATATCTGCTGGAAGGATGAATCAGGCCAAAAGAAAGGGAGTATGCTTGATGCCTATGCTATGCTACGTGCTGTTCTACATGATGCTTGGCATCATGCAATGTAAGGGATGAAAGCTAGGATGCAGTGTTGCAGGTTTGCAGAGTCTGGACGTACCAGAGAAACTGGGAATGTTTGGGCCAGGAAAAACTTTGAAAAAGTTTTCCAGCCGTGAACTGGACTTGGAAAGAAAAGATGTGCAAAATGAAAACAGGACGTTGAAAAATCTGGCCAAGCGAGAACCTGGATTTGAAGAGACAATTCAGATGAGAACTGACTACCAGAAGAGAACTGGCTTTTGATTGGGACGCATGTTTGAACCTGTATGGCGCAATGCTCTATGTTGATGATTATGCTATGCGTTTGAGGATGCAATGATATGCGATGATGATTACCAGATGCAGAATTCCAGTGATCAGGTTCTGAAGAGATGTCAAGTATGATTCTGTTTTATGTTAAGGCTTCATGCTATGCCAGATGAAGGATATGCATGAGTGAAGCGACGTGACTAATGCATGAGAAAGGTCTATGTAACGGTTCTAATGCTTTTATTGTGGGAGACAGATAAGCCATAGAGACGTGATTCCCCGACACCAATTTCAGGATCAGCAGTTGTTGATGCCCCATTGCTCTTGCTTCAAAATAGGGAGAGAACTTGTACTTTGGTAGCCCGTCTCTGTCCCAGTCTGTTGGGTATCTGCATGAGTTGCCCCAGCCACAAGGTTAACTTGCCCCAGTGTATTGGAATAGTATGCCCTTGATTAATCGTTTCTTGAAGAGGTTGACTTCTTGTGCTCTTGAGGTGGTCTGCCTCGGTAGGAGCTCTGAGGTGATTTTGCCCCTGTCTGATCGATCTTTGGAGGAATGCCCCTGACCAACTGATCTTTGAGATTTGTCAAATCTCGAAGTGATTGGCTCAGATTTACTAAATATTGAGATGGCTAGGCCTTTTTGTTCAACGGAGTTTTCAGGCATTTTGCCCTTTGAGGTTATCACACTTTCCATTATGGAAACTTTTTCGATGTCAAGTGCTTGTTTGCAAGTAAAAAGTATTTGTTTTGAAAATGATGATGCTAATGCCATGCATATGTCAGTTTTGAAATCCAAGCATGTTCACTAAGATTATGACATATAGTGAATGGATCACCATTTAGAATGCCATGTCAGTATCGGCACAAAAGATAAGCAAATCATTAGGAGTCAGCTTTGACATGATTTTACGGTCGTATGCTTTCGAAATAAACCATGCTTCAGTTAGGTCTTTTGAGGGTTGTAACGTGGCCTAGTTCACGGTTAAGAAAGAAAGGATATAAGGCTAAAAATTTATTTTAACCCACCCATTCTCCTTGATGTTCTCCAGTCCTACGTTCAGCTAGTTTGACACAAGCGTTCACCTTTCAAAAGAATTTTGAATGGTAGATGTGATGGTAAGGGAACCGACGAGGGTTTTGGAGCGGCAGTCACTCACCTTTTGTTTTTGTCACATGTGATCACACGAACTTGTTCCTATTGAGGATTTCTCTCTTGATTCTCTGTTTTATTCTTTTTGTTTTCCCTAATTTTTGTGTAGGCTGATTGTTTTGAATTTGCAGTCTACCTGGATGCCCTAATTTTTGCCTAAGTCATTTGCTTGTGACTTAGCGGGCTTTTTGTTTTTTGCTCTTTTTTTTTCATTTTGCATTTTTTTTTACAAATCGTGTGACTTTTGCTTGTTTGATAAAGGGTTGTGACTGACTTGCTCCTTTGATTGTTGAGGGATATCCATTGTGGATTTTTTATTTTTCTGACCTCTTGCGAGGGATAGGATGTGGTTGATCCTCAGAATGGGGTACTCTTTTGAAATTCGAACGCATGGTCAAACTAGTTGAAGACTACACTGCCCTTGGTTAAGATTACAGAAAGAAACTCCTACTTCAAGGCCCAAAGGGATTGACTAGGGATTATCTTCCTTATACCTCCGGTGTTTGGGAATGGAACCAATGCCTTACATCGTCAGCAAGGTTTTATTCAAAAGCATACAGACAGTAATCTCATGTCTTTTTAATTTCATCATTCTCCATTGATTTTGCTTGATCAAATGTGTGATATTGATAAAAACTATGAGTGAACACGAATGAATTTATTCAAAACATGCATATTCATTTCATTATTATTATCATCTGAAAACAAACAAGTTTTACAAATGAACAGTGCTTGACAAACAAAAAGATTACAAATGGAAAAGATGGAATGACATGATGATCGCCGATGTTGAGGAAGAGCTCACAGGCTTATTTAAGGGATTCTTTTGCGATCTTAACTCTTACACGGACAAGGGATTTTCGTTCATCCACAGTTTCTCACCTTGAATGGTTAAGTGCTTCTTGTCAATCAACTGTTGGACCTTAACTTTAAAAGTGTTGCAATCCTCACTCGAATGTCCAGCTGGCCCAGCATGATATCCGCATTGCGCATTGGGATCATACCCAGGTGGGAATGGTTCGGGTGGAGGCCTCAGAGCTTTGGGCACCAGCGAGTTCTGAACCAAATATGGGAGAAGTTAAGTGTATGTCACAGGAATCGGATATAGAGGAGCATTTCTTCGTTCTAGATTATTCTGGGGCTTGCGCGGGTTCTGGCGCTCTCGGCCTAAGGCTTGCTGATTATGAGTCTGAGGAAGCTGCTGATGTTGGGTTGTGGTGTAACTCCTCAAAATTTGCCCTCTGGTTTTTTTAACTGGCTTAGGTTTCATTGCATGCTTTGCATTATCATCCTAGCATTTCATTGGTTCATTGGCATGGGATCAGGGTGTCTAAATCAAATCCAAGGAGCCTTGAGCCTCAAGAGATCTTAAATTGATTCATCACCTTATCATATGATCAAGCATGACAAGGGAATGCAAGGGCATCACATCGTCCTAACCAGTGCAAAACTAGGGTTTTGGAATTCTTGAGCATAATACCCCGATGGGAAAGATACTTAAGCTTTTATCATCTCTAAATGGTACATCTCCTCATTGTTTGAGAGGATACACATCATACTCAAAGGAATTTGGATTTGGAGGATGTGCTGATTTCTTCTATATTGAGGGTTCAAAACTAGGGTTTGCCATAAAATCAGTTTATTTCTAATTTTTTGGGCAAGACTTGATTTCAAGGTATTTTACATGTCCTTAAGTGTCTAAGGTTGAAGGATTGTCCATCAATTTGGTTTGGAAGAGTTTCAATTGATCAATTGATTGAAAATCAGGAGAATTGGGGAAAAGTCAATTGTGCAGAGGAAAAAGTCAACTCTTGACTTGTTGAGGTCAATTTCATGCTCCTCACCTCAAATATGGTTATTGATGAAGGTTTGATCAAGAAATATTAAGGGATTCACCAAAAATCAGAAGATGTGGAAAGTTTCCAAAAATAGAATTAAGGGTTTCTAAAAATGGCAAGTTTTGGCAAGGTGCACACCCATCTTTGAAGCATTATTTTCCCATGGTCCAAGCTCCAAATGGAAGGGTTATGGAGGCCTATCAAAAGTTCACATTTACAAGCTTCAAAACCATAACAAGAACTCCTCTATTGGATCAAAATTGAGGGAGTTATGATTGATTAAAGTTGAGAGATTTCAAGGCATTTTAGGTCAGCCAACCAAGTCCTGACCAGCCAGCACACAGTAATTCGATTAAGCATATGGTGTGCGTGTTAGGTTCAAGTTCAGAGATCAATTACACCATGATGCAAGCTTCAAATGGAAAAGTTGTCAACATCAAAGTTGTTCATCTTGCAGCCCTCTACAACTTTGATGTTGAAATTTTTTTCATTTAATCAACCTATCTCAAGATATTAGGAGTTAAAGTTGTGACCATCAAGAGGTGAAGTTTTGCCCAACATGAACAGCCCATGCACACATGCAGTCTGCCTAACCAAACCAGTTTCTTCTCATCTTTGAACCAACATATTTCTCTCATCTGAGCTCCAATTGGAATGATTCAAAGCACAATTGGAAGTTCACTATGAGATCTTTTGAAAGGCCCCTCAAACACAAAAAAAAGCACGTGCCATTTATGAGATATATGCAACCAAAGTTATCATCATGGGCATGTCCATTATCCTTGCAAGTGAAAGAGTTATGTTGCATAAAGAGTATGTAAACATGTTGCATTGTAGTTAGTACCTTTCATGCGCATGCTTCATTATCCCATTGCCCCTTATAGCTAAACCAAACATTCCATGCACATGCTACACACACATACTTCCCACATATGTTCAAAATTCAAAAGGAAAACAACTTGTTATGCAAGAATTGTGGTACTAGCTTGCATCACCACCCTGCATTTCTAAAACCATCACCATCATCATTATAGTATACCATAAATACAATGCTCCCTCCACACATGAAAATTCGTACTACACATAACCTCACTTTAACTCCCATTTTTCATTAACCTTACACTAGCCAAGTTTCTAACTAGACTTTAACCATGATCAAGCTATCTAACCCACCATATATAAACCCTTAATCACCTCATAACAAAAATTGGTTACTCATTTTTCACAGTTACAACCACTTTCCACCACTCTCAAAACTTTCTCATTTTTTGCTCTCTCTTTCGAAACTCTCTCCATAAGCTCTCTCTCTGCATTTCTCCTCAAGAACAATCATCAATGAGCACCAGGGAATCTTCTGTATGCATTAGAATGGAACTGTAATCATTCCATTGTCAGATTCGAAGTCCATTTTCATCTCCATCAGTCTTGATTTTGGGCAATCTGCAAGCTGTTTCACGCATTTATTTCGCCAGTAGAGTTGATTTGGAGATTGCAGGAGTACATATCAGGGTTTCTTGAAGATAAAGAACGCATATCTGGCCAGGTTAGAATCACAAACTTCTTGCAACTTTGGTATCGAATTTCATAGCTAGAATCATGTGGTAGGTGTTACTTGGGTCCTCATTCGTGAGGCATTGCTTGTTGTGTAGAGAAATAGGTGAAATGTGATTTTTAGATTTTTAGATCGTAATTTATTTTACTTTGTTTTGTGTGATAGAGATATAATTAGGTGAAACCAGTTATATTTTCGGATTCTACGTGAGAAGGAGATTCGAATCCTGATCTTCTTTTCCATTTCTGGAAATTTCCACCACCGGTCACGACGGTGATGCGCCGGAGAAGATGACCGGAAGGTGATTCCAGTGACTGGTCGTTAAACCCTAGCATGCTCCTTTTTCCTATGTGTCTGTTTCTTAGTGGACTATGTAATTCCATACTGGCCATTCACGTGATGACAACACATTAAATTACACCTTCCCCCTCACGTGTTGCTCTTTCTTTTTTTTTTCTTTTTAATTTCATTTCTGATAATTATAATGTGGTGAAATGATGACGATGTGTGTGTGTCCCACCATAATTACCATGTGCCTGTAATTAGAGCCCTAGGATTTGATTACTTGTTTGATCATGATGCCTTAACCAGATCCAACGCGTAGGATTCAGTCAACAAATTGACCAAAGACCATAGTATAGACCCCCAGGCTGATAGCGCATTGGGCTCAGCATTTTTGCTCTCCGTACCCCCTTTCATTGGGCCCAATGTAGTCTGAACTACATATTTACTAACTGTGCACCCCCTGATTGCATTTGTAGTTTTTTTTATTTTCTTTTTCTATGTGTTTCAAATGCCAATTTTAAAAATAGTTCCTTTTTACTAAAAATTATGAGAAAATTCATGATTGGTCCTAACCCTCTCTTTTAATTTTTTTTATTTTTTATTTTCACTTTGGATTAATTTTGATGTCTGTTTTGGAATTTTCTTTGTGTTATACCTTAATGAGCATAGTCAGTGATACTTGATGCACAAGCCATTTTCTATAAGAATTATGGTATTGATTTTTTACATGGAACTTGACATGAGATATTAGGACATATTGATAACTACTATGTAATTTTTTAGGATTTTTTATGTGATATTTGATTGGCTTTTGAATGCCATCTTGTATGTGTTTGTTCAATGACTATAGTGCACATTATAGGTCTTGTTTAAACATGATAACAAATGAGTTTTTGCTCATTCTTTTGTACATTGTTTAACCTCTGATTACACTCCATCTCACTTGTCTCCTTTGAATTTTTACAACATTTAATCATGCTTGTGTTAATTGATAAAGTGCACCTTGTTTGTGTAGATGTTTAAAGTGCTAGTTCTAGGGCTTCATGTTCATTGTGCAACTATTCAACATGATACTTGTGCATTAATTTATATACATGTTTAGGCATCCTTATAGGTCATCTAAAACCAAATTATAGGTACTTAACACCTAGATTTGATTGATTTGTATAGACTTAATTGAACATGGATTAATGCTTGGTGTTTGATCTTTCTTTGTCTACTTTTTTCTTATGTGTTGCATGGAATATCTTCATGAAGACTTATAGGACCTAAGAGCTATCCAAACTTGACTCGCTTTCTGTTTTAGATCATCACTAATCATTCATGTGTGATTCATAATTTCATTTCACTTAATTGAATTCATATGACCACAAATTGTCTTCACTTGCTCAACTTGTTTTAGTTTCATTTGTTTGTGTAGTATGCTTTTAATTGTTGCGTCATTCCATTATAAATGATCTCATAGGACCTATAACATGTTGATATACTTGTAAATGCTCTTTTGACCCACAAGTGCCCATTTGTTTCATGCATTATCACTTCGGTATGTCATTTCCTAATTGAACATTGTTTGTTAACTTTGTTTGAACCTTGTGTGATCTATTTCTTATATTTCTTTTAGGACTTGTATGAGACCTATTAGAGGTCAATAGCCTCTGACCTTGACATTTCTAACATGCCTTTAGCTCATTCTAATTTCATCTATCTTCACTCACTTCATACATCATCCATGCTTGACAATTTTGAACTTGTTTTGCTCTTAACCTTTAACAAGTAGTGATGTGAGTTATGTATGAACATTATAGGATTCTTATTTTGATTTCCATTTCATGTAAAGGGTGATATGCTACTGACTTGGATGCTCATGCATGATTCATTTCACTTACATGACTTCTTTTGGTTTGTTTTGTCTAGTGTGTGCATAGTTTGAACTTGTTTGGACCTAATTGTTCTTATTCTTCAATGTGCTTCTGTGTGAGACTTGTATGGAATTTGTAAGAAAATTCTTGACTTATAAATGCCATTACAAATTTCATGAGCTACTGCCTTTTAACCATTTGCATGATTATTCATCTTACATCTTCATTTCCTATTCGCGTGACAAGTATGCTTCATTGGTGGAACTTGAATAATGTTTGCTCCCACTTCTTCTTACTTGATCAATGCTTGCATTCATGAATCACAATGACATATCCATGCATTAATAAATGTCATTTACTTCTGACCTTGATATTTACATGTGCATTCCTTCATGTTTATGAACCATATGCATTCATATTGTGTAGTTTAGGCATAACTTGCATTTGTGTGATTTTTTTGGTGCATGTTCCAACATAGCTTGACTTTGTTTGATACCTTAGAATTAGTAGAGGCCATTAAGATGTGCCTACTGACTTTGGATGTTCCTTAACCATTAGGACCCTTCCTTTTTGGGTTGAATTTTACTTTCTTATTAAGTTGTCTTCTTAGAGCAACTAGTATTAGTTGGATTAGTTTCTTTCACTTGTATTCATTACTTGTGATGATTTTATGCTAACCTTTTGTGTAGGGGCAGAGGTAAAGTACTTGAACATGTGGATGGTCATCCATGTTCATCTCTTCTTTCATTTCTCATTTATCTTACTTCTCTTTCTCTTGTGTGAATAACATGATATAATGCTTTGTGTACAACTTTTTCACACTCTTTGGGATCCTAGCTCATCCTTAATTTTTGATTAAGGTGAGGTAGGATAGGCATTAGGTAGTGCTATCCCTCTATTCTTCTTAGACTTGGGTTCTTAAACCTTGACCTTAGGGCCACATTTGCATGATAACATTAGAAACATTAGTTCCTGAAATTCTGGTATCAGACGTGTGATGTTAAGGTACGATGTCACAACAACACACTCTGCACAATGG
This sequence comes from Lathyrus tuberosus, assembly GCA_022829125.1. NCBI lineage: Eukaryota > Viridiplantae > Streptophyta > Magnoliopsida > Fabales > Fabaceae > Lathyrus > Lathyrus tuberosus. Next base: position 1,363,403 of record JALAZF010000285.1, on the reverse strand, counting down.
ATAGCAATAACAGTAACAAATCAACACAAAGGATTGTTCACCCAGTTCGGTCTAACTACCTACGTATGGGGGCTACCAAACCAGGGATGAAATTCACTACTTGTAGAATTAATTTACAGACTCAACAACCCAGTTGACAATCTCCTAAACCTAATTCCTACTAGTGACTTTCTACCTAAGAAACCACTTAGATATGAGAACACTACTCAATCCCTAAAACACTCAAAGAACAACCTCTTTGAGAAACCTTGATCCTGCTTCACAGCTTTGATCAAGTTACACAACTCTCTTTGCTTAACAGCTTTAGAGAGGACAGAACACAACTCACCAATTCACACTAGAATGGTGTATACAAAAATACGCACAAAGACAATGTTTAACCTCCAGTTAAAGCTCCCTATCTTCTGTCTGTTTTCTGTACTTTTTCCTTTGGTCTTATGCGCTTTATATAGCCCCTTGAATTGGTCTTGGACCTGCTACAATATCTGACCTGATTTATTATTTAAAACAGATTTTCTCCTAAAATATTTTTAAATCTTCAACCTTTTAAATCTCCTACAAATCTGCACCAGATCTCCTATGCAGCAGAAAATATCTATCCCAAGATATTCGCATCCAATGAGACAGCTTTCTCTCCACAATTCCAGCTAACACGCAACCCTAACAACATCACAACCTACTGTTGTTAATTCTGCAGATCTAATGTCACAACATCGCCTATGTGACATCAGACATCCAACTTCAGCAAATTAATTACTTAACACAGCCCAGTGTTAAATCTCAATGTTGCAACATCAGTACCTAGACATCAACATTGAATATACTTTGTTTTACCAAAATTCCAGCCAATCCAAGAACTAACAATCTCCCCCTTTGGCTAATTTTGGCTAAAACAATCTCTACACTCAGCACCTTCAGAGACTTTAGCAGCGGAAAAACTTCAATCAATAATTTTGAAACTCCAAGCAGCAGCATCAGCAGTAACATCTTCAATTCACAAAAAAAACTCTACTGCACACATTTCAGCATTAGTAGCATCTTTAATTTACTTCAGCATATATCATTATTCTTCAAAACAACTACAGTCTTCAAACAGCTGCACATATTATCTTCAACTACAGCTGCGCACATTTCATTATTAGCAGCAATGAGCACTCCCCCTCAATGCAACAACCAGCATAGCAGTATTCAATTACTCCCCCTTAATATCTGCATCACATTAGCAGCATTTGGCATTCTTTGATACTCTTGACTCTCTTGGCTATTTCTCCCCCTTTTTAGCCACAATTAGACAAGCTTCAAACAGAAGCCCTATTAACTACAGTCAGTACACCCTAGCTCTCATTGTTAGCCTTTCAGTTAGCAACCAGGCAAAACAAATCATAGAATGAAAAACATAAAAAGTGCATAGAACAGCACAGAATTCAAATTAAAAAACCAAGCACATTAAGTGCTGAAACAAGATAGAAAATAAACTAAAACTACTAGACGCAAAAGCAAATAAGCTAGTCTTCATTTGAACTAGATCCAACTCCAGGATTCTCTTCCTCCTCCTCTGAGCTATCGGCACTGGCATTTTCACACTCACCACTTTTATCAACCTCATCTTCCTCAGAGCCATCAACATTGTTCTCATTATTTTCTTCAGGAACATCATCACCATTGTCCAGTTCTAACTGCTGGATCAGCTTTTCAAGTCTCTCTTTTCTAACCAGACTGGTACTGATGACTGCATCAAGGTCTTTGCACATGGTCTTCAATTCTTCGATTAGTTCAGCCTTTGTAGTCTTCTTCTTGACTTCAGCAGTTGATGTTAGAATAATGTCTAGAACATGACTCCCAGCAAACAGTTTGGGATGCAAAGATAAAGCTGACTCCCTCTTACATGCTACCTCTGTACTGGTTAAGATTCCAGGATATTGATCTAAGATCATTCCACAGATAAGGGATGGGAATGATATAGGCATTTTGATAGCATTGGTGGCACCATGCTTCACTACTTGATCAAATATATAGCTTCCATAGTTGAACTTGACCTTTTTCCCTACAGCATAGATGAACCTTCCTAATCCCACAGTTATGGTGGTTTTGTGATTAGTAGGTACCCAGTTAGCAGCACCAATTCTGTGCAAGATAGCATACTTGATACTGAGTTTGCTAGCTGTCAATTTATTTTTCAGTGGCCACACCTTAACTTGAGTGGCAGTGATTTCTCTACACACTTCATTATCAGTCACCTCCAGCTCACACCCCTCTTGTTCATCTCTTCCCAGATATTTATTGATGGTACTAGGAGAGAAGTCAATACACTGCCCCCTAACAAACACCTTCATGTAGTTCACACTTCTATTATCAGAAATGTCTATGGGAATGTTGACAACAAATTCCTTAACAAGTCCACTATAGCACTTAGAGAATCTGGTCACAGTCTTCAGCAGTCCAGCAACATGAATGAGGTCCTTAATTTCTTTCATCTCCAAGACATCCTTTCCAAGTTCCCTTTCCAGAGCTAACCTCCTTTGGCACACAAACTTCCACAAGGGAGCACTGCTCGCATAATGAAAGGATATGTTGTCCACTGGCACTTCAGGAGCCTTATCAGAAATTCTCTTTAAAATGGTCTTTCTGACTGGTGTGATGTCATGGATATCTTCCTCAACTTCATCCTCAGACTCAGATTCTTCTCTAATCTTTCTCTTTTTGGAGGGTGTAACAACCTTGCTCCAAGGTTTTGTGGGACCAACAGCAGTTTTCTTCTTGCCTTCAGTAGACTTCTTAGGAGAGGATTCATTAGTCTTTCCTTTCCTTGTCTTTAGTCTCTTGGCAATACTTGGAACAACATTTCCAATGACTTCATTATCAGATAAGTCAATCACATTGATCACGTCCTCATTCTTTTCTTCTTCAGGAGTAGTTCTATCATTAATTTCCTCATGCACATCTTCTTCTTCCCCTCCTCTTTCAGAATCCTCAATGACAGACATAGTAAGTCTATGAAGATCAGACTTGTCTCCTTGCATGTCTACCTTTTCTGCTGGCATCTGATTCAATGGTATAGAAATTCCTTTCACAGGTATTCCTTTGTCCAGTATTTTGGTTGCCAGATTACCCATACTCTTGTCAACATCAAACTTTTCTACCACAGTTTGAGATGTGGATGACCTAGGTGTTGATTTATCACTAAATAGGATACTGGTAACCAGCTTCTTTGTTTCAGTGTTTTTAAAAGTAGTTGCGGCCTTTTTAGAAACAAGTTTAGATGGTCTAGGTTTACCTGACTCTGGAAGCATTACGGAGATAGGTTGTATATTCAGAGCTTCGTCTTCAGAGTACTCATCTGTAGAAACCCTAGCGTTATTCCGCGATGAACTTTTTGAAGGAGAAGATGTCTGCTTAGACATGGTTCCTTTGAGGCAGTATAGGTTGAGATGATTCTTCTTGTTGAAGGAGACGAACAGACTGGAAATATGAGTTTTGATGAATCGTGATTTTGCTATAATAGGAAATGAGGGTCTGAGGTAAGGCGCCAGATTTTGTGTAATTTTTAAAGACCAATCAATGAGTTTCTCCCCCCAAATAAGCTTTCCTTTTACAAATTTAAAGAGATTCAACTCTAACACCCTTTCATACTTGATGTCACAGTCTAATGCTAAGACATCAACCTTAACATTGATAGATGGGCTGACTTCTAAAGGTATCCATATATAACAATTATCTCTGGACCTGATTCCTTTCATGATCACTTCATCCTTTTCATTTGTCACCAGAAACTCATCCTTGGAATTGCTGACTTTGTAACCTTCATCACATAGCTGACTTATGCTAATCAGATTCACATTTAAACCACTGACAAACAGAACATTATCAAGTTCAGGTCTACCATCACCTTTCACTTTTCCAACTTCTGCAGCTACACCTTTTCCACCATTTCCAAACATAAACTCATGAGAGGGACAATGACTGACTTCAACTAACAAGGTTTTGAATCCAGTCATATGCTTTGCACATTCACTGTCAAAGTACCATGTATCCTTATCAACCTGGCTATCTGAGGTGTGGGCTAAAAGACATTTCACCTTCTCCTTAGGAACCCATTGTTTAGCAACTTTAGGTCTGACCTGCTTGGGTTTGCTTTGAGGAGTGGATTGTGGATAACCATGCAATTTAAAACAAGAGTACTGCATATGTTCAAACTTCCCACAATAGAAGCATCTAACTCTGTCAACTCTGAAGTGGTTATATCTTCTACCATTATGATGACGATATTAATGTGGCTTCCACCCATAATGTTGTCTCCTTCTTCCAGAGTTAGCCTGTCTTCTATGGTGCTGTTGTCTTTTACCATATGTAGACTGTCTCCTGAATTGAGGATGTTGTCTTCTAGGCTGTTTCCTATGGTGATGAGGCTTTCTTCTTCCATAGTGATGAGGCACAGCATTGTTGTATCCATATCCATAACCATACCAGTTTTCCTGATGTTGAGACACCTGATGAGACATATTCTGTTTCAACCTTGCAGCTTGCATGCTCTTGTGATATTGGGGAGGCATATACTGACTAGCTCCTTGAAACATCTTCCTTTGATGGGGACCATTCTTTTTCTCAACATTCTGAGGCTGTGAATGAGCATCCTTCTTAGGTGTAGGATCCTGTCTTTTTGTTTGAGACATTGGTTGGGACACCTCCTCCTTTGCTCCTGAAGTGCTTGCTTCAGCAAAAACCTTTTTCTCAGCCACAAATCCTATACCTGACTTATCACCAGCAACCTTTTCAGTCTGAAGAATCTTATCAAGTGTGTCTATACCACAGCTCAGCATCCTAACAGACTTGGTCATTTGATCAAGGTGAGCTTTAACCAGTACAACTTCATTTTCCAGATCAACTTTTTCATTCTGTAGCTGAGCAATCTGTTGCTTGTGGCACTTGTTTTCTTGACAAATCTCAGCACTTTTTAAACACAACTCTTGATAAGTAGATGCTAACTCCTCATAAGTTATTTCTCCATCACTAGAATCATCATCAAAAACAACAGCTCCTGTTAAAGCTCTAACATGCTTTGCTGACTCACCTTCACTTTCACTATCAGAGTCAGACCAGGAAACTGTCATACCCTTCTTCTGCTTTTTCAAGAAGGTGGGACATTCTTTCTTGACATATCCATACCCTTCACACTCAAAGCACTGAACTCCTTTATCTTGGGCAGTTTTCTCTTCATCCTTCTCTTTTGACTTGCTGGTGTCAGAAGATATGTTCTTGACATTAGGCCTGGAGTTATTATTCATTCTCTTGAATACTTTGTTGAACTGTCTTCCCAACATAACTATGGCCTGAGATAGATCCTCCTGGGATTCAGAACTCTTTCCTTTTTCTTCTTCATCATTTGACACCAGGGCTATACTCTTTGGCTTCTTTTCTGGTTCTTCCTCATTCAACCCAAGCTCAAAAGTTTGAAGAGATCCAATGAGCTCATCAACCCTCATCTGGTTGATGTCTTGTGCTTCTTCAATGGCAGTCACCTTCATCTTGTACCTCTTAGGAAGTGACCTAAGAATCTTCCTTACAAGCTTTTCATCTGACATCTTTTCACCAAGAGCACTGGAAGCATTAGCCAACTCAAGAACACTCATGTGGAAGTCATGAATAGTCTCATCTTCCTTCATCTTCAGACTTTCAAACTTTGATGTTAGAAGTTGAAGTCTTGACATCTTAACTCTAGATGTTCCTTCATGAGTAGCCTGCAAGATATCCCACGCTTCCTTAGCAACTTCACAGGTATTGATTAACCTGAAGATACTCTTATCCACTCCATTGAAGATTGCATTTAGAGCTTTGGAATTTCCAAGGGCAAGCTCATCTTCTTCCTTGGTCCACTCTTCTTCAGGTTTTGGCTTTGAGGTGCCTTCTTTATCTTTGCCAGCATCATCTTTCTCACACACAACAGGTGCTTTCCACTCTTTAATAATGGCCTTCCATGCCCTGCTGTCCAAGGATTTTAAGAAGGTAGTCATCCTTGGCTTCCAATAGTCATAATTGGATCCATCCAAAATAGGGGGTCTGTTGACGAATCCTCCAACTTCTTTGTCCATCTTTCCACCAGAAAGTAACTTCCCTAGATCTCACCCAGAGACAGACATGATGCCTGCTCTGATACCAATTGAAATTCTAGTATCAGACGTGTGATGTTAAGGTGCGATGTCACAACAACACACTCTGCACAATGGATAGCAATAACATTAACAAATCAACACAAAGGATTGTTCACCCAGTTCGGTCTAACTACCTACGTCTGGGGGCTACCAAACCAGGGATGAAATTCACTACTTGTAGAATTAATTTACAGACTCAACAACCCAGTTGACAATCTCCTAAACCTAATTCCTACTAGTGACTTTCTACCTAAGAAACCACTTAGATATGAGAACACTACTCAATCCCTAAAACACTCAAAGAACAACCTCTTTGAGAAACCTTGATCCTGCTTCACAGCTTTGATCAAGTTACACAACTCTCTTTGCTTAACAGCTTTAGAGAGGACAGAACACAACTCACCAATTCACACTAGAATGGTGTATACAAAAATACGCACAAAGACAATGTTTAACCTCCAGTTAAAGCTCCCTATCTTCTGTCTGTTTTCTGTACTTTTTCCTTTGGTCTTATGCGCTTTATATAGCCCCTTGAATTGGTCTTGGACCTGCTACAATATCTGACCTGATTTGTTATTTAAAACTGAATATTTAAAACAGATTTTCTCCTAAAATCTTTTTAAATCTTCAACCTTTTAAATCTCCTACAAATCTGCACCAGATCTCCTATGCAGCAGAAAATATCTATCCCAAGATATTCGCATCCAATGAGACAGCTTGCTCTCCACAATTCCAGCTAACACGCAACCCTAACAACATCACAACCTGCTGTTGTTAATTCTGCAGATCTAATGTCACAACATCGCCTATGTGACATCAGACATCCAACTTCAGCAAATTAATTACTTAACACAACCCAGTGTTAAATCTCAATGTTGCAACATCAGTACCTAGACATCAACATTGAATATACTTTGTTTTACCAAAATTCTAGCCAATCCAAGAACTAACAGTTCCCCTTTAGTGTTTTCTTTCCAACTTGAGTCTTCTCTTCTCATCTCATAACACTTCTAAAACACTTAATAAAATTAACGTGTATTGCGCATGAGCCTTGCATGTGGGAAGTAAGGAATGAGGGGTTTCCTCTCCTTTTTCTAGAGTGTTAGCATACGTCCTGTTAGGACGACCATGCGACGCATTCGATCCTACGTTATAGACTTGGGTGCAATGCAAGTTACAAACAACTTCAAAAACACTTCTGTCTAAAAAACACAAAAAAAAACTCAAACCTTTTTCATCCTTCGGGATCGTTAAGTTTCAAACCTCATTTTCAGAAAAGGGCACGTAACTTTCGTCTCGTCGCAAACAGGCATCGACCCTAATTGTCGGACGCGAACTTAACGTCGCTCATAAAAAACACCGACCTTGTTAAGTCGAACTACGACTGCTCTGATTTCCTTCTTCTAGTTAGATTGAGGATACGTAGGCACAAGACGACGATGTCTTGGCGAGCAACCTCCCCCCTTAGTTTGTGTCTGAACTACGTTGACTCTGATTTTCCCATTCCCGAGGGAATACGTAGGCCTAGGACTCCGAGGACATCCTATCGAGTCGCTTCTTTTTCTTTTCTCCTTCGTTTCTCCGTTCTTTTCCATTCTCGTTCCTTCTCCTTTCCAGTAGCAATGGAGCTCTAGATGATGAAACCCTTTGATCGAGACAACAAGCGTGGATCCCATCGAGTACGATGGACGTGTTGGGTGCTAACACCTTCCCTTCGCATAACCGACTCCCATACCCGTTTCTATTGGTCGTGAGACCATGCTTTTCCTTTCCCTCAGGTTTATGCAGTGTTCCCTTTCCCTCTCTTGGGATAAATACACATTGCTGGTGACTCTGTTTTCGCGCCACTTTCGCATTTGTACTTGGATGAAAATCCCGGGAGCGACAGCTGGCGACTCTGCTGGGGATGGGTTGACCTCTTGCTGGTCCATCCCCTTTACGAGTCAATCCTAGCGCTTGTTTGTTTTCGTTTTTAGGGTGTTTATCTGTATGCTTTACTCGCTTTATTTATGGCATTGTTGCATGTTTACTATTTTGTTACATTTACTTGCTTTAAATTTCACTGTTGCCATATATTATACTGTGCTGGACTGTGCTGGTTTTTCTGTTTGGTGGGCAGGGTGTTCTGAGAGATAAGCCCACTTCCCAGGCTTGAGCATACACATAGGATTTAGAGTGGATAGTCGGTCGCTTGCGTGGTGTTATCACGTTAAGTCTTCGTGAGATCCACAGCCAGACGAGGCCCATATAGGTGGTATCTGATACTGCATGTTATGCAGGCCATTAGATATCCTTGTATAAGCTGTCGACTCTGGTGACCATTCCCGAGGACTCAGTAGCGGCACTTCTCCCGAGATGTGATAATGGCAGACCAGAAATAGCAAACCCATTACACTTCTCGATCCGAGGACCCAATGCTAGGAACTTGCTATAGGATATCCTTTTGAGGGGAATCAGTTGAGGCCTCATCGATTGATGATGATGCCAAACCAGAAATGGTGAACGTGTCATCATTTCTTGACCTGAGAGCCCGTGATATTGAGGATCCTCGATTTTCTAGTACCCACATGTGAGAATGGGCGGGTGTTTACAGGTTTGCAGGCAACTTATACCTCCCACATACCTGATATTCTGGTTCTTCTGGTTCATATTATTATGTTCAGATGGTTATTATTCACAGTTCAGCACTATCCACTAATATACTAATATCACTATCTGCATAGTCCAGCACAGACACCAGACACTCTGATCGCATGCCTTTGTATTGCATTTTCATATCTTAACATACATGTTTTTCCATTTCCAGGGCAATATTATACCTTTGATCCCAGTCAGGGGCTTCTTTTCCGATGGATGTTGAGAGAAAGAAAAAGAATGTCATCACCTACAAATTTCTGAAGCCAGGTTTGGGTCCTATCAGCAGTTTGAAAGTTATGGCTAGCTCAGAGGTGTTGGAAGCATTTAGAGGAAAGTATGGGCAGATTTTGTCATTTGTTTGCAACCTCAGTGAGTATGAATGGGTGGGTCTCCACACATTAATGCAATTCTACGATCCTTCTCTACGGTGCTTTGTGTTTCATGATTATGTCTTGGTCCCTACTTTGGAAGAGTATTCAAATATCTTGGGGATCTCCATTAAGGAAGAGGTACCATTTTTCAGTTCGAAGACAGATCCAGATTATGAGGTTGTGGATGCTGCTCTTTATTTGAGCAAATCCACGGTGGAGGCCAACATCACCAAAAAAGGAGAATTTCGAGGATACCCTCTGACGTACTTGACCAAGATTGCTCCGAAAGCTGCTAAGGACAAGGAGTGGAATGTTTTCTGTGTTGTGTTAGCTCTTTGTATATATGGCATTATTCTGTTCCCAAATGTGCCAGAATTTGTTGATATAGACGCCGTCAAAATATTCACTACTCAAAATCCAATACCCACTTTATTGGGTGATCTTTATCATTCAGTTCATAACAGGAATGAAAAGAAAAGAGGGGATATGTCAATTGTTGTGCGCCTTTATTCTACAAATGGTTTTCGCATCGGTTACCACGCAAAGGTGCATTCGTGAATACCAAGGGTTCATTGGAATGGCGTCATAGACTGATGGGTTTGTTTGCTAAAGACATCATCTAGATAGATCAGGCGTTACTTGGGGGGGATATTATTCATTGTTGTGGTAGATTCCCCAATGTTCCATTGATAGGGAGGAAGGGAGGCATCAACTATAATCCCTCTCTGGCCATTAGACAATTCGGTTATGCTCTAGAAAATCCCCCTACCGAGAGAAGTGTTGAAGAGTCCTTGTACTTTCAAGTAGGTGACGATCAAGCAATAGTCCGAAAAGCTTCGGAAGCCTGGAATAGCATCCAAAGAAAAGGCAAAGGAGTTCTTGGAAAACCCAATAACCGAACTTATCCTCCTTATGAGAACTGGATCAGGAAAAGGGTGGAAGATTTCTATCTCCCTTTTGATCCCGTACCTCCTTTATACCCTGAGGTTGTAGAAGAGAGGGATACGGTGGCCATTGAAGAATTCAACAAATTGCAGGTTCTGGTGAAAGAGCTTAGAGTGGAGAATTCTGATTTGAGCAGCCGTCTTCAAGACGCTTTACATACTAACAGGGAACTGAAATGCAAAGCCCAAGACGCAGAAAAGATCTTAACAGCAAGAGAAAAAGATTTTACCGACAGAGGCCGACATTACCAGAAAGTTAATATGGCTGTCGAAACTTCTGCTCAAACTTACAGGCAGACTAAGCAATCTTTGGCCGAAACAAAATCCAAGCTCATGAAACTTCAGCAAGCATGGGATAAAGTTAGAATTGAGAATGCAGAATTGCAAGAACAGTCAAAGTCCAAAGACGATGAACTTCGGAGAGCCCATGAACAACGAAGGAAGCATCGTGAAGACTTCGGTAAAAGCCAAGAGCAGTTGAAGAAGGTTAAAGATGAGTTGAAAGCTTCCAGGAAAGAGCTTGAAGATGCTACGGCCGAGAGGGAAGAACTCAAAATACAAGTTGGTGTGAAAAAGTTTAAAGGGATGGATAATGACGAGGCTCTTTTGATGCATATGGATTCATTGGCTGAAGCTTTGAAGAAGAGGGATGTTTTGATCAAAGAAATGATTGAAAGCCCGGGTCATCAGCGCACCAGAATACTCTTTGAAGAAATCAAGCATTCTAGTGAGAAATTGAAAGATTTGGAGTTAGATGATTGATACTACTTTTCCATCTTCCTAATGTAGTTTTTGTTAATGTACCGTTGGCTACCATCAGGCTTGTTGATGGAGCCACTTTCTTGATGTACTTCCCATTTATGGACTCATTGTAAAATGCTTCAGCACTTATTAGTTTTCTGTTAAATTCAAATGAATGGCTTATTCAGAGGTGGTTCTTCGGCGTCACTCTATTCACAAGCACATTATCACAACACCTTATCACAGCACAGTTCTTCGTAATATTTTTCTCTCAACATTATGTGACTATTATCGAGTTTTTTGCGATTAAGACTGAAATCAGGGTGTAAAGCGCCTTGTGGATGAAAAACATGACATTTACATTCTCATAATCATAAGCATTTTTGCATAACAGGTACTCGTTCCTGATTTTTCTAACCTTTATTTGGTTACAGGCAGGATAGCTGACCAACCAATTCACCAATATTCTACTCGACTCAACCAGAAAAGAGTAATGGAGCAAATGCAAGCAGAAATGGCCGCCATGCAAGCCCGTATTGCCCAATTCATGGAAATGATGCAAGGAGTCGTACAGGGATAGGAGCAACTCAGAACTCTCGTTCAGCCCCTGGTGGCAAGAGTAGATGAGAATGGTGTACTTCATGGTGGTTTCCAGAACAATGTTATTCCTCCGGGCGGAGGTGTCAATGGAAACTGTGTTCAGAATGGACCTCCGGGCGGAGTTCCAATTCCCTCTGTTGTTATCCCTCCGGGCGGAGGAGAAAATGTGGTAATTCCTTCTGTGGTTGGAGGAGGAAACAGTATTCATGCAGTTCATGGCCATCACTTTGATGACCAACAAGACGATGTTTTCTCTGTGCCAGGTGGAGATGCTGGTCTCCCGATTGTTGATGACCAAAGGATTAGAATAATTGAAGAACAGCTGAGAGGGATCGTAAATCAAAATTCTGTGGGAATGGATCTGGATGACCTAGGGCTGGTTCCTGATGTGAGAATTCCACATAAGTTTCAAGTCCCCACTTTTGAGAAGTACAACGGCACTACTTTCCCCAAGACACATGTTCGGGCATACGCAAGAAAGATGGCTTCGTACTCCCGTGATGAAAAATTGCTGATGCACTTCTTCCAGGACAGCTTGTCTGGGGCATCCCTGGAATGGTACATGCAGCTTGAGAGGTGCCATGTACGTAACTGGAGAGAGATGGTTGAAGCATTTGTGAAACATTATCATTATAATACTGATTTGGCTCCCAATCGTACACAGCTACAGAGCATGTCCCAAAAGAACAGTGAAAGCTTTAAAGAGTACGCGCAGAGATGGCGCGAGTTGGCGGTAAGGGTACAACCACCTATGTTGGAGAAGGAAATGTTGAATATGTTCATGGCTACCTTGCCAGGACATTATTATGAAAAGTTGTTACCATGCATGTCAGGCAAGTTCGCTGATTTGAACATGGTGGGGGAAATGCTAGAGAGCGGAATCAGAGCTGGGAAAGTTTTGGGTAATGATGGGTCGTCTTCTAGTCAGGGGAAGAAACCATATGTGAATTACAAGAAGAAGGAGGAAACCAATTCTGTCTCGTCTTACCGAGGTAAAGGGAAGCAACGCCAGAATTATAACCAACAAGTAGCCTCAGTGACAATTCCTGCAGCACCTCCACAGCAGCAACAAAATCGTGCTCCACGCCAGCAGCATTTTACGCCTAAACAGAACCGACATTTTGATACTCCGCCTCTACCGTATTCACAGTTAGTCCAACACTTACTTCAGCTGCAACCAATTCAAAAGGGGACTCTGGCTCTTATCACTGGTAATCCACCTCCGGGTTATAATCCTAACGCCCATTGCGACTTTCATTCTGGGGCACCCGGACATCATATCAAGGACTGCAAAGCTTTTAAACACAAAGTCCAAGACTTGGTGGATTCTAAGGCCATAAACTTTTCAAATGACGTGCCGAATGTTATCCAGAACCCAATGCCCGATCATGGCGGGACGAGGGTAAATGCTTTGTTAGAGGAGAATGAATCTTTGAATCTGATTATGGATGTGAACAAATTAAAGACTCCTTTGATGGAGGTGAAAGAGAGATTATTAAAGGGTGGAGTAGCCCCCGGATGTGATGGGAATTGTTCAGAATGTATGATACAGATGAGGTTGCCAACTGCTGGGGATTCGGTGTTTACAGACGGACTGTGATTAACCGAAAGGAGCGAGTGATTAACCAAGAATATGTGATTAACTCGAAAAGGGGTTCAGTATATTAACAGACGGACTGTGGTTAACTGAAGAAAAGGGTGATTAACCAAGAAAAGGTGATTAACCCAAGAGGAATTCTATGTTTTAACAGACGGACTGTGTTTAATTGAGAAAGAGTGCAAATTGGTGTTTTAATTGACAAGCAATGGTTAACCAATCAAAGGGAGAAGAACCGAGAGAAGGTTGCGAACTCCGCAAGAGTTTTGGTGTTTAATAGGAAAACTGTGTTTAACCGAAGAAAAAGCGCAATTGTAGATGCATAGAGCATTGGTTTTAACATTATGACAGTGATCAACCCATGGAAGAATGAATACAACTCTCATGGGGAATCAGACAAAAGAAGTGACTAGCCACAAGAAAAGGTAATTGAAACCCTCTTGAAGAGAACAAGGGAGAGGTATTGAACAAGGGTAAGAGATTGACTCTCTAAAGATTGCTAATGATCGTGAACCAAGGGAATGGTGATAGATCAAAAGACTGATTGAAAGAGATAAGAGTGATTGAAGATCGACTCGACTGGGGAAGAAGATACGCTACCACCTGGGGATAGAGGTGACTAAGCCAAGCACGGAGTCATTCGTCCCCTACCTGAAGTAGTCAGAATGAGAGTAAGAATTCTCCCTTCTCATTCCTTCTCTAACACACAGGGTGTAGTGCAGAAGTTGAAACTGACAGCATAACAGCTCCAAGTTGTACATTGCTCCAGTGTCGTATATCGGTCGTCGTATGAATCTTCCACTCCACCGGGGGGAGAGAGAAAAAGCTCTAAAGGAGGCCTAAAGAGAGGGAAAAGGAAGGATCAATTAATCGAAACATGGTTTCGATTAACTAATCAAGGGGAAATACTATGCTAACAACTTTCCAAAGAGAATGGAAAATCATTAAAGCAAAAGGTGTAAATTATTGATTATGCATGATTAAATTTGCTCAATAAAGAAAAAATATAATGTGATCAAGAATTGAAAGTGCAAAACAGTGCCATACAAATATTAGCATGTATCACACATCAAGTGTCAAGTGGTCAAAGATTGTGCAAGAATTAGAATGTTCAAACAAAAATCAAGAACACACATAATTGCAAGAATTGATAAATCAATCATTGAATTAATGTAAATATGCTTTATACAGAGGTTAACAGCAATTAAAACATCCATAAATATCAAGTATATCAATCCATGGAAGTTAGAAGAAGAAAGGATACCAAACAAGCTTGAAAAAACTCAAAATTTGCCATTATGTTCAGTGGTAACCGGTTACTGCATATCTGCTAACCAGTTACTTGCTTGAAAATCGGCGTTTTTGGTGAAATTTACACTGAGTAACCGGTTAGCAGATATGCTGTAACCGGTTACTACTGTAACAGTGGCAAAAATAACAGCAAAAACAACTTTTCAAAAGTGGTTTTCCACACTTAATCATGAAGATATGAATTTGTGCACGAAAATTACATCATGTAAGAGCAGTTAAACACAAATTACAAGCATTAATCATGAAGATCAAAGATCAAGCAAATGCATGGCAAAACAAACCGAAAAAACAATCACAATTACATCGTAAATGTGCGGAAACGATCGAAACAATGAGTAAAGTGAGATCCACCAACCTACAAGGCTGAGATGTGCCTTGGTAATTGTTACAAAGGATTATTTATGAAGATAATCAAAGAAAACCAGAGGAATCTTCAATTGTAGCCGAATCATATCGAAACCGAGCAAATTGCGACGAAAAGTCTGAAATGCGAATTCGAACCGTAGAATCGTGAAGCAAACACTTGACATGAATCCAAAAGTTAATAGAACTCCAGAAACTCAAGTATAATAGCAAGATGATGAAGATAATCAAAGAAAACCAAAGGAAAACTTCAATTATAGCCGAAACGTATCGAAACCGAGCAAATTGCGATGAAAACTCCGAAATGAGAATTATCACCGAAGAAGCTTGAAGTGATCACTTGAGATGAATCCTAAAGCTACTGAAGCTCCACAAAATCCAGTAGAATGGAATGATAATGACGGTTAAGCTCAAAAAATAATCACTTTTGATGTAAAAGTGATTATCCTTTAATGTAGAAATTGAGCTTTGGTGAGGTTTTAGAAGAGAATTGTGATGAAGATGAAGAAGTAGTAGAAAAATTCAGAGAGAATGTGAGAGAATAGAGTGTGAAGAAAGGGTAAAATTGTGTGAATGGTTGTGGAGGATTTGTGAAATGAGTGAAGCTTTGTTTATATAGACTTTTGGTTTGGAGTGTGAGAGGTTTGGAGCTAGCTTTGGACTTAGCTTTGGGTTTGGAACTAGGCTAAGAGTTAGTTACACTTGACTCACCGAGTCAAGGTAGTTAACTCGGTTAGTTAAGATCAACTCGGTAACAATCCCAAGGTGAGCTCCAACATCCAAAGGTTGAGAAGCTTGTAAAACAAAGAACATGGTGCATTTAAATTAGAGTGAAGCATTAGAATAGATGCACTTAGAATGAATTGAATAGCCTTCAAATGTATAGAGATGTCTAGAATGTTCCACATGCTGCTAGAATAATGTAGAAACAAAGACCAAAGAGAGTGCACCCCTGCTGTCCCAAAAATGCAGCAAAATCTACAACTTTGTACAGAGTAACCGGTTACTTGCTTGAAAATCTGCATTTCTAGTGAAAAATACACTGAGTAACCGGTTACTTCAGCCAAATTTCCACAAATTTGCAAAAAGATGATGCTGAAGTCCCGCTTTCGATTTTCCACCTCTTGTCTTGATAAATAAACATGGAAACCTTTATTTTGAGTTTGTTTTGATGATGCAATGATCTTGTGAGGATGTGATTAATCAGGCCTAAAATACCTAAAAATTCCTGCAACAAGAAACACATAGATAAAAGTGTGAATGCGTACACCAGCGATGCGAATGCACATGCTTATGCGAAAAGAAAAAAAAAAGGAGGTCAAATTTTGGGTTACGACAGATAGACGGTAATCTTTTCCCTTTCTGGGATTATTACCTATGTCGTCCTGCCCTTTGTTGGTAGTAGGTAATTCTTCTCATATCCTTTTGATTGACTGCCTTGTTGTAGCTATCACTTGGTTGATAGTTGGCAATCTTTCCTTTTGATCATGATATTACCAGATGTCTGGTAGTAGACGATCTGTTCCCCAGCGGAGATTTGTTTCCTCCCCTTGGGGATGTGTTTGCCCTCTTTCGTGTTCCCCTATGGAGTCTTTTCTCTTTGCTCCCCGACTTTTTGTTTGCTTCCTGTGGCATTTTCTCCCCACTGTGGTCTTGTGTTTGCATATCATTTGCATGATCATATCATTTTGTGGTCTCTTAGGGCCAAAAATTGGGTTGTTGTTATATTTAAGTCTCTTCTATCTCGTTGAGACAAAGATGCCCATCTTCGTATCTCCGGATAGAAGAAACTTAAATAGGGGCAACTGTAATACCCTAATTTTTACCCCTAAGATCCCACATGTCTTTTACATTTCATTCCACAAACAAGATCACAAACTTTGGTTCTTTTGCCCTCCTCTGCAGGTTTGTTCTTGAGTGAGATCGCCAAGCTCCCCTATTCTCTTGTTTGATATTTGTTTTTGTTTATGTTTACAAACCATTAATTAAAATCCAAAAAAATATTTTATTTTCTTTCACTAACATTTTCAGGGGAAGAACAGGTTAAAAATACCAAAACAACAGCCCCACAGCTCGAATGAATTCCATCTGTACAAAGTCAAAGTTGATCTGCAAACAATTCAAAATCATTTGATCAAGAGTTTCCAAGATTTAATTTATTATTATTCAAGAGACTCTAAGGTTCATGTGTTTATTTCCATGCCTTCTTTGACAAGTCAAAAGAATCGAGCCAGAACCAGCACAATATAGCAAGAATGGTATTTTTGAAGATTTTCAACTGTGCAATCGATTGCACTAATGGTCCAATCGATTGCACCCTGCAGTTTTTTCCAAGATTTTGAAATTTTCAGAAGTGCAATCTATTCGCGCTGCAGTGCAATCGATTGCACGAAGACAGAATTGGCTAAAATCAGCATTTTTCAAGTTTTGAAGCATTTGGCACCAATCTTGACCATTGATCACATGTGGAATATTCTAGATCACCTCATTTTAATTCCCCTACATCATTTTCATCATTCCCCACCATGTACCATCACTAATCACCACTCTTTTGTGATTTTCCTCCAAATTTGAATTCCAATCCTAATATTGATCTTCCAATCCAAATTCCAAACCGCCAAAATTTCCAAGCCTAAATTCTATAAATAGAGGCCTCATTTCCTTCATTCTTCAAGCTTTGGAAAGCCAAATTCACCTTGCTAAAATTTCTCTTGAAGCTTTTGATAGCCAACATACCTCTTGCAAATTCTTTTCCCAACCACAAAATTCACTCAAAGCTCGCTTTTCTTCTCTTGAAAGTTAACAAGAATTCACATTGAATCTTGTTCAACTTTGAGCTAAACCTTCATCCAAACTTGTTTTCTTCATCAATTCTCACAGATCAAGGCTTTGGAGTTTGGATCTTGAAGCAATTTGAAGGAATTTTCAAATTTGAAGTGGTAATTCATCCTTCAGCATTGTTGAAGCTTCAATTTCATCTTCCATAATGTAGATCATTGGAGATCCTTGTTACTTGATTTTTTGGATCTTGTAATTGTGTTTAATTACTGGTATTGGTTGCTATTTGCTTTGCATTTTCGTGCACTTTTGATTCCATGATCATGAGGTATTTGAAGAAAGTTTTAGATCATGATCATGCTGAATTTTGCTGAATTTTTGCTGTCACAGCAGTGTGCAATCGATTTACATTTTCGTGCAATAGATTGCACAGTGCTATTTTTTGCCTTGTTTTTGCAATTCTGTCAGTGTGCAATCGATTCGCACACTAGTGCAATCGATTCGCACTGAACAGAATGGTGTTTTTCACCTATTTTTGGGACTGTTTTGGTTTTTGTTCCTCCTTCTTCCCCTTTCTTCTCGTTTTAGCCTTGAAATGCATTGTTGAGATTAATTTCTCTTTAATTTCAATGGACTTTGGATATGGTTAAAGTAATTAAACATTCATTAGTTCAAATCTATCTTTAAATGAATTGTTGAATTCATTTGAGGTGCTTTGAATTAGTGATATGTTTTCACACTTAATCCTATCAATTAAAGGTGATTGAACTTGAAGATGAAAGGATCTCAAAAGTATAATTTAATTTGGATTTCTCTTCATCTATTTCCTTCCTTTTTATTTTGATCGATGAAAGTCTTATGGATCTTAGAATTTCTTTGTTGAATTCTTGATCAAGACTAGATCATTACCTATTTTCTTTTCGTGCGGTATTGCTTTCGGATGACGATCTACATATCGTTCATCTAGCATGCATTAGCACAAAGATCTATTGACCGGCCTCATTGTAGGGTAATTACTTTGTAAATTACTCGACGATTGCTTAACATAGCACAACATTTGTCCATCTTTATCCAATTCGGAATTTGAACTTTCGTGGTTCGGACCTTGATTGGTCGGGTCAACCCAAAGGTGATTTATCTTTTGTATTAGGTTCAAAATCTTTGAAGCTTGTTGTTGTAGAGGCTTTGATTCTATCAAACTTCTAACAAGTCTTCATTAACCTTGACCTAAGTACATTGTTTAATCACTATAGTTTACGATGCGAAACGGAATAATCGGTGAAGGCTTATGGCACTAGAGCCTCGTGCTACTAATCACTAACTTCTAACCTTTATGTTTCCTTCTCGCTCCCTATCTCTCTTTTACTTTTATGCATATTTTTCCTTTGTCCGTTTGACACATGTTTATGCTTCCGCATATTTTTCCTTTGCCCGTTAGACACATGTTTATGCTTCCGCAATTTTTCCTTTGTCCGTTGGACACATGTTTATGTTTATGCCTTTTCCTTTTGTTCATTTTGGACTCAAAACATTAATAAAGGATTAAACCACTAAAAGACTTGTGCTCTTAATGTTGGACTATGGCCACTATCCTTTGCATTGGAGGACCTATACTCTTGATTATGGACTTATGGACTTAGACTTAGGATTCTCTCCCTTGTGCTTTGGACCATTATGGAGTTTGGTATTCTAGCCTTTATTTGGCTTGCTTATTGGCTCAAGAGGATGAAATTCTTGTCTTATTATGCTTTGAAGAGTGCCTCCATGTGGTTAGATCTTTCTTACCCTAGCTATTATTTTATGCACTAGGATAGTCTCTTCTTCTCCACCTTTCTTCAATTTTCAAAATCTTCTTCCTTTTTCAAAACCTTCTTGTTTTCAAACTTAAAACCGCTTTCATAATAAAACCTTGACTTGGTCAAGTGATTTTCAAAATTTGTTTTCTTTAATAAATGTCAATCAATTGCTAATCCTATTTTGACCATTTCATAAAAAAACATAAAAAACACCCAAACTCATCAAACTTTTTTTTTGGCTTTATGCACTTTTTCCTTTTAAAACTTTTTCATAAGTTTAGACATGATTCATTTCTTTAAGCGGAATTATTCTCTTGGAAATGACGACTTGTCATTACACTTAAAACCAACCAAAACAAACAAGTTTTTGTTCTTTGTACCACGAACTACGAGGTTTTGATCCTACATTGCACTTCGTGGGTACGTAGGCATGAGGCGATAAGTCTCTCCAAACACAAAAATCTAAAAAAATATTTCTCTCCTCATCTCCCCAATCTCTTTTTCAAGCAAACCATTTTCAGACCAAAAAGCGGTAGATATTTCAAAGGGTTCCTATAGAGTACAATAGACGTTTTGGGTGTTAATACCTTCCCATTGCGTAACCAACCCCCCTTACCCATTCTCTGTTTGTTCTTGTTTTTTTAGAACTCTTTAGGTTTTATTCGCTCTTTTTTCCTTTTCCTTTGTGGAATAAATAAAAGCGCGGTGGCGACTATTGCTTTATGAGTTAAGTTAATCAATAGCTTACACTCACAAATTTTACCACTACACCTACAATGCTTTACTCGTGAAGTATATAGATTTTTTCCCGTCAGACGTTTCACGGATGAGAGCGACGCTAACGGCCTCGGTTGCTACGACGAGGTAGAGGTATAGATTTTCGCTGTTGTCTGACCGAGAGAGAACTGGCGGCTCTGGCAGTGCTCGTTTTAGATGTAGGAGAGTCTGGTCGCATTCCTCTGTCCATTCAAACGCAGCCTCCTTGCAGAGGAGTTTGAAGAAGGGCAGAGCGTGCTGGGTAGACTTGGCCATGAAACGAGATAAAGAAGCGAGCATCCCATTGAGGGATTGGATGGATTTTTTTGAGTTAAGCGTTGGAAATTCGGAGACTACCCTGCACTTGTCGGGGTTAGCTTCGAATCCTCGTTACGTGAGATAGAAGCCGAGGAACTTGCCCGCCAGCACCCCGAAAGTGCATTTCTCCGGGTTGAAATGAATCCGGTATTTCCTAGCCTGTTCGGAGACCTTTCTTAAATGGGTCATGTGATCGGTTTCCTCGTGGGATTTCACGATTATATCGTCCATATAGACTTTGAGCATGTCGCCGATTTCTCCCTGGAAGACCTTGTTCATCATCCTTTGGTAGGTCGCACCAGCGTTCTTCAAGCCGAATGGCATTACCTTATAGTAATAATTGCCCGACTTGGTCATGAAGGTCGTGTATGTTTTATCACTTTTCGCCATTGGTATTTGATTGTAGCCCAAATAGGCGTCCATGAATGATCAACAAGGTTAACAATTTTGGGGAGGGGGTAAGCATCTTTTGGGCATGCCTTATTGAGATTAGTATAATCAACACACATATGCCACTTTCCATTAGATTTTTTGACGAGTACAAAGTTGGACAGCCAAGTGGTGTACTTGGCTTCCAAAATGAAGTTTTCCTTGAGGAGGTCTTTTACAGCTTGTTCTATAGCCTCTGTTTTCTCCGGAGATTGCTTTCTCCTATGTTGTGATACTTCTTTGACGGTGGGGTCAATTGTGAGTTGATGGAAGGCGACAAAAGATCTAAGCCGGGCATTTCTGCGGTACTCAAGGCGAAAAAGTCAGTGTTATCTCGAAGGCAAGCTTTGGTTTGTTTCCTCGCGTCGGGGAGGCCGGTCCCTATCTTTACTCCTCGCTGAGGGTTATCGCCGAGCAAGACGAGTTCGAACTCGCCATCCAGAATCAGGCGCATCTGATGGGATCCGTTGCTGGTGTTGGTCGAAGTGGATGAGCTGCTCGGGCAAGTCTGGTCCTCCTTCTGATCCTCTTCGGAGAAGCGGTTGTCGAGGTCGATAGAGTCGACGCATGGTAGTGGCTTAGCTTCCTCTGAGCTCTTGGGTAAGGCTGGCTTGCTGGACGTCTTCGGCTTGGCAGCGATGGTGTTGAGTCCCTTGGTGGCCGCTTCGAAGCATCTTCGTGCAGCTTCGATGTCCCCATGTAAGGTGGCGTCCATACCCTTCGAAGTGTAGTACTTCATTTTGAGATGGACAGTTGATGGTACGACCGCCAATTAGGCTAATGTTGGCCGCCTAAATATGCACTGATAGAGAGATGGGCAGTTAATTACCAGGAATTGGACTTTAATAGATCTGACCGTCTCCGCAGATCCAAAGGTCACGATCAACTCCACATACCTCCAGGGTTTTGTGTCTGACCCGTTGAAACCCTGCAGGTCAGAGCCCACGTAGGGAGTGAGGTGCGATTCATCTAGCTGGAGGGTTGAGAACAACTATGAGTACATAATGTCGATCGAGTTGCTTTGGTCGACTAAGATTCGGTGGACATCAAAATTTTCCATCTGGGCTCTTACGAGCAACGAAATGCTCGAGTTCGGGGCACCTCCGAGGAGTTCTTCTCTGTAAAAAGATATGGGGACCGACTCTCCCTAGGACTTGTCGAGTGTTGTACTCTTGTTGGAGCTCATGCTGAGTAAGTGCTCGAACTTTCTTTTCACGGAGCCCACGGTGACTTTGTTGAAGCCCCCTCCGAATATGACCATGGTGGAAGGGAAAGTTTCCCATGGGCTATGGGTGGCGAAATATGTGGGAGCGCTGAGCTCCTCAGGAACATAGAAGTCCTCCGGTCGCGATATACTCATGGCGACTTGGAGGTTTCTCTCTTTTGAGGAAGGCACCTCTTCCTCGATTTTCTTCGACTCCTGGGCGTCTTGCTGGGGAGCTTCATTCTTCTTTGTAAACTGCTTCAGGTGGCCGTCCCTGATCAGTATTTCTATAGCATCCATCAGGTGGATGAAATCTTCAGTGGTGTGGCCGTGACTTTTGTGGAAACGGCAGTATTTCGACTTATCGACGTCCGACTTGGCTGGTACCTGCTTAGGGAATCAAACCCCCGCTTGTTTAAACTCCTAGTTAGCACATTCAGAGAGAATCTTTTCCCTGGAGACAGTCAGGGGAGTGTAATTGTGGAAGTGGCTGAAGGGCCCTTTGTTGTCCCGGGATTCTCGGGTATGGTCTTCTCGTCTCTTCTCCCCTCGACGGGATGTCTAGGGTTCATCGCTTTTGGAGGCCCAGGCACTTTCTTGATGGCGTGAGGACCGGGCGGAGCTGGCCGCTTCTTTCTTCTCGTACTGAATATATGTCTGCGCCTTGAGGAGGAAGGTGTCCAGGCTCCTTGGAGGTGCAAGGCCAACAGCTTTGGAAAATTCTAAATGGGGGCGAAGTCCTCGTTCGAGCAGGAACTTCTTCATGTCATCGGTGGTAGGGAGTTGCACCGCTTCTTTATTAAACCACTCAATGTATGCCTGGAGAGGCTCATCCTTCCCTTGAATTATGACCTCAAGGGAGGGAGGCTTCGGTCTTTGGATAGCGGCAAACATTCTTCCCAGCTATTTCCACGAGGTGATGGACTCCTCGGACAGTTATTTGTACCAGGTCATTGCTCCTTTCTGGAGCGTTGTAGGGAACAGACGGCATTTGATGGTGCCCCGGACACCACGATAATCGAGCAGCGCATCGATATTTTCGATGTGCTCATCTGGGTCGGTTGTTCTGTCATAAGTGCCAAAAGACGGTGGTTTCTCCAAGCCTTTGGGGAGGTGTGTAGCCAGGATCTCCTGGGACAACGGGTCGTGGGGCTCATCATTGCTGCTGGAACTGGCCCAGGAAGGGGAACGGATGCTTCGCTCAGGGACAGGGCGGCGATTTCTGCGGGGAGACGGTGTCTGTGCCCGACCCTTCGATCTGACCGGGGATGAACGTTGTTCTCTCCAGGTTCTCTTGTTGCCCGAGGAATATTGGTTCCGCGGGGAAACGTGGTCACGCTTCCGGACGTCATGGGCCTCTGGCTCCTGGCGCACCCGACGATCACCTTCCCGTTGGAGATGTGGACTTTTGGATCGTCGGTGATCTTTCCTCGGCTGAGGGGATCTTGGTCAGGCCAAATCTTCCAATGCCCCAATCCTCTCATTTTGTTAGAGGATCAAGAGGTTGGTCTAGTTGATTGCTTCAAGGAGGTCCACCACGGTCGGGTCGGCGTTGGGTGGAGCTGGAACGGGCTGGAGGGCCAGTGAGGGTTGGTCTTCAACACAGTCAGTACGAGTGGGGGGAGGCGCAGTAGCTCCATCTCTCAGACGATGGGCGTCTCCTCTGAGGAAGGATATAGATCCGTCAGTGTTAGTTTTGTTGACGGGGAGGAAAGTAGGATTGCAAGCATATTGGACATGATCTTGGCAAGCCTGATCGGAATCTTGGACAGAGAGTTGTTTTGGTCTTAAATATGAGGTGGATGTTAAGACGGGGATAACAAGTTCCCACAGACGACGCCACTGATCTTGAAGGCTGGTCATAACCTGAAGTGGGCCAAGAGAGACGTCTGTGATGCTGGGTGTGTGAGATGAGGAGGGGGTGTACCTGCAAGGCACTCTGATGCTAAAGTAAGAATCGGGAGAGGAAAAAGGCAAGTCCAAAAGTATTTGTTTCGTAGGATGGTTTAGAATACCTGACCCTCTCAAATGAGAGGGTTTTTATAATTCCCCCAGCGCGTGGCCAACGGCCCCTATTTTCGGGGCGAAATAACTGTTTCCCGAAGAATAGGTAACTGTAAAAAACTAGCCATTAAGACGGGCATAGGTGCCTGAAACTAGCCATTGCCACGGGCAAGGACACAGTTCCGGGCACGGGCGTGGTGGCTGTTTATGGATGGTAGAGTCGTACATGACGGGCAGGAATGCCGCGGAGGAATAGGAGACCTTGTGTTCCCTCTGACCATATGTGCCTGGTAGAAGGGCGGAAAGGTAAATGCTGCCCCCCATTGGCTGGACTTAGGCAATTGGGCCGTTTTGGGAGCAGAAGTGGATTGGGCCACGCCTAGCCATTGGTCCAATCCGGAACAATATATATATATATATATATATATATAGAGAGAGAGAGAGAGAGAGAGAGTGTGTGTGAACACTAAGATTTGTTTAGGCAGAATCCCAATTGTCCTCACTAAGGGTAGGTTTTCCCTCAATTCGAAATCGAATTGAGATATTATAATTAACCTTTGCAATATCAGTTTACAAGAGAAGTAGTAGAAATTCAAATCCCCAAACCTTATGTTTGATGTTGATCCTAACTTCTTCTCTACCCTTGATCTTATTAAGATCAAGTCACACAAGATCCCCAATAGGATCCTTCGATTACCGCTACTCCTTTGACCGAACCTTCCATTCTTCAAAGCTTTTACTCGGCTGAATCCAAATTGCTAAATATTTCCCCAAGCCTTTCAATTGATCCTTCAGTTACCTTGATTCCTTTTCAAGAACCCCTATTTTTCAAAGCCTTCGCTCGGGTGAATCTAAGTTGACAAGACTTGTGCAAAAATCTCCAAATCAACCCTTGATATGGGAGTAAAAACCCTAAAGGTTTTATCTTTGAATCCCCCAAAGTAAACCTCAACCCAATTTGATTACACAAACCTAAACTGGACCTTATCAATCTTGTCTTGACAACAAATAATAAAAAATGATTATGTGTAGTTGATGAATGCGTCAAGAAATGTTGAAGATGATGAGAATTCTTTGTATCTTTCGGGTTTTAATCTTTAGAAATGATGTATGAATGAGTATTTATATGTATATGTGTGTGTGTAGAAAAGAATATAGCAAATCAGAAATTTAGCCAAAAATGCACATTTAAAGTTTGGTATAGAATGTATTGACTCTAATTTGGAATGAGTCAATACATCAGCTAAATGAGTCAATACGAGACCAAACTGAAGGTACGAGAAAGACACAAGAAAGGGGGGTTTGACTTATGTATTTACTCTTTTACCAACTTTTTGCTTCTTGTCATTAAAGCACTTAGGATAACATCAGAGTTTGTTGAGAGACTCTGACTAACAAAGTTAAATTCATACTTGCAATGCATGAAGCATGAGAACCAACAAGAGTCTGAACATTATGCCTAACATTCAAAACTTGCAGAGCGGAAGCTTATCAGAGTTGCAAGGTTCTGATTTGCTTGTGTAAGGTTCTGATACTCAATATAGAAATATAAACAAGACATTAAGCATAAGAGTAAAGAACACACGATATATCCTGGTTCACCACAAAGGCTAATCCAGTCCACCCTCCTCAGGTGATTTTGCCTTGAACACAAGGTCTTAATCCACTATAATCTATCTCGATTACACATGCACGGGCAACAGGCGGTGACTAACAACTTGCACAGCCGCACTGTGACTAACCCACAATGACTTACGTCAATGTCATCTCAAGTACCCAGATCATCACATGATCCCTTGAGGCATCTCTCTCAGTGAACTATTCAGGGATCCAATCAGGATATAACGTTCACTGGAGGAATCACAATGAGTTCCATCAGAGATCCCATAAGAGTCTGATCAATATATGATCTTCTTTGAGATATGACTATCATTGACCCAACGTTCCAAGATCTTCTAAGATCTCTAGCCAGGATTTCACGATGACCAACAGCCACCGTCTCCCCAAGTATTCCAATCAACCCGTGATCTACTTTAGGCTTTCATCAACAGTAACCCGTTCAGGGATCCAATCAGGATATAACGTCCACTGGAGGAATCTCAATTCTTAAGTAAAATTGGCAGACTGGAGATGAGTGTAGTGCTTCCTTGTAAGCAGATTCTCCTAAGTTTAAGTACAAAGAAGACACAAGTGTTCTAGCAAGATGTGAGCAACAACTCCTTGCCTATCCTAAGAAACTACACAGATGTATAATGATTTGACAGTGGTTGACATCTTGTAGATCTTCTTCTTCTTCCTCTTCTTGGGTGAGCAAGCTTTGAGCAACAACTCCTTGCTTCAGATCATCAATGTAGCGCTGACGAGAAGGTGGTTGATGACTTGACTGATTTGTAATGTTATCTCCTTCATCAATAGCTTCTGTACCAATTCATTGTTGTTGTGTTGAATGATGATCTTTGAGCTTCAACAACAATGGTCATGTGTAAATTGATGACAACTTTGGATATTCTAAGTGTTACAACGATAACTCATCGTTGTTGCTATCTTCACACAATGACTTAATCAATTCATCTTTTGTGGAGTGAATTGATTCATGGACTTCGTCAATTATTTTAGAAGCGAATATTCTTTCCTTTTAAATAGCCCAGTAGAAATATAGTCGTTTGAAATATTGTTGGCTGTTGGAAAAGAGACGTTGCGTAATAACCAGTTGTACTGACACATCTCCTTTTTGCTGTGGGAGAAGTGACGGGATATATCTTTCTTGGGCGCCGTGTACAGTTACTCACAACGGTAACATTTGACTTCCAAACTTCAGAGGCTTCTGATGGTAAATTGATAAGCATGAGTAGAGTCTTCTTAACAGGATATCTGATACGTCAAGTCTTCAGTCATTTGAAGAAGTCCATTAGGAATCAGTCTTCAAAACTTCAACACTAGTCTTTAAGAACATTATCCTTTACTTCTTCAAGTCTTCCGAAACTTCAGAACTCGTCCATTAGGAATCCGTCTTCATAATCTTCAGCACTTGACTTCTGGAACCGTAATCTTCAGAACACATAAGTCTTCAGAGTCTTTATGCACTTGGTCTTCAGAGCCTTCCGCCTTCAGAACTTCAAGTCATAAGAGTCTTCAGCACTTTGGCTCTTTTCTTCAGAAGCTTCGCAATCTTCAGAATCTCGACCACTTTCAGAGAGCATTCACAAGAGCATTGCAACAGCAATATCGGCATCCTTGGATCTGACTGATCACGATCAGATACATAAGCATTCTTGCTTCTTACGACTTGTGTCACACATAGTAACTTCGCATATTATCAATTACGCTTATCTGGCTGCTGCTTGTTGGATCTGATAACTTCTATGAATATGATCTGTACACAACACACGTTAGAGCATAAAATGGTTCTTTCACAAATACGCATTGTTATCATCAAAACATAGATTGACTTGTAGAGACAACTCTTGCTCTCACAATCTCCCCCTTTTTGATGATGACAAAACCAAGTATTTTGATTGAACATTTTATACAAGGTAATCACCAAAACAAACATATTCAGAGTCTGGAACAACAGCTCCCCCTGAATGTGTTATCCTCAAAGTTTTATCTGTGGTCATCTAGAATCTTATGTGATCCAAAGATATACAGAATAACAGCTTGAGTTGCCAGAACGAAGAATAGAAAAGGACTACTTCTCTATCTTGTCTTTAAGAAAACAAAGAGTGTTTAGCATTTGGACTAGTTCATCAGAACTTCCATCTTCATATCTTCAGAACTCAGTTCCTTTGTGGTCGTATCAGGGCTTGTAATCTTCAGAGTCTTCTGAAGCATTTCTAATTTTCAGCAGATTCATTTAAGCATAAACAGATCAGTTCTTATCTGATAACATAACCTCGCTATTCATCAGAGACAGACACTGTCTTTCAAGAAACTCCCCCTGAGTTTCAGACTTTGTGAAGGTTATAGGATTTATCATTTGAATCTTCTAGGTAATCTCCCCCTAATTTTCATAAGTCAGATATTGGGATCTTTTAGAACGTAGTTCAGGAATATTAAATTTTAATCACCCATAAATATCATGACTTTTTAGAGTTTGACTTTTGAACACAGGTCTTCATCTCAAAACCTTGTTACTGTCACAACTCCGTAGTTCATCAAGGCTTGATTTTTGATCAGATACCAATTAAAGGTTAATTTTTGTGATTAATCAACGCTTGATTCTGAATCTGGTACACATGATTTGATTTTAGTCAAATACCAAGTGATTTGCTGAGTCTTATGCCAGAGTAAGTTGAGTCTGATACCAAGTGAATGTATTCTTCTTATACTACTTGAAGGGTATTTCCTTAGAGTGCTGAGGTCGATACCAGTGAAGGTATTGAAAGCATTATACAGCTTAGCTCTTATTGATATTACTGCAGACTGAGTCTGATACCAATCTTTATGTATACTGAGTCTGATTACTATTTATTGACTTAGTTTGATACCAAATCATTTCTTAGACATCAGAACTACTTCTTCTTGGATCTTCAATCCGGATCTTCAGACAGTTCTTAACTTCTGATTTGCACAATTCTTCTGAGCAAGCATCTTGAGATGTATACTTTGTCTTGACTGCTTTCAGAGTTTTCTTCTTCTGATTCTTGCGTTCTGAATCTCATATTCTTAGACAACTTACAGCTTCTGAACCAAGTGAGACATAGATCAAGATAAACTTTGACTTTTAGACAGTTCTTAACTTCTGAACAGTACTGGGTAGATCTGATTCTGAAGTGTACAACTTCTATCATATGACCAACAGTTCCTAAGAACTTCACTGTTCTTCTTTCTTAACCTGTCTTAGAATGCCTAGTGAACTTGTTCAGAGTTCCTCGGTTAAACAGAAAACAATAAACGTTAGTAGTAACGCATTTTATATGACTTATTACTTGTTTGAGTTTGCATTCTTTCTGTTTTAAGATTTTCTTCCTTTCAATCATTCATATTCATCAATCAAAATCATATTATATTTCTCCCCCTTTTTGACATCATCAAAAAGTTATATAGCATCTGAGCATTTAAGCATATAATAGTGAGCGTAAATAGACTTGAGGGGTGTTATCATTTAAGCATTAAGAAAATCTAGGTCAAAATGATAAGGAATAGTGATATATCATTGTAGAGATCAGATACGGCTTTATCAATGAAATTTCAACTCAGAACCACAAAGTAGTTTTAAAAACATAAGGCTTAGGTGAGCTTAATCTTAAAGAGTTTAAGGTAATCAAACCATAGATATTAATAGCACAACCTTAATTAAACTAGTTTAGAGTACCCAACATATAAGGCAATGTCATTGATTCATTGGTGATCATACATAAAACGGAGACACAAAATATCATAAAACGATAAGTGACACACTACTGAAAAGACAACAAAGACTTAAGTATCAAAATCCTCAACATTATCCACTCTATCACATCTGGTCTCAGTTACTGAGGGTTCTGGTCCGAGTCTGCTTATTAACCCCCAGAATTTTTCTTTCAGCATAATTTCAGATATTATCCTCCCGTAAGGAACGTAAGAGTTCAACTAAGTTCTTGAAACTCTGATAGAATGTTTCAAGTGATTGAAGATGGTTTTGGGAAGATCGATCCTAAAGTGGTGTGTTAGAAGGAAGACGAATACTCTGTCATCTTGGGACAGCGTGCTTCTTGCAGTTGCACGAGGACGAAGGTTGGTTAGGGAGAATCTGAACCATGTTCTGGGTGAAGGAAGAAGCTTCTCAAGGTTGTTTGGTTCATAAGGAACCGAATCATAAAATAAAACCTTGCATCTCTCTACTAAGCCTAAGTCAGATTGAAAGTCTGCAACAGTGACTCCAGAGTTGACACAATTGGTGATCTTCTCTAATGAGGGGATGGAGATAGTGATTGGAAGGTGATATACTTCAGACCAGATAGTGTTGCCATCATTACTGATTCTGGCGTATTTCTAGAATTCTTTCACAAGAACTGGAAAGACAGGGTCGTTTAGCAGTGAGTAATAACCATGCCATGATTGAATCTGCATGCTTCTTACAATTTCCAAACCATTATTTTGAAGTCTAGCTAGATTTGGTCTTTTCTCTGGGATAACTTCTAGGGTTTCTATATCCCCTCTAAATGTTGGGGAGGCCATTGATTTAGCACACAGAAGGCTTTATATGAATATCAGTTTAGATTAGGAATGGAATGAGATTGAAGTATCGGTTCCTAGTATTTATAGATGAGTGAAGGTGAGGACTGAATCGGTACATGAGGATTTGGGTTTACTATTCCCTAGGTAGTCATGATTACTTAGGGTATGCTAAAAGACGTAATCATGTGGGAAAAGAAAACGAAACAGTTAATTTATTTGGGAAAAATAAATGTGTTAACTACATGTTTTGCAGCAAGTGGCCAAAGGGCTGATAAGTTAATAATGACAGTTTCTTGAGCCACTAAAAGATCTTTCAAATATCTTTCATAAGATAATATCAATTAATGCTTTGTCAAATACTTGATTTTCTTAATTCCAATTAATAGTTAGTTATGGGCAATAGAATTTCATATTCTTAGAATAACAAAGAGGTATTGATTTAGATAATAAGCTTGACACTTCATTTACCCTAAATAGTTCAGATTCAACTTGATGCAAGTACAACTACCTAGACCAAATACGGTTTAACCCATACATAATAAAATCCAGACATAAAATAAACAGAGATAAAATCATTTGTTTTTCTAGTTGCTGAAGATTTCACATTTAGTCTTCAACAAGCAGTTTCTGGAAGGCTTTCAGGACCATCTTCTTTAATTTTCTCTTTGATCATGTCCACAATTCCATCTCTAAAGAAAATCTCAGACAAAACTCTTCCATAAGGAATGTAGGACTTTGTGAGGTTTCTGGACTCAGAGATGGTTTTCTAGAGACAGTTGAAGATAGTGTGTGGTAGATTTATTTGAAATTCATTCATTAGTAAATAAATGAATTCATGGTCATGAAATCTGATTATGTCATGGCTTTCTCCTCTGGGAAGAAAATTGGACAACATGAGCTTGTATCAAGCTTTGGGAATAGGTAGGAGATTTTCAGGATTGAAGGGTATGTATCCTAAAGTTAGGTCATGAAGAGATGCAAAATTTTTAGCAGAAAAGAATTTGTTTTTGTCAAAATCAACAGGGATTCCAACATCCTCACACCCAGTTGCAAGAGTGATTGAGAACAGGTTGATGATGATTGGGACTTCAAACACAAAGGAGGTGATGCACTTGCGTTCAAGATCAAGATCGGCATGTTTCCAGAAATCTTTGACAAGATTTACATAGATAGGCTTTTCTAGCATCATGGAGTATCTAGTCCATTGTTGAGTGTAAAGCACATCTGCTAGACTACAAGCAATGCAACTCGAAAGTGGAGGAGTATTGATTACAAATTGGTTTTCAGGATTGATTTCAAGAAGATCTTGATCTCCAAGAAAGGTCAGTGGAGGCATGATGGCAGACAGAGTTTTGACACTTAAGGCTTTTTAATAGACAACTTGAGTATGAGGTTGTTTGATAGAGAGACGCGATTTTATACATGTAAATGGGTAGGATGAGTTGTACCTAGTCTAGTAAAATCATAGATCAGTACTAAAGGATTTTAATAAGATTTCAGAATAGATTATGTTGTCAGAGATATGTTATAATTTCCAAAGATTCGAAGTTATGAATGAGGTTACTTTTGAGTGCACGCATAGTTAAGAGGTTTTCTTATAAGACGTGAATATTTTAGATCATTTATTTCTTCCTACCAAATTCATGCATTATTGTTTAAATATTTAAGATAGAGAAGATCATACCTTACATTGTCTGAAGTTCTATTTTTCATTATTTGCATTCAATTCTGACTTAGGACTTCTGATCATTATCTACTTGCTTCTGCTTCCTTCAGAGTGGTTTGATGTTGTAATCTGTTGCTTGAGATCTTTTAAGACTGCATTCTGTTTTGAGCTCTTAATCTTTATCCATCAGATTCTGCTTACTTCTGAGTGAACTGCTGAGGGTTCTTGGATTCTTCATGATTTACTTGCACTCTCATTTCTGAAAAATATGACTATTTCTTGAATTCTGATATCGATTAGAACAACAACCTTCCTTAAGGCTTCCTTATTTCCAGAAGGTCATGTAGTCCAAGGCTATAACATGAACCATTGAAAGATTATGTGCTGAGAGATTTTGACATCACGTAATATCCTTCGAACCTGTTTCTTCAAACTGATGTATATCCTAGTTCAGAACCGATTATCATCAAACGTGTTTACAACATGAAACAAAGTTTGAATGGTACTTCTTGCTCTCACAATGCTGATCTAACTTGTTTGAAAATAGCCCATAGCATATCTACTTCTGATTTATTCTGAATAATGTCTGCAACTAGAATCCTTAAGTTGAGGAACTAAGTGCTTTGATTGATATCTTCTGATTCTAATGTATAAGAGGTTCAATTTGAGAGATAATTTTTAAGTCATCGGATCTTGGTTATACTAATACAATCAAAACTCTAAGTGTTCATTCTTGATCAAGTACTTGATGAATCTGTGAGAATCCTCTTTCTGAATATTCTTTCAGTTTCCTGCATAGCTTCCAAGAAAATAATATTCAATTCTACATTAAATCTTTTAACCTTCTTGATCAGTCAAAATTCAGATGTTAAATTATTTTGAATTCTACTTGCTTCATCTTGAATTTCAACATCATAGAACAACAATCTTTCTTCTTTACATGAAGAGGTTATGAATGAGTTTTTAAACGAGAAAGTCAAGGGTGGACCTAATCCGTTTCTTGAAAACATCTCAAAAACTCATAAAGAATTGATCTTCAGCAAACAAGACTTCTTGTTTTCTGATGATTTAACTTTGAGCAAATACGTGGTTCATCCATACGTATCTTCCAAGATAGGAATTCAGCAGATACTACTTCTTATCTGATGAATCTATCATATCAGCTGATTCTTCAATATTCAACAAAGCTTTAAGTGAGGAAAGTTTAGTAGTTTGACAACGACAAAAACTTCCAGAATCAGTGATTTGCTCAAGTATTCAGATTAATTACAACTTTGTACACAGTCATCTTCTGAACTGTTACAGAAATTGTAAGTGGATTTTAATCTCACCTAGAGTATTTCTACGCACCGCATCTGGATCTTTTTATGACACTGTTAAGTGTTTGATATCCATCAATAACAGGACCAGAGCTCTGATACCAATTGAAGGTACGAGAAAGACACGAGAAAGGGGGTTTGAATTGTGTATTTACTCTTTTAACAACTTTTCGCTTCTTGTCGTTAAAGCACTTAGGATAACATTAAAGTTCGTTGAGAGACTCGGACTAACGAAGTTACATTCAGACTTGTAATGCATGAAGCATGAGAACCAACAAGAGTCTGAACATTATGCCTAACATTCAGAACTTGCAGAGCGGAAGCTTATCAGAGTTGCAAGGTTCTGATTTGCTTGTGTAAGGTTCTGATACTCAATATAGAAAGATAAACAAGACATTAAGCATAAGAGTAAAGAACACACGATATATCCTGGTTCACCACAAAGGCTAATCCATTCCACCCTCCTCAGGTGATTTCGCCTTGAACACAAGGTCTTAATCCACTATAATCAATCTCGATTACACATGCACGGGCAACAAACGGTGACTAACAACTTGCACAGCCGCACTATGACTAGCCCACAATGACTTACGTCAATGTCATCTCAAGTACCCAGATCATCACATGATCCCTTGAGGCATCTCTCTCAGTGAACCGTTCAGGGATCCAATCAGGATATAACGTTCACTGGAGGAATTAAAATGAGTTCCATCAAGGATCCCATAAGAGTCTGATCAACATATGATCCTCTTTGAGATATGACTATCATTGACCCAACGTTCCAAGATCTTCTAAGATCTCTAGCCAGGATTTCACGATGACCAACAGCCACCGTCTCCCCAAGTATTCTGATCAACCCGTGATCTACTTGAGGCTTCCATCAACAGTGACCCGTTCAGGGATCCAATTAGGATATAACGTCCACTGGAGGAATATCAATTCTTAAGTCAAATTGGCAGACTGGAGATGAGTGTGGTGCTTCCTTGTAAGCAGATTCTCCTAAGTTTAAGTACAAAGAACACACAAGTGTTCGAGCAGGATGTGAGCAACAGCTCCTTGCCTATCCTAAGAAACTACAGAGATGTATAATGATTTGACAGTGGTTGACATCTTGTAGATCTTCTTCTTTTTCGTCTTCTTGGGTGAGCAAGCTTTGAACAACAACTCCTTGCTTTAGATCTTCAATGTAGCGCTGACGAGAAGTTGGTTGATGACTTGACTGATTTGCAATGTTATCTTCTTCATCAACAACTTCTGTACCAATTCATTGTTGTTGTGTTGAATGATGATCTTTGAGCTTCAACAACAATGGTCATGTGTAAATTGATGACAGCTTTGGATATTCTAAGTGTTACAACAAGAACTCATAGTTGTTTCTATCTTCACACAATGACTTGATCAATTCATCTTTTGTGAAGTGAATTGATTCAAGGGCTTCGTCAATTGTTTTAGAAGCGAATACTCTTTCCTTTTAAATAGCCCAGTAGAAATATAGCCGTTTGAAATATTGTTGACTGTTGGAAAATAGAGGTTGTGTAATAACTAGATGTACTGACACATCTCCTTTTTGTTGTGGGAGAAGTGACGGGATATATCTTTCTTGGGCGCCGTGTACAGTTACTCACAACGGTAACATTTGACTTCCAAACTTTAGAGGCTTCTGATGGTAAATTGATGAAGCATGAGTAGAGTCTTCTTAACAGCATATCTGATACGTCAAGTCTTCAGTCATTTGAAGAAGTCCATTAGGAATCAGTCTTCAGAACTTCAGCACTTGTCTTTAAGAACATTATCCTTTACTTCTTCAAGTCTTCTGAAACTTCAGAACTCGTCCATTAGGAATCCGTCTTCAGAGTCTTCAGCACTTGACTTCTGGAACCGTAATCTTCAGAACACATAAGTCTTCAGAGTCTTTCTGCACTTGGTCTTCAGAACCTTCCGCCTTCAGAACTTCAAGTCATGAGAGTCTTCAGCACTTTGGTTCTTATCTTTAGAAGCTTCGCAATCTTCAGAATCTTGACCACTTTCAGAGAGCATCCACAAGAGCATTGCAACAACAATATCGGAATCCTTGGATCTGACTGATCACGATCAGATACAGAAGCATTCTTGCTTCTTGCGACTTGTGTCACACATAGTAACTTTGCATATTATCAATTACGCTTATCTGGCTGGTGCTTGTTGGATCTAATAACTTCTATGAATATGATCTGCACACAACACACGTTAGAACATAAAATGGTTCTTTCACAAATACGCATTGTTATCATCAAAACATAGATTGACTTGTAGAGACAACTCTTGCTCTCACACAATCAAAGTTAATAAATTGAAGACAGTAGCCAATTTCAAGAAAAAATGTTTCAGGATGAGTCGACTCCAAACACGAGAGAGTCGACCCATTGGCTTAGCGTATCGACTCATTCCTTCAATGTATCAATACATTGAAGGAAGTGGAAAATCCTTAAAAACACCATTTAGATTGAGTCGAATCCAACCAAGAATGAGTTGACCCATTCGAAGGATGTATCGACCCATTTCTCCTTTGTATCAACCCATTAGAGGCAGATCCAAATTCTTTGAAAATTCACTCAGTATGTATCGACCCATACTAAAGATGTATTAACCCATGCATGAATTTTTATGAAAAACTCATATTTTTGGCATGTGATGATATATGTAATCTAGTTTTACATGTCCTATGATGATGATGATGATGATGCACTTCTAGACAAATACTATAAGGTCCAACATACACAAATACTAAGCTACCTAGTTTTGACATCAATCA
The DNA here is from genome assembly GCA_022829125.1 of Lathyrus tuberosus. NCBI lineage: Eukaryota > Viridiplantae > Streptophyta > Magnoliopsida > Fabales > Fabaceae > Lathyrus > Lathyrus tuberosus. The sequence continues at coordinate 1,327,473 of JALAZF010000285.1, read as the reverse complement.
AAACCTATCTAAGAGAATATCGCACTCCATGTTGCCACTGCAACATATGTGCTCAACACGTGTCCAACCAAGAAGCTGGAGGAAATTGTTCCTCTAGAGAAGTGGAATGGAGATAAGTAAAGTGTGATCTATCTGAAGGTGTTTGGTTTTGTTTGTTGCAAACATTTTCCAGGTGCTAAGAGAAGGAAGTTAGATTAAAAAAGCAAAGTCATGTTGCTTATAGGATACCACAATACAGGTGCTTATAAACTCTATTGTCAGGTCACTAACAAATTTGAATTCAGCAGAGATGTCATTGTGAAAGAATCATAAATGTGGGATTGGAACAAATCTCAATCCAACTCTGGTGCGGTGTTAACACCCGAGCTAACTTCTGAAGATATTTTTGATTCTGAAGAAGATTCTGCTTCTGGAGGTGAGTCAGAGTCTGAAGGTGATTATGATGCTAAAGACAAGTCTGAAGGTGAAACTTATTCTGATCCAGAATCTAGTGGTAATCATGCCTCTGAAGGTGGACCACACTCTGAAGGTAGTCCAATAACTGACAGTATTCCAGCATCTGAAGAAGATTGTGAACAAGTTCAGAGACCACAAAGAATCAGACAAATATCAAAAAGGTGTACAGAGTTTGGCATGTTGCAAGATACTGAGATAGACTCTAAACGGAAAGTCATTCAGTGTGCCATGTTGATAGATTCTGAACTAGTGAGTAGTGAAGAAGCTCTAAAAAAGAAAGTGTGATTTAAGGCCATAAAAGTAGAACTTGGGGCTATAGAAAGAAACAAGACTTTGGAGTTGACTGAACTTCCAAAGAATAAGAAAGCCATCAACGTGAGATGGGTTTACAAAGTAAAACTAAAGAAAAATGGATCAATTGGAAAACATAAAGCAAGGTTAGTAGCTAGAGGATTTCTACGCAAATCCAGTTTAGATTACTTTGAAGTGTTTGCGCCTGTAACTAGATATGAAACAATCAGACTGGTGATTGATATAGCTGCTAATAGAAATTGGCCTCTGATGCATTTAGATGTGAAATATGCATTTTCGAATGGTCATTTACAAGAGGAATTTTATTTGTCACAATCTTTTGGATTTGTAAAAAAGAATCAGTAAGGGATGGTGTGCCAGTTGCATAAAGCCTTGTATGGATTGAAACAAACTCCTAGAGTCTGGAATCTAAAAATTGATTCATTTTTCAAGCTTCAAGGATTCAGAAAATATGAGATGGAGTATAATGTTTATGTTCAGCATACATCTGATAACAATATAATTGTGGTGTGTCTTTATGTTGATGACATATTGCTAACAGAAAGTTGTTTAGAAGAGATAGCTAAGTTCAAGAAGGTGCTTATGAATGAGTTTGAGATGAATGATCTAGGAAATATGACATATTTTCTAGGGATGGAGATTTTTTACTCTAAGAAGGGTATAATCTTGCATCAGCTGAAGTATGAACTTGAGCTTCTGAAGAGATTTGATCTGATAAACTACAAATCTTCAGTTACACCTTCTGAGACAAACCATAAGTTGGACCCTGATTCTAAAGGTGATTATGTAGACGTTAAAACTTTCAAACAGTTGGTTAGTTGTCTGAGATATTTGTGCAATATCAGACCTACCATTTGTTATGCACTTGGAATGGTGAGTAGGTTTATGAACAAAACAAAGTGGTCACATTACCAAGCTGTTGTCAGGATACTGAGGTATATTACGGGGACTCTGAGGTATGGATTTTTGTTTCCCTTTGATGTTGAATCTGATTCAGAGTTGATGTACTATTCAGACTCTGATTGGTGTGGAGACAGAGTTGATAGAAGAAGTACTTATGGACATATTTTCAAGTATCTGAGAGGTCCTATTTCTTGGTGCTCCAAGAAGCAACCAGTTGTTGAATTGTCAACCTGTGAAGTTGAGTACATTGCAAGTTCTTTAACTGCCTGTCAAGCTGTGTGGATTCTAAACTTGCTGCAAGATCTGAAGATCAAGGTGAGCAAGCTTGTGAAGTTATAGAAAAATGAGTATCCCGGTGGACGAAAAAAATATAGAAAAATGTCCAGGCAAAAATTAGGGATAAAGGCATTTGACTGCGAATGCTCGAGTCTGTCTTCATCATAGCTGGACCTCAGACGGTAACAGAGCAATCAAATCATCATCAAGTGGTGCAAGGCGTTGGAACCTAGACTTACAGTGGATAGTGGCCAATGTTGTAATCAATGCAAAACATGTTTTCACTTTGCCATTTACCTTTGTTTTCAATTTTTATTGCAAATTTCCTCATCAAGGATTTTTGCATCCTTATACACACCTTATGTACAAATGTTTTCACATTCCATATAATTCGTCATTTGATTTCACAATCATCTCTTTTCAGTATTTTGTTTGCAAAATTAACGATTATTTGTGATCACATAATACTATAAAGCGTTGAGAATAGTAAAAAGCTAAATCAACAGAGAAAGCATTATGCATTGCATGCCTTACCGAAAATCCCTAAGGGATGATCGGTAATTTCCATTTGCAAGCTTGATCCCCAGCAAGCACTATTATGGTTCTTTGGAAGGGTTGTTTACCTTTTCTTTCCCCAACAACGCCATAATTTCCACGGCAGAACCATGATTGGTCCCCAAGAAGAGACACGTATGTTCTCTTATCCCCAGCAAGGGTCGTGCATCATTCCCAACAGGTCGAAACCGTCATTCCCCAACGGCCTTGGAATTCTCCTAGGCCGAGTCAGTCAAAGTTGGAAGGTCGTCCAAGTAGCAATATTGGTAATAGTTTGGAAATCAGAGATTTCTTGGCTCGTTCCCCAAACAGAGCCAGCCATGATTTGAAGATCGTCCTGGTTCCTTCATCCCCAGCGGTAATAGTGGTAGTAGCTTGGAAATCCAAGACTCTCGGTTTCCTCCCTAACGGAGTCTTCGCCCTTCATGGTTTCCTTCCCTAGTTGAGGATGTCGAGTTCGTTTTGTTACACTCCTTGCCTGCTTACAACACAACATCATCACCTGCACCGCTGCATAACATGATATCAAGAATCATGTAGATCACACATACATCATATGCATCAAGCATACATCCCTGTTGACTGATTCATCTCCCCAGTAGACATTCATCCAAACTTCTCACTCAATCAAAACTCTCAAAACCTTTTCTCTTGTCGCAGTCGACCAAATTTTCGAGCTACTCTTTTATTTAATCCCCTTCTACCTCGAATCATCGAAAAGCTGGCGCAATTCGAACATTTAGGTTCAAAAGGATTAAATAGGGGCAGATGTCGTAACCCAAAATTTGACCTCCCCTTTTGCCTTTTGCATAAGCATGTGCATTCGCATCTCTGGCATACGCACTAGCACTTTCTCTCTATGGTTTTTGTTGCAGGAATATTCAGGGTTTCAAAAGCCCAATTAATCATAGCCTCACAAGGTCATCACATTATCAATGCAAGCTAAATATAAAGGTTTACATGCCTATTCATTAAAGCAAGAGGGCGAAAATCAGAACCAGGGCCATAACACTTGTTTTTGAGAATTTTGGGCAAGTTTTGCCCGTGGTAATCGATTACCATTTTGCAAGGCAAAATAGGGTAATCGATTACCATGTGTAAAAAGACAGTTTCTGCTGCATTTTCATGACATCAACTTTTCACTCACCATTCTCTTGTGGTCTACTTGGTTCTAGCATTGTGTGGAATCTTCTAGACAGTTCAAGATACTTCAAGGCATTTATTCCAATACATCACTTTGAATCAAGAATACCATGTGACTTCATTTCCAAGCATGAGAACCATTTGATTTGGACTTGCATTGGGATTGCTCCACTGAGTTAACCAACTAACTAACTGAGTCAACTTTCGACTCAGTGAGTTAAGTGTAACTAACTCTAAAGCTAGCTCCAAAGCACATTCCAAACCTAGCCTACTCCTAAGATAACCTCTATATAAATAAACCTCCACCATTTCACAAAGGACGTTCAACCATTTTCACACTTCTTCACTCTTCACTCTCTCATTTCTCTCAATTCTCTCTGCATTTTCTGCAACCTCTTCACATTCATCTTCATCTTCATCCCAAAACCACACTAGAGCTCAATTCCACCATAGAAGAGTAGAAAATTTCACATCGAAATTGCTTTCTCTTAAGCTTAAAACTCCATTATATTACATTTCTTCTTGAATCTCTGCAATCACAGTAACTTCTACTTCAAATTCAAGTGATCGGTTTAATCATTTCGGTGCACATTTGATTTTGGAGCTTTTATCGCATTTTGATCGGTTTCTCTACTGTTTAATTTGAAGCTTGGAATTCTCTGGTTTTCTTGGTTAATTCTCACTACATTGTACTCACAACAATCACCAAGGCAATTCTCTGCCTTGTAGGTTTGTAACTCTTGCTCAATCTACTGTTTCGATCACTTTCGCGTGTTTACGATGTAGTTTAGATTGCTTTTTGGTTGATGCATCATGTGATTATTTGATCTTTGATCTTCATATTTAATGCTTTCAATTGATGATTAATTGCTTCTACTTGATGTAAATGTCGTGCACAAATGCATGACATAATATGTGGTGGATTGGATAAGTGATTAGTTGCTGGAAGTGCTTTTTGAAAAGATGTTTTTTGCCAATGTCTCAGTGGCAATCGATTACCTATATGTGGGTAATCGATTACCCTGCCATTTTTTCCACAAATTCTGCAGTTTTCAAGCAGGTAATCGATTACCTGCATGTGGTAATCGATTACAGGTAATCGATTACCACTATGACAGAAGGCCATTTTGTGTATTTTCAAGTTTGTTTGACATTATTTCCTCATTTAACTTCCATGGCTTGATATGCTTGATATTTGTGGATGTTTTATGAGTTGTTTGGCTTATGTTCAAAGCATGTATGCAAGCTTTCAATGCACGATTTATCGTTTTTTGGAATCGTTTGCATTCTTGACATTATATGAGCATGTTGATTCTTGCACACCTTTTGCTCACATAATAACAAGAGTTGTTATGCATGCTAATTGACATTTGGTACTTCCTTGCAATTTCATTCTTGATCGTATTAAGTTTTTTCTTCATTGAGCAAATTTAATCTTGTACAATCAATACTTTGCACATTTGCTTTGACGATCTTCCGATCTGTTTGGAAGATTGTTGGCTTGATCATTTCCCTTGATTGATTGATTGAAACTTTGTTTCAATTAGTCAATCTTCTCTCCCTTCTCTCTCTAGGATTCTTTAGAGCCTTAGTTCTCTTAATCCCCTGCTGAGCCGAAGGTCTGCACAACGCACTGGAGCACTGTACAAATTGGCGTTGTTACTCTGCCGGTTTTAATCTCCGCACTATACTTTGGTGTTAGAGAAGGAATGAGGATGGAGTCTATCCTACCCTCATTCTGACTATTTTTGGTAAGGACATCTTGTCCTCAAACCGAGAATAGTTGTCTCTATCTCCAAATTGTAGTGTATCTCAATCCCCAATCGAGTCGATCCTTGATCACTCTCACTCTTGTACTTTCCAATCTTCTTTGATCAATCACATTTTCCTTGGTTAAAGATCATTGTCTCTTAGTTTAACACTCGTCTCTTGCCTCAACATCCTTTTCTTTTGGTCAATCTTTGCTGGTTGATTCCCCAGAAGAGTCTCAATCTTTTTCTTCAGTTAATCAGAGTCCTCCTGTTAAACACCGAAACCCTAGTGGAGTTCACAACCTTCTCTTGGTTCTTTCTCCCTTTTGATTGGTTAACCATGCTTGTCAATTAAAACACCAATTTGCACCTTTTCTCAGTTTAACACAGTTCATCTGTTAATATACTGAGTTCCTATTGAGTTAATCACCTTCTCTTGGTTAATCACTCATTCTTTTTTGTTAACCATTGCTTGTCAGTTAAAACACTAATTTGCACCTTTTCTCAGTTAACCACAGTTCATTTGTTAATATACTGAGTTCCTATTACGTTAATCACCTTCTCTTGGTTAATCACTCATTCTTTTTGGTTAATCACAGTATTTCTGTTAAAACTAATACCCCTGTGAGTTAGTAACCTTCTTTTGGTTCAAGTACTCGCACCTTTGGGTCACAACCTTTGCTTGGTTCCAAACCCGTCCTTTAGGTCACAACCTTTGCTTGGTTCCACACCTGTCCTTTGGGTCACAACCTTTGCTTGGTTCCACACCCATCCTTTGGGTCAAAACCTTTGCTTGGTTCCACACCCATTGTTTCGGTTAACCACTATTTATCAATTAACACACCGAAATTACCTCAGAGTCAAACACCTTTCCTTGGTTCAGTACTCTCTCTTTTGGTTCATCACAGTCTGTCTGTTGACACCAATCCCCTTTTACCCACAGATCCTTAATCTCTTTTTCTTTGGTTAACCACTGCCTATCAGTTAATATACTGAATCCTTAGCAAATATCACTTTGTCTCAATTCGATATCCCTTGACCCCTTATTTTCTTGGTTTTGACACCACTCTTTTTGCTCCATCCTCAACAGAGTTACTACTATTCCTTTGCCATTCTTTCTTGGTTTTAGCACCAATTCTTTTGCATCCCTAGCGGAGTTTTCTCTCCTTCTTTTGCTCTCGGTTTTAACACCATTTTCCTTTCTTTTCCCGTCTTTGTTCCCCAAACTACGTAGGCTCTGAATTCCTCATTGCACTATAAGAATACGTAGGCACGAGATTGTGAAATCTTGGCGAGCCACCTTCTTCCATTCTTCTTCTCTTTCCCTGGTTCCTTGAACTACGGAGCTCTGATTTCCTCATTGCACTATGAGGGTACGTAGGCACGAGCTCTAATTTCCTCTTTTGATCTTTTGTATATGAACAAGGTTGATGATCAATATATGATGAAGTTATTTGTTCTTAATATTGTATTTTGGTTTGGATCACTCTAGACATAGATTTTCCACACTTTGATCTAATGTCTTCATCTATTAGCATCCAAACTCTAGACATAGATTTGGGAGTTAATATTTTATTTGTATTGATCTTAAAGTTTATTGTTTAGGTTGTTAGGTTGATACATCGTCTAACGATTTAAACAATAATACTCACGGAGGCGCTTTAGACATAAACAAATTTGCGAGGATACGCGATTGTATTGATCGAAACTAAGTTCATATGCTTGATTAATCGGATACGTATAAAACGGATTAACGAACTCTAATCTTGACATATTTTTACCAATCGATTTAAACCGAATTTTTTACCGTTGATTACAATTTTTATGCGACCATTGCGATACTAAATCAAACTAACCACTTTATTTGTTATATGTTTAAAACGACTCCAATTTTAGAACGACGGTAATATCACACAATCCCTGCGGATACGATAACAAAAACCCACACTGATACTGTTTCAACAAAATGGCACCGTTGCCGGGGATTGTTGTTTGATATTGCAAGCATTGCAATAGTTGATACGTTTTAAACTTTGTTTATCTCTGTTACTTTTTCTTGAGCTTCTTAATTTGTTTGGTTAAGTTTTGCAGACCCTGTTTATGCGAGGAAAGTTACCTGCAGATCAACTTCTTTTTTATCCTGAGATTGAGAGAACTGCATGTAAGTTGAATAGAAAAACTAGACGGAGGAGGCAACTTGCCAAGGAAAGACGAGAGAGAGGAGAAAGTTTTATTTCTACACCATAATTTACGCCAAACATGGCAGCACCACCACCACCATCACCTGCTTCAATGCCATGCACTAACAGTCCGAGGCACACAACTCAATTTGCACGCAATGCCCACAATGAGAGGCATTCAGAGATGAAGACCGACATCCTTGCTCTTCTATACCAAAATCCTTTCACCGGTATGGATCATGAGGATCCCTTCACTCATCTTACTAAATTTCACGAAATTGCGGGTGCGACGGGAGCGCCTGAAGCTGAAGAGGAGTCATTGTTCAAGCGACTCTTTCCTCATTCCTTAATCGGGAAGGCTAAGGAATGGTATCTTGATCAATCGACTGTGATTATGACAGATTAGAATGTGTTGGAAGAAAAATTCCTAAAATTATTTTTTCCACATAATCGTTTTATGGAAGCAAAAACGGCGATTGCGGTTTTCTCGCAAGGAGGAAATGAATCCCTCAACGAAGCTTGGGAGAGATTCAAATTCATTCTAAGAAAATGTAAGGGTCACGGTTTTGATGAACTTACACAAATGCATATTTTTAGAAATGGTCTCCAACCGGTTCACAAGACCTTGTTGGATGCTACTTCAGGCGATTCTTTAATGACCAAAAGCACCGAATAAGCTATTTCTATCATTGATAAGATGGAAATCAACGATCATCAAGGGAATCATAATCGTGGTACTACGTAAAAGAAACCAGGAATTCTTGAATTGGGAACTAGTGATGCGATTCTTGCTCATAACAAATTATTATCCCAACAAGTGGAGTTGTTAACTCAACAAATGTCAAAGCTTCCACAACAACTTAAAGAGATGCAAGACTTGCCAAGCAAGAGTGTTCAGGTAGCTGTTTGTGAATTATGCAGAGGAGATCACTCTACTGGGTATTGTCCTCCGGTAGTGGAAGAAGTGAATTATACTGGAAATCCAAATCAAGGTTATCAAGGAAGACCACCATACCAAAACACTCAACAACCTTACCAGAACAATCAAGGCTACCAACCATGAGGGAATAATTCGGGCTATCAACAAGGTTACCGTCAAAATCCTTATCAACCAACACAAGATCAAGGTGGAAGTTCAAAGATGGAAAAGACTTTCACACAACTCATGCAATTGTCAATGACCACCCAAAAGAGTACGGAAGCTTCAGTCAAGAATCTTGAACCTCAAATTGGGCAACTTGCGAAGCCATTTTAACACTCAAACAAATCCAAAGGAGCATTACAAAGCCATTTTTACAAGAAGTGGAAGAATAATAGGTCGAGAAGTTGAAAATTAGGTGGTAGTTGAAAAGGAGTATGAGATTGTAGTGGATGAAGTTGAAAAAAATGATAAGGAGGTTGAAGTTGAAAAAAATTATGTAGAGGTGAAGAAGAAAAAAGAGACAAAACGAAAGGAGTATGAGAGAGAAGTTTTACAAAGAAGGTTAACATATCCTCTTACACCTAAGAAAAAAGAAAATGATAGGAATTATGCGAGATTCTTGGACTTATTTAGTCAGTTGCAAGTAACCGTTCCTTTCTTTGAGGCTCTCGAGCAAATGCCTAAGTATGCCAAATTTATGAAGGACATACTTATGAAAAAAAGAGGTACACGGATAAGGAGAACATTGATCTCAATGCCGATTATAGTGTCGTTGTTCAAAGTATACTTCCGTGGAAAGAAATATATCCGGGAAGAGTAGCTTTACCTATCACTATAGGTAATGAGTTTAAATGTAAAGCTTTGATCGACATGGGTGCTAGCATCAATTTAATTCCTTTGTTCGTGGTTAAAAGACTTGAGAACATGGACGTAAAATCAACCACCATGACATTACAACTTGCGGACAATTCAAGGACTCGTCCTCATGGTGTTGTGGAGGATGTGTTGTTAAAAGTGGACAAATTTTTGTTTCCGGTTGATTTTGTGGTCATTGATATGGACGAAGATGAGGATACTCCAATCATTCTTAGAAGACCCTTCATGAAAACTGCCAAAATGTTGGTAGATATTGATAAAGGCATCATGAAGGTGAGGATTAAGTCTAGTGGAAAAGAGGAAGAAGCATGTTTCACACTCTTCAACAGAGTGATGTATTCAAGTCAAGTGGAAGACGACAATTATAAGGAAAAATAATGTGCAAGAGAGGCATTGCGGAAAAAGAAGGATCAAGACGCGAAAGTGGCAATGATGAAATCATGTTGGGACTTTTCTTTCTTAAAGAAAAGGGGATCAAAAACTGGACATGATAATGGTTGAAGTCTTTGTTTGTGGAGTGTTGTTTTTCTCGGAAGCTAATTCGTGAGCTTTTGGTTTCGAGGTTTCAATCCTCTGGACCGTCGAGCTCAAACGATGTTAAACAAAGCGCTAGTTGGGAGGGACCCCAACATTGTAAGTATTTCTGCAATTTTTACTATTTTTGTGTTTTTAAGTTGTTAGAATGAGTGTGAAGGATGTGTTGCAGACAAAAAAACTTTTAAAGTTCTGTCAGCTTCGTGGAGCGAGTATTCGCTGGCCAGTTCGCACTGCGAATGTAGCGAGACAGACATAATTTGTTAGCTGCCACATCACTTAAAAAGGAGTAAAAAGGTTGGTGGGCCAGATGTTAAGCCCCAAGACCCACACTTTTCAGACTTGAGGGAACCCTACCTCCCTTGCCACTCTCATTCTCACAAACACTCTCACTTTGCAAACACTCTCACTCTCACAACTTTCACGAGCTCTTTGAAGAAATTCTGTAATCTCTTACTAATTTCCACACTAATCTTACCAAGCATCATATATTTGACTCTCTTTCTCTCTTTTGATTCTTTATAGAAAGATTTGGTTAAGGTTAGTGTTGAACTTAGAGAAAAATTTGATTCTAGGTTGAAATGTACCAATGCATGTCTGTTCTTAATGATTCTTTGTTTTTGCATATGGGTATTTATCAAACATTAAGAATAGAATATGTTTGTGAAAGATTTGTTGTTAATGGATAGGTAGGCAGAACCTGCTGAATCTAAAATTCGCAGGGTTCGCCAGCTAGTTCGCCTAGCGAAGCTGGGGCGAATATTCGCCAGGACTTCGCCTAGCGAATCTGGGGCGAATGTTCGCCAGGGCTTCTCCTTGCAAAATTTTGGACGAACATAGAAAATTTTTCAAAAAAATTTGTGATGCTTAGTTCTGATTCTGATGATAATTGTTGTGTTTCCTTACTAATTAAAACTGTGTTTTGGCTGGTTCATTTTTGCTGATGGTTTTGCAGATGGCGCCAAAGATCGTTCCTTCCAAGAAACTAAAAGTCGTAGGCACTTCGCGATCAGTCCCAATTCAGTATGATTCAAACTAATTTATAAGAGCAAAGCAAGCAGCTCGATACCTCACAATTGAGAGAAGAAGCATCCTGCCAGAAAAACGCTTCAACCTAAATCCACAAGGAACCTACCGAGCGGTAGCGATACTCCTAGAAAGCAAGAAGTGGGGGAAATTGATCACCCCTGGAGACAGTTACAATGTGGAGATGGTTCGAGAGTTTTACGCGAACGTACTCCCCAACGATGATGAGGCATTTACATTGACTACTTTGGTGTGCGGCTGAGAGGTAAAGTTCGACCACGACACAATCAACAAGGTTCTAGGTAATCCTTTGAATTTAGGTGAGAATGAGATTGATTTGTATCATCATACTTTGAGGTTGCATCGTGACACCGATGTTATGACTCGTGATTTGTTGATGGAAGGAAAGACTCTTGTGTTGAACCTATACGGGGTTCCTAAGAGGTATCACTAGGAGGACATGCTTCCTTTGGCCCAACTTATTCTGTTATTGGTTTTGACCAACACTAAGCCAAAGTCGCACACCTCCACTGTGCCTATACCCGTTGCTCACCTTGTCCATGGCATTCTTACAAATGTTCAGATTGATGTAGCCCGAATTATTGCGGACTAGATGCGCTCAGTAGTTGAAAGCGGACTTGGTTTTGGATCTAGGAAGATCTGTCCTTTAGTTTTTCCTTGCTTGATTATGGCTCTCTGTGTGCATGCGAGGGTGAACTTACCCTCCCATCGTCAGGTGACGATTCCGGCTGTCATTGATGACTGTTATATGGACAAGTTCTGTAAGCCCAAAGGTTGGAAGAGTGGACATACTTTTAGCGCCGGTACTGATGTCGGCGGTGCATCTGGTTCAGGTTCTCATGGTTTTGACCCCTTTTAGAGGGATGTATGCAACTATAACTGGGATTGGATGACGGCGACTCAACGCGCCATGATTGACTTACATGACTCTATGCAGGTACTTCAGCTACAGGATAGGGAGCCCACAGTGGAGCACACGATGATGTTAGGGATCAGTTCCTAACACATGCTGCATGGCCTGAGGCCAGGCCACAGTTTGGTGAGGTGGCAGGTGCAGGTCATGAGGAAGATGTTGAGGAGGTCGGTGATGATGATGTTGTTGGTGATGAGTCTGGATCTGTTGAGGAGTTTGGTGAGGAGGTTGAGATAGAGGAGTCTGAGTCCGAGGAGGACTAGTTCTGTTTTGATGTCATTTTGTGCAACTTCCTTTGGTCTACAAAGTGAAGTTTGTTTTTTATTATTATTATTATTATTATTATTGCATTAGCTTTTTGTTGTACTTTATCCACTTTGTGGAGCATTTTGGATAATTATTGTACTATGTACCATTTTGGGGTACAAATACTTTTGTTGGTGTTTCTACACCATGGCACATTATTATTAGTATTATTATTTAGTTGAATTGTTCAGCTTGTGTTTTTACTTTCGGTTTTTTATATTGTTGTTAAGAGTTGAATTCTTCAGTTAAAGAATGTTCAACTCTTAAATTGCATTGTTGGTATGCTTATTTTTGTATTGTTGGTATGCTTGTGGAAATTTTAATGTTTCCATTTTTGGTGTTGAATTGAAAGAATTTCTAGGTTGGTGATGATTGTTCATCAAGGAAGATTCTTTCAAGTTTGGATGGCAATGATAGTAGTTAAGCATGTAAATGTTGGCAAGGTACATGATTACCTATTTCTAGGAATTAGAATGTGTTAGAACTTCTTTTCTTTTTGCAAATGTAATTTTGTTTCTTGTTACAACTTTGTTGATTGCTTATATCACTTAGGTCCAAAAGCCATAATGGTGAGAAACCTCCATTGTCTACTAAATGCATAGGATTGCTGATGAATTTTTGTTTTGTACTTTTAATTCATGCTTTATCTTATGATTTGTTTGATTTTGTGGAAGCATTAGAAATGATCACGGTATTTGTTGATAATGAGCACAACCATTTCCAAACAGTCACTACGCCAAAATTGCTTTTTGGTAGCACTACATAGACAACGCTTTTTATCAAAAGCACTGCTATATGTGTTAGAAAAACACGCTGAAAAAAAGCGCTTCCTAAAGGCCTACTTTAGAAAGCGCTTCCTAAAAGCGCTGCTAAAAGCCATACAAATGTGACATCTTAGAAAGCGCTTTTAGGAAAGCGCTGCTAAAGGAACACTTTAGAAAGCGCTTTTAAAAAGCGCTGCTAAAGGCCTTACGTAGGTCCACATTAGAAAGCACTTTCTGAAAGCGCTGTTATAGGCAATTAATAAGAAAGCGCTTTTAGAGAAAAAGCGCTACTAAAGATAATACATAAGAAAGCACTTTCCAAAAGCGCTGTCTTATGTTATTATTTCATAAATATTAAAAAACTTTTCATTATTTCAGAACGCCCTAATCATTTGTTTTCTTTCTCCCTCTCTCTCGCGACTTCTCCCTCTGCCGTGTCTCCCTCTCTCTCGCGACTTCTCCCTCTGCATTGTTCCTCTGTTCGTCTTCTCCGACCGGCGTTCCTCTGTCCGTCTTCTCTGACCGGCACTGTTCCTCTATTCGTATCTCCATCTTTCTGACCGGCATTCCTCCGTGAGTGTCACTGTTTCTTTTGTTTGTTCTTGAGTTTCAGTGATTATTTAATCTTCTTGAGCTTGCTATATAGTTTCTTTTGTTTGTTCTTGAGGGTTTGTTCTTTAGCATCTTGTTTTGTTTTTGTTTTGTTTTTAGTTTGAATGTATTAGTTTGAATGAGTGTTGTTATATTATAGGAAATTATATCCATTACAAAAATGAGGGTTGTTAGAAAAATGAGTGTTATAGAAAAATGAGTGTTGTTAGAGTATCAAAGTGTTGATGTGGTTGTTGTTGATTTGGTGAATTAGTGTTGATGTGGTTGTTGTTTGAATTTGATTTTGAAATTGTTGTTGTAGTAAAGTTGAAGATGATAAATAGTGATATTTGTGGTGGATTTATGTTGGGAATTGGTGTTAATTTTGTAAGTTAATGTTGAATGTTAGTGATGATTTGTTGAAATTAATTGATGATAATGACATTGTTGATGGATACTTTTTAGTGATTACTTTATTTTAATCTAATTGTTGATTGAAAATGATAATGAAATTAATTGTTATATTTGGTATGTTAGTGATGAAAATGAAAATGAAATTGTTGAAATTAATTGATTCTTGAGACTTTGACTTGTTTCTCCGATATATCTTGTTTGTCCTATTATATACTAAATTTGTCCTGTTATATTTGGCATACACCATCATCACTAACTTAGTGAATTTACTATAGGGGTTACTTGTGAAGAGTGAAAGTCTGATTGTTTCCAAGAATCTTACACTGTGTGGGTCCAGAAGCTGTTGACTTCCCTACAGGTAAATAGCTTTTATTTTGTTCTTGTTTAGCTTAATTAGTAAAACCATGGATAAGAAATGGATGTCTTCAAGTCGATTGTCGAAAGAGTACGAGAATGGGGTATCAGAATTCGTTAAGTTTGCTGTTGCGCATGCCAAAGACCCCAGTCGAATGACATGTCCTTGCTTGGATTGCTGTTATGGGAGTCGGGTTGACGCAGTTCAGTTGGCATTGCATTTAATGAGGCATGGAATTGATCGAAGTTATACATGTTGGAATTTGCATGGTGAGAAAAGTAACGGGGATGTTGAATCGGGGGATAATACGACCTATGCTTCATTTTGTCGAAAAAAAAGAAGGAAAAAAGTTAATTGGAAATAAAGTTGTGACAGTATCAAGGGTCGAACGGGATCAAGTGCATTTGTATGTTATGCATAATGAGAACGAGGTTGAGCCGTATGTTGAAATGCACAAGGATGTTCTCCGAGGTTTAAATCCGAATAGAAATGAAAATTGGATAGTACGAGAGCACAATCGAAGTTTTATACCTTGGTTTAAGGATCATATTTATTCAAAGTATTATTCAGATCCCGCTTCAATAACAGAAAGGTTGCGATGTTTAGCATATGGTCCAAGTTTGGTTGTGTTTTCTTATAGCGCATACGCAATTAATGGATGCACATTTTATACCAAAGAACAAGATGATAAAAGTACTATGCAAAATAGTGGTGTCACCGTGGTAGCTGAAGCAATGCACATTTCAAGTGTGAAGGACTTAAACCCTAAATTTGTAAATCTATCATATTTTGGGGTTATCGATCGCATTTGGGTGTTTGATTATAAGAAGTTTTAGATTCCTATATTTGGTTGCAAATGGGTTGAAAATAATAATGACTTACGAATGGATAAGTCAGGATTTTTGCAAGTGGATCTTAATAGGGTCGGGTACAAAGATGAGCCTTTTATTCTAGCCTCTCAAGCTAAACAAGTGTTCTATGTCACTGATCTGACAAGTACGAAATGGTCTATAGTGCTTTTATCTAACAAAGTAATTGATGAAAACATTGGAGATCAAGGTGATATTGATGTTGAGATTGAATCGTTTACTAGAAATGATCAAGATGATAATATTATAGCAAATGAGTCATATATTAGAAATGATCATAATGAGGGTATTTGGATCAATCCAACCGTCCGTGTTGTTAAGAGACGAGTAGAACATATTCCAACCAAGAAAAGAAAGAGACGTTAGTGCAAAAGGTACTATTTCGTGTCTATTATTTAATAAGTTGAACAATTTATTTACACATTTCAATGAAAATAGTCTAATGTTTATTATGTTTTTATTTAAGGTTCTTGTATGACAAATTGATGCGCGGGAATCAATTGTCAAACAGATTCTATTTCGTTTTTACAGTGATCACTGGTTTGTTGGTTGCTATTAATCCGATCACAAAGAGAAGCTCGAGTATCACGGTCTAAAGCAAACAACATTACATGGATCAGAGTGGAGGTATATTAATTTTCACAATTTTTCTTATAATAGTGATGAACTTGATAAAACAAGACAACTATATATTCTTATTTGTTTTTATTTTGTTAGAGCAATACAAGTATAGATTGCGGTTATTACGTTTTGAGGTTTATGAGAGAAATCCTTCATTTGGATCAAATAGAGATTCCAATCATGGTATGGATTTATAACTTAGGATTTATTTTAATATTTATCGAATATTTCATATAATGTATTACTTTTAACTAAATCATGCATATTATGTTTTATTATGTAGTACTTTGATGAATACAAGTGTACTCATTACTCGAAAGATAAATTGGAAGAAATCAAGGAGGAATTGTGTTAATACTTTATTGAGAAAAGAATCACATAAGTTATGAAAGTTGTTGTGTTGATTTATATCAAATGGTTTATGTGTTGAATTATAATGGTGTATATATTTTGGATTATAATGGTATATAATGCCTATGTTTGAATAAAAGCTTGTTTGTTGAAATAAAGACTTAATGGTTGAAATATAAGGCCTATGTGTTGAAATAAAGGCTTGTTGAATGTCATATAATGCCTATGTGTTTGAAATAAAGGCTTGAATTATATAGGTTTATGGTATTATTTCCAAAAATATGCTTTCTAAAAAAGAAAGAATAGGCAGCGCATTTAAATAAAAAACGCTTTCTAAATTCTGATTTTTAAAAAAGTGCTTTTAAAAAGCACAATTTACGTGAAGAAAAGACAACGCTTTTCAGAAAAAGCGCTGCCTATAGTTCACAATAGAAAGCGCTTTCCATTTAAAGCGCTGCCTTAAAGTGAAATAAAAAATACATTAGACAGCGCTTTAAAAAGCGCTGTCTAAAGGGGGGCAATAGAAAGCGATTTTTCCTGAAAAAGCGCTGCCTAAAGATGCCAATAGAAAGCATAAAAGGCCAGAAAAAACGCTGCTAAAGGCCCACTTTAGACAGCGCTTTTCCAGAAAAAGCGCTGCTAAAGGCCTACTTTAGAAAGCGCTTTTCCAGAAAAAGCGCTGCCAAAGGCCTACATAAGGCATCACTTTTGCATAAAACAAAAGCGCTGTCTTTACCTATAGCAGCGCCACCTTAGGCAGCGCTTTTAAGCGCTGTTAAAAGGAAAAAAAACGTTGTTTTTTCCCTTCCGTGGCATAGTGAGTAGTTTACCTGTGAGTAGTGAGTATTTGTTAACCCTTTGAGCCTAAACAGTTTAGATCTCGTTTTAGTGATGAACTTTGTGTATGCACATAATTTGAACATGTAGTTCATCATTGAATTTTGAGAGTTTCTAAAAAAAATTCTTCTTGAACCTTTGAACATTGTTTTCATTGATTTCCTTGCCTTAAAAAGCAAGGAGCATTCACTTAAGGTTTAGTTGAAAATAAGTTGGGGAGAATGAAAAAGAAGAATGGTAAGTTGCTAAAACTTTTGAAAATATTTCAAGCAAGCATGAAAAGAAAAAGAAAATATGAATATGAATGTGAAAAATAAAGAAAAGAATGCTTGCTTGAATGAGAAAAATAGAGACCAAAATAATTGTGCATAAGGAAGTTTGAGAAGGTTAGTGATAGAGGAATGAAAATGGTGAATGAAGTTGAGATGTGTGAATACCTTGTATAGTGAATGTTCTTTTGCATCAGAAATTTTGATTCAATGGCCTTTAGAAATGTCCCTTTATTGTGAACCCGGCCAAGCTACAACCTTAAAAGCCCTTAGTGATCTTTTTGCTTCCATGATTTATTTATTGATCGTTTAGATATTGTATTAATTGGTTTGTATTTGCATCATTTGTCAGATGAGCGGAATTTCCCCGCGTTTGTAAGCGTGTTTTTCCTTCAATTATTTTTCGAAGAGGAGTGTTAGAGTGATATGAGCATGATAGTTTAGTTGTTACTTGAAACATTATCTGATATTTGTTTAAGAACCAAATTCTTTTACATTGTTCGATTCTAGGAATTTGTAATCATTGCTTGTTTACATTTGTTGTTTATTTGAGCCTTAAATCTTTTCTTGGTTGAGTTAAATGCTTGAGCAAATCCTCTTGTTTTCAATGAGAGGCATACTTTGCTAGTTAGTTGGGGAAAGTTTGTTAGATGTCAAGCATGCCTTATATTTCTCATTTATACTTGGCATTTTTCAACTCTTTTATGTTGAATTGTTGGAATTTATACTTTAAAGTTGTCATTCTTCAAATATTGTGAAAATACCTTTGGTACTTGTAATTTGTGTGTTATTGTGCAGAAAAAGGCATTAAGTCATCAAAGAGTAAGACACAATAAAAGTGATTCAAGTTGCCAAAGGAAGTGAAGAAACTTCAGTAAGTTCGCTAGGCGAACTTGATAACGAATGTTTGATGGGTGAACATCTGGCGAAGTGCCAGTGAATGCTTCCAGATTTGAGGCAGTAAGAAAAGACAGCTAAGTTCGCTGTGCGAACATGCCAGCGAATGTTCGTTGTGGCAACGCTCCAGAGAAGACCTGGCAAAGCAACTTAGAGAGGAGGCAGTAGCTAAAGGGACCTAAGTTCGCTGTGCGAACTTGTAGGCGAATAGTTTGCTAGACGAATAATCATTCGCACTGCGAACTTCTGAAATATCTCACAGGCGGTTTAACTGTACAGAGGCACATCAGGTGCCTATTTGCTGTTCGCTAGGCGAATGAAAAGTTTACAGTGCGAACATGATAGAGTTTAAGTGATGTATTTAAAGCACTTTTGGTCATTTTTGGGGAGCATAACATATTTTAACACACCATAACCTAGTTTTCTGAGTTTTCATCATCCAAGAGTGAGATTTCACATAGAGAAGCTGGATTTGCATTCGATCTCGAATATTCGACGTGGATGCGTTTTCATCTCCTCCCGATACTTGTGAAGCAAGCTACCATGGTGATGGGTAGCTAAACACTTTTGTGTCTAGATTAGAGGTAGTTTATCTTGCTTATATGTATTTCTTTTGATCTTTTGTATATGAACAAGGTTGATGATCAATATATGATGAAGTTATTTGTTCTTAATATTGTATTTTTGGTTTGGACCAATCTAGACATAGATTTTTCAAACTTTGATCTAATGTCTTCATCTATTAGCAACCAAACTCTAGACATAGATTTAAGAGTTAATATTTGCTTTGTATTGATCTTAATGTTTATTGTTTAGGTTGTTAGGTTGAGACATCGTCTAACGATTTAAACAATAATACTCACGAAGTCGCTTTAGACATAAACGAATTCACGAGGATACGCGATTGTATTGATCGAAACTAAGTTCATATGCTTGATTAATCGGATACGTATAAAACGGATTAACAAACTCTAATCTTGACATATTTTTGCAATTGGATTTTAATCGAACTTTTTACCGTTGATTACAATTTTTATGCGACCATTGCGATACTAAATCAAACCAACCACTTTATTTGCTCTATGTTTAAAACGATTCCAATTGTAGAATGGCAGTAATATCACACAATCCCTGCGGATACGATAACAAAAACCCACACTGATACTGTTTCAACAAGTGTGTGATTCACTCAGGTATAATCTCGCTAGCTTCAGCTGGCGACTCTACTGGAGAGTCCTTGCTCTTGCAAGTTGGAGCTTCGTCTAGTTTTGTTTGTTTCCTAGCTAGCTGGGACTCCCCAACTTCACATGGGAAAAGCAAACACATTGACACAAAGTTTAATTTTCTGAGAAACCAGGTTCATAATGGAATATTTGAAGTTGTTCACTATAACACTTAGAAGAAGCAAAACTGAACACTTTATTTATTTGAGGGATACAATTGATGCTGTTGATTTTGGTTTTGAATATGGATTAAAGGATGATGTTGAAGTGTGTAATCAAAATTCACATTTAAGATAGATTTAATTTGATTAACATTTAACTTTCATTTAGTTAGGTTTGAGTATATAAGCAATCCTCTATGATAGAATTGTAGAGTTAGAATTTATTTGTAATAGAATTTTAATTTAGTGAAAAGTTAGTTACAACTTTTCTCTCTTCCTTCTTCATCCTCTTCATCTTCTTCCATCTTATGCACAACATGATTATTGTTTTATTGAAGAACTAGATACTACCAACATCGTATTTTCGGTGTTTGTGCTTCATAGTTTTTTTTTTGTATATGGAGTGAATCGCCAGTTTAGTCCTTGAAGTTGTAGGGTTAATCAATTTGGTCTATGGAATTAGATTTTCAATACTATGGAGGGGTTATTGATATGATTGTATTTTATATTCAATATTTGTGAACATGAAAATAGTTCCTTACAGAATCATCTATGGAAGGAGACACAGACACTACTAGTGTTGTTGGTGGTGAGAATGAAATCAATTTTGACGACAGCGCTGAAGAAATGGAATTGCAAAAAAGACGAATGAGTAATTTTGGGATGGGCATGGAAATCAGAATTTCAGATCTTGCTAAGTCAGAAGAGTTAGAGAAGAGACAGCAGATATGTGGTTTAGTATTGTTATATCGCGCATTCATCACATTTGATGCGATTGATGTCTAAGGATACCAGTAGCGCAATCAGCGATGATAACCACTTTGAATTGTCTCTCTCTTCTCTATTCTCAGATTTCTATCTTTGTGGTTTTCTTGCTGATAAAGAAACCGATCATACGCTGTTATTCTGACATCGATTTCACAGTTATTGATATGATTATAATTTATATTCATTTGTTATTGTAATTAGAAAGTAGATCTTTCTCTGATGAATATAGGACATTTGTTATTGTACTTAAAAAGATTGTCACTGATATATACATTTGTCTGCATCTCTACATGTATTTCATCAACATATACTCCAACCAAGTACATGCAAAAAACAAAATACTAGACAAAAACATCATGACTTTATAATTTTAATTAATTAGCTTATTATTACTAAGTATACATAGAAAATGAAGTTTTCAGATTAAACCTTGCTTAGCTCGATTTCCGACTTGGTAACCGGAGTTTCATCATGCAATACTCACCACCAGAGTTGTTAGTTTTTCACTTCTTACAACTTCAGTTATCAAATCTTTGAAGATCAATCTTTCAATATCCAACACAAGATTTGGTATCTCATTGTAGCATTCTGTAGCTGTGCAATGCTGCACCGAGTCTTCCGAGACGATACTCGTCAAATACTCGTCCTCGTTAGCCAAGCCGACGTTGCGATTATAATGCTGTAATTTATCAATTTCTGTGCAAAGCATGTCCAGAAGCTGTTGTCCTTCTGGATTTCTTCCTTCTGGATGATATGGCTTGTAAGAACTCTCGATTATTAGCTTCTGAGATAGAATTTCGTTAACCACGTCGAATACGAGCTTTCTTTGCATCTTCTCTTGAGTGTTGTTTGTCTGAGCAATGTTGAAATTCGTCGTGTTTGTTTTGATTTTCTCTAGTGCAAGAAACAATGTTGGGTTAATCGGGTAACCCGACAAATGCAATTCCTTGCTAGAGCAGTGACTGGTGAGCCCTCCCGATGCTAGTAGTATTTCTGATATATATTTGTGGTCGGGATCTTTGAGGTTGCTGAAATTTGTGAATCTTTCATCGTCGCTGTGGTCAAATTGTTCAAGAACTTGAACCAAATTATGAGTTATCAAGTCAATATCATTGGTTCCATCGCAGAAGTCGTTTTTTGTGTTCGTGGTTGACGAAAGAGCAACATCTTCTGAATCCTCCTCGCTAATACCACAAGTGTTCAGAACTTCCTCTGTCGAAAAAAGTTTGCAGGGATTATTCATATGCGAATGGCACAAAAAATGTAATCTGTGAAGGGATTCATTTGACCGATAATTTTATACTATTTGATATTCAACTATGTTACTTGTAAATGAAGTTATCAACATACCTAAATCTTTTGAGATGTCTGATTTCCTTTTTACCGGAGAAGGTGGATCTTCTCGATAGAACGTAGCATCAAGAACAGAAACGGGACTAGGTTGTTCTGCAGTAGCTTTTGATTCAGCCGTAAAGTTTTCGTTGCTCGAGTCTTTTATATCACCGCTAGAAACAGCTTCAACTTGCTTAAAATCCCTCCTTTGATAGCCGATCTCGCTGAAACTTTCACTTTTTTCCTTCGAAGTAGAGAATTTTTGTCTAGATGTTTTCCTCGGGGAAGACAATTCCGTCGATTGCTTATTTTGTTGTCTCCTGTTACTGCTGATATCTGATGATGGGCTGGTTGGCGGGGAACGTCTCTCCAAACCAAACTTTTTTTGTAGTCTCGGACTCCTGGTCTCTGTCGTCATGCTGGAGCTGGTGTTGTTTTCTGCAACGATGACTCGAGGAACTTTCGAGGATTGGATCAATTTTGAAGTTATCTTGTTGCTTTTATCGCGAGGATCTTTGACATTTGTAACATCACCGCGGTAAACCTTGCTACTTGATGGTTTACCGGGAATTGAACTTTCTGTTGACGAAGAGTTATTCGTTTTTCTTGCAACCTTTGCTGGTTTCATGATGACAATTGGTGATTTACTACCCTGAGTTGAATTCGGCCTCTCAACAACGATCGATGTCGGGTTCTTCTTCTGTGCTCTTGGGCTTTGTACACTCAAGCTTTCGCTGACACTACTATTACTCCTATTGTCGTATGGAGAATTCGAAGCCTGATCACTTGTAGTATCTATTGATTCTTTGTATCTGTGCATTGCTTCAAGAATCTGTTTAAGGGCTCTAAGATCCTTTCCGGACTTTTTGAACTCAAGATCCGCCATCCTTTTCTCAATTTCACCGTAAACCGAGAGGGATCGGTTTGATGCTTTTGTCGAAGATTCACTACTCTTGGAAAATTGTGAATACGGTGTTACATTCGTGATCAAGCCGTCCTTCCTAGACCCTACAAACGTCTCGTTTTTGTCAGTGTTGCAGCTGTCACAAGTCTCACTCCAGTCAGGGAATGCTTCTATTCCCATCAACTTTGCCACAACGCTCGATGATCTTTTCGCACTTTCTGGTTCTTCTATCTGCTTCCCGATTGCGTTGGAGCCTCCACATGCTTTCTGTGAACCCTTCAAAAGGTTTCGAGTTTTCGTTCCTTCGTTGAAACTTCTGATTGATCTTTCCTTGCTGTCCAAGGAAAGCCTAGGAAGTTCCTTAAACTTCGTCGCAGATTTTAATGAACTTTGTAAATCTCTCCCATCATAGGAGAGTCTCGGTGAATCCCAAGCAGTCATAGGCCGCGGAGAGTCTACATTTTTCAGTACTCGACTCTTCTTTTCCTGTTTAGCCATAGTTTTCACCGATAACCTTTGCGAATCTACACGCATCGAGTCTTTCACAATATCATGTAAATCAAGTGACTTATCGATTTGCTTCACCACTGCTTCTGAGCTCGAGTCTTCGTGGATTTTCATTTGAGTTATAATCGGTGGTGGTTCTATCTGTATTGCTCGATTAAACTCAAGC
Source organism: Lathyrus tuberosus (assembly GCA_022829125.1). NCBI lineage: Eukaryota > Viridiplantae > Streptophyta > Magnoliopsida > Fabales > Fabaceae > Lathyrus > Lathyrus tuberosus. The sequence goes on along the minus strand of JALAZF010000285.1, from coordinate 1,304,270 downwards.
GATGACATACTAGACGAACAAGACGACGAAAACATTGATGTCCCAGACGACGATTCCGCGGAGCATTGTTGATTCTCTCTTGCAACCTTCACATTCTTTGCCTTTTGTGTCGCATTATTCACCTCTTTGATGTTTTTACTTGTTTCCCCTGCAAATCGAAATAGATTTTAGTCAAAAACAATTTTACAAAAGCAATAAGTTAAAAATCACTTTTAATCCGAATCAATTTTACAAAATCAATATATTTATAATATTTATAATCAATTTTTATCACTGCAAAATCAAACATGGTTGCGGTGATGTGCGCATCCCTTATGATACATGTACCTAACAGTACTAAAACTATTTAATAAATAATTTCTATGTATGGAAGTTGCGTATGGAATCTTAGAAATCTTTATAGAAAATCTCAAACCTAAAATGCTTCACATAATTATATAATTCTTGTCTTTTTTCACAAAACTACTATGTGTTACTGAAATGTACAGATTCTGAAATTCTCCCAGAAAAATCAGCATATTCTAGCTTCCAAGTTCCAAAAAGTCCTTTGTTTGGTTTTAATAGTAAATAAAAAAATAAAATTTTTAAAATAAAAAATAAATGAAAAACAAAAGAAAAGAAAAACTTTTTTATTTTTTATTTCCAATACTGTTGAAAGAAAGTGATTTAGACCTTCATGTCTATTGTCTATGTCAATTTGATTTTCTCCATTCATCATGTTTGATAGTTATGAGAAAAATCAGTTTTTTGGCACTATCAAAACCTTGTCTGCCTAATAGTTTGCAAAACATTATTCAATTAAACAAGACATTTTTTTTCTTTTAACTTGTACTCAAAATCATATCTAAGTTAATCAATTATATTAAAAAGATAATTTTTTTAGAAATTTGCAATTTCTTAATTTGTAACTAAATTATGATAAGAGAGAATTCATAAGACAAAAACATAACAAACACAATAAAAAAAATTCATTATTCTTCAAAATTCATAACATAATAACATTAACAAAACAAAAGAAACAAAGATATTGTAGATAACCTTGATTTGGTATATTGTTGTGACTGTTGGTTTGGCCTGTGAGGAATCTGTGACGGTCAAACAACTGAAAAAATCCACTAATACATCCAATATGTTTCTGCAAATCTTTATTTTCATTCTTCATTGATTTCAAACTCTTTTTAGACATTTTTTTACTTTTTGCACCCCCTTCAATTTGCACCCCTCCAATTCTCTGAACTCTATAAGGCTTTGGTTGAATATCTGAACTACTTATCTTTGACCCTTTTTCTTCCTCAAACTGAATATACAAGAAAGTTAAGATCTTTTGTTTTGGGGTCTAAAATTTGATATGTCACACAATGTAATAAGAGTTTTGTATAAAAAAAATGATGAAATTTCAGAATGACTTGTCATGAGACATGTATGAAGAAGACAAGAGAATGTCTCTATGAACAAAAAAATGAGATAAATTAAGGATGATGTTGGGATTACACATAACAATTGGAGAGAATATGTTCTGCAAAAGCAGAAGGAACAAAAAGAAGTAGAAATGAAGCAATACCAAAGTGATATATGCAAGAGCAGTAAATTCAGAGAGATTTGATAGACCCAAGAAGAGATGTTTTTATATTATGTATCAAAGAGTGAGAGGTATTGTTAAGGCTATAAACTTTATAAAGTGATTGTGAGAGAAATTGTGGTGTATTTGTATTATATATGATATGATGATATGATGAAAGGAACTTAGGCAACTAGGCAAGTGTTGAATTAGGTTTATAAAAAAATAATGTGTGATTTAGTGGCAATTTTTTAATTAGATTACGTAAGAGAGTTTGAAAAGATGAGTGGAATTTTGGGTGTCAAAATGTGAGAGAATGTGATGGAGTTATTAATATAGCATAATAATCATAATAATGCACTTTCCAATGTTTATTTTTTAATACACTTCTTTAATCTAGTCAAATTTATATTAATCCCATTAAATTTATGCGGTTTTATATAAATTCCTATAGTCAAATCTGAATGTTTTCGATCAACTTTACAGTAAATTCATTAAGTTTTACCAACGATTTCTGTGGTAGACAAGTCTTATAGAGTTTTATTCTAACTTTAAATGAAGTCCTTGCAAATTGACTGATAAAATTGATTTTTTTTTAGTTAATTTGGCATGGCATGGTAAAGTTAGAGATTGAATAACATTAGTTTGAATAACATTAGTAAAGAAAATATAGAAAAATAGTTGGGAGAAAGAAGAAAGATGGTGAAAGGGAAAGGTGTGTATGTATGAAAAATGGTGGGTCAAGGACTCAGATCTGCCATGGTCATTTCCTATCATTTGTATGCGTAGACAGTACAACGTGGGTGGGTCTGTGGGTTGGACCTCTAGCAAGGAGCATGTGGAGTTTGTCAGAGGGAGGAAAGACACAAAAAGAAGAGGGAGAGAAAGAGTGGAATTTGTACCAAAAGAATATGAAAAATGAAACAACAATGTAGGGGCTAACAATAGTACTATATAGTATAAAAAAACAAAAAAACTCAAAATGATATAACTCCGATTCAAAAAAAAAATCAATATATCTGAAACATGTATTTGATCTGGTCAATTTTAGTGAAGTAGTAAATGGTAAATTGTGTGAATGAACAAGTAGTGCAATTAATGTCTATGTTGTAGTACTTTTGTGCAAGGTCAATATTGTGAAAATGGGAATTGAACAACATTGGATACAAAAACATTAAGTGCTCTAATGTATTATGCCAATCAAGCTAGCAACAAGACTGGTTCATTGGCAAGGCTATGTTTGGCTGTGTGGTTTTTTGTAGATATAAATTTCAGAAATGTGGTCCAATGTGTAGACCCAAGCATCATGCAAAGCTAGACATGTACCTACTCTAGAGCATGTTAGGACCATTAGCATTGCCAAAATGTTGAGTTTATTAAAATGTTGAGTTTATTAGAGAATAAGCAAATTTCAATGGATCCTCTGTAAATTGGATCATTATTTTTCCTAAAAGCTTTTGGTCCCATGCTTCCCACTTCTTTCAGACAGTACCACATGTTATTATTGTTGAATATATTAAATATTAATTGGATCTGTTATTAGATTTTAGATTTAAGAGAGATGGGAGATGTCAAGTGATCGTTTCACGCATAATCCTATGTTTTTGGTCGAACTCAGTCCTAAATATGTGTAGTATTAAATTTTCTAATGAAATTTTTTTACTGTTTATTGTAGTCCTACGCAGTTCGAAGAATAAGTCATTAGTTTTTTTATCCGATTTGAGAGATTAGTCTCTAACTTTACTGTCTATTATAGTTATGATTCGAATGATCAGTCTCTATTTGTACTATTTATTGTGATACTCTGTAGTTTGAAGAATTTGAATATATATATATATATATATATATATATATATATATATATATATATATATATATATCCGCGTTTTTCTAATAAAAGAGCTGGCATCAATTAGTAGAGAAAGTACAAAAAGAGTTATAGCCAATATTTTTCTTCCAAAAGCTAAATAAAATTATATTAAAAATCAACATATAGACATGGCACAAGGAATGCCAGACACAAGAACAGGAACACCAAAATTGTCTTGAAGTTCTTGTCAAATTGTTTTAACAACTGTTTTCACAATTAATATATTTTTTTTGAGTAAAATAATAATAATTTTCCTACCCATCACTTTTTTATATTTTCCACTACCATCTCTCTTTTTTTTAAACTCTTTTAAGATTTTTTCTTGTCACACCTTTTAAAATTTTTATCCTACCGCAATGACCCAAATGTTTTAAACTAAAATTAAATTTCCAATTTCAATCAAAAATCATTTTTCATATTTTAAAATTCTTTATTTTCACAATATTTTTCTCTTGTAAATCCATAAACGGTATGATAGAGAGTATCATTAGTTATAATTTAATAATTTTGTTTAATTAGAATATCAATTTAATTAGTCTTTATGCTTAGTGTTATTAGTTATTAGTGTTATTGGGCTATTGTGTAATTGGGCTTTTAATTCATTACCCATTATGAACACTATATATATAAGTGTCTTGGACACATTTTAGGTATGAATCAAAAATGAAAAAATGTTATCTTTTATTTTACTTTTCTTTAGATAGTTTTTACTCTTCTCTCTTTTAGTGTTGAAACCTAGTCTCAAATCTTTGATAGAAAAACTTTCTATCAATTTGGTGCTTTCATCCATGTACTCAAATCCTCCTATGAATTATCCTTATCATACACCTTCATATCATCCATGGAGTATTCCTCCTACCTACCCTACAAACCCCTCTTTTCCAACTCCTACCACACCTTCATTTCCATCTTTTCCATGGGAACTCTTTACCCCTTATTACACAAATCCATATGTTACAAGTCCATCACCTTGTTTGTATTTTAATCATGGGGTATACACCACCCTCATCTCACCTATATCCATCATATTCTACTTCTCATTATTCATCCCACTACAACAATCATCACATACAACTACAACCAACAATCACCTCTTCTACCATTAGTCTTAAATATCAAAATCATTCTAGTATTAGAAGAGATTTTGAAAAACATTTGCAAGTATCTCATCTCAAATTTAAGAAAAACTCTAAAAAAAACCCTAATTCGAGCCTCCGTTTCTGGTGCAAACTCCAACCAACCAATGGCTGCCGCAGCTCGTCCCCTTGTCACCGTCCATTCCCTCGAAGGCGATGCCGCCACTAATTCCGCTGTTACCCTCCCCATCCTCGATGTCATGCGCGCATCCATCCGCCCTGACATAGTCAACTTCGTTCACTCCAACATCTCCAAAAACAGCCACCAGCCTTACGCCGTCAGCCGCAAAGCCGGTCACCAAACATCCGCTGAGTCATGGGGAACCGGTAGTGCTGTGTCCCGTATCCCTCGTGTCGCTGGAGGTGGTACTCACCGTGCCGGTCAAGCTGCTTTCGGTAACATGTGTTGCGGTGGTCGCATGTTCACTCCTACCAGGATCTGGCGCAAATGGCACCGAAAGATCAATGTAAACCAGAAACGTTACGCTGTTGTCTCAGCCATCGCTGCTTCCGCAGTTCCTTTTCTTGTTCTTGCTCGTAGCCACCGGATCGAGTCAGTCCCGGAGTTTTCTCTCGTAGTTGGTGATTCCGCTGAGGGAGTCGAGAAGACAAAAGAAGCGATCAAGCTTCTGAAACACATCGGAGCTTTCCCTGACGCGGAGAAAGCAAAGAACAGCCATGGAATCCGTCCAGGAAAAGGAAGAGTACCTGGTGTAGGGTTGGTGCATCTTCCATTTTCCTTACTGCCTCCACCATTTCCTCAAGCTCACTGGAACCAAGATTGTGAACTGGCACCTCTATTCAATGAACTTGTTGATCGTGTTAGTTTGGATGCAAATTTTCTCCAAAAATCTCTCTCCAGAACTAAGAAAGTAGATGAATTTACCTCTAGACTTTTAGATATTCATTCTAAAATGCTTCAGATTAACAAAAAAGAGGAAATTCGGTTGGGATTATTTCATCCAGATTACATGTTTGATGAAAATACTCGTTCACTTTTGCAAATTGAGATGAACATTATTTCCACTTCTTTTTCTGGTGTTGGCTGCATTATTACTCAACTTCATAGGAACATACTTTCTCACTATGGAAAATCGCTTTGACTAGATTCCGAAAGGGTTCCTGCGAATACCACGGGCAGTCAGTATGCGGAGGCGTTGGCTAAAGCTTGTAGTGAGTATAATAACCCTAGTGTCGTGATTATCGTTGTGGTTCAAGCTGAAGAAAGAAATATGTATGACCAGCATTTTGTTTCTGCAATTCTAAGAGAAAGGTATCATATTACAACCATACGAAAAACATTGGCAAAAATTAATCAAGAAGGAGAAATTCTATCAGATGGAACATTAGTTGTGGATGGACAAGCAGTTGCAATTGTTTACTTCCGAGCTGGCTATACACCAGCTGACTATCCTTCGGAATCAGAATGGAAAGCTAGGTTACTGATAGAACAATCTTCTGTTATCAAATGCCCTAACATATCTTATCATTTGGTTGGCACAAAAAAGATTCAACAGGAACCGGCAGAGCCTAATGTTCTTGAGAGGTACTTTGAAAACAAAGAGGATATTGTGAAACTGCGTAAATGTTTTGCAGGGCTATGGAGTTTGGAGGATTCAGATATTGTTAAAAGAGCAATAGAGACGCCAGAATTATTTGTGATGAAGTCGCAAAGAGAAGGAGGTGGAAACAATATTTATGGTGATGATCTTAGGGAGTCTCTTCTAAAATTACAGAAATCAGATTCTCAAGAAGACGCAGCAGCTTACCTTCCTATGCAGAGGATATTTTCAGTTAATACAGAGGCAATTTGGTGCGTAACGGTTTCTTGCAAAAGGATCACATCATTTCAGAATTTGGAATATTCAGTACTTACTTAAGGAATAAGGATAAGGTTATTGTGAATAATGAAAGTGGATATATGGTTCGTACAAAACCATCATTATCTGATGAAGGTGGGGTTTTACCTGGCTTCGGAGTGTGCTTGTGTGCTGATAAGATTTTCGGTTTGGACTGTGTTGGGAAGTATATGCCATATAGGATGGCAATGCAATTTGGAATGGATCAAGCAAGTAACCTTGCTGCTACTTTTGTTAATGCCTTTGTTAATGCTGGGTTGGGTCAAGATGAGTTAATGCTGCGCTTGATTGTTCTGTTTAAGCAATGGGATCCGGGAGTAGGTTTAGAACCTTGAGGACAAGGTTCAAGTGAACCCCGCAGCAATGATAGAGAGTATCATTAGTTATAATTTAATGATTTTGTTTAATTAGAATATCAATTTAATTAGTCTTTATGTTTAGTGTTATTAGTTATTAGTGTTATCTGGCTATTGTGTAATTGGGCTTTTAATTCATTACCAATTATGAACACTATATATGTAAGTGTCTTGGACACATTTTAGGTATGAATCAAAAATGAAAAAATGTTATCTTTTATTTTACTTTTCTTTAAATAACTTTTACTCTTTTCTCTTTTAGTGTTGAAATTTAATCTCAAATCTTTGATAGAAAAATTTCCTATCACAGTATGTCAGTCTTGAGATCTGCTATGATTCTAATGAACCTCCGAAGTGAAACTTATCTAAAATATTTGGAAAAAGAAATACATAATGTATCTTTCGCTATGGAAATTCAAATTATATAGTTGTTTTTTACCTTCATAACTAATGATTATCCACAATGCTTATCAATGTACACTTGAAGCAATCAACCCTTTTCATGTGCACTTTACTTGTTAATTCAATTTCATCATTATTAATTGTTATAATAAGAGTTTATCTTCTACAAATTATTGGTATAATGGTGGTCCTGTATAAAATACTAAATACAGTAATGTATTTAGTTTTATCCATAAGCTCCCACAAATTGTACCTACAAAGTACACTATTGTGGTACTAGTTATTTGATGCCTTAGGAGCTCACCATGTGCAATATATATATATATATATATATATATATATATATATATATATATATATATATATATATATATATATATATATATATATATATATATATATATATATATATATATATATATATATATATATATGTATTTATTTGTAGAGATTAATCGGACTAATTGTATAATTTCTTTATATAGCAGTTAACTAAAATTACATTATATGGATAATTGTAGAGATATTTTAAAAACTAATATATAAAAATTGTATTTTAATTTATAATTTAATTGAATGTACATGTAAAATGTATACAGTCATGCATAACTATTATTCTTTATTTTATATTCAAAAAAATAAAAAAATATTGGTTAATTTTTTTTTTTTTTTTTAATTTCCTTATGTTTGTTGTCAAATAACTTAGTGATAATAAGAGAAATGTTTATTATAAAGAAAAATATATTTCAGATTTGTCCCGAATATATATAACAACTTGTGTCGTTTGTATTGTTTGTTTAATTAAGTTTCTCTTTTAAAAATAATAAGTTTGGTTGCTTCATTTTTTTTTAACAAACCATAGTTTCTCGCCATCTCCATTTACTAAATCACATTTGCTTGATGTTTTTTTATTAAATCACAATTTCTCGCGATCTCCATTCACTAAATCACATTTGGAGGGGAGGTATGTTTTTGTGTGTGGATGAATATATTTTTTTTTATCTTTTTCATTTAATAAAGCATGTAGTCATTTTTCATTTAATCGTAGATATGTAACACCTGAATAGTATGTGTATACAATTATACTATTCAAAATGTTAAAACATGATACTGAGTACAACAAAAGAATTTACATGACATCAATACACGTAATACACAAGATTCAAAACAAGGTACATACATAAATGAGATGTCGGGCATAAAATAATACTAATACATAATACGCAATGAAAAATACAAAATAGATTACATACGCTTCAAATTCTTCAAACCAACTTGCATTTTTCCTTTGTCTTGCACCTTATTACATGAAATATTAAACATGGGGTGAGATACAACTATCTCAGTGGAGTTCTAACTAAACAATAAGTTTGCTCGATTAAAAAGGTTCTACTATTATCCTCGTTCTACTAGTACTATACTCTTGTATCAGATAAGTAAAACAAAGAGGAGACGAAGCTCATCTAGCTTAACACAATATGTGAATTTGTATACTCTAGTTTCATAAGGCATGTAGAACTCAGGAGGTGGTTAGCATAACGAACGGTCACTGCCTACTATTACTCTTTATTTTCGAGTCTAGTCTTTTTTTTAATCGAGAACGAACTACTAATCATGTCCACTAATGCGAGGTTTTACGGTGCGAACTTCCCCTTTTTGTCTGGATCACGTCCACTAAGGTGAGGTTTTAAGGTACGATTTTCCCCTTATATTAGTTGATTATCAGTTCAATATAATTCATTATACAATCTCTCTCAATTTCATCTTTTTCACTAGTTGCTTGAGCTACAGGGTAACTAGTTGTTTTGATTTAAATCAAACATAGTCTTACTTAAGAGCTTTATACGATTCAAATGGAGTCTTTATATTTTAAGAAGGGAGAAATATCATGTGAAGAAACATTGGTCGGTGGAAATGAAATTTTTCATTCTAACCTTCTTATTCCTATAGGAAAAAATTATGATTGATGGTTTAGGAAAATGAAAGAGATATTTGCAATTCGTGAGGTGTATGAACAACTGATCAATGGTTTGGAATCACTACTACATGAAAATTCATCACATAGGCCAGCTCACAGGGATGCAAAGAAAAAAGATATCAAGGATTTGTTCCTCATTCACCAATGTGTTAATGCCAAAGTGTTTAGTAAGATTTTGTTGAACTCGCGAGTTCCTAAAGTGTTTATGATATCCTTGTGAAAATCTATGAAAAAGATGCAAAGGTAAATAAAATGTAGTTTCTGGACTTAAGGATATGGTATAAGTTGATGGAGATGGACAATTATGAGAAGTTAGTTACTTCACAAGGTTGGTAACTCTCACCAAACAAATGAAGAACTATGGTGAAGCTATGACAAATGATGTGGTGATAAAGAAGGTGTTGAAAACAATGACCACAAACTTTGACCTTGTTGTAGTAAAAATTGAAGAAAGAAATGAACTAAATGATATAAAAACTGAAAACTTGTTGAGTACTCTTGAAGCCTATGAATTGAAGGTGATTGAAATAAACTATGTAAAAGAATAAGAATAAGCACTTCTTACTAGATTCAAAAAGAGTGGAGCTGAAAAGGAAAAGAAGAAAAAGAAGAACGAGAAGGGAAATTGAAAAGGAAAAGATGACCATGAAGACAAACTTGAATCCTCTAATAGTAGACAGGGAAGTCATGAATAAAATTAAAGTAAGAAGAATTTTTTTGACAAGAAGAATGTTCAATATTACGATTGTGATGAATTTGAAAAATGTGTTGATGAATGTTGGTCTGGAAATGGCAAGAAGTCTCAAAACAATGAAGAAACAACAAATGTGGAACAAGAAAGATTAAGTTCTTATTTTAAAATCATTGACGATGACGGGGACATGGTACCTTGACACAAGTTTCTCAAATCACATGACACACAACAAAAAGTTCCTCACTGAGCTTAATTTAAGCAAGAGAACAAGTGTGAAGCTAGTTGACAATAACTCATTGGGATAAGAAGGCATGAGAATTGTTTTTGTTCGTCTACAATATGACAAGAATGAAATGATAGAAAATGTTATAAATGTTCTTGAGATGAAGTGTAATCTAATGAGTGTTGGTTTATTGGTAGATAAAAGATACTCAATAGTCATTGAGGGTGATTTACTTAAAGTGTATGATGAAAAGATGAGACTGGTATTGAAATCATTACTTTTAAAAAAAATAAAACCTTCAAGACCTTGATCAATATAGTAATAGTAGAGGTTGACTTCTTTGAAACTATTATTCAAGAAAATAAGAACATCATATGGCGCAATAGGTATGAACATATGAATTTTAACAATTTAAGATATCTTAATTCATAGAAGTGGTGTAAGACATCACTACAATTACAACTTCTAAGATATCTTGCACAACATTCTTTATGGGAAATCATCCATCAAATTTTACTTACAAAGTGCTAATGAGGTATATTAAAGTATTATATATGGACCCTTTAATGTGTTGTCATTGTGTGGGAACAAATGCTTTATCATATTTGCATATCAACTTTTAAGAATAACATGGATATATCTAATTAATGCTAATAATGATGCCTTAGAGATGTTCAAAATATTCAATAGGGTAGTTGAAAAATAAAGTTGCAAGATTGAAATTTTGTTCACAAGGGACTGATGTTGAACCAGATGTTTAAACCAACATGTTCAACATCTTACACTAGAATTAAAAAACAGATGATAAACAAGATGAACAATGCATAAAGTAATAAAAAGAACACAAAGAATCGTTAATCCAGTTCAGTGAAATCACACCTACTTTTGGGGCACTCTACCCAAGAAACGAAATTCACTATCTTGAATTAGTATAATTAGTCTTATAAGAAGAACAACTTCATGTTGTTCAATGTCTCTTCCTAATCCTAGTGACTTTCTATTTAGGTCTCTCCCTAAATATGAGAATCCCTCTCACTTTATCTCAATCACTAACCCTAAGTGATTGTTCCTTCAATAAACTACTTATAGAATGTTGAGTTACAACTCAAGTAAACAAACTAACAATATGGCTTTTGATATGAAAGAGGGCGCTAGCGTGGTGTACAAGAAACACAAACAAAGAACTCAAATAAAACTCTAATACTAGGAATCTTCAATACTTGATCGTCTTCTTCAATGATTAAGTTGAGTCTCTTTAAATAGAATTCTCTAGTGGGCTTTCCACCAATGGCCATAAGATTTGATCAGCAGATAAAGCGAAGATTTGCTTAGGATTTTTTTCCCAAAACAGCTCCACTAAAAGATATGACTTGATTTGAATTCAAATTAAATGTCCAAATATTTAAATTTGAATTTATTAAATAAACAAACAAATCTAGTCAACTAGGTTGCTAAAATATAGAAACAAATCCAAAAACACATTTAAAATGCAAATAGAAAAAGTGTCAATGTAGTAGCCGTAATAAGGGCCAGATGTGTCACATCTGCTAGAACATCATGTCCCACATGTGTCCTCTCTTCACAAAAACAGCTTGAACATGCCATGCTGTTTTGCATAATGTAGTCAATCCAAAAAGGAACAACATTCTCCCCTTTTGGAAAATTTTGAAAAAGCAACACTTTTCAAAAACGCACAATATGTGCAACATAATTTGAGCATTAAGCACACCACACACAAGTACACAGAGAAAACAACAACAGCAGAAGTAACACATAAGTAGAGTGATTGCTACACGAAACAAATCAAATACAATGCTCTATACAGCCAGGCTCAGAATCAGACAGCATGCTCACACAATCGTCAATCTAGTTAGAAGTTAGTCATAACACACCAATACACTAAGCAATAGAACTTCATAGTTCATACACAAATAATATATCATCTCACACGTGCTCAAAGGTCAAATTTCAGGCCAGATGCTATAGTATGTGAGCACACACCTTGCAGCACATACACTAAACAATTCTCCACACACATGTTAGTAGTCAGTTGCTAGTTATCCAGAACACACTACTACCACACTACTCCCCTATTTTGCCACAACTTGGCAAAGCTATTAGCACAATCAACTTAGTCAGTGAACATATTAGTCAAGAGTAGACACACATCAGCCATAAGCACAGATGTTAAACATAATTCTAAAACATCTGGACTTTGTTATTGGCAACAAAAACCATGAACACATATGAGTTCAACTGAAGTAGCATAGGACCAAGTTATTACAGAACCACAAATATAAGCCTAAAAACAAAAAGGCCAAAAATAACTTCAAAGACAACTTCATCTTGATGACATCATTCTTCGGAGATGGATTCTTCTTCTTCGCTTGAGGACTCTGAGCTTCCATCTTCACCATCATTAGTAAATTGTTATTCCTCTTCTTGTTCACTATCAATTTTTTCTTCTTCTTCAACATCCTTCTCCTTGGTCAGAATTTTAATCAAGTCATCCACACTTCTGTTCCTGATGGTACTTGCAGTAATAGTCTCTTATAGAGCTTTTGAGACTTCAATCAGCTCAAGTAACACATCTTTCCTATTAGTTTTGGATACACAGGAAGAACTTCCACCAGCATTTTGACCATGATGATTTACCATAATGTTTGGGACATGTGTCCCTACAAACAACTTCACATCAAGAGTTATAGACCCAACCTTTTTGCTTAAAGTTTCTTAAGGATGCAAAATTTTAGGGTGTTGCTTCAAGATAATGTTAGTGATTAAACAAGGAAAAGTTATTGGTAGCTTCACAACAAATGAATCAGGACAGGTCCTGGACTTTTGTTGTTTGCACATTTCCAAATAACTTCCTTTCGGTCCTCCTCTTCAAAATGACGATCCAAGAACATCGAATCCTCCATTGAAAGTTGATTGAAAACTAAGCCATTTAAAGTGGGACAATGACATTGTAGTTCTTTGAAGTTAACCTCAAAATGCTCTTTGATTTTGTTCTTGACTTCCTCAACCTCTTCAATCCAGCCAGCATCAGAATTGATACCAACCACCTTATTTCTCCTAAACTTGTTCTTCATGACCTGATGGAAAAACTTGGAATTGGAGTCGCCTTCTTTAATCCACTTATGCCACGGTTTTTGTCTAAAAAAAACTTTCTCTAAAGGCCAAGGATTTCCATATCTTCTCGTTGTCTTTTATATGCTTCTTCGAATGAAGATCAATATCAACAATACGGTTTTCAACTTTAAGAGATTCCAAATTATTGACCAAGAGAACCGCCTTGTCAACATCAAGATCAAGAATGCCAAACACCTTTCTATTCCTGTTTTTTAACACAGATTCCAGTCTCTTCAACTTCTTTAAAATAATGAAGTCGGGCCTTCCCTTTACAATCAAAGACTTCCAAAACCTAGAAACAAAAGGCAGGAAGTCCTTGTGATCTAACCAGGCATTGAAAAATTTAAAGGGTTTGGGACCCTATCCGAGTGGTTTCCTTTGATCCAAATAGGTTTGTGGTCAGAAATATCTCTATTTCCCACATCCTACACATCCACCTTCCAAGTCAGAAGAAGAGACTCTGAAATAAAAAAACGGTTTAATTTGCTTATGGTTCTGCCTCTAGGTTTACACCAAGTGAACTTACTTCCAACAGCTGGAACATCTATAAGGTCTATCTCTCCTATAAAAGACATGAATTCAACAATTTCTCCTCTATTAAATTGACCAAACGAACCCTTCCTTTCTCGAGCATTCTTCACCGTGTTGAAATCCTCAACAATGCACCAATCTCCATCAGATCATGAATTCTTCATCTCAATTAGTTTACTCCACAATAAAAGATTCTTTGAGATCAGGCAGGAAAAATAAACATTTACCAAGTAAACCAAACGATCCTTCCAACTGAATTGAATGCCAAGGAAACCTTCTCCGAGAAAACTAAAGGAAAGAAGAATAATACCTTTGTATTAGTTACATCTCAATTAAATACTCTCTCTCATACATTTTTAATTTCCACGGCTGATTATAAAATTTACTTTAAAAAAAAAAATCGGTATAAAATCTATATTTTTATACTGAATATTCAAAAAACTATTATAAAATCATATTTTTTATATTGAATTTTCAAATATTCATTATACAATTATAGATTTTTAAAAATAAATTATGATTTTATATTGATTTTTTTAAATATCTAGAAAACTATAAAATATAACAGATTTATCAAAGAATCTGATAGTATTAACTTTATTTTTTTCAATAATTACTAAAAAAAACATAGCCTAACAAAATTTTCAAAAAATTTTGTGTACCTCTACATAAATGTTGTTCTTTTTTAAATTCTGTTAAAATCAAAGACTTTTCAAAATATGGTATTTTACATTGAATATTTAGAAAACCATGTACAAAATTATAAAAAAAGTTCCAAATTTATGATTTTACATCGAATTTTTAAAAAATGCCGATAAAAATACATACCGAATTTTTGATATGGACTATCAGATTTTTTGGGTTTGAAGAAATTTTTTATCTAACAAGTAATTAGTAAAAAAAAATGATAAAGATATTTTTAATATTAAAAAAATATAGAAAGTGTCAAATATTACTTCAGGAGTGCCAAGTAAAATTTTCCAAATTCAAAAGGAGTATCAAATATTACTTCAGGAGTGCTAAGTGAAAATTTCCAAATCCCAAAGGAGTGCCAAATTCATTTAGTGGGATCATAATAATAGAGTTCTAACTCAATTGGTGGTACATTTTAACCTTTCAAAATTAATAGGATGACTCTTAATTTTAGACCATTTCTTAATATATCACCCAAGTTTCTTATATACCACGTGAAATTTCGTTTTTGCCCCCTGATTCTAGATGTGCACATCCGGACGCACAGTTTTTTTAAAAAACGCTGATGTGTTCCAGATGTGCACATCCGAAAACATAGTATAGCTTTATTTTTTAAAATTCCGGAAGTGCAGATCCGGAAAATAGCATAACTTTTTTTTTTAAATCGGTTTTGTCGGTTGGTCGCATACGTTAATATATCATCGCAAGTTAATATACATTCGAATGAGGGGAGCGAGAAGGGATTGAGTTTCTCGCCCATAGAAAACTTTGTTCTTCGTATCTCTTCAATTGAAAACTTTGTTGATCATTTCTCTCCAGTGTAACCACTGCTCCTGTTATCTTTCTTTGTTGATCGTCCAACACTACAGATGGACTCAATATATTTTGGAGATAAACCCTTTTCGTTATTGAAAATAAGTAATGTGGCTGGTGCACCAGTAGCAGTAATGTCATCAGAAGTTATAACAAACTATATGGTTGGAGTCTCTCCGTCAATATAATGGTTGTCTTCGGCATTCTGATAAAGTTAACAACATATTTACAGTCATGAATATAAACAAATATCATTTAACATCATGAATGCATCATGAAAGGTTAAATGTACTTGAATAAGCTCCATGAGAAAATGAACATCTTTAGAATAAAGTTCAGCGGAGAGATTCTTGATAGCGTGATGAAGATCTTGAGTCAATGGATTAGGTTTCCTGCCAATATAAAACTTTGTTCTTCGTATCTCCTATTACCACTTGCAGAACCAGAACCAGAATCAGAATTTTCTACTTCACTTATGTAGTATCGAGCGCGGAAAGCTAGTAAGTGTACATAATAAGCAGGAGGAACTGTATCATTAATATACAAGTTATAATATATACATATACATCAATAGACATCAGCAAGTGTGCATAATAAGCTAGCAAGTGGGCATAATAAGCATAATAAACAAATTATAATATATACATATACATCAATATACATCAGTATGTATCATTTAGAAAAAAAACCAACGCGAACCTATAAAATATAATCATTTTAGGCTTAAACCCAGTTGATTTATAGAAAGCCACACGTCACTCCCTGAATTATCCTATCATGAGGAATACACAAATCTAACAAAATTATCTTATCATTCCAGCAGGCAGATTTCCCTTCTAAGGATCCACTGTTATTTTAAAGAGATCTTGAATTATCTCCTCGCAATGAACCTGAGCAGAAACAATTCCTCTGTATCTTGTGACCCAAAGTCAGTTCATTGGTTCTGCAAGTGGTAATAGGAGTACCACCAACTTTGTGTCGACTCTGGTAATAGAAGTAATATTTTAGTGTTGATCGTTATTCTTTTAAAATATATATTATTATTATTTCTTAAAATAAATATACCTTTTAAAGTTTCAGTCATTTTTCCGGATGTGCACATCCGGAATACGCGTAACTTGTCATTCTGAATTTGTACATCCGGAACAAAGCAACGTTTTTAAAAAAACGGTGTGTCCGGATGTGCACATCCGAAACTGAGGGGCAAAAAATTAATTTTACGTGGTGTATAAGAAACGTGGGTGGTATATTAAGAAATAATCTAATTTTAACACCTTATAAAAATTGAAATTTATAAACTTAATATCCTTGATTATTGTCATAGTTTATTAATAACTTATCACACAAATTTATAGAAATTTAAAACTAGCTTGTAGCTGTATAATTCAATCATTGTAGTTTAGTAATGGACAACTGAATTCTATGTCAGAATCACAACCATGCAGGAATAAATATCATGTGCTACTAGATTGCTTATCATAGAAAAATACCATAAAGTTTAAAATATTTAATCAACAAAATGCATATATCAAATATAAATTAGCTAGTTGTGACCTGTGACCCTCTTTCAATTATATAAATATTGTCCTCAATTATGGTACCGCCATAATGGTTGGGCAGAGAGGAAATTATTAAGCAAGAAATAGGACAATGTATTTATTGTGTGTAGGGATATACTAATTATTAAGTGCAGAGAAATGTAAATATTGTGTTGTGAGAGAAATCATCCAAAATAGGTGGTAAATGAAAAAAATTACGTACAATGGTATTTACAAAATAAATATGTTACACATTATATTTATAACAAACAAGTTTGCTTTAGGTATTACTCACATAAGAACTGACAATGAGCCCACTTGATATAGTTAGTGCACTTGGGTACTCTTTTTATTTCTTCAAGTAAGGTATATTTTGAGAATGAAGAAGATGAAGTTGGTCCTAAGTTTAGTATCTTGTAAGATTTTGTAGAAAATGTTGTTATCCATTTAAGTTAAGATAGTCAAACAACATATTCACTGTCAAATAGTGAAGGAGCAGACAAAAATGAAAAAAAATAATTGATTCATATATATATAGGAACGTATCATATGAATAGGGGTGAAAATAGGTTAGGCTAGGCTTTATAAGGTCTGGGTCTAGCCTACGATAAACTTAAAAGGGCTGAATCTGGCCTATGGCCTATTATAGGCTCACTTTTTTTGTCTGACCTGATCTTTTTAAAAGTCTAGCCTGGCTTGAAAGCCTATTTACAAACTTTATTCTCATTATGGTTCTCAATTATTTCATATTACTTAAGAAGCATTTTAGGCTAACCTATATATACATATATAGGCCGACCTATTTAGCCTTAGTTCGAATATATATATATATATATATATATATATATATATATATATATATATATATATATATATATATATATATATATGAGAAATGCTAACACACACCCAAAATTTATGGGTCTCACACAAAAATACACTACATCTATTTTCTTTCTATTTATTTTCTTCATCTTTCTAATGTGGTCTCACCCAAAATTGGTGGGCCCTACACAAAAATACACTAAGGTGTATGTTGCTAATGCACACCTACATGGGTGTGCATTAGCATAACTATATATATATATATATATATATATATATATATATATATATATATATATATATATATATATATATATATATATATATATATGTCAATATATGTATCCTTTTTTCTAATATATATGCATATATAGGACAACCTATTTAGCATATTTTTAATATATATGAAAATATAGGCCGGCCTATAAGGCTTCATAGGTTTTTTTAATAGTCTAAGTCTAACATATTTAATTAAATAGGCTTTTAAAAAAGCTTAAGCATATCCTTTTTATTAAAAAAGTCTGGCCTGACCTGACCTTAAGTAGGCTAGGCTATAGGCCCCTGTAGGCCGGCCTGACCTATTTCCACCCCTATATATGAGAATGTCATTTTTATGGGAGAACATAAGAATGAATCTGAACTATTAGATTTTAAAATAAATGGTGGAGATTATTTGTGGTTTTTGTTTTTCTCTCTCCTCCATTATTAAAATAAACGATGGAGGAGAGAGAAAAAAACTGACACATAATCTACACCATTTATTTTAAAATCTAATGATTCAGATTCATTCTCATGTTCTCACATAAAAAGGACATTATCATATGATACGTTATCGTATATATATATATATATATATATATATACACTATTGACTAATGTAGAGAGGACAATGAATATCCATGGACACAAGTACTAATTTCATCATACTCGTTCCATTGAATAAATATGATACTTGTGTTTGTCTCATATCCTTGCCAATATCTATGAAACGAGTATCGGTAGATTTTGAATATCCACTAATATTTACAGATATTTATAAATAATTTTATTTTAATAATTTTTTTATAAAAATATAATTAACTAAAACTTATTTACCCTCTTATTAAAGACATATAAAAATAATTTGAAATTTAGCATAAAATAATAATAACAAAATAAATCACATTGTTTTCATATCTTCTTTTATCATATAATAATAATAATAATAATAATAATAATAACAATAATAATAATAATAATTTCATATTCAACAATAGTAACTATAGTGTCATGTTTAATAAAATAATAATAATAATAATAATAATAATGATAATAATAATAATTTTATATTCAACAAAACAATTTTAAGTAATTTTGATAATTATTAACAGATATGAATACTCATGGATACGATTACCACCAAATCTGTATATGTATCCGTGAACTAATCGGTAATTAAATATTTGTTAATTTTACTTGTGGAACCCAATAAACCATCAAACGTGTGTCCGTGAGGAGTTTTACCAACGAATATTCATGGGTACGAGTTTTTTTTGTCATCCCTAGACTGGTGTGCATACACAAGGTTTAGAGACGAACAATTTTCCAATTACAATAGGTTTGCATCAAGGTTCAACCTAAACCTCTATTTTTTTTACTTTAATTTTTGATGTACTCTTGAAACACATCCAAAAGCTAGCACTGAGATACATACTTTTTTTAAACTTTGGAGATGAGTTTTTAGAAACACATGGCTTTTGCCTAATCAGAAGTAAAACATAGTATATAGAATGTAACTTAAACAATAGAAGAAGCCTTTCTAACCTAGAGGTGAATGTTGGAGACGATATCATTCCACAAATGACACCATTTAAACATCTTAGGTTCATAATATAAAACAATGAAGAAATATAAGTGATGTAAACCATCAAATTCAAGTTGGATGGCTGAAATCGATGATGAATTTAGAGGTTTTATATGACAAAAAGGTATCACTCAAGCTGAAGGAAAAATTTTATTGGACTGTTGTAAGACCTGCGATGTTGTACTGGATATAATGTTTGACAATTAAGAATCAACACGAGAATAAAATAAGTGTAGTCGAGATAATGATGTTGCGTTAGATGTGTGGTAAAACTAGGCATGATAAGATTAGAAATGAAACTATTAGAGAGAATGTTGGATTAACATCTATAGTTGAAAACATGTTTAGAAGTGGGTTTAGCTGGTGTTGGCATATAGAGACAATACATGTAAATTATATGGTAAGGAGAGTAAATCAATAGAGAGAGGAATCACTACAACAAAAGTAAGTTATAACATCGCACCTTAGACAGCGCTTTAATACAAAAGCGCTGCTATAAGTTAAAAACAAGGAAACTAGCCATTTAAAAAAGTAAAAGCGCAAAAAAATATAAGACCTTAGACAGCGCTTTGGTCAAAAGCGCTTTATAAGGTCTTATTAATTTTAAAAAAAAAAATTAAAGGAAAATATTAGACAGCGCTTACCTTAAAAGCGCTGTCTAAGGTCTTAAAAATAAAAAAAAAATAAAATCAAAAGCGCTGTCTAAGGCCAACCTTAGAAAGCGCTTTGAAAAGCGCTGTCTAAGATCCACCTTAGAAAGCGCTTTTATGACAAGCGCTGTCTAAGGTCTAATAAAATTAAAATATATGAATAGTCAGTATTCATTTTCATATTTCCGCTCTTTCTTCTCCCCTGCATGCGAACAGAGCTCAAAACCCTTGCGAACGAAAAACCTTCACCGTCAACCGTCCTCCACCGTGTCGTCATTCGTTGTTGCCGTCGTTGCATTGCCGTCCGTCCGTTTCTGCTCACTGCCGTCGTTTTCGTTTCTGCTCATTGCCGTCGTCGTTCGTTTCTCTTTCTGCTCTTTGATACATTTCGTTCTTGCATTGCCATTGTTATCGTCGTTAAAGGTACGTCGTTGTTGTGAAGAATAGGGTTTTGTTGCTTTACATTGTTGTTGTAGGGTTTTGTTGCTTTACAATGTTGTAGTGAATGATTATGTTTGGTGAGTTTTGTTAATGAAGTTATGTTGTTCTGTTTTATTAATGAAGTTTTGTAGTGAATGAGTATGTTTGAAGTGTTGTTAATGAAGTTTTGTAGTGAATGAGTATGTTTGATGAAATCTTCTAAAAAACTCTTAAAATTGATGGAGTTTTGTTAAAATTGATGGAAATAGTTTAGTTTAGTTTTATTTTTTCCACCTCTTAAATCTTCTAAAAAACTCTTAAAATTGATGGAAATGTCCTCTGAATTTTAGAATTCAAAGCTTGTTTTTGAAGCCTCAAAATTCTAGAATTTGAGATGGTTGAGTTAATAAACAAATATAATGAACATAAACATTTCACTAAAACATAAGAAATTCAACCAGTTACATATCAAACACTATCAAACTTGTTCATTTCTTGATTAATATGGTTGAATTAATGTTATTTTGTTGACCTTAATAAGTAGGAAAACCATGGATAAAAAATGGATGGATGCCGATCGATTGTCCAAAGAGTACGAGAATGGGGTATTGGATTTCGTTAAGTTTGCTGTTCAACACGCTGACGCTGAAGAGCTCAATCGAATAAAATGTCCTTGCTTGGGTTGTTGTTATGTGGGTAGGGTTGACGCAGATGGATTGAAATCGCATTTACTGATGAATGGAATTGATCGAAGTTATAAGTGTTGGATACATCATGGGGAGAAAATTAACGAGAATGTTGAACAGACGGGGAAAAGTAATACGACCTATGCTTCAGATGATAAAGACACGGAAACATACGATTGTGATCGAGTCGAAGAGATTGCAGAAGCAGTTGTAGAAGATCTTCATGATTGTCCTGAAATGTTTGAGAGGTTGGTAAGCGATGCAGAGAAACCGCTCTATCAAGGTTGCACTAAATTCACAAGACTGTCTGCGGTATTGAAGTTGTACAACTTAAAGGCGGGCAATGGATGGTCGGATAAAAGTTTCACAGAGTTGTTGGCCCTTTTGAGAGAAATGCTATCGGCGGATAATGTTCTTCCCAATCGAACCTATGAGGCCAAAAAAATGTTGTGTTCTATTGGCATGAGCTATGATAAGATACATGTTTGTCCAAACGATTGCGTTTTGTTTCGAAACGAATATGCATCGTTAACTGAGTGCCCTAAATGCGGTTTGTCTCGATATAAGAAAAAATTGTCTCCAGCCAAGGTCTTATGGTATTTTCCTATAATACCGAGATTTAGGCGCTTGTTTCGTAGTGAAACCGATGCAAGACACCTGACTTGGCATGCAGATGAAAGAATTATTGATGGAAAGTTGCGACATCCGGCTGATTCACCACAGTGGTCGAAAATTGATAATGATTATCCTGAGTTTGGAGAAGAAGCAAGAAACCTTCGCTTGGCATTATCTACTGATGGAATGAACCCGCATGGTCTTCAAAGTATCTCACATACCACATGGCCTGTGATTCTTATGATTTATAACCTACCTCCGTCGCTATGCATGAAGCGTAAGTACATGATGTTATCTATGTTAATCTCTGGGCCTAAACAACCAGGGAATGACATAGACGTATACTTGACACCTTTGATCGAAGATTTAAAGATATTGTGGGAGAACGATGTGGAGGTTTATGATGGATATAGGAAAGAAAGTTTCAATTTGAGGGCGATGTTGTTTGGCACAATTAATGATTTTCCAGCTTACGGGAATCTATCAGGGTACAGCATAAAAGGTGAAAAAGCGTGTCCTATTTGTGAAGATAAAACAGTTTCGAAGCGATTGGAGTTTGGTCATAAGAATGTCTTTCTCGGTCATCGTAGATTCTTAAATGCCAAACATAACTACCGTGGGTGGAGACAAGAATTCAATGGAGACATCGAACAAGGTAGAGCTCCACCTATGTTGTCAGGTGACCAAGTTTTTAAAAAGGTGAAAGATATGCGTACTGAGTTTGGCAAACCTTTTGCACATAAGGTTGTCAAAGGTGGGTGGAAAAAGAGGTCGATATTTTTTGAATTGCCATATTGGAAGTCTTTGTATGTGAGACATTTTCTCGATGTTATGCATATTGAGAAAAATGTATTTGAAAGTGTTATTGGTACGTTACTCAATATAAAAGGAAAGACTAAGGATGGCCTTAAAGCAAGAAAAGACTTGGAAGCGATGGGGATTAGACCTGAATTAGCACCCGTGAAGAAAGGAAGACGAACATATCTACCACCTGCTGCTTTTACTCTGTCTAGAAAGGAGAAGAAAATATTGTGTAAGTTTCTGAGTGGAGTTAAAGTTCCAGAAGGATACTCTTCAGATGTCAGAAGACTTGTGTCTATGAAATACCTCACGTTGAAGAGTTTAAAGACACACGACTGCCATGTTATAATGGAACACTTTCTACCAATAGGTATACGTTCTATTTTGCCAGTGAAAGTAAGAAGCGCCATAACTAATTTGTGTTTTTTCTTTAGGTCAATTTGTAGTAAGGTAATCGATCCCGATATCTTACCAACACTACAAAAAGAGATAGTTATTACATTGTGTGAGCTTGAAATGTATTTTCCTCCCTCTTTTTTTGACATAATGGTACATCTAGTTGTTCATCTTGTGAAAGAGACACAGTTGTGTGGACCAGCTTATATGAGATGGATGTACCCTGCTGAACGTTATATGAAAATATTAAAAGGGTACGTGAAAAGCCGAAGTCGACCAGAGGGGTGTATTGTTGAACGATACATTGTTGAAGAAGCGGTTGAGTTTTGTACTGAATATTTGTCCAATGTTCAGTCGATTGGACTCCCCAAAGCTCATATTTTTGAAAAAAAGGATGGTAAAAAATTAATTGGAAATAAAATTGTGACAGTATCAAGGGATGAACGGGATCAAGTGCATTTGTATGTTCTGCACAATGATAATGAGGTTGAGCCATATGTTGAGATGCACAAGGATGTACTCCGAAGGTTAAATCAGAACAGAAATGAAAATTGGATAGTACGAGAGCACAATCAAAGTTTCATACAATGGTTAAAGGATCATATTTATTCGAAGCGCTCTTCAGATCCTGCTTCAGTAACAGAAAGGTTGAGATGTTTGGCATATGGTCCAAGTTTGCATGTGTATTCTCATAGCGCATACGCAATTAATGGATACACATTTTATACCAAACACCAAGACGATAAAAGTACTATGCAAAATAGTGGTGTCACCGTCCTAGCTGAAGCAATGCACATATCAAGTATGAAGGACTTAAACCCCAAATATGCAAATCTGTCATATTTTGGAGTTATTGAGCACATTTGGGTGTTTGATTACGAGAAGTTTCAGATTCCAATCTTTGGTTGCAACTGGGTAAATAGTAGTGGCATACGAATGGATAAGTCTGGATTTTTGCAAGTGGATCTTAATAGGGTGGGGTACAAAGATGAGCCTTTTATTCTAGCATCTCAAGCTAGACAAGTGTTCTATGTCACTGACCCGACGACTACGAAATGGTCTATAGTGCTTCTATCTAACAAAGTGGTTGATGATAGCGGTGTAGATCAATGTGATATTGATGTTGAGAATGAGTCATGCATTAGACGGAATGAGTTGAATACAAATGATCAAGATGAGGATCTTATAGCGGATGAGTCATATATCAGAAATGACCATAACGAGGGAATTTGGATCCATTCATCCATCCGCATTGCTAAGACACAAGTAATTCATATTCCAACCAAGAAAAGAAAGAGATGTTAGTGAAAGAGGTAAAATTTGTTATATACTTGATTTCTTTATTATATTTGTTATATGTTATGTCATATTTGTTATATATTAGTGAAAGAGCATTTTATTTTCATTTTTTACATGGTAATGTTATTTAGACTCCAACAAGATCCAAAACAAAGGATAAGCGGATTCCGGAGCATACCGAGTCCGTTGTTTCAAAAAAACATGTACATCACAATTATATGATATTTATGCATAGAAAATGTTAAATTGGATATCTTATACTTCATCTAACAAATTATATGATATATAGCTGTTAATCTTACACTTGTTTAATCTTACAGTGGACATTGGTTGTTGGTCGCAATTAACCACAGCGGAGAGTCAACCCCATTATTACATGGAATTATGTGAAGGTATATTAATTATCACATGTTTTATTATATTAGTGATGCTACTTGATCAAACTTAGGATTTATCCATATTTTCTTTTAATTGAATTACAATCTTTGTGTTTTCAGGACCTATAATGTAGATTTGAAGCAATGCTTTGGTTGAATGCAAAAGTATTAGTATAAGTAATATGTGCATTTGTAGAAAAAATGTAATGATTTGTAATTATAAATAGGTGTATATATAATTTTGGTTTGTAATTTTAAATATATATATTGGTTTGAATTGCCAATTGTTTTGCATATATAATTTTGGTGTAAATTGCCAATTTCTGAAAAAAATTGCTGGTTGAAAAACAGGTAAAATTCTGGTTGAAAAAACCTGGTAAAAATTGTGGTTTAAAAAAATTTATATAAAATTTTTCGTATACCTTAGACAGCGCTTCTGGAGAAAGCGCTGTCTAAGGTAGGGATTAGACAGCGCTTTTTACAAAAGCGCTGTCTAAGGTAGGGCTTAGAAAGCGCTTTTGACAAAAGCGCTGTCTAAGGTATACCTAGAAAAATTCAAAAAGGTTGACCTTAGACAGCGCTTTCACCAAAACCGATGTCTAAGGTATACCAAAAAAATGTCAAAAAATGTGAGGCTTAGAAAGCGCTTTTTCCAAAAGCGATGTCTAAGGTGTACCTTATAATGTCAAAAAGCGCTGTCTAAAGGTACCATAGACAGCGCTTTTCATTAAATAGACCCCCTTTAGACAGCGCTTTTAGTATTACCCAAAGCGATGTCTAAACCTATAGCAGCGCAGGTTTATACAGCGCTTAAAAGCGCTGTCTAAGGTCTTTTTTGTGGTAGTGAATCAAACGTCTAGAGGTAGAAGAAGACCTAGAAAAACTATAAGAGAAGTCATTAAGAAAGATATTGAGATTAATGATTTGCATAAAATCATGGTTTACGATAGAACATTATGAGAAAATTGACCCATGTAGTCGACTTCACTTAGTGGGACAAGATTTTGTTGTTGTATATTAAATAAAAGGTGAATAATTTGGTATCATAAGGTTTTGTTTGTCATTTAATATATTTTTTCTTCAACATCCAATCATTTATTAATGTTTTATTTTATTTGTTTAATTATTTTAAAATATTTGATTTTTAATTAATTTTATCTACAATGTATCAACGCGGTATACAAATTTAGAATACTCACCTTTGAATAAGCCTAAATTAAGTAATTGTGTTTATCACATGGTGGACTATAACATTTTAAATCTATAGACTATTCCACAAATATCTTTATTAGAGTCGGTATTCGTTCAAAATATATATGTTGAAAAAATCTCACATCACCTAGTAATGTAAAAGAAAAATGTACTTGCTAAAAAGTACAATGAGTACAATCCCTTGTAGCGTAGGTCTATCAGTGGTGTTTAATGGTGTTTGGCTGTATTTAGGGCTAGCTCGCGTAGAGTAGTGAAAGGTTTTGTATACAAATTTTATGGGGGAGATTGAAGATTCTCTCATCCCTAAGGTTGAGGTATTTATAGAGGCTCATAGATCTTGGGCCAAAGAACAATTCTCCCAACTCCCTTACTAGATACGTGGAGGGGAAGAGACTCATTCTCCCTCGAATCGTGGAGAAGACGATTTCTTCCTTGACTCCCTCTTTAGTTTGTTTCTGCTTGGACACTTCATCTCCAAAGTTTACTAAGTAAGTAGGTGATGAGAGTTGAAGTGGGCGACCCAAGCACAATGTGGTGACCTGTCTTCCAAATTTGGAAGGCATCATGTCTCATATCAGCAATCTGTCACTGAATCTGGGCGGCCTTACACCCCACACTGAGTGATAATATAGTATATATTTTGAACCTTGATGAGCATATAGCAATGTGGAATCATTTCTACAGGAATGCTAGACATCCTGATGGGACATTTGATTATAAATTAGTAGAACTAGGCATGTTTGGTAGTTATGAGAATTTCACTAGTTCTAATAGAGATAACACTAGTGATAGTGATAAAGAAATATGAAGTTACTGATGGAGGGCAGCAATCCTAAGTACATGGGAGTCGAGGACGTCGAGATCCATTACACTTGTGAAGAAAGGGTAGCCTGCTTTCGGAGACAGATAAGCCTCTCTAGCTCTAGCGACGAAAGTGATGTTATTCTGGAAGTTGGTTCTGAAAAGGAGTGAGCTAACATGACTTTCCTTTTGAATTGCCCCATCCTTTTTCTATTTGCATCTGCACATCATCCAAGATTTGGGGGTTTAGTTCCTTTTAAACTATTCGAAGCAGAGAATCTTGTGACTGCAAATGTTTCCCCTCTCAGATCTCTCCTAACAGTCAAGGCTTCATCAGAGCCTTTGAGATCATATGGAGAGAATTGTATGTCAACCGTACTATAGGAGTATTGTTATCCTTTTAGGGTACTAAAACCAAATCGAAAGGAGGTTAGATGACTCTTGGAGCCTTGTTTGTGACGACTTTATTCAAGCCTTCTTCCAACCACTATAAGAATTGGAATGATGGGTTTATGAGAGTGAGAGGGGGATATGGCCCCTCTAGGGTCACGATTGGGGAGGATGGCGCTACTCGTTTTCCTCTATCTTTGACGCAAAACCCAATGGTTATCATTGGATTTAACTTTGACTATCTCACTAATAGTGAGCTCTGTCATCGAGACTCGACCTCCCAAAATCTTGAAGCACTACTACAAATAACGCAAATAATGTCGACCGTGAATCGCATTTAACCTCGGCTACACAGGCGAGGTAATGGAGGGTGACATGAAAAGAAATCACTTGTCACCTCGGGGAATATAAAGATGAGTTAGAAATTAAAAGGTCGTGGGTTCGATCCCAGCATCAGCATTTTCAGGATCTCTATAACTGAATGGTGTGCCCAATGATATTACCTCTGTTTTATTTAACACCAAGGTAATATCTAAATGTTATTATCTCGATTTTATCAAAACCCCGAGGGGTTAAGTTTTTTTTGTACTGTCATTTTTACTTGTATTACAGAACCATTTACAGAACCATATTCTTGAATATAGAACCATTTACAGGATTATAGAGCCATTGTTTTTGGAACCTGTATTACAAAACCAATTACAGTACCATTTTCAAAACTTAAACAATGGACTATGAAACAAAAGAAATAACCAAAATGGAAAGTTTTGTAGGCTGTCTAATAGGATTTGTCACTGGTCCTTAAGCACATATATTTTGAACAACATTTGAAACTAATTAGGTCAATCAACAACAACTTTAAATATATAGTACAATGATTAAAAAGGAGTAAAATGATTAATTATAAATTTCAAAGGGATATAAAATATTTACTTACTAGTTTTCCCATATCCCCTATTCATGATCACGACGAATAGCATGCATATCATCTGAATCATTTTCTTCAGATGCTTGACGTACATGTGTTGATAAACAAGGCGTCTCATAGTTAAAATCTTGATTTTCATCGGTACTATCGGGAAGATGCTTACCTTGAAGAACAATTGACTATCTAGTGTTAGAAAGATCAGTGACTTAGAAAACTTGTTTTACTTGGGATGCCATGATGAAAGGTTCATTCTTATAAGTTGCCTTACGAATATCAGACCGTGTGAATCCCAATTTGTTGGTTTCTACACCAGTGTTACTGTCAATTCACTTGCACTTAAATAAAGGAATTTTAAAAGAAACAAAATCTCCTCAATGACTCTAAAATGCGCCCTAGATTCCAGTACAAGATTGTTATCTTTGGAACTAGAAAAGTACATGGATTCAGCCTCATAATTTTTCATGGTGCTACGATCATCCTTTGATTTTGTATGGAATGAATATTTAGAAATGTCGTATACACTTCAAGTAATTACAATAAACTTAGGCACACGTGACAACCATTTTCAAAGATCTGATGCACTACTCTCTTTAGACATACTTTCATTAAACCAATTTATGAAAGTTTTGTTATGCTCTATCAACAACCATTTTTCATTCATCCGGGGGAATTTTTCCTTTAAAATACTTTTTTGAGAGGTCAAATAAGGTTGAAATTCACTAAGGTTATTTAAACCTTGAATACCTTTACCATCATAAAATCCATCATGACGAGACTTTGAAATTCTTATAAAGGAAGCTTCTGATAAATAGTTTGTACAAAACTCAATAGCTTCTTCTATGATATACCTTTCTACGATTGAAGCTTCTGGATGGTGATGTTTCTTTGTACACCATTTAAAAATCTTCATGTAACGCTCTACCGGATATATCCACCGTAAATAAACTGGACCACAAATTTTAATCTCCCTTACTAGATGAAAAAACTAAGTTAACCATAATGTCAAAGAATTATGGAGGGAAAAACATCTCTAATTGGCACAAGATAACTGCAGCTTCGTGTTCCAAGTCATCTAAATTTCCAGGATCAATAACTTTACTCCATATAGCATTGAAGAATAAGCATAATCTGGTTATAGTTACCCTTATATTTCTTGGTAAAATACCACGGATAGCCACTGGTAGAAGTTGTTGCATCAAGACATGACAATCATGAGATTTTAATCCAACTAATTTGTGATGGTTCTCTAACACAAGTTTCTTCATATTTGATGAGTACCATTGGGGAAATTTGATACCCTGCAAAATATCGCAAAAACTTTTTTTTCGCTTTTTTAGAAAGAATGTGACATGCTTGGGGCAAATAGATTCTATTTCCTACTTATTTTGGGGATAACTCTTTCCGTATACCCATCAAAACCATATCTTCGGGGGATTTATTAGTATCTTTTGTCTTGCCTTTAATGTTGAAAAGTGTTCCAATCAGACTATCACATACATTTTTCTCCACATGCAACACATCAAGACTAGACCAGTATGGAAGATCAAAGAATACCGACCTCTTTTTCCAAATATTTTTCTCCGAGAATTTTTTTGTCTATTTCCAAAGACAACCTTAACATGCTGTTGTTTTTTATAAACTCTCTTCCCAGTTAAGGGCTTTGGAGCGATACCAAGCTCCTGCTCTCCATTAAAAGCCTTCTGCAATCTATGATATAGATGATTAGCGCTTAGAAATTTTTTATGCCCAAGATAAACTATCTTTTTTACATTTTGTAATTGGTGGTGACATGTATCAACTTCACATATACGACACGCTCTATGTCCCTTGACGTTGTATCCAGATAAATTACTGTATATAGAAAAGTCATTGATTGTGCAAAATAACATGGCACGCAACTTAAAGTTATCACATGTATACACATCATCAACATCAACACATTCCTCCCACAAAAGTCTTAAATCTTCACTCAATGGCGTTAAATAAACATCAATGTCGTTTCTTGGTTGTTTTGGACTCGAAATCATCATCAATAACATCATATACTTGTGCTTCACGCACAACCATGGAGATAAGTTGTAAATTATGAGAAGAACAAGCCACGACGTATGATTAGTACTCAAATTACCAAAAGGCTTCATTTCGTCAGTGGAAAGTCCAAGCCTAAGGTTCCTTCATTCAAGGGCAAAATCTGGATACAAAGAATTAATTTTCTTCCATTGCAATAAATCACCTACATGGAGAATTTTTCCATCACACACTCTTTCATCTGCATGTCATCTAGTATTATTTGCATCACTAACATTAGCAAATAATCTCTTGAACCTTGGAATTATCTGTAGGCATCACATCACCTTGGTAGGAACACCCTTTCTAGTTACACCATCATCGTCATCAACACCATTGTCCTTCTTCTTGTAGCGTGACTCCCCGCTCCTCGGGCACTCCTTCAAGTTTTCAAAATCTTTCCTATATAATATGCAATTATTATGACATGCATGTCTTTTGATATAGCCCAAACTTATTGGACATAATATCTTCTTGGCCTGATAAGTATGGTTCGACAGCATGTTACCTTCGGGAAAGATTTTCTTTCAACAATTCAAGCAATTCAGTGAAACTTTTATTCGTCCAACCACCTCTTACGTTAAGATTAAATAGTCTTAACACTGCCAACAATCTAGTAAAGATTTTACACCCCGGATACAACGAATCTTCCATGTCTCTTCGCAAAGTATCTACCAATGATGTCTTCTTAAAAGCATCAACTCCAATATCACGAATGATGTCTTCTAGAGTATCATTCATAACTTCATCATCTTCAACTGTATGTGACAGAGGTCTCTTTTTTGTCGCTTCACCATGCCATACCCATTTCATGTAATTTTGAATAATTCCATCGTAACCACAATGATTGAAAATAACATCCCTATGATATTTATTTTTGTATTAAAACAGTTTTTACAAGGACAATAAAAATCCCATTATTGTCAGGAAGGTTTTTTTTCAGCGAAATCAAGAAAATGTTTCAATCCATTCTCATACTCTATACTTAATCTATTGGCTTTCATCCAACTACGATCCATAATCACATAAAGCTTCTGAAAAAATAAAAATAGTACACAACCATACAAGAACAACAGTAATAGAGAATAACAAGAACAACAGTAATGGATCAAAGCAACAACAAGAACAACAATAATAACATACCGAAGAATAAGTGTTCTTTCGCTATGGCTCCTTGGAAAATAAGTGTTTTTTCGTTGGCTGGAGAAGAAGTGTTCTTTCGCTAGGGCTCGAGAAGTGAATGAGGTAGACACCGAGTGGATAAAAATATAAAGAGAATAACAAGAAAAACAGTAATGGAGAATAACAAGAACAACAGTAATAGACCAAATCAACAACAATAATAACACACCGGAGAATAATGGTGAGAGAGTTTTTTCAATCACTATGGCTCCTTGGAGAAGAAGTGTTCTTTCGTTAGGGCTCGAGAAATGAATGAGGTAGACACTAAGTGAATAAAAAATATAAAGAATTGTTATCTCGGTTATACTGAAAACCAAGGTAACATATCCGATGTTAAACTTTAAAGAATAATGGTGCATTTTTAGTTCCAAAAAGAATAAGATATTATAGATTATTTACCTCAGTTTTCCTAAAAACCGAGGTAACATATCCAACGTAAAATCTATGAAAATTAAAGGCGCCTTTTTACTTCCATATAAAACATAAAACTGCAGAAGCTGGAAATCGTATCTCAAACACTGAGCATATTGTTATGTCTCCTTTACATAGAACCGAGGTAACATAATGTTTTTTTTTAAATAAGGCGCTCCCCTTACATACACACTTGGTTTTATATTATTCTTTGTGAAAGCTTTATTATAAAAAGCGTTGTTTATTGTAGTGAAGACGGATGGCGGGAGTTCCTCCTCGACTCTCAAGCAAATGAACAGGTCACCCTGAACCTTGAAGATGATGAAAAGTACGAGAAATACATGGGTTCTCCCATATGGGTTGACCCGCCTAAGAACTTCCCTTCCTCACTGTGAAAATATGTGATGTTTACCGCAAAAAAATTCTAACACCTGATCCCCTTCCATGAAGATTTTCTCACCAACTTCCAAGCTATCAGTCGGATGGGAATTCAGAAACTGTCCAAAATGGTGGAGAGCCACTTGTTGAAGTGCCTAATGATGAAGTGATTTCTTCTTTAGGCTTATGCCCAGATGGACAGGCCAGTGGGAAATTTGAAGGTTAATATTAATTCTACTAAGGCAACATTGACTCAGGAGTAGGAGTTTGTAAAAAATTCAAGTTTCAATACCCTTTTTTGTCCCATATGTTAACCTCGAGGTTCATTTTCGTCCCTTAACTTAAAAAAGGTTTATATTGGTCTCTTAACTCTTAAAATATACCACCTTAGTCTGTTTTGTCTAATTAGCGACAAATTTAACAATCAATTTCTGATTTTTTTTCCATCACCAATTAGACAAAAAGGACTAAAATAGTACATTTTTAAGAGTTGAGGGACTAATATGGACCTTTTGAAAGTTAAGGGACCAAAATGAACACTAAAGTTAACATACGAGACAAAAGGGTTATTAAACCAAAATTTAACTAAGGAACATGATGAGCTTAAACGGTCTAAGGTGAAGTTCAAGGAGGCCCTCAAAAAGCCATAGATAGAGGCTAAAATGCTCTCCCTTTTAGAGATTAGATTAAAGGAGCCCTTTGAAGTTGTAATTATCTCTAAGAATAAATTGGAATAAGAGATATTTGTTTGCAATGAAGAACTAGTGGATACTTCATACCAGTACTTTGAATGAGCAAAGGAGTCGGTAGCCTTTCTCTAGCCTGACTTGGATTTGAGTCAGATGGATCTATTCAAGGTGGTCCTGGATTTCCAGCTCGTGGATGAAGAAGAAGGGTTACCTACAAAGGCAGATGATCCTTCTTCTGAGGGAGACATTCATCTTGAACTGAAGGGCGCTAATGTTGGGGTAAGCGAGACTCTTAACTAGGAAATCATTCACTAGGAGACTATGCTCGAATAGGGGTGACCTTAGGAGGGTAGTCAACAATTCTTTAATTTTTAATTTCGTAACCATGCCCTTAGTGGCTTAAGTTTTAATGCCCTAACGGCCTTTTGTAATCACTTTATCCTTTGGGATTTTGTAATCCTCGCCCTCAATGCTTTTATCAATGATATTTTCCACCTTCTGGCGATATTCTTTGTTTTATGTTATCTTCTTATTTCCTTAAATGTATCGCTCAAGAAAAGTTTCTAAGGCGATCATGTCTCTCAAAACTATTTATTTTAAGTTTCAAATTTTAAATTGGTCAGTATTCCAACGTTAATTTTCCTCTTGGGCGACAAGGATTCCTCTTTAAGGACACAACATTTTAATAGACTTGTGGTTGACAAAGATTCATCCATGAGGATCTAGAATTTTTCACAGCCTATTGGGAAACAAGGATTCTTCCATGAGGATCCAACATTTTAATAGCATCGTGGGTGACAAGAATTCCTCCATGAGGATGGAACATTCAATCACCATATCCTGCAAATCAAAAGAAATATGCATGCAGATATATAAAAGGTGAGGCGCCTGATTAAAAACCTACCATCGTATAGGAAAAGAGTTTTTCCCTATTATTACAAACCAAAAGTGTATTTAAAGGAATCATACAACAGGTAGTGAAAACTTATCTCCTTAATTAATCAAACTAATAACATAATTAAAGAAAGTACAACATTATAGCTAGCATGCTCACTGTGTTTTCCTCGGCGGGTTTACATGATAATTCATGTTCTCTAGAACAATATGGACAACTATTCTTATTAGAGTGGCATCATATCCTCCTTATGAAGCTCTTCTTTTGATCTCACATTCATGACATTCACTTAATACGTTTCTGATTGCTAGTTATGGGCCACTGTCATGGTAACCCTTCTCAACCTCAAGGTGTCTTGGTAGCACTTCTAGCGGTCTCCTGATCACCTTGGACAACTCTCATGTGCTTGTTGGAAAATGAGTACTTCATACACATATAACATAAACATGTCATCTCCCAATAGATTTAAAGCATGTTGCCCAATGATCATGTAGTACAAGGAGAGGTTGTATATCACAATATATCTTACCTTGATCATCTTCATGTTTTCCTCTCTTCCAAACACGTTCTTCAGGGATATGTATTATTTTATTTATACTTGTTCGCTTGAGAATCCCACCATCGAGCCTCAGAACAATTTGATTTCGTCCAGATATAGGCGGATTCTCTCGAACTATAGGATGTTTGCAAAACTTCCTTGATTAATTAGAACTCACTTAATTTTCCAATTACCACACCTCACGGTTATGACTATGGGTCATTTTCACGGGGATGTATTCCAACAACGTCCTTCTCTAAGAAGGTTATTTCAATCTCCATGATTTTCTGTGAGTCCAATCCCAGACTAATATGCGAACCTTCGACCACCATGAACTAGCGAGCATATCTCTTGCGAGCATAACTAGTTTTCGTGCCCCCAATAAATCCTAAATCTATAGTGTTAAGAGTATGATGCATGAGCCTGTCTTTACCTTCCATGCTTGGCTTTTTTCCCTTCATAGATTTGGGAATCCCCGCGAGGTCCCACCCTTGAGACCTGGATCCTTTGATGATTGGTGAGAATTTCCTCAAACGTACTTCTTTAGGCGAGCATTCTAGATGAGGCATTCAATATCCTTCTTGATTTGGTAACATTTTTCAGTGTGGTGGCCATTGGCCTTAAGTTCCATGATATCTGACTTAAGGACGAAGGAAGATAAATATCATACGTATGAATTTACCATGTTGAAGGGGATTAATTAGGCAGACACTGAGTTGATTTATGATTATAGAGGTGGCCCAGTTCCGTTTTATCAGGGCCCATAGTAGGTGGAAATTATATTTGCTAAAGAGTACAATAAGGAACATCCCTTGTAGTGTAACATTGTATGTGGTTTTTGTGGGTGTTTGGTTGTATTTAGGACTAGCTCACATAGGGTAATGAGAAGTTTTGTATACAAATTTTGTGGGGAAGATTGAAGATCTCCCACCCCCCGTCATCCCTAAGATTGAGGTATTTATAGAAGCTTCATGTGCCTAAGCCAACTCCCTTACCAAAAATGTGGAAGGGGAAAAGACCCATTTTCCCTTGAATCGTAGAGAAGACTAATTCTCCCTTGATTCCCTCTTTAGTTTGTTGCCTCTTGCACACGTCGTCTCTCACGTTTACTGAATAAGTAGGCAATGAGAGCTAATTTAGGCTAGCCTAAGCCCAATTGGGCGATCAGTCTCCAAAATCTAGAAGACTTCTTACCTTATGCTAGGCAATCCGTCACTGAATTCGGTCAGTTTTACGCCCCATACTGAGAGGCCTTGTGGCTTCATAGGGAAGCTCTATCGTCATCGGTGTGCTTGGCTTTCCATCTTCTCCATATATTATCCTTTTTTATACCCTAAACAAATTATCCCAATACAAAAAGAAAAACCAAAATATCTATGTGTGTGTGAGAGAGAGTGTGCGTGTGTCTGTGTCTGTGTGTGTGTGTGTGCGTGCGTGCGTGCGCGCTATATTGCTTTGTTAAAAGATGTATCAATCAAAAGCATTTTAAAATCGTATATGACTCTTTTTATTTTCTCTTATATAATTGTGTTAGAGTGTTGTGATATGTGGTCAAATACTTATTATGGAGAATCTGGATGCACTAGGGCCTGTGGGGTGGTGGATGATAGTTTACGTTGCAACAATTTTCACATAGTATTATTCTTTGGTTGTCATTTGACAATGTCAGTGATTTTTCTCCAGTTTTAAAGTTTCAACGATAAATCTTTATGTTGTGATTGTATTCCTTTATTTTCTTTATGTTTGTTTTCTCAACAACTAATATCAGAGCTTTTGGTTTGATCCAAGAGTATGAGTTCTTAATATGCTTTGTGGTTGCAGTTTTGTTCGATCTTCCACATAAAAAAAGAATAGTGGGTTTGTTGAGTTGCAATCACAATTTCCGATGTGCAGTTTGAACTAGAGAATATTGATGAAAGAATAATTTTTGACATGTAAAAAATTCTTGGAGTGGTGTAACTTCAAGTGACCATACTCTTTATAGTTGAGTATAATAGTTCTTTTGAACAATGATTATCGATGAAGACAATGTAAAAATTATTAGACTTGTGTAGTTTAAAGTGACTGTACTCTTTATAGTGAAATATGCTCGTTCTTTTGAAGTATGATTGTCGGTGAAAACAATAGAAAGAAATGTATTATTTTGAATCAAGGTGGAGGTTGTTGGTTTTAGTTGAAAATATATATGTTGAGTAAGTCATACATCGCCTATTATTATAAAGGAAAAGGAAAACCAAGATATATATATATATATATATATATATATATATATATATATATATATATATATATATATATATATATATATATATATATATATATATAAACACTCTAGTGCTTTATGCACCAGTAAAAAACACTTTAAGACTTTCTTCCTTTTCTTTTATACTCTTATGTTAAAGTGTTGTGAGATGTAGTTAAATATCTGCTTTGGAAAATATGGGTATATTGAGAGCCATGAGGTAATTGATGGTAGTATACGTCTTACAACAATTTTCACATAGTATTATTATTTGATTGTCATTTGACGACAACCATAATTTTTTCTGGGTTAAACTTTCACCTAAAGATCAAAGGCTCACCCAAATAAGTGAGAGAGACACCACGTATTCACCCAAAACCTTAAGGTAATAGGTGTATGAATTATCTCACTTATAAGGTGCTCAACCTCCATTTTTTAAGCAATGTGGGACTTAGAACTCACATTTGTTTCTCAACAACTCACATTTTCCCAACAAATAGGTCATGCCAACTAACAAGAGCTTACGATATATCCTACACAAGCCTAAGTCAGGTCAGACATTTTTTTAAATAAAAAAGG
Organism: Lathyrus tuberosus; assembly: GCA_022829125.1. Taxonomy (NCBI): domain Eukaryota; kingdom Viridiplantae; phylum Streptophyta; class Magnoliopsida; order Fabales; family Fabaceae; genus Lathyrus; species Lathyrus tuberosus. Next base: position 1,267,263 of record JALAZF010000285.1, on the reverse strand, counting down.
CGTAGACTTTTTTATAAGCCTATTTAGTTAAAAGACTTGGTCAAAGACAATAAAAAGTCTTTTAAACCTATCAACGGGCCTAGTTAAATAAATATGAATAATTTATTATTATTATTATTATTATTATTATTATTATTATTATTATCAGCATTTGTACTTTGAATTAAAATACAAAATTTATGTTAATAAGTAAACTTGAATAAGTCAAAACAAATAAGTAGTCTCATTGATCTTTTAATTTATTAATCTATTTAAACATTAGTTGAATTGCTTATTTATAATTGTTCAAATAAAATAGATTTTTATGTAAGTTAATAGGTCAATCAAACCTTCAAATAAGGTCAGACTCAAGTATAAAAATAAACCTATGATAGACCATAAACCAGACTTAAAATTTGAAATTATTAGTAAGATAGGATGAGATTTGACAAAGTCTAACTCAATCCAACTTATTTATATCCCTACTGCCGACAAAACGATGAGAGCATGACAGACAACCATAAGTGAAGAATTTGACTTAAACGGTCCTTTAGTAATCACAAAATGTTCTACTCACACTCTATTTGATCATGTTATTTTTGAATTTAAAGTTTTTGGTGTATAATTTATAAGTTCATATTTTAAAAGATTTGTTTGATAACCATCATTTTCTCTATAGCTCATACTATTTATTTATCCTTTTAATTTATAGCTTTTTTTTTTAATTAGTTAATTTAAATTTCTTTACCTTATAATATTTTTCTTACAATTTTATCTTTGAAGTCTTATTGGATAAATATAAATATGAATTAAACATATTTATTTAATGCCATTTCACATTTATAAACTAATTCAACCAATAATATTATCAAATAGTGAAAATTGATAGTTTATCCAATATTAGTCGTTGAGATTATGAGTTATTCGTTATAAGTTTATTTGCTGTAAACTAACTTATAAACTATTTATTATTATTTTTTAATCAAACTAAGACTATATCTCTATTCAATGTAGATTTTGCAAAAAATTTCAATAAATATGTGTTTGGTAAATAAAAATTAGTTCGGTAAAATTAATTATGAACAAACGTATTTGAACATAAAATAATTTATGCTTAGATATATTTTATTTAAATTTGTTTAAATTTGGATTGATTTTTTTTTTTTAATATTGATTTATAAATATCAACAACTTGTTTATATTAACACATTATGAAAAATATAAAGAAATACTGTTATTAGAGATTGAGTCGCAAATCAACAGCTAATATCCATCTACCTTAAGGGTTGAATAATGATTTTCATTGTAAAACTCATGTTTTGACTTAAAAACTACAAATCTTAGTTTCAATATATACATAATTTTAAAGACAAAAATAAATTTATCTGAGATCAACCAAACATATCAAAATCAATTTTAAATATCATGAATATGAAATCAAACATAGACTAATATACTTGCTAAAAAGTACAAATGTGTGACAATCCTACGGTGGTAGGGGTGGCTAGAGGCTTTTAGAGATTGTGGTGGTTTAGGACAAGCACACAGTTATGAGAAATTATGTTTGGTGGTGTTTTCAATGGGATTAGAGTAACTTCACGAGGGTGAGAAACTCTATATTTAGGGGTACATGGTAAATTCAGAATATCTCTCTGAACCCTAAATGTGTGCTATTTATAGAGGTTTATGGGTTTGAATTTGGGAATTTGGGGCCTCCTAAGAAGTAGTAACCACTCCACCTTTATTAGGAAAGTTGTTGACAGCCTATTTCTTAGAGAATCGGGACCATGACTTCTTGCACATATGAGAGTGCTTCGATTTGATGAGGATTGATTCAATTTGATTTTCTTCGTTTCAATTTGATTTCATTCAAATTGATTTGATTCGATTTGACTTATTAAGTTAGCTTGGTCTCTCTCTTTGGATGCTCATTCTCTCTCAGTTGATTTTTCTATTTGACTTCTTCAATTATGTCTTCTCTATTTGGTTGTTACTTGTCTCTATGATGGTTCTTTTTATTGGTTGTTCTTTTTGTTGGATATGATATTATTTTGTTTTCTTTTATCGCTTATTTTTAGAGTTAATTTGTAACAAGCTTAAAATTTAACAAAATTTAGCTGGAAGAGGAGTGTTAAAGTTTTAGATTTATATTGCTTGTTATTAAGTATGTTTTTGTTTTTTGTTTAGAAAATTCTCAATGTTTCATGTTAATATATTGTGAGTTTGAGAGAAGATATTAGATAATATATAATGAAACTTTAGTTATATATAGTTGGACTAAGAGTAGTTTAGTCTATTTATGATTTATTATATTTATAACCCTTATTTTCATAAGTTAAATTTCAATCTCTTTATTTTTTCCCTACTTTTTATTTATTTATATTGTTTAACAATTATTTAGCTATATTAATTATAATAAATATAGTATGGTAATTTTATTATTTATATATGTAATTGGAGGTTCAGGAAAATTGATATTTGTCAGGGGAGGAATTATGAATTGAAATTTCAACTCCCAGTGAAGAATTGAAGTAGGATGGAGAAAACTCTCTTATGTCGGGGTCGTGGGTGGGAGAGTTAAAAATCACCTTCAAAATGGACATGTGTGTCCCGCAAAATCCTGCAAAAATGAAGCATACCAAAGAAAACATAGTAGAGGTGGCGAGCGGAAAATCTTACCTCGTCATCCAAAAAACGAAAGGGTCCTGCACTGCACCCTTAAAATTTAAGAGGCAAAAGTCAATCCGTCCTGTTAATGCTCGCGCTCAGCAAAACTGACCAACAACGTAGTGTGGTGTAACACACATAATATATGGTGCATGCTAACACCTTATATCAATCCCCGCTAACACCTTATATCAATCCATAAAAAATTGTTGGTAAAACGAATATGCTCATCGGACCATATCCGTTTTGCAATCCCTACCTAATAACAATTATAGAGATGTAAAATTGATTTTGAATTAATTTTGTCATCTTTAATTATTCTATAGTAGAATTAATTATATCTCAAAATTATTTTTACTTAAATTAAAATTTAGTTTTTTTTAACTTAAATATATTTTTTTAATTTAAATTTAATGTTCAAGTATGGATATATTCTAACATAAACTCTATCTTCAACTCATTTTCAAACATAATCAAATTCTCCAAAATTAATAGTTACCTCACCACAGAACCTACCTAACCCATACTTAAACATAATCAATTTTACATAATTAATTCATCTAAAATTAATTTTCGTTACCACAAAACCAAATATTTATATGGTGTATAGGCTTCACGTAAAACATTATTTGCAAATGAGACTTAAAAAAGATGACAAGGTAGTGGTAGTACTCCGTCCAACAGCATGGAAATGTCACACTCATATGATTATTACTACATTTTCCATAAAGAAAGTGATGTCAATGGTGATCAATTGTTGAAGCAAAAATTTCAAAAGGGAAATGCATGTCCACATGGAAAAAAGTTGAAGAATCACGAGGTGTGTGCCCTACGTTTAATCATAGAGAATTTAAACTTATAAGCAATCTTTTTGCATTGAAATACTAAATTCCAAGAAGCCCCCCTTTATGTGTATGATTGGCACGTGATGTTTCCTAAGTTTCACACAAACTACATGTGCATTGGCTAATTATACTTATCCATTATAGAAAATAGAAAAAGAATAGTGAACCACTTTCTCTCTTTCTTCATGATTAATCCAAGTAGGCAAGTGTTTAAGTTTGAACTGAAATGATATGACATCTAAGGTTCGGTTCTTTATAATTAGGTCACTTTGGCTTTATTTGAATGACAAAAGAAAGTTGAAGAAAAGAAAATAAAAGGAAAGTGTCAAGATATAATCCAAATAGTAGACTAATTGCATCTAAATTACTTAGAGTTAAGGTTTGATAGGTTATATATATATATATATATATATATATATATATATATATATAGGGGCATGCTAATGCACACCCATGTAGGTGTGCATTAGCAACATACACCTTAGTGTATTTTGTGTGTGGGGTCCACCAATTTTGGGTGGGTTATGCTAATGCACACTTATATAAGTAGGTGTGCATTAGCAACATACACCTTAGTGTATTTTTGTGTAGGGCCCACCAATTTTGGGTGGGACCCACATTAGAAAGATGAAGAAAGAAAATAGAAAGAAAATAGATGTAGTGTATTTTTGTGTGGGACCCACCAAATTTGGGTGTATGTTAGTATTTCCCTATATATATATATATACATAGATAGATAGATATAGATAGATAGATAGATAGATAGATAGATAGATAGATAGAGAGATAGATAGATAGATAGAGAGATAGATAGATAAATAGATAGATAGATAGATAGATAGATAGAGAGAGAGAGAGAGAGGTGGGGATCAACTTACTCTAAATCATAGTCTTTGAATTGAATTCAATCTAATGGTTAATTAAATAAAAAGGTTAATTTACCATTAGATTAGATTCAACTCAAATGTTATGATTTGGAGTAAATTAAAAAAGCTTACTCTTAGAGTAAGTTGATCCCCATTATATATGACATGGTGGTTATGGCTGCAGTTGCATATGAGCATGTCTACACTAAGATCTGGTTTCTCAACACAGGTTGTTCGAATCACATGACTGGTCGAAAAGTGTGGTTAGCAGATTTTGACGTGTTGAGGAAGAGCAAGGTCAAACTTGTTGATAATACCTCGTTGCAAGCAGAAGGTATTGGCGATATAGTTATTCAAATGAGTAATGAAGCAAAAGCTATGTTCAAAGATGTACTCTATATACTTGGAATAAAGTGCAATCTGCTTAGTGTTGGACAACTGGTCGAAAAAGGTTTCTTTGTTTTTATGAAAGATGGGGCCTTGGAACTATCTGACTCTTAGAATAATCTGGTCTTAAAATCTCCTATGTCGAAGAATAAGGCATTTAAGACCATGATCAATTCGACTGAGGTACAATTCCTAAAAATAGTTGTTGGCCACAAGAACATTTGGTTGTGGCATTTAAGATTTGGCCATCTGAATTTTAGGTTACTCAATCAACTGATTACTCAAGATATGGTAACTGGTATACCAAGTCTTGAGATGCCCGACAAACTCTGTAAAGGTTGCTTAGCAGTGAAGCAATCGAGAAAGTCTTTTATTTCGACTATGCTGATGAGGTCCTCTTGCATACTATAAATAGTACATTCAGATGCATGTGGCCTGTTTGAGGATCATACCATTGGTGAAAACATGTATTTTGTCTCTTTTATCGATGAATGTAGTCGAAGGTTTTGGATATATGTGATCAGGCGCAAATACGAAGTATTTTCAATCTTTAAGAGATTCAAAATACTTGTCGAAAATAAGAGTAAAAAGAAGATCAAGGTTCTGAGAATAAATAAAGGTGGAGAATACACATCCAAGATATTTTACGAGTTCTGTGCAGAACATGGTATTGATCACGAGGTAACTGTTCCTTACACACCTCAACATAATGGAATAATGGAAAGAAGAAACAATACCATATTGGATATGGCTGAAGTAGAACTTGCCAAAGTCCTTATGGGGTGAAGTCGTCACAATTATTGTTTATATTCTAAATAGGTGTCCTACCATGAAGCTAAAAAAACAAGGCTCCATAAGAAGTTTTGAGTGGCAAACGACCATCAGTGAGTCATCTGAAGGTGTTTGGCTTTATTTGCTACAAACATGTTCCTGATGCAAGGAGAAGGAAGCTTGATGATAAAAGTGAACCTATGATTTAGGTAGGATATGAAAAAAACAGAGCTTACAGGTTATTTAATCCAATCAATTATAAGATCTTGATGACTCAAGACATTGTGATTGATGAGAATTTTTCCTGGGATTGAAATTCAGGAGATGCGAAGTTGATGAAGAATGTAGTGAGAATGAATAAATTGCAATCGATAATGTCCTATTCACCATCGAAGTCAAAGCAAATAGTCAAGAGGGTGTGGCTAGCACAAGCCAAAGACCTCAAAGAACTAGAGTACTTCCAAATAGGCTTCAAGATTGTGAAGTGGGTTGTGATGATGAAGTCACACTAGATAGAGCGTTGGTTCATTTAGCTTTACTTGAAGGTACTGAACTAATCAACTATAGTGAGGCCTTCAAATATAAAAATGGAAGGAAGATATGGTTAAAGAGTTACAAACGGTCGAAAGAAACAATATATGGGAGCTAGTCTAATTGCTAGCACACACAAAAGCTATGTGTTCAAATTGAAGCACGGTCCTGATGGGTCAATTGCAAGACACAAGACAAGATTAGAAACTTAAGGATTTTTTCAGAGAGCAGGACTCGACTACTCCAAAGTATATGCACCGATAGCAAGATTGGAGACTGTTCGATTGGTGGTAGCCTTGTCAAGTAAGCAAGGCAGTTTGGCATTTCACTTAGATGTAAAATCAGCATTTTTTAATGGTCCTTTAGATGAAGAGGTATATGTCACATAACCTCTTGAGTTTGTGATACAGGAGGAAGCAAGGAAAGTATACAGATTACACAAAGCCCTCTATGGTCTTAAGCAAGCACCTAGGGCATATAACAAGAAGATTGACTCATACTTAGTCAAATTGGGATTCATCAAATGCAAGTTTGAGTATGTTGTCTATGTTCAGGTTGTGTCGCAAGATATAAAAATCATCTACTTATATGTCAATGACTTGTTAGTAATTGGAAATATCTTGGAGAATTTTTCAAATTTCAAATAGCTGATGAAGAAGGAATTTGAAATTTCAGATCTGGGAAAGTTGTCGTAGTTCCTAGACATGGAATTTCAAATGTCGAAGTAAGGTATGGTGCTACATCAAAGAAAGTATATCAAAGAGATACTCAAGAGATTCAAGATGGAAGAATTGAATTTTGCATCCTCACCTGTCGAACCAAATTTGAAGCTGGAGAAGCATGAAGAGGAAGACAAGGTCGATTTCACGTCATTCAAATAAATTGTCGGATCTTTGAGATACGTGTGCAATAGTCGACATGATATAGGTTTCTCAGTCAGATTAGTGAGATACTTAAAAGGATCAACACACTATGGAATTTTATTTCCATGAGATTCTGAAAGCAAAAAACTGATATTACTTACTATTCAAATTCTGATTGGTGTGGAGACAAGGAAGATCGAAGAAGCATAACTGGTTACATCTTTCAAGTATTTGGTGCCCCAATCTCATGGTGCTCAAGAAAGCAACCTGTGGTGGAATTATCATCATGTGAGGCTGAATATATAGCAGTATCATATGTTGCGTGTCAAGCAATTTGGATCAGGTTTATGTTGGAAAAGATTAAGGTCGAAGTGAAGAAACCTCTGGTGATGGAGATCGATAACAAGTCAGCCATTAACCTTACAAAGAATTCAATTCTGCATGGAAGGAGTAAACACATTGAGGCTGAGTTTTATTTCCGAAGGGAGAAGGTAAAGCATGGTGAACTTTCAGTGAGGCATTGTTCGAGTGAAGTACAATTGGATGACATTTTCACCAAATGAGTGAAGATCGACAGATTCTTAACTTTGAGAAAGAAATTAGGAATAGTTCAAATCGACTATGATTAGTTTGTGTTTGACAACTTGGATTATAAGGGGGTATGTTGTGATATAATCCAAATTGCAGCCCAAGGACAAGTTAGTTAGGGTTAGGATTTATTATGTTAGTTACTTAGTATACAAGTAACATAGTTATATATATATATATATATATATATATATATATATATATATATATATATATATATATATATATATATATATATATATATATATAATTTCAGTTTTACAATTTTTCAATAATAACAATTTATTAATTACTTTTCATTCTCTTTCTCATTTCTTCTCTCACTCAAAGTGTCTCATGCACTAACAGAAAGAAGATTAAAATAAATTAAATGAATAGAAAGTGAATGGAAAGTATAATGATATAATAGTTGATTGATATGAATGAAAGTGAGAAGAAAGTGAAAGGAAAGAAAGTTATATATTTATAAAATGTCATAAATATTCTTATATTAAAATGAAATAATATATCCTTGTAATATAAAATCACAATGTTATATTTATTTAAAAAAGAAAGAAAGATGACTAATAAAATGTCTAAACCCTAATGTAAAATAAGTATAGGGTTAAATTACATTTTTTGTTTCTCAATTTTATCTGATTAAAGAAATTAATTCTCTTATTTTAAATTCAACCAGTTTTGATCTCTACATTTTAAATCCAAACAGTTTTAGTCTGCCCTCTCACATTTTTAATAGAAAATCGATTAGATGTTTATCTTTTAACTTATATTTTTATCTATAAAGATCAGCAATATATTTATATACGATGATTTATCGTTTTTCACAAGTAACTTTTTATTTAAAAACTAGAAACATCGTTAATTTTAATTGCAAAAGTATGAGAGAAAAATCAAAACTATTTAAATTTAAAATAAGGAGACCGAAATCTATTTAAATTTAAAATAGATGATCAATTTTGTAAATCAGGTAAAACATGAGACTAAAGTTGTAATTAAATCTAAATATAAAAAATATTGAAATAAAATAAAAACAAATCCATTGAAAAAAATAAAACGATAGTATACGTTTAAAAAAAATCATGCTTTAATAGTTTTTTTTTTGGAAATCTTGGTATCCGGTCTTGCGATCGACTAATCTAAGAGGGACCAATCCCACCATCCGCTAGCGAGGACCCCGTTTAAAGTCGGAGAAAAATCATGCTTTAATAGTAAAGCTCTTTGTGTCAATTTACCATCTTACAAAAATAGTTCATAAGGAAAATTTACAGATGTGGGACCCATACAATTATAACTTTCTTTCCTCTCTTAGATAGTAATCAAAAGGGTGGAATTAGAGCTATCAAAATGAGCTAACCCATATGGGCCGACCTGGCAAACTTTAAAAATTATAGAGTTTGAGGCTTAAAATTAGAGCCCATATTTTTTAGGAATTTTTTAGCTCAACCCTAAAAAATCCGCTACCCATTAGGACTAACCCATATTGACCTTGGGTAGCCTATTAGGTCCACATCGCTATAAATTTTAAACAAATTATATTAATACTTATATTGTCTTACTCCTAAAAAATAACAGATTGATTTTTCTCACCTCACTAAATTTTATCTCTATTCTATTCAATCTTTCTCTTTTAAATATTATACATTAATATAATCGACACTCTTTTTTCATATTCTATTAGTTTCTCTTACGTTAAATATTCGAGTATTTTTTTTATACAATTTAGATATGTATTGTATTTAAAAACACATTATAGTATTTATAAAAGATAATATAGTACTTAAAAATGCATTATGTTTAAAATAATATAATTTTTTATTTTATTTATAATAAATATAATGGCATTTTTAATTTAATTTTTAGTAAATACAGAAAACCCCGTTTAGGGCCGGGTAGCCCGAAACCCATCTAGAGTCGGGCTCAAGTAGTAATTTTTGAACCCATATTATAAATGGGCTTTTTTGACTTAGCCCTAAAAAGCCCGAGCCCACCAGGGACGACCCGTTTAGGTTCGAGTAGCCCATTTTGACAGCTCTACGTGGAATCATGGATTTCTACAAACTTTATATCCTTCATTCTTTCCATCTCTTCACTTTCAAACGAAACAAACACGAAGTTTGGTGCGTTCAAATGATTGTGCGGCTAAATCAAGAAGATTAGTCAACAAGTAGACTACTCTTTATTCTCTATTAGTATTTTTTTTAATTTATTCAACAATCAATACATTTAATTTATAGATTAAATATATTGATTATTCAATAAATTTTAAAAAATAATTTTTTCTTATATATAGGATCAAAGAAAGTAATATATATTTCATTTGTCTCTTAATATAATACCAGTAAAAAGAGAAGGAGACATAAAATCGACATTATATTTAAGTTTTAAAAAATCTAAAAGAAAGAAATTTAAATTTATTACAAGTACAATGTTAGATCTAATCTCTTCAAAGAGAGTATCTACCATATAAGAAAAGAATATGTTCTAGAAAAGATTTATTTGCCCTTTTGTCTTCTACTGCTAACAAATCATTTTAGGGCCAATTTGTGTCTTTTTTCACAAAATCTTAACAAACCAAATGTCTGGTTACACCTCTTTTCTCATTGTTCCGGCTTTTGTACTTCTCTCTCAACAACATGTTTCTGTCTGGTTACTATGTCCTTCCTTTCACATCCACCTTTTGTGTTGTGTTCACATCTGCACAGTCCCCAACCTCATGTCTAATCCCATTTTGCTGGAGTACTTTCCACCTTCCACCTTTTCGTTTCCATTTTCACTTCCGCTGATTCGATTCATCATTTCTCCGTGGCTTCTATTTTGTAAAAACCTACACCCTCTTCCCCAAACTTCCCTTCGATTGAACATGGCGAGACATTCGATATGATAAATGACATCAATGACCGTAAAGAACTATGGAAAATAGATGTAAAAATTCACCACGAATTGAAGCTTTCTTCAATTGAGAATGAGCATTTTGAGATGGTCGTTGTAGACAGACATGTGAATTAATATTGTCTTTATTTCGTTCGTCTGTAATATATAAGAAACTTGGTTTTTTATGTTCTCTTTTGATGTTTGTGTTTGTTGTTGATGTTTCTAATTTGAACTTTGTGATTCTCGATATGTTTTATGGTGTTTATGGTGATTCTCACTAAGTTTATGATTCTCTCTAAGATTTTAGATTCTGACAAAAATATCTCCAAATAAAATGCACGTCAAAATAACAGACAACTTAAACAAAAACACCAACTTAACATAACATTATTTTTTGCTTTGTGTCCAAAACTAACAACCTTTTCCAAAGAACACTCCTCCTCTTTTTCCAAATCTTCATCATCATTTAGTGGATTCATGCGAGTATCCAAGTTTGGTGATTCTAATTGATCTATGACCCTTTCACGGATCCTGATCATTTCTTAAATCTCACCCAAGGTTATGTCAGTTCCAAAGCTCTCATCCTAACTGCAAATTAACGACCAATGTTACGTTGTTTTACTTCTGTTACTACAAATTTATAAACAAAAATCAAGTATATGTTGGACACCAATTTCTTACCTACTACTTTCCGTTGAGTCCGAGTTTTCGACTTCAGTGGCTACCTTAGTTGTGTTGTTCTTTCGAGAAATCTGCAAAATCTTCTTTGATGAACCCACAATGAATTTTCCTTTGGCCTCAACATGAATTTCATCGAGGGTTTTGCGAATCCACCATGAATCACCAGATTTTTCGCCTGAAGCCCTAGAACAAATCAAAAATACCATACAAATCTATCACAATCACACAACATGTTTCAAACTCTACATGCAACACATTTAACGAAAACATATTCAACCGCGAAATAACGTTAACTATCCATGTTACAATGCGGTTATCAAACTTTTCTTACCCGACATTGTTTCCAGCTTTCTTCGATGAGGCCATTTGCAACTTTCAAAAGCTATTAACAACTTTGTAACAGGGAGATGGAAGATTGAAAGTTTCTGAAGTGGTTTGTTATGTTACACTAATGGCTTTATATAATAACTCATATGTTTTGTATACTTGCTGACTTCTGCACTTCTTTCTTAAACAGTTACATGGGCTAAATGTACCACTAAACCCACTTTAAAAACAATGGGTCAATTTTTAAGTTTTTCTAACCCAACATTACTTCCTTCTATAACTCTTATCATTCTTTTTCTATTTCATTTCTATCTTTTTCTTTTAAATTTTACTACTTTTTTTTATATTTTATATTTTTTGTACTATTATAACCATTTTATTTATATTTCTTACAACCTTTTTTATTTCACCATCAACTTTTTCTATACTACAATTTTTCAATCTTTTATTTTTTTTCCATTTCAACTTTTTTCCCTTCATTTTTATCCTTTTGTTTTACTTTCCTAGATCATATTGAAACATCTCTTACAATACCATTTTTTAAGTCTGTGTAGCCGAACAATCCTTTCTTCTATAAATCTTATCACTTCTTTTTCTAATACCTTTTTTTCATTCTACTTTTTTATTATACTACTATTTTTATAAGGTCGATTTTACTACCTACTATTAAACCAAGGGTTGCATCTATACCTAATGTTGTATGTGTGTACATAATAAAATACTAATATTTTCCATCTGTAAACTGTTCCTAAGATTATGCATTACTATATCATTATCCAGCTTTTACCTTTTTCACATGTGATCCATCAGACTGCAAATTTTGTACCTATAAGGAAATAGCCCACGTGTCCACACATACTGCTTCTATCGAACCTTCTCAAACATACCGAATATTACACTATCTTTTTGTTTTACTTTTTTGGATCATATAGTAACATCTCTTACTATACAATTTTTTTGGGTTATCTACCAAAACATTATTGCAACATCTGATTGTAACTTATTTAGAAAGTACTACTAAATGCACATTATTAAAATATCAACATCATTCATGAACAAAAAATACTCATGTTCAAATAACATCACCCTAAAAGTACATACCAAACTTCCGAGGCATAGTTTATATATACTCAAATAAACCATCATCATACTAAACATAAATATCCATCCAGGACAATTAATTAATATACGAAAAACCAATAATTTAAGCCAAACTATTATACATGACCTGCTGTTCATAGTACTAATACATTACTTTTAAAATGACATATGCTGGATGAATACTACATGGTGATCCAAAACAAACATCCACAACATTGCCATCATTCATATTACATTAATCAAAACACTTACCAAAAAGGGGTTCATAATACCTATCCCACTGATAAATTAATACACCATTCTTTCACAGGCAATACATTATCTACTTAACAAAATACCAGAAACAGGCAACAACCATCTTTGAACTACTTGCAGCCACTTCACACCATCGAATTTGAAAACTACTTTTAACGGTTCAAGATGTTCACAACTAATAATCTCTCTAGAGGATGAAAAATGTCGAATTCCACAGTATCTCTTTTTTTTAGTACTATTTTCTACGCAAACTCATACCAACCGTGCCCGATAAACTTTTCAACGGAATATTTCCTTTCAGTCATACGGACTTCACAATCATACCTCTCCACAATATCTGAGTCCACCAACTCTATCGTCCTTAGTCTCGTTAACAAATAGGTCTTAAGCACATATTGGGGGATTTGCTGCACACGCACACGCGCGCGCGCGCGCGCACACACACACACACACACACATATATCCCACATTACAAACAACATAAGATATAAATGTAAATGAATACTACTATTTAACTTACAAGAACTTTTTTTAATGATCTTCCCATTTTAATTTCCTTCTTAAAAACACAGTACCTTGGCCAGATTGAAAGGTCTTCATCACTGGAATCACCACCAGAACTTTCTTCATCAAAATTGCAATAAACAATACCCATAAATCGTCATATTTAACATCCATTCAGACCCAAAATACATATGTTTAACTAAACTTCCTAAACCCCTACTAATTACCTTTTCCCATCTAAACTTATACTACCTGACTGCATAATAAGGTGTCAACAATTACCTGTCACTGTCAGATGAAATGGATATCTGGCATGGTGCGGCAACATAAGTCCTAAATCGTTTCTTGGCATCAACCTCAATCTTATGTCCTTCAACTTCTTGAACTACATGCATGTTAAACTTTGAAGTAAAGGGTTCACCATCTCACACTTCTTCAACTTCAGCAACTCCTTTTTCCTTTCGATCTTTAACTTTTTCACATGTACCTGCATCTACCAGAGTTAATGAAGATCCCCCGATAGGTATTGCCGGTTTCCTCTACTTACCGCTACCACTCTTACGAATCTCCTCATACTCGATATATGATGGATCCAATCTCCTTCTTCTCCAAGCCGTTTCATTTTCCAGATCAGAGATAGATCTGCAAAAAAAAAAATACACAAAGACGATGAGAAAAATGAAATGATTGATTGATGATGTCCATCCATGACATTCTTTTTTGCTTTGTGTCCAAAACTAACAACCTTTTCCCAAGAATACTCCTCATCCCTTTCCAGGTCTTCATCATCGTCTGGCAGATTCGTGTGAGTATCCAAGTTTGGTGATTCTAATTGATCTATGACCCTTTCACGGATCCTGATCATTTCTTGAATCTCACCCAAGGCTACGTCAGTTCCAGAGCTCTAATCCCAACTCCAAATTAACGACCAATGTTATGTTGTTTTACTTCTGTTACTATAACTTTATAAACCAAAATCAAGTATATGTTGGAAAACAATTTCTTACCAACTACTTTCTATTGAGTTTGGGTTTTCGACTTCAGTGGTTACCTTAGTTGTGTCGTTCTTTTGAGAAATCTGGCATAACTCTGAGCTGTTATTTTTGTAACTGTCATTGCATAAGATCTTAATATTTCTTATCTTAGTACATCTTAGAAATCTTAAGAGGTTAAGAACTTTTGTGATTGTTGCATAACTATTATACTTATGATTGTGTATCAAAGTATAGTAGTTACCTTTTTTTACTAAACTCTTTGTTTAAAGTAGAGGAAGTCATTTGCCTATTTGCTTAAGCATTAAAATCTTTTGTCTATGTACTTGAGCAATGAAGTCTCTTTATAGGCTGATTAAGCAGAAGTCTCTTGCAAGGTTGCTTGAGCAGAAATCTCTTTCTAGGTTGATTAAGCATTGAAGTCTCTTGCAAATGTGCTTGAGCAAATTGTAATTTGTTTGGTTATAGTGAAAAGCTCTTGTTGAGGCAAAGGGAATGGAATACTCTCAGTTGAAGAGAGGAATCAGGTGCGTTGCTTGCTTTTACTTCTGATCATTTTATTTTTGCTGTTGTTAGTTGTTCTGATATCAGACTCTGAACGTGGTTCATACTCTGAAGTTTCATAATCAAAAGTGAAATGGATTTTTGGAATACACCATTCAACCCTCTTCTTGTGTATTTTTCTCACCTTCAGTTGGAATACAACGAAGTTTCTTAATTAGATTCTGAAATTTATGTTGATGACATAATCTTTGATTCCACTAGTGCATCTCTATGCAAAGAATTCTCTAAGTTTATGCAAGCTGAATTTGAAATGAGCATGATGGGAGAATTGGAATTTTTCATAGGAATCAAAATCAACCAAGGCAAAGATGGAACTTATGTTCATCAATCCAAATATACAAAGGAGCTTCTGAAGAAGTTTAATCTTGAATATTGCAAGATTATGGCAGCTCATATGCATCCTACCTGTAATTTGAACAAAGAAGAAAATAGCTCAAAGGTGGATCAAAAGCTTTTCAGAGGCATGATTGGTTATTTTCTTTACCTAACTACTTCCAGGCCTAATATTTTATTTAAAGTGTGTTTGTGTACAAGGTTTCAATCAGATCCTTGAGAAACTCATTTAATTGCTGTTAAGAGAATCTTTGGGTATCTGAAAGGAACAAAAAATCTTGGACTTCTTTATAAGAAATCCTTAAATTATAAGTTGGTTGAATTATATAATGCTGACTATGTTGGGGATAGAATTGAGATAAAATACACTAGTGGAAACTATCAATTCATAGGTGAAAACCTAATATCTTGGGCTAGCAAGAGAACAACAATTATTGCTCTCTCTAAAGCATTAGCAGAATACATCTTTGCTGCTAAGTGTTGCATACAACTACTCTGGATGAAATATCAGTTAGAGGATTATCAGATCTGTGGAAATAGTGTCCCTATCTTCTGTGATAATACTACTTCTATGTGTCTAACAAAGAATCCAGTTCAACATTCTAGAAACTTCTTGATTTCTGTGAATATTCCCCTCTGTCATCACCTCATGATTGCTTACTTGCTTATTTGTGTTTGTTGTTTTGTTTTCTAAAGATAATATTTGAGTGGTCTTAAAGTAAAAACTTTTGTCTTGAATCTTTTTGAAAAATCATTTTCTATATCTTTGGAAACATGATTCTGTTTATTTGTATCTCTCTTTTCCTTATTGAGTCTTTCCCTATCTAAGATGGCTTCTAGATCTAACCTTGGTATGGAAAACCGGTGGGTTGTCATCATTGAAGGACTAGTTGATTTTGATGGCTCATGGCTTTGATCTTCATAGTACTATCTCCCAAAATGGTTGGGATGATTTCTTTTATATGCTTTATGATCCTACTTACCCTAACTTGACCAAGGATATTTGGGTAAATGCTTCCATCCAGGATCTAAATCTAGAATCTAGTATTCTTTCTATTGTATCTGGTAGTCCTATCACCATCACCCCCTTATTTATTGCTAATGCAATCAATTGTGAGGATGAAGGTGTGGTTCTGGATATGCTCTTTTGGGATTCTTGTTTGTCTCTTAATCTTATCTTTGGTGATCTCTCCGACCTATCCAAAGTTTCAAGTCTCAATTCCAAGGCACTAATCTGGTATCACTTGCGGGTCTCAAACTTCCTGCCAAAGAACAAGGATCTGACTTCTTTGAATATTGATGAAAAATCTTTTCTGTTGCTTCTCAACTCATATCTGAAGATTAACCTCCCTCAAGTTATGTTTAATTATCTAAAAATGACTCTCGCTTCCTTTAAAGAGGGAAAGTCATGCTTCATTCCTTATGGAAGAGTTATCTCTGAACTCTTCATTCAACAAGGAGTTGGGATAACAATGAATAGTTTAAACCACAAGTCTGGGGAGATAAGTTAAAGCTTACAAAAGCTTTGAAAGCTACTGACGCGTTTAAGGTAAAAGTGGTCTTTGTGGATGGGTCTTCTTCTTCTTCTGCTTAGTTGTTTTGTTTGTTATATGTTTTATCTTTGTAGCTTATATGTTCTTTTTAATAAAGAGTTCTTTATATTACTATACTTATTTTATCTTTCTTGGTTCTCTTACTGACTAATTAATAAGCATAACCATATTTGAAGGATCTAAAAGGAAGTTTGTGACTGTTGGAAAAGAATAGAAACCTTATTCATAAAGACATTACAAGATTAGTTCCTAAACACTATTACATGTGTATTTAGTCCTGATCTTCTTGGTCTTTCATTCCCTTGTAAGTCTCCAAAAAAGTTTTCCAATCTGCATCCCACTCATCATTTGCCTCTGGAATTTTTTTCTCCTAAATAACTTCAGCATATGTTCCTTAATCATTTGCTTTTGTGTACATATGAGTCTTTGTCATCTCTTCAGCCTTCTTCTCATTTTTCTCTTCTCTAGCCTCTTTTCTCATCAGATTGCGATATTATTTAGAAAAATCTCACCTATATGCTTTGAATATCCTCTTCTTGCCCATTCTTGTGAATATCTAAAGGTGTGTATTTTGGTGTTTTGTTCTGCATCTGTTTTTATAGGGGTCTGGCTAGAATCTCCTCTTTCTTGAAGACTGTGTTCTGTGAGTCTTGTTCCTATGAACTTACTGGTTCTTGGAATCCATGCAGTCAGAGTCTTCCTTTGACCATCTTGAAAATTGTGGTTCTAATACTTATCAGTCATCAGTATCAGTATTTATTATCTTTTTGTTGATGACACAAATGAGAGAAATTCATGGGATTATTTAAGAAGGTTAAAATTATTTTTTAAAGCTTTTAATTTACCTGAACCCTAATTATTCAGTTATTTTGATAATGCTTTCTTCTGAATATTCTTTTGTTAAAATAAATTTAAATTAACTTGGATAGAACTTAGGGGGGCTTACAAAATTTAACCTTTGGACTATTAGACTCAGAGGGAACTTACAAACCTCAGATTTTGATGTTGTCAAGTTAGTTAAAACTGACCAACCATTGTTCTTAAATACATTTGTTTGTCATCATCAAAAAAGGAGAGATTGTAGATACAAGATTGTTCATATCCCTTGGATTTTGATGATAACAAAGTATTTAGAGATAAAATGGGTATACTAACATATGTTCAAGTGTGTTGTATCACAAGCTGAGAATTCACTATGAATTAATCTGGTTAAAAGTATAAGTGGAGAAGCAATGTTACTCAGATTCTGATTGATCAGAATCCAGTGACTCTGAAAGTGTTCATCAACATCTAAAGGTTCAGACTTTGGTATATTGTTTCAGCTTCTGGTCCGTACCTTGAGCCAAAAGCAAACCAGTCTTGTCAAGCGCCAGATTTCTAGGAAGAGTTAACTAGGGTTTGGTTTTGCAAGGCTCAGGGTTGGTGATGTGAACTCTTCAGCCCATTCTACCTTTTGGTAGATACCTAGTACTTCAAAAGGTGTTGTGAACAATGTCATTATTCAGTGGACAATACTTCTAACCAGATGCTAGTTTCCAACGTCACTCTTGGTATACTTATTCACTAAGTTTGTTGTTATGTTCAAACCCTCCCACGACTCTTTCTCCACCTTTATAAAAGGAAGCTGAAGACTTGAAGGAAGGTTACAACATCACAACACATTATAAGATCTCTGGCATAACTCCGAGCTGTTATTTTTGTAGCTGTCATTGAATAAGATCTTAAGATTTCTTATCTTAGTACATCTTAGAAATCTTAAGAGCTTAATAACCTTTGTGATTGTTGTACAACTGTTATACTTCTGATTGTGTATCAAAGTATAGTAGTTGTCTTTTTTACTAAACTATTTGTTTAAAGTAGAGGAAGTCTCTTACCTGCGTACTTGAGAATTAAAGTCTCTTGTTTGTGTACTTGAGTAGTGAAGTCTCTTTCTAAGTTGATTGAGCAGAAGTCTCTTGCAAGGTTACTTGAGCAGAAGTTTCTTTCTAGGTTGATTGAGCATTGAAGTCTCTTGCAAGTGTGCTTGAGAAAATTATAATCTATTTGGTTATACTGAAAAGCCTTTGTTGAGGCAAGGGGACTGGACTACTCTCAGTTGAGGAGAGAAACTAGGATAATATTTGTGTACTGCTTGCTTTTACTTTTGATCACTCTATTTCCATTACTGTTACTTGTTCTCATTTCAAAATCTGAATGTGGTTCAGATTCTGAAGTTTCATAATCATAAGTGAAATGTATTTTTGGAATACACAATTCAACCCCCTTTCTTGTGTTTTTTTCTCACCTTCATAGTTATCTCTCAAAGTCGAAAGCACATAATTTTTAATATCAAAAGTTACAAGGTTAGCCGGTTGAAATCCTAAGGATATATGTCCAGCATCAGTCCTCCTGCAATAATCCCCCATCGTTTGTCATGATGAATTTTCCATCTTTTCTCTTTCTTCTCTAGCTTCTTCTGTAACTTGTGGTGCTTCTCGTTTCGCTTTTCAAATTACGCACATTGTTCTTTCAATTTTTTAATCAAACAGTATTTATATCAAATCCGAACCTCGCATAACTAAACAAACAATAACTCAGTAGCACTGCACCAAACAGAACATAATAAGAGTAGTAAATTAGATAAAAAAATAAAATTTTAAAATAAGCAATGACTAAAATAAAAACAAAAATTAAAAATCAAAATGTCGCACAAATATTGTCTTGTAAAAATTATCAACAATCATCGGTAACAGTACCAAAAACTCGATGACTTTCTTAGCAAGTTTACAAATGCGGGTAAAGTATTAAAATAATTTGTTTCCACATGTATTGTGAATTAAAGCAAGGTGATAATCGCGCGGTTGAAAGTAAACAAAGGGAGGTTTTCAAATATGATTGTAGCACCCCAAAATTTGCCCTACCTTTTTCTGGCTTTTGTTTCGCATTCATCTGCATTTTCATTAACTCATAATTATTCATTGCATCGGCCTTCTAAGACATGGGATCAAGGGTTTCTCTGAGCCAGGGCTTCCTATGTGCCTTGAGATACCTTCGTTCAAGTTTGGCAGAGGTGGATGTTTGACCTAATCTTGGTTAAACTATTAGGAGTTTGCTTCAACCGCAAGTTATTTATTTCAGTGGTTGGCTTCTCAGGCAGTGTGTTTCCAAGGTTGGTTTGTGGACTTCATCAGTTTATCAAGCAGGGATATATATGAGGTTAGGTTCAGAGAATCAAGTTCGTCAGTCCATTAGTGGTTCAGTTGTGGATTCATATTATGGTCAGGGCAGTGATATTCTCTCAGTTGCTTGTTACTGGTTGTTGGTGATGCAAGTTAATGTGGATATGGGTTTGAAGTTGGTGATTCATTAAGTATGAAAGTTCGATTGGGATTTGAATTTTGACTTGGGATTTAAGTTGTTCAATTGGTCAGGTGTTTTGAGCATACAGAGTGTGAGAGGGTTCATGTGGATTATTTGGAATACAAGATGCCAACCCATTAAACCATATCCAAACCTCTAACCATATCCATATTCAATTCATGTCCGTATCCATTTCAACCTTAAATCATTATCCAATTCCAAGTAACCATTTTGATCCAACTTCATATCCAAGTTTTGTCCATATTCATTTTTGTTTCCAATCAAGATATCCATCTTTCATTTTTATTCTTCATCCACATCATTCTCATTTTGTTCATTTTGATATCCAAACTACAAATCCAATTAAACCACTTCCTAATTCATAACTATTTTAAACCATTCATAAATCCATTTTTTTAATCCAAATTTTTATTTTACCTATATGTCCAAATCCACTTCAACTCCATTTTTCCAATCCAATTAACCATTTCTTTCCATATCCAAATTAAATTCAACTTTCATTTTGTATCCACTTTTTTATTCTAATCCATGTCCATTTTTTATTTTGTCCTAAATCAATATCAAAATGTTCAAATCCATATTCATTTCTTTTTAGCTTCAAAATCATATCCAAATGCCATTTTAATGTTGAGAAGTTCCATGAAGAGTTTGAGGAATTGCACCATGCTGCTCTTGAAAAGGGATATGGAATTGTTTGAGTCCAAAGCTATGTCAAGCATTGAAACACCAAGTGGTTAGAATGAAAAGGTTTTGAGAACTTAGAGAACCGTATGAGCCACACGATCCATATGTCACGCAAGACACAACCATCACAGCACCAAAAACGTAACAGAATTGTACAAGAAAAGCTTCTAAAGCATGTGTAAAAACTCGTGAGCAAATTACACAAACCCTCAGCAGAAATTTCACAATACAAAACCAATTTCAATCAGTAACAGAATTGACAATTGCTACAAATCCTAACATTATTTCCTTGTGATACCTATTCTACACTCTAACAATTCTTGTATAAAGCCAGCAGCAAACAATATCTGAGGGTATCCCTTCCATTTTTTCTTTCTTTCTGCAGAAACTAGTAGCTTCTTTTCATCTTTACTCGCTACTAAATTAAAGGCACGATCTCCATTCTTCCTCTGCTAAAACCTCATGAATAAACCTCCATTAGTTCTACAGAAATCACCAGCAATCATCCGTTTCTAAAAACTTCAACTCTCATCAACATCCACTCTTCCACATACTTGATTTCATCTCTAATCTGCATCATCATCAACAATCAGATTTCAATCATCATTCAACATCATTACAAGTTGCAATACTCAGAAAATGAAGAGAAGAATTCAACAACAACGTCAACAAATCCATCATTAATCCTCATAATTTGAATCTACTAATTCAACAACAGCTTTCTCAGACTCGTAGAAATAAGAAGAAGCAGGAGAAGATAGCAGAGGATTCAAAGAAGAGAAGGAACAATTGAAAGCAAGAAGAGTGAATTACGTAAACCTGAATTCGCGGATCGAAGCGCCATCGGAGCGACTCCGATAGGTACTCTGAATTTCTTTCTCTTTACTGTTGCTTTTAAATGTTGAGCGAGTTGTGTTGTTGATGTTGTATGTGTTGCGAATCTTACATTTTGTCCGTATGATGTTTAGCAGAGAGGTCGAGTTCTCGGTGAGGGCGTTGAGCTTAGGGGTTTGCAAATTGTGATGGAGGCCCCAGATTGAATGAGATTCGATTTACGGTATCATTGCAGGAAGTGATTTGGAGATGGAAGGAGAAGCAAGGTTGGATTGTGATGTTGAAAGACGAAGAGAAACAGACGGAGAGTTGAAGAGGAGAAGCGATGCAGAAGGTTGATGGAGAGGTTTGATGGCGAGGAGATTGTTGAGAGTTTGAGAGGCGAAGTAGAAGAAGGTCACGAAGGTGAAGGTGGTGCTCGTGCCGGCGATTTGAGTAGAGAAGGAGCATGAGAAAGACGATGAAGGAAGGGACACTGAGTGTGTGTTCAAAAACCCTAATGCCATGCGGATTAGGCCTTAGGCCCTTTACTGATCTAATTCATTCCAACTGCACCACCCAGATTTCACTTTTCCACCCCCTTGGCTACTTAGTAATTTCATTGGGCCCAAAAAATTTAAGACCCAACCGCCCAGATCCATTTTCCAGCCTCCCAGAATGCTGTTCACCCCCCCTTGGTTATTTTATTTAGTTTTAGTTTTTGTTTTAGTTAATTAAATATTAATTAGAACTTAAAACTTTTCTTAGTAACTAATTTTAGAACTTGATTAGAGTTTTTTTAATTAGTTAGATTAATTTTAGATTTAATTTTTCTTTAGAATTAATTTTATTTTAATTAGAAATTAACTTTAATTAACTTTAATATTAGTTCTCATTTTAGATTAATTTTCATTGCTTAGAATTTAATCTTGCTTAATTAGCATTTTATTCTTCACTTGGATAATTTTTGTTAACTTTTGATCTTGCTTTTAATTAGCACTTCATTTTAGTTTGGATATTCTTGATTAATTTCCGATTAATTCATGATTACTCTTTTTCATCTTTTTCACTCTTTCTCCTCCCATGGATCTCAAGACTTGTTTAAGTCTTGCATTCTTTCCCCTTTAGAGCTACCTAGTCCAACTTAATTTTTTATTAAGTTTGGAGTAGGATTAGCATTAGGTTTTAGGTAGTCGTCCCTCCTAAGCCTCACTAACCATAGGATCTCTTTTGCATGTCAGAGTTTCCTTCGAGTCGTCTCTCTTCTCATCTCAAACTTCTTGAAAACACTTAATAAAGATAAAGTGTATTGCGCACGAGCCTTAAGCGTGGGGAATGAGAAATGAGGGGCTTCCTCTCATCTTTCTAGAGTGCTTAACGAGCGTCCTGTCTTGGGACGATTCGTTAAGTATTCGTCCCTGTGCCCTAGACTTTGGTGCAATGCAAGTTATGAACTAACTTAGAAAACACTTCTGTCTAAAAAATACAAAACAAATTCAAATCTTTTTATCCTTCGGGATTGTTGGGTTTCAAACTTCATTTTCAGGAAAGAGCTTGTCGCTCACGTAAAAAACACTTACCCATCCGTGGTTGTACCCACGAACTACATTAGCTCTGATTCCTCTCTCTCGTCCGATTGAGGATATGTAGGCACAAGACAGCGATTGTCTTGGCGAGCAACCTTCCCCCTCAGTTCCCGTCTGAACTACGTTGACTCTGACTCTCCCATTGCACTGAGGGAGTAGGTAGGCCTAGGACAACGGTAACGTCCTATCGTGTCACTTCTTTTTTTCTTTTCTTCTTCGTTTCTCCGTTCTTTTCGTTCTCATTTCTTCTTCGGTCCAGTAGCAGTGGAGCTCCAGACGACGACACCCTTTGATGCAGACAACAAGCGTGGATCCCATCGAGTACGATGGACGTGTTGGGTGCTAACACCTTCCCTTCGCGTAACCGACTCCCGTACCCGTTTCTCTTGGTCGTGAGACTATGCTCTTTGCCTTCCCTCAGGTTTATGCAGTGTTTCCTTTCCCTCTCTTGGGATAAATACACATTGTTGGCGACTCTGTGTTTTTCCGCGCCACTCTCGCGTTTGTACCGTTGGATGCGAATCTTTCGGGAGCGACAGCTGGCGACTCCGCTGGGGACAGGTTGACCTCTTGCTGGTACATCCCCTTTTGCGAGTCAATCCTAGCGCTTGTCTGTTTTATTTCATTGGGTGTTTTTTTGTGGTGCTTTGTTTTGTTGTATATTACTGTATTGCTGTTTACTGTATTACTGCTTTACTGTTTTACCATATTTACTGCATTGCACTTCATTATTATACTAGACTGTGCTGCGCTGTGCTGGTTTTCTATTTGGCAGGTTGGAAGGTTCTGAGAGATAAGCCCACTACCCAGGCTTGAGCATACACATAGGTTTTAGTGTGGGAAGGCGTGACGCTCCCGTGGTGTTGGCCACGTGCGGGTGATCACGATCCTCACAATCAGACGAGGTTCTATCGGGAGATATCTGCTACTGTATGTTGATACAGGCCAGTAGTTATTCTCTCGAGGAACTGTCGACTCTGATGACCATTCCCGAGGACTCAGTTGCGGCACTCCTCCTGAGACGTGATAATGGCAAACCAGAAATGGCAAACCCATTACGACTCTCGACCCGAGGACCCAATGCTGGGAACTTGCCATAGGATGTCTTTTTTTGAAAGAGAATCAGTGGATGCGCTCCTCGATTGGTGATAGTACTGTACCCCGAGGGATGAATGTACTATTGCTTCTCAACCTTAGTGCCAGAAGCTGAGGACCTTTCATTTTGGAGAATCAATTGAGGCCTCCTCGATTGATGATGATGCCAAACCAGAACTGAGGATCTTAGTACCCACATGTGAGAGGGATGAGTGTTTGCAGGTTTGCAGGTAATGTTGGGTGCAGAATAGGGCAAGCAGCAAAAATATTTATTTTCGGAAAGAATTCCCTCCAGGATTTATGTCGTGTCCACAGAGATCGGTTCGAGGGAAAGAATGTCGTTCGACAATCTCTCACGTTAATGAGTTTGGATTAAATGGTTTCAAACAAGAAAATAGAAAAGTAAATATTAAAACATAAAAAGAATACATTCTTTGAAGAGAAGAAACCTATCAAGCATGAATATACACTACTCAGAACAAACGTAAACCTATCGATCGGTCGCATTCAACATACAATACTCATCAAAATCATCACGTATCGCTCACAACAAAGGTTATGTCTAACGCACAGTTGAGAGAGCAACCGTATTACTCTCGTCGACGCTCTCGCGCACGACGCCTCGAAACACGGAAGACATTAAGTTCCGACACCATAAAGATTATTATCTAAATCTATCTCTAGAGTCTAGACAATAGATATCCATCCTTAATCAAGATTCATGATGTTTATCTCTAACACAACACAAATCCAAACATAAATGCAAAAAGATCAAGGAAGACATCGATAATGATTTGTAAAGCATCTATATTATACAACCATGATCAATACATGTACATAGGTTTAGAGTAACAATACAAACATAACCCAACAAATAGAGAAATACATAGAGAAGAAATGGAGAAAAACCAAACATCTCAAAAGTTGTCGGCTCCGATTCATGAAGGATTCAACTCCGGATCATCCTAATTCATGCTCCAATGTGTTTTCTAGCCTAATTCTGGTTAAAAAATGCTATTGGATGGATTTGGAACTAAAAATATCAAACCCATAACTAAAAAATGATGAAAAATGGCTTAAATGGGCAATTCTGCTTTTCCAGGTTCGCCTAGCGAGTCCCCGTTCGCTAGGCGAACGTAAACCGCCTTTCTGTTGAGTTTTTTCACGATTCTGGAACTTTTCGTTCGCCCCGGTTCGCCTAGCGAACAAGCTAGCGAGTGCTCGCTACGGGGGCTCGCCTAGCGAGTATGACAGAAAACCAGAATTTGTTTTCTTCATAACTCTTGAACCGTAACTCCGATTGACGCACGATTTGAAGCGTTGGAAAGCTTATTCAATGCTATTTATGAATATGGAAATATCCCATTGCTGGAACACCTACAAAAATAAATGAAAATCGATTAAACTCAATGATATTTACACGGTAACGCACTATACACCGAAAACGTAAAGTAAACGTAATTACGAACAAAGCGGGGTTTATTCAACCAATTTTAACACAAAGTAATGATAAGTGCAACAAAACTTATATAAAAAAATAGGTACAATTTGCACTTATCAAACTCTCCCCAACTTACATAATTGTTTGTCCACAAACAAGAATAAAACAAGCTTGAAAATGCACAAGCAATATCCCAAGAATGACGAATCAACATGTTTTGAAAAACGGAAACGAATGAATGGTTCAAATGAAAACGGTACACACAAAAAGTAAATACTTACCACTAAACTGCAACGATAACATAGTCACGAAACAAAAGCAAAATACAAAAATCATGCCAAACATTCTAAAACAACACTAGTTCCAAAGTGAATCACACCTAACAAAAATAATCATCGGTAGATGAAAAACACACAATAAGGTACTTTACACTCACACAACACTCATGCAAACAAAAGACTAAATTATGCATACATCAAAAAATTCATATTGAACATACAAAGACAAGAATCACAAGGACTTTCAAGGTTGTAACGTGGTCGGGTAAACAAACAAGGGCCAATTTCTAAAGGTAATTGAAACAAAAACTTGCCTAAACCTAAGGGAGTGAAAACTCACAAAGATTCACACACTAAATTTCAACCAACTTTTTCCAAAATCCCAAGTGCTACACAACACACAATACTTATTTAGCACAATTGTTGAAACTCTTTTTGTTTCCTTTTTCAAGGATTTTATTTTTCTTCTTTTTTCACTTTTTTCTTTTCTTTTCTTTGTCATATTTTTCTCTTTTTTCTTTTCTTTTTCAATCCTCATAGAATCCAACCAATGAGTATACAATCATCCTCTCCCCAACTTGAATTCAACCGCATCATCATGTGAATACTCCCTACTTTCTAAGGCAAGGAAAAAATCCATATAACAACACAAAATTGAGGTCCAAGAAAAAACAAAATCCATTCAAAAATAAATGAACTAAATACTCATAGACAAGCATTAAGTTCAAATAAAAACATGGATCAAAAAGCTCAAAGGGGTTACGAATTCTCACACACTCACAAGGTGAATTGACTATTTGGCTAAGGTAGTTGTGCTCAAAATGAAACAATTGCCTTGATCCTTTTCATTCATTCATATAATCGACACAAATAAAAGATTCAACATAATAAAATCCAGTAAAACAAGAATGTCGGTACTCCGAGCATATATGAACAATGGAAAGCTTCCTCACAAAAAGGGTAGGAACTAAAGTGATTCACAATAGAACAAGTATACAAAAGAATGGATGGCATGGAAGTTTGTAAAATGCCTAAGTATCATGAATATGCTAAAGTATAGAAAGCGATAAATACATACCTCAGACGTGTACAAAACTTAACAAGATCATTACCACGCATTCGCAAGTTGAAATGAACCAACTTGGAAAATCACAACAGCATCCTCAAGTAAATCAATCAAAATTTGCGAGCAAACAACAACCAAAAACCTTAGAAATGAAAAAACAATAAAAACATGCTTGTTTTACGTCGTAAGCTCGACGCCTTTACAATGCTTAGCTAGCAAACTTCCTTCCTTCATGCCATAGTGATGCCTCACCGCGCAACCAAAAGCAAGCGTCCTAACCAAACACTTAAACAAACGTCAAAATGTACAAGTATCAATATAAACAAGTGAAAATATACAACATGTACGATATCTACAAAACTAAAAAACAAAGAAACTATCGCAATGCGATTCAATATCAAAACCAATCCCCGGCAACGGCGCCATTTTGTTGGGTGCAAAATAGGGCAAGCAGCAAAAATATTTATTTTCGGAAAGAATTCCCTCCGGGATTTATGTCGTGTCCACAGAGATCGGTTCGAGGGAAAGAATGTCGTTCGACAATCTCTCGCGTTAATGAGTTTGGATTAAATGGTTTCAAACAAGAAAATAGAAAAGTAAATATTAAAACATAAAAAGAATACATTCTTTGAAGAGAAGAAACCTATCAAGCATGAATATACACTACTCAGAACAAACGTAAACTTATCGATCGGTCGCATTCAACATACAATACTCATCAAAATCATCACGTATCGCTCACAACAAAGGTTATGTCTAACGCACAGTTGAGAGAGCAACCGTATTACTCTCGTCGACGCTCTCGCGCACGACGCCTCGAAACACGGAAGACATTAAGTTCCGACACCATAAAGATTATTATCTAAATCTATCTCTAGAGTCTAGACAATAGATATCCATCCTTAATCAAGATTCATGATGTTTATCTCTAACACAACACAAATCCAAACATAAATGCAAAAAGATCAAGGAAGACATCGATAATGATTTGTAAAGCATCTATATTATACAACCATGATCAATACATGTACATAGGTTTAGAGTAACAATACAAACATAACCCAACAAATAGAGAAATACATAGAGAAGAAATGGAGAAAAATCAAACATCTCAAAAGTTGTCGGCTCCGATTCATGAAGGATTCAACTCCGGATCATCCTAATTCATGCTCCAATGTGTTTTCTAGCCTAATTCTGGTCAAAAAATGCTATTGGACGGATTTGGAACTAAAAATATCAAACCCATAACTAAAAAATGATGAAAAATGGCTTAAATGGGCAATTCTGCTTTTCCAGGTTCGCCTAGCGAGTCCCCGTTCGCTAGGCGAACGTAAACCGCCTTTCTGTTGAGTTTTTTCACGATTCTGGAACTTTTCGTTCGCCCCGGTTCGCCTAGCGAACAAGCTAGCTAGTGCTCGCTACGGGGGCTCGCCTAGCGAGTATGACAGAAAACCAGAATTTGTTTTCTTCATAACTCTTGAACCGTAACTCCGATTGACGCACGGTTTGAAGCGTTGGAAAGCTTATTCAATGCTCTTTATGAATATGGAAATATCCCATTGTTGGAACACCTAAAAAAATAAATGAAAATCGATTAAACTCAATGATATTTACACGGTAACGCACTATACACCGAAAACGTAAAGTAAACGTAATTACGAACAAAGCGGGGTTTATTCAACCAATTTTAACACAAAGTAATGATAAGTGCAACAAAACTTATATACAAAAATAGGTACAATTTGCACTTATCAGGTAACCGTGACCTTCAACCTACGGGGTATTCTGGTTTTCTTATCAGTGTGGATTTATCAGCCTGGTATTTCGGTATTCTGGTTATTTGGGTATTCTGGTATTTTTTTTCAGAGCAGACCTTTGAACTTATTCAGTCAGCAGCACAACAGTTATTCAGAATATGTGGAAGCTTTGATCTCGTGTCTGCTGCATTCGTATTGCATTGCATTTGCATCTTGCATCATTTTTGCATATCTGTCTCTGGCCTGATCAGTGAGCTCATCCATCCTTTGTCTGAACCGCAGTTGATTTCTAGACTTTCTCATCGGACTTGAATCAGCTTTTGGGGAGATCATCATGAATTCAGGGGAACATAATCAGTTTGTAACTAGGGTCGGTGTTGAATTGATGAAGAGTCAGTTGGATCAACTTGTGGAACCTATGACAGCCATGAATAGGGGAGAGGCCAATGTTCAGAGGACTTCAGTTACTGGGAATGTCATCCCACCTCCAGTGAACAATGTTACTCAAGCTCAGCATGTTCGAATCCCTGCTGAGAATCAAGCTATACACGAGCGTGCCATCGTCAGAAATGAGCATTCTTCTTGTCTTGATGCCACAGACTATCAAAGCTTTGCATTCTCTGTGCCAGATTTCCAAGGGGTAGTTCCAAAGATTAAACCTAAGGATCCAAGGGCCGTTGCGTTTGATGAAAGATGTCGTGTGTTGGAAGAGAAGCTTGATGCCTTAATGAAGCGTGATACCCTTGATTTGGATGCTTCGGGCATGTGTTTAGTGTCTGGTCTTGTGATGCCTCCAAAATTTGAGATGCCGAATTTTGAGAAATACAAAGGGGATAGCTGTCTGAAGCTACATTTGGTGATGTTTACCCAAAGAATGACCTCACATGTCCTATAATGACAAGCTTATGATTCACTGATTCCAGGACAGTCTGAGTGGGGCATCATTGAGTTGGTATATGCAGTTGGAAAGTGGTAGCATCCGATCATGGTCAGATCTAGCCAATGCCTTTGTAAAGCAGTATCTTGACATGGCTCCTAGCCGCCTGCAGTTGCAAGGTTTATCTAAAGCGGATAACAAATCATTCAGAGAGTATGCTCAGAGATGGAGAGAGTTAGCTGCTCACGTTCAACCACCACTTTTGGAAAGAGAATTGGTTAATATGTTCAAGGATACTTTGCAAGGACCATACTTCGATAAGTTGATTACTGTATTAAAATTCTCTGACTTGGTAATACTTGGAGAACGCGTTGAGTTTGGTATCAAGTGTGGAAAAATCCAAAGCGCCTCGAAGTTCCCAGCTAATGAAAGTGGATCAGTCGTCAGTGCTCAAGAAGAATGGGAGGAAGAAAGTAATTCCATCTGGGAACATCCACCATCTCATCCTCAATATTCAGATGCATCAATTGTCCAGAGTCAGCAATCTTCTGGATCTCAGAATCAACGGTCGTACCACCGTCAGCCGCGTCAGCACGCCTGACAAATACCTAGGAAGCCAGAGAGGCATTTCACTCAGTTGCCAATGTCGTTGAGTCAGATGTTGCAAGATTTAATCAGAGGTGGACTTATAGTGCCAAAGGGGGTAAAGCCGGTACCTATTCCTTATCCACCAGATTTTAATGTCAACGCCCGTTGTGACTATCATGCTGGGGCACAGGGGCATTCAACTGAAGATTGTAAGGTGCTCAAAAGTAAGATTCAGACACTGCTTGACTCCAACATGTTCTCATTCACGCCTCAGGGTATTCAGATCTGCAACTCTCCTTCATCCAGTCATGTGGGTTCATCAGTTCAGGTTATGGAAGAAGACACCGAGAGCAGTTGTGCAAGTTTTTATCAGACTGACTTCGATGAGAAATTCTAAAGATGGCTAGTTCAGCAGCAAGTCAAGCTTGGAAAGCCCAGTTCCCCGAAGCTGGCAATCTTTTAGATCATGTCATTTCTTTGCATTTGTAGTTTATTTTCTGTTAAAGTGCAAACTCATTTGTAAAACTCGTTTGTTTTCAGTTGATAATGATAATGAAATGAATATGCATGTTTTGATTAAATCCATATGTGTTCACTCATATTTTCTTTATTGATATCTAACCCTTATTTAAGCAGGATCTGAGGGAGGATGATGAAATTCAAAGACGCAGAACTTCTGATGGTATGCTTTTGGGACAAAACCTTGCTGATGATGTACAGGCATTGTTTCAAATCCCTAAACACCAGAGATATAAGGAAGATAATCCCTTGTAAACCCCTTTGAGCCTAGAAGTATGAGTTTCTTTCTGAAAACGAAAAAACCCTCAATCTTAACCTGGGGCAGGGTAGGTGTCAATTAATTTGACCGAGCGTTCAATTCAAGGATCAAATCTATGGTTATCCTTCACCAACCGAAGAGTGAGGCAGTCACATCCCTTTCAAACAAGTCAGACAAGCCAGTGTCACACGATTTGTTCAAAAAAAAAGAGAAAAAGAATCAAAAGAAAAAGAAAGCCCGCTAAGTCGAAACTTGAAAACAAATGGCTTAGGCAAAAGTCAGGGCATCCCGCTGGACTTCGAAATCGAAAAATTCAAAAGAGTTAGTCCAGGAAAAATCAGGGAAAACAAAAGAATGAAAAGCAAAAAAATGGAAAAAAGAGAAATCCTCAAATAAAGAACAAGTCGTGTGTTTACAGACACTAAAGGCAAAAGGGGTGGCTGTCACTCTGAAAACCGTGTGGGTTCTTTCTATCCTCATACTATTCATTAACCTTGTTGAAAGGTGAGCGCTTATGTCGAGTTAGCTGAACGTAGGACTGGAGAACATCAAGGAGAATGGGTGGGTTTAAACAAAACTTTGAGCCTTATATCCTTTCTTTCTCAAACCGTGAACCAAGCCACGTTACAACCTTTAAAAGACCTAATTGAAGCAAGGTTGTTTCGAAAGCATACTTCGGTAAAGATCGCGTCGAACCTGACTCCTAAAAGGATCTTCTTACCATTCATGTTGGTATCAGCGACACTTTGATTAGTGATTCATTCACTATATGTCACAACTTTTTTCCAGTGAACAGACTTGGATTTCAAAACTGTCATATGCATTGCATTAAAATTGTCATTTTCAAAACTAATTATTTTACTTGCGAGTAAGTGCGTGATCAGGGAAGTTTCTGCAATGAAAAGATTGATCAATATAAGTGCAGAGTGCCTAAGTACTCAGTTGAGCAGGGGCAAGCCATCAAATAGTCATACAAATGGGCAATTCATTCCAAGATTCAGCCAATCTGGGGCAATCAGGTCGAGATTCGACAAATCTCTCGAAAGTCAGTCAGACAGAGATACTCCTTCACAGATCAGCCAGTCAAGGGCAAAATTACTTCAAGGCTGGGGCAGGTCACCCCAAAAGCAAAAGGGTTTTTCTCAGGAGAACGGTTAATCAAGATCATGGGGCAAGACATATAAGATCTTCATGAGACCTCTCGAAGACAGGTTCCTTTATGGGCTATGCTGTATCAGGGCATCTTTTGGTCATATCACATCTGCAGGGTTCATGTTGATAGTCGACACGTGACGTCCCCAGTAGAGTTTCTCTCCCCAACAGAGTAAGGGTAGAAAGTAAGTCTCCAGCAGAGGAGTAAGCTCAATGTTGTCCCCTAGCAGAGTGGATATCATTAACCGTCGTTCCCTAGGCAGAGTTGTTGGTGATGGCTGGTATTCCCCAGCAAGTTAAGGGTGTTTCCCTGACTATAGGCTAAGTTCAATGATATTCTCTAGCAGGTTCGCTGTTATTGACTTCATTCCCCAAGCAGGTGATAGTCATCTCAATGGCTTGATCAACAGTGGTTGACATCCCCACCAGATTCAAAGTCCAATGGTTATTGACACCTCTTCCGTAAAAGATCTTTGGGGTCCATCTTCAAGGTTTATTCGTAATCCCTAACGGAGTGGGAGTTCTCTTCAGGTTTCATCTTCAGCAGTGGTTATATCAGGAAGGCCGGTCAGTGTAACTTCCTCGGCAGGGTTCGTAACCTCGGAGACAGTTCAGTTCTCCATCCCCAGCGGATTTGGCCTCTTCTCTTCAGCATTTATTTTGCTGGAGGGGTCTCTTTTGCATATCATAAGCATTTTGCATTTCATCCTCAAACGCGTAGCATTTCCATTTCGTATGGAGCATTATGCCATAGAAAGAACATTCAAACATATGCATGCGAAGCATAAGCCAGATTTGGTACCTTGTATAGAAACCCGAATCAATTTTCAGTCAGAACAGTGACATATCCCAAAAGAGAATGCCAAGCCATTCCTCAGCAAACAGTTTCTTTCTGTCAACCCTTTGACGATGTGTTCCGAGCTCAGGTTTCGTACCTTCGGATGTTTTCAGTTTCTTTCCGTCAACCCTTTGACGATGTGTTCCGAGCTCAGGTTTCGTACCTTCGGATGTTTTCAGTTCCTTTCTGTCAACCCTTTGACGATGTGTTCCGAGCTCAGGTTTCGTACCTTCGGATGTTTTCAGTTTCTTTCCGTCAACCCTTTGACGATGTGTTCCGAGCTCAGGTTTTGTACCTTCGGATGTCTTCAGTTTCTTTCTGTCATCCCTATGACAATGTGTTATCTTCAGTTCCTTTCCGTCAACCCTTTGACGATGTGTTTCGAGCTCAGGTTTTGTACCTTCGGATGTCTTCAGTTTCTTTCTGACATCCCTATGACAATGTGTTATCTTCAGTTCATTTCCGTCAACCCTTTGACGATGTGTTCCGAGCTCAGGTTTTGTACCTTCGGATGTCTTCAGTTTCTTTCTGTCATCCCTATGACAATGTGTTATCTTCAGTTCCTTTCCGTCAACCCTTTGACGATGTGTTCCGAGCTCAGGTTTTGTACCTTCGGATGTCTTCAGTTTCTTTCTGTCATCCCTATGACAATGTGTTATCTTCAGTTCCTTTTTGTCAACCCTTTGACGATGTGTTTCGAGCTCAGGTTTTGTACCTTCGGATGTCTTCATTTTCTTTCTGACATCCCTATGACAATGTGTTATCTTCAGTTCCTTTCCGTCAACCCTTTGACGATGTGTTCCGAGCTCAGGTTTTGTACCTTCGGATGTCTTCAGTTTCTTTCTGTCATCCCTATGACAATGTGTTATCTTCAGTTCCTTTCCGTCAACCCTTTGATGATGTGTTCCGAGCTCAGGTTTTGTACCTTCTGATGTCTTCAGTTTCTTTCTGTCATCCCTATGACAATGTGTTATCTTCAGTTCCTTTCCGTCAACCCTTTAACGATGTGTTCCGAGCTCAGGTTTTGTACCTTCGGATGTCTTCAGTTTCTTTCTGTCATCCCTTTGACAATATGTTATCTTCAGTTCCTTTCCGTCAACCCTTTGACGATGTGTTCCGAGCTCAGGTTTTGTACCTTCGGATGTCTTCAGTTTCTTTCTGTCATCCCTATGACAATGTGTCATCTTTTTAGATTTTCTTTCCGTCATCCCCATGACGATGTATTCCTACGGTGGAATTTTCTTTCTGTCATCCCTATGACAATGTGTTATCTTCATCAATTCCTTGACGATGTCTGCCCGTCCGTGTTTGAACCTTTGATTTCAATACCCGTCCGTATTGACCTGTTGATAACACCCGTCCATGTATCTTTTCAATACCCGTCCATATTGAACCTCTTTACACCTGTCCGTGTATCTTTTCAATACCCGTCCGTGTTTGAACCTCTTTACACCCATCTCTGTATCTTTTCGATACCCGTCCGTATCTGATATCTTTGATTCCTTGACACCCGTCCGTGTTTATCCCCAGCATAGCTAACACTCGTCCGTGTTGTGACAGTGCAACATTTATTGCTTGTTCCCCAGTGGAGTCGTCCTTCCTTTGAGGATTGCAAATTTCGCGGTTCTTTTTGTATTCAATCACCTTCTACCTTGAATGTCTGAAAGTCGTTGCTATCATCCTTTCAGGTCCAAGTCGATTGAATAGGGGCAGCTGTAGCACCCCAAAATTTGCCCTACCTTTTTCTGGCTTTTGTTTCGCATTCATCTGCATTTTCATTAACTCATAATTATTCATTGCATCGGCCTTCTAAGACATGGGATCAAGGGTTTCTCTGAGCCAGGGCTTCCTATGTGCCTTGAGATACCTTCGTTCAAGTTTGGCAGAGGTGGATGTTTGACCTAATCTTGGTTAAACTATTAGGAGTTTGCTTCAACCGCAAGTTATCTATTTCAGTGGTTGGCTTCTCAAGCAGTGTGTTTCCAAGGTTGGTTTGTGGACTTCATCAGTTTATCAAGCAGGGATTTTTATGAGGTTGGCTTCAGAGAATCAAGTTCGTCAGTCCATTAGTGGTTCAGTTGTGGATTCATATTGTGGTCAGGGCAGTGTTATTCTCTCAGTTGCTTATTACTGGTTATTGGTGATGCAAGTTAATGTGGATATGGGTTTGAAGTTGGTGATTCATTAAGTATGAAAGTTCGATTGGGATTTGAATTTTGACTTGGGATTTAAGTTGTTTAATTGGTCAGGTGTTTTGAGCATACAGAGTGTGAGAGGGTTCATGTGGATTATTTGGAATACAAGATGCCAACCCATTAAACCATATCCAAACCTCTAACCATATCCATATTCAATTCATGTCCGTATCCATTTCAACCTTAAATCATTATCCAATTCCAAGTAACCATTTTGATCCAACTTCATATCCAAGTTTTGTCCATATTCATTTTTGTTTCCAATCAAGATATCCATCTTTCATTTTTATTCTTCATCCACATCATTCTCATTTTGTTCATTTTGATATCCAAACTACAAATCCAATTAAACCACTTCCTAATTCATACCTATTTTAAACCATTCATAAATCCATTTTTTAATCCAAATTTTTATTTTACCTATATTTCCAAATCCACTTCAACTCCATTTTTCCAATCCAATTAACCATTTCTTTCCATATCCAAATTAAATTCAACTTTCATTTTGTATCCACTTTTTTATTCTAATCCATGTCCATTTTTTATTTTGTCCTAAATCAATATCAAAATGTTTAAATCCATATTCATTTTTTTTAGCTTCAAAATCATATCCAAATGCCATTTTAATGTTGAGAAGTTCCATGAAGAGTTTGAGGAATTGCACCATGCTGCTCTTGAAAAGGGATATGGAATTATTTGAGTCCTAAGCTATGTCAAGCATTGAAACACCAAGTGGTTAGAATGAAAAGGTTTTGAGAACTTAGAGAACCGTATGAGCCACACGATCCATATGTCACGTAAGACACAACCATCACAGCACCAAAAACGTAATAGAATTATACAAGAAAAGCTTCTAAAGCATGTGCAAAAACTCGTGAGCAAATTACACAAACCTTCAGCAGAAATTTCACAATACAAAACCAATTTCAATCAGTAACAGAATTGACAATTGCTACAAATCCTAACAAAATTTCCTTGTGATACCTATTCTACCCTCTCCCAATTCTTGTATAAAGCCAGCAGCAAACAATATCTGAGGGCATCCCTTCCATTTTTTCTTTCTTTCTGCAGAAACTAGTAGCTTCTTTTCATCTTTACTCGCTACTGAATTGAAGGCACAATCTTCATTCTTCCTCTGCTAAAACCTCATAAATAAACCTCTATTAGTTCTACAGAAATCACCAGCAATCATCCGTTTCTAAAAACTTCAACTCTCATCAACATCCACTCTTCCACATACTTGATTTCATCTCTAATCTACATCATCATCAACAATCAAATTTCAATCATCATTCAACATCATTACAAGTTGCAACACTCAGGAAATGAAGAGAAGAATTCAACAACAACATCAACAAATCCATCATTAATCCTCATAATTTGAATCTACTAATTCAACAACAGCTTTCTCAGACTCATAGAAATAAGAAG
Source organism: Lathyrus tuberosus (assembly GCA_022829125.1). Lineage (NCBI taxonomy): Eukaryota > Viridiplantae > Streptophyta > Magnoliopsida > Fabales > Fabaceae > Lathyrus > Lathyrus tuberosus. Next base: position 1,230,646 of record JALAZF010000285.1, on the reverse strand, counting down.
AAGCAGGAGAAGATATCAGAGGATTCAAAGAAGAGAAGGAAAAATTGAAAGCAAGAAGAGTGAATTACGTAAACCTGAATTCGCGGATCGAAGCGCCATCGGAGCGACTCCGATAGGTACTCTAAATTTCCTTCTCTTTACTGTTGCTTTTAAATGTTGAGCGAGTTGTGTTGTTGATGTTGTATGTGCTGCGAATCTTGCATTTTGTTCGTATGAGTGTTTAGTAGAGAGGTCGAGTTCTCGGTGAGGGCGTTGAGCTTAGGGGTTTGCGAATTGTGATGGAGGCCCCAGATCGAATGAGATTCGATTTACGGTATCATTGCAGGAAGTGATTTGGAGATGGAAGGAGAAGCAAGGTTGGATCGTGATGTTGAAAGACGAAGAGAAATAGACGGAGAGTTGAAGAGGAGAAGCGATGCAGAAGGTTGATGGAGAGGTTTGATGGCGAGGAGATTGTTGAGAGTTTGAGAGGCGAAGTTGAAGAAGGTCACGAAGGTGAAGGTGGTGCTCGTGCCAGCGATTTGAGTAGAGAAGGAGCATGAGAAAGATGATGAAGGAAGGGACACTGAGTGTGTGTTCAAAAACCCTAATGCCATGCGGATTGGGACTTAGGCCCTTTACTGATCTAATTCATTCCAACTGCACCACCCGAATTTCACTTTTCCACCCCCTTGGCTACTTAGTAATTTCATTGGGCCCAAAAACTTTAAGACCCAACCGCCCAGATCCATTTTCCAGCCTCCCAGAATGCTGTTCACCCCCCCCTCCCCCCCTTGGTTATTTTATTTAGTTTTAGTTTTTGTTTTAGTTAATTAAATATTAATTAGAACTTAAAACTTTTCTTAGTAACTAATTTTAGAACTTGATTAGAGTTTTTTTAATTTGTTAGATTAATTTTAGATTTAATTTTTCTTTAGAATTAATTTTCTTTTAATTAGAAATTAACTTTAATTAACTTTAATATTAGTTCTCATTTTAGATTAATTTTCTTTGCTTAGAATTTAATCTTGCTTAATTAGCATTTTATTCCTCACTTGGATAATATTTGTTAACTTTTAATCTTGCTTTTAATTAGCACTTCATTTTAGTTTGGATATTCTTGATTAATTTCCGATTAATTCATGATTACTCTTTTTCATCTTTTTCACTCTTTCTCCTCCCATGGATCTCAAGACTTGTTTAAGTCTTGGATTCTTTCCCCTTTAGAGCTACCTAGTCCAACTTAATTTTTGATTAAGTTTGGAGTAGGATTAACATTAGGTTTTAGGTAGTCGTCCCTCCTAAGCCTCACTAACCATAGGATCTCTTTTGCATGTTAGAGTTTCCTTCGAGTCGTCTCTCTTCTCATCTCAAACTTCTTGAAAACACTTAATAAAGATAAAGTGTATTGCTCACGAGCCTTAAGCGTGGGGAATGAGAAATGAGGGGCTTCCTCTCATCTTTCTAGAGTGCTTAGCGGACGTTCTGTCTTGGGACGATTTGTTAAGTATTCGTCCCTGTGCCCTAGACTTTGGTGCAATGCAAGTTATGAACTAACTTAGGAAACATTTCTGTCTAAAAAATACAAAACAAATTCAAATCTTTTTATCCTTCGGGATTGTTGGGTTTCAAACTTCATTTTCAGGAAAGAGCTCGTTGCTCACGTAAAAAACACTTACCCAACCGTGGTCGTACCCACGAACTACATTAGCTCGGATTCCTCTCTCTCGTCCGATTGAGGATATGTAGGCACAAGACAGCGATTGTCTTGGCGAGCAACCTTCCCCCTCAGTTCCCGTCCGAACTACGTTGACTCTGACTTTCCCATTGCACTGAGGGAGTACGTAGGCCTCGGACAACGGTAACGTCCTATCGAGTCACTTCTTTTTTTCTTTTCTTCTTCGTTTCTCCGTTCTTTCCGTTCTCGTTTCTTCTCCGGTCCAGTAGCAGTGGAGCTCCAAACGACGACACCCTTTGATGTAGACAACAAGCGTGGATCCCATCGAGTACGATGGACGTGTTGGGTGCTAACACCTTCCCTTCGCGTAACCGACTCCCGTACCCGTTTCTCTTGGTCGTAAGACCATGCTCTTTCCCTTCCCTCAGGTTTATGCAGTGTTTCCTTTCCCTCTTTTGGGATAAATACACATTGTTGGCGACTCTGTGTTTTTCCGCGCCACTCTCGCGTTTGTACCGTTGGATGCGAATTTTTCGGGAGCGACAATGATCGATACAAAAAAGAGTGACTAGATCTTTATTTGAATGCCCTAATTATATCTGTTGATGAATGTATATCATTTGAATAACAATTACGTTATAATTATGTGGAGAATTAACAAGATCACTGCACCCAATTGCTTGGTGTACAACTCATTAATTTAGACAATAACTCTCTAATTCCTTAGGGGAATTCAAAGTAAAACTAAGCGTTTCTAAGTTCGTTAATTCTATAGCAACAACTTATAATTACCTATTTCTAGTTAATTACTAAGTTGAACCATTGCCTTAATTCAGATCGGTAGACTTATGATCAATAATTTCTACTCATCTAAAATTAATTCACGCGCTCGACAACACACAAAGAGCACTAAGAACAAGAACAATTGAATAATAATTATAACAGAACAATATTCAAATAATCTCAAACATTCATATTATCCAACAAAGTACAATTAGGTTCATCTTTAAAGATCTAATAAAAATAGCCTAATTAAAAATAGCTTAACTACTCTTAGTTAAACAAATAATTACTATGAGTTGATAAGAAGAAATCATGAAAATCAATGGAAAATAAGTTCACCAATGACTCCAATACACTCCAAAATTGCAGCCAAATGCTCATTGCTTTCACTTTCTCGCCTATAAATCGTAACCCTTCAAAAAGTCGCAAAAGTCTCTTTTTAAAGTTGAATTTTTATGTCAAAAAAAAGCTGCATCGCAATCGCGTTGGTCTGTATCACAAATGCGATACTACTGCATCGCGCCCACGATAACACTATCACGGTCGCAAGAATTCCAAAAGCGAAATCAGTAGTTTTTCTTCTAAATTTTTTCTAAGTTTAATTTTCTTTATCTTTTATAATTTTTCAATCCTTCTTCATATTTGCTCATAATTCTACCAATTCCGTCAAAAAAAAACTGTAAATCAACTTTAATTTTCTTTGCATTTTCTTTATCAAAAAATTTCAAATACGAAAGTTCCAGTTTAAATATGCACATTGAAAATTTTGGATTTGGAAACTACCGACTTATAATACTACCATACAAAATTAGTAACAAAATGTCAATTTTCTGCCCATCTTTCAGTTTTTTTATTTGACTTATCATAAACTCAAGTTTTGATTTGACTTATAATAACATAGACAGAATTCGTCACTAAAAACCAATTTTCTGATGAAATATCCGATATGAATATTTATTATACTAGTCTTTTGTTTTAATAAAAACTTTCCATAATTTTGAAAAAAAAAAAAAATTCTTTCTCCAAATCATTAATATTTAAAAGATAACATCAAGAATGTTTGATCAGAAGAGCATGAAAAACCAATTTTACTCTTAGAACTCCTTATTTATTAATGTATCTAAGGCTGCTAAAAAGATGCTTTCACTTTCATTGCATGAATTCCAATAATTGAACTTATAGTATTATTACTACCTCTGTCCCTAATTATAAGATTCTGTTGAGTTTTTTTCTTGTCCCTTTTTATAAGACCTTCTTCAACTTTCAAAGTGCATTAATTATTTTTTTCCACACATACCCCTAATTATTTTACATCTTTTTTTGCACTCTGTAATAAATACACTTACATACACATTAACTATTTCTCTCTCCTAAGGATAAACTTGTAAAATTATACAAAATAGTCAATAAATTTAATACTCTAACCAATTTTCTTAATTCCCGTGATTTTCTCAACGGGGTCTTATATTTAGGGACGGAGGTAGTATCTTTTTTTATTTATTTAAATATTTTAAGAAGACGAAGGAGAATCTGAAAAGTAAAATTGATCACTAGCATACGCAAAACTTTCGAATTGTGCTATAGTTTTTTGATGTAAAAAACATGATCAGAAGGTATCAATAATAGCTTTCACGTGTACTAACAATTATTCACAATATTTAAATTAATCATTTTAATGAATTATATTTGACTGAGTTAAAATAGCACGAAAAAAATATAAGATTGCAAAAGTCAGAATATATAAATTGACATGCCGACCAAAGCGCACACAGTATCACATGCTCCCATTATTATTAAGTAAAAGTTCCAATATTTTGGCTGAATAAGATATCGTTTTTGTTTGCTTCCATTTTTTTTTTCCTTTTGTATTGACATCAATATATTACTTGCAGAGCAAGTTAGAAATGGCAATTGATATCTATGGGACGAGAATTAATCTTCTGTTATTAGCTATGTTTAATAAATATGATATTTTTATCTGCTTCATATTTGTACGAGTATATAAATATTTTGGAATTTTGAAATATTCACATATATTTACAGATATTTATATATATTATTATTTAAATATAATTTTTCAAAATATATAATTAACTATATTTTTTTATCCTTAAAAAAAATAGTTTTAAATTTAACACAAAAATAATAACAAAAAATAAATCACATTAATTTTATTTATTGTTTTATCAAATAATTATATAGATTTAACAAAATAATAATAGTTTTTTTAAGAATAAAATAATAATTTTATATTAAACAAAATAACAATAACAATGAATGCGATTATGCGGCAAAGAGATAAAATTACACAGATGCAGAATTTGTGGGATCAAATGCTAACTAAGAGTAAATTCAAAATGAAGGTAATGTATGAAAAATTGAGAGATGATTAGTAAGATGTGGCATGGCGGAAACTGTTTTATGGCAATGTTGTTTGATCTAGAGCTATGATGACTTTGTGGCTTGTTTGTCATGAGAAACTAACCACTAAGAAGAGACTTCATAAGTTTGGATCATTTATTTTTGTGATAATTAAGAAAGAGACTAGGAATAATTTATTTTTTGGTTAAGCTGAGTGGAAAAAGATTTGGTGTAAGATTTTTGATTGGATCCAAATCATACACGAGCCCAAAGAATAAAATGAAAAAAAGCAGTGGATTGTGAAGCATAATAAAGAAAAAGGGTGGAGGGCTCTTATACTAAAGTTTTTTTTGGTAAGTAAGTTGATTCAATAATACAAGAACTAAGGGTTCTCGAACATGATTACAAAAGAAACGAGAAAAAATCTCGACAAAACGATATTGAAAACCAATTGATCCTACGAAAAGTAAAACAACGGATCTTTACAAAATTCGTAAAAATTACAATTGGTTCTAGCAATATCACCTATAACGGACCATTTTCAAAAAGTAAACTTGATGTTCCACACCGTATCAAGGACGTTCCACCGTTGATTTTCGAAAATAATACTATTCCTTAGATACCACAAATTCCAACAAACCGCCAACCAAATTACACCCGCATTCCGATTCTTGACTTTCCGGGATTTACAAAAAATAATCCACCGCAAAAAACTATCTTGGAAACTCCTTGCATGTATAACCGAAATATCCACAAAACCAATCCACTCCCTAATCTCCCTCCAAATCAAATTCCCCACTGTACACCCCAAAATATAATGATCCGACGTTTCTTCAACCGAAGAACAAAACCTACAAGCCGTAGAAGAGGAATTAGGGAAATTAATACCACGCACCTTAAGGTTATCAATTGTCGGGAGTCTATTCTTGAATAACCGCCACCCGAATGCCTTCACTTTAGTAGGAACCCCCGACTTCCATAAACAATTCCACCCGAGCTCCTCAACCGGACCTACATACCCCGTATCCATTTGGGAGCCAACCCCAACAGATCCCCCAGCTGGAACAGAGGAACCACCCACAAAACCTGGCAGCATACCAGTCCCGCGACGAGTATCAGATATGTCCGACACACCATCCGACCTGCTGTACAGGGGCTGCGTACAAACACACACACACTGCTGTCACAGACACAGCGCTGCACTTCGAAATTCGCCACGCCAGCAAACACAGCAGCATCAGGGAACGGAGCTGCTTCATTAACAACAACTATTGGGAAACTGCTCTGGCCAAAATAATCATATGCAAAAATAGGGTTAAAAGCAGCAGCAACAGATAAGCTGCTAAGGACACCAGAAACAGCAACATGAGTGATATTACTTAGGTTATTTACAGCAGCTCCGATAGACCTATAATTCTGGATTACATCGACGAACAATCTAACAGAATAACCACCTTCTAAATCTGGTTTCCATTTGACGATGTCACGAGCAGACGCACAAGGACCATGGCCTTCCAAAATCGAACGTAAAATCAACAGCTCCGAAACCACCCCCACGCACAACCCCTGCTTGATGCCCAAATCGCTCCAAATCCAACTCCCATTAACCCAACCTCCCATGGCTCCCACCGATACATTTTTGAGCTCCGAAACCTCGAAAGCAAGAGGGAATCTATCTTTAAGGCAACAATTGTCCACCCAATGAGCGTACCAAAAAGGCGTCGTCTTTCCATTTCCAATCTCAAAAGCATAATTCCTATAAAAACAATATTCCTCTATCTTCTTGTCAATATGGCCCAAATCTTTCCACCACACCGAACACGGACCCTTGTTAACACAAGAAACAACCCCACTAAAAAAGGTCGTGTTGATGTCACCATAACGGGCTTTCAAAACCCTATACCACAAAGAATCCGTTCCATTCAAGATACGTCATCTCCATTTTAGGAGGAGAGCCATATTGAAATCCTCAATCCTTCTAATCCCCAAACCGCCTTTATCGAAGGGCTTGCATACATCCTTCCAACCCACCCAATGGATTCTCCGCTTCCCCTCCGTACCTCCCCATAAAAAGTTGCTTTGTAAAATTGTAATCTCCTTCACAATCTTCACCGGCATCTTGTAAAAAGAAAGCCAAAAAATCGATAAGGAACATAAGACCGACTTGAGTAAAATAATTCTACCACCAATACTAAGGCACCGATTCTTCCAATTGTCTAACCGCCTCTTGAACTTATACATCAAAGGCTTCCAAGTTGATATTCTTCTTGGACTAAAACCAATAGGAATCCCGAGAAAAATAAAATTGGAACCTTCCACTTTACAAGATAGAAAATAAGCCGCGACATCCAAAAAACGCGAATTCGAATTGATTCGAATCAACTTGCTCTTATGGTAATTAATCCCCAATCCCGACGCTAATTCAAAACTTCTAAGAACCGCCTTGAAAGCCTAAATTTTATTCCAAGACGATTCCCCAATCAATAAAGTATCATCCGTGAATTGAAGAATATCCACCGAGCACATCCTATTAATCACCGCTCTTCCATACAACCCAATATCCACCGCCTTCTTAATCAACCCCGAAAAACCCTCCGCCACAATCACAAAAATGAAAGGTGATAACGGGTCTCCTTGTCTCAATCCCCTCTCCACCCTAAAATCCTTCGTAGGACTACCATTCACGAGCACCGACATACTACTATTGAAAACCAATAATTCCATCCATCTCATCCATCTCCCGCCAAAACCCATCCTTCTCAACAAGTATCTAATAAAATTCCAACTAACCTTGTCATAAGCTTTTTTGAAATCCACCTTAAAGAAGACGCCACTCCTACCTTCCTTAGAGAAAAAATCGACCAATTCATTTGCAACCGCCACTCCGTCAAGCAGTTGCCTTCCAGGGACAAAAGCACTCTGACAAGGAGAGATCAAAGAATCCAACACCCTCTTCAATCTACCCACCAAAAGTTTTGAAACCACCTTATAAAGACACCCCACCAAGCAAATAGGCCTATAATCGTCGAGCGATAAAGGATTCAGAACCTTCGGAATTAAAGTCAAGAAGAACGAAGTGATAAATTTAGAAAGATTCGTTCCCGAGTGAAAACCATTGAAGAAATTCACCAAATCATCTTTAAAAAAAATACCAACATTTCCGAAAGAACAAAACAGAGAACCCATCCGGACCCGGACTCTTCGACCCCTCACAACTCCAAACCGCCTCCTTAACCTCCCCCTCGACAAAAATAGCTTCAAGAGAGTCACTCTCCAAAGGCGAGAGAGAAGACAAAGATATACCGTCTAACAAAGGTCTCCCTACATCATCTTCCTTAAATTTATTAGAAAAATGATTGAACACCTCTATCTTCACCGAATCCACCGTGTCCACCATCCCATAATCAATGTTAATCATACCAATATGATTCCTCATCATTCTCTCCTTCATAACTTTATGGAAAAATCTACTATTATTATCACCATCATTAATCCATTTCAATCGCGCCTTTTGAATTAACATGTTCTCTTTTATCTTTAAATTCAACCAGAACCGACAAGTCGCTTCTTTCCTCTTCCTTACCACCCCTTCAACCCCATCCTCATCCATTTGACTTAGTATAAAATTCGCCTCATTCACCTCCCTAACTCCCTCCTCCACTTCCAAATTGTACCTCCCGAAAACCGTAGATTTCCACCACTTAAGACTATCTTTGATCAATCTCAATTTTTCCTTCATCACAAAATCGCTCCTACCGTTCACCACCAATTTCTTCCATTCCTTCTCCCCGAAAGGAATGAAATCCTTGTTATCAAACCATTAGTTGTTAAACTTAAACGGCTTCGGGCCCCAATCCTTACTATCCACAACCAACCAAATCGGACAATGATCCGATATATCCCTATCGCCGATCAATTGACCCACGACCCCCCATCTGTTCACGATAGCATCCGACACAAGAAAGCGATCAATCCTACTCATAGCCTTCCCATCTCCACTAAACCAACTGAATCTCTTTCCCTTACAAGGAACGTCCACCAACAAACTCTTATCAATAAACATCCTGAACTCCTTCATCTCCACACTTCTATTCCAACTAGTTTTTCCTTTCCTTTCCCATTTATTCTTCACCGCATTAAAATCACCGCATATTACCCAATCCCCGTCCGTATTTCTGGACTTCAAATCTAATAAGGAATTCCACAAAACCCTCTTATCGAAAAACTCGCAAGAAGAATAAACATTCACAATGTAATAAAGAAGGTTCTTCCACAGCACTTTCAGACCCAAGTACCCCTCCCCTCGAAAGCTACACAACACTACCATATCTTCATCCTTCCACAAAATAGCAAGTCCACCCGAGGCCCCTCTAGATTCAAGAAAAGAAAAGCCAACCTTCTCTCTACTCCATAAACTCTTAACCATGTCCTCTCTCAAGAAAGACAACTTAGTTTCCTATATTAAAAACATATCCGCCTTCCCTTTTTTGATTATGTGACTAATTCTTCTTCTCTTCAAAAGAGACCCACCCCCTCTAATATTCAAGGATCCTATAATCATTTTGAACCGTTGTTATTCTCCCTCCTTAAAAGCATTCTCTTCTTGTCCTCCTTTTCCTTCTCCATAATTCTCTCCCTATAACCTTTCGTCACGCCGTTTGATGTCACTCCAAGCCTTTCCATCACCTTCCATAACTTATTGCTTGTGTTGTTGTTCGTGTTGTCCCACATCTTAAGATTATTCCTCTGGATAATCGATTCTTCCGATTGGTCCTCGTACAACACCGGACCTTCCACACTATTTACTACCTTTTTGCCTTCCATGGGCCCTCCTACAATAACCATCGTTCCATTAAATTCTGAGCAAGAAACAGGGCCTTTCGTACCCAATTTTAAAGGCCTCTGCAACCTTCTTCCCGTTCTCTTCTTACACAACCCTCCCTTTTCTACACATAATTTATATTTCACCGATTTTGATCTCCTCCTTCTTTTAAGATACTCTTTCTCCTCAGCAGCTCTTACACCACCCTCTGGTTCCAAACTACAACCAAGGAAAGTTCCTGCAGTTCTAATGACAGGAACTGCAGAAACCGCCTCCTCTGCTTCATTACCGACAACATCGCCTTGCCTTCCTGACCAACTAGGGCTCGTCCCTCCTGCATTATCTTTAAGACATTCGACAACCACATCGAATTTCCCAACCGAGGCCTTGGGATCCATCTCAGAAGCATACTCAGAGGCAGAAAATGCCTCAATATCATCCTCGCTAGACTTCCGAGCAGCAGACCCAGAAATATCACACATGCCGCCGAGATCAGGCACAGAACAGAAATCTTCACTAGGCTCATTCTCTAAATCCCCAGCTAGAATGTCGCCCAGGAGCGACCTAGACACTTCGAAACTCGAACTCTCCAAACAAACTACTTTTGCACTTCGACCCCGTCTGTAGGATCCTTACCGGGCCATATGTGTCTTCCTTGAGGATAATCGGGAAAATCACTCCATCAATCTCCGCGTACACCACTTCCTTTAAACTATCAGCACAAGACATCTTCACCATGATTCTCCCCACATCCAAATTCAAAGCCTTCATAGTGCTATCATCCGCATAAACAAAGTTTCCAATGGAGTTACCCAATTCGATGAAAAAATCGAGATTCCAAGCGTGGCAAGGCACTCCATATGCCCTAACCCACATAACGCGTTCATCATCCACCATTAGCGCATCCCACGGAATAATTTCAGAAACGCATTCTTTCCACCGTGTTTCGCCATTGCACAATAATTCCTTAATGAAACCTTCTTCTAAATCTTCCAACAAACACAAATTACCGCCCATCGGAGAAACTTTAATCGTGTACACGCCCTCTAATTCGAAAAGAGTTTGTAAGTTGTAGGTGGACCCCGGAGACACCACCCTTCCCACATAGGCCTTCTTCAATCTATCGCATTCTACCTGTTTAGAATTGAAAACCAACATTTTCTTCTTCTCTCCTGTCACAGCCTTGTCTGACACTACCTCTGCATACGATTTATTCCCCACTATACAATCTCTTCCTCTAACACCACCGTGCATCCCCTTCTTCAAACCATGCCCACCGAATCTCGCTACCGTGCTCGTACTTCCCTTAGAGTTTTGATTCAGGCCCGATCTCTCAAATCTTGGAAGGTTTGCGTGAATCTTCTTCCCGTCTATCAAAATATTATCTAATTTGACCGCTAACAGCCTTGCACCTCCCCCCTCACGGAACCTCGCAAAACCAAAACGTTACCCAGTCTATTCCTCTTCGGGGGTATGACCACCTCTACAATCTCCCCCACACACCCAAACAGCTGGAAGATATCTCTAGCAACTGTTCTCTCGGGAAACTCAGAGAAATAAACGGAGAAAGTACCATTACCTTTCACACAGAAATCTGCTCTTCCCATCAGAAAAGAATCTCATCTAGACAGTCCTTTTCGAAAACTCCTCTTCTTCACCTCCGTCCACCCCTGATTGTCTCCCATACAAACCTCCCAATCACCACCGAACTCAATAAAAACCGAAATCTCCACCCTCAGTAACACACCATCAATCCCCACAGTGACCTAGAGAAACACACAACAAACCAAGGCCCTTAACCCTAAGGTTAGGAATTTAATCCAAAGAATTCGTTATATGAACCTAAGCCATCGCAGGAACCAGAACACGAACAGATAACTAAAGCTGATTCAGAAGAACCTATCCCCCACGTTTCACGAGATTGCTTAACTGTTGCTCTTATACTAAAGTTAGTTGCCACTGAAACTATATATGACATAATTTATAAAATTATAGGAAAGACAAAGTCTTTGGTAATAATATGGATAATGGGAGAACATTATAGAAATGATTGTGTATATAGGATTATATAAAGTGAAAAAATTAGAGACCACATAGCTAAATTAATTCATGATGTATTAGCTTTTTATTTGATTGTTACTAGATTCGAGTGATTGTATTGTTTTTGATAGATTTTTTGAATTAATCAAAGTTTTTTTATTTAAAAACAATAACAACAATAATAATAATAATAATAATAATAATAATAATAATAATAATAATAATAATAATTTTATATTTAATATAATAATAATAATTTTAGATTAAATAAATTAATATTTAAATAATTTTGTTAATTATTAACGAATATAAATACTCGCAGTAATTGTTCTTGGGTATATATATATATATATATATATATACAAAATAGAGATTATATAAAAGTAGAAGATAAACTGGCAGTAAGATGTACCTAGCGATGTCAACAGAGCAGGGAATGCGCGGAGGATGCTTCTCCGCTTTCCGCCCCGCCCACAAGGTTTTCTCCATTCCTATCCCTGATCCCCGCCACTGGGAAATATTTTTCCCCATCCCCATCCTCACAGATCCCCATAGAGAATCGGAGATCCACGCAGATCGAATCATAAAAAGAAAAAAAAATTTATCAAAACTATGACACTAGTGTTTAGTTTTTTTTTTCTTTTCCTTTTTTTAAAACATATATTTTGCATTTTTTAATAAATAAATACACATCTTGAATCAATAATAAACAAATAAAAAAGCACTTGCAGTTATAAAAACATAACCACTAATTTATTAATTGAACAAAAATCATCTTGATAATTAAAGTATATTTAAGTTGAAGAGTAATTACCATAAGCACAATGAACAAATGAGAGTGGTTGTTTTGATGTTGGTGATGATGATGAGAATAGAGGAGATGAGGAATGGAGATGACAAAGAGAATTGAGAAAAGAAGAAAAGGAAAGAGTGTATACATTGTATGTATTAGGTGCATTTTTCTAGGTTGCGGTACTTCAATTGTGAACCAATATATTATACAATAAAACAAAAAAATGATCCACTTATGAATCTTCATTTCCTAATATAAATTAATTTTTTATAAAATAAACATGCCATAGTCCTAAACTTTTGGATAGTATGAAAATCTCTAGATTTAAGGAATGCCAAAGCTTCGCCAAATCCAAACTTTTAAGAGCAAAATATTCACTATTAATGACCCCATGTCCCATTTTTATTTATTTAAAACCTAATTCAAATTTAATTTTTTAAAGATGCACATTGGTACATCTAGGAATGTCAACTTGCATCCATTAACGGGAATTCCTGTGGGAATTATCTGTTTGGATTTTTGAAGTTGGAGATTTTATTCCCCGCGGGGACGGGAATGGAGGGAAAAGTTCCTCCGATGGCACTTTGGACGGGGATTGGAGAAGTATCCTCTGCCCTACGGATTCCCCAACCCCAACCATAAACATTTTAAAAAATTCATGTTTAGGACTATGTTGCTGATACAAGCCTAGATGGTGGGAGTAGCCATGAATCAAAGGAGCTATCTAGGCCCAACATATTAGGAAGGCCCAAACACAGTGTCATCAAGGTAGGGAAGTTGCATGACTTCATCCTTACCAAATAGATATTCATAATTCTAGAAACTTATGAGTTAGTTACTGTTCCGGACTGGGCCAATGGCCAGGCACGACCCAATCCACTTCTGCTGCAGTAACGACCCAAATGCCTAGATCCAGTCCACCAAAGGGCAAAAGTTACCTTTCTGCCCCTCCAACCGGGCAAGGAATGAACCACTCTTCCCCGGAACAGTTGTCCGTTCTGCACGGCTTCTTCACTCCCCGAGAAGCTAAAGGCATGTGCCCGAAATTATGCATATGCCCGACATAACGGCTAGTTTTGGGCACCCTGCCCGACATAACGGCTAGTTTGGGCAGTTACCTATTCTTCGGGAAAACGGTTATTTTGCCCCGAAAATAGGACCGTTGGCCACGCGTTGGGGCATTATATAAACCCTCTCACTTGAGAGGGTCAGGTATCAAATATTCACCCTACGAACTAATACTTTGTACTTTTCTCTGACCCTTTCTTACTTGAGCGTCGGAGTGCCTTGCAGGTACACCCCCTCTTCCTCTCCATACGCCCAGCTCCTCAGACGTACTTGGTGGCCCACTTCAACAAGATCTGATCCAGCCTTCACAATCAGTGGCGCCGTCTGTGGGAATCATTATTTTCCCCATCTTTCTTTCCCCAGAAACCGAAGATCAAAGCAAATTCCAAGATCATCATCATGGCCACACAAGATCACGTCAAAGGTGCTCTCTAACCCGCTGTCCTCCCTGTCAATAAGATTGATGTTGATGGCACGTCATCTCTTCTCCGAGATGCCCGTTTTTTGAGGGACGGGGCCACAACTTGTCTTTCCCCTACCCCTGCTGTCCGCAACAACGATCAGCCTTCGCTGGACATCCAGCCCATTCATGTTCCTCCCAACGCTGACCCGGTCGTGGTGTCCCTCCTGGAGGTGATCAACAAAACCAACACCCTGATCCTGCAGCAGAACGAAAGGATCGGGGCGCTAGAAGAGTCCACCTGTCCAAGATCCCCTCCTTCGAGGAGAAACCAACGACGATCAAGGAGCGCGCAGCCCCGACGAGATATTGACCGAATACTGCGCCAAGAACTTGAGTCTCACGCCGTCCGAAAGCGTGACCAAGTTTCCCCACGTAACCAGCACTCTCCCGGTCACAAGAGGCCCCGAAGGGACGAGCAGTCACCCCTGGTCAGGTCTAAAGGCTTGGCCCGATCACCTTCTCCCCGAAGGAACCGCTCACCTTCTCCCCGAAGGAACCACCGCCGCGAGCGTACCCTTCGGTCCCAGTCATTCACCAGTTCCAGCAGCGATGATAAGCCTCGCGTTGTCCCAGGAAATCTTGGCAACCCATCTCCCTAAGGGCCTGGAGAAGCCCCCGTCACTGGGCACGTACGATGGTACGACGGACCCCGACGAACACATCGAGAATATCGATGCACTTCTAGACTACCGCGGCGTCTGGGGCGCTATCAAGTGTCGGCTATTTCTGACCATGCTCCGAAAAGGGGCGATGATGTGGTACAAGCAGTTGCCCGAAGAATCCATTACCTCATAGAGACAACTGGGCAGAATTTTCTCACGGCATTTCACAGCTTCTCGCTGTCACCCCAAGACTGAGGCCTCCCTTGGGGTCATAATCCAAGGAAAGGACGAACCTCTCCATGCATGCATCGAGAGGTTCAACAAAGAAGCAGTACAGGTCCCTACAACAGACGAGATGAAAAAGTTTATGCTCGAGCAAGGACTCCGCCCGGGCTCAGAGTTTTCTAAAGTCGTCGGCCTCGCACCTCTGAGAAATCTAGATTCCCTTCTCCTCAAAGCCCAATCGCACATTCAGTACGAAGAGAAGGTTGTGGCCAGCAATGTCCGGGCGTCACGCCATCAGGAGAACGCTCAGGCCTTCAGAGGCGAGGAAGCCTCGACATCTCGTTGAAGCGAAAGGAGGCGCGAGGACCGTCCTCGGGACTCCCGCGACAGCAAGGGACCCTCTGGGAGATTCCACGATTACATCCCCCTCACTGTATCGAGGGAGAAGATACTGTCCGAATGCGCAAATTTGGAATTTAAACAAGCAGGGGTCCGTTTCCCCAAACAACTGCCGACCAAACCCAACGCCGGCAAGTTGAAGTACTGTCATTTCCACAAGAGTCATGGCCACACTACCGAAGACTGCATCCATTTAAAGGATGCTATCGAGATACTGATTAGGGAAGGCCACCTGAAACAGTTCGCGAAGAAGAAAGACACTCCTCGGCAAGACACCCAGGAGTCCAAGAAAATAGAGGAAGAGGTGCCTTCCTCGGAAGAGGCCAACATCCAGGTCGCTATGTCCGTATCGCGGACAGAGGACTTCTACGTCCCGGACAAGCTCAGCGCCCCTGCCTATTTCGCGGCCCACAGCCTGTGGGAGACGTTTCCCTCCGCTATGGTCATCTCTGGCGGAGGCTTCAATAAAGTCACGGTGGGCTCCGTGAAACAAAAATTCGAGCATCTGATCAACACAAGCTCCAATAAGGTTACCACGCTCGATCAATCCCATAAGGGCTCTATCCCCATCTCCTTCTACCGGAAAGAGCTCCTAGGGAGATCTCCAAACTCGAGCATACCTTTGCTCGCCAGAGCCCAAATGGTGAACTTCGACGTTCGCAGAATCCTCGTCGACCAGGGCAGCTCGGTCGACATTATGTACTCCCAGCTGTTTTCAACACTTCAGCTAGACGAATCACACTTTACCGCCTACGTAGGGTCTGATTTACAGGGATTAAATGGATCAGTGACCAAGCCATGGGGATACGTCGAACTGATTGTAACCTTTGGATCAGCTGAGACGACCAGATCCATCAAAGTATAATTTCTGGTAATTGACTGCCCGTCGTGGTACTAGTGCATATTCGGGAGACCAACTCTGGCCGAGTTGGTAGCTGTGCCTTCAATAGTCCACCTCAAGATGAACTATTACACTTCAAAAGGGATGGTCGCCACCCTCCACGGCGACATCGAAGCTGCACGACGGTGTTTCGTAGCAGCCACAAAAGGGCTCAATGCCATTGTATCCAAGCCAAAGACATCGAGCAAGCCAGCATTTCCCAGCAGCTCTGAGGAAGCCAAGCCCCTGCCTCAGGTCGACTCCATTGACCTCAACAGCCGCTTCCCCGAAGAAGACCAACAAGAGGACCGAGCAACTTCAGCCAGCTCGTCTACCTCGTCCAGCAGCAGCTCCCATCCGATGCGCCCATTCCTGGATGGCAACTTCGAGCTCGTTTTGTTCGGCGATGACCCTCAGCGGGGAGTGAAGATTAGAGCAGACATGCCCGGCATCGCGAGGAAACAGCTCAAAGCATGCCTCCGGGAGAATGCCGACCTCTTCGCTTGGAGCTCCGTCGAGATACCCGGCTTGGACCCGTCCGTCGCCTGCCACCAACTGACAATTGACCCGGCCGTCAAGGCCATAGCACAACGTAGGAGAAAGCAGTCTCCGAAGAAAATGGAGGCTGCAGAAAAAGCTGTAAAAGACCTCCTCGAGGCAAAATTTATCTCGGAGGCCAAGTACACCACTTGGCCGTCCAACGTTGTACTTGTGAAAAAATCTAATGGCAAATGGCGAATGTGCATTGACTACACCGATCTTAATAAGGCATGCCTGAAGGATGCCTACCCCCTCCCCAATATTGATAAACTTGTTGATAATTCTGCCGGTTTTAAACTTTTATTATTCATGGATGCCTACTCAGTCTATAATCAAATTCCAATGGCAATGAGCGATAAAAAATACACGGCCTTCATGACCGAATCGGGCAACTATTACTACAACGTAATGCCCTTCGGCCTAAAGAACGCCGACGCGACCTATCAAAGAATGATGAACAAGGTCTTCCGGGGAGAGATAGGCGACATGCTCGAAGTCTATATGGACGACATGATCGTAAAATCCCACGAGGAAACCGATCACACTGCCCATTTAAGGAAGGTCTTCGAACAGGCCAGAAAATACAAAATGCCTTTCAACCCTGAGAAGTGCACGTTCGGTGTCCGGGCAGGCAAGTTCCTCGGCTTCTACTTAACGGAACGAGGAATCGAAGCCAACCCCGACAAGTGTTGAGCACTCTCCGAGTTTCCAACACCCAAGTCAAAGAAATCCATCCATTCCCTTAACGGGATGCTCACGTCATTGTCACGTTTCGTGGCCAAGTCTGCCCAACACGCCTTACCATTCTTCAAACTCCTCCGCAAGGAGGCAACATTTGAATGGACCGAGGAATGCGACAAGACTCTTCTCCACCTGAAACGGGCACTCTGAACCACCCGTCCTCTCTCGCCCGGACAATGGCGAAACTTTATACCTGTACCTCGTCGTAGCAACCGAAGCGGTAAGCGCCACTCTCATCCGCGAGACACCTGACGGGCTGAAGGCCATATATTTCATGAGCAAAGCACTGCAAGGACCAGAGTTAAGGTACCAACAGATAGAGAAAGTGGCTCTAGCCCTCATCAATGCAGCCATAAGATTAAGACACTACTTCCTAGCCCACACGATCGTGGTTCGAACAGACCAACCCATAAAGCAGCTGCTGGGACGGCCAGACATGGCCGATCGAATGCTCAAATGGTTGCTTGAACTATACGAATTTGACATCCAGTATGAAAGCAGGAAAGCCCTCAAGGCCCAGGCTCTGGCCAACTTCGTTGCAGAAATGACGTTCGCAGACTCCCCCGCGAGCAAAGCGCACAAATGGACCATTTTCGTGGACGGTGCCTCCAGCTCGGTAGGAAGCGGTGCGGGCATCATACTGGAAAGCAACAAAGGAATCATCATTAAAGTGTTGCTCACCCTATCCTTCCCCACCTCTAACAACCAGGCTAAGTACGAAGCCTTCCTCGCTGGATTACGTCTAGCCGAGGACCTGGGCGCAGAAGAAGTCGTCATTTGCACAGATTCACAACTCGTGGCCCTTCAGGTCCGAGGAGAATATCAAGCCAAAAACGACAACCTAACCGAATATTTAGCCCTGGTCAAAAAGGAAATGGCAAAGTTCACAACAGTAGAAGTGAAACATGCTCCCCGCGAACACAATGTCTGAGCAGATGTTTTGTCCAAACTGGCCAGTACAAAGAAGAAAGACGGAAACAAGTCTGTCATACAGGAGGTTCTACCTCGACCCAGCATCGAGAAGGCTTCCCCGACCCTCGACGTACATGTGATCGGCGACAACAATTATTGGATGACCCACGTTTACAACTACCTCGCCAAGGACGAACTCCCGTCCGATCCCAAGGAGGCCAGTGTGGTTAGGCGAAGAGCCTGCTCTTATGTCCTGGTCGAAGATAAACTCTACCGGCGAGGATTTTCCATTCCACTGGTCAAATGTGTCGAGGAAGAAATGGTCGCTCACATCTTGCGTGAAATCCACGAAGGAATTAATGCCCAACATCTCGGTGGAAGGTCCCTTGCCCAAAAGGCCCTCCGAGCAGGATATTACTGGCCGACCATGCAGCACGACGCTAAAGAACACGTGAAGAAATGCGTAAATGCCAACGGCACGGGGACATGCACCTGGATCCACCAAATGAGCTCAAGGCTATGCCCTCCTAGTGACCATTTTCCTGGTGGGGCCTAGACATCCTAGGACCCTTCGTGGTAGGATCAAATCAGAACAAATACCTAATAGTGGGCGTAGACTACTTCACAAAATGGATAGAAGCGGAGGCTCTGGCCAAAATAACTGCCCTCAATATACTACATTTCTACAAACGAAATATCTTCGCACGTTTTGGCATCCCCCAAGTGATAGTAACGGACAATGGGACACAATTCACGGACAGGAAGTTCCAGGAATTCGCGCCCAACTAGGCACGAAGCAACACTTCGTGTCCGTCGAGCACCCTCAAACAAACGGGCAGGCTGAAGCAGCTAACCAGGTCATCCTTCGAGGCCTCAAACGAAGGCTGGACGAAACAAATAAGGCTTGGGTCGAGGAGCTACACAGTGTCTCATGGGCATACCGCACAACTCCACACCTTTTCGTCTAGTATACGGGATCGAGGCTGTAATCCCTGTCGAAGTTCACGTACCCTCCAAGAGGACAGAGTCGCCCCTAGACGAGGAGATGAACGATGAATCATTAAGAGAGAAACTCGACCTCGTCGAGGAAATCCGAACTGGGGCAGCCCTCCGCGAAGCATCATTAAAACAAAGAATTACCATCAGGCACAATGCCAAGGTGATGCGACGAGAATTCAACGTGGGAAGCCTTGTTCTAAGGAGAGACCACAAAGACTCTTGCGAGGGCAAACTAGCCGCTAACTGGGAAGGACCCTATCGTGTCCGAGCAAATATGGAGAATGAGGCTTATTACCTAGAACATCTCAATGGGGAAGAACTTGCTCGACCATGGAACACCTAAAAGCTAAAACAATACTATAGCTAAGGCCCTAATTCTCGGTTCGACCCGTTGCGACGACGAACGTCATCTACCGACCATTATGCATGCCTAGGTACAAGCGTTGCATACCAATAAAGCAGAACCCTGCTCAGTAACGAGCTGAGTATCTGCTCGACAGTGGTCCTCAATCGAGCATCGCCGTCGTCAAAGTACCATGATTGGCAGAACCCCAGCTCGTGAAGGGACGTTCACGCCGCGAACTCAGGCCTCAAACGCGACCTGAGCTCCGCATCCCCGCCAGGATATTCCCCGGTCGTTCGACCAGTACCCCTCACTGCCGAACACATCTACAACGAGCAATCCCCTGAAACTTCATATAAGTCAAATACTCCCTATCACGGGCAGACATACATTCACGACGAGCATAAGTACAACACTTAGCAGAAAATAAAAACAAGTAAAACCATACAAATAGCAAAACCGGCCACCAGGACCGGACACACAATTTAAATGTGATAAATGGCCACTAGGACCATGATTGTACTAGATTACATAAACCGGGGGCCATGCCCCTCCAAAATAGGTTACAACAAATACACGACACGCATGCCGGACAAATTACAACAACAAAAAGAAAATCATTCACTCATCCATCTGGTCAGAGTTGGGCTAAGGCTCCTGGTTCTCTGCGGGCTGATCCTCAGCATGCTCTTCAAGAAGGGAGTTAGGCATAGCGATCCGGCCATCTTCAACATGCGCCAGATAATAAGTACCCTCGGTGGAAAAGTCAATTTTGGGGTTCACCACCCACAGTTGAGACACGACATTCTTGAAGGATTCGTCCGCAATGACGATATTATCATCCTCGGCCGCCAACATACGGGCAACTAACTCAGACCTCGTCTTCAGTTCCTTCACATTCTCGGGTTCATCTTCACCCAGAGCATTGACCGCCCTCAGCTGCTGGACCAACTCCTCAGTCGCTTTCTTCTCCGCAGCCAGCGTAGAATTCTCCTTCTTCATCCTGGCCACCTTCTTATCAGCCTTCTTCCGGGCATCGTCAGCACTCTTCACCTCTTCTGTGAGGGATGCCACGGTAGCCCGAGCAGCCTTGAGTTCGGACTCAGTTGCAGAGTCCCCTTCAGCATATATGGCCGCCATTTCCAAAACTCTGACCAGTGCAGAGGCATCTTGGGCCACCAACGCCCTCTTGCTCGGATGATCCATGCTTTCCAGCCGAAGAGATTCTGCCCGCGATACGACCAAGGAGTTTCCCTCAAAGAATATTCTATCAAGTATGCAAGGAGGAAGCTCAAACTTCCCTTTCTCAGGGGCCCGACTGAGATCCACAACGTCGTTGGCCCTCGACCGCTTGGTTCGTGGGGTCAAAGGCAGAGGGGATCCTCAGGGAGCAGGAGTGGGAGAAGAGGTTCTTGCAGCAGACTGAGCAGTAGTGGGAGCACGCGCATTGGCAAATCGAGACTTCAGAGGAGCCGTTTCGGGCTTGTTCCTTGCAAGAGCATTTTTCACCATCCTCTCATGAGCCTGAGGCATCTCACCTGCACAAACAGAATATGAGCATGTTAGACACGAAGAAAATAATTCGGCCAAATTAAAATAACACTAAGACTACCAAGCAGCTTTTGAGCTTCCGCAGGAGTCTTGCACTCCAAGAGCGCCTTGGTATTAATAAAGCGGTATTCAACCCTCTGGCTACCATCCTCCTCGAAGATCGGTTCACCCTTCTTCATCCAGCATTCAGCGAGCAGGAATGAGTTAACGTACTTCACCAGTGTCTCGTACGCAACAACATCCTGCCCTTCTAACTCGTGCGGCTGAAGAACGTAATCGTCGGGCTTCTTGGTGAAATGGCCAGGTCCCCAATGGATGGGGAACTTGTATACTCTCTCCCCGATAAACTTCCCAGCCTCGTCGTGCAGCTCGTTTCCCTCCTCATCAACCTCGATCTCACAGAGATAAGTGCTATCCTGGGCAGCTTCCGATACAGGCTCGATGAGGTAGTACCTCTCCTTAAACGTCCGTATCGATTCAGAAAAAGGCTTGAACAGTTTGCGAGGCTGCTTCAACGAAACCCAATCGTACTTCTTCCCCGACAGCTGCCGTTGAAGATGAAAGACAGTGAAAAATAAAGGGAGAGTAGCCCCTATTCTCAAATACTCGCACGTCAGCTCGAATGCCCAGATGAAGACCAGTGAGTTCGGGTGCAGCTGCGTAGGGGCCAACTTCAAGTGTACAAACACTGACTTCTGGAAATCAGTGAACGGCAATCTCAATCCCAACTCTTTAAAGGCATATTCATACATAGTGAAGCGATCCCTGTAATCCGTGCAGACCCGGTCATCCTCGGAGGGAAAGTGCACCTTCCACTCCCCCTCTGGCCCGACTTCCGTAAAAACATCCCCTAAGTACGTCGCGAAAGTGGACCCATGTTCGGCTGGCTCAGCCACCACCCACTCCTCCAGGAACCCTCAACAACATCCTCTTCCATTTCCTCATCCTCCCCGGCTTCACTGGGGACACTCGAGGATTCCGAACTCACCTCTTCCTCTGAAGAATCTATGATAATCTCCTCGTCTGGCCCCGTCGCCATCTCGATCGCCTGAAAAGCAGAGAAAAAAGTGAATTCGATGAAGAATTAAATCCACCCTTCCACCGCTAGTCAAGTGAAAAGGTGTGCAAAGAGCTGAGGACGATGTCCCCGACCTAAGCCCTAACATCGAACAAAAAACTCTAAGAGTCTCTCTCACGAGGAGATGCCCGGAGCAACCCGCTTTCGTACGAGGAACTTCCTCGAGCCACTTCCCAGTTTCCGTTTGAAGCTCCGCCGGAAATTGCAAAGCTTCACCAGAAACTACAAAGGCTCGCCGGAAACTTCATCGCTGCTCCTGAATCTGAACGATCACGGTGGTTACGCATGCGGCATTATCGCAATGACGCCGGAAACCGCCTAGTCCATAAGAATATCCTAAAACCTAGCGGCCTCATCGGCGACGGAAAATGGCACGACCACCGTCCACCACCAACAATCACTGGAAACTAATCTATTTCATCTTCTAAACCTAAACCTAACCACATGCAAGACTACAAACAACTGTCAAATGGATAAAAGAGTAAAAAATCCACAAACTTACTTAATTAAGAAGGTGAAAGGTGGCTGCCCGGAAGTTGATGCGGTGGCCGGAATAGCAAACGACGGTGACGGGCAGGAACTCTGAAGGAGACGAAGAGAAACAAGAGCGAAAAGATCAGAATGGAACGAGTTTCCCCTTTTTATACAGAGAGGCACGTGCGATGGCATGCCCTCGTAGGTCATGATGGCTATTAACTAGTCATCATTACCGAGCAACTGCTGCACAGAACTCCATGCACATGTGGTACCCTAACGTTTCCAATTCCTTCTAACCGTTAGTCTCCCCGTGCGACGGGCAGCTCTATCACGGTCAGGAACGTCACGGACACCAAAGGCAACGGGCACCTCGAGAAAAACCTCCTACGCCGCCAAGCGATGACCTTATGTTAGCTCCCCGGAGCCGTGAGCTTTCCTTAAGTCATCACTCATATGCTTGGGAGCAACGACTTGGGGGGCTCCTGTTTTGAACTGGGCCAATGGCCAGGCATGGCCCAATCCACTTCTGCTGCAGTAACGGCCCAAATGCCTAGATCCAATCCACCAAAGGGTTAAAGTTACCTTTCTGCCCCTCTAACCGGGAAAGGGATGAACCACTCCTCCCCAGAACAGCTGCCCGTTCCGCACGACTTCTTCACTCCCCGAGCAGCTAAGGGCATGTGCCCGAAACTATGCATATGCCCGACATAACGGCTAGTTTTGGGCACCCTGCCCGACATAACGGCTAGTTTAGGCAGTTACCTATTCTTCGGGAAAATGATTATTTCGCCCCGAAAATAGGACCGTTGGCCACGCGCTGGGGGCATTATATAAACCCTCTCACTTGAGAGGGCCAGGTATCAAATATTCACCCTACGAACTAATACTTTGTACTTGCCACTTTTCTCTGACCCTTTCTTACTTGAGCGTCGGAGTGCCTTGCAGGTACACCCCCTCCTCCTCTCCATACGCCCAGCTCCTCAGACGTACTTGGTGGCCCACTTCAACAGGATTTGATCCAGCCTTCACGATCAGTTACATTTTTGTTGAGTGGTTTTGGCTTGGCCAATAGAATCATAGAATAATTCCTTTATATGAGTTGTACTTGTGCATTATGATAAATAAATTAATTTTTCTAATCGTTTTCTTATTTCTTAGAATTCTTTTATGAACTACATTAGAGAAATTATCATTCATCCTATCAATTGGTCAGTGAAGAAGAAGTCAGTATGAACTATTTTTTATATCTACATCAAAAATAGAAGGAGAAGAAATACTATTTTGTTTCTTCGTATTAAAGAGGAGTGGATTGAAAGTATTAGTGAGGTAGGGATAAGGTTGTGAAGTATTTTAGTAATTAGTTATTGAACTTGTTTTTTTTATAGTCCTATTTTGAATGGTGTTGAGTTCCATACTATCTTTTCTAAAGATGATTTTGTGATATCTTATATGTTCCTTATATGTTCCTTATGATTAGGATTGTGGGGGAGGGTGTGCTTCATAGTAAAGATGGTGTCTTTAAAAGTTTGGATTTAGTGAAACTTTGCTCCCTTCCTAAATATGGAGATTTTCATGCCATCCAAAAATCTAGGACTAGGTTGATCAGTAAAGGAAAAGTCAATATGAGTTATTTTTAGATCTACATTAAAAATAGGAGGATAAGAAATACTCTATTGTCCATGTGCATTATAAAGGAGTGAATTGAGTCTGTTTATGTGGAAGGGGTGAGGTTGTGAAGTATTTTAGTAATCGGCTAGTAAGGGAGATTAAAATTTGTGGTCCAGTTTAATTATGGGGGATGTATCCTGTAGTATGATACATGAAGATCTTTAAAGAATTTACAAATAATCATCACCGTATGGAGGCTTCGATTGTTGAACGGTACATCACATAAGAAGCTATTGAGTGTTTTTACAAACTCATTGTCAGAAGCAAATTCTATAGGAATTCCTGAGTCTCATCATGATGGAAGATAGGATGGTAGATGTACTCAAGGTTTAAATGTTAAGACTTTTGGACGAGATGTAGTTCTTCAAGCATATTTTTATTTATTGAATAATATGGATGAAGTTTAACCATACTTCACCACTCACAAAAGTCCTATAAAGGAAAAATTCCCCCGAAAAAATGAAAGATGGTTGTTGATAGAGCATAACAAAACTTTCATAACTTGGTTTAATGAAAGTGTTTCTAAATAGAGTAGTGCATTATAGACAATTAAATGGTTGTCATGTATGCTTAAGTTTCATATAAATACTTGGAGTGCATACTACATTACTAAATTTTCATCAATCAAAGGATGATTGTAGTACCATGCAAAATAATGGGGTTATGGTTGAAGTTGAATCCATGTACTTCTCTAGTTCCAAAGATAACAATCATGTACTAGTATCTAGACCGTACTTTGGGTCATTGAGGAGATTTTGGAGATTGATTATGTTGTTTTTAAAGTCCCCTTATTTAAGTGCAAGTGGATTGACAGTAACACTGGTGTAGAAACCGATGAATTAGGATTCACACGGGTCGATCTTCAAAAGACTACTTATAATAACGAACCATTCATTATGGCAACTCAAGCAAAATAAGTTTTTTATGTCGCCGATCCTTTCAATACTAGATGGTCAATTATTTTTCACGGAAAATATCTTCCTAATAGTACTGCCGAAAATCAAGATTTTAACTATGAGTCCCCTTGTTTTGTAACACATGTACATCATTCATCTGAAGAAAATGATTCAGATGATGTGCATGATATTCCTCTTGATCATCAAGAGGTGTTATGGGAAAACTAGTAGGTAAATGTTTTATATCACTTAGTAATTTATAGTTATTCATTTTACTTATTTTTATTCCTTTTACTAAATATTTAATCTTGTTGATGATTATCCTAATTGGTTTCAAATGTTGTTTAAATTATAAGTGCTTAACTACCAGTGACAAATCTTAGCATATAACTTTTGGACAATCTATAAGAGTTTCCGTTTTGGTTATTTCTTTTGTTGGTTAATCATTTGTTTTAATTTTGTTGTAAAATTATAAGGTGTATGCCATTTTGGCTTTACATTTGGTGTAAACAATTAATATTTGTGGTATTATATTTCTGGTTGAGATAATAGAAAAATGTACAAGTTTTTATTTCAAAAATATGTAAAATATGGTTCTATAATACAGGTACAAATGAAAATATAAAAAAATATATATAATGTTATCCCCTCGATTTTTACTTATAACTGAGGTAACAATATTGCGATATTACCTCGATTTTACACTAAACTGAGATTTTATATTAGGCGCGCCATCCAGTTCTGAAAATAATAAAAAGGTAGATGATGGGGATTGAACCCTAGAGCATATAAATTTACCCTTCATTTATTTAAAAATTGAGGGGTAAAGTCGCCAGTTTTCATGACGCCCTTCGTTGCCTCGTCTCTGTAGATGAGGTTAAATGTGTTTTTTTGTAGTGGTGTGGCATATGCCAATATGTACTACTATTTAAGACAAAATTCTTTGAGATATTGATGGCGCTCGTGTTATCACAGTACAATGGCATGACATCTTGTTCGATATTGTATTCTTTTAGCATTTGTTTCATCTAAAGCAAATGAGTATAGTTGCTTCCATTAGCTATGTATTCAACTTCGACAATAGAGAGGGAGAGAGAGAGAGAGAGAGAGAGAGAGAGAGAGAGCTAGAGAGAGACATAATTATGCTTTTTGCTGAACCAAGGAATCAAATTGTTGCAAAGAAAGAAACATCCACCTGAAGTACTTTTTTTGTCATAAGCATTTCTAGTCCAATATGCATTATATTAACTTACTAGAATAAGATTTGAATCATGAGAGTACAATATGTCATATTCATAAGTCCCACTGATGTACTTCAAGATCCTCTTAACTTGAGTGACATGGCAAGCCTTAGGATTTGTTTGGTACCTAGCTCATACACCTACAACATATGTAATATTGGGTCTGCTAGTTGTGAGATATAACAGACTTCCTATCGTGCTTTTGTAAAGACTTTGATCTACATCCTCTCAGTTTTCATCCTTAGAGAGCTTTAAGTGAGTTGCAGCAGAAGTTCTTTTATGGCTTGCATTGTCGATACCAAACTTCATTACCATATTCTTAGCATACTTGCTTTGAGTTACAAAAATATTATCCTCCATTTGCTTTAACTTGTAGACTAAGGAAATAAGTGAGTTCTCCTACAAGACTTGTTTCAAACTCTAAATGCATTTGTTGAACAAAATGACGCACCATCGTGTATGACATCCGACCAAACATTATGTCACACACACACACACACACACATATATATATATATATATATATATAGATTTGGGGTATCATCAGCTTCCCTCCATTATTCTTCACAAATAAAGTTTTTTCTAACCCTCCTCTATTATATCCATGGTTGATCAGGAGCTCAATTACTGTTTCATACCATGCTTTAGGAGCTTGCTTCAATCCATAGAGGTATTTCTTCAGTTTGAACACATGATCTAGAAAGTTATGATTAGTGAACCCCCTTAGGTTTCTACACATAAACCTCTTCATGAAGATACCCGTTTAATAAGGAACTTTTAACACCCATTTGAAACATTCTGAACTTCAACATGCAAGAGATTCAAGTAACATTTTTATGGATTCCAGCCTGGCTACTGGGGCAAATGTTTCATCAAAGCCTACTCCTTCTATTTGAGTATACCCTTGAGCAATTAACCTTTCCTTATTTCTTGTCACATTACTGGTTTCATCAAAAAAATTCTTATAAATCCACCTGGTACCAATGACATTCACATCTTCAGGTAAAGAAACTAACTCCCAAACATTATTTCTTTCAAACTGGCATAGTTCCTCTTGCATGTCATTGATCCATAATTCATCAGTCAATGCTTCCTTGACGTTTTTAGGCTCAATCTTGAAGATAAAGAATGAGTTCTCAATGCTTTCTCTGGATATTGTAACCACTCATTCATTCAAATTTCCTATAATGTTCTCTATGGAATAATATTTTTGAACTCTGATTGATGGTCCCTTGCTGGTTTGGAGATCATTAGAATTAGTGACCTCAGGCACAATATCAGACTCCTTTGATAGGAAATCTGCTGGGACATTATTTTGTTGAGGATGAACTTTGTCTTTATTTTCTTCCTTATCTTCAAGAGTGTCAGTAATAACCACATTAATGGATCTCTTGATATACACTATGTACACTCTACTGTTTGTGGAGTAACCAAGAAATATACCTTCCCCACTCTTGGGATCCATTTTTCTCCTTTGCTCTCTATCTGCTAGAATATGGAACTTACATCCAAAGACATTGAATTACTTTACATTTGGATTTTTCATTTTCCGTAACTCATACAAGGTGTCTTTGGTTCCAGATCAAATGGTCACTCTATTATGAATGTGGCAAGTTGTGTTCATAGCTTCAGCCTAGAAATAGTATGGAAGTTTCTTGGCATGTAACATAACTCTGGCTGACTCTTGCAGAATTATGTTCTTCCTTTCTACCACCTCATTTTGTTAAGGTTTGATTGGGGCAGAGAACTCATGGCTAATACCTTCAGAAGCAAAAAATTCAGAGAATTTTGAATTCTCAAACTTAGTACCATGGTCGCTTCTGATTTTAACAATTCCAATCCCTTTCTCTCTTTGCAGAAGTTGACTCAGCTCTATGAATACTTCAAACGTGTCAGAATTTTCTCTAATGAACTTTACCCAAGTTTATCTTGATAAGTCATCCACACATATAAAGACATATATTTTACCTCCAAGGCTTTCTACTTGCATAGGCCCCATTAAGTTCATATGTTATAGTTCAAGAACTTTTGTGGTGGCAAGATGTCGAAGCTTCTCGTGGGGTATCTTAGTATGCTTTCCTATTTGGCATCCTCCACACATATTTCCTTCTTCAATCTTGAGTTTAGGCAGTCCCTGTAACACCCCCTTTTTATACCCCCAAATAATCAAATAAATCATTTAGGCACGTATTGGAAATTTCATCAGAGTATAATTGTAAACACGGCATAAAAAGGCATGTCACATTATGCTTGAAATTAAAATATACAACACCTGCTCAACAAATGATATGCAACAGTGGGGTAACTTTCAACGTAGAAACTCAGTCCTTACACCCACATCTCAATATTTAGAATAAAAGCGGAAAATCTAAACATTCATAACATCAAACATATATACATTATATATATATATATATATATATATATATATATATATACATCAACGAGTATGATACAACAACAACATTCATGTTTATATACACAAATTCATCAGCAAGATACATACACGAATGTATCACAAAAAGGAATCAACCATACGCATCCTAGCTACCCGGTGCTACATATCAGAGCCAACCGACCAAAAAGGTATGAAGACACGCTTCACAAAAGACCACCAGATACCTAATCTGCAATGCCTCGTAGAGCATCATAAAACAGCAGAAGGGTGAGAAACACAATTATAATATAAATGTATATAATTATATATATCTTAGCATAAAAATACACATATTCTACATTCTCACCACAGTTCATCACAACCCGCTCATATACATCACAATATATATATATATATATATATATATATATATCCAGAACCAAGCATATTCATCATGCGTACTTTCACAATTCTCATCATTCCACATAAATATTCATATTCATGTTTATTCATCAATTCTCAATTATAAGGATGATAAATGCAAATCATAGAGACCGACTCACGACTCTATGCAAATGCAATGCGGTACCGACTCAATCATCTCAAGTTCACTCAGGAACTTATTGGAACCATCGCTCGTTACCAATGTAACTCCCCGTCGGGCCTACGATGTTCACCCATTGCTCACACCCCACATGGGCACACAATGTTTATGGATCGCTCACACCCCACACGGGCACACGATCCGATCACTCACACCCCACATGGGCACACGATCCGATTGCTCACACCCCACATGGGCACACAATCATTTGTAATCATCGCTCACACCTCACATAGGCACACGACGTTACAACGGATTCTCATTAGAATCACACAACACAAGAATGCGCACCATTATGCTTCACAGGCAAAATGACTCCAGACATTCTTGAAATGCATACATTTTCACAATATATTCATGCATTCATCTCATACAATCACATACAATCTATATACATTCACATCAATGCACTATTGTATGATTCACATCCAAAACGCACATTCAAAACGGTAAAAGTCGTTAAATAACACTATTCCCAATTTTTCGACTTATTTAATCGGTCAACAATCTCAAAACCATCATCACAAGCAAGAACATTTTATAAGCTTTCCAACGATATAAATAATGCTTAAATCGGAATTACGGTCCGAGAGTTATGAATTTTTAAAAGAAAAGAAAATTACTAAAAAAAACCAACCGCCCGGCGAAGCACTCCAACCGCCCGGCGAAACGCTCTTCGCCCCTCCTTCGCCCGGCGAAGCACAGGCGAAGCCAATTTCCACCCAAAAGACTCAAAGAGGCAGAAACTTGGAACCTCTGCGCCTCTCGAAACTGCCCGGCGAAAGGACGAATCGCCCGGCGAAAGGATCCCACCGCCCGGCGCTTCACACCAGAAGCAGAATTTCTGCTTCGCTTCTTCACTGTTCCTAACCCCAAAATACCCATTTTCTTCCCCAAATCATTTCCATCAGCAAAACAGTTACTAGTAATGGTTCATAAACATATAGAGATCATACAACACAAATTATATCGATTTCCGTCCGTGAAAACATCGATTTCTACTCGTTTACGCGTTTTCGACCTATACCCGAAAAACTACCGAACGAGACAATACAACATGCAAACACACATACATAATCATACACAACGATAATATAATCGAGTTTCACACCCTTACCCGATTAAATTCGATTCCTAGAGTTGTCTTGACGATTTCCTAGCTTTTCCAATCTTTTCTTCTCTTTTTCTTCTCTTGTTCTTCTTTCTCTCTATTTTTCTCTCTAACTCTCCTTTTCTCTCTTTTCTAACTCTTATACTTTTCTTTCTATTTCTTTTCTTACTACTTTCTTTTCTTTACTTTAAATATCTCACAAATACCCTTAAATCATTCCTCACTTAAATTCTAACTTAACAATAATTATGAAATGTCTAAAATACCCTCCAATCTAATTTCCCCCGAGAACTCTCAAAAACTGTAAAATAATATAACACGCCAACATATCAGATTAAAACACCAATTTCACAATAACATTATTATCACCCAAATTAAATAAAAGACTCAACAAAATAATACAAATTAGCACAAAATGGAGATAATCATAATCGGGCTGTTACAACTCTCCCCCACTTTTGAAATTTTCGTCCTCGAAAATATTACCTGATTCAAACAACTCCGGATACGACTCTCGCACCCCACTCTCTAATTCCCAAGTCATATTGCCCTCCGAAGCGCCTCCCCACGCTACTTTCACAAGCGCAATATCCTTGCCTCTTAGCTTCTTAACTTCACGATCCAAAATCTTAATCGGTAAAACTTCAACCGTAAGATTATCTCTCACTTCTACCTCGTCCATAGGAATAATGTGTGACGGATCCGGAACATACTTCCGAAGTTGCGAAGCATGGAAAACGTCATGCAAATTCGAAAGATTCGGAGGCAACGCCACACGATAAGCCACAGCGCCAACATGTGCACTAATCTGATACGGACCAATAAAACGAGAAGTCAACTTTTTCGACTTCAAAGCACGACCCACACCCGTAATCGGTGTCACTCTCAAAAACACATGTTCGCCTTCTTTAAACTCAATATCTTTCCTTCTCTTGTCATGATAGCTCTTTTGTCTACTTTGAGAAGCTTTCATCTTTTCCCGAATAAACTTCACTTTCTCCGTCGTTTCTTGTACCAATTCCGGTCCAACAATCGCCCTCTCACCAGTTTCATGCCAACACAAAGGTGTTGGACATCTCCGACCATACAAAGCCTCAAATGGTGCCATACCAATACTCGAATGAAAACTGTTATTATAGGTGAACTCAATCAACGCTAAATAACTATCCCAAGCACCACCTTGCTCTAGCACACAAGCACGCAATAAATCTTACAACGATTGAATTGTCCTCTCGGTTTGACCATCCGTTTGCGGATGATAAGCCGAACTCAATCTTAGCTTAGAACCCAAAGCCTTTTGTAAACTCTCCCAAAACCTCGATGTGAATCTAGGATCTCTATCCGATACAATACTCTTAGGAACTCCATGTAACTTCACAACCGCAAGAATATAAATCTCGGCTAACCTCTCCAAAGGATAACTAATATCAATTGGAATGAAGTGAGCAGATTTAGTAAGCCTATCAACAATTACCCAAATAGCATTATGACCTCTTTGCGTATTCGGCAATCCCGTAACAAAATCCATCGATATACTATCCTATTTCCACTCCGGAATGTCCAACGGTTGCATCAATCCACTAGGCTTTTGATGTTCCACCTTAGACTTTTGACAAGTTAAGCACGCATACACAAATTTAGCCATATCCCTCTTTAATCCGGACCACAAAAAGATTTTCTTCAAATCTTGATACATTTTATTCGCTCCTGGATGGATACTTAAGTTACTTCGGTGTCCTTCTTCCAATATCACCTTTTTCAACTCCGCATCATCGGGAATACACATACGACCACGAAATCTCAAAACTCCAAAATTATCAACCTTGAAATCCTCATTCTCATTCGTCATCAAATCAACGAACTTCAAATCCAACTTTTTCTTTTCACATACAGTTGCAAGAAAATCATTCGTAACATGTAGCATACCAAGTCTCACACTTCTCGGCGTCATTTCACAAACCAAACTCAAGTCCCTAAAATTCTCCAAAAGTTCCCATTCTCTTATCATCAATGCGGACATATGTAACGACTTCCGACTCAAAGCATCGGCCACCACGTTTGCCTTACCCGGATGGTAATTCAAACCAAAATCATAATCCTTCAAAAGCTCTAACCACCTTCTTTGTCTCATGTTCAATTCTTTTTTATCAAATAAATATTTCAAGCTCTTGTGATCACTAAAAACTTCGAATCTCGCACCATAAAGATAGTGCCTCCAAATTTTTAGAACAAACACCACGGCCGCCAACTCCAAGTCATGTGTAGGATAATTCGTTTCATGCACTCTCAGTTGTCTTGAAGCATAAGCCACAACTTTTCCATCTTGCATCAAAACACCACCTAAACCAACCAATGAAGCATCACAATACACAACAAATGGTTCCGTCGGATTTGGCAAAATCAAGATCGGAGCCGTCGTCAACCTTCTTTTTAGCTCATTGAAACTCCCTTCACAATGAATATCCCAAATGAAAGCCTTTCCTGTACAAGTCAATTGCGTTAACGGAAGTGCCAACTTCGAAAATCCCTCAATATACCTCCGATAATAACCCGCCAAGCCTAAAAAGCTTCGAATTTCTGTAACCGATCTAGGAGCCTCCCATTGCATCACCGCATCAATCTTGGATGGATCAACACTAATACCACTACCGGAAATAATATGCCCAAGAAAACTTACTTCCGACAACCAAAATTCACATTTCGACAACTTAGCATACAATCGTTTCTCTTTCAAAATTTGTAACACAATCCTCAAATGCTCTTCATGCTCCTCTTGAGACTTAGAATAAATCAAAATATCGTCGATGAACACAACCACAAAACGATCTAACTGTTCATGAAAAATACGATTCATGTATTCCATAAACACACCTGGCGCATTAGAAACCCCGAATGGCATCACGGAATATTCGTAATGGCCATACCGTGTCCTAAAGGCCGTCTTTTGAATATCCTCTTCTTTAACACGAATCTGGTGATATCCCGATCTCAAATCAATCTTGCTAAAAACACGCGCACCAACCAATTGGTCCATCAAATCATCGATCCTTGGAAGCGGATACTTGTTCTTAATTGTCACCTTGTTCAATTGTCGATAATCAATGCATAACCACATACTCTCATCCTTCTTCTTTACCAACAATACCGGAGCACCTCAAGGAGAAACACTTGGTCTTACAAATCTCTTGTCCAACAAGTCATTCAGTTGCTTTTTCAATTCTACCAACTCCGATGCCGACATACGATACGGTGCCATCGAAACCGGTCTAGTACCAGGAACTAGATTAATAGAAAACTCAACTTCTCTTTCCGGCGGTACATTCGTAATATCCTCCGGAAACACTTCTGGAAAATCACACACCACTGGGAACACATCGAGCTCAACCTTACTCTCCACCGACAATGATGCAAACAAACCGAACAATTGAGCTTCATCCGCTAGAAGTTTCTTCAACTCTTTAGTGGATATGAAACTTTCATCTTCATCATCTTCCAAAGAAGGAAACCTCACTAACTTGTGATAGCAATCTATATGAACTCGATTAAATCGCAACCAGTTCATACCCAAGATTACGTCCAAACCTTCCAACGGCAAACACACTAAATCCATCTCGAAGTCTTTACCATAAATGGTCAAAGGACAACTCACACAAACCAAAGAAGTAGTTACTGATCCCATCGCTGGAGTATCAATAACCATCTTACCATCCATCACAGACAACACAAGATTCAAACACTTCGCGCACTCAGACGAAACAAACGAATGAGTCGCTCCCATATCAATAATAGCAACTAAAGGAGTACTATTAATAAAGCATGTACCTTTAATCAAACGGTCTGCACTAGTAGTGTCCTTTCCTGCTAATGCAAACACCTTTTCGCCCGCTTGAGCTTGTTTCGGCTTAGTACACTTAGTACTAATGTGACCCACTTCTCCATAATTATAGCACTTCACCATATTCCTTCTACAATCGGTAGTAGCATGCCCAAGGCCTCCACAGTTATAACATTTCACCACGGTCTTCCTACACTCAAATGATTTATGACCCATTCCACCACACTTGTAACACCTAACGGAACCGGAACCTCCTCCTCCAGATCTCCTCTCAAAGTTTCCCCTATGCTTGCCCTTATCAACGGGTGTCACATAAGGCCCACTTCTTGCTTGTTGCTTTCCCTTCCTCTCATTCAAACTCTTGTAATGTGTAGAACGAGCTTTGCTATCTTCCTCGAAGATTCTACAACATTCCGTCAAATCCGTAAACCTTCTTATCCTTTGATATCCCACAGCTTGTTTAATCTCGGGACGCAAACCATTCTCATACTTAATACACTTTGAGAACTCAGCAGTAATCGCAGCATAGTTAGGATGAAATTGAACTAACTCCACAAACTTAGCAGTATAGTCCACCACGAACATACTACCTTGTTTCAGTTCAAGGAACTCCATCTCCTTCTTCCCTTTCACACTTTCAGGGTAATACTTCCTCAAGAACTCGGTACGAAATAAATCCTAAGTTATCTCCTCATCATCCACCTCAAGAACTTGGCGCATACCGACCCACCAATCATCGGCTTCTTCCTTCAGCATGTGAGACCCAAGCCTCACCTTGTTCTCTTCCACACAGCCCATAACTCTGAAGATCTTTTCAATCTCTTTCAACCAACTTTGAGCACCATCGGGATCAAATCTTCCTTTGAAGACCGGTGGTTGATTCTTCCTGAACTCGTCATTAGCATTCACGTTCGGTGCACCTTGCACCGCCCTAGCCATTGCTTCCAAAGCAGCAGCCATCGCATTATCGTTTCTACCAGCCATATTCTGATCATTCCCAAAAATAACAACAAAGGTTAAACAACAGTTCAACCAACACAACAACGAGACAGACACGACTGACTAAACCTTGGCTCTGATACCACTTAATGTAACACCCCCTTTTTATACCCCCAAATAATCAAATAAATCATTTAGCCACGTATTGGAAATTTCATCAGAGTATAATTGTAAACACGGCATAAAAAGGCATGTCACATTATGCTTGAAATTAAAACATACAACACCTGCTCAACAAATGATATGCAACAGTGGGGTAACTTTCAACGTAGGAACTCAGTCCTTACACCCACATCTCAATATTTAGAATAAAAGCGGAAAATCTAAACATTGATAACATCAAACATATATACATTATATATATATATATATACACATCAACGAGTATGATACAACAACATCATTCATGTTTATATACACAAATTCATCAACAAGATACATACACGAATGTATCACAAAAAGGAATCAACCATACGCATCCTAGCTACCCGGTGCTACATATCAGAGCCAACCGACCAAAAAGGTTTAAAGACACGCTTCACAAAAGACCACCAGATACCTAATCTGCAATGCCTCGTAGAGCATCATAAAACAGCAGAAGGGTGAGAAACACAATTATAATATAAATGTATATAATTATATATATCTTAGCATAAAAATACACATATTCTACATTCTCACCACAGTTCATCACAACCCGCTCATATACATCACAATATATATATATATATATATATATATATATATATATATATATATATATATATATATATATATATATATATATCCAGAACTAAGCATATTCATCATGCGTACTTTCACAATTCTCATCATTCCACATAAACATTCATATTCATGTTTATTCATCAATTCTCAATTATAAGGATGATAAATGCAAATCATAGAGACCGACTCACGACTCTATGCAAATGCAATGCGGTACCGACTCAATCATCTCAAGTTCACTCAGGAACTTATTGGAACCATCGCTCGTTACCAATGTAACTCCCCGTCGGGCCTACGATGTTCACCCATTGCTCACACCCCACATGGGCACACAATGTTTATGGATCGCTCACACCCCACACGGGCACACGGTCCGATCGCTCACACCCCACATGGGCACACGATCCGATTGCTCACACCCCACATGGGCACACAATCATTTGTAATCATCGCTCACACCTCACATAGGCACACGACGTTACAACGGATTCTCATTAGAATCACACAACACAAGAATGCGCACCATTATGCTTCACAGGCAAAATGACTCCAGACTTCTTGAAATGCATACATTTTCACAATATATTCATGCATTCATCTCATACAATCACATACAATCTATATACATTCACATTAATGCACTATTGTATGATTCACATCCAAAACGCACATTCAAAACGGTAAAAGTCGTTAAATAACACTATTCCCGATTTTTCAACTTATTTAATTGGTCAACAATCTCAAAACCATCATCACAAGCAAGAACATTTTATAAGCTTTCCAACGATATAAATAATGCTTAAATCGGAATTACGGTCCGAGAGTTATGAATTTTTAAAAGAAAAGAAAATTACTAAAAAAAACCAACCGCCCGGCGAAGCACTCCAACCGCCCGGCGAAACGCTCTTCGCCCCTCCTTCGCCCGGCGAAGCACAGGCGAAGCCAATTTCCACCCAAAAGACTCAAAGAGGCAGAAACTTGGAACCTCTGCGCCTCTCGAAACCACCCGGCGAAAGGACAAATCGCCCGGCGAAAGGATCCCACCGCCCGGCGCTTCACACCAGAAGCAGAATTTCTGCTTCGCTTCTTCACTGTTCCTAACCCCAAAATTCCCATTTTCTTCCCCAAATCATTTCCATCAGCAAAACAGTTACTGGCAATGGTTCATAAACATATAGAGATCATACAACACAAATTATATCGATTTCCGTCCGTGAAGATATCGATTTCTACTCGTTTACGCGTTTTCGACCTATACCCGAAAAACTACCGAACGAGACAATACAACATGCAAACACACATACATAATCATACACAACGATAAGATAATCGAGTTTCACACCCTTACCCGATTAAATTCGATTCCTAGAGTTGTCTTGACGATTTCCTAGCTTTTCCAATCTTTTCTTCTCTTTTTCTTCTCTTGTTCTTCTTTCTCTCTATTTTTCTCTCTAACTCTCCTTTTCTCTCTTTTCTAACTCTTATACTTTTCTTTCTATTTCTTTTCTTACTACTTTCTTTTCTTTACTTTAAATATCTCATAAATACCCTTAAATCATTCCTCACTTAAATTCTAACTTAACAATAATTATGAAATGTCTAAAATACCCTCCAATCTAATTTCCCCCGAGAACTCTCAAAAACGGTAAAATAATATAACACGCCAACATATCAGATTAAAACACCAATTTCACAATAACATTATTATCACCCAAATTAAATAAAAGACTCAACAAAATAATACAAATTAGCACAAAATGGAGATAATCATAATCGGGCTGTTACAGTCCCTTTATAGTATCTTCTGAAACAATCTTCTTCATACTCTTAAGATTGAGGTGACCAAGTTTTTGGTGTCAACGCTCGGTCTCATTAACTTTTTTCATCAGACAAGTTAAGGGATCCTCTTTTTTCAGAGATATCCATAGATAACAATTATCCTTGGACCTTGAGCCTTTCATAACCACGACTTGATATTGGTTTGAAACAAAACATTCTGATTTGTTGAAGCTAACCTTGAGACCTTAATCACATAGATAACTTATATAGATCATGTTGGCAGTCAAACCATCCACCAGCAACACATTATCAAAGCTAGGTAGACCAAAATATACTAATTTGCATATTCCCTTTATTATTCCTTTATCACCATCACCAAAGGTAACATAACTGTTAGAGTAAGGTTGTAGCTCTTCAAGATACGACATTTCCTCTGTCATGTGTCTGGAACAACCACTATCAAAATACCAATCCTCTCTAGAGGTTACTCTAAGAGATGTAAGAGCTATATGACTCATGACTTCCTATTTGGGTTTCCATACCTTCTACACTTGAACCTTTTCTACTTTCCTTTTGAACCTTGTCTTCCCATGGTATTGTAGAAAACCATATAGTCTGTAACAATTTGGCTTTATGTGACCATATTTTTCATAATGATGTCATCTTTTATTGTAGCCCTTACGATGGTGGTGCGCATGTTGAATTCGATGTTGGAACATGTGATCCTTTTTTTTCACATGACTGTAGTCAAATCTGATGGCTATAGAGTTTCTTGGCTTCTTCTAATCTCCCATAATTCTATCTAACAAGTCTTGAGCTGTTACAAACTTTTCTAACTCCTCCAGCTTGGATGTTAGAACAAAAATATCTCCATCCAGACTAGTGACTGCAGTAAAAAGATTTTGATTTTCTTGATAAAGCTCCCTTAAAATTTTCTTTAGGTTTTCAATTTCTCTACAAGTGTTTTCCCACTTAATGATCACAGACCTATCAGATTCAGCTATGTCTTCCTTAGTTAAACCTTCACCATGCGACTCACTTTCACTAATATACTTACTAGAGTAAGCTTTAGAAATGCCAGAGGTTTCTTCTTCATCCTCAGATTTTCAATCCTTATTGATAGGAGCTTTGACATATGAGTTTCTAATGACCTTTCATGAGCAGACTTGAGAATATCCCTTACTTCTTTAGCTTCTAAACATGTATTGATTAACCTCAACATGTTTTTATCAACCCCTTTGAGAATAACATTTAGAGCCTTGGATTTTCCAAGGGCATCATCATCTTCAACTTTGGTCCAACCAGCTTCTGGTTTTAGGCTAGTTGAGCCATCTTCAGAAGTAACAACTGGATGTTTCCATCCTTTTATCACAATTTTCCAAGTTTTATTTCCCAAGGATTTGAGAAACACAACCATCATCACCTTCCAATAATCATAATTTGTTTCATTCAAAATAGGCGGTTTGTTGATTGATCCTCCATCATTCACTGTCTCCATTTGAGCATTACTTATCTTCCCTAGAGCTCGCCCAACAGGCTAGGGTGCATGCTCTGATGCCAATTGAAATTCTGTTCTTTAAGGGATAGATATCGAACACGATGCTCCAACAACTGGTGCACCAAGATACACCAGAAATAATACACTAACTAGTAATGCATGATGGATTATAAAAGCAATAAAAACACAATCAAATAGTTTATCCAATTTGGTGAAACTACACCTACGTCTAGGGAACTGAGTCTACAACCTAAGAAAGGAAATTCATTATTATATTTTAGTACAACTATACTTACAAGAAACAACAAACCCTATATTGTTTAATGCCTCTTCCTAAAACTACCCAATGACTTTCTATTTAGAGCCTCCCCCTAACTAAATATGAGAACCTATTCACTTTCTTCTCTGCCACAATCCCAATAATAGGGGAAAACAACATCTAAAATCTAGTGATCAACTTCAATCTTCACAAGATAAAGAATATTTAAAATTACAACTCAACTAGACAATCCTTTTATGCCAAGTTACCAAAATATAGAGGTGTACATAAACAATGTTGATTACAACTCAACTAGACAAACCATCTATGCCAAATTACTGAAACATAGAGGTGTACATAAAAATTCTACACTAATCCGATTGGGCCATTAGCGTGAATACACGATAC
This sequence comes from Lathyrus tuberosus, assembly GCA_022829125.1. Classification (NCBI taxonomy): domain Eukaryota; kingdom Viridiplantae; phylum Streptophyta; class Magnoliopsida; order Fabales; family Fabaceae; genus Lathyrus; species Lathyrus tuberosus. Next base: position 1,190,511 of record JALAZF010000285.1, on the reverse strand, counting down.
AAAACCTAACTTCTTTAAGTTGTTGTTTTGCTAAAATGCAACCAATCCAAAGGGGCGATCCAATAGGAACAACAAAAATAAAATGGATTTTTCGTTCCTGTAACCGGTTACAGGTTTTGTGTAATCGGTTACAACTATTTGAAAATGTTCAAATTCAGCTTATAACACCATTGTTCCATTCCAAAATATTTTAAAACATGCATGACTGGTTAGAGGTGATTAATGCAATTTGTTTTGAGCTCATAAAGTGATGTACAAAGTATAATTGAGATCTTTTGCTCAAGATCAATTCAACATTGTCCAAAGCTCTTGAAGAGTACCTATATACCAAGTTTTGACACAAATGTTTTTCATTGAAACATTGGGCTTTTTCCTTCTTTGATAATGCATTTGAGCTAGATTCTTTGTCTTCATCAATATACAAGATAATGGTGGAAGTGTGCTTTCACATGACCGTAATTTTTTTTTTTGCCGATTTTAGAGTTTTCATGTTATGTCTTTGTATTGTAATTGTGTTCTTTATTTTCTCTATATTAGTTTTTCTTATTTTGGAGGGATTTACCTGTTGATTTTATCAAAAGGATATGTTTCGTGTTGCTGACATTCATTCAAGAGGACATTTGTAGATTATCTCAATGAAGTTTTGATGTTTTTGAATCTACTTATAAATAAATAAATAAATAAATAAATATATATATATATATATATATATATATATATATATATATATATATATATATATATATATACTCCAAACGTTTATGTCACTTCAACTATTTTGTGCCACATCATCTAAATTTCTATGTGGTATATTCTAAAAAATTTCTTCACTTTTCAAAAATGTAAAACGCATATTATGAGTTCGAACTCTAAAAAAGATAAAAATGTGTTATTTTCATAAATTTGAAAAAATATTATTTATATTTGTCTTGCAATTATTTTTTTCATATTAAACTAAAATAATTATGTACTGGTTTATATATAACTATTCCCAAATCATTAAAAAAATTGATATAAACTTTCACTACAATCTTTTTTATTATAGTTTTATATAATAAAAATTAAAGTTTTATTTTAATAATTTCAAAACTTAACTAAAGTAAAATATAAAATAAATAAATGAAGACATATTGACCAAGTTAAACCTAAAATAAAAATAAAAAAATAAAAAATAAAAAATAAAAAATATTTAAAATATTAGTTGGATTTGTCCTACCTATCTTTTTCTATATTATTTTTTAATTAATGTAATTCTATAAAGTGATTTTACCAACTAATGTATCTATTGAATTCTCACTACAATATTATATAAATTCTCACTATAATATATTTTTAAATATAATTCTATAAAGTGAAATTAAAGTTTAACAAATAAAAAACAAAATTGAATCATAAAATAATTAAACTTCAACATAGAATAAATTAAAACTAATTTATATCTAGATTTCGTGCCGGTAACCATTATTTTCATATCATTAAATTTTTAATATAAATTATTGATTATAACTTAAATAATTATTAAAAAAAATTAATTATAAAATAATTAAAATTTAACATAAAATAAATTAAAACTAATTTACATATGTGCATTACGCAAGTCATAATCTAATTCTATATTAAATTGAAGACTATGGGGTGAACTTGAGAATTTTTGTCCTTACTTTTTTTTTTTTCCTTTTGTAACGGTGTTCAATATTCTTGTGGTGTTGTTCAATCTATGCATTATATAGACTACTGTATTAATTTCATATCCGTTTTTTTTTTCTTTTCCATAATAATAATAATAATAATTACAATTACGTGTAAGCAAATATATTAGTAGTATAATGTAAACTCAGGGGTTTAACCAATAGAATATGTTGGTAATCTCACCTTTAAAATAATTAATTTTACAAACTAACATGTAAACAAATGGATATAAACAAACGGATTTTATTGATAAAGTTTTTAATATAACTCTTTCATAGATATTTAACGAGCCATGCTTCCTTGTATTTTTATGACATATGTTAGGAATTCCAAAAATAGTAATTATCCTTTAGTAAAATAATTTTTAACTTTAAGAAAATAAAATGTATAATTTTTAATATATGTATGGTTGTGAATTGATGTCGAACAAAATAAAATATGAGAAAAATTGAATTTTTTTGAACAAATACAAGAAACCCTATTATGTTTTACAAAAGATAGAGAAAAATAAAGAATAAGAATTGATTAAAACTGTTTTACTATTCACTTACTCAATAAAGATTCAAAGAGGCAATTTCTTATCCCACCACCCAACCTTCTTAAGCACCATGCGTGCTGACGAAAACACCCATGCGTTCAGGATGTGCAAATCTGGACGCACCGTTTTTTTTTTAAATTTTCCAATTTTTTTCAGGTGTGCACATCCGGAAGAATTCCTGATCTGCAAATCCGAAAAAAATCAAAAGAATTCCATAAAATCATTTACTTCTAAATATGATTAAATCCAATATAATTAAAATTAATATCATTTTTTCAATATAATTAAATCCAATATAATTAAATCCAATATAATTAAAATCCAATATAATTAAAATTAATATGATTTTTTCAATATAATAAATCCAATATAATTAAATTAATTTTAGAAGTAAATACCATATAATTTTAATTATAATTTAGAAGTAAATACCATATAATTTAGAAGTAAATACCATATAATTTTAAATACCAATATAATTAAATCCAATTTTAGAAGTAAATACCATATAATTTTAAATCCAATATAATTAAATTAATTTTTTCAATATAAAAATAATAATTTAGAAGTAAATACCATATTAATCATTTAGAAAAAAATCATATTAATTTTAATTATATTGGATTTAATTAAATTGGATTTAATTATATTGAAAAAATCATATTAATTTTAATTATGTTGGATTTTAATTATATTGAATTTAATTATATTTAGAAGTAAATGATTTTATGGAATTCTTTTGATTTTTCCGGATTTGCAGATCAGGAATTCTTTCGGATGTGCACATCCGGAAAAAATTAGAAAATTAAAAAAAAAACGGGCGTCCGGATTTGCACATCCGAAAATTAGGGGCAAAAATGAAATTTTACATGGTGTCTAAGAAACATGGGTGGTGTATTAAGAAACCCTCTTCAAAGATTACTAGTGAATACTAACAATTAACCTTACTCAACAACATGAGAGAACTAATCTATTTATAGACTACTAAGTTAACTTAGGCTACAAGCTAACTTAACAATTGAGAGCAAAACTCAATTCGACATGCTAACTTAAACACAAAACTAACATATTTCGACAGCATGCCTGAACAGACTTTGACTCCAGCATGCACAACTCTTGTCGAACCATGAAATTATCCTTGCCGATACTAGAGTTCGATCCAAAATACCACAAATATCCACCTTGGATCAAACTCTACACTAACAAGGGATCAAACTAGTTTTCCTCATGCAGTTTTATCAACTGCATACAGTGGAAAAACTTGCTACTTGGCAACGTCTTGGTGATCATATCAACAACATTGTCATCAGTCGAAACCTTTAGCACTTGGACTTCTCCACTCTCGATTATCTCTCTGACAAATTGCATCCTCACATCGATATGCTTGGTTCGCTCATGATAGACTAAGTTCTTTGATATGTGTATTGCACTTTGACTATCACATTTAACAGTGATAACTCGACCTTGAAGTTTCAGTTCCTTAGCAAAAGCTTCAAGCCGCAATGCTTCTTTCACAACTTCAGTGAAGACAATATATTATGCTTCAGTGGTTAATAAGGAAACAACCTTTTGAAGTGTCGCTTTACAACTAATTGTTGTGCCGAACATAGTGAACACATATCCAGAAATATATTTTCTAGAATCCATACAACCTGTATAATCAGAGTCGACAAATCCTTCGATTTCGACTTTGCTATCATCACCACAGGCTCCACCAAAAATTAGGACTCTTCTCAGAGACCTATTTATGTACTTAAGAATCCACTTTAATGCTTGCTAGTGCGCCTTTCTGGGATTGACCATATACTTGCTTACAAGGCTCATTCTGTACGCTATGTTTGGCCTCGTACATACCATAGAATACATCATAGAACCTACTATACTAGCATATGGAATGCTATTTATATAGGCTCTTTCAACTTCAGTACTAAGAATTTGAGTCAAACTCAGCTTGTAATTAGGATTAGTCGGTGTTAGAACAGGTTTTGAATTCAACATACCAAACTTGTCAAGAATCTTCTTCAGATATGCCTCTTGAGATAAGCATAATCTTGAATGCTTTCTATCTCTCTGGATGTCAATCCCAATAATTCTGGAGGCAGCTCCTAAATCCTTCATATAGAACTCCTTATCGAGTTCAACCTTCACCTTCATAACATCCTCAACACTGTTGCTTGCTATGAGAATGTCATCCACATAAAGTAACAAAATAACAAGTGAATTTCCAGGTCAAAATTTGAAGTAAACACAGTGGTCGAACTGGCTCCTAGTGAAACCAATGTGTGCCATGAACTTGTCGAATCTCCTATTCCATTGTGGAGGAGATTGTTTCAGGCCATACAAGGACCTATTCAACCCTCACACATAATCTTCCTTTCCCTTTTCTGCATACCCTTCAGGTTTCTTCATCAAAATTGCTTCATCTAGATCACTAAACAGGAAGGCCATCTTTACATCCATCTGTTTAATTTATATGCCAAACTTCGCCACCATAGAAAGCAATATTCAAATGGATCTATGCTTTACAACAGGTGAAAACACATCATTGAAGTTGACACCTTTTTTTCTGAGTGAACCCCATAGCAACCAACCTTGCCTTAAATCTCTTCGACATCACTCCATCGATTCCTTTTTTATCTTGAAAATCCACTTACAACTGACTAACCTGGCTCCTGCAGGTTTCTCAATCAGCTCCCAAGTGTTATTATCATGAAGAGATTCCATCTTATCAGCCATGGCTTTCAGCCATTCGATTTTGTCCCGACTCCTCATAACTTCCTTGTAGTCTCCAGGTTCTTCATCCAGAACCTCACTTGTAGAGATTAAGGTATAAGCTTTAAGATCGGTGGCTTGATGACTCTTCTCGATCTGTCTATTGCCAGTAGGTAGTCATTATCATTTTTCCAAGCTTCGACAATAGCTTGTGCTTCTTCTTCGACTTCATCTAGGTCATGTAATTCAACATTGCTATGCTCCACCTCAATAGGAATCTCTTCCTGTTCCAGCTCTTCTTCAGAGATCTTTGAACTTTGACCAATTTCATCAGTTTATTTGAAGGCCATATCACCTTCATTAAAAACTACATCTCGACTTGTGATACACCTCCTGTAACCTGGTTTTAGACACCACAACCTATAAGCTTTGACTCCTTCAGGGTATCTAGGGAACATACATCTCATAGCTCTAGGTTCGACCTTGTCTTTCCTAATATGGACATAGGCTAAACAACCAAATACTTTAAGTCTGTCGATACTAGGTGGATGTCCCGATCAGACTTCTTCTGGCGTCTTCATTCCCAAAGTTGTCGAGGGACACCTATTAATCAGTTTAGTTGTAGTCATGACTTCCTCAGCCCAAAACACCTTCTTCAATCCTGCACCAAATAACATGCACCTCACCCTTTCCAAAATGATTCGATTAAACCTTTCAGCCAAACCATTTTGTTGGAGAGTCCCTGCAGTAGTTTTGTACTTTCCAATACCATACGCCGCACAATAGCTTTCGAAATCCTTATTTTAAAATTCAATACCATTGTCGGACCTCAACCTTTTGACCTTCCTACCAGTTTGGTTTTCAACCAAAGTCTTCCAATTTTTGAACTTTTCAAAAGTTTCATCCTTTGTCTTTTGGGTGAATACCCATAACTTTCTAGAGTAATCATCAACTATGGATAGAAAATACTTTGCACCTGAATGTGAAGGATTCCTTGCAGACCCCTAAAGATCAACATGAATGTAATCAAGGGATCCATGTGTTCTTTGTTTACCTTTATTAAACTTCATTCTATAGAATTTACCGAATACACAAGGTTCACAAAACTCCATTTTTTCAACCTTGTCACCACCCAACAGATTTTGTTTCGACAATTCGACCAGGCCTCTTTCAATGACATGGCCAAGTCTCTTGTACCATAGCTCAGTCTTCGACACAGGTTTCGTGAATGCCACATTTGCTGAACCACTTACAACCTCAACCTTAATGGTATATAAGCCTTAGTTTTTCACGTCTCTCAAGACTTCTTTCGACCCCTTCATTACCCTTAAGAAGTTTTGCTCTCCTTTGAAAACATATCCTTTCTTGTCGAATTCACCAAGAGAAATCAAATTCCTCTTAAGATCAGGTACATACCTAACATCAGTTAATAGCCTTATTGACTCATCATGGAGCTTGAATCTCACAGATCCAATACCTGTAATTTTGCAAGCTTTGTTGTTTCCTAGCAGCACTGATCCACCATCTTGAACACACAATTCCTCAAACACGTCTTTGTTTGGAGTCATGTTCCAAGTACACCCTGAATCCCTAATCCACTCCTTGCTAGAGTCACTTCTTGAAACCACCAGGACATCAGATGATTCATAACCATCTTGCACAATGGCTACATTACCATTATCCTTTCCACCATGATTGTTCAGACGATCAAGGCATACTTTTCTTGTATGACCCTCCTTCTTACAATGATAACACTTAATAGTAGGAGCATTACCACCATAAGAATTCTATAGAGCTTTATCATTCTTCTTCTCAAACCTACCATCTTTCTTCAAGAATTTCCCCTTAACGGATAAACCTTCACCAACAGAAGATGGTTTGTACTCCTTTCGTTCGTTCAAATCCTTAGAGTACAAGACATATTGAACATCTTCAAAGGTCAATAACTCTCTTCCATACAAGAGAGTTTCTTTGAAGTGAGCAAGAGACTTAGGTAAAGAGCACAACAGTAGCAACGCTTAATCTTCATCATCAAACTTGACCTCGATATTTTCAAGATCAAGAATCAACTTGTTAAACATATCCAATTGCTCAGCCAAGGCTTTGTCTTCACTCATCTTGAATGAATACAAAGCTTGCTTCAGGTAGAGATGATTAACCAACAGTTTCGTCATGTACAAACCTTCAAGTTTCGTCCACACACTAGCTGCAGCTTTTTCCTTTGAAACCTGCCAAAGAACCTTATCATCAAGGCTCAATACAATGGCACTGTAGGCTTTTTCGACCATCGTTGTCTTCTCCTTCTCCGATAGGGCAGCATCCATCTTCTCTGGTCCTTTCAACGCTTCTAACAAACCCTGTTGAAAAAGAAGGGCTTGTGTTTTCAAGCGCCATAAACTGAAATCATTCACACCGGTGAATTTCTCAATCTCATACTTTATTGACGGCATCTTCTCCTCCATGCTCACCGCATTAGTTTGTTGTGAATTGATGTCGTCAAGAATGAACCAAAATATGCGAAAAAGATTGAGTTTCTTGAACAAACACAAAAAATCCTTTAGGTTTTACAAAAGATAGAGAAGAAGAAAGAAGAATAAGAATTGATTAAAACTATTTTACTATTCACTTACTCAATAAGGGTTCAAAGATTACAAGTGAATATCAACAATTAATCTCTCTCAACAACCTGAGAAAACTAGTCTATTTATAGACTACTAAGCTAATTTAGGCTACAAGCTAACTTAACAATTGAACTTACAAGAAATATTCAATTCGACATGCTAACTTAAACACAAAACTAACATATTTCGATAGCAAACTTGAACAGACTTCGACTTCAGTATACACAACTCCTGTCAAATTATGAAACTATCCTTGTCGACACTAAACTTCCATTCAAAACTTCAGAAAAAACAAAAAAATTAAAGGATCGGAGTCCTTCAAACTAGTGGATGTCAACATTAATAAAGAACATGGTTCTATAAATATAAAGTGCTATTGTGATTAGTTGTAACGTGAATGATTGCATGTGTTTGTGTATTAGTAGAAAAAGTATAAAATAATTTTGGGACAAAAATAGTATAGTGAGGTATGGGCGAAGAAGAAAATACTAAACCTAGATAATGTAAGGTACAACGGCATGCTCAAAAGCCATAATTAGAGTGCAGGCTAAAAAATGAAAACTTAAATTGAGAAAGAAGTTTCTTCACTTTATATCCTCTGAAATCTGACTGACACCATTGAAAATTTTGAGAAAGAGGCAGCAAAGTCTCGTTACCATAACCCAATAATTCTGTGTTTTTGTGTGATACAATGTATCTCTTCTTTGAAAATGACTTGGGCCAGTTTCATTTTCGGACACTTGCCTGACATAACAATTTCATTCAATTATTTCATCCTTTTAATTATTGAGACTAGATCAAGAGTTATTAAATGATAAAGTGAATACACAAATTAATGGAAATGTTTCATGTCATAAATATTATTTAAGGGATGAAAATGAGGGAAAAATTTAACTCAATCTATATAATATTATTGTTTTGAATCCATTCCGTTTGAATTGATATTTTTCTTCATATTTTTATTGTAAAAAATGTTTATAATGTTAAGTCTTGAACAATTGAAACCAAAAGAAATCTAAGAAAACAAACAAACAAAAAAAAAGTCATGAATATCTGGTTTAGAAGATAAAAGAGTTACTATAATAAAAACGTAATAGTGTATTTGATTTATTAAAAATAAGGGATTACACAAAACAATTATAGATGTCGTGCGTTTGATTTTATTTTTTTAGGGAACGAAACAAAAATTAAGATTAAGAACACGACAAAAATTAAAATTTTTATCTTTCACTAAACTATGAGATAACTTTTTTTCCTGTACAAATAATTTAAAGTACAAAAATATTATATTATTTTCACTTAAAAAATATATACTATCTCTAATCCTCTTTATTAATATTTACAATATAAAAATACCTTTTTATTCATAATATAAAATATCTTTTTATTTTCTATTAACGCTTATATATATATATATATATATAAATATCTTTTTATTTTCTATTAACGCTTATATATATATATATATATATATATATATATATATATATATATATATAATATATATATATATATATATATATATATATATATATATATATATATATAATTTTTAGTATAAGTTATTTAAAATATACAAAATTTCTTTTTTATTAAAAATCTCTCTCTCTCTCTCTCTCTCTCTCTCTCTCTCTCTCTCTCTCTCTCTCTCTCTCTCTCTCTCTCTCTCTCTCTCTCTCTCTCTCTCTCTCTCTCTCTCTCTCTCTCTCTCTCTCTCTCTCTCTCTCTCTCTCTCTCTCTCTCTCTCTCTCTCTCTCTGGTATTGTAGTAAATTTAATTTAATTTAACTTTTCTTGTCCATTATCCATCAAACATCGTACAAGACAAAAAGTTGTTCAATACTTTAATGGTTTGTGCTATATTGTCATGTTCCGTACTTATCATTTTGCAAATCAAATGCACCCTAATATTATATATGTGTGTACACATGTATCAAGCGATGACTGGCGTTGGACGTTAAAGCACATTTATTTGAATTATATATTTTTATTAGAAAAAAATTAATAAAAAAGGTAAAAATAAATGTACAATCTTATAAACAAACTATTTTTATATTTATGGATAAAATTATTTTACTTTTGAAAGACCATACACTACTATAAAAAGATCATCTTATCTCGATTAGAAGAAGGGTTCCACCATAGTTGGTGGCCCGTAGTAACGAAGGGTGTGGTTGTATGTGCTCTCTTTACTACTACGGGTTGGTAGCCGTGGTAAAAATACATAAGCGTGTAAGATATCACTATGGTTGTAGAAACCAACCGTTGTAAAAGATGGAAGTTACGTGTTCGATACTCAGAGTCAACATTTTGAGAGATTTTTAGACATTTCACCACGGTTGAACGTTCCAATTATAGTGAAAGACTTATCGTACAACTTTTCACCACGGGTCAACCTTCCAACTGTGGTGATATGTTCACTGAACTTTATTATAACTTATGTGGAATGCTTGTTTCACCAACCGTTCAATAAACATATAACCTTTCAATATGATTTAGAAATTAATAATATGAAAAATTGACTTATATTAGAAGAACAAGTTACACTAATCAATGTTTTTCGAACTTTCTACAACTCATTATCAACATTTCGCTCTTTAACAATTAGAATTTGGTTCAATGCTTCTAATTCTTCAACCAACACTTCATGCACTACTAGTTCATTATGCAGAGTATTGGTAACTTTGCAAAATGAACTATTAAAAACGAAGTGTTGACTGAAGAGATAGAAGTATTGAACCAAATTCTAACCGTCAAATAGCGAGATGCCGACAATGGACTGCAGAAAGCTCATAAAACATTGATCAATGTAAGTTGTTGTTTTTCTAACATAACTTAAATTTTCATATTATTATTTTATAAGTCAATTCTAAAGGTTATATATTCAATGAGGGGTTGCTAAAACATTCAAACCACGTATGAAATAATAAACTCATCTTCTAGGACATGTTGGCTGAATAAAATGAAAGCTGCAATACGGGCACTCCCGTACCCGTTTGTCTGCTTTTTTAAATACGGAGACACGTCAAAATATGAACAATATCTTTCTTAAATATTAATTTTAACTTAAATAAGTTGTATAATAAATTTTGTGATATGCATTCTCATATGTGTCTATCCGTTTTTTAATGCGCACATGTATACAAAATATTAAATAATATTTTTTTCTTCATACTTTTAGTTAAGTTAAATTATTTGTCAATTGTGTAGTATGATATATTTATTTTCCATTCCATTAATTTTAACATTATTAACACTACTACAAAAAGTACCATTCAAAAAAAAATTTAACAGTATTAAATCCAAATTGTAAAAATTTAATATTTATGATATTATACTTCTAAACAATTAATTATTATATAGATTCAAATGGATTCATATATTTACATCAACTTATAATCCAAAAAATTAGTTTAAAAAATTAAAACAACTATTTAAAAAGAATCCACTCCTTTATTTATATTACTTCCAATATTCAATCTTTTTAAAAAAGTTTTTATTTTGCAGGATCTGTTAATTATAAGCTAGGAGAGGGAAACTTGATCCAATTTTGGGCTGCAGATTGATGCGGAGGAATTCCAATTGTTAGCGCTTTTCCGGACTTGTTCATGTGGAGTATTAAGAAAGTAGATTATGTAGCTATCATGGAAAGATGGAGCAATGGCATTTGGGAGTGTGGAGATTTTAGAATTCCTTTGGAGCTGCAAAATTCAGTAGCAGACAAAATCATTCAATTGAAGAATGAGGGGTCGAATTTTTAACCTACAGTTGGAGCAGGGGATGTTCTGCAATGGAAGGGAGATTATAGTATTGAATATACTGTTAAAGAAGGCCATCAGAGACTGTTGAGATTTAAATTTCAGGATGTGTAGGAGTCAGTTAAGAGTAGAGCTTTCAATTTGATGTGGAAATCACAGGTTCCAAAGATAATTAAATTCTTTTGTTGGAGGATCTTTTTAAACCAATTGACTACGAAAGATCATTTGAAGAAACGAGGATTGAAGCTATCTAGTAACGATGAAAAATGTGTCTTTTGTTCACAAGAAGTCGAAAACTTAGAACACCTTTTTTTTCGTTTGTCAGTTTGCTTTGAAAATTTGGGATATGGTAGGAGTTTGGACTGGTTGTTCTGTAATTTACGCTGGTAATGTTTTGGCCATTGATTGATGCTTTGGCCCCCAATCAAAAAGGAAAGGGTTGATGATGCTTTGGCTCATTCTCTGTGGGGTAGTCAAGATGTTGAGTGGACGGATTCTGGGTCGATTGGTAGCGCCGAAGGTATGGTTATCCTTTGGAGAAAAGATTCTTTGGATCTTGTCTGTAGTTTTAGGGGTGAAGGGATTGTCGGTATTAATGCGGTGTGGAAAGGAAGAGACTTGTTTTTTGTCAACGTTTACTCATCGTGCCACTTTTCTAAGAAAAGGAAGTTTTGGCAGGAACTTTTACATGCTAAAAGGAGGTTTGGAAGAGGGGACTGGGTGATAGGCGGAGATTTCAACGCTGTAGCTTGCAAAGAAGAAAGGAAGGGTTTAAGAAGTTATTATGGAGGTAAGGATATGGAGGAGTTTAGTAGATTCATTTTCGAACTAGACTGCATCGATGTTCCGTGCGAAGGTGGAAAGTTCTCTTGGTTTAACAGATCTGGCAACTCTATGAGCAGGCTGGATAGGTTTTTGTTATCTGACTGTTTGGTGGATGCTTGCAAGATCAGAGGGCAGTTCATAGGTAGAAGAGAGGTCTCGGATCATTGTCCAGTCTGGTTGATGGCCAATGGTCTTGATTGGGGACCAAAACCTTTTCGTTTCAATAATAGGTGGTTGAAGCATCCGGAGTTCTTGTATTTTTTTCAAGTCAGTTTGGAATGCCAAAGAGGTGAAGGGTAGAGGGGATTATGTGCTTAAAACCAAACTGGGAAGACTTAAGTCTTGTCTAAAAAATTGGAGTCGTGTGGTCTACGGTTGGGTTGATGTTAACGTGGAGGAGGACATTGATGATCTCAACAACCTTGATGAGATTGTTGGTAGGTCTGAGTTTTGTAGCTTTGAGAATATGGTAAAAAAAGGACGAAGGCAGCTGATAACGTGTGGCACTACTTGTCTCGAAAAGAAGAGCTGCTGAGGCTGAAAGCGAGAGAGTTATGGCTGAAGGAGGGAGATTGTAACTCAAAGTTCTTCCATCAAGCAGTTAAAAGGAGAAGACGAAGGAATAATATTTGGTACGTTAATACTGATAGAGGTGCCGTAGAAGATGTGGCTGGTGTTAAATCAGAAGTTAGGAAGTTTTATGAGGAAAACTTCTCGAAAGATTGTTATGCCCGGCCTTACTTTGATGATCTGGACATGAAGTATCTTTTTGAGGAAGATAAACTAGGGTTGGAGAAGGAATTTTCTTCTGATGAGATCAAGGCAGCTGTTTGGAGTTGCAATGGCGGAAAAAGCCCGGGTCCTGACGGATTCACCTTGGCTTTCTTCCAGGTCTGTTGGGAGGTTGTTGTTGAGGATGTTATTAGGTTCGTTCAAGATTTTTTGAATAAACCTATTCTTACGAAGGCGGCTTCTGCCTCTTTCATAGCGCTAGTTGCCAAATGCAAGAATCCGCAAGAGCTTCGCAACTACAGGCCCATCTGTTTAATCAACTGCTATCAGAAAATTCTACCAAAGATGTTCTCTAGTAGACTGAAGAAGGTGGTCAGCACCGTGGTGTCTAAAGAACAGACTGCTTTCGTACCCGACAGATGCATCTTTGACGGAGTTCTTATGGCCAATGAAGTGATTGATCTAGCTAGGCGCACACATATGAGATGTATGGTGATGAAGATTGATTTTGAGCGGGCGTACGATTGTGTGTCATGGGAGTTTCTCAGCAGGTTACTTGTAAAGCTTAATTTCGGATGCAAATGGATTTCGTGGGTTCAATCCTTGGTTTGTAATGGTTCAATGTCTGTGTTAGTGAACGGCAGCGCAACTAAGGATTTTACTGTTGGGAAGGGGCTGCGTCAAGGGGACCCTTTGTCGCCATTTCTTTTCATTCTCGTTATGGAGGTTCTTAACTGTTTGGTTAGGAAAGCTGAGTTGTTAGGATATTATGAGGGATTCAAAGTGGGGGCTGAGGTGAGTACAAGTATTTCTCGGTTCGCAGACGATACTTTATTTGTTGGGGAGGCTAGCTGGTCAAACGTTTGGTGTATTAAAGCTGTCCTAAGGGGGTTTGAGTTGCTAACTGGGCTTAAAATCAACTTTCTTAAGAGTAAGATTGGAGGAGTTAACTTAAGTCAAGATTTTCTGTCCGCAACTTCGTCGTTTCTGCACTGCGACATCCTTTTTTTCCCCTGCACTTTCCTTGGGGTCTTCATTGGAGTTAGTCATAGGAGATTGTATCCATGGCAAAAGTTGATTGATGAAGTGAAGTGTAAGTTAGTTGAGTGGAAAGGTAGGCATTTATCCATAGGAGGAAGGCTGGTTCTCCTAAACTCTGTCATAAATGCCCTTCCTCTGTACGCGTTTTCATTCTACAAGGTTCCTGCAGGGGTGCTTAAGAAGCTGCAAAGCATCCAGAGTAAGTTTTTATGGGGAGGGTGTGATCTCAAGAAGAGGATACATTGGTTGGACTGGAAGACCATTTGCTTACCAAAGAGAAAAGGTGGATTAGGTGTCAAGGATCTGGCTTGCTTCAACACTGCTCTACTCATGAAGTGGAAATGGAGAGTGTTAAACAAAGCTGATTGCATTTGGAAGGGGGTGCTGGAAAGTAGGTACGGTAAAGATTTATCAATGACTATTAATATTTACGGAGGGACGGCAGGGAAGAAGTACTACTCTTTATGGTGGAGAGATTTGCGGAGTTTAGGTTTCGACGGAGATTCTAAGAGGAATTTTTTCGTGGAGAATGTGAAATGTATTTTGGGAAAGGGAGATGAGATAGCTTTTTGGCAAAACTGTTGGATTATGGAGGCCCCGCTTAAGGAAGTGTTCCCCAACCTCTTTCTCTTTGCAAAAGACTCCAGCGGTTCTATTGCTTCTTATGGTGAATGGAGTGGAGACGATTGGCACTGGAATATTCACTTCAGCTTTTACCCTCTTGACTCTGTCATGGCTAGGGAGCATGAAGACCTAATGGATCTCTTAGGAATTACCACTCCAAGTAGACAGCGAGATGATGTGTTTAGGTGGGCTGCAGATGCAAATTTTTCTCTCTCTGCTGATGATTTCTCAGTTAAATCCTTCTACTTAAGGCTTAATGAGGAAACTGTGGTGAGTGGTGTAGACGAGGATTGTTTAAGAGGTCTTAGGATTGCTTGGCAGTTGGTAGCTCCCTCGAAATTCATATTCTTCGTGTGGCGTTTGCTGAGAAACAGATTAGAAACAAAACAAGAATTGGGTAGGAGGAATATAGCCTTAGCATAAGGTGATTATGGTTGTATCTGGTGTGGCTGTCATGAGGAATCATCCTTTCATGTGTTCTTTGAATGTAGGTATGCAGCTGAATTTTGGAAGGGGATTAAGTTATGGATGGGAATCAGTAGCCTTAACACGCAAAGTTGCATTACTTCGTTTTTGGAGTTTGAGGAGACTTTAAAGAACAACACCGGTAACACGACGGGCCTGGTTGTTTGGGCAGCTACCGTTTAGTTTATTTGGTATAGTCGGAACTCTCTCATTTTCAACAGTAAGGCAAAGTCTGTTTTGGAGATTTTGAACTCTATCAAATACTATAGTTGGAAATGGATTATGGTTGATAAACATAAATTTTGTCACAATTTGTATGAATGGTATACAGTGCCATTAATATGTCTCAAAAGTTTGTAATTCCTGTTTTGTTTGGTTTGCTGTACTTCTGGTTCAGTAGCTATTAATGAAATTCATTGCTTTTAGAAAAAAAAAAAGTGGTGTTGGTTGGGAATTTTTCCTTTTATTTTGATTTGTAATAGGAAGAGTGGCACTTGTACTCAATTTTAATGCATCTGACTTTTAGAAAGAAAAAAAATATTTTAAAAGACCACCAATCCTGTTAGTGAAAAAAATAATAAGACATGCATGAATAGTTACCTAAATTATTTACTTTGATCATTTTTCAATCTTGGTGTAGCAATTAGTAATATAAAATTATGCTATGAAAGGTATAATAAAAATTATGAATATGATTAATTACCCACCACGATTTATTTATGAATTCTTTGACATATTTTCTTTCTTACAGAATTAGTGATACCATTTTCTTTCTTTTTCTACACAATTAATGATACCATTTTCTGTTCATTTTTTTCTCTTTAATCTTCTTAATTTTTAATAATAATATATACAATTAAAATTAATTTTTAAATTATTGCTATGTGTATAAGAATGTATCCTCACTCAACAAAAACATTAACACATTTCAACAAAAATATCTAAAATAAAACAAACAACATATCACAACAAAATACAATAACTTACCTTAACAAAAACAATAACATACCTCAACAAAAACATCAACATACTTTAAAAGGAACATCTAAAATAACACAAACAACAACATTTTTCAACAAAAATATAAACTTACCTTAACAAAACAACAACATACCTAACATCTACACTAACACAAACAAAAATTACCTTAACATAAACAACAACCAAATTTAACAAAACAACAACATATCTCAACAATAACTTAAACACTTTACTTATCTAAAAAAAAAACATAAATATAAAATTAAGAGTTAATAGTATTTG
Organism: Lathyrus tuberosus; assembly: GCA_022829125.1. Classification (NCBI taxonomy): domain Eukaryota; kingdom Viridiplantae; phylum Streptophyta; class Magnoliopsida; order Fabales; family Fabaceae; genus Lathyrus; species Lathyrus tuberosus. The sequence continues at coordinate 1,174,244 of JALAZF010000285.1, read as the reverse complement.
TTTGTATTTGAAAAGAATCAAAGAGAATTAGTAGGAATAGGAAAGAAAAGTTGATTTTTTTTTTAAAATTTTATTTAAAGCATTTATTTTATTTATTATATAGAACTAATTTTTTTTTTTTTTTAAAAAAGGCAAGAAAACAATTAGATATTGTAAATGCAGTGGGATAATAGGTGTGTGTGAGAAACTAAATTATTCAATATTATTTATTAAGTGAGAGCCATTATAGAATTTTCTTCCTAATTTTTAATACATTTAATTTATTAATATATTGCTTATAATACTAAATATTGAATAAGTGATAATTGTGGTAGGGGCATGGGCCCACCCTTTCAATAAAGTAGTTATGTTCCTGGTTTTCGAGACAAACTATGTTAGCATCATCAAGCTTATACTATAGATAGAAGATTATAGAAGTTTCACAAAGAGCTGTATGAAAGAAACAATGACTCTATTTTGATTTTTTTAGTAGACTATAATGGTTTATGGACCTAGAATAGTTAATAGAGCATCCCATCTTATGGACCAATATACAAAAATTGAACTAAAAGGTCTTGCTCATTACACCATATGTATATCTTACAAATTATATAACACCTGAAATTGTTTTTCTGGAAATTATCATCCAGACGCACCCAAGAATGTGAAAATTATAAGAATATTATCTTTCTGAAAGTTATCTTCCAGAACCCAAGTAACATGGTTCAAAAGTTAACTTCCCGAGCATAACATTTTATACACAATCATTTTCTTAATTACTCTTACTCTAGACTTTATGTCATATTTTCTTAAACCCTGCCAAATAAATTTCCCTTCCTATTCAATTACTATATTTGGTATAACACAATCAATATGTAATTCGATATCATAAACCTCGTAATCGTTCTAAATTATAGATAATGTATATTTGTATCTCCTTCCTTTGATTCGTAATCTGGTATTTGTTTTCGCAATGTTGAAATTTCTTGGAAGATATCTTCCAGAACATTTCAAATTTCTTTTAGATGATAAATTTTGAACCTATTTAATAGTTGCTTGACAAGTTCAATGCAAATGGTCATAAGTATGGTGCACCATGATGTTGTCAACCTAGCAAATGCACCAAAGGTTGGTGTGTCGGGTGTTCCTAAACCTGATGTTGCATACATTAAAGTTGGGAAAGATTTTACCAGTGAACAAAAGTTTATGTTATGTGATCATATTCTTAAATGGATCCATGCAGAAGCTGGTAAATTAGGTTTTGGGATAATTATCGGGATATTCGATTTTGATTTTGATATAAGCCAACCATTTGTTGTGATGAATTTTGAAAGAAGTGGTAATTATAAAGAACTTTAGTGAAAATTGAAATGTGATGTCATTTGGTTAAAAAATGAGAGAGTTGTGTTTGGAAGAAGTTGTTGATCATGTAAAAATTCTGCTACTGTCGCTGCAATAGACAGCGTTGCTGTGCACCAAGCGCTGTTAAAACCTGTTGTTTTTGTTCCTCTACGCTGTGATACACACCGGTGCTGCCCAGGAGCGTTGTTAAACGTCTGTTGCTTATTTTCCTGCGCCACAATTTACAGCTACCTTGCCAGGAGAGCTGTAAAACTATTTTCTTTATATATTATTTATTTTTTTAGTATCTTATTTATTTATTTTATTTTCTTATTTATTTTTAACCAAATATTTATTTTAACTTCTTCTTTTTAATAATATTTTCTTTTATCTTAGTTATTTTAATTTCTTATTTATTTTCCTTTAAATAATTTATTTTATCTTTTTATTTTCCTAAAAATCCTTTTAATTACTTTATTTCAAACACACTTTGTCTATTCTCTAAATATTGTACTTCTTTTGTGAATTTTAGCTTGACATAATCTTTGTACACAATGGACATCCCTTAAGGTGTAAGCCCCAACCCTTTTGAGTATAAATAATTTTTGGGCCTCTAATAGAGTGTAAGACCCAAACCCTTTTGTAAATAAACCAATTGTGGGCCTCACTTATTGTATAAGTCCCTGTATATTTTCAAAACAACGGCGCGATCGTCGCCTTTTCATAAAATCATCTGGGCTTCTCTTTGAGCTATAAGTCCCATCTCTTTTTTTTTAATAACACTTTTGGGCCTCTTGAGAGAGTTTAAGACTCATCCCTTTGTACATAAAACCTTTTTTGGGCATCAGTCACTTGTATAAGTCCTTGTACAAACTCAAAACCACAGTGCAATCACTGATAAAAACTTGGGCCTCTCCTAGAGCTGTAAGCCCCAACCTCTTTTCAAAATACTTTCTCCTTTGATTTTGAAATATATTGTTATTTTCAATCTTTCTTTGTTGAACAACTAACCAAACAGCATGGAAGCTCTACAACCGAGTAAGTGTTTATATGCTTTCTTTATCCGCTTTCACATATATAACTGTATTGTTGGGCTGTTTCACTGTAAGTCTTCTTTCATAAACTCATATCAACTGTGTAATACTAGTATAGATATTTAGAGTTTCCCCGGCAACTACGTCTAGAACCAGACAAAATCCCCTCTCGCCGTCGTGCGATTTAAACTTTATTCTCTGTAGTTCGTGCCCTATAAGGGCGAACTACGACCGCTCTGATTTCTCCAGATCCCGATTGAGAATACGTAGGCATAAGACTGCAAAGTCTTAGCGAACGACCTTTTTATTTTTTATCTCTATCAATCCGACGTTTTTTCGGATATTTTCAACTTTTTCTTTTTTCCATCGTCTCTTTCCATCCGACGTTCTCCCGGATATTTCACCCTCCTTTAACATAGCTTAAACAATTAGGATTTTCTTTTACAACAATTTTAGACAACTAGATCTAGGAAATTTCCCCCCTTTGAACAGTTCATATACAGAAGGCCATTGTTCCAAGTGAAACCCCTTCTGGAACTGTTCATCAGCCTCCTCTTGGGCTTAGTGCAAGGACCCATAGGCTTCCTAAAAGCATCCCCCTCCTCTTAGGTGTTGTACAAGGACCCTTCGGCTTCTTAGAAGTTTTCACAGCCTCCTCTTAGGCTTTGTATAATGATTCTTCCTCAGCGAAGATAACCTCCTCTTGGGCTTCGTACAAATTGTCCCTTCAGCTTCTTAAAAGTTTTTTCCCGCCTTTTCTTGGGCTTTGTACAAATTATCCCGACGACCTCTTAAAGGTATAGGAACAGAAACTAGTCATCTTAATAGAGCAGGCTTTCAAAGGAGTCTAGATCTTTATCCCGTAAACGTGCATTCTCTTGGGCATCACACAAAAATAAACCTCTTCATACCAGTAGACTTGGACAGTCTCACCTCCTTTTGGATCTCCAGAAACCCTCAAGTTTTCCTAAAAAACACAGGAAAAACCCTTTCCTCTTTTTAACATCCGATGCTTTCCCGGATATCCCTTTTATTTTCATTCGATACTTTCCCAGATATTCCTTTTATTTTCATCCGACACTTTCCTGGATATTCCTTCTATTTTCATCCGATGTTTTTCCCGGATATTCATATCTCAATCTTTAATCTCTTCACTCTTTTCAATCAATTCCCACAAACACTCTTTTAGCTTCAATTTTGGGCTTTGAACAAGACACAAAATACTCAACCCTTTAGCTTCATATCTTGGGCTTTGAACAAGATACAAATCACCTTTAGCTTCATATCTTGGGCTTTGAACAAGATACCCAAATATCTTTTTTTCTCCCATAGAATAGGAGGAACTACGATTGCTCTGATTTCCCTGTTTTCTTTAACGGGAATACGTAGGCATAAGATTACGAAATCTTAGCGAGCACACTAAACAAAAACCTTAGGTCCAGTACCTTACCAAAAACATCGAAAAACCCGAAAACAACAAAAATATATTTTCAACATCTCTCAACCTTCCCAAAGGAGAAACTTTCCCATTTACAACAGATAAACATTAGTAAGTAGAAAGCAGTAAGAAAAATTGCTAACAACCCATGGATAACCATGTATAGGATGGGTAATTGACAACTCCCCATTGTATATCCTGACCCCGAACTCCCCAATCTCTTAGCACTTGTTAAAGAAAACATTTGCGTGCAAGGTTAGTTTGAGATAGCTTCCCTTTCCTTTCCAGCTTCATAGGATAAATAAGAAATCAGAAAGTAGCACCAAATCCCATCCGCAGGCGGATGTGGGCGGTCACGAAAAATGCGCTACACTATTCAATAAAATATGTTTGGAAATTTAATATGTTGTGTGGTATACATAACCATGGATTGGACCACAAGTTATTAGAGTATCGTATTTCATTCGTTTAGATTTTAATGAGAAGAAGGTTATTGTTGAGATGACAATGAACATAATTCTGCCCAAAAACATACTGACAACTTTGAAACAAAAGAGACCTGATAATGTATTAAATATTTAAAAAGTATATAATATTTGACATAGAAACAACATGGCGGTAAAAGGTCTAAGATATGAAAAGCAACAGTTGTTGAAACTGTTGGATCAACATCATTACATTTCAAGGTAATATCTATGTGATGATGGAAAATTTGTACGAGATATTTTTTGGACGCATTCATCCATAATCCATCAAGTTGTTTAACTTATTTCCCACTATATTGATAACTTATTCCACGTATAAGACCAACAAATATAGTCTATTTCTAATTGAAATTGTTGGTGTTACTTCTACAAAGATGACATGTTTAATTGGGTTTGCTTTTTTAGAATGTGAAAAAGAGGATAATGTTATTTTGGCCCTTGAAATGTGTCATAATTTTTTGAAATGCAAAACAAAAAATGCCACATGTGATTATCACTGATCACGATACTTCACTAATGAATTCTTTGGTATCAATATTTCCTACTTCATATACTTTATTGTGTCATTATCACATAACCAAAAAATGTGAGATCTAAACTTAAAGGAATTTTGAAAAACAAACAAATCAATGGTGAAAATAATCAAATATAAAAAATATTGGAACCCATAATGGAAAATAGAATGTTGTAATCAATTCTTCTATAAAATGAGTCTTATGTTTATTTTTTTCATGTAGTTTAGAGTTCCTGCACGGAATATACATATTTTTTGAAATATGTTGAAACTATAATATTATACTAGTTGAAGAAGAAAATAGTTTGTGCTTGGAGTGATTAGGTTAGATACCTTGGCAATGTAACACCCTTCTAACCCATCATAATATTCACGATAATTATACTTAAATAAGTCAGAGTACTTCATAAAAGGTGTCACATTTCTTCATTAAAACATCATTACAAAAATATCAAACTCCGTAACACGGGTTTTTCAAAACATTTTTAAAATAATAATGCTTTCTCTAGTAATATCCACAACTAAATTCAAAATATCGCAGCGGAATCATAATTCAAAATATATTCTTTTATTTCTTCAAAACATCAAGAACTTTTGGTCATTGTCAACAATCATCAACAACTAAAATCGGCATATAATAACTCATAAAAATCATTCTAACAAAACAACAAAATAATCACTTAAGCATTTTCCAACCCAATGTTACATCTACCAGAGCAAGACACCAGACACTCTACAGGATTAAGCTAAACAGCTTCAAGCTAGAACTTCATGCACCGCAAACTAATCTTGGTTATCTGCATGTTACCCACATAGAGGCAACATTCAAACAGGCAGGGTGAGTAATCACAATTCATTATACGAGATATAAAGAAATAGATATCATATGTATAACAATTAAATAACCCCAACACAACATCATATACTTCACACTCAGAACAACAACGACGTCTAAATCTTCATATGAAACATCATACTTCAAAGATCAATCAAATAATTCACTTAACACATCATCGTGCAATGCCACAAATAATGCAAATGCAACACCATTAGACTCATGCATGCGATACCAAAACATCACTGATGACTTAGTCATCGTTATCTCCAAAGATCTCCACCAATAGGATCGGTTCCCGCTTGGAACCAGAGCACATCATAACTTGCACTTAATCCTCACAATGGGATTAAGGCCATCACTGGACCTGAGCGTCCTACAAATCGTCATTGGATTTATCATCCTGCAAAACATCACTGGACTATTCGTCCTAAACAAATGCTATGAATGCATGATGCGCAACAACACATAATTTACGACCACGGCTAGTCAAAACGCATCATCATTCATCATAATCATTATATTCTCTTCACATATCTCATATACACACATCATAGTCATCACATCATCATTCATTATAACAAACACCAAAATATTTACTTCAAGACATCATCATAACAATTTATACAGTAAAGCACGCACACAATTAATCAACATTATTCTTTGCAAATAAACAATAATTTCATTCACACACTTATAATTACAAAACTCAAGCATGTATACTTTAATAAAAAACGCTTCAAAAGCAGCTCAAGGACATGATGAAATAATTATTAAAATACACCTAAACTCATCATTAAATACAAGGAATCACATTCTGAATTCATTTCACAATCTAGAAAATTTTCAATTTCGAAATCGCGCTAAAACTCAAACTTTCACTTCGCCAAAAATCAGAATTTTAACACTATAATTCCATTTCAGTTATTCCACTCAAGATAACTCACCCTGGGCCAGAAACTATTATTATAAGATAGTTCGTCTCGTTATCTTTCCAATGTTTCGAGCGGCGTACGAATTGGACTCCCGGAACTCAAGTTATGAATTTTCGAAGTTTCCAAAATTCTGCACTAACATAGCTACGGATTTGATCACTTTTTGCCCAAAAACTCATCCGAAACTTCGATTTAATTCGCGAGACTCTTATTTTAACTTAGTTATACCTATTAGAACTCATTGGCAGCATAAAAACTAATTTTCGCGACGGTGAATTTCGCACCAAAATTTCTAAGTTTCACTATTCCTAACCCAAAACAGAATTTCTTCACATTATTCTCATAGAAACACTACATCATAACGATAACATTATAATTCAATCATTGCAAACTCCTAACATCAAATTGGGTTCAAATTCCTAATATCAAGACACTCAATTAACACGTATCAATCAATTTCATTCATCTCTAACAACAACAACTATCAACCAATATCTAACTCAATCCCTTTCATGATTATTGAACCCGTATTAGAGAAAGTTAGTCTCATAAACCCTCAAAACCCCAGATCATTCACATACAATCTAAACCCTATATCAATTATAATGAAAGGTAATATTCCCCGTACCTTAGATGTTAAACCCTGAATTCCCTTTCCTTGAGACCTTCAAGAAACGTCGAAGCCCTAGCCTTTCTGCCTCTGTTCCTTAGAGCACTTCTCACAAAATACGATCGATAAAGGAATTCTCTCCAACAATCCAATTTTATGTTTTTCTCTCTTACCCCTTGGACCTCAATATGTTAATCCGTTTTTTTTATCCTCACTAATTCCATCCATATTTACCACTTTATCCTTAAAAATCTCTAATATTATTATTTATCTAATTATTTAGATTAATTCTCTATAAATCTAAATAATTCTTAATGAAATAACAACTTAGAACTTATCCTCAAAATTTATTCTTACTCCAACACCATCCCATATCACATTAGTATATCATTATGCGTCATAACCATCAAACATCACTTACACTCACAAAATCATGCTAAATTGATTAAATAACTGATTAAATAATTAATTTAGATTCTTGGGGTGTTACAACTCTCCCCCACTTAAAGAATTTGCGTCCCCGAAAATTACCTGATGTAACCAACTCTGGATACGGCTCTCGCATCCTTCTCTCCGACTTCTACATCGTAAACCACAACAATCCAACAAGATACAATACTACTGAGTTATGAGCGCACCAGTTCACTTCTCTCCTTGTCTCGTCACCTTAGGATCTCATTCGTTCTTGAACCGGAGTACAACGAGGTCGTTACCACCATCATGGGTAACACTTCTCCAATTTCCTTTCATGGTAAAGAGTTATTCGCACTCGTATTCTGGCTGTTAGAAACGAGGCAACAACACCGTTTTAAAAAAAGTAGAGTTCCACGACATTAACATCAGCTTTATCATCTTTTTACGCAACCACATTGTCATAAGAACATCAACATAACCATAATATCGATGACATTGTCACCCAACAATAGTATCACCGTGTTGCGGTTCCTCAATCGAACCTATATTTCAATACATCTATCGACATAGCAGTAACACGAATAATATATAAACCTCTCACATATCATTGCCATTCTAGAATATCCAATGGTTTGCATCATTCCCGCAAGCTTATAATGCTTAACCCCGGACTTTAATAAGTCATACACACATAATGAACTGCTCCACATCACACGTTAGCTCCGGCACTCTGATCTTCCACCTTAAAGTCAATGTCCTCGCTATGATTTCCATCATCTATCAGCTCCACAAGTTTCCCACCTGGCTTCTGAATCTCTTAAGTATTCACCAGAAAATCGTTATTCACTTTCTATCTCCTCAACCTTCCACTCTGCGGCGTTAGCTCGCATACCAACTCAATTTTTCAAACTATTCAATAGATCCCAACTCTTTCCTAGTCACTTTCCATTAGGTTCACACGGAATGGAGAACGACTATCTCCTCGATAGAAGACCAATTTATTTTCCACACTATCAAGCTGGCAAGACAAGTCTATCACATCCAACACGATTCCGTCTACTATCAACAAGAGATTAAGGGTGATTAGTTCCTTAATTTGTCAATAGATAGCTGACAACCATGATGGAGCATAAACCATCATTACTAAACTATAATAGTGTTTCCTCTCGAACTTGTTCTCAAAGTTACCTAAAACAACATGGTCCAATAATCTCCTTTAAATCTCACAGCATCGAGGATCCATATATTTTTCACATTCGAATCTCATCCCAATCGTACTCTCGATAATACCATCTCCACATACGGTTGATGATAGAAACTCCTCTAATTCTCTCTGCCATACGTCAAGACTTTTCCAACACCAGTATGATTCCAATCTCTCTAAGGCTTACAAACATTTTCTTATTTTCCTTCTTTTCAACCTCGCCAATGGTACATAAATGCCCAAAATCCATTACATATTCTCCTATACATGTAACACCCCAATTCCCATCGCGAATAAATAATACATAAATAAAATCAGAGGAACTAAAAATTTATTTTTCCGACAGGAACAAGGACACCACATTTAAAGAAAGAATACGCAATCCCTGCTCATAAATTTGATACATAACACAAACAATTGAATACCCTCAAGGGGAAACTTTTTCCATATTAAAGGAAATGTCAATTATGGAATAAAGCGGAAGATCCATAACCGACTTGTTTTACAAAATAAATGGTTTTATAACATCAAAATATAAATACAAAAGTAATACAAAATATATTAAAAAATTATATACATATATAACATAATCGTTCCCCGACTCCCGTGCTACGTATCAGAGCAGACAGACGACAAAGGACGGAGGACTAATCTCCACAAAAGCCTCCAAGACACTAATCTGCAATTGCCTCATAGAGCAATAAACCACAGCAGAAGGGTGAGAAATAACAACTAAAATCAAGATTGCATAATAATATGCAAATACATAACAATTCACATGCATAGCTATTCTCACCACAAACACCACATACTAATACATATAACATACCACGTATACGTAACATATATCTATTAATCCAACGATATAGAATATATCAAGTATCCAACATACTCACATATTTGCACATAAGGCATACCAAGTCATAGCATTTAGAACCACATCACACATCACATAGCATATGTCTACGCATAAAACATATTATCCACAACCAATGCATTTATCACATATGCACATCAAATTACCAATGCTATCACAATCTTAACACATAACAAATCAATGCACAATTTCCACACATACTCAATCAAATCATGATTTTCCACACATAATGCATCCATGATTTATGCAAATGCACAGAGACCGACACAACGACTCTATGCAAATGCCATGCGGTACCGACTTCCAATGTTTCTCATCACTAGTTCACTCAGAAACTCTGTTGGAACCATCGCTCGTTACATCACTGCAACTCCCCATCGGGCATACGATGTTCCCCGTCGCTCACACCCCACACGGGCACACGACGTTTATGGATCACTCACACCCCACACGGGCACACGACCCGATCGTCCACACCCCACATGGGCACACGATCGTCTATAACCATCGCTCACACCCCACATGGGCACACGACGTTATAGCGGATTCCCTCTGGAACCAAACCGTCGCTCACACCCCACATGGGCACACGACATTACAAGAATGCATATCATGATGCTTGGCATACAATGACTCATGACATTCTAATGCACACATATACGCAACCATAATCATGCATATATCATCAAATACAACACATTGCACTTACGTGCCCTTAGGCCACAAACCATCAACCACAACAATTACAACAACTTGTCACATGCTTCAACATCATCACATTCATGCATTGTAAAATAATTCAAACAATGCATTTCAAACCATAAAGACCACCAAACAACATACATTGAATTTTACATAAACAATACATTTTGTCATAATCCACATACCACCACACAGCAACATACATTTATATTCAATCAAATAATTCATTTTACCACACAACCACATCATTATCACATGCATCAACATCATATAGATAGCACAAAAGACCCACATTTGTATGACGATAACATATCACGTCGAACACCAACAAACACAACAAAACCTACAAAACCACTAATCATCCCCTACCAAATATTCTTAGTCAACACATGGTATCACATCACCATTTAATAGCACATCAGGTCATCTATTTATGGCCTCAAGTCCCACATCAATCGGACTCGCGATTCGGGAGTTATGGTGGAAACATAAACCGCACTTTTCACACATACATCAGTTTTCCATATTTTCTTATCAATCCATGCCTTAAACATATGATTATTCCACTATCAAAAAGAGCATTGAAAGAGCTTTCCAACGCATCCGACCGTGCCTCAATCCGATTTACGGATCAAAAGTTATGAAGGAAACAAAATCGGAAATTCTGTCACGTTCGCAATGCGAACGGCTGGCGAACGTTCGCTGATTCCTTCGCTTTGGCTCGCAGTGCGAACCTGCGAAAACCAGAATTTCCAGCAGCTATAACTTAGGTCATTTGGGGTCAAAAACCCTCATTTCTTCCACCCAAACACTTCCAAATCATACTATAACAACCAAAACATGATCCAAACCTAACGACAAGTATTCTACTCAGTTTTTATCGAATTTCATCCGCGAAAACATCGATTTCTATCAATCGCTCCTAATTCCAATCGATACGAAAAGTCGCAAAACAATCAAAACAATTACAATAAACAACACATATACATACAGAAGCAAGATATAATTGAAACTTCTCACCCTTACCCGATTAATCGCGCTCGAAACAGAGTTTTCCCGATTTCTCCTCTTTCTCCTCTTCTCTCTTTCTTTCTTCTCCTTTTCTTTCTCTTCTTTTTCTTTCCTTTTCTTTTCTCTCCACTTTCTATTTATATAAATATCTAAACCCCTAAAAAACTATTTTACCCCTTAGCTCAAATATCTCGCAAACGCTCTCAAAATGCGATAACACATAAACAGTGATGAAAAATAATATATTGTCAAACAAAAGTAAAAAAAATAAAATAATATAAAACAAAAATAATTAAATCGACTCAATTAAATAAATAAGACAAAACCGGGGTGTTACAATTTTCCCCCACTTAGACATTTTCGTCCTCGAAAATATACTGAGACGAACAACTCTGGACACGAATCTCGCATTCAACTAACAAACTAACATGCCAACAAAAGCACACCACGAATAACACAAACTGACAAACCACCCTACTAACAACAAATACTACAACAACACGACACGACGATAACTACAACGACAAAATGCAAAGCCCATACAATGCACTTGACGACCAACTCACGACTCAAATAATACCCAAGTTACGAACCCACACAGATTCACTCTTGAACCGAAACACAACAAGAACATAAAGTTCCACGACCCCACATCGTTTCAACAACTTCTACATAACCATGATACTAACATCCTTGTCACACAACAATATTACAACAATGCTACGATTCCTTAATCGAACATACAACCGAAACCTCCATCTACATAGTAGCCCATGAATAATGTTTAAACCTTTCACTTAACACTTCCATACTGAAACGTCCCATAGTCTTACCATTCCTACATGTTCCCAATGTTCAACTTATGAATTCTTACAAGTCACACACGCAATTACAAAATGTGCCATATCACTCTTCTGCTGCGCACTCTAATTACTCGTAACCATCAAAACTATCAATCTCACGTCCAAAGTCTAACTCTTTCTCATATTCACCAAATTCACTGCTCACTTTTAATATACCCAACCTTCCACTCTGCTGTATTATCTCACGCATCAGACACAAGTCTCTGAACTGCTCAAATAATTTTAATTTTCTGACCATCCAAACAGACATGCATAACAACTTTCGACTTAACTTGTCAGGCACAACCTTAGCCTTTTCCGAAGGATAATCCAAGCCAAATTCATAACTCATCACGAATTCTAGTCATACTTGTTGTCTCATACTCTATCCCTTCAGACCAAACAAGTACCCTAAACTCTTGTGATTACTGAACACTTCGAATCTAGAACCATAAAGATAATACCTCCAAATATTCTAGCACAATACAACCGTGACCAAATCCAAATCCAAAATAGTATAGATACTTTTATAAATCCTCAATTGTCGTAAATCATAAGAAATGACTTTACCCTCTTGCACTAGCACACTAGCTACACTCATCAAAGATACATCACAATACCTCACAACCGGTTCATTAGGATCACACAGAATCAAAACTGAAACCACAGACAACTTCTACTTCAGCTCTCTGAAACTTACCAACAACGAACATCCAAAACAAATGACTTACCCTTTGCAAGTCAACCGAAGATACGAAAACTCTAACTTGGAAAAGCCATCCATAACCTGCAATAACAACCAACTGAGCCCAAAAGTTTCTAATCTCCTTAACCAACTTTGGAGCCTATCATTGTAGGACTACATCTACTTCCGATGGATCCATAACAATACTCTCATCTGAAATAACATATATAAAAAAACTACCCCGTTTCAACCAAAATTCTCACTCAAATAACTTAGCATAAAACTTCGTCTCTTTCCAACACTTGCAATTCAAATCTCAAACACTTTACTTGTTCTTCCTCTGAGTGTATAACAGATCCGAATATCCTCAATCAAAACCACCACGAACTTATCCAAATAAATATTTAAGGTACGATTCATATACTCCACAAACATTCCAGACGCATCACTTGAAGCTTTTAACGTGTTAACAATTCGTTTTATGTAATTCACGTAGTTCCGACTAATCCCAATTATCGACCAAAAATCCATTCCATAAATAATATTTTCACTTTCCAAAACATAGAACCCTTCCATAGCTCCACAACGATATAAAGAACGTTTAAATCGGATAAACGAAGCCAAAGTTATGAAAGAAACAATTTGGAAAGATCTGCCATGTTCGCACTGCGAAGCTCCTAGCGAGTCCTTCGCTCCTTCATTCGCAGTGCGAAGCCCCAGCGAACCAAGGCAGTAGGAAAAAGACACAAAGTTTTCTGTGCGACCCTGGGACGTACATTCGCCTTGCCATTCGCAGTGTGAATCTCTCGCGAGCCTTCGTTGTGACCTTCGCCGTGCGAACACCTGGCGAATCCAATCAGAACTGAAACAGGGCAAGGTTCGCTCATTCTCAATCGTTACCTTGATCAACTGTCAGTAATCCATACACAATTTCTTCTCCTGGTCGTCCAATTCCACAAATTCCAACATGTAGCAACAACCAACCAAAAAAACTCTCAAATAGTACATCCACACCTAAGGGTTTTCTCAAGATTTCCATTAATGCCCTATAATTTTAAAAAAACTCCAAAACTCACCAAACCTCTAAGTTTACTTTCCATAGTCTCAATACCATTATACACATCATGTTTGTTATTCCATTCAAACATCATTCCTTTTTGTTACTAACAATACTGGAGCTCTCTAAGACAACACCCTAACGTTCCATCCAGAAACACATCTGAAAACCATGCCCAACTGACGACCCATCACTGTGGCTTTCCTACCAATTTCCAGAACACTAGCCTCACAAATATAACAAACACCTTAGTCTCAACTTCAAAGAGTGTCCTACGCACTTAGCAGATATAATCTCGACTATTCACCTTCGTCCAATTTAAGTTTACACTCTACTCTCTGAGAACAACCATTAGTAATACCCAATCATTCTCCCTCAGAGACATTCCAACTTGACCAACATACCAAAACCTCTAATCCGTCTCATCTTCCGATATTAGAATCTTCATCGACTCAACAAAACAATCCGTAAGCACTTCCTTAATTCCAAACAATTCATTGCACACACTATCGAAGCCGGAAAGACACGTCTATTCCATCCAACATAATTCCCGTCCACTATCAACAAGAGATTAAGGGTGATCAGTTCCTTAATTTGTCAATAGACAGCCAACAATCATGATGGGGCATAAACCGTCTTTACCAAACTATAATAGCATTCCTTACATCCTGCGCACAAAACTACCTAAGGCACAAATCCTTAGTTGACATAAACCTTACCTCCGCATTCCCTCCGGAACCGGGAACCACACTGTCCAAAGAGCACTTACAATCTTGCAATTCACAACACACTGAGCCAACGCTCCACACCTGAAGCAACTTGGAGAAGTACCAGCTTCTCCCCCACTTATCTCATTCTAACACCTGAAGACAAAAGATTAGGAAACCAGAAAGTACCGACAGTGCTCCATACACATATCACGTACTAAGGGACAACCAACATTGACAGTATTCAACTGTCACACCAACTGACTCAACAACTTGGCCGGACGGACCGACCTGCTCTGATACCACTAATGTAACACCCCAATTCCCATCGCGAATAAATAATACATAAATAAAATCAGAGTAACTAAAAATTTATTTTTCCGACAGGAACAAGGACGCCACATTTAAAGAAAGAATACGCAATCCCTGCTCATAAATTTGATACATAACACAAACAATTGAATACCCTCAAGGGGAAACTTTTTCCATATTAAAGGAAATGTCAATTATGGAATAAAGCGGAAGATCCATAACCGACTTGTTTTACAAAATAAATGGTTTTATAACATCAAAATATAAATACAAAAGTAATACAAAATATATTAAAAAATTATATACATATATAACATAATCGTTCCCCGACTCCCGTGCTACGTATCAGAGCAGACAGACGACAAAGGACGGAGGACTAATCTCCACAAAAGCCTCCAAGACACTAATCTGCAATTGCCTCATAGAGCAATAAACCACAGCAGAAGGGTGAGAAATAACAACTAAAATCAAGATTGCATAATAATATGCAAATACATAACAATTCACATGCATAGCTATTCTCACCACAAACACCACATACTAATACATATAACATACCACGTATACGTAACATATATCTATTAATCCAACGATATAGCATATATCAAGTATCCAACATACTCACATATTTGCACATAAGGCATACCAAGTCATAACATTTAGAACCACATCACACATCACATAGCATATGTCTACGCATAAAACATATTATCCACAACCAATGCATTTATCACATATGCACATCAAATTACCAATGTTATCACAATCTCAACACATAACAAATCAATGCACAATTTCCACACATACTCAATCAAATCATGATTTTCCACACATAATGCATCCATGATTTATGCAAATGCACAGAGACCGACACAACGACTCTATGCAAATGTCATGCGGTACCGACTTCCAATGTTTCTCATCACTAGTTCACTCAGGAACTCTGCTGGAACCATCGCTCGTTACATCACTGTAACTCCTCATCGGGCATACGATGTTCCTCGTCGCTCACACCCCACACGGGAACACGACGTTTATGGATCACTCACACCCCACACGGGCACACGACCCAATCGCTCACGCCCCACATGGACACACGATCATCTATACCCATCGCTCACACCCCACACGGGCACACGACGTTATAGCGGATTCCCTCTGGAACCAAACCGTCGCTCACACCCCACATGGGCACACGACATTACAAGAATGCATATCATGATGCTTGGCATACAATGACTCATGATATTCTAATGCACACATATACAAAACCATAATCATGCATATATCATCAAATACAACACATTGCACTTACGTGCCCTTAGGCCACAAACCATCAACCACAACAATTACAACAACTTGTCACATGCTTCAACATCATCACATTCATGCATTGCAAAACAATTCAAACAATGCATTTCAAACCATAAAGACCACCAAACAACATACATTGAATTTTACATAAACAATACATTTCGTCATAATCCACATACCACCACACAACAACATACATTGATATTCAATCAAACAATACATTTTACCACACAACCACATCATTATCACATGCATCAACATCATATAGATAACACAAAAGACCCACATTTGTATGACGATAACATATCACGTCGAACACCAACAAACACAACAAAACCTACAAAACCACTAATCATCCCCTACCAAATATTCTTAGTTAACACATGGTATCACATCACCATTTAATAGCACATCAGGTCATCTATCTATGGCCTCAAGTCCCACATCAATCGGACTCGCGATTCGGGAGTTATGGTGGAAACATAAACCGCACTTTTCACACATACATCACTTTTCCATATTTTCTTATCAATCCATGGCTTAAACATATAATTATTCCACTATCATAAAGAGCATTGAAAGAGCTTTCCAACACATCCAACCGTGCCTCAATCCGATTTACGGATCAAAAGTTATGAAGGAAACAAAATCGGAAATTCTGTCACGTTCACAATGCGAACGTCTAGCGAACGTTCGCTGATTCCTTCGGTTTGGCTCGTAGTGCGAACCTGCGAAAACCAGAATTTCCAGCAGCGATAACTTAGGTCATTTGGGGTCAAAAACCCTCATTTCTTCCACCCAAACACTTCCAAATCATACTATAACAACCAAAACATGATCCAAACCTAACGACAAGTATTCTACTCAGTTTTTATCGAATTTCATCCGCGAAAACATCGATTTCTATCAATCGCTCCTAATTCCAATCGATACGAAAAGTCGCGAAACAATCAAAACAATTACAACAAACAACACATATACATACACAAGCAAGATATAATTGAAACTTCTCACCCTTACCCGATTAATCGCGCTCGAAATGGAGTTTTCCCGATTTCTCCTCTTTCTCCTCTTCTCTCTTTCTTTCTTCTCCTTTTCTTTCTCTTCTTTTCCTTTCCTTTTCTTTTCTCTCCACTTTCTATTTATATAAATATCTAAACCCCTAAAAGACTATTTTACCCCTTAGCTCAAATATCTCGCAAACGCTCTCAAAATGCGATAACACATAAACAGTGATGAAAAATAATATATTGTCAAACAAAAGTAAAAAAAAATAAAATATTATAAAACGAAAATAATTAAATCGACTCAATTAAATAAATAAGACAAAACCGGGGCGTTACAATACACGCCCGTGGCACAACACAATTACTAACTATTCTCCCAATACCAGAATTGCTACTATACTAAGTACAATCCAAATAGATTTGTTTCAAATGGAGCATTTATTCAAGTAGAGCACCTTAACAACACTAACCAATCTTTCATCTTTCCATTAATCTCATCACCTCGATGATCCGTATAGTTTCACATTTGAGTCTCCTTTTGAATCACAATCTCAACGGTACCATCTCTTCATTTGGTTGGCGATAAAACTTCCAAAATCTTCCCGACACATGTCGACACCATGTCCACAATGACACACAATCCACTTTACTTTTTGACCTTATCCTTCCCTCAAAGATATAACCTCTCTAATAATTCTCCACTGGCATACGCCTCACCTCCATGTTCTCCTCCGATACCCTCACCTCCTTCATATTACCGAGCATCTTACACTTGTCCTTATCTTACCCATTTCCAGCAAGAATCGTTCAACTTCGAACACAATTATTTCCTTCATTACAGACCTCCCTGAGACAAAATTATATGCTAAAATAAAGGGAATTTCGTGTAGATTCCAGAAATTTAAGAATCGCTAAAATCTGAATCACGAGTAAAAAGTTATCGTCTTTGCAATGAAGGCTGGTCAAGAAATCCCGTATAAAACTTCCACCACAAATCAGCACCAAATCCAAATATTCAAACGCGTTTTTCTCTCTCTTAAAAAATATGCTGAAGACAAAATTTATATGAAAACTGTTGGGAATTTCGTAATCTTTCCGAAAAGTCCAAAATCGCTTCCATCGGATTTACGAGTGAAAAGTTATGCCCCTTTTTCTGAAGGTTGTTCCATAATTGCAAAAATGAAATTTTGAAATCTATGAACATGAGTTCTACCTCTCTCTTGCTTCTAAGATCCTCCAACTATTCTCGCTCTTCACCCAAATCTAAAATTAATCCGACCTCAATCCAATTATACGGAAGACATACTAGCCTACGAATTGCTCCATCAAATCGTCAATTCTTTGGAGTGGATCCTTATTCTCACTCACCTCCTTAAACCGCCGTCATTAATCTACGCATATCTCATTTAACCGTTATCACATACATGCACTCATATAAGCTTCATTCTCTAAAAGTTATTTTACTTGATTATCAGATAAAAACACCATTTCTCAACTGTCTCCAAACTCATATTTACACTCCAGAGGCAAGTCGCAATTATCCTCAAGAGACACCAAGAATTATACATCACTGGCATATCATTATTCGTCACATTTTTCTCTATTCTCCGAGAAGTAAACATCAACCATACCGGCTCGTTCTCCCTCAAGGCATCTCAAACTTGACCGGCAGCTAAGAATTCGTGAATCCGTACTCTCGTCGGTTCGCGACAATACAACTCCAACAACATTTGCACTCTTACAATCAATATCACCTTGAACCAACTCCTCACACCAGAAACGTCTCCGGGGAGAAAACTTCTCCCCCACCCATTTCAAACCAACTCCTGGAGACAAACGGTTAGAAAATCAACATGCAAGTACCGACAGTGTTTCACACACATGTCGCGTACTAAGGAATAAACAACATTAGACAACCTGGCCGGACGGACCAACCTGCTCTGATACCACTAATGTAACACCCTTCTAACCCATCATAATATTCATGATAATTATACTTAAATAAGTCAGAGTACTTCATAAAAGGTGCCACATTTCTTCATTAAAACATCATTACAAAAATATCAAACTCCGTAACACGGATTTTTCAAAACATTATTAAAATAATAATACTTTCTCTAGTAATATCCACAACTAAATTCAAAATATCGCAGCGGAATCATAATTCAAAATATCTTCTTTTATTTCTTCAAAACATCAAGACCTTTTGGTCATTGTCAACAATCATCAACAACTAAAATCGGCATATAATAACTCATAAAAATCATTCTAACAAAACAACAGAATAATCACTTAAGCGTTTTCCCACCCGATGTTACATCTATCAGAGCAAGACACCAGACACTCTACAGGATTAAGCTAAACAACTTCAAGCTAGAACTTCATGCACCGCGAACTAATCTTGGTTATCTGCACGTTACCCACATAGAGGCAACATTCAAATAGGCAGGGTGAGTAATCACAGTTCATTATACGAGATATAAAGAAATAGATATCATATGTATAACAATTAAATAATCCCAATATAACATCATATACTTCACACTCAGAACAACAACGACTTCTAAATCTTCATATGAAACATCATATATCAAAGATCAATCAAATAATTCACTTAATACATCATCGTGCAATGCCACAAATAATGCAAATGCAACACCATTAGACTCATGCATGCGGTACCGAAACATCACTGATGACTTAGTCATCGTTATCTCCAAAGATCCCCACCAATAGGATCGGTTCCCGCTTGGAACCATAGCACATCATAACTTGCACTTAATCCTCACAATGGGATTAAGGCCATCTGTAACACCCATATATAACAACATACATCAAAGCATATATATTATACATGAATCCAAGTATTTGGTACTGAAATACCATAAGTTCCTAGTTAACACATTATATACATTAAATGCCCTACATACAAGTCTAAAGTCAACGGCATAACATATACAAGATGTTCCAAAATGCACTAAGAACTATATCAATACAATGATCTCCAAATAGAACGCCATAGCGGAAGCCATGTCATCTCAAAAACTACGATCCGTAAGGAAAAGTCAAACCACTTTGTCCTTACCCTTCTCCGAACCTGTAGTACCTGTGATGTAAACAACAACGTGGGGTGAGATACATCAAATCTCAGTGAGTTCGCTATCTTATAGTCCTCTCGGCTTTACAAGGTTCTAACATCCTAACTCAAGTCAAAAGGGAAGGGAAGTGACTTTGAGTACACACACACCATATATGGATCCACACTCGTGAGCCTGTTAACTCACACTAATACAAAAGTAAGTCCTGAGCCTGTTAACTCAAGAACCTCGCTAATCAATAACTATACCAAGGCATCCCCTTTTCCCGTCCGCTTCTACGTCTAGAAGACAACCCGAGTCATGGATCCTTGTAGTTACTTGGCATACGAATTAGATTCAGGATCATCGGACTGTTAACTGTGAACCGTCACTTCTCATGGCCTGTTAACCATCACAAGTCTCTTTACCATATAGGCTCCAATTATACTACACGTAGGGAATCAAACCTGCCAAGTAATTGTGCATACGTTTCAGAGGAGGAGCTCGAGTCTCATGAAACTACACCGCAAGATAACTGGTTATGATTACTAGACACACGCCTCGGCCTCTCATGCATGAGCGTTGTCACGATGTCATTCCACACTTTCCGACAATTTGTTTACGGTAATGTTCCTCACTCTACCTATTTCGTATTTTAACATGCATACATATTCAAACATGTTTAACAATAAAAGCATAGGCAAATAATCATCAATCGCATAACGAAAACACATAATTCAACATATCACAAATCACACTAATTCACAGGTCCCTCCGATTTATTTAATCGGGAAATAAACAGATATTTCTCACTTTCATTAGCTAGAGGATGTTCATAGCTTCACAACGATACCAAGAACACTCACAACGGATAAACGAGTCAAAAGTTATGAAAGAAACAAGTTGGGGGATCTGTCATGTTCGCAATGCGAAGAAGCCAGCGAGTGCTCGCTTCCTCATTCGCAGTGCGAAGCTCCCAGTGAATGCCTAGCCAACACTGGTTCGCTGCCCCATTCGCACTGCGAACGTCTGGCGAACCGTGGCAGAATCAAAACAAGCTAAATTTCACAGTGCGAACCTCTGGCGAATGTTCGCCTCCACCTTCGCCGTGCGAATAGCCAGCGAGTGTTCGATTTCCCCTTCGCTAGGGGATTCGCAGTGCGAATCTTGGAAAATGCAAAAATTCTGCCGCGTAACAGCTGAGTTCCCTTGGTTTCAACACTACACTAAAGCATATCCAAACATCCCACAATCAGATATAGATGATTCTGCACTCATATAGCTTATACTACACAGTTTGTAACACATTCCAACCATTAAATTTTATCGATTACCAATTTAAGCAATTTCTCATAAAACCTAACTTAAGCTAAAATTATCCCTAACTCTAGAACTTAAGTTTCTATCTAGAACCCACCTTGAATAGATGAAGATGGTGAAGATTGGAAGATGATTTGATGAAGATTTGATGATGTTCTTGATCTTTCCACTTCTAGGTTTCCACTTATCCTTTTCCTTCCTTTCTCTTTCTTCAACTTCTTTCTATCTCTTTCTTTCTTTGGTTCTAATGAGGAAAATGAAGGAAAAGAAATAATATAGTATAATATCATCAATTGCCATACTACTAATTGCCCAAAAAGTCTCTAAAGTTCCAAATATTAAAATACCTCAGAGACAGATAATATTAATTAGATTTGCTCTGAGCTCAACCGTTACTCTAATTATCTTTGCAGATAATTTCTCAGAGTACACTGGAACTCAGTAGATCACAACTAATATTATCTAGAGTAATTTAAAATACGGGGTATTACATCCTCCCCCCTTAAATAGAAATTAGCCCACGAATTTAAAACAACTACCTGAAAAGATGAGGATAGACCTCCCGCATCTCCGATTCCAATTCCCAAGTTGCATCGCCCGGATGCGTCTCATCCCACTGGACCTTAACAAGAGGAATCTCTTTATTCCTTAACACCTTAGTTTCTCTTCCTGTGATACGACTCGGTTGAGGCTCAAACATTAAATCTGCTTCTATCTCAATGGTATCGGGTAGAATTGGCTGAAGAGGATCTGGAACAAACTTCTGAAGCTGAGATACATGAAAAACGTCGTGCATCTCTGACAGAGAAGGCGGTAAGGCTAATCTGTAAGCTACTTCACCAATTCTTTCTAAAATTTGATACGGTCCCACGTATCTCGGACTTAACTTCCGCGATTTAAATGGTCATTTCAACCTCAATCTCGGAGTAACTTTCAAAAATACGTGATCGCCCTCATCAAATTCCAAAGGTCTCCTACGGTTATCTGCATAAATTTTCTGACGATCTTGTGCTTGTTTGACCTTATCACGGATCATCCTAATTTTCTCCGTAGTTTCGTGAACAATCTCGGGTCCCAACATTTTATCTTCGCCAACCTCCGCCCAACACAATGGTGTCCTACACTTCCTTCCATATAATGCTTCATAAGGTGCCATACCAATACTTGCCTGATAACTGTTATTATAAGAGAACTCAATCAACGGCAAAAGTTTTATCCAATTTCCTCCACTTTCAAGTACACAAGCTCTCAACATATCTTCCATGGTTTGTATTGTCCGTTCTGTCTGACCATCCATTTGCAGATGATTCGACGTACTCAAACACAACTTCATTCCCATCGCTTGTTGAAAAGCTCTCCAAAATCTCGAAGTAAACTTTGGATCTCTATCCGAAACAATACTAGAAGGAACACCATGTAATCTCACAATTAGGAGTCCAATTAAATTGAAGACTTAGATCTCTAAACTTTTCCATTAAGGCAGACTCTAACATCATCAAGTCGGTACTATGCAACACTTTCCTGCTTAAAGCATCTGCCACCTTATTCGCTTTACCCGGATGGTACTTTAGTTCTAAATCATAATCCTTCAAATACTCCATCCACCTCCTTTGACGCATGTTCAACTCTTTCTGGTCAAAAAGATACTTTAGACTCTTGTGGTCACTGAACATCTCAAAACGTACACCATATAAATAGTGACGCCACACTTTCTAAGTAAATACAACTGCCGCCAATTCTAAATCATGCGTTGGATAATTCTCTTCATGGACTTTCAACTGTCGAGAAGCATAAGCCACTACATGTCCATCTTGCATTAACACACCTCCTAATCCCATCTTTGATGCATCACAGTATACCTCATACGACTTGCTAGGATCAGGAATAACCAAAACAGGAGCGGTCGTCAATCTTTCCTTCAAACTCATGAAACTTCTCTCACAAGCCGAATCCCACTCGTACGAACAATCCTTCCGAGTAAGTCTCGTCATTGGTAAAGCCAGTTGAGAAAAGCCTTTGATAAACCTTCTGTAATACCCTACAAATCCCAAGAAACTTCTAACTTTAGAAACATTCTTCGGTCTCTCCCAATTAATCACTGCTTCAACTTTTGAGGGGTCAACCGCTACACCTCCCTGGGATATGACATGGCCAAGAAAATTAACCTCCGACATCCAAAACTCACACTTACTTAACTTAGCAAAAAGTTATCTCTCTTGTAAGATGGATAAAACGATTCTTAGGTGTTCTCCGTGCTCTTGAGGGTCACGAGAATAGATAAGAATGTCATCAATGAAAATCACCACAAATTGGTCCAAATAAGGTTGAAATATCCTATTCATATAATCCATGAAAACTGCCGGAGCATTCGTCACATCGAAAGGCATCAGCAAAAATTCATAATGACCATAACGGGTTCTAAATGCAGTCTTTGGTACATCTGAACTCTTCACCCGAATCTGATGATAACCCGACCGTAAATCAATCTTCGAGAACACACCGGCTCCTTTCAATTGATCTAACAAATCGTCTATCCTTGGTAATGGGTATTTATTCTTGATGGTGACCTTGTTCAATTGACGGTAATCGATACACAACCGCATTCCACCATCCTTTTTCTTTACCAATAACACTGGAGCTCCCCAGGGCAAAACACTTGGTCGAACAAAATGCTTAGCCATCAATTCTTCCAATTGACCCTTTAATTCTCTTAATTCGAGTGGTGCCATCCGATACGGAGAAACAGATATTGGAGCCGTTCCCGGTATCAGGTCAATAGAGAATTCCACTTCCCGCTCCGGAGGAAGAGAAGTGATATCCTCGGGGAAAACTTCTGGAAACTCACAAACTACCGGAATACTCAAAACTTGAAGGTTACTACTCTCCCCCTTAGTAAGAATCAAAAGAACGGATTTTTCCTCCTCAAACAAGAAATTTATCATTCCAACCGTACCTTCTAAGATATTAGTCAACACATCCTTCGGGGTAGCTTCAGTAGATGAAATAATGATTAGTTTTTCTTCACACCCGATAAATACCGAATTAGCTGAAAGCCAATCCATTCCCAGAACAACGTCCACTTTCTTAAGCGGTAAGCAAATCAGATCAATCTGGAAAACTCTTCCATCCACAGATAAAACACAATTTTCACACATTAAAGGTGTTTCCACCATCTCATCTATGGCAGTAGTAACCACCATGGATGGAGACAACGGAACCGCTTGCAACCCAAGCCACTTTACATATTGCATCAATACAAAAGAGTGTGTAGCTCCACAATCAAATAAAACAAGGCAAGGATTTCCATTCACAAAACACGTACCAACAATCAAAGAGTTATCGCCCTTTACTTTCCTTGCATCTAAGGTATACACTCGTCCGGTATTCTTCTCTTGCGTCTGATTCCTCCTCTGAGGACAATCCCTCGATACATGGCCCACCTTATTACACTAATAACACCTTATTCCTTCCCAACTGCACCTACCATAATGATTCTTTCCACAAGTACGGCATACCGGAGGCGCACTAGTCCTGGAACTCTGAACTTGCTTCCCTTTGAAAGATTGTTGTCTCGGTCTAAATTGTTGATTCGATCTCCCACGATCACTTTGATTCACCCTACTTAACTCTCCTTCTGCTTGCACCTTCTTTAAGCTATGCTCCGCCATATAACACTGTCGTAACAATTCAGTATAGCTAGTAAATTCTCTCTGAGACACACTATGTGAAATTTCAGCCCTCAAACCGAATAGAAACTGATCGATCTTCCATCTCTCGTCTGGAGCATACATAGCCTGCCTAGTATACGCAGCCATAACCTTGAACTTTTCCGCATAGGAAGCCACGGTCAAGTTGCCTTGTCTTAATTGTTGAAACTCGAATTCCTTCGGAGACCTTAAGGAAATTGGAAAATACTTCTCCATAAAATTTATCTTAAACTGCTCCCATACTTTTGGTACCTCTTGAATTATCATTAAGGCCGAAGCACTCTTCCACCACCTCACGGCAGGACCCTTCAATAAGTGAGAAGCAAAAACAACCTTATTTTCCTCACTGTACTGAACTATCAAGAAAATCCGCTCCATACCGGATATCCATTCATGAGCCTTTACTGGATCTAACCCTCCCTGAAACTCCGGAGGATTCATACGAATGAAATCCCTAAAGGTTCCCCCTGCAGCTTCAGGAACAACCACTGGAGGATGCACGCCACCAGCCATTTGCTGTACCATTTGATGCATAAACTGATTCTGCTGTTGCTGCATCTGTTGCATAAATTGATACAAAGGGGCATTCCCTTCGTCCCCTGGCGGATTTGTCCCTACTGGAGTAGTTCTCGGTCTACCACAGTTGTTTCTGCGCCGGTCGGCCATGTTCCTAAATGTCATACAGATAGGATTAAGTTGATCAGGCTCAATACCATAAATATAACACGTAAGACCAATGGCGACACAACACATGTGAAATGGAAAGAAAATACTTATACTATTTCATGGCTAGGTCGAGGATACGACCTGCTCTGATACCAACTGTAACACCCATATATAACAACATACATCAAAGCATATATATTATACATGAATCCAAGTATTTGGTACTGAAATACCATAAGTTCCTAGTTAACACATTTTATACATTAAATGCCCTACATACAAGTCTAAAGTCTACGACATAACATATACAAGATGTCCCAAAATGCACTAAGAACTAGATCAATACAATGATCTCCAAATAGAACGCCATAGCGGAAGCCATGCCATCTCAAAAACTACGACCCGTAAGGAAAAGTCAAACCACTTTGTCCTTACCCTTCGCCGAACCTATAGTACCTGTGATGTAAACAACAACGTAGGGTGAGATACATCAAATTTCAGTGAATTCGCTATCTTATAGTCCTCTCGGCTTTACAAGGTTCTAACATCCTAACTCAAGTCAAAAGGGAAGGGAAGTGACTTTGAGTACACACACACCATATATGGATCCACACTCGTGAGCCTGTTAACTCACACTAATACAAAAGTAAGTCCTGAGCCTGTTAACTCAAGAACCTCGCTAATCAATAACCATACCAAGGCATCCCCTTTTCCCGTCCCCTTCTACGTCTAGAAGACGACCCGAGTCATGGATCCTTGTAGTTACTTGGCATACGAATTGGATTCGGGATCATCGGCCTGTTAACCGTGAACCGTCACTTCTCATGGCCTGTTAACCATCACAAGTCTCTTTACCATATAGGCTCCAATCGTACTACACGTAGGGAATCAAACCTACCAAGTAATTGTGCATACGTTTCAGAGGAGGAGCTCGAGTCTCATGAAACTACACCGCAAGATAACTGGTTATGATTACTAGACACACGCCTCGACCTCTCATGCACGAGCGTTGTCACGATGTCATTCCACACTTTCTGACAATTTGTTTACGGTAATGTTCCTCACTCTACCTATTTCGTATTTTAACATGCATACATATTCAAACATGTTTAACAATAAAAGCATAGGCAAATAATCATCAATCGCATAACGAAAACACATAATTCAACATATCACAAATCACACTAATTCACGGTTCCCTTCGATTTATTTAATCGGGTAATAAACAGATATTTCTCACTTTCATTAGCTAGAGGATGTTCATAGCTTCACAACGATACCAAGAACACTCACAACGGATAAACGAGTCAAAAGTTATGAAAGAAATAAGTTGGGGGATCTGTCATGTTCGCAATGCGAAGAAGCCAGCGAGTGCTCGCTTCCTCATTCACAGTGAGGAAGCTCCCAGCGAATGCCTAGCCAACACTGGTTTGCTGCCCCATTCGCAGTGCGAACGTCTGGCGAACCGTGGCAGAACCAAAACAAGCTAAAGTTCGCAGTGCGAACCTCTGGAGAATGTTCGCCTCCACCTTCGTCGTGCGAATAGCCAGCGAGTGTTCGATTTCCCCTTCGCTAGGGGATTCGCAGTGCGAATCTGGGAAAATGTAGAAATTCTGCAACGTAACAGCTGAGTTCCCTTGGTTTCAACACTACACCAAATCATATCCAAACATCCCACAATCAGATATAGATGATTCTACACTCATATAGCTTATACTACACAGTTTGTAACACATTCCAACCTTTAAATTTCATCGATTACCAATTTAAGCAATTTCTCATAAAACCTAACTTAAGCTAAAATCATCCCTAACTTTAGAACTTAAGTTTCTATCTAGAACCCACCTTGAATAGATGAAGATGGTGAAGATTGGAAGATGATTTGATGAAGATTTGATGATGTTCTTGATCTTTCCACTTCTAGGTTTCCACTTCTCCTTTTCCTTCCTTTCTCTTTCTTTCTCTTCAACTTCTTTCTATCTCTTTCTTTCTTTGGTTCTAATGAGGAAAATGAAGGAAAAGAAACGATATAGTATAATATCATCAATTGCCATACTACTAATTGCCCAAAAAGTCTCTAAAGTTCCAAATATTAAAATACCTCAGAGACAGATAATATTAATTAGATTTGCTCTGAGCTCAACCGTTACTCTAATTATCTTTGCAGATAATTTCTCAGAGTACACTGGAACTCAGTAGATCACAATTAATATTATCCAGAGTAATTTAAAATACGGGGTATTACACCATCACTGGACCTGAGCGTCCTACAAATCGTCATTGGATTTATCATCCTGCAAAACATCACTGGACTATTCGTCCTAAACAAATGCTATGAATGCATGATGCGCAACAACACATAATTTACGACCACGACTAGTCAAAATGCATCATCATTCATCATAATCATTATATTCTCTTCACATATCTCATATACACACATCATAGTCATCACATCATCATTTGTTATAACAAACACCAAACTATTTACTTCAAGACATCATCAGAACAATTTATACAGTAAAGCACGCACACAATTAATCATCATTATTCTTCACAAATAAACAATAATTTCATTCACACACTTATAATTACAAAACTCAAGCATGTATACTTTAATCGAAAACGCTTCAAAAGCAGCTCAAGGACATGAAGAAATAATTATTAAAATACACCTAAATTCATCATTAAATACAAGGAATCACATTCTGAATTCATTTCACAATCTGGAAAATTTTCAATTTCGAAATCGCGCTAAAACTCAAACTTTCACTTCGCCAAAAATCAGAATTTTAACACTATAATTCCATTTCAGTTATTCCACTCAAGATAACTCACCCTGGGCCAGAAACTATTATTATAAGACAGCTCGTCTCGTTATCTTTTCAACGCTTCGAGCGGCATACGAATCGGACTCCCGGAACTCAAGTTACGAATTTTCGAAGTTTCCAAAATTCTGCACTAACATAGCTACGAGTTTGATCACTTTTTGCCCAAAAACCCATCCGAAACTTCGATTTAATTCGCGAGACTCTTATTTTAACTTAGTTATACCTATTAGAACTCATTGGTAGCATAAAAACTAATTTTCGCGACGGTGAATTTCGCACCAAAATTTCTAGGTTTCACTATTTCTAACCCAAAACAGAATTTCTTCACATTATTTTCATAGAAACACTACATCATAACGATAACATTATAATTCAATCATTGCAAACTCCTAACATCAAATTGGGTTCAAATTCCTAATATCAAGATACTCAATTAACACGTATCAATCAATTTCATTCATCTCTAACAACAACAACTATCAACCAATATCTAACTCAATCCCTTTCATGATTATTGAACCCGTATTAGAGAAAGTTAGTCACATAAACCCTGAAAACCCCAAATCATTCACATACAATCTAAACCCTATATCAATTATAATGAAAGGTAATACTCCCCGTGCCTTAGATGTTAAACCATGAATTCCCTTTCCTTGAGACCTTCAAGAAACCTCGGAGCCCTAGCCTTTCTGCCTCCGTTCCTCAGAGCACTTCTCACAAAATACGATCGATAAAGGAATTCTCTCCAACAATCCAATTTTATGTTTTCCTCTCTTACCCCCTTGGGCCTAAATATGTTAATCCGTTTTTTTTATCCTCACTAATTCCATCCATATTTACCACTTTATCCTTAAAAATCTCTAATATTATTATTTATCTAATTATTTAGATTAATTCTCTATAAATCTAAATAATTCTTAATGAAATAATAACTTAGAACTTATCCTCAAATTTTATTCTTACTCCAACACCATCCTATATCACATTAGTATATCATCATGCGTCATAACCATCAAACATCACTTACACTCACAAAATCATGCTAAATTGATTAAATAACTGATTAAATAATTAATTTAGATTCTTGGGGTGTTACAAGCAACACCACCATAAACAACATAGAATATGCTAATTGTAAAGTGAAAAAATATTGCAAGATAGAGTTAAGTAATGAATAATATAATTGTATTGTATCACAATGAGATATAGATATGCTTTGGTCAAAATACCACAACATTATATGCATAAATAAGTTAAACACAGACTGGAAAATGTTTCAGTTTGACAATGATGGTGTGATCAAAGATGGTAAATTTGATATTTATAATTATGATGAAATGGAAGGTGATTCAATAATTATTTATGAAATATGATTAGAATATGAAATTTCATATCAAATAGCAGATGTGCAAGATACCCTATCCAAAAATAAATGATATGAAACAATCTATGGACTAGTAAAACCTAAGGATGCTCCAAATAAGGTCAAACCAGCTCCTCATGATAATTAAAAAAAAAACGATCACCATCATACTATGAGCATGTAGACTAAATTTATCAAGATTATCCCCTTTCACACTCTAAAACATCTACTAGTAAGATTATCCCCTTTCTAGTGATGGTAGTAAAAAATTTCATGATGTTTCAATGTTAATTTATAAAGAGGAAAAGAATTATTCACTTGTTATTCATAATATTATTAAGAAGTTAACTTCTTATAAGGAAGATAACACAAGACTATATGATACTAAAAACTATAATATAAGATTCAACAAGCTCTAATTCTTGGTAAACTTGGTGTCCTAAATACAAGCAAAAAATGGATGAATTTCTTTGAAATGGGTCGTCTTGTAGAAAATGCATATGACTAAGTTTTTGGTTGAGTTTACAAGGCATAATTTTTTTGAAACAACTTTGCGTTAAGAAATCACCCTCCAAAAAAATTTGTTGATCGAGTTATTGGTATTGGATGGCTTTCAAGTATTCGGAATTTGGTACAAGTTTACCTGAAACCAATATGTTATCTACCACAAACATATTCAAAATGGACATACCATCACAAAAAGAAGCAGTTGGTTGAGAGTTTCCTTTAGTTTTGGATAGGATGGGTGAGTTTGTTACATTAAATGATAATAAAAAGGAATCAAATAGAAAAAGTCTAATGTGGAATGTCCAGTAGATTTATATAGTTTCACCGATTTTGATGTGTTTTACTTTGTATAGTCGTTGGTGTGTATTGAACATTGCATTTATAAAAATGGGGTCAATTTTTAATTATAAACATTATTAAATTTGATTGGTTATTGAAAATTATATATAAAGTAAAAGTTACAAAGGTATGTCTGGATGATATCCTCTAAAAATGGATCAATAACAAAAAGGGATCTGTTAGAAAGAAATGTTCCAGCCACACTCTATAAACTATTAGTAAGTAAGGCATAATGAATAAAATGGTATAAAGTGTGTGTTTGAGAGATATATTTTAGACGCACCCCTAAAACTATTAATAGGTGAGCATAAATGAATAACATGTTATAAAGGGTGTGTTAGAAAGATATGTTCTAGAAATACTCCTGAAATAATTACTAAGTAAAGCATAAATAATAACATGGTATAAAGGGTGAGTCAAGAAGATATGTTTCAGACATGCCCCTGAAACTATTAATAAGTGAGACATATCAAATAACATGGTATAGATGGTGTGTCGTGAAGATATGTTTCGTACACACCCCTGAAAAAGTTTACGAAAATAAAAAGTTGTAATCTTAAAACTAGGAAAGATGCATATTGTAAACAATCATAAAAAAGAAGTTACTTAAATGTTGTAATTATAAAACTCATCAATCATAAATAAAACTCTAAAAATAAGAAGTAAATAATTTACAATGTAGTTATATCATAACTTACAACTCAAAAGGTACACGATATCATTACCAATAAAAATAATTGTCTAAGAAGTAAATGATAAACAAATAATGTAAAATAGCCAATCTACTGGGTATGTCACACAATATTGCCCCTCTTTTCCTTCATATACTTAAGTGCACCATGTGCCTATAATAATATCATATGCATTGTTTATCAATAAAGGGTTTATTTGAGAAACTTCTCTTTATTGATGACACCTTAGAGTAAATAAACGATACGCCAACATCTAGACAACACATCTACAACATGGCCTGCCCTAGCCTATTCCTCCTCTAGGATCTCCTCATGTGTTGGCGTAGAAGGATCTCCATATAACGCTGGCGATATGTACAGATATGAAAGTTTGTAATATCATTGGATGTAACGTATGTAATAGTCTATGGCCTATCACTTGGCAGACATTGTACATCCTATGGTACGAAATGCTCATTGTAGTCATCAAATATCAAATCAACATATATACAATACACTATAGATAGTCTACACATACCAAAACCTTTTCAATACGCACTTTGGTAAATGGGGATACTTAATTTGAGTCCCATAGTTGGTTGATTTGTATGTAAAAATATACATTCTCAAACTATTAACATGTGATAAGAAAAAATATCGATCCCATGAAGATTGTACTAAGCATAATGATTTGCTTATAAGAATTTAGAAATTAAATATGAGCAATGGTAACAAAATAATTGTGTGTCACGTTGTCAAACACGAGAAAATATATAAATAAGAGTAATGATTATAACATAGTGTATTAATATGTTGGACAATGATCCATTAAAGCTTTCATTTAGTGCATGAATATGACGTGCAATGTCGACATGAAATATGATGCCACAACTCAATCTTGTGGTGTATGTCTACAGCATAAAAATATGCATTGATTCACAACAGAACTTATGTTCAAGCCTCACAATAACACCAATACACTTCATATAAAACTTGCTATGTTTACCACTATAGCCTTAGCCCATTATACCTAAAGTGAATAAGTAACCAATGTATGTGTACTTTCTACTTAACCAAATTAGTTCATGAAATCCATTTATTAGATGATATCTGAACCTAATAAAATGCTATCTACTCCTAAGGTGATCAAACAAAGAATAAATATATTTTAAT
Source organism: Lathyrus tuberosus (assembly GCA_022829125.1). NCBI lineage: Eukaryota > Viridiplantae > Streptophyta > Magnoliopsida > Fabales > Fabaceae > Lathyrus > Lathyrus tuberosus. The sequence continues at coordinate 1,141,287 of JALAZF010000285.1, read as the reverse complement.
AAATCACATGAACAAAATATATCAAAATGACACATTCATATCATTCAAAAGATTACTATTTCATTAAACTTCTTATTATCCAATAGTAGAAGTTCAGCTCATATTAGGCAAGGTGAATAAAATAGAGTGAGAGCATAAGATATACATTCATAAACAAAAGGGTATAAATGACAAACCAAAGAATGAAACTTCAACCACTCGCAACTTGTCAACTGCTAGTGACTTCAGGTGACATGCCTCTAAATGTTGTATTCCCTTAGATATTTTAAGGGCAAGAGATGGACTTGGAACTCTGGTTCTTCCTTCTTCTTTGTTAATTTTATTTTCTATATTTTTGAACCACTCTTCCATTACATTTAAGGTATATTTATAGAATGTTCTTATTAGCTACAAATGCTCCTCCTTTTTGGATTCTTAGGACTTAATAATAATATATTGTCCATGACCTAAGGAATAAAACATATTTCCCTTTTGCTTGTAAGTTTACTAGGATCTTACAATGCATATGGGAGACAACATGACCCATAGACAATCTTGTAGTAGCTTCTGTGGTCTTTGGAAGCTTTTTCACATTTTTATTTCTTAATGTGACATCTCATCCATATTCCTCTCTATAGAATTGTCTCCAATCAAGTGTTCGTGCTTAAGTTACAAATTTATCTAACATCTACAAAATTAGAGCATGTTAGGAATCTACCTTGCTTAACTTTCTTGACACTACTCATCATATTTTCCACTCCTGCACACTAAAATCAAAATAAAAGTAAAAGATGGGGCATCTACTGTACTCACTACTAAAAATGAAAATCCACTTAAAAACATAGTTATCACACCCCAGACTAGAATCAACACTTGTCCTCAGGTGATGCAGTATGATGGTTGTGAAGATCAAAAGATAAATATCCAATTTTTATTTTAAAGTCAACAACACATTTCATAAAACATTATCCTTTTAGCTAGACTATTTTCAAACATTGACATAACTCTATTTAGAAAAAAAAATCCTTCAACTCACGTGCGCGCATGTGTGTTTGGTTGTGTGTATGTGTGCGCGTGATCGTATGAAACCCCATGACATCCAGTGTTACACCAGTAGACTTTCTAAAAAATTATCATCATAGGTTCTAGTTCTGTTTAATTATCTTATGGCTCGAGTCTTAATTTTTAAATTCAGTAGATGTTGAACTATTTCAATAGATTTTTGGATTTGAATATATTTTTCTTATGGGATTCTACTAGCATCACTTGTTCTCTTTTGCTAGGTACTTTACCTTTTCACCTGACAAGATCTAATTTATAATGAATCCAACCTATTACTCAGAGCAAAACACATAATGTTCCTCTAGTTTCGAGCATAAGAACTTATTTATTATTTTTTCTAATTTTTTGTGCTTTTCTTATTCTCTCATTTTTAAACATGCATATACAAATGCAGTAACACTTTCATTCTAATATATTAAAAAATGTTCACTCCCTTAAACTTAGTTTTAAAAATAAGGTTATTCCATATTTTAAAACAATTTAAACTAGTTCAAAATTTTTTAAAAAACTATACATTTGTGCACAAATGTTCATCATTGTTGTTCTAATTTTTATTTCCAATATTTTTCAACAATCCATACTGAATCCACAATTATATTTTAAAGCTGAAATTCTCCAAATAACATAATATGTGGGATTATTTATTTATTTATCACACACACATGTTTTAATTTTTATTTCCAATATTTTTCAACAATCCATACTGAATCCACAATTATATTTTAAAGTTGAAATTCTCCTAATAACATAATATGTGGGATTATTTATTTATTTATCTCACACACACACACACACACACACACACACACACACGCACGCACGCACACACACACCCATACACACACACACACAGACACACACACACAGATACACACACACACACACGGATCCTCTTGTTACCGCATATCGAGCTTCATGGATGTCTATTCAAGGTACAACTAGATTCAGATGGATCCCCTGGGCTTCCCCAAAACAGCCTTCATGTAGAATCATAATAACTACTACTACAATATCATACTCATCACCACAAGAATGTTAACACCACCTACCAGTGACTCATGTACGTTGTGTTTTACCACCAGATTGGGAGGAATCTAGAGGTTTATATGAAGATATGATTGTGAAAACTATTGAAGGGTGCAACCTTGTCGAAGATTTGGAGGATGCCCTGTAGTCAAACAGGAAGTGCAATATGCACTTGAATACCTCCAAGTGCACCTTTGGAGTTCAGGCCGGAAAGTTCTTAGGATTCAAGCTGACAAAGTGAGGCATTAAAGCAAACTCAGATAAATGTCACACCTTTATCCGTATGAGAATCCCCACCAACGTCAAGGAGGTGCAACAACTTACAGGTTTCCTAGTCACCCTATCCTACTTCCTCTCATGTGCGGGTGATAAGGCTTTCCTTTTCTTTGTCGCCATGAAGAAGAAAGAGATATTCGAATGAACTGCAAAATGCAAGTGGGCTTTCTCGAAGTTAAAAGCCTTCCTTATGTCACCTCCCATCCTCACTCGCCCGAGGGAGAAACCGCCACTACTATTCTACTTCTTAGTCACAGATCAGACGATGAGTTCATTATATCTCCATGAGACAGATAAGGCAGAAAGGCCCACGTATTTCGTAAGTAAAGTGTTCGAAGGCGTCGAAATGCGTTATCAAAAGATTTAGAAGCTAACGTTGATTGTCTTCATCGCAGCGAGGAAGTTGGGGCCTTACTTTCAGGGTCACAAAACATTTGTTAAAACCAATTATCTAGTTCGACAGGTCTTGAAGAAGCCAAATTTTGCGGGAAGGATGTTATCTTGGGCGGTGGAACTCTCACAATATGATATCCAGTACGTCCCAAAAGGAAGCATCAAATCCCAAGCTTAGGAAAATTTCATGGAAGAATTTAGTTCTCCAATTTCAAATGAGCCACCCCCAGAATGGGCGCTTTTAGTTGATGGCACCTCGAATGTGAAGGGGAGAGGCGCGAGAATAGTTTTGGAAGGTATGGCAACATACTCATCGAGAAAGTGATGAAATTCGAGTTCAAGGACATCATTAATCAGAAAGAATATAGGGCCTCATAACAAGCATGATTCTCGCTTTGGAAATGGGAGCCTCCAGATTGAAGGCCAATAGCAACTCCTAACTAGTCGCCAATGAAGTCTCCAGGTAGTACACAACAAAAGATCTCCAACTGATAAAATATTTGCAAAAGGTACATAATTTATCTTCTTGCTTTACTTCTTTTGAAATAGATCGTGTCTCACAGCGAATAGAAATTCCAACGACACCTTCTATCCAAACAGCGAATAGAACAAAGAGGCATGTAAAGGCAAACATCCATATATTGCTTCCGTTACAGAAGGGGCACCTTGGGCGAATCTCCTCTCCCAAAGGGACGATAAAAAGGAAGATCGCGGAGATATGGTTGTCTATAGTAAATAAGGAAACACGTATGCAAAAGTTCTCAATCGTCCTATGCTGGGATTCTGTGATTCAGAAAAAGTCAGAGGTAACCCGAATGAAATTTTTCCCCTCGTGATAATCGCTACGATTGGGAAATTTTACATGTCTCTGAGCTATTTGAAAAGATGGACCTAAATCGAAGCATGTTGCTGATATACGAAGGCTCAGACCCCCAAGCATTCAATAGAACCACAACCCGTCCTTGGGGATATGTGGAACTTATAGTTTCCTTTGGCAGTGAGGAACATATTCAAGTAGTAAATTCTCAATTTACTAATGTTCCTTGTATGATTGTATACAATTGCATCTTCGGACGACCATTTGCGGCCATTCTAGATGTTTTTGCCTCACCGATCCATCTCAAACTGAAATACCACAACTTACAAGGAGAATCAACCACCATTAATGTTGATTTGGAGGGAGCAAAGTAAATATAACAAACTCTCCAAAAAGATCAAGAAGAACACATATCCATGGAGCTTAACATCATTTCCTTCATCGGGCAACTCAACAGGATGTGTATCATCCCTCTAAAAAGTGGTTAAAGAGACCATAAGAAGCGAACAAATAAGCGGCGTTCACCCTCCTAGTTATGTTTTCTGTTCCTTAATCATACTAAATGCTCAACTTAAACCATTTACCATTTGTATGCTTATATCACTGAACAATAGCAATATGAAGTGATATTTTCTAAGACCTTCTTTTCTTTGTAAATATGGATAGCAGCAAGAAATCCGGGGTACGACCAAAGACACTGATACCCGACACACATAAAGTCAAGGGTGGTGTCAGAGATGCTTTATAAGTCCAGCTAAAACAATCGATTCCCCACATAAAACCAGGGGTGTTGTCGAAGACGCTTTGTACGTCCAACTAAAGCAATCAATTACCCCACATAAAGTCAAAGGTGTTGTCGGAGACACTTTGTACCTCCGGTTAAAGCAATCAATTTCCCGCATAAAATCAAGGGTGATGTCGGAGATGCTTTGTACGTCCGGCTAAAGAAATCAATATGCCACATAAAGTCAGGGGTGCTGCCGGAGACGTTTTACATCAGGCTAAATCAACCGTCCCCACATTAAATCAAGGCTCACCCCGTCTGGCAGCTTGTAACGCCCTGTATAATATATATCTAGAATAATACCATACAAGAGTTATTATTTGGTACTGACACCATCATAAGTGCCTATTGGCATAATTTACATACTTGATCATTTCTAAACATAAAAGACAACCTATGGTACAAGATATGGAAAGTTCCAAAACAATAAAACTAAGATCAAGGTACAATATCCTTCATTGTACAAGATACAAAATAAGCAATACACAACGAAAAACATAATCTAAGCTTCCCTTGAAACACCCAAGTATAGCTCCACTTGCAAACTAAACCTGCAATAATACCTGAAAAGAACCAACAATAATGGGGTGAGATAATAATCTCAGTGACTTCCCCTATCTTATGGGTTCACTCGGCTCTACAGGGTTCTAATCAAATCCTACTCAAGTCTAAGGGAAAATGGAATAAGACTTGAGTTCAAACAACTTGCAATGTATGGAAACGTGTCTCATGAGTTCACCAACTCACTCTATCGCTAGCCAGAAACTAAACTCTCATACCCTAATTTTTAACCCTAAGATCTTACCTCTTTGTGCATCATCTTGTATAACATCTCTAGGTCATTGTTAAAAATTAAAATTGGGGTATGCTTTAAGATTTTCTCTCTGTAAGATCATCTGGCATGTGGACATGATCTTCCAAGAATTAGGTCATATAATCTTGTGCGCGTGCTTTATCACTAACTAGTTTGTGCAGGTGCATTAATTTCAAGTGGAGATGGTACTCATTCTCATAAGTACCGCAAGATATGACTAGCTAGTCCTGATTCAAAGTGATCCTAGGGTTTTCTACTGTGTCACTTTCCTCAAGATTCCTCAGAAGCTTTAGTGTATACTTAGGGAGGATTAGGGTTTTCCTTTTATTGGTGTTGAGCGTGGTTATTTGGGGATTGGTTATGGTTTTCATGGCAAGTGGTATTACAAGTTGCGTCCTCATGGTTCGTGTACCGAGTTTCATTATCATCTAAATCTTTGATTGTGCGGGTAACAAAGGTCAAGACAGACTTTGTTCTTATTCATGAAGTTGGATCATCATTTAAGTTCTAAAGTGGTAAGTTTGGATAAAAATCCTGAATCAAGTTTGGACAAGAAATTCTCAAAGCAAAGCTCAAATTGATTTATTGTTTTACAAAGCTTAAGTTCAAGCTATGATGGAATTCGTCCAAGGGTGCAAAGAGTTTTTGGATACAAGAAATAATTCAAATTTCACCATTTAAAAATTCATTTCACAAGAAGCATTAGGAAATATTTCATGATTTTTTACTTTATGGTTTAATTATTATGGTTCACTAGTGTTATTCTTCATGTTTTGGTGAGAAAATCATTTGATTTGGTTATAAAAATTGTTCAAGAGAATTCACATTTTGATTCATATTGGTACATTTACCAAGATTGCTTCGTCTGTGGCTAGAATGCTTCGTCTGTGGTTATACTTGCTGAAAGGGTTGGTGCCATTTGTGCAACTTTGTCCCTCCTTGTTTTACATGTGATGAAAGACAAAGAACAGTTTGTTTTTCGTTTTTTTTAAAAATAATTTTTATAATTTAACATAATTTTGTGGAAAAAAATTTTATAAAGAAATTTTTCATAAAAGCTTCAGATGAAAATTTGATTTGAATAGTTATTCTTAAAATGTTATTTTAAATATTTCATCATTTTATCGAAATTTTTTTTGGATATCAAAATTTCAAAAAATCACTTAATTTTGAAGCTATTTTAAATAGTTTTTCATAAAAATCATTTTTGAAATACAACGTTTTGAAAAAATTATGATTTTAACTATGTTTTGATCTTCAATAATGTATATTTATGTTATAGAATAGGGGTGTACATGGGTCGGTTTGGGTTGAATTTAGTTAAAACCATGACCCAAACCATATAGGGTACCCTAGTTTGGGTGAGGTAAAATAACCACCCACAACATCATTGGGTCGGGTTGGGTAAAACCACAAATTCATGGGTTGGATTGGGTTGGGTAGTGGGTTACCCAATTTTTTTTTCTTTTTTTTTCTTCCTTATATAATTATAAATGATTTGTCACATTTTTTCTTAATAAATAATTTAACTTATTACCGTTATTTTTTAAAACATCAAATGTCTAAATGCACAATAAAATTCATCATAAACATATTTACAAAAACCAAAGTTACATTACAGTAATACATAAAATTTATAAAATACTTATAACTTACAAGAATTAGCATCAAAATAATAAAAGTCTGACATCCTAAATAAGTTAAAACCATTACTTATAAAATAAAATATGTTCAAAGGGTTGTAATTGAAGCAACCAAGATTAAATACATCAATGTCATCACTCATCAAATTATAAAAAATAACTAAAAAATAGTCACTCAATAACCCATGGGTTTTGTGGGTTGGGTGTGGGTTTACCCAAAACCCAATTATTTTGAATGATTTTTCATTTTTGAAAACCATGTTCACCCAATGACCCGACCAAACCCATTTTTTTGGGTCGGTTTGGGTGGGTTTTGCTGGGTTTGTTGGGTTTACCCAACCCATGTACACCCCTATTATAGAATGTCAAAATTAGTCTTTTAATTTATGAAAAACAAATTTAAAAAAACTTATAACATTTTGAAAAAGTTTTTGTAGAATCTATTTTAAAAAATACAAAAAAAAAAATCTATTTTTTTAAAGCTAAAATAAACTGGCCAAAAAAGTGAAACACTAATTATCTGGTTTTAAGTTTAATTGTTTGAAAAGTAAAAAGGCGCAGTATGCACTACAAATTTAATGATGTTGCAGCCAAGCTTGTTTTGGATAAGAATAGCTCATATAATTACATTAAAGATAGGGGATGGCTCAAGTCTGCTCATGTATGTTACTCTTGTCCATCAGAAGAAGCGAATGCAGAGAGAAACTAAAGCACTGTCAAAACAAATGAAGAAGATTAATTTTCTGATGATGCTATGCATAAATACAACCTAACATGACAGACCAAGTGAAAAGGAAAGTTCAATTCCTGAAGCACCAAAGTGTCACACGAAAAGACACGTAGAAATCATCATCATCATCAAATGCGATCAAAGAGTTATGGATAGAATCAAGAGCATTCATCAGTACGATCAAACATAATAATTTGAAAGAAGCAAGTTTCATCATAACATTCATGGCAATCAAAACAATCAGACATGTTCAAATAAAAAAGGGAATATCATTATCATCATCAATCATGGCAGATATCACATTCAAGAACAGGCAGCAGTTTCTTTCCAAAATAAAATCCGACACAATTCATCATCATCAAATCAAACATGTTTCAGACACAATAATTCGAGAACAGAAATATTTTCATTACACAACCAAAGTGACAACAGATGTGTTTCTTTCCAAAACAAGTTTCGATATGCATTTAACTTCGAAATCGGAACTTCAAGTCTCTCAGCCTATATAAAGGGCAATCACACGCACTAAAGGAGGACAGAGACAAGCGATACACAGTAGAGAAGCATTGAAACACCACATCACAGCACAAAAACTCACAAAATCACAAACATTGAGAAGCATACGCATAGAGAAGCATCAGGGAAGAAAGATTCACAAAACAATCATCAAAATTCACACACCACATATGTCATTGAGAGAAAGATCACAACAAAAGGTGAGGCATACGAACACACGCATATCATAACAGAGGAAATTCACACCAAAAAATCACGTTACACAGCAAAAGCAGTATCAGAAATTCACACGAATACGCATATTTGATTAAAAAAATTCACACTGAAGAACACACATCAGTTCACACCAGTAGAAATCCACACAAAAAAATTCAGAGCAAAAATCACCACAAAACATCACGCAGAGAGCAAAAAAAAGAGGCAGTGAAAAATACGAGTTTTCGAAACCATCCAAGAGATCACACGCACAAAAACATCACGGAAACACAAAACACTCAGGAGGCATCCAAAACAGAATTCACACACAGTAGAAAATGGCAATTCACGCAGGGAGAAATCAGTAGCAGCAACATATACACTAGAAGCAGATCACACACATACATAGTTCCCGCGCATTTAGAACATCACACACGCAGGGCAGAGAAAGTTCAGAACAAGTGCATATCACAATTCACGAACAGTAGCATACACGTGCAACACAACATGGGGAGGGAGAAGATTTGACACAAAAATGGATTGAACAAAATCAACAGCAGCATCACAACACACAAAGATCACACTATCCCGCAAACGCAGTACGCAGTATCGCAAACACCAATTGAAGTGTCACAAACGTAGAAGAAGGTGTCAGAGAATTAAGTTTTACGAACCTGTGGTTGAAATAGCACAACGCTCGAATCGATTCCGCTCCTACATCTCGCTTCGCTCAATCTGCGCACAACCATCGAATTCCTTGCCTATGATCGTCTTCATTGCTGTAAGTCAATTTCTTGCTTTCTTCTCAATACAAAATTGAAGTAGGCCGTTGTGATTTTATCATGCTTGTGTAAATTTGTTTGAATTGGGGAGAGAGAAAAAGATGAGGGTTAAGGGAGAAAGAGATGGAGACGCCGCGAGTTTTGAGACGGAGAAGAGAGAGCGGAGGGTTTGAGGAAAGGGACTCGACGCGCAGAGAGGGCTGCGAGACGATGGGGAGAAACTCGGTCACGAGGGTGAAGTAATGTGAGAATAGGGGAATTGGACTTGATGATTTCTTTGTTCCTCCTCACATTTTGGTTGTGCACGGATGGGCCTTGATACATAAGCCCAGAATTTTTTGTACCCCTTCCAAAGACACAAGCCCATCATGATCTTTGTGTTGATTTAAACTCTATTCACTTTTATTTTTTTTAACAAATATGTGGTGATTTATTTTTATGTTTTAATTAGTGATTAATTTTTAATATTACTTTGTGGTCTTTGATTATAAGTTGGGATTAAATTTTAATTAATTTATGATTAGGTTTTAGCCTATGTGATTAACTTTTATCCAAGTTTGTGACTAATTGTGTTTATAATTGATGGTCAATTTTTAATATAAATTCAGGATTATAATTCGTGTTTGATTTCCAATTTAAATTCGTGATTCATCCTTGATTAAGATTTATGGCTAATTGTGATTAGATTTTCGGAAGACTTGATTAAGTTTTGATTAATTCACGATTTATCCTTGGTTTAAAGTTTATGAGTTGTGAAGATGTGATTAATTTCTCACAAATTTCTCGATACACGCTTGTTGTCGATTTCTATCATGATACCTGTGTTCGATGACTATTCTTGATACATGATTTATTGCCTGTTGCACCTGTATGACTCACATGATCCCTTAAGACACCCTGACTCAACTTTCTCTTTGGTAAGTTGAGTTAGGATTAGACTTTAGGATTCTCATCCAAGCATGACCACATTAGGTTAGTTCCCCTTAATCTTATTTTAGATTCATAAAATTAGGTTAGTTCCCTTAGGATGTTAACTTAGACAACCTACAATTAGGTTCTCTTTTCTCCCATGAGAATTAGACATGAGTCATCCTTAGTCGAGATATAATTCTCCTACCCCATGACATTGTTGAGATAGATGTTGATTTCTTTTCCACTTGAGAGAGGTATATGGCATACTTGTCGATTCTATATCCGAGTTGGAGCCCTTCTCTCAATGTGAAGCAAAGATCTGTATTCCCCATGTTTGTGGTGGATTAGTTGAGTATTCTCCTTAAGATGACAACTTGTCTCTTCTCCTAAAACCAACAAACATTGTTTTTACCCGTAGAGCGTCCGAACTACGGACGCTCTGATTTCTCAAAGTTCCTTTTGAGAATACATAGGCACAAGGTCAATTCTTGGCGAGCAACGTTTTCTTTTTTACCCTGTTTACCCTTAGTGAGGGGAACTACGAATGATCTGATTCTTTTAGTCAAGATATGTAGGCACGAGATGCGATGTCTTGGCGAGCATATTGAGGAGTAAACCTTAGGTCTATCTCCCTTTACCTTTTCACCCTTTAGCAGACAAAATAACAAATAAAACAATAAAACAAGAGGTTCCTATAGAGTACTACAAATACTTAGGATGCTAGCACCTTCCCTAGGTATAACCAACCCCCGAACCTTAGATTCTCTCTTGCTTTGCATTGCATTGCATACTCATGGGTTATTCGTTCTTTTTCCCTTCCCTCAGATAAATTAAAGACCGGTGGTGAATTAACATTTGCGATTCAAGTTAATTAATTGCTTGATATACGATTCTCACCGCAACATAAACCAAGACATCTTTCCCCAGCCAATCTTACGTTTAGGATTCTCGACACGGGTCACGGATCCTTGTATCACACTTCGACTTTTATGAGCATTTCAAGCTCCTCTATGGGATTCTAACTCACTTGGTTGCACATATGGGACTCTAACCCATTTGGTTGATCATATGGGACTTTAACACACTCGATTGCACTATGGGACTCTAACCCATTCGATTGAATATATGGGAATCAAACCCACTTGGTTGATGCGAAGTATCAGTGCCTTCATCCCAATCTTACCCTATATAGGTATCACGACTTGAGACGACACTAACAAGGATTATTTCCGACTACGGGAAAAAATAACACAATCGCGATTGTATTTGACAATCGCAAGGTGACCACATTCACCTTAATCACACATTAACACCACATGTTCCATACAATGCATCTCACTTATACTATGGTGACCATTCATCCATGACACACACACCTAGGTATCATATGGCATGAATCTCACCTTCTAGTGTTATCTAAATCATACTTGTAACCTAGTTATCTTTCTAATCCATTTACTTAGTTATAAGCCTAGGTTTCCTCACTCATCTTTGTAGTGTTTTAATCATGTTATCACACAATCACATTCAAACAATATACATATCTGGCATAACAAAATGTCATACATGAAAGACATATAATAGCACATCATATTAAATATAACCAATCATAGTAATTTACAAACACATCAAGGCATTATAAGCCACTATAAGCCTTTACCAAGCATTCTTGGTTGATTCATGGTATCACATCAGCATTTCATATCCCCATCGAATTATCTCTCCAATTCAGAAGGTGTTCTTCATCACCCATTCACATATCATTAATTCTATTATGCTTTTCCTCACTTTCCTTAATCCTTTATAAACATATAATCATCCATGGTAAGCATGTATGACCATCATGATAATCATGTAAAACAATCCATGGTACCGTTAATCATGCATAAGAAATAACTAAACAATTAAACAAGCAAAAGAAACAAAACCTGTTAGGCTCGCTGTGCAAGTTCTAGGCGAGTTCGCTTCGCCTGCGCTTTGCTGTGCGAGCCCTATGCAAACCAGCGGCAGAAGATTTTACCTTGAGTGGTCGATGTGCGACCCCAAGGCGAAAGCTCGCCTTCGTCTCGCTGTGCGACTCATGCAAAACCAGAATTCCCAGCATCGTGTAAGGTGAAATATCCATGGCCAAAACCTCTATTTCTCATTACCCAACAACCCAAAACACATCCCAACACTCATAGGAACATATATTTGCATGATTAAGCATGAACTTCATCAAATCATCATGTAAATAACATTTTAATTCCATTTCCACACAAAATCTAAATCCCTAAAGTTCTCATATTTCCCCCCAATGCTATACTAACTAATGGAACTCACCTTGAAATGGAGAAAAATTGATGAAGATGAATGTTGTTGATGAATTCCTCTTCTTCCGCCATGAGTTCTTCTCTTCCTCTGCTCCTTTTCTTTCTCTCTTCTTTCCCTTTTTCTGTTCTTACCAACTTCTTCTTTTTCTTTTCCACCAATATATATATATATATATATATATATATATATATATATATATATATATATATATATATATATATATATATATTACAATATAATATTATACAATGGTATAAAATATCTCCAATTGATATTTCGTCATCTAATACCAATTGACCAAATATTAGAGTTACCAAAATATCCTCTCTTATACTTATTAATATTGGTTTGTCTCTTTTATCAATAATTGATCTCTTCAGAGTCCACTAGTTACTCTATTGGTCCCAACTGATGACATTTAGAGCACTTAAGAGCTTCAATTATTCCAACTGTCACAAGTTAGTATACATAGGAACTCAGTTGATCGCAATTCATATCCAATTGAGCATTTAAGGGAAAATATGGGGTATTACACAGCTAGCCACTCCAGATGCCATGGTGGGTTGGCAACTCGTCTACCTTTGACCGAGTTTTCATTTGGTGGGGGGAATGGGAACGAACCCTTGGCTGGGAATGGCCTCAGTGACGTTCAATATAACTTTATGAGAAGAACTCGTACAATCACATAAATATAAAATCCAAATCCATGCACCCAGAATAATACAAAACCACCTCAAACATGTAATAAATGCATTCCATTTAATATAAGAAGCATTCTATAAACATTTCCTATTATAGGGTACCCGCAAAAAATTACTACAAAAAAATAGGAACGAGGCTATTGCACTCCGATAAACCTACTTCTACAGATAAACAACCTTCCCATCAAAGACAGATTGGCAGGAAGGTGAAAATAATCTACTTGATCCAAAGCATTTTCAAATGACTGTGACGCCATCTCAAAGGTCGAACTCATACAATAACTAGCTACTGAGATAATGAAGCATTATGAGAGTGGAAAAGTTCTAACTCCGTGTGAACAGCCCCTGCCGTCTCTACCAGCTGAGCCACCTGGTCAGAGAAAAGGCCAGTGAGCTTCAAGGGAAGCAATGCATCCTTTACCCCTGAAAGGGAGACATAACCTTCCTTTTCTTCACGCAAGTATCTGTTCAAATAAAGCCTCAAATCACGAATGGTATCCTTTATTTTTTCTTTTCATCACGATAACAGTCATACCAAAAACCCTCATAGTGACCACTTGCGCCAAGAGAAAAGCATCCGAAGCGCACCGAGCATATTTGGCCAGATTGCCAATTTATTTCTCCAGATCAGGCCTAGAAAGGTCATCTAGGTCGGCACAATCCTCGCCCAGAGGAGAAAGTTGACGATGTTTGGCAAAACGAGATCGATATTCCATCAATAAGGGGCGAGCAATCCGACTTGGGGCACTCGGTAAAGTCGACAGATTTTTTATAGTGGCATTGTTTCTGACTGTCCTTACCCCCTTCCCCACCTTAGGAGCTGGAACTATTCTTCATTACACATGCTCTCTGCATAAAACGAATAAAAAATATATTTACATCAGAAGCATCAGAGGTAGCAGTGGCACAAAACTGAAAAAGTTCAAAATTTACCAAAAATTGTTATTCTCTCTTCCCGAGAACGGGCTTTGACCCGCAACAGGATGTCAACGAGACATTTTAAATGTTTCTTATCAGCTTCCATCATCAGGGTAACTTCCCATACATATCCCATATTATTGATGAACTTCATATATGGCCTTTTTGATATTGAGCCTCCTCTAAAAGTTCATTTTTCGATATATATGAAAATGTTATTTCCTAGCAAAAAGTGCCCATCACTCCAATACTTGGTAAATAGGTTGGTACATCGGCCCTTTACTCCGCTACCAACATCATAAATTATAGTGTGTGCCCTCTATGATCCCAAGATAGTCATTTTGATCTTCTCTTTCATATACTTACTTGAGCTTTGGAATGCTTATCTTATAGGTACCCTCACTCCACCGCATCAGAGGCTGCAATCCACCGTTACCTCTATTTAAGCTTCTCATTTCTGGTTCCAGGATGTAACATGTTCAAAATGTATATTATACACATATTTATTGTTTAGTTTTTCTAAGTGCTAGATGATTTATTTATTTGGATGTAATTTTGTAATTTTCCAATTTTTTGATCAATTAGGAAGAAATTAAGAAGCTTTTTTTGATCAATTAGGAAGCAAAACTCACGGCCTAATCAGTTAGACCTTTAATCTAATTGATTAGAGGAAAAAGAGATGCCTTCTAATCAATTAGCAAGATTTAGTTGTATGTATAAGAATAAGGAAAATTAAGAGAGATGACATGGAATGTAAATGACAGGGTTATTCATTAAATACTTTGACATCCTAAAGATTATCCTTAATGGGAAAAAAGATAACGAATACATTGATTTAGAGTAAGAGGTAAGAAACTTACGTCTTGCATTGACTACTAACAAAATAAACATGCATGGTATTCAAAATAATTCTCATAGTACATGTACAATAATTTTTATTATATTTATAATATACCTCATTGTCTCTCTATGATGAGAAAGTTTTAGATGTTTACTATGTTGATTTTTGGACCCAAAGAACAAGGAAAAAAGTGAATTTTTTGAACGATCATATTGGAAATCATTTTATGTAAGACACTTCCTTGATGTCATGCATATTAAAAAATATACTTTTAAAAACTTAATTATTACATTACTCAATGTCTGAGGAATATCTAAGGATGAGATCAGTACAAGGTTAGACTAGTAAATATTGGTATTAACATTAGAATTGAAAGCAATTAAGAAAGAGAGTCGTACATATCTACGTCTGACAGGTAAAAAAGAAGAGAAAACTAGCTTATGTAATTTTCTTCAATAGAGTTAATGCTACATATAAGAAATTTTCAAATATTTGAACATTGATATCTATGAAGGATCTTAAACTAAAAGGTTTAAAGTCTCATGATTGACATATTATAATGGAGAATTTCTTGCCAATAGGTATACATTCTATTTTTATTGAGAATGTGAAATAGATTATAACTAAACTATATTTCTTCTTCAATGCTATTTGTAGCAAATTTATTGACCTTGAGAAGTTATTGGCATTGCAGAAAGAAATTATTGTTATCTTATGTGAGCTTGAGATGTATTTTTTCCCCTCATTTTTTACATAATGATTCATTTAAATGTCTACTTTTTCATGGAAACACGCCACTGTTATCCGACTTAAATGAGATGGAAGTTCCTGATTGAGCCTTACGTAAAGATATTAAAAGGGCATGTGAAGAATCAATGTCAATTGTATGGTTGTATTGTTAAAAGGTAATTAATTAAAGAAGCTGTTGAATTTTGTAATAAATTTCTCGCTGATGTTGAATTTGTAATACTAAATTTATTTCTGATGTTGAACCTAGCAAGATAACACATTTGCGATTTTATATTGTTGTTTAAATAATTTTCTTTATTAAAAAAACCAAATTCAATTTCAAAAAGATTGATATGGCTAGGATTTAGAGCAAATTCACATGTTTTATTTCTTATTATTTTAGATATGTTATTAGTAAACATGCGTCTTTACAAAAGAAAATTAGTATCATAATATTATGCGAAACATTGAAGTCATGTTTGAAGTTCAATCTTTACCTATGTTAGTTGTCAACAACAAAAATTTATTATTTGTCAAAATTTAATATTTTGGGGTTATTGAATGTATATGGGAGTTAGAGTACTCCTTATTTCATGTACAAATGTTTGGTTGCAAGAGGGTTAAAAACAACAATGATGTTCACATTGATGATCATTGGTTCTTGTGGGTAGATCTAAATATAATTTAACTATAAGACAAACCATTTATATAAGAATTCAAGGTTCTCCAAGTGTTTTATGCCATTGATCGATTATAGTAAAAAAAAGTGGTCTATTGTGGGTCTAACGAACAAGTTTAATGATCACACTTTTGAGATATTAGATATAATCCAAGTTGTATTATGTGGCCCAAGGCTAAAGCTAATTAGGGTTTATGGTTTGTTATTTAGGTGTATATAAATAGACACTTCGCAATTCAGTTTTATTCATTCAATAATATCAATCCTTGTTTCTTTATTTTCTCTCATTTTCTCCTTACTAAAAGTGTCTCACGCACTAACAAATTGGTATCTAGAGCTCTGGTTAGATTCTTGATCGTGGTTTCAAGAATCACACATTAGAGACCGTGTTCCGGGATCGTGGGTTATTGTTGATCAATCGCTGCAAAGATGAATGGTAACGGAAATTTACCAAACTCCCTTCCAACTCTTGACGGAAAGAATTGGCTCTGATGGAGAAAACAAATGCAATATCTATTTGGCTTTCATGAAACCCTAAAAGTGGTTACTAATTGTGTTCCTGCGCTTGGTGAAGATGCAACTGAAGCACTGAGAACCGCTCACAAGGAGGCCAAGAAGAAGGATTGCAAGGTGGCGATCTACATCCAATCGACAGTTTATGTGGCTAATTTCGACAGAATCACTCATGCTAAATCAGAGAAGGAGGTGTGGGATATTCTTGACAAGTACTATGGAGGAGGCGAGAAAGTTAAGGTTGTCAAATTGCAAATTTTGCGACGACAATATGAATTGTTGTCAATGGGAGAAGATGAAAATATTGTAGGCTATCTGTTGAAGGTGCAAAAACTCGTCCATCTCATAAAGGGTTATGGTGAAACCCTAACTGATAAGATGATAGTTGAGAAGGCAATGCGTACGTTGACTTCTCACTTTGATCACGTTATTGTAGCAATTCAAGAATCCAACAATCTGGAAACCCTAAAACTGGAAGATTTGGTTGGTTCGTCGGAAGCGCATGGGATTAGGATTATCGAAAGGAAAGGAGTTCAAGACACGATACAAGCACTACAGGCTCAATCGTGGAAGAAGAATGGTGGTTCCAACAAGCTCAAAGGCAAAATCGACAAGACTCAGGGCAAAAAGTCTTGTTCGAATCCTCACAAGAATAAGATTGATGATAGAACTTTTGAATCCTCAAAAAGAGAAGAAGGAAATTCCTATAAGAAAGACAAAGCAGAAAAAAAGGTGTGCAGTGCTATAATTATGAAAAGTGGGGTCACTTGGCCAAGCATTGTTGGTACATGAAAGACAAGGGTTCGACAAAAGACAAGGAATAAGGAGCAAACCTTGCACGTCAATATTCAGATGGTTTTGATGATATGGTGGTTATGGCTGTAGTTGCAGATGACCATATCGAATCCAAGATCTGGTTCCTCGAGTCAGGATGCTCGAATCACATGGCTGGTCAAAAAGTATGGTTTGTAGATTTTGACGAGTCGAAGAAGAGCAAGGTTAAACTTGTTGATAATAGCTTTTTGCAAGTAGAAGATACTGGTAACATAGTTATTTAAGGGAGTAATAGAGAAAAATCCTTGATCAAAGATGTACTCTATGTCCCTGGAATGAAGTATATTCTGCTATGTGTTGAACAACTGGTCGAAAAGGGGTTCTCAGTGGTTATGAAAGATGGAGCCTTAGAACTTTTGGACATCCAGAATAACTTAATCTTGAAATCTCCTTTGTCGAAGAATAGATCATTTAAGACCATGATCAGTTCGACTGAGGTAAAATGTCTGAAAACAGTTGTCGACCACAAGAATAGTTAGTTTTGGCATCTGAGGTTTGGCCATCTGAACTTTAGGTCGCTAAATCAACTGATCAATCAAGATATGGTAATTGGTATACCAAGTCTTGAGATGCCCGACAAACTCTATGAAGGTTATCTAGTCAGAAAGCAGTCCATAAAGTATTTTGTTTCGACTATGCCAATGAAATCATCCTACATACTCGAAGTTGGACATTCAGATGTATGTGGTCCTTTTGAAGAGCATACCATTGGTGGAAACAGGAATTTCGTCTCATTTGTTGATGAGTATAGTCGAAAGCTCTGGATCTATGTGATCAACGAAAGGACGAAGTATTTGAAATATTTAAGAGATTCAAGATACTTGTCAAAAACCAGAGTGAAAAGAAAATTAAAGTTCTGCGAACAGATGGAGGTGGCGAATACACATCCAAGATATTTGAAGCATTCTGTGTAGAACATGGTATTGATCATGAGATAACTGCTCCTTATACTCCTCAACATAATGGAATAGCAGAAAGAAGAAACAAGACCATATTAGGCATGGCGAGATGCATGCTGAAGCAGAAGAATTTGCCAAAATCCTTATGGGGTGAAGCTGTTTCGACTGCTGTTTATATTCTGAACAGGTGCCCTACCAAGAAGCTGAAGAAAAAGGTTCCTGAAGAAGTGTGGAGTGGAAAATGACTATCAGTGAGTCATCTGAAGGTGTTTGGCTCTATTTGATACAAGCATATTCCTGATGCTAGGAGAAGGAAGCTTGATGATAAGAGTGAACCTATGATTCTGGTAGGATATCATAAGACTGGAGCATGCAGGCTGTTCAATCCAATTAATCAGAAGATTGTGATGAGTCAAGACATTGTGGTTGATGAAAATTATGTCTGGGATTGGAATTCTAGTAATGCAAGTGACAAGCCATTGATGAGCTATGATTTCGATGAAATAAGTGATGATGTTGAAGTCGAAGACATTGTTGATACTCCAGTCAAAGAAGAAGTCAAAGTAGTTGCTGACATTCTTGACACAGTCAAAGTCGAAGAGGATATGGCTGACACAAGTCAGAGACCTCAACGAACTAGAGCTCGTCCAGCAAGACTTTAAGACTATGAAGTGGTTGGTGATGATGAAGTCACAATAGATGGGGAACTAGTTCATTTTGCTTTACTTGCAGGTGCTGAACCAACCAACAATAACGAAGCCTTCAAAGATAAATAATGGAAGTTTGCTATGGTCGAAGAGTTACAAGCAATTAAAAGAAACAACACATGGGAGTTGGTCGAATTTCCAGCTCATACAAAAGCTATCGAAGTAAAGTGGGTGTTCAAGTTGAAGCACATTGTTGATGTGTCGATAGAAAGGCATAAAGAAAGATTGGTAGCTCGAGGATTTCTCCAGAGAGCAGGAATCAACTACTCACAAGATTGGAAACTGTTCGACTAGTGGTGGCCTTGGCATCCAAGCAAGGCTAGTCAACATTTCACTTAGATGTGAAATCAGAATTTTTGAATGGACCTTTAGCTGAAGAGATGTATGTCACACAACCTCCTGGGTTTGTGATTTAGGAGAAAGCAAGTAAAGTATACAAGTTGCACAAAGCACTCTATGGTTTCAAGCAGGCACCTAGGGCATGAAACAAGAAGATCGAATCATACTTGGTTGAATTGGGATTCGTAAAATGCAAATCTGAGTATGGTGTCTATGTTCAAGTTATGACACAAGATATAGCAATAATCTTCTTATATGTTGATGACTTGCTAGTAACTGGAAATAGCTTGAAGAACTTGTCGAAGTTCAAAGAGCTGATGAAGAAGGATTTTGAAATGTCGGATCTAGGAAAGATGTCATACTTCCTAGGCATGGAATTTCAAATGTCGAAGCAAGGCATAGTGCTACATCAAAGAAAGTATGTCAAAAAGATACTCAAGAGATTCAGAATGGATGATTCAAATCCTGTATGTTCGCCTATCGAACCAAATTTAAAGTTGGAAAAGCATGGAGAGGAAGACAAATTCGATGCAACTTTGTTCAAACAGATTGTCAGATCTCTAAGATATGTGTGAAACATTCGACTTGATATATGTTTCTCAGTCGGATTAGTAAGCAGATACATGAGTGAACCAAGGGTGTCATACATGAAGGCTGCAAGAAGAATCCTGAGATACTTAAAAGGATCGACAAACTATAGAATTATATTTCGACGAGACTCTGAAAGAAAAAAAAAGATATGGTTACTTGTTATTCAGATGCTGATTGGTGCGGAGATAAGGAAGATCGAAAAAGCGCTACTGGATATTTCTTTCAAGTATTTGGTGCCCCAATTTCATGGTGCTCGAGAAAGCAACCTGTGGTGGCATTGTCATCGTGTGAGGCTGAATATATAGCAGGATCCTATGCTGCATGTCAAGCAATTTGGATCAGATTTGTGCTTGAAGAAATGGAGGTCGAAGTGAAGAAACCTATGGTACTGCAGATCGACAAGTCAGCCATAAATCTGGCGAAGAATTCAGTTTTGCATGGAAGAAGTAAGCACATCAAAGTTATATTTCACTTCTTAAGGGATATAATGTGAATAGAGGTGAACTTGAAGTAAGGCATTGCTCAAGTGAAGCACAATTGGCCGACATTTTCACCAAAGGATTAAAGATCGATAGGTTCCTAACTTTGAGAAAGAAATTAGGAATAGTTCAGATCGACAATGATTAGTGTGTTTCGACAACTTGGATTATAGTGGATATGTTGAGATATAATCCAAGTTGTATTATGTGGCCCAAACCCAAAGCTAATTAGGGTTTAGCGTTTGTTATTTAGTTTGTTATTTAGGTGTATATAAATAGACACTTTGTAATTCAGTTTTATTCATTCAATAATATCAATCTTTGTTTCTTTATTTTCTCTCTTTCTCTGCTCACTAAAAATGCCTCACGCACTAACAAATCTTGTTTGGAGAGTTTTTCACTAGGGAGCATTGAACATTGAGTCAAGAGCAACACAAGTGAGCGAGACACCACATATTCACCCAAAACCTTAAGGTGATAGGTGTATGGGTTCTCCCACTTATAAATGCCCAACTCTTCACATTTATAACCAATGTGGGACTCCAACTCACACTTGACATGTTATTCTCAACACTCCCCCTCAAGTGTGAGTCCACAATGCTCCCCCTCAAGTGGAAACTCTTTTGTCCACATATATTTGTACCGCCGTTGACACCTCTTTCCTGGGCATTTTGATACACCTCTTCCTGGGCATTTCGATTTCAACGGGACACCACTTCCTGAGCATTTCGATACATGTAAGTTTGTCCCTTTACTCGAACCAAAGGCTCATGATACCATTTGTTGGGGGAGGACTCGAACCAAAGGCTCATGATACCATTTGTTGGGGGAGTTTTTCACTAGAGAGCATTGAACATTGGGTCAAGAGCAACACAAGTGAGAAAGACACCACATATTCACCCAAAACCTTAAGGTGATAGGTGTATGAGTTCTCTAATTTATAAATGCTCAGCTCTCCACATTTATAACCAATGTAGAACTCCAACTTACACTTGACATGTTATTCTCAACACACACGAGGAAGAATATGAAAATATTAATATCAATGATAATCATTTCATTCATACATGACTTTGATATTTATTCAAACACAGGGTCGGCTCAATGATTTCGGAGGCCCCGTTCTAATTTAAAAAATGGGCCTAAATTTTTTTTTTAAAAAATATTATAATAATTAAAAAAGACCCAAAAATACAATTATGTATTAATTAAAAATAAATTTAGTTATAATTATTTTGAGTTTTGATCAATCTTATATATATATATATATATATATATATATATATATATATATATATATATATATTGGAATTTTATCATATCATTTTTATTTATTTATTGAATTTTTATTATAATATTTTATTTATTTTTATTAATATATATGAAAAAAAATTGAAGCTTTTAAATTTTGGAGCCCTCTAAAATTTGGGGCCTTGTGCGGTAGCGCTTGCTGCACTTGCACAGGGCCGACCCTGTTCAAACATAAACAATATTTTTAATATGCGAAATGATCATAATGAAGAGATTTAAATTAATCTAACATTTTGTTTAAATAGAAAAACAAAATAAAGTGAATATAAAGAAGAGAATCATAAAAAACAGAAAATGATACATATAAATTTTTATTTTATTTTTAAAAATGTACATTTTTCATAGTACTTTTGAAATTATTATTATTTCATTTACGTGTCTTTCTCTCTTATATTAAAATGTTTGTTTTAGAAGAAGACCTCTTAAATTAGGTATTTAACTTTGTACTTCAAATTTTTAGCATTTAGATTTGCTCGAGTTTTAAAAAATGTAAAATGTGTCACTTGCTTAGCTCCATTATTTTCCAACTATCCATTAGGACAAGTCATGACATTCGTATTTTCCATTATAAAATCATATGACAAGATACATTTCATAAATGTAATTTTAATTCAATGATCTAATATAAATTTTATACAACAACACAAATTCGATGTGACACATTTACATTCAACAATATAAAAATATAATCAAAAGAATGTAAATTTTATGATATAACTTGATAAGTCACACTTCATTAGACGATCATATAATCCTTTCAAAGAAGCATTTGAATCTTATGATAGCATTCACATTAATTCATGAGTATACAGTTTAAATAGCATTCTTTCCATAATTTACTTGTAAAGAATAAATAGATAAAATTTCTTATATATAATTTTCAATAGTATTACCCTACTATATTAATTTTTTTTTTAATATAATATATAGCATCTTTACATATGCAATTTTAATAAAGTTTTTGAATGTATAATATTTTTTTTGTCTGTTTTACTTATATTATTTTAATGAAAAATTATAAATATATTTTTATGTCTTTTATGTTTATGAATAATTTAACGCTATTTTTATCAAAAACAACAAATTTTACACACTTACTTATATTATTAGTTATCTCATCTACTAAATACGATAAGTTAATGTGTAAGTCATATCTTATTAACTAGAATAAAAGAAAATATGTTTTTCAATTTTTTTTTAAAGATTTGTGGATCTCCACAAGCTTAACAATGTGACGGTTCAAAATCTTTGTAAACATGTGTCTTAATTTAGTATTGTGATGATTCAAAAAATTGCAACTGCTATGAACATTTGCTATAATTTTAAACTGTCTTAAAAATAAATTATATTTTTATGCTCAAAAAAATTAAATTTTTTCACAATTTTTTAAGAATAATTTGAGTAATTTTATTTTTATGATAAAAACTAAATTAAATTCTTTATTAAATATATTAACTAATCAATAAATTAAA
This sequence comes from Lathyrus tuberosus, assembly GCA_022829125.1. Taxonomy (NCBI): domain Eukaryota; kingdom Viridiplantae; phylum Streptophyta; class Magnoliopsida; order Fabales; family Fabaceae; genus Lathyrus; species Lathyrus tuberosus. The sequence continues at coordinate 1,118,032 of JALAZF010000285.1, read as the reverse complement.
ATGTAAAATTTCAAATAAAACAGTTCATTAATAGTAAACAAATGATACAACTTTTGTGAGTTCATACTTTGTGGATAGTATATAATTAGATTTAGCCTACACTGTAATTAGGTTTCATAAGTTAGGCCTTAGAAAGGAGATATGATATCAGTTAGAATCACTGGTTTCGTTCCATTCTCACTCATTCAAATAGAATATGAAGACCTTGAACAAAGGATAAATGGTCGTTCAAATAGAATATGAATACCTTGAACAAAAGATAAATGAAGCATGCAGAATGATATTAAAGTTGGAGATTTTAGATAGTTTTTCAAAATTTTAATTTTCTTAATATAAATGAATTTTTAATAAATTAAATATTATAAGAATATTGACTAAATGTATTTTATCTTTATATCATAGCACCTGAGATTTAACTAAATTATTAAATTTGAATATAATTTATATATAATGTTAATTATATGAAATTATATGTTAATATAATAATAGTAATATGACTTTATGTAATTAAATGTGTTTAATCATGTATGATTGAATTTAATTTAATTTTAATTTTGTTCTGATTTTATAAGTTTCGGGTTCATACATTTTGAGAGTTATTTTACTATTGTGGGTGTTAAATTTAAAAGAATCGGTAACTTAAACTCTAGAAAACGCGCACAACTGAAATCACATGTTATTGTTGAAATTGCTGAAACTCTTGATATCTTCACATATATTGTATTTAAGTATTAGAATCCAATTATGAGGTTCAATATGTATAAGGTTCTTACAAATATCTCAACTTTCAGGGTTGGTTCCTCCAAAATTTTCCTTCAAACAATAGTCATCTGAAAGTTTTTCGTCCCTAATTTTAGTCTCTCCCGTTAGTTTCCACTAAAGGTGGCTTATGTGACATGCCATGTGGAAATTTTTTTGATGACGTGGCTTACATGTGGCAATGCCAACGTGGCAAAAAATGCTGACATGTATGTCACGTGTCAATTGTTTCAATTTAAATTTTTTTATATTAATATCATATTTAAACTCAGAAATGGTAGCTAATCTGCAACAACTTCCTAGCTAATTCCTAACTAATCCCTAACTAATTTAAACACCATTCTAATAATCAGTATCTAATTCCTAACTAATCCCTAGTTAATTTAAACACACCATTCTATTTTTTAAGGTGGCTTATTTTAAGGTGACTTCATAACAACCTTTATCATTGTCATTGATATAAATTCAAACAATAAACTAATGTAGTAAAATATAAGAGAAATATCATGAGCACATTAGATTGTCAAGGTCATACAAAATGCCTTTTCTGCAGAGAGGGCGAGCTGAACAAGGATGTTACCTCTCCATGACTCCTAGGAATCATTGTCGCTCTCGCAATTTTCTTTTCAATGACATCTAAAGTCCCTGTTTTATCTTCAGAAGCACTAAGAAACACACCATAGCTGTTTAAACAAAAGATAATACAAAGTTAATATGAAATTAAGGAAAGACAACATATTGTCCAACTTTTTTGGGGATATAACATATCACCCAATTTAGGCAAGTTGTACCGAGGAATCAAATTGATTGCTCTTTAATTTCTGAGATGCTGAAAATCTCTGTCAGATTTATTATAGTACCAACAAAATTTTTGAAATGTATCATATATGTTAGACAAGCTAAGAATCTTTCAACTTGGTTAGCCTATAATGATACCTTATGTTTGATATAAGTTTGCTACATTGTCATTCCAAATTCGAATAGCAAACTCTTACCTGTAACTTTTAACTTGAACAATTTGTATAGACTATTTTGTTAAGTTTGTGATAAAGAAATGAAGTTAACCATTTGATTATGTTGGGTATGCTAACTACTCCATGTATTACAGTTCATAACTTACTTACACAATACCTTGTTCTAATTCCCTTAGTATTCTCTGCAGTTTCTCCCTTGCGCAAAGCTAATGACGATGGTTTGAGGCCTACCTTTGCTGCATAAATTATGGTTTCACATTGCTCAGCAGTTGCAAAATTAGAAAAATAAAGAGCTCGCGACTTCCAGCTCAAAACCTATAAGGCGACCAGCAGATATTGTTTAACTGATTGTCAAAGCACAATAACCAATTCCATATAAATACAATTTAGGACTAGGAATATGTTTCCACCACTCCATCATTAATCAGAGATAATTTAAAGTCAAAACTCATTAGAATGAATGCACAACACTGATATCTAATTAAATAACAAAAGCAAATACTAACAAGCACAAGACACTTGTTAATAAACCAAATATAGAAATATTGTACTAAAAGTGATTTTTTCAATTCATTGAATTATTTTTTTAAAACTCAACACAAAACTTCTACTTTTTTTCTTTAACAAGTGACTTAAGGCCTCATGTTAGTTAGCAAGAGCAAATATTTTTTTTTCAGGTTTTCGCTAATTCAAATTAACATCTGCTAATTCATAACTAACCCAAACCCATTCATAACAACGATTCTACTACCTAACTTCATAAATATTGCAATATTCCAAACATAAAATATAAAAGGAAACTTCGCCATTGCTAAGTATGGAAGAAACTTCACCTATTCAGCCAAAATTGCAGGTCAACGCAATCTAGACCATAAACCTAAACATAAATCGTTTCAATCTAATCTAATTTCAACCAAACCATCAACATTCAAACCACACCAACTAGAGCATTAGAAGAAACGAAATCGCAAACCTAAAAAGGAATCGATGCAATGGAATCATCACCAAAATCTCCGGCAGTCATCAAATTGTACTTCGTCTTCTTCGCCGATTCAAGCAGCATCTTTCTCGGCCGCAAGCCATTTCCATCACCGTCTTGTAAAAACACATCAAACACCGATCTATTCAAAAAATGCTCAAAATTTGGAAGAACGCTATTAGGAATTTTAGAAAGAAGACCTGAGAGTGAGAGAAGAGAGTAAAACCGAAGAATCCAGCAAGGAAGAAGAAGATGCATATGACAAAAACATAAGGGAAAGTTAGCTTGTTCGTTCTGAAAGGTAATGATTGGATGGAGACGGTGTGTGTGAAGAAGCTAGAAGATAATGAAGGCTTCTGACGTGGCTTTATTTTATAAGGAAAAAAAATTCTTTTACAACATTTCTGACGTGGCAAAGCAATAATACACGCATGGCATGCCACATAAGCCACCGTTAGTGGAAACTAACGGGAGGGAATAAATTTGGGGACAGAAAACTTTATGAGGACCATTGTTTGAAGGAAAATTTTTGAGGGATTAAACTTGAAAGTTGGGATATTTGTAGGGACTAAAAACTTATTTAACCCTATAGTTATTTAGAGACTAAAATATTAACAAAAGTGGTATGGTGTGAATATCCATTTTCTCATGTGTGTGCATATTTTTTTAAAGAGGCCATAAAATAAAAGGGAAAAGGTAATACACAAAAAAGGGTGAGTATGTCAAGACCTTCTCAATAATAAAATCAAAATTACAAAATTACTTCTAATATCTATTGGAATAAAGTAAAAAAAAGTAAATGTGTGGAAAATGCGGCATTGTTAGCGAAAAATCCGCACAAAAGTTTCTCTCTCTAAAGATGTCTGTGCTAACAAAAGACATGTTAGCTATGATTTTTTTTTACAGTGAAGCCACCTATTTTTGAGTTGTCAAGGAACCAACGATTCCTTAAAAAAAAGCTTAGATTGCAATGAGAGAGTCACTTTTTATCCATAGCTTAATCCAAGCTTTGTCCCTAGCGATCTCAATGGCTCTGAAAATCATAGATAATTCCACATGTAAGAAGTTGGTGCTTAGAGTATATTCAGCGATGGCTAAAACAAAACTACCATTTAAATCCCTAAAGAGCCCTCCACAACCACTGGCTTGAGTACTGAAGGATTCCGTCACAATTACACTTAAGCCAATCATTGATTGGAGGCTTCCAGATAATCTCTTTCACTCTGGGGCACGAGGAAAATGAATGTTGACATGGAAAGACTTGATAAAGTTGAAGTCCATCATCGAGGAAGAGAAAAGGAGAGAGGTGTTGTCTCTAGAAGTTCTGACCTGAGCAGTGATATTGGTTATAGTTGTGTGAAGAGGAATGACCTTACCCTAGAACTTAGCCATGTTTCTCACCTGCCAAATGGTAGAGTAAGTATACATAATAACTTCCTTGATGAGGAGGGAGCTTGGAAGAGAATAACTTTTGTAATAGAGGGTCAAAACATCATCAATTGAGGCAATGGTGCTGGAAGAATTTGTTATCGTGCAAAGCGACTTCCAGATTTTGTTAACATAAGGGTACAAAATGAAAATGTGACCTCTGGTTTCAACCTGAGACTTACAAATGCTACATCTAGACACCAAGGAACATCCTCTAAGTTGGGACATCTCATATGTGGAAATTTTACTATGCACAAGACGAAAAATTAGAAAGGATTTAGAGGGAGGAAGATTCATGCTCCAAATACATCTGGCCAAGTTCAGTTTGATTGAAGAAGGAGACTTAATGAGGTAAGCATGATTCAATGTGAGATTGCTATTAGAGGAGGCAGGCCACATCCTAGTGTCTAAGTTCTCTATAGAAGGATTGACAAGGCTTACAAATTGATGTAGGAAAGGAAACAAGTCATACCAGTTAGCAGGAATATACACTACAAAAATTCGGGTAAATTATGGTGGTTTTAATAGGGCGGTTATCTTAAAACGCCATAATTTTCGTAAAGAAAGTGGTGGTTTGTCTAATATTCCGTAAAATCTGACGGTTTAAACTGCCATAATTTACATTAGTTTTCTTTTTTTATTTAATTAATTCTTTTATTAACGCTAGACCTGAAATTCGTATCAGCCGCTTCTTTTTTACTTCCTATTTCATATTACCGCTCCGAATTTCATTTCCCCCTTTCAAATTAACTTTACCTAATTTCACCTTTCTCTTTCCCATTAACTTTTCGTTCATTCTCAATCTGCAACCTCATCCTTCGTCCGCTTCACTTGTGTATCGTTTCCCTTCTCTTTCTTTTCATTCCCCATGGATGACCAAGTCTCAACGAAAGCTACAATGCCTCTCTCACATGTATGCTACAATTTCCTCCCTCACATGAATTTTCCATTGTTCAATTAAAATTGACTAGGGTTTTCTGACTTGAAAAAAGAACGCAAACGTAACACCATCATCAACTCGTCTCTATCGCTTGTAAGCAACTTTTCTGTTTCTTCTTTATTTTTGTGTCTCTCATTATTTAGTACTTTGTTTCCAATCATTCAATTTTGTTTAAAAAGAGTAACAACAAATGTTCTTCAGATTCATTCTCTTCTCCAACCTTCCTTACTTTTTACCTTAGAAATTTACTCCCTCATATCCAAATTGATCCTTTTAGAAAACGTATTCTCCAAACCCTTGTTGATTCAGAATAGATGGATGGTTGATCTTGGTCGAATCAGTTCATGTTAATTAATACTAGAGATATTTTTAGGGAATTCACAATTTTTGGGCTTTAGTTTTTTAGTTTTAATTTTAGTTTCTTAATTGATTTATTAGTTAATGAAATAGGTTATGAAATAAATTTTCTGTTTATTGAGTATTTTGAATTGTTGTCTTACTTGCAAAAATATATAAGGAACTTTCTTATTTAACTCTGTTAGGTTTACAGAGTATTTTAGATATATTTTTTGTTTGTTGAGTATTTTGAATCTATTATAAAATTCCATCCACCACTTACTATCATTAGTAGATCTATCCAGTTTTTTTTATATATTTTGATAAGCTTTTTCTTTTTTATGCAACTGAATGCTCGGAATTGCAATTATTAGATATGGGTGTCGATTATTGTCACAAGGAGACAATGGTTTTATTGGCACTTCTAACAGCTTGGATTATATCTTCTATAAAGAATCATATATGCACAGGTAATTTCTTAAGGTTTTTGTTGAATTTTGTTTTTGGCATTTCAGTTGTGGTAATCGGTTACCTGTTGGGCGTAACCGATTACCACGTTGTATGTTGGCCAGGATCTGCAAATCAAGGGTGCGTAATCGATTACTAGATTGGAGTAACCGATTACGCGCGGACAAAATTCTATTTTTTTTAGTTTTGCTATTTCAACTTATTTAGATAAGCTGTTTTGTTCTGTTTTGATTTGTAGTTGTATTTGCCTCATATATAAGGCCTTGTACTGCTCCCAAAATTACTAATGCAATAATTCTCACTCACCCTAAAAAATTACTCTCTCTTTCTCTCTCTATTCTCAACTTCATCTTCTCCAATTTTACCCTAATCTCCATTGATTCACCTCAAAGTTTTTTTAATGTTCCAACATTTGGCATCAAGAGCACTAGTTTTGATTCTATTCCTCTGCAACAATGAGTACCGTTTCCAATGATCGGATTCCCACCATCCTACCAATTCTTGATTCAAAGAATTATGACAAGTGGTCCAAACAAATGAAAGTTCTATTTGGGTATCAAGAGGTTCTTGACGTGATCAACAATGGTGTCACACCACTTGGGGCAGAAGCTACAGATGCTCAAAAGGATGCAAATAAGGAATAAAAGAAGAAGGATTACAAGGCACTCTTCTTGATTCATTCTTGCGTCGATAGTGACAATTTCGAGAAAGTTGACGATTGCAAGTCGGCGAAGCAAGCTTGGGAGATCTTAGAGAAAGCTTATGCTGGGGCTGTTAAGGCAAAGGTTGTGAGGTTATAAACTCACAAAAGGCAATTCGAATTAACACAAATGGAAGAAAAGGAAACGATCAACGATTATGTGACGCGTATTACGTGTTTGGTGAATCAAATCAAGTAATATGGAGAAACTATCGTGGAGCAGAATGTTGTGTCGAAGATCTTGCGTTATTTAATGTCAAGATTCGACAATATTGTGGTGGCTATCGAAGAGTCGAAGGATTTTGCGACATTGAGCAAAGATGAGCTTCAAAGCTCTCTTGAGGCTCATGAACAAAGAATGGACGAGAGAGGAAGCGATAAAGCGAAATCGGAGATTGTTTTGCAAGCACGGTTAAATGAGAAGAGTAGAAGATCGAAAGGAAAATGGGTTTCGAAGGGGAAGCAAAATTCTCAGATTTTGGGTGGAAATGATCCACAAAATTTGAAGATTTTGATGGCACAAAAGGGTGAGCGCAGCTCCAATAGAATTGGTGATCGAGGCAACCTTAGAGGCTGAAAACCAAGGGATAAAAGCAAGGTTTAGTGCTGGAAATGTAAGAATCTTGGACATTTTACAAATAAATGTGGTGCAAAACAGAGGGATTCCCAAGGAGATGAAGCCAAGGTTTTGAGGCAAGAGGTAGATGATGAAAATACACTCTTAGTTATGATCACGGAGGAGAATTATGGCATGAATAAGGTGGTGGGCAGCAGCAGTGGCTGCAAGTTGCGGGGCAGCAGTAGTGGCTGCAAGTTGCGGGACAGCAGTTGCAGTAGTGTGAAAAATACTGTAGAAACGCGCCCGGAGCAAAATGTGATGATCACAGTTCGAGATGGTGTTCAAGGCAGTGAAGAGTGGTACTTGGACCCCAATTTTTCAACGCATATGACAAGTAGAAAGGATTGGTTTGCGCAAATCAATCATGTGGCAAAAAGTAGAGTAAAATTCGCGGATGATACTACTCTTGCGGCCGAGGTGATGTTTTGATCAAGAAGAAGGATTGTGGACATTCTATGATCAAAGATGTTTTGTATATTCCGGGTATTAAATTTAATCTCTTGAGTCTTGGCCAATTGCTTGAGAGAGGTTATAAAATTCGCTTGGAAGACAAGATTTTGCGCGTTGTTGATGCTAACGGAGTGTTAATTCTCAACACTTATATGATTTCCAATAGGACTTTCAAGGTTGAGTTGAAAGTGATGGAGCATAGGTGTTTAGATACAGCGGCAAGTCGAGAAGAGTGGTTATGGAACTACCGGCTTGGACATCTCAATTTTCGTGATTTGGATGCGTTACAAAGGAATGGTATAGTTACCGGACTGCCACTGATTAATATTCCAATTGAGATATGTGAATAATGTGTGCAAGGGAAGATGCATAAGAGTAATTTCAGCAAGGATTCGGGTCATATGACCAAGGTTCATCTTGAGGTGGTGTATTCTGATGTATGCGGTCCAATGCAAGTCAACTCGTATGGTGGCAATAGGTACTTTGCCACATTTATCGACGATTTTAGTAGGAAGCTATGGATTTACCTTATCAAGAGGAAGTATGAGGTATTTGATGTGTTTAAAAAGTTTAAGTCCATGGTGGAGAGGCAATATGGTCGCCAGCTCAAAATTCTCAAAACGAATGGTGAAGGTGAATATACCCCTAAGGAATTTGGGAACTATTGTGATGAAGAGGGTATAGTCGTGAGATTATACCACCCTATACGCCACAACAGAATGGTATTGCCGAGAGAAAGAATCGTTCGATTATGAACATGGTTCGTAGTATGTTGAAGGGTAAAAACTTGCCGAAGGAACTATGGGGTGAAACCGTTTCTAAAGCTGCCTATTTGTTGAATAGGTGCCCTACAAAGAAGCTTGATAGAGTTACTCCAGAAGAGGTATGATTTGGACATAAACCAAGCTTGAGTCATTTGAAGATTTTTGGTTCGATAGCGTTTCGACACATTACGGGTCAGCTTCGAAAGAAGTTGGACGACAAAAGTGAGATGATGTTGTTAGTTGGTTATCATCCCACTAGAGGCTACAAGTTGTTTGATGTTGCAAACAAGAGCATTGTGATAAGTCGGGATGTTTTGTTCGATGAGCTGCGGAAATTTAACAGCAACAGAATTTTTCAAAAATCTGATGCAGTAATCGGTTACGGCAAAACAGGTAATCGATTACCACGTGTAATTTTGGATTCTGCAGCAGGTTCAGGGACTGGTGTAGCAGAAGAAGTAATCGATTACGAGAATGGGGTAATCGATTACGGGCATGAAAATTAGAATTTTCAGCATGCTGGAAGTCCAGAACAGCAATAGATTCGAACCGAAATTAGGGAAAACAATAGAAGACCAACAAGGCAAAGACCTTTGCCTCAAAGACTCCAAGATTGTGAAGTATTATGGGATAACGAAATCGATGATGATGGTGGTTTCGTACACTTTGCGCTTATGGCCGAATCTGAACTGGTAAATACGGAAGAGGCTCTAAGCGATGCAAAATGGATTTGTGAAATGAAGGAGGAACTGGAATCTAATGAGAAGAATGGTACTTGGGAGTTGGTCGATCTACCGTTTGGGAAAAAGCCAATAGGTGTGAGATGGGTCTATAAGGTGAAGGCAAATCCCAAAGGCGAGGTAATCAAGCATAAGGCTCGATTGGTAGCTAAGGGATTTTTACAACGCGAAGGTATAGACTTTGAGGAAGTGTTTGCACCTGTGGCTAGGCTTGAAACCATCCGATTGGTTATTACAATTGCAAACAACAACAATTGGAACATATTTCAAATGGACGTCAAATCTGCCTTTTTGAATGGTCCACTTGATGAAGAGGTTTATGTTGAGGAGCCCCCTAGATTTGTAGTGCAGAACCAAGAGATGAAGTACTACAAATTGCATAAAGCTTTGTATGGTTTGAAACAAGCTCCAAGAGCTTGGAACAAATGCATAGATGACTTTCTTATCAACATTGGTTTCAAGCGGCGTGTATCCGAACATGGTGTTTATGTGAGATCAAATACAAATGAGGGTGTGATCATCCTTTGCTTGTATGTGGATGATCTATTGATTACCGGAAGCTGTGAGATGAGTATTTCAAGGTTCAAAGGTGAACTTATGGCTGAGTTTGAGATGAAGGACCTTGGAATCATGACTTACTTCCTTGGCATAGAGTTCCACAAGTAAAAAATGGGACTGCTCATGCATCAAAGAATGTATGCTTTTGAGATCTTGAAGAAGTGTGGAATGAAGCATTGCAATGCTGCCATTACACCATGTGAAGCAAGGTTACAGTTGTCCAAGAATGAAGATGAGCAAGATGTGGATCCAACTCAATATAGGAGCTTGATTGGATCATTGCGGTACTTGTGCAATACACGACCAGACTTGGCATTTGGTGTCAGTATTGCGAGTAGATTCATGGAGAGACTAAAGGTGTCTCACTTGGCAGCAATTAAAAGAATCCTTCGTTATGTTAAAGGAACTCTTGGTTGTGGAATTCTCTTTCCCGCATCGGACATGGGCCAAAAATGTGATTTACTTGGTTTCACCGATTCCAATTGGTGTGGTGATAAAGATGATAGAAAGTCAACAGATGGATACATCTTTATGTTTGGTAGGACACCAATCTCTTGGTGTTCGAAGAAGGAACCGGTGGTAGGACTCTCGTCTTGTGAGGCCGAGTATATTGCGGCTTCGTTGTGTGCGTGTCAAGCTATGTGGCTCATGAATCTATTGAAAGAGTTAAGTGGTATTAAGGGTGAGGCTACTACACTTTTTGTTGATAATGTTTCCGCTATTAACCCTGCGAAGAATCTGATTGCACAAGGAAGAAGCAAGCATATAAAGATGCGGTTTCATTATTTGAGGGAGCTAGTGAGTGAAGGCAAGTTGCGATTGGGATATTGTCGAAGCGAAGACCAAGTGGCTGATTTGTTGACCAAAGGGGTGACAAATTAGGTGTTCAAGAGGTTGAAGAAGAGCTTGAACATGCTAAATTTGGAGCAACTGAAATGAGGTGGTGTGTTGAATTCTGTTTTTGGCATTTCAGTTGTGGTAATCGATTACCTGTTGGGCGTAATCGATTACCACGTTGTATGTTGGCCAGGATCTGCAAATCAAGGGTGCGTAATCGATTACCATATTGGAGTAACCGATTACGCGCGGGAAAAATTATGTTTTTTTTAGTTTTGTTGTTTCAACTTATTTAGATAAGATGTTTTGTTCTGTTTTGATTTGTAGTTGTAATTGCCTCATATATAAGGCCTTGTAATGCTCTCAAAATTACTAATGCAATAATTCTCACTCACCCTCAAAAATTACTCTCTCTTTCTCTCTCTATTCTCAACTTCATATTCTCCAATTTTACCATAATCTCCATTGATTCACCTCAAAGTTTTTTTTTTTTTTTTATGTTCCAACAGTTTTACCTATTTTATTAATTTTAGTACTAGTTCACCACAATATTCCATAAAATGATGTATTACTTGTAAAGAATCAGTTAATATCCACAAATATATTATAAGTCTCATCTAACATTGGAGTGTAGAAACAAACATTGCCTAATGAGAAGTTATTTTACTAGACTTAAATTTATACACAGAGAGCTTCTTTTACACACTTGGTTCTCTATATAATTTTTGAAAAGTTGATTTACTTGCCAAAAAAACAAAGTTTATGATTTAATATTTGATGATCTAATGGTAAAACAATACTATTTAGTTGTTTTTCAAAGTCATATTGATCAGGTTATTACTATGGGATTTTGGAATCAATTTGCTATCTCAATATCTATTCGGTGTAGCTTATGGTTATTCATGAATTGGATTTTCTTCAATTGTAGTGGATGCTTAAATTTTGAGCTTTTCACGTGATTTAATGCTTGGATTTTGCATGTATGGCGTGGGAGGTCTTATGCTTATTAGCTTAGAATTCTCATTTTCTTTAGTTTAAGGATATTGAAACACCTCAATTTATATGTTTAAAATTGATTATTCTAACCAATAAGGACTTTTTTTGCTGCATAGTAATAGTAATGTTATAACTTTTATGATAAATAGTAAATCATCACTGTATTGTTGAGGTGCAACCTTATTGCACATGTTGCATTGACGCAGACTTAAATGTCCTCCTTTCCATACTATACTGTACTCTCCTCCTTTCCATATTGTACTTGCCACCTTTCCTTATAGTCTTAACTCACTTTTTGACCAGTTATTTTTGTTTTACAGAAGCTGACCTAAATGTCCTATAGTAAAATAGTAACGTCTGATACAAATTGTGACAACACATAAAGCTATGATTGATGAGAATTAGGCATGTTCTTATCGGGAGCAAGACAAAGGTGTCAATGTTATGCAATAACTTGCTTAAGTTTACAATGGTGTCATTTGGCATGTGTTTTATCTATGTTATTCTTTAACAATAATATTTATAACAAAAGAAAAATAGTGGTACTATTTATCATTACTGTGATGAGAAATAGATGATAATAATCAAGAAAAGAACTTGGAACTTTTATTTGAATGTCACTTTTATGGCTCACAATTGAAGAGCAATATTGTTACATATTTTATACTATTTAAATACGATGTTATATTGACTTTTATTTTACATGATGCTTGCTGAGTCTGTGTGTTACAGTATAATTGTTAATGTTGTTATCATTTTTACACGTTATCATTCGTTTCTAACTACTGCTAGTGAAATATGTGGTTGTAGGACAAGGAATCAACACTTCACTTATGGGAGGAAACATGATAAAAGTTAAGACTTTAACTGGAAAAGAAGTTGAAGTTGACATTGAACGAACAGATACAATTGATTGTATCAAGGAACATGTAGAAGAAAAAGAGGGAATTCAATAAGTGCAATAGAGGTTCTCTCTCGTATTATTTGGTTTCGGTAACTACGTTCCACTAAATTCATGACAATACATGACTATATGATAATAACATTTTTTGTGGATGATATTCCTATGAATTTTACATTGTTAAAGGCCACTCAGAACTAGATGATGACATGTTTTTGTTTGGCTGAGTTACATTGTGGCTATTTATCTTTTTAAGGTTTATTTATCAAGAATACTTTGTAAGTTTGATTATATTATATTTAGTGAATCATTTTAGTTTTTTATGAAGTTAATTTTAACTTGAATTAGAAGTACTACCTTTTAGTGAATTATTTTATAGTTTGTTTTTTCAGAATAAAGAACATAGAATGGATTATTTTGCTTAACGATGTTGTAAGAAAAGGGGAACATCCTATAGCATTTAAAACTCTGCTTCGTGTTACTGTCTTGTCTTCAACTAGATTAAAGGTGATGTTTTGTTAGCTATGTTTTGCAACATTTTTGTTCATAGAATCCTGAATTATAAAAAAAAAAGCAGTTGGCATTTCAAATTGGTGTTTTAGCCAAATTGTTCCAACTAAAATTATACTTAAGATTGCAATTGTATATTTTTAGAGTTTTGATCAGAATTTTGTAAGATAATGGAACTTGTGAAAGTTTTTTATACATATTTTCGTCAGTAAAAAGTGTAAAATTCTAAGTGCCGTAATGTGCTGTAATTTTTTTACGTAAAATATTGAATATAATGGCAGTTCAATCCGCCATTTTTTACAAGATGAAAAACGGCATTTTAAGAAAATCATATCACCGTGTTTAGTATGGCGGTCACTAATAAACCTCCATATTTTACCTTGCGCATCAAAATATGCGACGTTTTTAAAAACCGCCATATTGTTAATTGTGGCGGTTGAAACCGCCATATTATGACATTCTTAGCCGCCATAATTACCATACTTTTTGTAGTGATACCAAGTACCATCCTTTAACATATCACTAACCAGCATATCAAAATTAATATTATTGCCAGCCAACAAAGAAGAACCAGCCTTATCAATCAGAATATACCCACACCAGTTGTCATTCTAGAATCTGTTACTATTGCCATTGCCTAAGAGCCAGGCAGAGTGTTCCTGCATAGAGTGAAATTCATGTTTAATGGTGGACCTAATGGCTGAGAAAATATGATGTTTTATAGTGCTCAGCTGCCTAAGGACCCTAGCCATGATCAAGTCTGTCCATTGCTCATCACTAGTAATCAATTCCCAAACAAGCTTCATATTGAGGCATTGTTCAAGACAAGAAGATACCTTATGCCAAGCCCTTCATGATTCTTAGGAAGACATACCTTCTTCCAAGCAATTGTCACTGAGTTTCTGGTGTTGATGTTTCCACTCTAAATGAAGTTCCTGATTTCATGCTCCATACTCCTTAATAGAGAGACAATCCAATAGTAGACAAATATCGAGTGATAGATCATACTCTGGATGATAGATATTACCAAAGTGATTTTACCAGCATAAGACAAGGTTTTCCCTTTCCAAGCAGACAACTTGGCAGTCATTTTGTCTGCCAAAGCTTGAAAATGAATTCTTCCGGCTTTCCCTCTAAGGATAGGGACTTTCAAGTATGAGAAAGAAAGGTTGCCTCTGAGGAAACCAGTCAGGTTTGTGAAGTGATTTGCTCTCTTATAAGACATTTCTCCTAAAAATATAAATATAATGGACTTAGAGTTGCTAATGATTTGACGAGAGGCCCCAGAGTAAGCATGGAACATATGCTTAAGAGCTAAGATGTTGGAATATTTTCCTTTGCAAAAACTCAAGGATGCCATCAGCATAAAAAGAATGAGTTAGAATCTTGTAGTTTCTTGAGGCCTTCATATGGATGAGCCTGCATGAGCTGACAAGATTAGGGAGGTGTCTACTCAAGACATCCTCAGCAAGGCAAAAAAAAAGAAAACAGGAGAAAGGGTCCCCTTGTCTGGCCCCTCTCTTGTAGGAAAAGTAGCCATGAGTTGAACCATTTAAGGCAACAGAGACCTCGATAGATTCAAGGATTGTTGTTATCCATTGACAAAAAGTGTTTGTTGTAACAAACGATACCAATTAACAAATTCTTAATTGAGAAACAAAGTTTCTTGATGAATAATGAATCAGTTAGGTTAACAAAGAGAGGGAGAGAGAGAGAAGAAAGAAGGAGAATAGGATTATGGCAAACTGTTTTTCTATTCACTTACTCAATTAGGGTACAAATGATTACAAGTGAATAACAACAATTGGTCTCTCTCAATAACTTGAGAGATCTAGTCTATTTATAGGCTACTTAGTTAACTTAAACAACAAGTTAACCTAAACAATTAGATCCATAACACAAGGCCCAATTCGACAATACATTTCGACATTACATACTAGAACTAACTTCGACTACAACATGTAAAACTTCAACGTCAGCATGTGAACCAGCTTAGACTTCATGCTTGTCTTCTATCGAAACATGAAAGTTATCCCTGTTGACAACATCCCAGCCGACAACACTAGAGTTCGATCCAATATCTCACGAATCTTCACCTTGGAACAAACTCTACAATAATAGGGAATAAACTAGCTTTCATCATGTAGCTTTATCAACTGAATACAGTGGAAAAACTTGCAACTCAGGAATGTCCTGGTGATCACATCAGCAGCATTGTCATCAGTCGAAACCTTCAGCACTTGGACTTCCCTATGCTCGATTATCTCATTGACGAAGTTCAGCCTTACATCAATGTGCTTGGTTCGCTCATGATAGGCTGAATTCTTCGACAGGTGTATTGCACTCTGACTATCATATTTAACAGTGATAACTCGACCTTGAAGTTTCAGCTCCTTTGCAAAACCTTCAAGCTACAATGCTTCTTTCACAGTTTCATTGAGGGAAATACATTCTGCTTCAGTGGTTGATAAGGTAACAACCTTCTGAAGTGTCACTTTCCAATTGATTGTTGTGGCGAACATAGTGAACACATATTCAGAAATAGATTTTCTAGAATCCATACAGCCTACATAATTAGAGTCGACATATCCTTCGATTTTGAATTTTCTATCATCACCACAAGCTCCACCATAAATCAAGACTCTATTTAGAGACCGATTTATTTACCTAAGAATCCACTTCAAATCTTGTCAGTGCGCCTTTCTAGGGTTGGCCATACACCTGTTTACAACGCTCACTCCATACGCTATGTCTGGCCTCGTACAGACCATATCATACATCAAATAACCTACTATACTAGCCTATGGAATGCTACTCATATAGATTCTTTTATCTTTGGTACTCAAACTTTGAGTAGTACTTCTGTAGGTACAACAGGCTTTGAATTTGACATACCAAACTTGTTGAAAATCTTCCATAGGTATGTCTCTTGAGATAAGCATAATTTCGACTGCTTTCTATCTCTCCAAATGTCAATCCCAAGAATCCTGGTGGCAGCTCCCAGATCCTTCATTTCGAACTCCTTACCGAGTTTATCCTTCACCTCCATTACATCCTCGACACGGTTGCTAGCTATGAGGATATCATCCACATAAAGTAACAAAATAACAAGTGAGTTTCCAGGTCGAAATCTGAAGTAAACACAGTGATCAAACTAGCTGCTTCTAGTGAAACCAATGTGTGCCATGAACTTGTCGAATCTCTTGTTCCACTGTCGAAGAGATTGTTTCAGGCCATACAAAAACCTATATTGCTTGCACATATAATCTTCCTTATCCTTTTCTACATACCCTTCAGGTTGCGGCATCATGATCGTTTCATCTAGATCACCATATAGGAAGGCTGTCTTCACATCCATTTGTTCAAGTTCGAGGTCGAACTTCGCCACCATGGCTAATAACATTCTAATGGATCCATGCTTTACAAAAGGTGAGAATGTAACACCCCAAGAATCTAAATTAATTATTTAATCAGTTATTTAATCAATTTAGCATGATTTTGTGAGTGTAAGTGATGGTTGATGGTTATGAAGCATGATGATATACTAATGTGATATGGGATGATGTTGGAGTAAGAATAAATTTTGAGGATAAGTTCTAAGTTATTATTTCATTAAGAATTATTTAGATTTAATAGAGAATTAATCTGAATAATTAGATAAATAATAATATTAGAGATTTTTAAGGATAAAGTGGTAAATATGGATGGAATTAGTGAGGATAAAAATGGAATAACATATTGAGGCCCAAGGGGGTAAGAGAGGAAAACATAAAATTGGATTGTTGGAGAGAATTCCTTTATCGATCGTATTTTGTGAGAAGTGCTCTGAGGAACGGAGGCAGAAAGGCTAGGGCTCCGAGGTTTCTTGAAGGTCTCAAGGAAAGGGAATTCAGGATTTAACATCTAAGGTACGGGGAGTATTACCTTTCATTATAATTGATATAGGGTTTAGATTGTATGTAAATGATTTGGGGTTTTGAGGGTTTATGGGACTAACTTTCTCTAATACGGGTTCAATAATCATGAAAGGGATTGAGTTAGATATTGGTTGATAGTTGTTGTTGTTAGAGATGAATGAAATCGATTGATACGTGTTAATTGAGTATCTTGATATTAGAAATTTGAACCCAATTTGATGTTAGGAGTTTGCAATGATTGAATTATAATGCTATCATTATGATGTAGTGTTTCTATGAAAATAATGTGAAGAAATTCTGTTTTGGGTTAGGAATAGTGAAACCTAGAAATTTTGGTGCGAAATTCATCATCGCGAAAATTAGTTTTTATGCTACCAATGAGTTCTAATAGGTATAACTAAGTTAAAATAAGAGTCTCGCGAATTAAATCAAAGTTTCGGATGGGTTTTTGGGCAAAAAATGATCAAACCCGTAGCTATGTTAGTGCAGAATTTTGAAAACTTCGAAAATTCATAACTTGAGTTCCGGGAGTCCGATTCGTACGCCGCTCGAAGCATTGGAAAGATAACGAGACGAGATATCTTATAATAATAGTTTCTGGCCCAGGGGTGAGTTATCTTGAGTGGAATAACTGAAATGGAATTATAGTGTTAAAATTCTGATTTTTGGCAAAGTGAAACTTTGAGTTTTAGCGCGATTTCGAAATTGAAAATTTTCCAGATTGTGAAATGAATTCAGAACATGATTCCTTGTATTTAATGATGAATTTAGGTGTATTTTAATAATTATTTCGTCATGTCCTTGAGCTGCTTTTGAAGCGTTTTTTATTAAAGTATACATGCTTGAGTTTTGTAATTATAAGTGTGTGAATGAAATTATTGTTTATTTGCGAAGAATAAGGTTGATTAATTGTGTGTGTGCTTTACTGTATAAATTGTTATGATGATGTCTTGAAGTAAATAGTTTGGTGTTTGTTATAACGAATGATGATGTGATGACTATGATGTGTGTATATGAGATATGTGAAGAGAATATGATGATTATGATGAATGATGATGCATTTTGACTAGCCGTGGTCGTAAATTATGTGTTATTACGCATCATGCATTCATAGCATTTGTTTAGGACGAATAGTCCAGTGATGTTTTGTAGGATGATAAATCCAATGACGATTTGTAGGACGCTCAGGTCCAGTGATGGCCTTAATCCCATTGTGAGGATTAAGTGCAAGTTATGATATGCTCTGGTTCCAAGCGGGAACCGATCCTATTGGTGGGGATCTTTGGAGATAACGATGACTAAGTCATCAGTGATGTTTCAGTACCGCATGCATGAGTCTAATGGTGTTGCATTTGCATTATTGGTGGCTTTGCACGATGATGTGTTAAGTGAATTATTTGATTGATCGATCTTTGAAGTATGACGTTTCATATGAAGATTTAGAAGTCGTTGTTGTTCTGAGTGTGAAGTATATGATGTTATGTTGTGGTTATTTAATTGTTATACATATGATATCTATTTCTTTATATCTTGTATAATGAATTGTGATTACCCACCCTGCCTGTTTGAATGTTGCCTCTACGTGGGTAACGTGCAGATAACCAAGATTAGTTCGTGGTGCATGAAGTTCTAGCTTGAAGCTGTTTAGCTTAATCCTGTAGAGTGTCTGGTGTCTTGCTCTGGTAGATGTAACATCGGGTGGAAAAACGCTTAAGTGATTATTCTGTTGTTTTGTTAGAATGATTTTTATGAGTTATTATATGCCGATTTTAGTTGTTGATGATTGTTGACAATGACCAAAAGGTCTTGATGTTTTGATGAAATAAAAGAAGATATTTTGAATTATGATTCCGCTGCGATATTTTGAATTTAGTTGTGGATATTACTAGAGAAAGTATTATTATTTTAAAAATGTTTTGAAAACCCATGTTACGGAGTTTGATATTTTTGTAATGATGTTTTAAGGAAGGAATGTGACACCTTTTATGAAGTACTCTGACTTATTTAAGTATAATTATCGTGAATATTATGATGGGTTAGAAGGGTGTTACATTAGTGGTATCAGAGCAGGTCGGTCCGTCCGGCCAGGTTGTCTAATGTTGTTTATTCCTTAGTACGCGACATGTGTGTGAAACACTGTCGATACATGCTTGTTGGTTTTCTAACCGTTTGTCTCCAGGAGTTGGTTTGAAACAAGTGGGGGAGAAGTTTGCTCCCCGGAGACGTTTCTGGCGTGAGGAGTTTGTTCAAGGTGATATAGATTGTAAGAGTGCAAGTGTTGTTGGAGTTGTATTGTCGCGAACCGACGAAAGTACGGATTCACGAATTCTTAGCTGTCGGTCAAGTTTGAGATGCCTTGAGGGAGAACGAGCCGGTATGGTTGATGTTTACTTCTCGGAGAATAGAGGACAATGTGACGAATAATGATATGCCAGTGAGGTATAATTCTTGGTGTCTCTTGAGGATAATTGCGACTTGCCTCTGGAGTGTAAATCTGAGTTTGGAGACAATTGAGAAATGGTGTTTTTATCTGATAATCAAGTAAAATAACTCTTAGAGAATGAAGCTTATATGAGTGCATGTATGTGATAACGGTTATATGAGATGTGCA
Organism: Lathyrus tuberosus; assembly: GCA_022829125.1. Taxonomy (NCBI): domain Eukaryota; kingdom Viridiplantae; phylum Streptophyta; class Magnoliopsida; order Fabales; family Fabaceae; genus Lathyrus; species Lathyrus tuberosus. Next base: position 1,098,545 of record JALAZF010000285.1, on the reverse strand, counting down.
TAGATTAATGACGGCAGATTAAGGAGGTGAGTGAGAATAAGGATCCACTCCAAAGAATTGACGATTTGATGGACCAATTCGTAGGCTAGTATGTCTTCAATATAATTCGATTGAGGTCGGATTAATTTCAGATTTGGGTGAAGAGCGAGAATAGTTGGAGGATCTTAGAAGCAAGAGAGAGGTAGAACTCATGTTCATAGATTTCAAATTTTCATTTTTGCAATTATGGAACAGCCTTCAGAAAAAGGGGCATAACTTTTCACTCGTAAATCCGATGGAAGCGATTCTGGACTTTTCGGAAAGCTTACGAAATTACCTACACTTTGCATATAAATTTTGTCTTCGGCATGTTTTTGAAGAGAGAGAAAAACGCGTTTGAATATTTGGGCCTGGTGCTGATTTTTGGTGGAAGTTGGTATATCGGATTTCTTGACCAGCCTCCATTGCAAAGACGATAACTTTTTACTCGTGATTCGGATTTTAGTGATTCTTAAATTTATGGAATCTACACGAAATTCCCTTTATTTTAGTATATAATTTTGTCTCAGGGAGGTCTGTATTGAAGGAAATAATTGTGTTCGAAGTTGAACGATTCTTGCTGGAAATGGGTAAGATAAGGACAAGTGTAAGATGCTCAGTAATATGAAGGAGGTGAGGGTATCGGAGGAGCACATGGAGGTGAGGCGTATGCTAGTAGAGAATTATTAGAGAGGGTATATCTCTGAGGGAAGGAGAAGGTCACAAAGTAAAGTGGATTATGTGTCATTGCGGACATGGTATCGACATGTGTCGGGAAGATTTTGGAAGTTTTATCGCCAACCAAATGAAGAGATGGTACCGTTGAGATTGTGATTCAAAAGGAGACTCAAATGTGAAACTATACGGATCATCGAGGTGATGAGATTAATGGAAAGATGAAAGATTGGTTAGTGTTGTTAAAGTGCTCTACTTGAATAAATGCTCCATTTGAAACAAATCTATTTGGATTGTACTTAGTATAGTAGCAATTCCGGTATTGGGAGAATAGTTAGTAATTGTGTTGTGCCACAGGCGTGTATAGGAGAATATGCAATGGATTTTGGGCGTTTATGTACCATTGGCGAGGTTGAAAAGAAGGAAAATAAGAAAATGTTTGTAAGCCTTAGAGAGATTGGAATCATACTGGTGTTGGAAAAGTGTCGACGTATGGCAAAGAGAATTAGAGGAGTTTCTATCATCAACCGTATGTGGAGATGGTATTATCGAGAGTACGATTGGGATGAGATTCGAATGTGAAAAATATATGGATCCTCGATGCTGTGAGATTTAAAGGAGATTATTGGACCATGTTGTTTTGGGTGACTTTGAGAACAAGTTCGAGAGGAAACGTTATTATAGTTTAGTAATGATGGTTTATGCTCCATCAAGGTTGTCGGCTACCTATTGACAAATTGAGGAACTGGTCACCCTTAATCTCTTGTTGATAGTAGACGGGATCGTGTTGGATGTGATAGACTTGTCTTGCCAGCTTGATAGTGTGGAAAATAAATTGGTATTCTATCGAGGAGATAGTCGTTCACCATTCCATGTGAACCTAATGGGAAGTGACTAGGAAAGAGTTGGGATCTATTGAATAGTTTGAAAAATTGAGTTGGTATGCGAGCTAACGCCGCAGGGTGGAAGGTTGAGGAGATAGAAAGTGAATAACGATTTTCTGGTGAATATTAAAGAGATTCAAAAGCCAGGGGGAACTTGTGGAGCTGATAGATGATGGAAATCATAGCGAGGACGGTGACTTTAAGGTGGAAGATCAGAGTGCCGCAACTAAAGTGTGATGTGGCACAGTTCATTATGTGTGTATGACTGGTTAAAGTCCGGGGTTAAGCATTATAAGCTTGCAGGAATGATGCAAACCATTGGATATTCCAGAATGGCAATGATATGTGAGAGGTTTATATATTATTCGTGTTACTGCTATGTTGATAGATGTATTGAAATATAGGCTCGATTGAGGAACCGCAACACAATGATACTATTTTTGGGTGACAATGTCGTCGGTATTATGGTTATGTTGATGTTCTTATGACGATGTGGTTGCGTGAAAAGATGATAAAGCTGATGTTAATGTCGTGGAACTCTACGTTTTTAAAACGGTGTTGCTGCCTCGTTTCTAACGGCAAGAATACGAGTGCGAATAGCTCTTTACCATGAAAGGAAATTGGAGAATTGTTACCTATGATGGTGGTAACGACCTCGTTGTACTCCGGTTCAAGAACGAATGAGACCCTAAGGTGACGAGACAAGGAGAGAAGTGAACTGGTGCGTTCATAACTCAATAGTATTGTATCTTGTTGGATTGTTGTGGTTTACGATGTGGAAGTCGGAGAGAAGGATGCGAGAGCCGTATCCAGAGTTGGTTACATCAGGTAATTTTCAGGGACGAAAATTCTTTAAGTGGGGGAGAGTTATAACACCCCAAGAATCTAAATTAATTATTTAATCAGTTATTTAATCAATTTAGCGTGATTTTGTGAGTGTAAGTGATGGTTGATGGTTACGAAGCATGATGATATACTAATGTGATATGGGATGGTGTTGGAGTAAGAATAAATTTTGAGGATAAGTTCTAAGTTATTATTTCATTAAGAATTATTTAGATTTAATAGAGAATTAATCTGAATAATTAGATAAATAATAATATTAGAGATTTTTAAGGATAAAGTGGTAAATATGGATGGAATTAGTGAGGATAAAAACGGAATAACATATTGAGGCCCAAGGGGGTAAGAGAGGAAAACATAAAATTGGATTGTTGGAGAGAATTCCTTTATCGATCGTATTTTGTGAGAAGTGCTCTGAGGAACGGAGGCAGAAAGGCTAGGGCTCCGAGGTTTCTTGAAGGTCTCAAGGAAAGGGAATTCAGGATTTAACATCTAAGGTACGGGGAGTATTACCTTTCATTATAATTGATATAGGGTTTAGATTGTATGTAAATGATTTGGGGTTTTGAGGGTTTATGGGACTAACTTTCTCTAATACGGGTTCAATAATCATGAAAGGGATTGAGTTAGATATTGGTTGATAGTTGTTGTTGTTAGAGATGAATGAAATCGATTGATACGTGTTAATTGAGTATCTTGATATTAGGAATTTGAACCCAATTTGATGTTAGGAGTTTGCAATGATAGAATTATAATGCTATCGTTATGATGTAGTGTTTCTATGAGAATAATGTGAAGAAATTCTGTTTTGGGTTAGGAATTGTGAAACCTAGAAATTTTGGTGCGAAATTTATCATCGCGAAAATTAGTTTTTATGCTACCAATGAGTTCTAATAGGTATAACTAAGTTAAAATAAAAGTCTTGCGAATTAAATCGAAGTTTCGGATGAGTTTTTGGGCAAAAAGTGGTCAAACCCGTAGCTATGTTAGTGCAGAATTTTGGAAACTTCGAAAATTCATAACTTGAGTTCCGGGAGTCCGATTCGTACGCCGCTCGAAGCGTTGGAAAGATAACGAGAAGACCTATCTTATAATAATAGTTTCTGGGCCAGGGGTGAGTTATCTTGAGTGAAATAACTGAAATGGAATTATAGTGTTAAAATTCTGATTTTTGGCAAAGTGAAACTTTGAGTTTTAGCGCGATTTCAAAATTGAAAATTTTCTAGATTGTGAAATGAATTCAGAACGTGATTCCTTGTATTTAATGATGAATTTAGGTGTATTTTAATAATTATTTCGTCATGTCCTTGAGCTGCTTTTGAAGCATTTTTTATTAAAGTATACATGCTTGAGTTTTGTAATTATAAGTGTGTGAATGAAATTATTGTTTATTTGCGAAGAATAAGGTTGATTAATTGTGTGCGTGCTTTACTGTATAAATTGTTATGATGATGTCTTGAAGTAAATAGTTTGGTGTTTGTTATAACGAATGATGATGTGATGACTATGATGTGTGTATATGAGATATGTGAAAAGAATATGATGATTATGATGAATGATGATGCGTTTTGACTAGTCGTGGTCGTAAATTATGTGTTATTGCGCATCATGCATTCATAGCATTTGTTTAGGACGAATAGTCCAGTGATGTTTTGCAGGATGATAAATCCAATGACGATTTGTAGGACGCTCAGGTCCAGTGATGGCCTTAATCCCATTGTGAGGATTAAGTGCAAGTTATGATATGCTCTGGTTCTAAGCGGGAACCGATCCTATTGGTGGGGATTTTTGGAGATAACGATGACTAAGTCATCAGTGATGTTTCGGTACCGCATGCATGAGTCTAATGGTGTTGCATTTGCATTATTGGTGGCTTTGCACGATGATGCGTTAAGTGAATTATTTGATTGATCTTTGAAGTATGACATTTCATATGAAGATTTAGAAGTCGTTGTTGTTCTGAGTGTGAAGTATATGATGTTATGTTGTGGTTATTTAATTGTTATACATATGCTATCTATTTCTTTATATCTCGTATAATGAATTGTGATTACTCACCCTGCCTGTTTGATTGTTTCCTCTACGTGGGTAACATGCAGATAACCAAGATTAGTTCGCGGTGCATGAAGTTCTAGCTTGAAGCTGTTTAGCTTAATCCTGTAGAGTGTCTGGTGTATTGCTCTGGTAGATGTAACATCGGGTGGGAAAATGCTTAAGTGATTATTTTGTTGTTTTGTTAGAATGATTTTTATGAGTTATTATATGCCGATTTTAGTTGTTGATGATTGTTGACAATGACCAAAAGGTCTTGATGTTTTGATGAAATAAAAGAAGATATTTTGAATTATGATTCCGCTGCGATATTTTGAATTTAGTTGTGGATATTACTAGAGAAAGTATTATTATTTTAAAAATGTTTTGAAAACCCGTGTTACGGAGTTTGATATTTTAAGGAAGGAATGTGACACCTTTTATGAAGTACTCTGACTTATTTAAGTAAAATTATCGTGAATATTATGATGGGTTAGAAGGGTGTTACAGAGAACACATCATTGAAGTCAAAACCTTCTTTTTGACTGAACCCCATAGCAACCAACCTTGACTTAAAGCGCTTTGACTTCACTCATTCGATTCCTTCCTTGACCTTGAAAATCCATTTACATTTGACTAACCTGGCTCCTACAGGTTTCTCAATTAGCTCCCAAGTGTTATTATCATGAAGAGACTTCATCTCGTCATCCATGGCTTTTCGCCATTCAGTCTTATTTCGACTCCTCATAACTTCCTTGTAGTCTCTTAGTTCTTCCTCAAGTACCTCACTTGCAGAGATTAAGGTAAAATCTATAAGATCTGCATAACCATGCCTTTGAGGTGACTTGATGACTCTTCTCGACCTATCTCTTTCCAGTAGGTAGTCATCCACAATTTTCTCAGTATCTTCAGCATCTTGCTTTTCTTCTTCCACCTCAACAGGAATCTTTACCTGTTCCAGCTCCTCTTCAAAGATTTCTGCACTTCAACTAACATCACTAGTTTTTTTGAACGTTATCTTGGCTTCATTGAAAACTACATCACGACTTGTATTACATCTTTTGTGACCTGGTTCTAGGCGCCACAACCTATAGCCTTTGACTCCCTCAGGATATCCAAGGAACATGCATCTCAGAGCTCTAGGTTTGACCTTGTCTTGCCTAATGTGAGCATAGTCTAAACAGCCAAATACTCTCAGTTTGTCGAGATCTGCTGGTTGACCTGACCAAACTTCTTCAGGTGTCTTCATTCCCAAGACAGTCGAGGGACATCTATTTATCAAATAAGGTGTTGTCAAAACAGCCTCCGCCCAAAACACCTTCTTCAATCCAACACTAACTAACATGCATCTAACCCTTTCAAGGATTATTCAATTGAATCTCTCAGAGAAGCCATTTTTTTAGAAGTACCTGCTACAATCTTATGCCTTGCAATCCCAGACTCGACACAATAGCTGTCGAAAGCTTCATTGCAAAATTCAAGGCCATTAACGGTTCTCAGCCTCTTGATCTTTCCGCCAATTTGAGTTTCGACCAAAACCTTCCAACTTTTGAAATTCTCAAAAGTTTCATCCTTAGTCTTTTGAATGAATACCCATAACTTTTTGGAATAGTCATCAACTATGGATAGAAAATACCTTGCAGTTGAATGTGAAGGATTCCTTGCAGGCCCCAAAAGATAAGCATGAATGTAATCAAGGGATCTATGTGTTCTTTGTTTACCTTTGTTAAACTTCACCCTACAGGATTTTCCAAATACACAAGGTTCACAAAACTCTAACTTCTTAACTTTGTCACCACCTAGCAGGTTCTGTTTCCCCAGTTCGACCAGGCCTCTTTTGCTGACATGACCCAATCTCATGTGCCATAATTCTGTCTTCAACACCGGTTTCGTGGCTACAAAATCTACTGAACCACTTACTACCTCAGCCTCAAGGGTATATAAGCTTGTTTCTTCACGCCTCTCAAGACTTCCTTCAACCCCTTCATGAATTTCACGATACCTTGCTCTCCTTTGAATCCTTTCTTGTCGAATTCACCAAGAGAAATCTAATTGCTCTTAAGATCAGGTACATACCTAACACCAGTCATAGCCTTATTGACTCATTATGGAGCTTAAATCTCACAAATCCAATACCTATAATTTTTCAAGCTTTATTGTTTCCCAACAGCACTGATCCATCATCTTGATGACATAATTCTTCAAACACATTCTTGTTTGGAGTCATATGCCAAGTACATCCTAAATCCATAATCCACTCTTTGCAAGAGTTGCTGCTCGACACCACAAGGACATCAGATGATTCATAATCATCTTGCACAATAGCTGCATTGCTATTGTCCTTACCTCTATGATTATTCAGGCGCTCAGGATACATCTTTCTTGTGTGACCCTCATTCTTATAGTGATAACACTTAATACCAGAAATATCACCACCATAAGACTTCTGCTGAGTTTTACCTTTCTTCTTCTCGAACCTACCATCTCTTTTCGAGAATTTTCCTTTAACGGACAACCCTTCGCCAATTGATTATGGTTTCTGCTCATTTCTTTTGTTCAAATCCTTAGAATACAAGACTGCTTGAACTTCTTCAAAGTTCAGGGACTCTCTTCCATACAAGAGCGTTTCTTTGAAGTGAGCATGCGACTTAGGTAAAGAATACAACAATAACAACACTTGATGTTCGTCACTAATGGTAACATCATTATTTTCAAGATCAAGAATTAACTTGCTGAACGTATCCAGCTGCTCCGTCAATGCTTTATCTTCGTTCATCTTGAATGAATACAAAACTTGCTTCAAGTACAAACGATTCACCAAGGACTTTTTCATAAACAATCCTTCGGGTTTCAGCCAAACACCAGCTGCCGTCATCTCCTTCAAAATCTGCCTGAGAACCTTATCACCAAGACTCAAAACAATGGCACTGTGGGCTTTCTCGATCATCGTTGTCTTATCCTTCTCCGTCAATGCAGCATCCATAGCTTCTTCTCCCTTTAACGCTTCTAGCAAACCCTGTTGAAGAAGAAGGGCTCGCATCTTCAAGCGCCATAAACGAAAATCATTCTCTGATGAACTTCTCAATTTCAAACTTTGTTACAGCATCTTGCTCCACGCTCACCGCACCAGTTTGTTGTAACAAACGATACCAATTAACAAATTCTTAATTGAAAAACGGAGTTTCTTGATGAACAATGAAAATGTTAGGTTAACAGAGAGAGAGAGAGAGAGAGAGAGAGAGAGAGAGAGAGAGAGAGAAGAAATAAGGAGAATCGGATTAGGGCAAACTGTTTTTCTATTCACTTACTCAATTAAGGTACAAATGATTACAAGTGAATAACAACAACTGGCCTCTCCCAACAACGTGAGAGATCTAGCCTATATATAGGCTACTAAGTTAACTTAAACAACAAGCTAACCTAAACAATTGGATCCATAACACAAGGTCCAATTCGACAATACATTTCGACATTACATACTAGAACTAACTTCGACTACAACATGTGAACCAACTTCGACTTCATGCTTGTCTTCTGTCAAAACATGAAAGCTATCCCTACTGACAACATCTCAGTCGACAACACTAGAGTTCGATCCAATATCTCACAGTGTTATTGAAACCATATTTCCTAACGACCTTAATGAGAAAGCTCCAATTCAAAGTTTTAAATGCCTTTGTAATGTCAATCTTAAGAGTAATATTTCCACCACAAATTCATTCATGAGATTAGCTACTTCTGAAGTTAAGCAAAGACAATCTTTTATGTTTCTTCCCTGCATAAACCTTTATGGTCCTTAGACACCAGAAAGGGCATAGTTTTTGCAATCCTAGTTGCAATGATCTTGGATATAATGTTGAACTTGTAGTTTGAAAGGGCAATAGGCCTAAACTTGTACATAAAGTCTGCCTCACTAGTTTTAGTGATAAGGACAATGATGTTTGCATTTAAATTGCGGAGAATTCAACTTGTCTTGAAGAATTGCCAAATTGCATTGTAGACATCTTCTTGAATGATGGTTTATTAAGTTTGGTAGAAGGCTCATCCAAACCCATTAGGACCTGGGGCACTATTCCTATAGAAGGAATGCAAGTGAGGATTGTGTTCATGGAGTCATCAACTAGAGTTGGGATAGTATCCGTCAGATTGGAATCCTAGACATCACCTACAAAACCAAAGTTATTAGTATAATATGAGACTGCATGAGCTGCCATTTTAGAAGGGTCAGTTATCAAAGCATCTCCATCTCTCAGGTAGTTGATTTTGATTTTGGAACTCTTTATCTTAGAAACTTTGTGATAGTAGGTGGTATTTGTGTCACACTGCTTGTGTCTAGTAATTGTAGCTTTGTCCATCCAAAACATATCTTCTTTAGTTACTTCCTGCTCCAAGTCGATAGGGGCCTGGACCTCTTGCTCCTTCAGGTGATCATGCATACCAACAAGCTGGATTTGGTCTTGGATTTTGGTAAGGTTAAGGGTAGAGGACTGAACCATGATGTGGACATCCCAAAATATCTTTTTATTCTCATCAACATTATCATAGTATGCCCATCATTTTTTGAGAAAATATGCATTATATTTTTGGGAATCGAGCATATTACCTTGTAAAGTAAAGGCTTGAGTAACTTCTACAAACTCAAACTCTTATGAGCTATCCTATTTCTTACTATTTGTTTCTTCCCCCTGGTCTTTTTCTTCTAATGTACATAGTTTTTTTCCCTAGAATGGGGTCAGGGGCCATCTGACTAGGAGTATTGGTTTGAGGTTTTAGGTGTTTGTTCACATCACCTGAATGACCAGTTTGATGGTTGGGTCCTGCCTCCACACAATTGTTTGCAGGGTTTAGATCCTCTTGAGCCTGAGTGTCCTTGGAATGAGATTGATTTCTGTTTGTGCCTACTTTTAATCAACTTTTTTTATGATGATTTTCCTCTAAACCTAGTCTTCTCTTGCATTCAGCAAATTCATGATCAATGCACTTACAAAAGTTAGAGAAGGATGGTAACTTTTCATATTCTAATTCAACAAAAAAAGGTAAAACTCACCCTTTCAACTAAAATTTTGTAACTTACGTATTTAGAAAGTTCAATATCAACTAGAAACCTAATAAAGTGGTTGGAAGCCCTATCAAATGAGGGTTTGTTAGATGTTGAATCAATGTAGATGGGGTGCCTATACTACTTGCAATAATAAAAATAATTTTTGGTCTCCAGTACTTTTACGAAAGACCATGTATACAAATCCAAACTTGGGCAGAAGTCTGGTTGATTGTGGAAGGGATAAAATCCTTTGTCCATAGAAAAAGCTTCAGGACTCCGGGGCTAAGATTCCACAAGTCGACAGTCTCAATCTACAAATATCTTCTAGGCTGGAGAAGGAGAACTCATAATACCCCTTTCCCAACAATGTAACTCCCCATTTAGAAATCAAGCTCCATAGTGTTGCAACCTTAGTATAAAGACTCACCAATTTGAGAGGAGTTGAACCCTTGGGCCAAATGATTATACAGTGAAGATTATGTGTTGCAGGCTTTGAATCTAAGCTGATATTCATCTTCATGAATCATTATGAACAATCTACCCTCTTTGACACAGGGTGTCGGAAGCTGACTCAATGGGATATTTGAGGCATTCGTGACCGCTTCCACAAAAGACTTATGCGATTTAAGGTTTGGGTTAGTGTTAGGAATAAAATTTATGGTTGAGATTGAAACTGAGTTATTTATGTGTGTGCGTGTTTAGTTTTCTCATGACATAGAATTACAATAGAATTGAAAAAGGAACAATATTTTTCAGTTGATATGTGAATGTTCAAAATATGTTAGTTATGCGTGAATAGCAAAGTACTAACATTCATAGTCAACTAGATAAGAACCACATGATGCGCGAGGGTACATTTATTTATTTTTTTGTATTCAAATTTTAGTTGTAGTTAATATATTTTGTTTTGATAAATATGATTAGTCAACTTATATTTATAATATTTTATTTTAAACTACACATTCAGAATTTTTTTAAAAAATAACCAACTTTTAATTTTCTCTTTAATTTCTTTTTCAAAATATCTTTCACATACCCTATTTATAAGGAGAGAATTAGAAGATGAGTGACAAATGATGGGGAGAGAATGACATATTTATAAAAAATAATATAACATAGGAGTCATGAGGGATGAGACATGCTCCTAATGCTTGACACTTAAGACCAAGTTAGAGTGCATGCACCACAGACAGTGGCGCATCCTTTATGTGATAATTTTTTTTTTTGGTTAAGAAAGTAGTTAGTTTGGTAAATTTTTTAAAATGTTGGTTATTAGAGTTTTTTTTTTTAAATTTGGTTTTTTTTAATAAAAAAAATTCACCTATTTAATCCTAAATCAAGTAAAGGAAACATAAATATGTTGAATTTTTTTAAAAAATAAATTTCTTCCAATTTTTATTCGCATAGTTTTAAATATATTTAATTTTTTCTATGTGAATTTATATAATGCTATATAATATATATGTGTGTGTGCGGGCGCGTGTGTTACACTATGAAGGAACTCATAGAAAATTGACATATCTATGGGTAATATTAAAATGAAGGGAATTGATAGGCCAATTGAACGAACACTAATAAATTAATTTTAATACAAAAAAATTATTGTTAGTTTTAATAGGTAACAATAAATTTAATTTAATTGTGGAGTGAGAGAATTAATTTACATTGTTATTATGATATAAGATGCAAACGGTTGAAATAGCTAGCAGAAGCATGTGCAAGAAAGAGAATGCCACGTCAGCATACCTATGACATGTCAAAATTTAGTCTAAATGGCATGAAAATAGATAAAGTTATGTGAATATTTTTTAGAATAACATATTTATTCAAAAAAGAAATACTGAAATAACCCAACTTTCAAAAAATTTACCAAAATGACATATTTTAGAAAAAAATATAACATGCTGGCACCATATAGTTTTGCCCTAATTTTACATTTTCAAGGGAGGCGCCATATCATATGGCGCCTCAGTTCAGTTACTTTTTTTTAATTATTATTTTAGTTAAGAAATAGAAAAATTAAATGGAAAAAAAAGGCTAGAAAAATTAGATAACAATGTTCACAATATAAAAATTTGTACAATTGATGGAAAACAAAAATTTAATGACCGACCCTATCGAAACGTCCACCGGTTCCACATGCCAGGGCATTTGCGCGGCGTCGAGGTCTACCACGATTTTGTTAAGGTGTCTTTGGCCTTTGCGTGTTGACCCGTGGAAGAGGCATCTGTTGAGATGGTCCCGGCGTATCAGACAAATTTTAAAGCATCTGTCTCCAATAGCCGGGGGGGTTGCCGCCAACGACGCTTCCATAATCCAGTTGCATACCCATGTTTTCGTATATGGGACCGGGGGGGGGGGGGGGGGGTTAGGTTCGGTGTGGACGGTATGGTTGGCCGAATTGGTACATTGAATCGTTTTGGAAACGATGCAATGGTTGTTGTGGGGTTTGGTAGTCAAATAGTGGGTGGGTATGTTGGTGGTAGGACGATTATGTGTTCATTTGTGGGGGGCTATGGTGGGCTAGGGTGGGTTCGAAAGAGTTATCAGGGCTATAGGCAGAAGTGAGGTCGGTGTAGGCGGGCTGGTGGTAGGGGTAAGGCTCTTATTGTTGTGACTGGGTTGGTGGCATGAAAGGGTTGCGATTTTGGAAGATTGAATCGGTTGGTATACTTGGTTGTTGGGTATAATAAGGTGTTTGATGTTGGGCATGTGGCTGTGAGGAAGAAACACGTTGGCGCGGATCAATCAGATACGTCGGCTCAGACAGAAATTGTTGGGGTGTTGTAACCGATCTAAACCAAATCATATATTATTGAGTTGGTCTAGCCCATTCCACAACAGGTTCGGCTAAGATGTGTCAATGTCGATTCTCCCAATGTTGACACATCTTTGTTGCAAAGTTTTTCCAATGACCTGTAGCTTATTGTGTATCCACTCTATGTTGATGTCACTCTCCCAAAGATGTCAGAGCGATTGGAATATCCCGATGCATTCTGAACTGCAGTTTCATCCGATCACTTTGATGCACTCCACTGTAGTGAACCGAATGATGGGTGTTTTTGATGTCCACACTGCAGCATCATCCGCGTTGGGCTGATGGTTGAGACCCTCATACGGCCTCCAGACAAACTAGAAGAACAAAATATTTAATGAGAAATTCTGCGGTGTGGTAATTTATTAGACAAATTTATGGTAGTTTAAGAATAAATTACATTGTCGAGCCCAATGTGTTCTATAAGGTTGCGGTAGACGATTATTGAGTTCCTGGGATTTCGTTGGTAATTCATTTCCGGAACTGACCACCTAAACAAAAGTGACACAAATAAATTAGTTACAAATAAACATTTCATCAAAGTATACATGTTCGAGTTTTAAAATTAAACTTACTTGTTTGTGTAGGGAAATGTGAAGGGATTCCGGTTAACAGGAGCTAGTGTTGGCATTCTAGACCAACCCCACGCTTGAAGTAGATAGGCGCAGCCATAAAAAGTACAAGTATTTTTTTTTTGAATTTTTACATAGTGAACTATAGAGATGGGCCAGGACAGCTGAACCCCAACTATAGTCGCACACTTTATTAATGTTGGATAACAATGGTAAATACATAATATTTACACTATTTCCAGTACTTTCTGGAAATAAAAAATGACCAAATAATATCATTATATAACACCGAGTTTTAACTATCTTGTAATACTCGGGGGATTCTTCGTCTAATATAATAGAATGATATTGTTCTCTTAGGTATTTTAAGTTAATACCTTGGCCCCTAGGTCGACCATCACGTGTTGGCTGAGGTGTTTCGACACAAAGCAAGGTGCCCAAATAATCTTCGCAAAGTTGGTTATCAACACTAACCTTGTCGTTAAGGGCGTTTCCATCGATGCGTATGCCTAGTAACATATACACATCTTGTAGTGTGACCGTGCATTCACCGAAAGGAAGGTGAAATGTGTGGGTCTCTGGCCTCCAACGTTCTAGCAAAGCTAGAATAAATTTGGGGTCAAGCGAGTATGATTTGATTTGTATCAAATCACCAAAGCCACATCCATTTAGGTATCCTTCTATAAATGGGTCGTGTGGTATGTAGTCATGCCCACGACAACAAAACCTTGATACCTGCTGAAGAAAAATATAAATAACCTTAGTGTTATCGAAAAATACAACTAAGTAAGGGAAGACAAAATAAATAAAGCAAAACACTTACAAACTCTGCAACATTTTCAGGTGTTCCTCTGTGATCGTTGCCCATCGTGAGTAGAGACATTTTTTAGTAATTGGTATGAAGAAGAAGATTTTGTGATGGATGAGAAGATTTTGTAATTTGAGGAGAAGAGTTTGTAATGGAGGAGAAGAGTTTGGGATGAGAAGATTTTGTAAAGTGATGAGAATGTATTTATAATGGTGAAGAATGTGATGAGAGGAGTCACATGAAAATGCATGGTGAAATGTGATGCACTTTGTGTAAGGAATCGTGTAAGTGTTCTCTTACATGATTCTTGGTCATTGTCATGCAGAGAATTTTGCAGGCATTACATGTGAAGCCATTTAATGTCTTGTATGTGTAGTTGGTAAGACTTTAGTGTAGTCTTGGAATTGTAGTCTTAGAAGAGTATTATGGTAGCTATGTGAATCTAACAAGTGTAGTCATGCAGAGATTTTTGGTAACAAGTGTAGTCATGTAAATATTTCGTATAGTGTGCTAAAGAAAAAGTGTATAGGCATGATAAAGAATAGTGTATTTTACACCCCATGTGAGATTCTTGGCATGGTAATGTAGTATTGTCATGCAGAGAATCACATGATGCATGCAAGAATAGTGTAGTCTTCTTATTTAGTATAGTGTACCAAAGAAACAAGTGCGATTGCATGTGATAATGAAAAGTGAGCTAGAGAAAGGTAGGCATGCAAGACATGTGATAGTATTTAATAATAATAATAATAATAATAATAATAATAATAATAATAATAATAATAAGTATTTACAAAAAGTATTCATAATAGTAATAAAGTCTTTGTAGTAACTTGTAAAGCATTATGAAGCATTAAAACATGATAATGTAGTCATGTCATGCAGAGAATCACATGAGGCATGCATTAAATCAATGGTTTTGTTTTTTACAACTTTAATGTCTTGTAAGGGTAGTTGGTAAGACTTTAGTGTAGTGTATAAGCATAGGCATGATAAACAAGTGAATAAATATTTCGTATAGTGTATAGGCATGATAAAGCATAGTGTAGTCTTGTGAGATTCTTGGCATGGTAGTGTAGTCTTGTCATGCAGAGAATCACATTATGCATGCAAGGCAATGGTTTTATTTTTTTACTTTAATGTGTTGTAAGTGAAGTTGGTAAGACATAAGTTGTAAAGCATTCTGAAGCATTAAAACATACAAGACATGTAAATAAATAATTCGTACCAACTATACGCCTATTAATACACAAGAAACATACAATTTATTATCATATCATTTAGTAACATATTCTTCCAAACACTAAAAGTTGTAAACCATTTCTTCCTAACACGAGTTAGTAACGTTTTTGTTATGGCTCAAACACCACAATACACGATCAGTGCACATCTCAATGGTGAGATGTTTGAATGTCCCATAAACGGTTTTAATTTTTGAAATACGAAAGTTAATAGGTTTTTAATTGATAGAAGATCAAATTTTTTACATTTGAAAGCCAAATTAGAAAAGAAATTACAGTGTGGTCCAGTTGGCCAAATCGCCTACAAAAGTCCTTTGTTTTTTGGCGGGCACGAGTAAAGCAAAATTTTTCAGTTAAAGATTCGGGACGATGAGGATGTGCATAATATGTTTCTCAGTCATGAGTATTCTGGATTTAATGATATTGAACTATATATTACGTTACAACAACAACAACTGTCTCAACAACTTGAATCTTCTTAAGTTTTTAACGAATTTGACGACGAAGAAGCTGAAGTCGATGTCGTTGACGAAGAAGAAGAAGAAGCTGAGGTCATTGTCGATGAAATGGTAAACAACGAGGAAGACCTATTACCATCCATTCATGTTTATTGCCCACCTCAACACATGGCAAGTCTCAACTTAGGCAAAGACGAACCATCAACGGATATTTTTTACAATCCATACATGCAAACGGAAGGAGTATTAAAAATGAGAGACAATTTTCGTACAAAAGAAGATTGTGTCCGAGCTATAAAACAATATCGCATGGACTTGTCTGCAGATTATAGAGTCAATCGAACAAATCCGACTCTGTATAAGATCTATTGCCATAACGAGGTGTGCACGTTTAGATTAACAACATCTTTCCAGAAGAGAAGCGATTCCTGGAAGATAGGGTCAATGGGTCCAGAGCACACTTGTATAATCACGGATCTAATGCAGGTTCATCGCAAGCTCAGCTCTCAGTTGATATGCAACGAAATTTTATCAGTCATTAGCGACAACCCTTCTTTGAAGGTGAGTACCATAATCACACATATGGTTCAAAGATATAACTATACTCCTTCGTACAGGAAAGCGTGGATAGTTAGGACTAAGGCAGTTGAAACGGTGTTTGGAAATTAGGTGGAGCCTTACAAAGAACTTCCAAAATACCTGGTGGCACTTAAACAATATGCTCCAGGGACTGTTGCCATCTTGGAGACATTGTCGGCGTATACGCCAGACAGGAATTGTGTCAGTGGAAATGACATTTTCCACAGACTCTTCTGGGCGTTTGAACCCTGTATCAAAGGATTTACGTACTGTAAACCTATCATTCAAATTGATGGAACATGGTTGTATGGGAAATATAAGGCCACACTACTAATGGTCGTGGCACAAGATGGCAACAACAACATTTTTCCAATCGCCTTCGCTGTAGTTGAAGGGGAGACTGCTGGAGGTTGGAGTTTTTTCCTAAAAAATCTTCAACAATACGTGTCTCCTCAACCTAACTTATGTTTGATCTCTGATAGACACCCATCAATCGAGAGTGCATACAATAATCTTGATAACGGTTGGCAGGATCCTCCCTCAAGCCATGTGTATTGCATTAGACACATCACTCAAAATTTCATGCGAGAGATCAAAGACAAAACGCTAAGGAAGAAGGTTGTGAAAGCAAGTTATGCACTAACAGAGCCTACATTCAGACACTACCGTGATGAGATTAGACTAACAAACGCATATGCATTGAGATGGATTGAAAATATTCAACTGAAGAAATGGACAAGGGCATACGACAATGGGCAGCGATGGAGCCACATGACAACAAACCTTGTTGAATCAATGAACTCTGTATTCAAGGGCATCTGAAACCTACCAATAACCACTTTTGTAAGGTCAACTTACTTTAGGCTCGATGCACTTTTTGATACCAGACGTACAAAGTGGGGTTCTATCTTGCAATCTGGGCAGCTGTTCAGTAATAGTTCAATGACATTCATGAAGGACGAAGCTGCAAAAGCCAACACACTTGTGGTCACGGTCTTTGATCGTAATAAAGGTTGGTTTAGTATTGTAGAGTCTATTGATCACAATGAAGGGAGGCCTAGGGGATGTTACTGAGTGGAATTGGATAGGAGTTGGTGTGACTGTGGAAAGTTTAAGGCATTTCGTATGCCTTGCTCCCATGTTATAGTAGCATGTTCGAAGGCTCGGCTGGACCCAACCAACTATCTTTTTGTTCTTCACCAAGTCATTACTCTATGCAATGTCTACAACACTAGCTTTTAGGTGGTAGCAAAGGAGGACTACTGGCCTCCATACGAAGGCGAAATTGTCTAGCATAACAATTTGATGCGAAGAAAGAAAAAGGGTCGCCCTAATAGCACCCGTATTCGAACGAAGATGGATGCAGCAAACAAAATGGTGAGGTTATGTAGTTCGTGCCGTCAGCCGGGACACAACCATACAAAATGTCCCAATGTAGGATCAAGCACAACATCATAGTTTAAAATGTAACCTTGTCTCTTAATAACAATAACAATAACAAATTGCATTCCATTTATAGCATACTTAAGCGATTAAAATTAACAACGACATAACTTAACAAAACATAACTTAATAGCTCAACAGCAATAATTAACAACGACATAACCTAATACCAAAGAGGAAAATAACAACATACCCAAATAAAAAAACTCAACGCATCAACTTCTCTAGGAGATTACAACCATCAAGCTAATTTTCTTTGGTGTTAACATCATCATAAGGACACCAACATCATTTTCCACTTTTCTCCAAGCACGGGTAACTCTATTTGGGCTTGACTCCTCAACCAGCCTCTCAATTTTCCTGATCTTTTCACCTGCGGCAAATTCTCCTTCTAGCCAGCGATTCAATTCCCTATGCAAATGCTCCAAGGTTTGCGTGTTCCAGAGTAAGACCTTCATCGGAGGCTTTGTCGGTGAAAAGCAAACTAAGGCATTTCTTTTCATAAGTGGAAATGTTGGAAGCGGTTCCTCCTCCGATGATGATGATGAACGCCGATTTAACCATTCAGACATAGTGGGTGGGGAGAATTGAGGATATTGGTGATAATTGTTGTGGAGTAACAAATGAGTGTGCAGTCTTATTTATAGACACATGAAATACTGTATCTACCAATTAAAAAAAAGTTTTAATTATAAATTAAAAAAAAACAAAAAAATGCCTTTAAAATATAAGGGTTGTACTAAGGCGCCATATGAGATGGCGCCCTTTGACCTTTTACACCCTGTCGCCATATGGTATGACGTGTCTGAAAATGACAATTTTTTTTACACTGAGTCGCCATATGAGATGGCGCCTGCAGGTTACTTTTTACACAAACTATGTTACTTTTGTAATTCTTTTGAAATATGAGTTATGTTGGTATTTTTTTTTTAAATACTACGTTATTTTAAAAAAAATTCAAGTTATGCAAGTCTCTGTTTTAATATATATATATATATATATATAAAAAGTTTAGAAGCAAGAATTCGTAACAATTCATGATATATTATAATAAAGAATTATTCACTCAATTATATCAAGAGTTGTATGAGATTAAGTTGAAAGGAGTTCCAATCTAAGTAATGGAGATTTAATAAATCAGCTAACGCTAACTTAAAATAAAGTAAAATCTGAATCTCGATGTACTCAGAAATCTCCCAATAGTTTTCAAATCAAATTTTAAAATTCTATTTGATCAGTAATAAAATGTCACATATTTTTTTTAAGCAAGGATTAGATTAAAAGAGCATTAGGGGTACTCTAACCCGATTACAAAATCCGGAACTCCAAAAAAAAAGAGATATTACAAACCAATTGAAACTTTACGAGAGAAAATGCAAAGGATTAGAACAAAAATCATAAAAGTTACAATTGGGTTTACTAATGTCTCCTAACGAATTCCACCTCCAGACCAAAACTTTAATATTCCAAATGAGATCGGAAACGCTACATTTTTCATCATTGAAAAGGATGTCGTTTCTCATATTCCAAATGCTCCAACAAATTGCTAACCAGACATTACATTTCTTTCCTGTTTTAATCTTTTTCCTACCAAACAACTTCTTCCACTGTTGAAAGTGATTAAAAGAATCAATAAAACTTTGTTGATCCTTTAAACCAAACCAAATAGTTATGGCCCTCCATACTTTTCTAACAACAGAACAGTTGAAGAATAAATGATGTAATGATTCATCAACTTCCAAACAAAATTTACAAACCGAATTAGATTGAGGGATGATACCTCTAGAAATAAGCTTATCTTTCGTTGGAAGTCTATCGAGAAAAAGACGCCAACCAAAAGTTTTTACTCGAAACGGAACCGACAAATTCCAAAGCTTTTGGTACACTAAGTGATTACTAGTAACATAGTTAGCAGTAGAATAAGCAGAGCAAAGAGTCGTATAACCTGACTTAGTCGTATATCCGACACCAAAATCCGGTTTCCATTCAAGTTTATCCTAAACATTCGCTAATGGAGCCCAGTCGACAATGCTGTTACGAAGAGAAACAATATTCTACAGAACTGAAGAATCTTGGTCAGAACTGATACCAAGATCCCCCCACCTCCATCCCTCCAAACTCATGAATCGCATTTCTTCCACTGATGCAGTTTTTTTGTTGCTCATCCGAAACAGAACCGGGAAATTCTCTGCTAAACAAGTATCCCCGTTCCACGCTCCTGCCCAAAACGACGTTGTTTTACCATCTCCTAACCGAAAAACGCAGTTACGTTGCAGAACTTTTTCATTTCGACGCCTTTCCATATTGAAAATATCCTTCCACCAAATAGAACTGGACGAGCTAGCTTTAAAATTTGCATTCTGACTATCGAAAAAGTGAATACCTCCATATCTTGCTTTTAAAATTTTTGACCAAAGCGAATCTGAAAACCGTTGAATCCTCCATCTCCACTTTAAAAGTAAAGAGATGTTAAATTCTTCCACTCTCTTGAAACCAAGACCCCCTTTCTCTTTAGGTAAGCACAGATTTTCCCACGAAACCTAATGTACTTTTCTCGATTCTCCTCCACCTCCCCAAAAAAATTGATTTTGCATTCTGGTGATTGTCTTACAAACCGATTTCGGCGCCCTATAGAAAGATAACAAAAAAAAATCGGTAGAGTACTCCATACTGACTTAAGAAGAGTAACTCTTTCGCCGAAGCTTAGAGTCCTGTTTTTCCACCCAAACAGTCGAGCTTCCAATTTACGAATCAAGAATTTCCAAGAGGAAATACGTCTCGGATTCATCCCAATTGGTATGCCAAGGAACGTGAATTTTCTGTCTTCCAATCTGCAAGATAAAAAGTTAGTAGCAGCATCTAAAAAGTGAGGATTGAGGTTAACTCCAATGATACTGCTCTTCGTAAATTTAACTCCTAAACCCGAGATAACCTCAAAACCTTGAAGGATAACTTTCAAGGCCCACAAATGTCTCCAATTTCCGTCTCCTATCAGCAGAGTATCATCTGCAAATTGCAGAATATCCACAACACAGTTCTCCTTGATTGTCAAGCCAGAAAATTCGCCCAAAGAACACGAGTTCGAAACCAAACCCGCAAGAGCTTCAGCCACTATAACTAACAAGAAAGGAGAGAGTGGGTCTCCTTGTCTTAACCCCCTTCCAACTTTAAATTCTTTCGTCGGACTACCATTGATTAAAACAGACAAGTAACTCGTGAAAACCGTCGATTCCATCCATTTCATCCATACAGCACCAAATCCCATTCTAGACATCAAATACCTCAAAACATTCCAGCTGACCTTATCATATGCTTTTTCAAAATCTACCTTGAAAAATAAACATTATTTTTGTTCTTTGACAGCATAATCTAAGGTTTTGTTAGTGTTACGGTGAAAATCGGATAACAAGCTATTAATTAACTTGCATCATATTTCTTTTACAACCGACTTTGATTTATCCAAAGGAAAGGTTCAAGATCGTTTAAAAACCTAAAGGGGGAGATCTAAGGTTTGGGGGTTGGTTACGCCTAGGGAAGGTATTAGCACCCTAAACGTCCGTAGTACTCTACGGGAACCTCTTGTTAAGTTTGTGTTACGTTATCTTTGCTTGCTAAGGAAATAGGAATAGTCTCGTCTTAATCATGATTTAACCGAGAAATCGATAATCAATGATTCTTGACTTTCATCGACTAAAAAGTGAATGAAACTGAAATAAAGAGAAAGTGGTCTCATATTGATCAAAGTTTTGTTGCTTTAATGAGATCAACCAAACCATGAACTTTGTTATATCATCGACCAGAATAAAGATAATGGAATCGAAATGAAAAATAAAGTTGGTCTCGTTTAAATCAAGATTTAAATCGATAAATCGATAATCTTAGATTCTTAACTTTCATTGACCAATAAAAATAAATAAGAAGTGGCCTCATATTTATCAAGACTTTATTGGTTTGAAATAATCAAAGTCAAGATTTGTGCAATGTCATCGGCCTAAAGTAAAGAAAATGGACTCGAAATGAAGAATAAAGTTAGTCTCGTCTTGATCAAGATTTAATCGGAGGATCGATAATCTTTTGATATTCGACTTTCATTGACCAACAAAAATAAAGAAATGAGCCTCATACATATCAAGACTTTTTAGTCATTTTGCATAAATCAACTAAGTCATGATTTTGTAATATCATTGGCCCTAAAAATCGAAATAAAGATCGTAAGCGAAAAATAAAAATCAAAACAAAATTCGAAAGAAAAAGTTATGAATTCAAGAAATAACATGATAAATTGAAACTAAAAATTCAAAGTGCTCCTAAAATAAAAACTAGAGAAACAAAATTAAGAAATAAATGGAAAATAAAATAAAATAGTATGAAATAGTAAAATGGTGGTGATGAAGCATGTTTTTTATCTTTTTGAATTTTTATCTTATCTTTTAAACATCATTCATAATAAAACCAAACAAAAATTATAGGATATTACAATACTTTTTCCAGAAAAATATTAACATGCTAATGAACTTGATAACAGCATAGATAAATGATCATGGTACTTTGAAAACGGAGAAATAAAAGAGGTGAATGTTACCTAGTGGAGATGGTCCACTGCCTCTTTAATGACACGAGTTATGGAAAAATGAAGACGAGCCTTTTCTCCAGAAAATTTGCAAGAATAATTGAGGGAGAAAATTAAGAGAGTATTCAGCCTTTGTGTGGGGTGAATTTGGTGTGTCCAAAATGAGAAAATGAGAGATCTTATTTATAGTGTGAATAAAATGGGAGTGTTGATGTGGCAATCCATGTGACTTTATGAGAATGGTTGTTGGCCATTGATAATTGAAGTGTAAGAATGTTTTTTAGCCATTGATAAATTCAAGTTGACAATCCATGTGACTTTATGAGAATGATTCTTGGCCATTGATAAGTGGAGTGTAAGAATGCTTTTTGGCCATTGATAAATCCAAGTTGGCAATCCATGTGAAGTGTTTGTATTGTAGTGGTCCCCACTTACCATGAAGATAATCAAAATAAAAGTAATAATAATAATAAAGCTTAGTAATAATAAAACTAATAATAATAAAACTAATAATGATAATAAAACTAATAATAATAAAATTAATAATAATAAAATTAATAATAATAAAATTAATAATAATAATAATAATAAAGAAATAATAATAAAACTAAAAATAATAAAAAAGATAATTGAAAATAGTTAGTAAAAAAAAAAGAAATAAAACAAATTAAACTCTAACGAAAAATTCATGATTATTGATATGTTTACTAAAAATGCGAAAACAGAGACCAATGAAAAGGATATGCAAATTATCAGAATATCGGAGGGTAAAATTTGGGGTACAACAGTTGCCCCTATTTAAATAACTTTACCGGATGGCACGAGGAATGGAAATCCTCGGTGCATCAAGGTGAAAGGTATTTAAATATAGCAAACCAAAAATTTTTCCATCAGACGCACTAACATGCAATGCTATGGACAAAAATGCTGACATGCAATGAACTCTAATATGATGAAAATGATGGAATGCTAAATGCAAAGGGGCAGACAAATAAAACACCAAGGATGAAGGGCAATCCACCACAGGTGAGCTTACTGGGGAAGGATAAGGTTAGCATTCACGAGAAAGACTCACTAGGGATACAGACTGTCCAATGATAGACTCACTGGGGAGACTCTAAGGATGCACCGGGGATAGAAAATAAAGAGGAAATCCTACAGGCCCTCACTGGGGATGGGAGCCAGAAAGGGGCTCTCCACTAGGGAAAAGTCCAAGGAGATGGACGACAGGTTTATAGGTGACCGGACGACACTGGGGAAATGAAAGTACACTCTTTACTGGGCATGGAACCAGAAAGAAGACATGATCTCCCCTGGGGATCAATTTGGAATAAAAGGATAGACACCAACAAAATATTTTCTGGGATTTTCTTATACTGAAGAGTTCAAATGGGATCTTCAAGAAAAACCAGAAAAGACAGAGAAAGACACATCCGGAAAAACATCAGATGGTAAAAAAACCAGTCATCCAATAATGGCTGTGAATGAAGGGTACAAATCACAGTATCTAATAATGGCTTTAGATAAAAGTGAACAAAGCAGGGATCCAAGAAAGCATTGGAGGCAAAGAACCAGTCATCCAATAATGGCTTTGAATGAAAGGTATAACTCACAATATCTAATAATGACTTTAGATGAATGTGAACAGGGACTACATTCAAGAATGGTATTGAATGCAAAGAAACCAGTCATCCAATAATGGCTTTAAACGAAAGGTACAAATCACAATATCTAATAATGGCTTTAGATGAAGTGAACAGAGACTCGATCTGGTAAAATATCAGAAAGAGAGACACATCCGGAAAGGCATCGGATGGTAGAGAAACCAGACATCCAATAATGGCTTTGAACGAAAGGTATAACTCATAATATATAATAATGGCTTTAGATGAATGTGAACAAAGACTCAATCTGAAAAACATCAGAAAGATAGACACATCCGGAAAGGCATCGGATGGTAGAGAAACCAGACATCCAATAATGGATTTGAACGAAAGGTATAACTCACAATATCTAATAATGGCTTTAGATGAAGTGAGCAAAGACTCGATCTGAAAAACATCAGAAAGAGACAGACATCCAGGAATGGCACTGGATTGAAAGAATATAAATTTCCAGGAATAACACTGGAATGAAAGGATAGGTAACGTTTTGGTAGGCGCCAAGTAAGTTGGACTTTGACCACAAGGTAAGACGCGGATAACGATACGACCTCGGGAGAAATGCAAATAAGGATGAAACACTCATGTTATGCATATGGTATAAATTATGCAGATGATATATGATCAAATGCAAATGCAAATGTAGATGTCGACGACACGACTCAACTCTTTGGGAGAAGACGAGACTGGAAGACTGATTCCTTAACACGGAGATAATTGTCATTATGCTTGGGGACTAGAGATGCTACTGCTGAACACATCTTTGCCACACTAATAAACTGTATCTAGTGATGATCCTTGTAAAGAAGGATAGAGAGCTGCTCGGGGGTTCTTCAAGTAACTTGCCTCAGATTACCTGATTATTGTAGATGAGCTGATCATTGCTTCGGCTTGATTGATTATGGAAATGACTGTTTCATGGTGCTCTTAGAATGCTTGCCCCAGTCTGAGTCTTGAAAATGATTGTTTTACTGTACACTGGAAAGCTTGCCCCAATCTGAGTCTTGAAAATGATTGTTTTACTATACACTGGAAAGCTTGCCCCAGTCCGGGTCTTAAAAATGATTGTTTTACTGTACACTGGGAAAGCTTGCCCCAGTATGAGTCTTGAAAAATCTTCTGTATAAACCAATTCTGAGAAGTCGTCATTAAACCACAAATCTTGAACTGATTCTCAACAGGATATGGAAGGAACTTGCCCCTGATAGGATCACCGACCAAGTTTCTCAAATGTTTGAAAATTCCTTAAGAAGAAATCTAGTTTGCAAACCAAAGTATTTGTACACACATGGTAAATGCAAAGTTTATGCAACTTTTGAAATCAAAATCATTTTGAAACAGGTGCAAAGTATATGAGTCATTAATCAGAACACGGCGGTTCAAGACATTAAAGTGAAAAGTTTAAGCAAAAGGTGTGATGCCAAAAATAGATGATCTGCAAAGACCTTTTGGAGTCAGTTTACGCAGCCTTGCTGTAGTATGCTTTCAAAATAACCTTGCTTCAATTAGGTCTTTTGAGGGTTATAACGTGGCCTGGTTCACAGTTTAAGAAACAAAGGATAAAGGCTAAAAGTTTATTTGTGACCCACCCAATCTACGTGATGAACTTCAGTCCTATGCTCAGTTAACTCAAACTATGCACTCAAATTCCCATGAGTTAGGAATTGCATTGATGATAGTAATGATGATGGTTCAAAATTCAATGGACTTGAGATGGCAGGCACTGCTTCTCACAACATTTTGTTGTTTTTTTGGTGAGGACCTCAGTCAACTCATTTTATCTTTGAGGATTTTGGTAACCTCTTGAATGATTTTTGTTATCCCTAACTTTTGCCTGAACTGTGTCATTTGAGCTTACAACCAGCGGGATGCCCCAATCTTTGCCTAAGTCTCCTTCATAGGTTTTGACTTAGCGGGCTTTTATTTTTTTTATTCTTTCACTCTCTTTTTTAGTGACTGTCTGGCTTAATGATTATAGTGAACCATCATTGGCGTTTGACTTGAAAGACATCTTCGACACTTGCCTGCTGTGTGCGAAGGAACATTTGTGAACTTTGTCGAAAGGCGTCTTGAGTGATACTCTTGTATTTGAATGCACAGTCAAGTTAACTGAGAACTACCCTGCCCCTAGGTTAAGATTGCGGGTTTTTATTTGT
The DNA here is from genome assembly GCA_022829125.1 of Lathyrus tuberosus. Lineage (NCBI taxonomy): Eukaryota > Viridiplantae > Streptophyta > Magnoliopsida > Fabales > Fabaceae > Lathyrus > Lathyrus tuberosus. The sequence continues at coordinate 1,072,750 of JALAZF010000285.1, read as the reverse complement.
AAAGAAAAGAAACTCCCACTTCAAGGCTCAAAGGGGTTGATGAGGGGTTATCTTCCTTATTTCTCCAGTGTTTAGGGATTGAAACAATGCCTTACATCGTCAGCAAAGTTTTGATTCGAAAGCATACTAACAGCAATTATGAGTATAAAGTATCATCATCCTTCCTCCAATCTTTGCATAATCAAAAGGAAAGTGGAAAAGATGATTTTTTTTTATTTTTTATTTTTCTTGAAACAGAAAGCATTAAGAAGTAAATAGTAAACACAAATGAATTGAATCAAAAAGTTGCAAATGCTCATTTCATTAATTGAGAAAGTACAAACATAATTGAAAGCAAACAACCATTACAAAATAAGGAAAATGCAAACAACAAGAAACAAGGCCTAGTGACTAATCAACACAAGGATGAGTTGTCCTGTCTGAAACACTAGCTTTTAGGAGAATAGCATGTTGAAGTCGACTGAAGCTTCATTTTGTGTGATCTGGCAGCATTGTGCTCGTAGAGAGAGTTCTCGAAAGTAGCTCGAGTAGTCTAGACTGAAGTCGACTGAAGCTTCACTTGCCGCGCCTGGCAGATGATTGTTCTTGACATTCTGCGTCTGAAATTTGCTCTAGTCCGGTATCGGTGTCGAGGAATCAACTTGACGACTGGAAGATAGAGACAATTGGCATTGAGCAACTGGACAAATAGACACATGCAATGAATCATGCAAAGATGCAAATGATATGCAATGCAATGTAAACGGGAGCAAAACACACATAGCAGGATCAAGGGTTCGAGATCACAGCATGGAGTCTGGGTAAAGAACCAACCACGGGGTGTGTACTAGGGTTCTTGTATCTGCCGAGCAAGGTTCTAAAGAGTTCCCAGAGTCGACAACCCATCTTTTGGATTTTATCGACTTCCCAATTACTCGGTAATTAATAAAATTCTCAAAAGAGTCTCGTCTGAGTGTAGTATCGCGTAGCAAACCATGAGATCAACCAAACCATGAACTTTGTTATATCATCGACCAAAATAAAGATAATGGAATCGAAATGAAAAATAAAGTTGGTCTCGTTTAAATCAAGATTTAAATCGATAAATCGATAATCTTAGATTCTTAACTTTCATTGACCAATAAAAATAAATAAGAAGTGGCCTCATATTTATCAAGACTTTATTGGTTTGAAATAATCAAAGTCAAGATTTGTGCAATGTCATCGGCCTAAAGTAAAGAAAATGGACTCGAAATGAAGAATAAAGATAGTCTCGTCTTGATCAAGATTTAATCGGAGGATCGATAACCTTTTGATATTCGACTTTCATTGACCAACAAAAATAAAGAAATGAGCCTCATACATATCAAGACTTTTTAGTCATTTTGCATAAATCAACTAAGTCATGATTTTGTAATATCATTGGCCCTAAAAATTAAAATATAGATCGTAAGCGAAAAATAAAAATCAAAACAAAATTCGAAAGAAAAAGTTATGAATTCAAGAAATAACATGATAAATTGAAACTAAAAATTCAAAGTACTCCTAAAATAAAAACTAGAGAAACAAAATTAAGAAATAAATGGAAAATAAAATAAAAATAGTATGAAATAATAAAAGGGTGGTGATGAAACATGTTTTTTGTCTTTTTGAATTTTTATCTTATCTTTTAAACATCATTCATAATAAAACCAAACAAAAATTATAGGATATTACAATACTTTTTCCAGAAAAATACTAACATGCTAATGAACTTGATAACAGCATAGATAAATGATCATGGTACTTTGAAAACGGAGAAACAAAAGAGGTGAATGTTACCTAGTGGAGACAGTCCACTGCCTCTTTAATGACACGAGTTATGGAAAAATGAAGACGAGTCTTCTCTCTAGAAAATTTGCAAGAAAAATTGAGGGAGAAAATTAAGAGAGTATTCAGCCTTTGTGTGGGGTGAATCTGGTGTGTCCAAAATGAGAGAATGAGAGATCTTATTTATAGTGTGAATAAAGTGGGAGTGTTGATGTGGCAATCCATGTGACTTTATGAGAATGGTTCTTGGCCATTGATAATTGAAGTGTAAGAATGTTTTTTAGACATTGATAAATCCAAGTTGGCAATCCATGTGACTTTATGAGAATGATTCTTGGCCATTGATAAGTGGAGTGTAAGAATGCTTTTTGGCCATTGATAAATCCAAGTTGGCAATCCATGTGAAGTGTTTGTATTGTAGTGGTCCCCACTTACCATGAAGAAAAACAAAATAAAAGTAATAATAATAATAATAATAAAGCTTAGTAATAATAAAACTAATAATAATAAAACTAATAATGATAATAAAACTAATAATAATAAAATTAATAATAATAAAATTAATAATAATAATAATAATAAAAAAGAAATAATAATAAAACTAAAAATAATTAAAAAGATAATTAAAAATAGTTAGTAAAAAAAAAAGAAATAAAACAAATTAAACTCTAACGAAAAATGCATGATTATTGATATGTTTACTAAAAATGCGAAAATAGAGACCAGTGAAAAGGATATGCAAATGATCAGAATATCGGAGGGTAAAATTTGGGGTACAACAGTTAGCGACCAAAACTCCGTCGAGAAGTTGCCTTCCCGGAACAAAGGTAGTTTGGCTAGATGAAATAATTGAGTCAAGAACCTTCTTAATCCTGGCATCCAACAACTTCGCAATAGCTTTGTAGATACAACCTACAAGACAGATCATACGAAAATCTTCAAGGCAAGCTGAGTTCTCCTTCTTTGGAACCAATGTCAAAAAAGTAGAACTGAAAGACTTAGGAAACAAGGCGGAATCGTGAAAATCCTTGAAACAACGAATAATATCATCTTTCATGAAAGACCAACAACTTCTAAGAAAAAAGAAGTTATAACCATCAGGGCCCGAGCTTTTTGACCCTTCGCAACTCCAAAAGGCTTCCTTGATTTCAACTTCTGTAAATTCAGCTTCTAACCATTGACTGTCAGCATCAGTCATCCTTCTGATAGGAATTCCATCAGGTAATGGACGTTGGAAGTCCGGTTCAGCGAAATACTCAGCATAAAATCTGTGAACCTCGTCTTTAATTGCCTATACACCTTCTAACTTCCCTTCAACAGTTTGGATCGAACCAATAAAGTTTCTTCGCCTCCTGGCTCTCATGATACCGTGAAAAAAATATGGTGTTATCATCTCCTTCGCTGTCCCATTAGAGCCTCGATTTTTGAAGTAACATATTTTCTTTATGTTTCAAGTTCCTCCAAAAGGATGAAATAGCAGCACTCCTCTTCCTGACAATATCTTCTACCTGAGACTCATCACAAATTGCTAAAGCTTCATCAGCTAAGTTAACAAACTTGCTTTCTTCCTCAATCTCCAAATCTATTCTACCAAAAAATTCAAGATTCCACCTTCTCAGGCTAATCTTTAGAATTCTAAGTTTTTCTTTCAATACATAATCACTTCGACCTTGAATCTTAATCTTCCTTCACTCCTTTTCCGCAAAACCAAGAAATCTATGATCATTGAACCAATAATTGTTAGTTCTAAATGGCTTTGGTCCCTAATCCTCTCTATTGATTATGAGCCATATCGGGCAGTGGTCCGATATATCTCTTTTTCTAGTTAATTGTCCGACTAATCCCCATAAGTTAATCAGTTTATCAGAAATCAAAAAGCGGTCTAGTCTACTCATCGCTAAACCATCCCCACTTTGCCAATTGAAGATATTACCTCTCACCGGAACATCGATCAAATTTGAGGCAATGATGAAATCAGCAAATTCAATCATCTCTGAAGCTCTGCTACCCTCTTTCTTTCCTTTTCTTTCATCTTTATTCACGACAGAATTAAAATCGCCCCCGAAACACCACTCGCCATCTGAATTTCTATTTTTAAGATCCAACAGATTTTTCCATAACATTCTTCTATTAGCTATTGAACATGGAGAATAAACATTCACCACATAAATAATCCGACCATTCCATAATAACTTGATTCCTAAAAAACCTGTCCCTTTGAAACTACATAATACATCAAAGCATCCTTCCTTCCAGAAAGTTATCAGGCCTCCAGACTTTGCTATTGAATTAGAACTAGACCAACTTACATTAGGATCATTCCAAATACTTCTCACTGCTCCCTCATCAGTTCCAGACATCTTGGTTTCTTGAATCATGAAAATATCAGCCTTCCCTTCCAGGATAATCTTACAAATTCTTTTCCTTTTCAAATTGTTACAGCACCCTCTGACATTAAATGTGCCAATAATCATTGGCACAATGAAGTTTTCACCTTCTTACCCTGAAACCTATCAAGATCTCTTCTCTCCAATTCTTCAATTTTCTTTTTGTAATCCTTATCTTTCCCATTTGCGTTAATTCCCAAAATGGTTAATGCGTTCCACACTTTTTTACCCACATTGGACTCAATGTTTTCCCAGAATCTGTTATTACAATGAACAAGATCAGATTCTGAAATGGAATCACAACACATGATTGCCCCAGCAGAAAAACTATCTTCCCTCTTTGAAACCTCGGGATTAACATTAGACTGCAAGGAAAGATGAGAACAATCCAATAAAGCAGTGTGAAGGGAATGGTCAGGCCCAACCGTAGAAGAAGAGACATCACCTGACTTGAGTACTTTCAATTTTATCTTCTTGGGCCTTTTGTTTTTAAGAAATAGAGGCCCACCAAAATCATAAATACTTTTCATCTTCTTACCCCCCGTAACTTTATTTTTACTTTTACTTTTCCCTCCTTTAAACTTTTTCTTAGTTTGTTTAATCAAGGAACAAGAGACTTTCGTAACAGAAGTGTCAGAGGATAAAGGCAAAACAATTGGGCTGTCACCTGCTATCTTCCTTGATAAGCTAGCTTCCTTTAACACTCCAACAGCCTTATCGAAGATCCCATTTGAAAAGTTGTTTTCTGACCTATTTGCCGAGTTGTCCCCTACTCTATTGTCTTCTTCTTTGTCTGAACCAAAGACCTGTAACTTTCCAACTTCTCCCTAAATCTTCGACTCCCTTTCCTTGAAAGGCTGAGAATCATAAGAGACATTTTCCACCTCTTCATCTTCAAAGTCTTCCTGATCAGAATTACACCAGTAGTTACTCCTATTTGAAGAAGATAAGATTACATTTGATTGGAACCTGTTTGAATGAGGAGATAACCGTAAGGACCGTATGAGTCTTCAACCAGTTTTGTTCGAAAACAAACATCATCCACCATAACATTTACGAATCTATCAATAGCGACATCATTCTTGATTCTAATCATAAACCTTGCAATGTCTTTATTAGGACCCTTCAACGAGTTGTCATCAGAGCATATATAAGTTCCCACCGAGTTAGGGACTTTCTCAAAGAAATCAAGATTCCATGCGTGACATGGGACACCATACATTCTAACCCAAGTTACTCTTTCATTATCTACGTCTCTCTCTTTCCATTCCCTAATGTCTGTGAACCACTGTTTCCACCAATCTCTTTCTTCCACCAATAGATCTTTAATTGCACCTTTCTCTAAATCTTCCAACAGACATAAATTTGCACCAAGAGGTGACACTTTTATGGCAAAATAACCTTCTGTCTCAAAGTAAGATTGGATGTTGTAAGACATACCTGGATGTAGTACAATCCCAACATAAGCTTGATTCAACCTATCCAAATATTGCTTTTTAGAATGGTAACTCAAGTTCTGTTCAATATTGCTCAGTCCAACAGAAGTAGAATGGTTATTCTTTAACACCTGAGCAAACGATCTTTCTCCGACCTTGTTGTTAAACCTTTGAAATCCCAAGTTAACTTTACCAGACTTGCTATCCACCTTTCGCTGAAACCCACTTCCAACTTTAACATTCTTAACATTATTAAAATTTCTTTCGAAACGAGGCAAGTTAGCATGAATCTTCTTGCCATCTATAATGACATTATCAAGTTTCACAGCTATTAATCTCAAGTCTTCCGTTTCCATGAATCTCACAAAACCGAACCTTTTTCCGAACTTGTTCTTCTTTGGAGGGATAACCACTTCAACTATGTCTCCAATACACCCAAAAATTCCAAATACATCAAAAGAATTAACTCTATCTTGAATCTCTGAAAAATAGATTGAAGTTACCCTAGAATCTTCTTCATCAAAGCCTCTTCTTCCTACCGGATGAATATCCCAACGCTGAACTGTAGAGTTGCGAAAGCCTATCCTCTTTACTTTTGGCCATTCCATGGTAGAATCCAAGAACAAGCAGCTTTTTTAGAGAGAAGGTAGACCCCTTCTCTCTAAACTTCAATATCACGTGGAACCCTATAAAATGTCACATATAATGTTAAAAAAATGTCTGAAATAAAATGATCTAAATTAATTGATATACAAATAAACATACAATAAGTAAAAGTCACAAAGAACTAATAACTCAGTTCGGTGCAAATGTACATGCGTGTAGAGGGATGTAGACCAAAGGAAAGGAATTTCACTAAGTATAAGTAGTCAATAGTACACCAATGGGCGAATCTACCTTTAGGCACACTGTGGCTATAGCCACACCAAATTTTTTCATTTTTCTCTATATATATTGTTTTGGACTGGGCCAGCGCCTGCCCTGTTGTCGGGCAGGCCCAAGCCCAATGGCCATTGGAAGCCCATCAAGGCCAAAGCCACTTCCGTGTCGGCCACGTGCCAGTCCTCTTAGTCATCGGGCATGCGAGGTAAGGACTGTCGGGCAGAAGCATTTGGCATATGGACACACCTCTCCCCGACACCCACATGCTCCTCCCCAAGAGGGCACGCTCTCTTGTAACTTCCCACTCCTGAAAGAAACGGTCTACCCTACTTCCGGAGATTTCAGGACCGTTACACCAGGGCGAATACCACGTGCTTGTCTTCACTACGCCACGTAAGCCCTGGCAGTTGCCTGGATTGGGCCTTGCCATCCATCCCAATGTAAGTAATCGTTGGCCCTCCGTTGGGGGCTCTCTATAAATACCCTCTCACTTGAGAGGGTCAGGTTACACAATCTCATATACTCTAACCTTTTTTTGTACTTGCTTTTACTTTTGACCTTTGCCTTACTTGAGCGTCGGAGTACCTTGCAGGTACACCCCCCAGCCATCTCACCGTCACCGGAGCTGAGGATTCACGACATTGCTGGCCACCGTTCTCCTGTCTGATCCAGGTACGATCAGTGGCGCCGACTGTGGGGACTCTTTGCTTCCCCGTTTTTCTCCTTCGATAAACCAAAGCATTCCTTCTCAACAACCGTGGCCAGTGTATCTGGAACCAAAGCACCAGACGTCATCACCACACCATCCAAAAACGGCGAGCATCGTGAAGATAACGTTGCCATCCCAGTCGAGGACGTCAACATCAGAGATGGGCAGATCAGCTCCCCATTCTCCGAGGACATAGCTGATGATGTCGCCGAACAGGTGATTTCGCAGGCCGTGTACCAGCCTATTCCGCCACCGCCCGACGCAGATCCCAGTACGGTGGCCCTGTTTGCCTTGATAAACCAGACCAACCAGATGACCGCACAGCAAAACATCTGGATCGAAGCTCTGGAGAGAGGTCGACCCTGACGTTCTTCCCCGTGAAGACACGGTCGTCCTCCCTCTCCCCATCAATCTCCCCGGAGAACTGCCCAGGCGGACTCCCGCAGTCTCTCCCCACGACGCGAGGGTCGCGGGCCACGTTTGGAATGCCCTCAACCAGCAGTTGCCCAGAAATGCCACCGCTCACCTCCCCCAAAAGAGACGACCAAGAAAAGGAGCAGAGACGCTGGCGAGAGACCCAGGGGCCAGCCCAAGAATCCTCCTCATGGACAAGAATCTGGGCAAGGCCGTCACTCCCCGTCCAGGTCCCCTGTCCGAAGCGACGAAGACGATCCAATAACTCCCCTGTCCAAGGAAATTATGGACACCCCGATACCTCCGGGCATGGAGAAGCCCCCACAGCTAGGGACCTATGATGGCACGGCTGATCCTGACGACCATATTGAGAGCTTCGAAGCGATGCTCGACTTTAGGAACGTTCGAGGAGCCATTAAGTGCAGGCATTTCCCTACGACTCTCAGGAAAGGGGCCATGACATGGTACAAACGGCTTGGTCCAGAGTCCATCACTTCCAGGAAACAGTTCAAGCAGCGGTTTTTCAGACATTTTACCGATTCGCGCCGACATCCGAAGACGGTGGCGTCCCTCGAGGCCAACTTCCAGGGACAGAACGAATCTCTCCGAAATTATATCGAGAGGTTTAATCGAGAAGCTGTCGAGGTCCACGCGACCGATGAGATGAAGAAATTCCTGATTGCGAAGGGATTTCACCCTGGAACCGACTTCGCCAAGACCGTGGGCATTCATAAGCCCATAGACTTGGAAGATTTACTCGTTTGAACTCAGTGTTACATCGAGTTCGAGGAGTCACAGACCGCCCAGCTGGCCCTCGACTCGCGACGACGAGAAAGCTCTCGCAGCCACAGAGATGAAGGCTCTCCTCCACCTCGACGTGGAGGAGAGAGGAGGAGGGAAAACCAACCCCGGGACTCCCGTGGTCCTGCTGGTATGTTCTCGGATTACACTCCACTCAACGCGACCCACTCGCGAATATTCTCCGAATGAGCCAACTCAGAGTATCAAAAGGGGAGCGTCCGTTTTCCCAATCCGACGGCTCCCAAACCAAACACCGACAGGTCTAAGTACTGCAGGTTCCACCGCAGCCACGGACACGTCACCGAAGATTGCATCTACCTCAAGGATGCAATCAAAATCTTGATCAAGGAGGGCCATCTGAAGAAGTACGCCCAGAAGAATGACCCCCCGCGAGCAGATAACCGGGACGCCCAGAGCGTCGAGGATACGACCCGTCCAGACAAGGATAATCGACTTCAGGTCGCCCTCAGCATTACTCGACCTGAGGATTTCTGCATTTCCGAGGGAATCGAGAACGCCGAGGCTGTCCGCAACCTTTGGATAAGCTTCCCCGACGAAGACCCCATCGCTGCCCATAGCACGTGGGAAAGCTTCCCCAAGACGATGGTTATATCGGGCGGGGGCCGTGAAAAGGTCTCCGTTGGATTAATAAAGAGGAAGTTTGACGAGCTGGAGTTGGCTACATCTGCGAAGACCACCACCCTCGACAAGGTGCAAGGGAGATCAAACCCAATCACCTTTTACCTCGAGGAGTTGCCTGGAGGAGCGCCAAATGCAACTATTCCCCTCCTGATTCAAGCGCAGATGGCCAACTTCGACGTCCGCAGGATCCTTGTCGACCAGACACTTAACCGAAAGACACTTAACCCCAGCTCACCGAAAGACACTCACCTCTTCAGCACCCTCCAGCTCACCGAAAGACACTTAACCCCATACGTGGGCTCGGATTTGTAGGGGTTCAATGGCACCACCACCAGGCCGTGGGGTTACGTCGAGCTGATGGTCAACTTTGGGATCCACGACACTTCCCAAAAGATCAAGACCCGCTTCCTGGTGGTCGACTGTCCTTCCCTCTATAACTGCATCTTGGGGATGACCACCCTGGCCGAACTCACTGCGGTGCCTTCAACGGTCCACCTAAAGATGAAGTACTACACCACCAGAGGTCGTGTGGTCACCATGCACGGGGACATCGAGGCGGCCAGAAGATGCTTCGACGCTGCCATCAGGGGTTTGAACATCATTGGTTCCAAGCCCAAGAACCAAGAAAAGATATCTTTGGGCGCAGAGCAGATGCCACTTCCGCCCGTCAACGCGGTCGAACTTAACAGCAGGTTCCCCGGGGAACAGGATCCAGAAGATGCCGCCGGTGATGACCTTCCAGCTGAAGGCAACGAGCAGCCTATCTACCTAACGCACCCCATCCCAGACAGAGACTTCGAGCTAGTGACCCTCGGAGACGACCCCGACCGAAGCGTGAATATTGGTTCTGGATTCCCCGACCTGGCGAAGAAGCAGTTGGAGGCCTGCCTCCGCGAGAATTCTGACCTGTTCGCCTGGAGTGCTTCAAAAATGCCCGGACTCCACCCCGAGGTGGCTTGTCATCAACTGACTATAGACCCGGCCGTTAGGGCCATAGCTCAACGTAGGCGTGGGCAGTCTCCGGAGAAAGCGGAGGCTGCTGAAAAAGCTGGAAAAGACCTCCTAGAGGCAAATTTCATTTCAGAAGCCAAGTACACAACTTGGCTGTCCAACGTTGTACTCGTTAAGAAAAATAATGGAAAATGGAGGATGTGTGTTGATTATACCGACCTTAACCGGGCATGCCCAAAATATTCTTACCCTTTGCCTAACATCGACCAGCTGGTCGACAATTCTGCAGGTTTTAAGCTATTGTCCTTCATGGACGCTTACTCGGGGTACAACCAAATTCCCACAGACAAGGCCGACAAGCAGCATACCGTCTTCATGACCGAGTCGGGCAATTACTATTACAACGTAATGCCCTTCGGCCTAAAGAACGCCGACACGACCTACCAGCGGATGATGAACAAAGTCTTCCGGGAAGAGATCGGCGATATGCTCGAGGTCTACTTGGACAACACGATCGTCAAGTCCATGGCAGAACTCGACTACACGACTCATCACAAAATGGTGTTCGACACAGCGAGGAGGTGTCGTATGAGATTCAACCCCGACAAGTGCACCTTCGGCGTCCGGGCAGGCAAATTCCTTGGTTTCTACCTCACAGAGAGAGGAATCGAGGCAAACCCCGACAAGTGTAGGGCCTTCTCCGAGATACCCACCCCGGACTCGAAGACATCCATACAATCGCTGAACGGGATGCTAACCACCCTCTCCCGCTTCGTCGCCAAATCAGCCCAATACGCACTCCCATTTTTCAAACTTCTTCGCCAAAAGGCCACTTTCGAATAGAGCGATGAGTGCGAGCATGCGCTCCTCCATCTCAAACAGGTGCTGTCACAACCCTCGGTCCTCTCACGGCCAGAGAACGGGGAGACGCTCTTCTTGTATCTCGCCATCATGGAAGAGGCAGTCAGCGCTGTCCTTATCCGGGAAACTCCCGACGGGCAGAAACCGATTTACTTCACCAGTAAAGCCCTCCAGGGCCCCGAGATCAGGTATCAACAGATCGAAAAGGTCGCCTTGGCCCTCGTCACCGCAGCTCGAAGACTTCGCCATTACTTCCTGGCACACACGATCGTGGTAAGAACCGAGCAGTCAATAAGGAAACTCCTCGATCGACCAGACATGGCGGGAAGAATGCTCAGATGGTCGTTGGAACTCGCCGAGTTTGACATCTAATACGAAGGAAGGAAAGCCTTAAAGGCTCAAGTGCTGGCCGACTTCGTGGCTGAAATGAACATCCCTGAACCTTCAACCAACGGAGCCCAAAGATGGACAATCTATGTCGACGGGGCATCCAACTCGAATGGAAGCGGGGCAGGCATCATCCTCGAGAACGAGAAAGGCATCCTGATCGAAGTCTCCCTCGAGTTATCCTACCCGACGTCGAACAACTAGGCAGAATACGAGGCTTTCCTCGCCGGGCTACGTTTGGCCGAGGACCTCGGGGCCAAGGAAGTCAAGATCTTTACTGATTCCCAGCTCGTGGCTCCCAGGTCCGAGGAGAGTATCAGGCCAAGAACGACTGCCTTATCAAATACTTAACCTTAGTAAAGGAAAAAATTAAGAGTTTCGTCTCCGCGAAGGTGACCCACATCCCGCGCGAGCACAACACCTGGGCAGATATCCTGTCTAAACTGGCTAGCATGAAGAAGAAAGGAGGAAACAAGTCAGTCATCCAGGAAGTACTCTCTCATCCGAGCATCAACAAGCCCACTCCAACGACAGATGTAAATGCTATCGGGGACGCCAATTGTTGGATGAAACCGATATACGAATATCTAATGACGAGCAAGCTCCCCGAAGATCCCAAGGAAGCGGGGATGGTTAAACGACGAGCCTGTTCGTACACGATAGTCGAGGATAAACTATACCGCCGAGGATTTCCAATCCCCCTTCTCTGGTGCGTCGAAGAGAACAAGGTCCCCGGTATCCTCGAAGATATTCATGAGGGCATCAACGCCCAACACCTTGGTGGACGATCTTTAGCTCGCAAAGCACTTCGGGCAGGGTATTATTGGCCCACTATGCAACACGACGCCAAGGAGCACGTTAAGAAGTGCGATAGATGCCAACGACATGGGGACATGCACCTCGCTCCCCCAATGAGCTCAAAACACTCTCATCCCCGTGGCCCTTTGCGTGGTGGGGAATGGACATCCTTGGGCCTTTCGTCATGGGTTCATACCAGAATAAATATCTCATCGTCGGAGTGGACTATTTCACGAAGTGGATCGAGGCGGAAGCCTTGGCCAAGATCACGGCCTTCAATATACTCCGTTTCTACAAGAGGAACATCCTCGCTCGGTTCGGCGTTCCCTAAGCAATAGTCACCGACAACGGGACACAGTTCACCGACAAGAACTTCCAAGACTTCGTCACCAAACTAGGAACGAAGCAAAACTTCACGTCGGTCGAGCACCCACAAAAAAACGGGCAGGCCAAAGCAGCAAATAGGGTGATCCTTCGAGCATTGAAACGTCGGCTCAGCGAAGCCAAACAAAGATGGGTCAAAGAACTCCACAGCGTCCTCTGGGCCTACCGAACAACCCCATATTCCAAAACCGGGGAGACTCTCTTTCGTCTGACCTACAGAACGGAAGCAGTGATTCCCGTGGAGGTCAGGGAACCCTCGAGGAGGAGAGAAGCTCCCCTCGAAGAGGGGGCAAACAACGAGGCCCTAAGGGAAGAACTCGACTTCGTCGAAGAGACAAGAACAGGGCCTCACTCAAACAGAAAATTACTTTACGCTATAACAACAAAGTTATTAAGCTTGATTTTCAAGTAGGCACCCTCGTCCTATGAAGGAACTAGAAAGATTCGCGGGAAGGTAAACTCGCCGCGAACTGGGAGGGCCCGTACCGCGTCCACGGAAAGACAGGGACAAGAGCCTACTTCCTCGAAAATCTACACGGGGAGGAACTTGCTCGACCATGGAATGCTGAGAAACTCAAGCAATACTACAATTAGACACTGCCCGCGACACACCAACGTCGCGATTACGGGGGCGCACTAAGGTACAAGCGCGACACCCCTCTTAAACACAATGATCAAGGTCGCGTTGTGTGTGCGCGAAGACCATTGATCCGACGAGGACACCTGAATCGAGCCCCATCGTCGCCGTACCATGTAGGCAGAACACCCAGCTCACGATGGGAAGTTCACGCCACGAGGTTAAGACTTCTAACGAGCTCTTAGCCCCGTTGAAGGGCGGAATACACCTCTGACCACCCGATCAGTTCCCCACACGGTCGAGGAACATCAAAGTCGAGCAACTCCCAAAATCAACACATTACTTAGACAAAAATAAGTAAGACAAACAAAACAAGTAAACATCACACACATATAAACGCAGCAATCAAAATATAAATCTAGGCAAGAAGCCCATTGTACAAATATTACAAATATTCCAAAAGCCCTTGGCACGCAGGCCGGGCAAACAAAAGAAACAAAACGAAATGGCTCGCAGGCCAAACAAAGCAAGAAAGCAGAACCTATTCCGCGGCCGTCCCCTCTGGCTGCTCATGCCCGGTCGCGTCCCCGTCAACCTCTTCCTCTTCCACCGGCTGCACGATTCGACCATCAACCACGTCGTAGTCAGGGTGGGCTCCCTCCGTAATGAGGCCAGGGTTGAGGATCTGAAGCTACTGCACAACATTCTTGAAGCCTATCTCAGCAGCCACAAAGTTGTCCTGCTCAGTTTCTCGGAGTTTAGCAATCAACGCTGCCCGCGACGTCAGCAATCTATCTTCCTCGGTCTCTTCCTCGGCGGGGCGAGCAGCATCTTCCAATTCAGCGAACTTCTCCAAGAGACTTTTCCTTCCCTCCTCGGCTTCTCTCAACTTCTCCTCTAGCTGTTTCAGGTTTTCGGCCTACTGCTTCTGGTGCTCGGCCTGAACTCGGTTCTGTTCTTTGCACTCAATCAGCTCCTTGCCCACTTTTGTCACCTCGGCAGTAACGGACTGGAACCTCTCTTGCAGCCTAGTCAGCTCGGCTGTCGGACAAGTCTCGTCGGTTAAGATTAAAGCCATCGAACAGACTCGCATAACGGAAGACAAGTCCTCAAGCAGGGCTTTCCTCCTCGAAGCATGAGGAGCACCCAGGACGGCCTGGACTTCGGCAGCAGGGATACCTGGAGAGTTGGCACCCGAGAAGAAGCGGGGCCTCAAATGACAAGGAGGAAGTATGAACTTCTCAGAGGGAGGATTGTTCTCAACCGTCAGATCGACGTCCACCTGCCCATCTGTGCACTGTCGTTTAGGAGACCCTTGGCTACTGGGAGACTGACTCCCTTGAGGAGAGGTCGAAGAATCCGTGGGCACTGAAGTCGTGGCAGGATGCTGTGCTCGGAGCTGTTCGACCCGACCCTTTTTCGAAGCTCGATTGCTTTTAAGTTTCTTGAGACGCTCCTCAGCACTCGACATCTTACCTGCACAAAAAACAAAGAGGTCAGTAATTCGAAAAGTAGGACGAAGGGAAAAGCAGGTCGGGGAGGCCACCCCACCTAACAGCTCGAGAGCCTCCTCGTCAGAAAACGTCTCGAGGAGAGCCCTAGTGTTGATCAGTCGACGTCTCGTAAAGACCTCCCCGTCGTCGCCCAGAAGGAAGTCCCTGTTCGCCGTCACGAACTTGCCTTTGTTAAACCCACCGACGAACTTGACTATGGCCTCGTGAGCCAAGCGATCCCCTTCACAGAGTTTACCAGGGCTTACAATATAGCTGTCCGTTCCCTTCTTGAAGTGTTCTTCAGTCCAGAACAATGAGAACCTGGGAACAAGTGCCTCCTCTCGCCGCCCATCAACGTCTTCGACGACCCGATGGTACACTGAATTTATGGCCTTAAGTGTGACCGGCCTCTCAAGGTAATATCGGTACTTGAAATCTCGCACAGAGTCTATATAAGTGTGAAACAGGCTGCCCACCTGCTTGAAGGACACCCAGCCATGCTTACCGTCGACGGCTTGCCGTTGAAGATGGAAAATGCGAAAAAATAGGGGCACGGTCGCCCCGACCTTCGGGTATTTACACACGAGCTCGAAAACCCTGATGAAAGTGAGAGAGTTAGGGTGGAGCTGAGAAGGGGCCAAACGCAGCCAGACAAACACTGACTGTTGGAAATCCGTGAAGGGCAAACGCCACCCCGCCTCGTCGAACATGAACTCGTATACGGGAAACCGCATCCCGTTGTATGTCGAGCATATTCGATGATGTGGCCTCGGCCTGAACACGTTCCACGTCTTCGCAAAACCCACTAGACGATGCTCGACGGTGCAAAATATGTCGTCCTCGTCCCCGTCGACAAACAGGGACATCATGTTTACGACTTCCTCGCAGGCCCAGTCGTCGGGCGACCTCTCTCCGGCGCTGGTTTTCTCTGCCATGGGTGAGTCGGGCTCGTCGTAAGTATCCAAAGATCCCTCAGCCACTGATAGTACGTCTATTTACCTGAAAAGCAGAAGGAAATGGTGAATTCGATGACCCATATCAAATACACCCCTCCACCGTTGATCAAGTGAAAGGGCGAGGAAGGAACGTCGGGGAACGCGAACCCGCGACCATCCTCAGGTCTGCGGGGAGCGGCGTTGGGCGGGACCCCGAGATGTTCGACCCATGTCCCCGTGACATTCTTCGTTTCCCCGGGGATTTCATCATTTATCCCCGGGAGATTCAACAAAAGAACTGAGAGATGTTCATCTCACGACCCCGGGACATTCTTCATGTCCTCGTGGATTTCATCGTCTCTCCCTAGGAGATTCAACAAAAGAACTGAGAGATGTTCATCTCATGACCCCGAGACATTCTTCATGTCCTCGTGGATTTCATCGTCTCTCCCCGCAAGATTCAACGAATAAACTATGGAATTCTGCCGTTTTCGCCGGATATTTCATGATTTCCATGGGAACTTCATCAGTTCACCATAGATTCACCCTACAAATGCAAACAAAAGAGGGAAAATGAGAGAAACTTACTTCAAAGGTACTTCCGGTAGGGTTCTGGTGCAGCTGTCGTCGGCGGCGAACGGTGGCTGAAGAGAGAACGAAAGAAGGCAAAGTCTGAGCAAAGGGAGAGCGAAAATGGAAATGAAATGAGATGGCCCCTATTTATAAGGGTATCACGAACCTCGAGGGCTCCTAGGCAATCGATTACGCTACCCTAGCGTAGCCGTCCTAGGCAATGATGAAATGCGACACGTGGTACACGCTCTCCCACGTATGTCTCTTCATTCCCCAACACTCGTCCTTCTGTTCTCCTCGGTTCAAACTTCTTGTATCCCCGCAACGTCACCAAACCTCGACCAGACTAGTGCGACCAAGATGACTTATTTCTGTCCGGCTGACCAACCGCCCCTCGTTCAAAATCCCTTCCTCGACTGGATACTTCGTCGACATGGTGTTGATCCTTAAGTCATTACCCTGACACCTCAGAGCAACGACTTGGGGGGCTCCTGTTCTGGACTGGGCCAGCGCCTGCCCTGCTGTCGGGCAGGCCCAAGCCCAATGGCCATCGGAAGCCCAACAAGGCCAAAGCCACTTCCGTGTCGGGCACTGTCGCACCTCGAAAAAAATCGAATAATACGACCCTCGCGCAAAAGGCGCAGAAACGGTTCGACAGAGTCGCCACCGAACTTTATTTATCCTAAAAGAGGGAAAGGAAAATATAGAGAAAACCTTTAAGGAGGGATAAGAACATGGTCGTCGCAACCACATTCTGGGTTCGAGAGTCGGTTACGTGAAGGGAAGGTACGCGCACCCCCTCACGTCCGTTGTACTCAACGGGAACTTCTTGATTCGAATCGCGATGCTCGTTAGCTAAGTTTGTCTATTTTCTTCTCTAAAATAAATGCGGAAAGGTAAAGATAAAAGGAAAAGATACTAAGGGGAAATGGGTGGTTTAAGGATAGGGTGCTCGGCAAGGTCATCGCGATCTCGGGCCTACGTATGCTCATTCGGACAAGAATGAGGAATCAGAGCAATCGTAGTTCGACTACAGGGTTTAACGGAAAAAAGGAAGTGTGGACGCAAACGGGGAAAAAAGAAAAAGTGTGCTCGCCAAGATTATCGCAATCTTGTGCCTACGTATCTTTACTCGGATGAGAATAAATAATCAGAGCAGTCATAGTTTGTGGTACGCCCATGAAACAAAAGGGAGAGTTGGGTTGGTTTAGATGACGATTACTTGAACTTAAGAAAGATTCCTCGGGCCCAAGTAATCGGGAGAGTGAGTCAAAGATTTGGCTCTCTCTCTTTTTCCATCTAAGGTGGTTGAGTTTGAAAAGGTTTGATGGTTTGAAAAGTGTTTTGGATGGTTGGACGGATGGTTGTCGAGTTGGACGTGTTTTAGAGGCGTCAATTGCTCACACACGAGTAAGAGAACTCGCACCCAAACAATCGAAGGAAGATTAAAGACTTGAACCCCAATTTTTCACCTTGAAAGAGTTTCGATAGTTGTTAGTCGTTTTGAGGTTTGATTATGAAAATCCTCTTGACGTTGGATCAAGGGTTTATTGTATGAAAAGAATTTGGTTTGAAAAATGAGTTGATTGGAGGTTAATTTGAAAATGGGCTCGACGACGAATCGAGAGTTTGGTTGAAAATGGGTTTGTTTGAAAATGACTCGACGACGAATCGAGGGTTTGGTTTGAAAATGGGTTTGTTTGAAAATGGCTCAACGACGAATCGAGAATTAGTTTGAAAATGGGTTTGTTTGAAAATGGCTCGACGACGAATTGAGAATTAGTTTGAAAATGGGTTGTCTATGCTAGTCCCTAGGGGTACATGTAAAGTACAGGGGATGACATGAAATAAAGGGTCTCATTGTAAGGTAGCCCAAGAGAAATCCGTGTGTGTGCAAGGTGTCCTAAACTAAGCCTTGATCGAAAATCGCCAAGCAACCAACAGTCCATCAATTATCGTTTTAGGGTTTCGATATTTTTAGTGTTTTTTTTATTAACGGTGAACAAATGAAATGGTTAGATAAATAAATATGAATATGGATATGAACAATGATAATAATAATATGAACAAGAATAATAACCAAGATAATATTGACAAGAGATTAAAGTTGACATAAAATAAAGTTGGTCTCGTCTTAATCGGAATTTAATCGACAAATCGATAATCAACGATTTTTGACTTTCATCGACCAAAAGTGAAATATACGATAGTTAAATGAAAATGGAAATTAAATCGAAAATATGAAGATAAAGAATAAAGGTCTCACCTTTATCAAGATTTAATCGAGAAATCGGTAAATCATTGATATTTGGTTCTCATTGACCCAAAATGAATAAAAATAATGACAAAATGACGAAAATGAAATTAAATCAAAAAGGTATAGGAAAAAGAATAAAGGTCTCACCTTTATCGAGATTAAGTCAAGAAATCGACAAATCGTCTATGTTTGGTTTTCATTGACCCAAAATAAATGAATAAAAATAATGTAATGACAAAATAAAATTAAATCGAAAAGGTATAGGAAAAAGAATAAAGGTCTCACCTTTATCGAGATTAAGTTGAGAAATCGACAAATCGTCGATGTTTTGGTTTTCATTGACCCAAAATAAATGTAATGAAATAAATTGAAAAAAAAAAAAAAAAAAAAAATAGTAAATAGGCCTCATATATATCAAAATTCCATTGGTTTGAAAAAACCAATTAAACCATGAGTATTGCTAGATCATTAGCCCATAAAATAAAATAGAATGGAAATGAAATAAATCGAAAAGAAACTAGAAACCAAAACTAAATAAACATAATGAAATTTGTGCATATGTTCATGAGATTAAACAAAATTTATGTCCAAAAATCCAAACAAATAAATAGAAAAATAAAAATAAAAATAAGAAGAGACCTATAGGGGGTGCGCCTGAAATGGGTGTGAGGGAAAACGAGCTTTAATCAAAAGCCCACTTCTTTAATAAAGAGATCAAGTTTTCAAAAAGAAAATTAAAACCCATACAAGATAAAGCAATGAACATATGTAACAGATCCATGTTTCAACCGACATCAAAACGCAATATCAAAAGAGAAAAAGTTCAATCGTGTAATTCAACACATCAGAGAAATAAGCCTCTGTTCCAACCTTTATCTGCACAAACGATCTCGCACTGACACAAGGTTCCTCGCATCAATCGCTTCTACCCGTTTCCATTTCAAGTTCCAGGTTCGAATCTCCTTTCCATTTTTGTGTTTAATTCCGGTTTACCCTTCTTCTCCTTCTCGTTTCTGATTTCAGTTTCTCTCACGATGCCACGACGGATGGCTTGGAGGTGGTGGTTTCACACACGACGGCGACGGTAAGGAAGGGATATGGTTCGAAGGAATGGAATTGTGGAGTTTGGGTCGAATGTTATTTGATGAAGATGGAAAGAATTTTGGGGTGAAGAAGGTTGTTCGCTGTGAATAGGTTGAAAAAAAAATGAAGATTGGAGTTTGAACAATGGTGTGGTGGATTTGAAGAGGATCGTTGGGTTGAAGAAGGGTTCAGAATGGTTGTTGCAGTTGAATGATTTGAAAAGGGTTATGAGAAAGTTTCAGAATGCCTTTGGGATGAGGGTTGCTGAAGGTATTTGACGTCGAACATGGGAGGTGGTTCGTTGATTTTTTTATGTCCGGAATGAACGATTTTGTCCGTGAAAACTAATTGGCGTTTCTCATTTTTTTCTTCTTTCGTTATGTTTTGAAAGGTTTGGTGTTATGTTGTGGAAGTGAGGTTGAAGGCGAAAACGATTTGTTGTTGGTGAAGAGTAAGAGTTGGTTTGTTGTGGGTGCGTATCAGGATGATCATAGAAGAAAGTTTTTTTTTTAATCTCTTTTTTGTGAAATTTTAAGAGTAGCAAGAAATGTGGACAAGTGGCGGCCGATCCTCCCCCCCTCTCACCATACTGCACTCATATATATGTACTCATGAACTAGGTTTTAACTAATGGGCTTGGACAAATGGGCTTCAAAAACAAAACAAAGGGTTTTTGAATTGCAAAATGGATTTAGATATTTTTCTTGTAATTGAATGATGATATGGTAATGGATATGAAGTGGATAAAATGGATCTAATGGATAACTAAAAAAAAAGTGGTTTTTTTGAAATGAATATTAAAAGTGGATATGGTTTAATTGATAGAAAATAATGGAAATTGATAAGAAATAGAAAGTGGAAATGGATATGGACATTGGATTTTATATATGGATATTAAATGGATATTTAATTGGATGAAGGATAAAAAATGGTTAAAAACTATGTATGACTTAAAATAAAAAAAGGATAACAAATAAAAGAGAGATGAAGTTGAAGACAACATATTTTTTTTCGGATTTTTTGAGTACTTGTTAGTGGGTGGATATACAGATGAAAACTATACAGGTAGGACAAATTTGGGGTATGACAGGCACGTGCCAGTCCTCTTGCTGTCGGGCATGCGAGGTAAGGACTGTCGGGCAGAAGCATTTGGCTTACGGACACACCTCTCCCCAACACCCACGTGCTCCTCCCCGAGAGGGCACGTTCTCTTGTAACTTCCCACTCCCGAAAGAAACAGTCTGCCCTACTTCCGGAGATTTCGGGACCGTTACACCAGGGCGAATACCACGTGCTGGTCTTCACTACGCCACGTAAGCCCTGGCAGTTGCTTGGATTGGGCCTTGCCATCCAGCCCAATGCAAGTAACCGTTGGCCCCGCGCTGGGGGCTCTCTATAAATACCCTCTCATTTGAGAGGGTCAGGTTACACAATCTCATACACTCTAACCTTTTTCTGTACTTGCTTTTACTTCTGACCTTTGCCTTACTTGAGCGTCGGAGTACCTTGCAGGTACCCCCCCCCCCCCCCCCCCCCCCCCCCGACGTCTCACTGTCACCGGAGTTGAGGATTCACGACGTTGCTGGCCACCGTTCTCCTGTCTGATCCAGGTACGATTATATATATATATATTATATATATATATATATATATCATTTTTTCTCTTTTTAATATTTTATAAAATTGACCGATCATTAATTTGATGAGGGTGAATCATTGATTTATTGGTCGAATTATTGTGTCATTGGTCGAACCACATAATTAAACTAGATTAAATTGGATGATTCAGTTAAATAAATCATATAATTCAATTGAATGAATTTGTCTCTGTAACAAAATTAATAGTTATTAAACCGTTGAACTAGAAGACTCGATCTCTAGAAAAATCATGACACCTACCAAATTTTAAAATTTTAAAATATCATAATTTTACAAGTTCATTCTTTAAATTCAAATTTTAAACATAATCATCACATACAACAAAATAGTACAAAATACAATCTAAATAAATTTTGAACAATGTCTAATTGCAAGTATTTAATCTGCTGGTTTTAAAAAATCATTGGTTCGCCGATTTTTATCTGTATTGTTCGATTATGGACGACTCTCACTAGTTTAATAGTTTATTCATTCCAACAATTAAATAAGATCAATGACCCATTCGTTTCTTGGTTTGACTGTCCGATCCAATATGGTTTTTGAAACACTGTCACCACCTCTCAAATTTCTTTTTCACTTTTATATAAGCAAATCTCTCATATTTGGTAGATGATTTTTATTATAAATTTATTATTTTAAATAATATTATTTCTTATTTTCAATATAATTTAATTCATAATTTTTTTCATGTTTAGCCACACCAATATGTAATGTCTGGATCCGCCCCTGAGTATACCAATGCCTCATATGAACTCTCTTGATTCAGTGTTGTTTTTTTAATACTACTCATGAATTTCAACTCAGGCTCCCGCTGAATCTGAGATCCTCTCGCTTTCAGTCAAACACTCTCTTAAATATTTGTAAGAAATTATATCTTGGACGTGACAAATTTTATGAGTACAAACCAAATTTTTTAAATTTAGTTTTATGTTGGAATATTTTAAATTTAAATAATATATAGTGAGTTATAAAATTAAAAGACTTAACTGATTAAGTGATGAAATAAAATTAAAAATCTAATTAGATTTGTAGTTACTAATTAATTATTTAGTTGGAAATGAGCTCAAATATGAGTGGGTGTCACCATAACCTATTTTAAAATAATTGGAATCCTATTTGGTCATTACCCTATTATAGGATATGGTCTCCAATATACCGTACTAAAATAAAATTATCTATTCTCCACATCTAAAGAACTCCCAAGGTATTATGAGTACTTTTCAAGGAAGATCGACAAGTCGATAAGTACTAGTCACTTGTCTCTACACTTTTTCATTTCACAATTATCGTTGTCACTGCTTACAAAACTTTCCCCTTGGATTCATCCAAGTATTCCTAGAATCCTTAAGAAATTAATATGCCGTAAATCCAAAGATTGTGCGTATGCATGCTTATATATCTGTTTCGTTTCTGCCATAAATTTTGATTATAATTTTTAATATTTATCTGTTGCGTATGCATGTTATTACTAAATTAATTCTCACAATTGGTTTTATAACGGGTCTTTATATTTGGTTTCTTAATATAGATTGTGGGATATGTCTAAAAAACCTATGTTTGTATTTTATATATGTTCTTCCAATTTTTATGAATCAATATTTGAGATATTAGAAATTGTTGTGAAAATTATAATATTGATATATGCGATTGTATATACTAACATATTTTGAGAATAATGTATATAGTAAATCAATTATAATATTGATATATGCGATTGTATATACTAACATATATGCGATTGTAAATCATATTTTGTGAAAATTTTATTTCAGCAAATCTAATGTGATATTATTAATTGACAATTTTCTCTCTCTTTATATACATATAAAAACACTAGTAAAAAAACACATTTTACGATGAAAGGGATTTTATCTCGGTTATAGATGCAAGTAGGGGTGGCAAAACGGATCGTCCACCCTGTCTCGTCTCGCTCTGCCTTAAACCCGCCAAAAAAGGGGCGGGGCAGGCAAGCCTTCCTAGTGATATTAGTATTAAAAATCTAATTTGCCCCGCCAAGGTGTCGGGTTGGAGGGCGGCAGACTTGCCCGCCTATCTATTTATTTTTTTTATTTTCAATTTTTTAATAGATTAATGGACTTACTTTTACATTTTAATTATATTTTTCACTATTTTTTAGAATAATTTTTTATAAAGTATCTTTTTAAAAAATTTTACTTAAAAAATATTGCATATATTCACAAATAAATGTATAAAATAAAACATCAAGACTTGAAATTACTAGAATTAGCTAAAGTAGCAACTAAAAGACTAAAACCATCAACAAATTTCATCTAAAATAAACCATCAACAAGAGTTCCAAAACTATAGTTCAAGTATTAATCTTCAACCAACTAAAATAAATATTTTGAGTGCTTGATAACAAGGCTGGCGGGTTGGCGGGCTAACACGCCTCTTTTTTTGCGGGCTTAAGGCGGGGCAGGCAGAACGGGTAGGTTTGGTGTAACCGAGAATATTGGGTTGAGAACTTTGTGTGTTTCAAATAAGAAATCAAGGTGGGGGTTTCCTTCAAGATCGGGTTTATTTGAAGGTTTTGGACAAGATCACGTCAACACAGATTCGGGCCGAGTGAAAGCCTTGGGATAAGGTGGTTTCCTTGCAAGGGAGTAGCGCGAGACGGTGAATTGTGTTCGGGAATCTTGGGTTTCAATAAGTTGCGCCCTCGGGATAATCGGAGGATTGTAGTCGCATTTTTTGTCACTTGATCAAGATTTGATCAAGGGTTGGAGGTGGAAGAATCAACATAAACCAATAGAGTTTTTGGTGTTTGCATTCTTCATCTCTTGTATAAACGATTTTGCAAAGAAAAGGTTAATAGCACTATCTCAATTCGAATTTGAATTGAAGGAAGACATACACATAGCGAGGCCAATTAGGGAACTGCCTAAACAAATCTTGGTCTCTCTCTCTCTCTCTCTCTCTCTCTCTCTATCTATCTATCTATCTATCTATCTATCTATCTATCTCTTTATCTCTTTTATTGTTGATATCACAATTTATCGAGTTCATCGTTGTTTGATCAATTCGATTGGAGATTGTCTTCTATTATCTTTTAAAAGTGTTGTTGTTGATATAATCACAATCACTTTGATTGTGATAGGCTTTTAACATCAACAAAACAAACTATATTTCCAATCGCTATCGATCGTACACAAAGTGTTCGATAAATTGTTTGTGAGTATTTTGATTGTGTTTTGGTTCATTGGATATATGAGTTACAATTAGCATTGCATTTAATTGATTCGTAGAACATTTACGTTCATTATCACTCCGTTTTGGTTTTCGATTGTTGGCTCTCAATTTTGAAGTCTGGTTTGATTCAGGTAACAAATAAAGGAAAGGAAATCATTTGCCAATTTTTGGTACATTTCGACTAGGCAAGATGGACGATAAATGCTCAGTCGAAATCATTTTTACAAGGGTTAATAGTCATTTACCCCCCCTGCAATATAGGCAAGTTTTGATTTACCCCAATTTAAAAAAATAATTTTGGATTACCCCCCTGAAATTTTGGGGGCACCCCCCTAAGCGTGTAAAAACCAGGGGGTAAATAAAAAAAAATATTTTACAGGGGGGTAATTTTTCTACCTGGGGGGCAAAAGACTTAGAATTTTAAAATTTCAGGGGGGTAATCCAAAAAACTTTTTTTTAAAGGGGGGTAAATCAAAACTCGCCTATATTGCAGGGGGGTAAATGACTATTAACCCTTTTTACAAAAAGGGAGAATGAATGGATGGATTTAGGAAATTCTCTAAGTATGAAGTTGTTGTTTTGACGAAGTATCACAGATGATGTGTTCGACGTGAGTTTGAATTTGAATTAAGGAGGGAAATTGCCCTTATCCAGTTTTTTGAAACTAAGACACGTGAAGAGTGCTGAAGAATTAGAGCCATGTCGAGCACCACTTGTCTTAACCTTAGAGAAAGGCCATTAAAAGCGGTTATTTTGATTCATTATAAATAGGCAGTTTTAGTAATAGGATTGTGGGTGTTTAAAAGTTGTACAAAATTCTCTAATTTACTCAAAGTACCCGTGTGCAGAGAAAAGAGTGTGTTGAGAAAATGTAAGTTTGATGTAAACACCATATTTTACATTTCAATTCAAGTTTATTTTCTTCATTCGCTCAAGTTATTTTTAGCACATTTATTTGCTTTTCTTACGTTCTGCAGTTTATTTTCTTTAACATTTTCAAAGTTGTTAACCTTTAAAATCTTAAATGCTGTCGAAGTCGTCATTTCCACAAACCTTATTTAAATTGTTAGCACATGTCCTAGGATTTAGTATGGTTAATCCTGCAAGTTACCCAATCTCTTATTAATTTGGTAGACCAGTGGTTGTTTACTAATGTTCACAGTAAACAAATTGGCACGCCCAGTGGGACGATGCTAACTAAGTTTCTTTACAAAAACTACGTTTCGATTAGTGTTCTCTTTGAAAACTTCGTTGTATGTTATTGAGAAGTGGCAAAGTAGCCACCACTAATGAAGATAGACCAAGGAGAAGATATACGAGGAGAATGGAGAATTCAAATAAGCCAAATGTTTCGATTCCTCAAAGTAACAATGGAGAACCTCCCCAAGTATCTTTGACTGTGGGAACTACGGTTCCAGCGATTGTGTTAAAACCAATGCCATCTACGACAAGTTCAATGCCCACGCAGTCGATCACCCATAGTGAGTCCATTCTACATTATATTGGGCCAAGGGGTCCTCCAGTAACCTCCCCCACCAATCGGGAATGCTTCGAGTAGGCCCTTTATGCCTCCAAGTTTCTCTATGCCCTTAGGTGGTCGAGAGAAACCCTATGGAATGCCAACATCTATGATGACAAATTTACATAATGGTGTCTCAACATTCTCATAACCAATGATGAATGTTACTTCACCATTACAAGGATCAGGATATGGGATAAACATGGGTCGAAGCAGCCAACCTTTAGGAATGGGTTATTCCACCCAAATACCAAATTTGACTAATAATTCTGCAGCAGTTATTAGGTAGCAAATGGATGAGAGTAATCATGAAATGGTCCAAATGTTGGCCCAAACAATGGGGACCATTTTTAATCCCCTAATCCAAAGTAATGCTCAATCCAAGCAACAGATGACATCCCAGATGACACGCCTTGCAGATTTATTTGGAGTACCACAACCTCCTAGACATCCCCAGATAGAATATATATTGGAAAATCAAGGAGGAGTCTTAGAAGAAGATCCTACCATTAATCAGGTCCAGCAGAACCAAGGAAACCCACCTCATGCAAATCTAGTCAATCCAGGAGTAGTGATCGAACAACCTAGGGTCGAACCCCCCAGAGCCCAACCTCAAATCCCAATTGAGGAGAGACCTAGGGTAGAAATGGTAAATAGGAACCAAAATAATGATAACGTTGTCCAGCAGATTCGACGTGATGATATGGCCGCAGATAATAACTTAGCAGCCATGGTCGAAAGAATAATGGCACGAAATGGGGTAAACTTTGGTCTTTAGAGATCGAATTATACTTCGCCATTGTCAGAGTATATCTTACAAACAGACCTACCCCCTAGATGGAAAGTTCCTAAATTCACCAAATTCTCTGGGAACACCACTGAATCCACTGTCGAACATGTGGCTAGGTACTTGATAGAGGCTAGAGAGATTTCCAATAATGAAAACCTTAGGGTAAAATATTTTCCAAGTTCTCTCACTAAAAACACTTTTACATGGTTTACAACCTTGCCACCAAATTCGATCCATACCTGGACTCAGTTAGAAAGATTGTTCCATGAACAGTTTTATATGGGCAAACCAAGATTAGCTTGAAGGAATTGGCTAGTATCAAACAAGTGTTTATTGAGCCAATAGATGATTACCTGAATAGGTTTCAATTGCTTAAAGCAAGTTGCTTTACTCAAGTGCCTGAACATGAGTTGGTCGAAATGGCCGCTGGTGGTCTCAATTATTCAATTAAGAAAAAATTGGATACCCAATACTTGAAAGATATGGCCCAATTGGCTGACAGAGTTGGACAAGTCGAGCGATTGAAAGCTGAAAAAGCCAGGACAGACAAGAATAGAAAAGAGAGGGTAGCCTACGTCGAAATTAGTGAGGACGACGAAGAAACATATAATGAGTCTTTAAATTTCGACGAAAGTGAGGTCGACCTTGCTAAATTAAAGCAGGTACCACCTTATGCCTGTAAAGTCTTGGCTCCTTCGAATGGAAAAAACCCAGTCGAACCAGAAAAGAACGATAGGTTCCCTAAGAAAACTTACACATTCGACGTCACAAAATATGACAAAATCTTCGACTTGTTAGTTAAGGATGACCAGATGATAGCGCCTCCTGGTGCTAAAATGCCTCCTTTAGAGCAAAGGAAAAAGATACGTTTTTGTAAATATCACAATTTCTTGGGTCATAAATCATCTCAATGTTTTCTTTTCAGGGACCTCGTGCAAAACGCCATCATGGACGGAAGACTAAGGTTTGGAGAAAAAGTGAAGGCTCAGATGAAAATTGATGTTGATCTTTTGCAAGTAGTTGATGCTCATTTCACTGAACCTGCTGTTGTCAATGTGGTCGAAGTTATTGATGACTTCGGTCATAATGTCAACATGATAGAAGTCACTGGTGACTTTATCAACGATGCTATCATGGTTAAGATCACTGAGGATCTTGACGAGAAAATGATGGAAGAATGCATGTGTGAGGACACTGATGGCCTCACCAAATGAATAATCAAAGACTATAACAACGAAGTTGCTGAAGGTTTCGTTACTGCAGGAATCTCTGAGGAATCCAATTGGGCGATAGTAACAAAAGAAACCGCTGATGGTTTTGTACGAATGGAAATTTGAACAAGGCTAGTGATGGCCTTACAATTAAGTTCCAAAGTTTGGACATTACTGAAGATGTCACTATGGATGTCAACATGGTCGAAGTTTCATAAGAGACTTCGATGGAGATTGTCAAAGAACAACGACAAGAGGAATACAACAAAGTGTTTTTCCCAAAGGAAGAGGAGAGCCTGATCGATTTCATACATAGGTGCCAGAAAAAGAAGTCAGAGGTTATGCCCTGTCCAAGGTGCAGTGCCGTATTTGATAAGACGGCGACCCAAAATATAGAGGGAGTTCGATTGGAAAAGGCTAGAGGAAATTGGAGAAACTCTGGTAGCCACCAAGGTTTCGCAGAAAGAGGCCACACAGGGGGCAAGAACAGGCGAAGCCAAGAGTCCCAGGTGCAAGACCCACCACTTTCAAGCCATTTGCAAAGCTTTCTAATGGCAAGTGGACAAGACAAACCGAAAATAGAGAAAAAGGCCAGCAGAAATGGCAGAACTTCGACGTTGATAGGGGTTCGTCTGTTGGGTACTGTAAAGAGTTCCAAACTTCCAAGAAGTCAACCTATATCTCTAATAATTACAAAGGTAAGAACCCAATGACCAGATCCCAATGAAGAAGGGAGCAAAGGAGAAGAAAGGCAGATAGGGAGGAAAAAGAAAACCAGTTTACTGAATCAAGCACTAATGTGCTTGCTCAAAAGAATGAGAAGAAAGAATTAAAATCCGTCGAAAAGAAGCCTGTGGAGGGGAAAGTTTGCCCCACTCAAGAAGAGGCTAAAAAGGAAGGTGATCACTTGATTGCTGAAGACGAGATGCTTACTGATGATTTTGATACAGATTCAGAGGTATATTTAGATATCATGGTTAATGTGGTATCTCTCCTACCAAGGGAATTCGACCAAATAACTGAGGTCGAAGAGCTGGAAGATAACACTGATATAAAGATGGCCACTCATAGGCCAGTTTGTTATTATGTGATGAACAACGGTTGTGTAGAAGAACATAATGCATTCTTCGAAAGACCCAATGAGGCAATAAAATGTCACTTGAAGCCTCTTTTTATCACTGGAAAAATCGAAGATGTGCCAGTCAACAAGATCTTGATGGATTGCGGTGCTGCGGTAAACTTGATGCTGCATTTCATGTTAAGAAAAATAGGGAAGTTTGACACAGACACCAAGCCCCACAATATGGTGTTGTCCAACTATGAAGGAAAGGTTGGCACCATATTGGGAGTAATTTAGGTCGATTTAACGGTAGGAACAATTACAAGACCGGCCATGTTTTTGGTTGTGGAGACAAAGGCTAACTATAACTTGTTGTTAGGAAGAGAATGGATTCACGGCATAGGAGTCGTGCCATCATCAATGCATCAGAGGATTACCATTTGGCGAACAGATGGTATTGGGGAAAATATCGAAGCCGACCAGAGCTATTTCATGACTTGGGTTAATCATGCCGATAGACGTAGTTTCGACAAAAAATTGGCTAACATTGCTCCTTAAAATCCAACCAGTTTTGACTTTACTCCAGATGATAATGCATGTTGCTCTTTGTACCTGCACCCCACCAACGGTTTTCAGTGGGATCGAGAGATTTTGGGCGAAGATGACTTTGGATATATAGGGACATCTAGAATCGACCCAACAGGTTAGGGGAGTGAATTTGACGACGATGACTGAGTTGCCAGCACTAGAAAGAATTTTGGCTTACATAGCCAAAAATAGGCTAAAAGCGGCCTTGGAGGCTGGGATAAAATTCATGGCTGTCGAAGCCAAGAAGGAATCATTTCAGGAAAGTCCTGGTAAAGACTTCGACCCATAGCCACCTGATAAGGCTCAGGAAGAAGCGCAAGGCGAGAGGCTCGACGCCATTTATGATGACGAGCCTTTGGGGTTCGAGAAGGATCCGCTGGCAAATAGCATTAAAATGCTAGCACAGGATCCACTTGAGGAATCGACTTGGGAGATGGGGCGACAAAAAGGCCAATGTATATTAGCGCCAATATCAACCCTCAACTAATAGTCGAACTGATCCAATTGCTGAAGGAGTTCAGAGACTGCTTCACATGGGATTATGACGAGATGCCTAGTTTAGACAGAGAGCTAGTTGAGTTGAAATTGCCAATCAAGCCTAGGAAGAAGCCAATCAAGCAGAATCCAAGGCGGTTTGCACCTGAAATTCTCTCAAAGATTAAAGAGGAGGTCGAAAGACTTCTGCGATGCAAATTCATCCGTACAGCCAGGCGGGGGATTTCTTAGGCTTTGTGGTCCACAAAAAGGGAATCGAAATAAACCAAAATAAGACCAAGGCCATAATGGAAGCGAAAGCGCCATCAACAAAGAAGGAGTTGCAGTCATTGCTGGGAAATTTTAATTTCTTGAGAAGGTTTATCTCGAACCTTAGCGGCAAAAATCAAGCCTTCTCACCTTTGCTTCGACTCAACAAGGTAGGATTCGAATGGGGACAAGCTCAACAAGAGGCTTTCGACAAAATCAAGGAGTATTTGAGTCACCCTCCAATATTGATTCCACCTTGTAGAAATAGGAGTATGAGGTTGTATATATCTGCGTCGGATAAAACTTTAGGGAGCATGTTAGCTCAAGAAGATGAAAATGGTGTCGAAAGAGCCATTTATTATCTTAGTAGAGTCTTGAATGATGCAGAAACCAGATATAGCACAGTCGAAAAAGTATGCCTGTGTTTGTACTTCTCATGTATAAAACTTAAGCATTATATAAAACCTGTTGATGTTTTTGTTTCCTCACATTTTGATGTTATAAAGCATATGTTGTCAAAACCAATTTTGCATAGTCGAATTGGTAAATGAACGTTAGCCTTAACTGAATACTCTATAACTTATATGCCTTTAAAAGCTGTTAAGGGGCAAGTAGTGGCTGACTTTATAGTCGACTACTCAATAAATGATGAATCATTGAAGTACGTCAAACTAGAACCTTGGAAGTTGTACTTCGATGGTTCGAGTCATAAAGACGGGACATGTGTAAGAGTCTTGATTATTTCTCCTAACAAAATTCAAGTATAAAGTGGAAGGTCTATGTTCGAATAACAAGGCTGAATACGAGACTCTTATAGCCGGACTTGAGATATTGTTGGAATTGGGGGTAACTCGAGTCGAAATAATGGGTGACTCAGAGTTAGTCATAAAACAAATCACAAAGGAGTACAAATATGTGAAAGAAAATCTCATCATGTACTTCATGATAGCCAATCGACTTTTAAAAAGATTTAAACTGATCAGTATTCGACACATACCTCGTTTGGAAAACCAAGTAGCTAATGACTTGGCTCAGTTTGCTTCTGGGTACAAAATTTCGAAGGGAAAGTTGCAAGATGCGATCGAAGTCAGAGGAAGGGTTGTGTCAACCAGATTATCTCCATCAGATTTGGAAACAACAAAGCTAGGATATGCTGATAAAGAGAATTTCGAGATATTAGCACTTTACAGTTTGACGGACAAAGATTGGAAAAAACCTATAGTGGAATATTTGCAAAATCCATCGACATCTACTAAATGAAAAACCAGGTATGAGCTTTAAGTTATGTTCTTTTGGGAAACAAATTATTCAAAACGACTCCTGAGGGAGTTTTACTTAAATGTCTTAGCGAGTTTAAGGCATATTTAGGCCTTTCGAATGTCCATAGTGGGACATGTGGGGCACATCAGGTGGGCCATAAAATAAAGTGGTTGTTATTTCGACAAGGAATGCATTGGCCCACCATGTTGAAAGATTATATTGAGTTTGCTAAAGGGTGTCAAGAATGTCAAGTGCATGTAGGCATACAACATGTTCCTGCAAGTGAATTGCATTCTATAGTCAAACCATGGCCTTTTAGAGGCTGGGCATTAGATCTTATTGGAGAATTTCGACCAGCGTCATCCAAAAATCAAAGATACATCTTGGTTGGTATTGATTATTTTACGAAGTGGATCGAAGTTGTACCACTGACAAACGTGGACCAAGAGGAGGTGATCGTATTCATCTAGAAATACATCATCTATAGGTTCAGAATTCCAAAAACTATTACAACAGACCAAGGATCTGTATTTACTAGTCGAAAGATTCAAGAGTTCGCTAAAGAAACAGGTTTCAAATTGTTAACATCCACACCTTATTATGCTCAAGCTAATGGCCAAGTTGAGGCAGTGAATAAGATTATCATTGCGTTGTTAAAGAAGCATGTAGGGAAAAAGCCTCGAAACTGGCATAAGACTTTGGAACAAGTTCTTTGGGCATGTCGAACATCCGCTAAGGAAGCTACTAATACGACTTCATTTAAGTTAACGTTTGGGCATGAGGCAGTCTTACCAGTGGAAATTTATGTTCAATCGACAAGAATTCAAAGACATCATGAAATTCAATCCGATGTATATTGGAATATGATGTTGGACAAATTAGTGGAGTTGGACGAAGAAAGACTAAAAGCCATGGAATTGCTAAAAAGATAGAAAAATAGGATAGAGAAGTCTTATAACAAGAAAGTCAAAGTTAAATCATTTTTTTCCTGAAGATTTGGTTTATAAAGTAATCCTTCCTATGGATCGAAAAGATAGGACTTTAGGGAAATGGTCCCCTAAATGGGAAGGTCCCTTTCGAGTTATTCAAGTGTTCTCTAACGGAGCATATGAGATCGAAGAGTTAAGCAAGGATACAAGGATCTTGAGAGTAAATGGAAAATATTTGAAAAAATATAAACCTGTAGTCCGAGAGATAAAAATAGCATAAGAATAATCACATGAAAAATAATCGAAGCCAACATGGTAAAATGAAATTTGTTGCCATAATGGATAAATCCGTTATATCCAAAAGAACCACGAAGGGTTCAAAGTTATTACATAATCTAGAGTTATGATAAAATTTGAAAAAAAAAAACAAAAGGAATTAGAGCTAAAATGGAAGGTTGGCCTTCATGTTGAAATACTTCGCCTTTAGAAACTCTAGCCGTTTCTCACAAATAGACTTGGTTGACCTTAGAGCCTCTAACTCTGCTTCTAACTTTTGGGCTTTATCAGCAAATCCCAGTCCAACATCAAGCTCTTTAGCCACTTTAGAATTGTCGAACTTCAGAAGCTCAACATTTTGTTTCTTGGCTTTTGAAATTTTGATCTGCAGATCTTTTATTTGTTCCTCCCAAGAGTTGATATTTCTATTATTAATTTCGATCTCAGCCTTGTTTCGTTCCTGAGCTTTCTCTAAATCCGCCAATCGGTTAGTTGACTCCGAGGCACAATCCCATGCAGCTGCTGCAGAGCCAGCATGACTTTCAATATCTTTAGAGGTTTGCTTTATTTTGATAAGATCAGCATCAACATGTTCGATCATCGAAGTTAGCTCCAGGATGACGTTCGCAACTTCAGGAGAAGCAGTCATAATATCAACCGTTTTGAAAAGACTTTTCAAGGCAATATGAGAAGTAGGGTCAGACTCTATGAGACGAAATAGGTCACTTGTAAAAACCTTTTCCTTGATTTACGAAAGTATTTCGCTGGCAGGATTGTTAGAGGATCGACCACCAAACACTGAGGAGGAACTAAGACTCTTTTCAGATGAACTCCCTCTAGAACCTATCAAAGCTTTCAGGTATTCACGAGGGTTGTTTTTTTTTAAAGCTTCTAGTTCTTCTGCATAAAGGATTGCAAAGGTCTTGGTTGAGTCATTCGCAATCGACAGGTCAGGATTAAGGGTTGGTTTATCGGTTATATCATCATGAGTTTCTTCCTCCTCTTCTTCGTCCTTGTGTTCATCTTCTTCAGCATTTTCATCGTCATCCACAAATTCCTTAATAGGGGGCATCAAATAGTTTTGAAACGCAGCATGATTCTCCTTTTCTTCCATATCGTCATCTTGATCTTGCTGGATGACATCTAAGTTTTTGACTCTTGGGGAGCCATCTTCAGCTTTATCTTCGACGTGGACTTCAGGGTGATCCACCTCCATATCATTCTTAGTTGTTTTGGCTTTCGTGTCCCTTTCTTGGTCACCTTCGTGTTCAGACTCACTGGTATGGGAATTCTGGGTTGTAGTCTTGGGCGGTGAAGTTTTGCGTTGTTCCACGACTGTCTGATTAATTTTGCTCACCGAGTTTTTTTCCAGAATCTTTGGCAGAAGTATGATGATATATCAGTTTGCCTTCGCTATTGAGGAGTGTGGTGTTGGTTGATTTGGTAGTCGGTTGAGTAGAAACGCCTGCATCGTCCTGAAGAGAGTAATTGAAAGTCTGAAAGTTGAAAAGATTACTAAGTAAACGATAAGGTATAAGATTTGGTACCTTGGGAGCATCATCCCCAGGGCTAGAATTGTCACTTTCAGGTTGGTCCGCAGCTTTCTTCGACATCTCTGCAGGAGTTGGTTCCAGTATTGTGAAGGTAGTAGGTTTCTTGGTTGGAGCCGTTGCACCTTTTGCTTGAGGTTGGGCCAAATCTTCAATCATTTTGAGCTGCCTCTTCCTTTTCTTGAGGGGTTGTTCGGTAGTCGGATACAGGTCTTCCTCATCTGATTCAACCACCACAACTTCATCTTCTTTGGATTTCCTTTTTTGGGGAGTTGGGGGTAGCTTTCTTGCGCCCTGAAAGGGAAGCGTTAGAAATATAATGGAACATATGGGAAAGCGACAAAATTAATAAGGAATACAAAATACCTTTGTTGTTGTTGCTGCTTTACTTCCTCCCTCCTCTTTCACTTCGACTGGTTTCCTAGCTATTGGTTTCTTTGGTGGAATTTTCATGGCTAAGGTAAAATAGAAATAGTTATTATAGGTGAAAGAGAATAAGTAATAAGAAATGTTGGATCGAAACCTTCCCCATTCCACACATTCATATATTTTGGATTCAATGCGAACATCTTCGATCCCAATATGAAGTTAACCTTTGAAACTGTCTAATGTGTGCTTAGTCGCAACCATCCGCTGAGCACGCTTTTGCGATTCTTGTCTAAGGATTTTTATAGAATCCCCACAGACGAACTAGTATGGGAATGGAGGGCTAAGAACCACTCCAAAGTTAGCACTTGGCAGTCGAGGGAATTTGGGAGGAAACATGTTAAAAGTCGTTTCGTACCATTTCTCGGGAGGAACGTACGAAGGGATCTTTAGGTCCTCCATTTTCTTTAAAAAAAATTCTTTTCAAGTAACAGCTGCGTCGCAAACGGTTCGACAAATATCATTAGGTCTATAGGCAGTTTCAAAGTATTACTGGAATGCTTGGATTTCTTTGATATGCGTCAAAATACCTTTCTTGACTTTTTCCTGCACACAGAGGAAAGCCTTGTTAATGTGCTGAGTAAAAGCAGCCACGTCGAAAAATTCTTCTACGTAGTAAGCTTTCCACGATTATTTCCTCTGACGACTTCAAACTCACCTACGACATCTTACACTCCAGTTGGATCTTACACTGTTCCATCGATTTCCAACCTTCACCATAGTACAAGTCAACTTTATATATGCCAAAGTGTTCAAATTCTGTTCCTACTTACACACCTAACGTCCGCTATTTATTCTTCAAATGATGAATATTCAGATTCAGATTCTAATTATGCCTTGGGAGATACTTCCGATTCTGACGATGAGGCCTATGAGGACCCTGCTGACTCCTACCTACAAGGTTCTGTCATCCACACATCTGTTTTTATGTACTTATTTTGCAATTGTCATCTATTATGAATCTTCACCTTACATATCTCTTATGAACGCAGAGTATGCTGACATTGGTGCCCCAGTTTAGGAATGCCATCATTGTAAGGCTTCTATGTGGTATCAGGAGCGTAAACAAAAGCATAAACATACTACTGTTCCAAATTTTCATATATGTTGCAGAAGTGGAAAGGCAGTCATGCCAATGATGAAGACGCCTCCTCCACTGTTACATTAACTTCTGTATGATAGAACGTCGAAACATTGTAAAAATTTCCAAGACAAAACATTATAACTTACAACGTTATGTTCTCCTTCACTTCTCCCGATATGAAATTTGACACAACTCACTCCAAAGGGATGGGTCCTCCTACGTTGCGACTTCATGGTCAAACTTGTCACAGAATCGGAACAATGTTTCCTGAAATCGGTCAACCTCCCTAGTATGCCCAACTATACATTTTTGACACGGATAATGAGGTCGATAACAGATTATACTATTTTAGATGACAACTCAGGAATTCCATGTTCTATTACAGATATCTTGCACCCATTATCAGGATTTGGAATGTGTTTGGCTAAATTTACTATTGTTTTTATTCTGTAGGGATAATAAAAAGCTTGAAAAGGATATAGTTACCAACTTGAAACAGATGTTGGACGAGAACAATGACCACGCAAAAGCGTTTAGGATGGCAAGGGATGTATTGAGGGAGAGAAACTTCTAGGATTTAAGGCTGAAACTCATTTCAACTAGGCCAGGTGATGGTCGTGTGTATAACATGCCCACGGTCTCGGAAGTCGCTGCTCTCATTGTCAGAGATATAGACTCTGCTAAAATGAGGAACATCATAATCCATGAGCGAGATGGTGGATTACAGAGGATCGATGAATTTCACCCGACTTATCTTAGTTACCAATACCCTCTAATTTTTGCATTTGGGGAAAATGGTTACAGGGAGAATATACTTCACAAGTACAGGCACGAACAAACTGTCACTAAGCAGAACCGCCAAACCATTAAGGATTGGCTATGCTTCCGACTACATGAACACATTGTTGAGCCTACAACTTTGCTTCACTAAAGGCGTCTCTTCCAGCAGTTTTTGGTTGAAGGCTACACTATGATGGAGACGGAGCGTCTTAATTGGTTGCGGAGAAATCAAACTAAATTGAGAGTCAGAAAGTATAGTAACTTACAACAACATGACGCTTCCCATAAATGTAGCAAGCAAGGTAAGTGTGTCGTTTTGCCTTCAACATTTGTCAGGAGTAAAAGGTACATAGACCAACTGTATTTTGACGGCTTGACAATTTCAATTAAATTGGGTTTTCCTGACCTTTTTATAACCTTTTACCTGCAACCCAAATTGGCCTGAAATCAAACGCCATTTGAAACCGAAAAATTTACATGCACACGAGCGTCCGGATATTGTATCAAAAGTTTTCAAAATCAAATTCGACCAACTAATGCGCGACATTACAAAGAACCGTGTCCTAGGACGTGTTTTGGCATGTTAGTCACCTACAATAACTTTATTCCTTTAAGGCACCCTAATTCTTATTATTATACTCATGCTGTCTTTTGCACTTTCCCCTTCTTTTAGTTATGTATACCACTGAATTCCAAAAGAGAGGCCTCCCACACGCACACATACTGGTTTTCTTACATCCAGAAAGTAAATACCCAACCCCGACAGACATTGACAGTGTAATAAGCGCGGAAATTCCTGACCCTTCACGCCATCCGACTTTGTACAACTTGGTCAAGGCACACATGGTCCACGGGCCTTGTGGTTTGTCTAATCAATCATCACCATGTATGAAGAACAGAAAATGCACTAAATTCTTTCCAAAGCTATTCATCGAAAATACAATTGTTGATGTGGAGGTTTATCCTCTATAAGAAAGAAGATCGACATCGCATATCATCCAAAAAAATGGAATCCCTTTGGACAATAGACATGTAGTCCCCTACAACACAAAGTTACTATTGAAATACCATGTTCATATCAATATGGAGTGGTGTAATCAAAGTACTTCTATAAAATATCTATTAAAATACATCTACAAGGACTTTGACAGAATTACCGGCTTCGTTGTGCATGTTATGCGTCCCTCCCTTGATGGTAACGAAGTCGTTGATGAAATACATCAATATCTTGATTGTCGATATGTCTCCCCATGTGAGGCAACATGGAGGATCTTCGGTTACAACATTCATGGAAGGAAGCCCATGGTTGAGCGTATGTTTTTCCACCTCATCGGTGAGAAACCGCTTTTCTACACCGATTATGCGCGAATGGAAAATGTTTTAGAAAAGGAAAGCGTGACGGAGTCTATGTTTTCTGCGTGGTTAATTGCAAATTAGACTTATGAGCAGACCATGCAATTGAGTTACCGCCAATTCCTCAACATGTTTGTATACCATAAAAGATTAAGAGTCTGGAGGCCTCGAAAAAAGGGTTTACAATAGGCCATTTGATTTGGGTTCCTCCTTCAACGGGAGAACTATATTTTCTACGGATGATGCTGACTGTTGTGAAAGGCCCTAAGAGTTATAAGGAAATACGAAAGGTAGGCGATACATAGTACGATTCATTTAGGGATGCATGTTTTGCCATGGGATTCCTTGAAGATGATCAGGAATTCATTGGAGCCATTAAGGAAGCAAATGAATGGGGATCAAGTCATTATCTTCGCAAGCTTTTGGTGGTTATGTTTCTGTCAGGTAATGTGAACAGGCCTGCCCATGTCTGGAATGAGTCGTGGGTTTTACTCTCTGATGGTGTCTTGCACCAACAGAGACGATTGGTGAATGACAACGGTACGACTTACAGTACACTAAACATTTCCTATTAATTAAACAACTCCGTTTACATCCACCTCATCCTTCTCTTCCATTCAAAACATCCACATGACAAACTTACAACTTCTGTGCATTTACCAACATAGTTGCCTGAATATTATTTTTGTTTCACAGAACTTTTGTTGAAGGAGGCGCAGCTGATAAATCTCACATTAATGGAGATTGAAAAGCTTTTACAGCTAAATCGGAGAACTCTTATGGACTTCAAACCTATACCGTATCTAGACGGATACGCGTTGGAACAACTCGAGAATCGCCTCATCTACGAGGAACGCAGTTACGACATTCAAACCATGAAGGATGAGTTCCGGTCACTTCATGCCGCTCTCACAGGTACTTCCATCTAACATGTGGCATGAAAAGGCTTTTCACATGCACATTACATACATGAACTTTTATACTTTTTTCCTTTTAAACAAATGAGCAGCGCGATATCTATGACACTATAATGACTGTTGTTACAAGTCAGAAATGATGCATTTTCTTCCTGCATGGTTATGGGGGTGCCGGCAAAACGTACATGTGGAGGACACTCGCATCTGCCCTTCGGTCTAAGCACGACATTTACATAACTATTGCAACCAGTGGAATTGAATCGTTGTTGCTACCCGATGGGAGAACCGCTCATTCAAGGTTCAAAATACCTGTCCCAATGTTGGATAATTCAACTTGCAACATTCTTTACAAAGATGAGGCGGCTGAACTTCTTCGGCAG
The DNA here is from genome assembly GCA_022829125.1 of Lathyrus tuberosus. NCBI lineage: Eukaryota > Viridiplantae > Streptophyta > Magnoliopsida > Fabales > Fabaceae > Lathyrus > Lathyrus tuberosus. Next base: position 1,033,656 of record JALAZF010000285.1, on the reverse strand, counting down.
GCGAAGTTAATTATTTGGGACGAGGCTCCTATGCCAAACAAATGGTGTTTTGAAGTACTTCAAATGACATTGAAGGATCTAATGAGTGTTAGTGGCAACTCCAGTGACGTCTTTGGTGGGAAGGTTGTTGTCTTTGGTAGATACTTTAGGCAGATCTTGCCTGTAATCCCCAGAGGATCAAGATCTGACATTGTACACACTACTATAAACGCCTCCTACATTTGGCACTCGGTTCAGGTGTTGACGTTGACCAAAAACACGCGTCTGAACTGTGGTCCAACGGACCACGAACGGAACGAAATTTCTGAATTCTCTGATTGGCTTCTCAGTATAGGGGGTACACTGGGAGGTCCTAATGATGGGACCACTGAGATATACTTTCCACCTGAAATTCTAATAACATAGTTTGAAGATCCTATTGTAGCCATTGTCACGAGTACTTATCCAGACTTCCTCAATAACTACCGTGACTACAGCTACATAAATAGTTGGGTTATCTTGGCATCAACCATCAATATGGTTGAAAATATCAATGATCATGTTTTGGCCATGATGCCAGGTATTTTTACATCCTACACTGGTATTCTGAGACATTTATACAATTTCATAATAATGCATTAATGTTTCGCATTCTTTTGCTATAGGTGACTTAAGGGATTACTATAGCTGTAACTCAGTTGACCAGTCGGAGATACATGACAGGGACATGCTTGATGTTCTCACTCCGGAATTTCTTAGCTCTTTAAAAACTTCTGGTCTACCAAACCATCACATAAAGCTTAAGATTGGAAAACTCGTGATGCTGATGCAGAACATTGATCAATCTGAAGGGTTGTGTAATGATACGCGCCTAATTGTGACAAAGATGGCGTCACACGTACTGGAGGCACATATATTGGGGGGGGGGGGGAACGACATGGTAACGTAGTCTATATTCCCCGTATGGATATGTCGCCTTCTCAATCTCCTTGGCCTTTCAAGCTAAGCCTGAGACAGTTCCCAATAATATTCTCATACACGATGACGATTAACAAGTCACAAGGTCAGTCGTTGGATTGGGTGGGGCTTTATATTCCTTGGGACGTATTTACTCATGGACAGTTTTATGTATCCCTTTCAAGGGTTACCAGCAAGAAAGGTATCAAAGTTTTGGTACACGACAAAAACAATTGTGCCAAAGTGTCTACAACTAACGTGGTTTACAAGGAGGTTTTCAATAACGTTTGATCGGGAATGTATCTGATACACATGTAACATTATCTTTTTGTACATTCAATATGGGATTACATTTATTGCAGTGTGTCTAATCTTCGGACCATTACACTGTTGTGCTTAATCAAAGGAAGAACTCTTCATGATTCTGCTTTGCTATTTCTGTTCTTTTTTGTAAACACATAGAGACAACTTTATCTACATGTGTAACTCATATAAAATCTTGTATTCTTTATTACTGACAACATTACACGTCCAGAGTTAACATGGCAGAATTTGTTTTAAAATGCAAACATTTTCACAGGCATCACAATACTTGACGTTAAATATTATGCTACAACACAATATAGTTAAAGCATGTTGTTTAAGGATGACAAACCTTATATACGTGGCATATTTTATTTTCATCGCTTACATCCAATCGGAATTTAATTCTTTCTCCTGCTTTTAGATGGTTTGACTCACAAAACGTGTCCCATTCATACCATATCTTTGTGCAGTTTGAATCATGTATGTTCACAATTAAGAGCATTTGCGTCCGACCGTTGTCACCGCACAATGTTAGAACCTCATAATCGTTGTCTCTCAAAATACATCCAAAATGCGCCGACAATTTCTGCATACATCACAGTTAACAACACGAGTTAGTGACATAAAACATAACAGTCAACTAATTTTGGTCCGGCCACACTCGCTGGTGAAAGATTTACATCAAACGCATATATCCCGTGCTGGTATATGAACCTACTGTGAAAGTTTGGTAGCTCTACGAAGTCACTTATATCTTTAAACCTGGCAACCTCAAAATTTTTGTTCCCGTAATACCTGAATACGACAACGACGTCATCTGGTAGTGCGTACAAATGTTGCAGCTCTGTCCAACCACTGACCACAACTGGTAGATCTTCATTTTCATTGAATACTATTTCTTTCTGGATACCTTCTTTGTTAATTATTCTCCATGTTTTTCCTAGATCTGCTATGTGAGTTCTAATAAACAACGGCCCAATCTCCGGAAACCCCTACAGTTGATATGTAACGAGTTGCCTTACAATTACTATGTTATTCATATAAAGTTAGGCATGGGAAATAGATTGATAAAATTAAACATAGAAAAAATTACTTGTATGGCTATCTTAGCAACTACTAAAGTGTCCACGAGTTCTGCTTGATTCAGATTTCCGGTCCACACCATGGTGGTAATAGATGGACAAAAACAACTCTGCAGGTGATGCGTTACCAAGGCTTCTATGGCTTCAGCCCAGTCTCAACCATAGTTCTTCCTATTTTTCCTTTGTAGTTATATACAAGGTTCAAGGGAGAGACAAAGGGAAGTAGGTGGGGGTAATTACTAAAACCACAGTCACGTCTTTATTACTGCAAAGTTTTTGTCCACTTCCATCTCCCATTCATATGTCTACAATGCTAGGATGCTTTTCTTAATTCTACTATCCATTGCCATGTCATTATATTCTTACATGTGGGGTATGTATCTAAACATCAATCTCTTTAAGGCTGCTATATATCTATTTCTACGTGAGAGAAATAACACTTTACGAAATAACTTGGCCCCCACCAATAATGTGCTCAATTTCTTAAAGAGTGAAAATATTATATGTTACCACTATGCTTTCCAACACACTTCACACTTACTTTCCTTATTATTTACCCACTATTGTCCACTATTACGCCAAATGCACATTGAATGGTTCATATTTGCAGACCACTATTGAGAAAACCATTGTGAAATGGCGTCAGGCACATAGCCAAATTAACTCACCCAGTAAACACTAAATGACAGTAACACATTCTACCTTTTTATTTTAAGTCTACCAGTCAAAACCAGTGTGAAGTGTTATAAATATTAGCAACTGCAATCATTAACATCAACAATACACCATTTTCAGCAGAAAATAATCAAAACCATTACAGGCCTGCATTGCTGTGTCTGTAGCACAGCTGCTACAAAATGTTTTGGAACACCAGTTCTTAAAACAGGAACATAACTAACCCATAATACTACAAGTCCACACTTTTTAAACTACAACAAAACAACGATAACATAGTACACAATACATTCAAACTACCTTCTGATATAAACTACCCTTTCACTATTGCGCATTTCCCCGCTTGACGGATACTAATATCTCGCTTGTAGGCAGATATCTGATGCAGAACTCCAACACATCGCCTTTCCTTATCATCCTGTCTTTTGCAAAATCATACCACCCGTCAAGAAGATACTTCTCTATTTTACATCACCTCTTTTTCAATTCACAGTTATACGCATAGGATTTGTCTGTGTCGTATAGGACAATGGAGTCTTGTGGTTTACGAAGGCAGCTCCGGATGACATCACGCGGTATTTGCTGCACAAAACAATACAACAACTTAATCCACCAAACCTTTTTCATCCTGCAAATATGCTTAATAATGACACTCTAAACGGCTTACCAGGACATTAGAACGCAACGACTTAGCATTTTTAACCACCCTTATCCAGTTTTCTTCAAACTCGTCTTCAAAGATGGGAGTGAATTCCCTGCATTCAGTCAAAACATTACAGAATATCACTAACCCATGCACGGTCGATTACTACGTCTTTGTTGCCTACGATAACAATGCCAATGCATTTTATCTAATTAAATTTTACCTGTCGCTATTAGATGAAATATTTATGTAATCCTCCTCAGTTTTAACTTTGACGACACCTGCAGCGGTAGAATCGACATCCTTGGCCTTGATTTGTTCAACATCTACCCCTCATTTCCTTTTGTCAGCAACAACTTTCTGGCTTTTGCCCTCAAAACCTACGGCATTCACAACCCGACATGGTCCCTTTGACTCTGTTTCAAACTCCCCTACCTTAGCTTTACCCTTCCAAACACCAGTTTTGGAATTCCCTGCCTCATAGTTTTTCGGAACAACGCCCTGTACTCCAGCAGATTTCGCGTTTATACCCTCAGCCCCACCCCCGCTGATGTTCACTCCCTTCTGATTCTTCACACCATGCGAGTCCTCATGCAACAAGCCATCCTTGTCATTCTGCATGCGCTTCAGGGGGCATGACTCACATCCTTTACCACCTTTGATCTATAACAACAGTTTAACAGATTTCAGAATTGAAAGTTCATACACACATATCGTTGTGCACGCAGTGTGCAAATAACAGGCAACAAAATCACCGAACATTTATACAAAACTCAGATTTACAATAGACATAGAATCATCCACGTAAGATGGACGACGTCAAACCACAGTTCGCGGTATACACAACTCGGAGTATTAGACGATATGTGTTTGTGGGTCTTACCTTGCCGGAGTGACGTCGTCCAACATTGTTGTCTCCGCCGAAGAAGCCATGGAGAATCAATAGAACCGTCCTTCCGTTTTGCATTGCTGTTCTTTAGGAATGCCACTGCGTGTGTTTTGGGTATGTGAATAGGCTGACGTTTATGAGTCCAAACATTTACTTCTACGGTTTTCCATAAATAAATATTATTAGTTAATATTTTTAACTGATTATTATTTTTACTTAATCCCATTCCAATTTCTCAATTTGGTCTATTTAACACATTTCGTTGAATCTTCCATAACTACTTTTACCACTTTATGCAATTTTTTTTTACTAATACACACTTTTATACAATTTTGAATACTCTCTGTCTTTCGTTTTTAACATTTTTTCCTCCTAGCATATTACATTTATGTTTTTTTCTTATTATTTTTTATTGAATTTTCATTTTTCATACATTTCGACGATAACTTTTAAAAAAAAAATAATCAAATTGTTTCCTTAATATTTTTTTCATTTTCTTTTATTTATATACCATTCAGCATAATTTGTTTTATAACATCTCAATTTAATTATTCATAATGCATATTTGAATTAAAAAATTTTACTGGTGACACTTCCACGGACCACACCAGTACCCTTGCGGACGCACGGGTGTCCCACTAGTTTTCTTTAAAAAATTTCTTTTAAAGTAACAGTTGCATCACAGACGGTTCGACCAATATCATTAGGTCTATAAGCAGTTTCAAAGTATTTCTGGAATGCTTGGATTTTTTTTATATGCGTCAAAGTACCTTTCTTGACTTTTTCCTGCACAGAGAGGAAAGCCTTGTTAATGTGCTGAGTAAAAGCAGCCACGTCAAAAAATTCTTCTACGTAGTAAGCTTTCCACCATTCATCGAATTGTTAGGTGTAGAGAAAGCTTGGTTCGAAAGCAACAGGAAGGAGTTATGTTTGACCAGCATACCGCGCAATTTGTTTAATAGTTACGACTTCAGTATGGACTGTGTTATAGAGGAGGAGGAGGTTTTTCTTGTCATAAAGGGGTTTGGGTAAGACCTGAACTAATCCAAATTGTCAGGCGACAAGATTGGGCTGATAAGCAATCAAGGTTACTAGACTCTTCGAGAGATTGAATCTGAGGGTTAAAACCCTGGGAGTCATGAAAGCTTCCCAGATTGCATTGGATTCTTCTTCTTGAGCCTTCGACGGAGCTGGAAATGGCCTGGTGAACCATTCAGGACCACATTTCCTTGTAGCGAAGGGAGCCATGTTTGGTGAGAAGTCATAACATTTGGCAAACATCATGAAAAAATTAGTGAAGGTTTGTTAAATAGGCCGACCTTCGTCAACAGGAGTTAACTTGGCCAGCCGTGGACCTTCTATTCTCCTGTTCTTCACTTCTTCAGCGTCCTTATTGATTTGATTCTTGTGGGGAAGGTAGGCTTCGAATGAAACATTCAACCATAATTGAAGAAGCCAGAAAGGTCCAGAAAGGAGGAAATTTCCTTTGTCACCCAGACACTTAAGTTGGGTAACACCTTCGCTCATAGATTCATAAAGGCTAGCCAGAATTAGTTCACTTAGACAAAGATTATGGCCAGAATGGAGTTGGTTTGCCATAGTTAAGAATTTCCTGGCTACTTGGAGTGACTTCGAATATAAGACACAACGAGACAGACATAATGCTAAGAAAGCTATGTGTTCTACATCTGAAACCTCTTCAATATATTTGTCATGATAATGTGCGATGTGGGTCGAATATGCTGCCCTAGAGGTCGAAAAACCAATGCTATCATCAGACATAAAGTCAGGGTCATAGGTGTTACCAGTCGGTTTGAGCCCTGTGATAGTAACTACATCGAATAAAGTTGATGTCATCATTCCACATCGAAGATGGAGAGTGTAATGGGTGTTGTCCCAAAAATACAAGGAAGAGACAAGCATGTTTGAGCAATAGTCAAGACCTACCTTCGACATCATAATCAAATCATAAATGCCCATGTCTTTCCAGACTTCGGACTTTATTTTTTCTAATTTCTTTAACCATCCCAAATAGTCAGAGGGGTCCTTAAAAGATGGACTAGCTCTAAATACCCTAAAGTTGTTCATGTACCTAAGATCAATGGCGTCTTCAGTCGAAGGGTTATTCTGGTTAGCAGGATTGGGATCCTCGTTACTAGCCTTAGGTTTCTTGGCTTGACCTATGGGTTTGTATTTGTGGTAAGTGGGAAAGAAATCCCTAAGTTTGCTAGGATCAGCATTAGGATCAGACAAAGGACCTAACAAAGCCAGAGGCTTACCTGCAACAGTAAGAGGAATGAGTACCTGTGAAGCGTAGATTCTTGTTTTTTCTTCAGCAAGTGGTTCAGGCAGGTATTGTTGATTTCCTACCATGACCGGACCAGTGATTGAGTCAAATGGTGGAAGTTAAGAGATCTTCTTTGGAATTTTTGCAGGTTTGTTCGACTCTTTAGTGGTTTTGTTGGCATCTTTGGTGGATCGTGTTGTTGAAGCCATTGTTGAAATGTGAAGAGGAAGACTGAGTTCTCTGAAGTGTGAGAGGGTTTTTCTTGAGAGTTGAGAATTTAGAAAGCGTAAAAAGTGAAAAGAAATGATAATGGGGGTATTTAAAAGGATGAAAGTGGAAGCGGTTCCAGAATCACATTAATGGTTAAAATAGGAGTGGGACGCGTGTCCTTCCTACTATCCTCGACGGAACGGTAGCAATTAATTCCTAGCACCATGATTTCCTAGGGTCTAGGAGATATGATAATGATGAAGATCCTCACGTGGGTTGAAGAGACATTTTTTTAGAAAAAGGTAATCATGACTATGACGTTATAAGCGTGCTGAGGAAGGGTAACCGTTTTTAACATTGATTCATTACAAATGTCGAATCACGCATAGATTATTATAGGCATCGAATAAGTTTGTCAAAAAAAATGTTTCTTTCTTCAGTAATTTCAAAAATGACATTTTTGGGGGGAAATTTATTGGCTCTCAATTTTGACGTCTGGTTTGATTCAGGTAAAAAATAAAGGAAAGGAAATGATTTGCCAAGTTTTGGTACATTTCGACTAGGCAAGATGGATGATAGATGCTCAATTGAAATCATTTTTACAAAAAGGGAGAATGGCTGGATGGATTTAGGAAATTCTCTAAGTATGAAGTTGTTGTTTCGACGGAGCATCACAGATGATGTGTTCGACGTGAGTTTGAATTTGAATTAAGGAGGGAAATTGTCCTTATCCAGTTTTTTGAAACTAAGACAAGTGGAGAGTGCTGAAGAATTGGAGTCATGTCGAGCGCCACTTGTCTTAACCTTAGAGAAAGGCCGTTAAAAGCGGTTATTTCGATTCATTATAAATAGGCAGTCTTAGTAATAGGATTATGTCTGTTCAAAAGTTGTACAAAATTCTCTAATTTACTCAAAGTACCCGTGTGCAGAGAAAAAAGTGTGTTGAGAAAATGTACGTTTGATGTAAACACCATATTTTACATTTCAATTCAAGTTTATTTTCTTCATTCGCCCAAGTTATTTTTAGCACATTTATTTGCTTTTCTTACGTTCTGAAGTTTATTTTCTTTAACATTTTCAAAGTTGTTAACCTTTAAAATCTTAAATGCTGTCGAAGTCGTCATTTCCACAAACCTTATTTAAATTGTTAGCACATGTCCTAGGATTTAGTATGGTCAATCCTGCAAGTTACCCAATCTCTTATTAATTTGGTAGACCAGCAATTATTTACTAATTCTCACAGTAAACAATGATACATATATTGCTTTTGGATAGTAGGCTCGATTATACGATTCGATCCGAGTCATTTTTCCTATGTACCATATTTTGAAATAAGACTTTTGCCAAAAGTTTTTGGTTGTAAAATTTGTGATCTATTCACCCCCCTTTGGATCGAAGCCTATCTTCTAATATTGAACATATTTTTTCTTTTCAATTTTGGTTCAGGGTTTTAACTTTGAAAAAATAAAAGTACATTTCATTGTACAACCCAAAGGGGTTTGCCAAAGGATTCTCATCCTCACAAGGTAGGTTTTTTAAGCCAAGTAATTTTTCACTCAATACAAACAATTCATTAATCCTTTCCATGACTTTCAAACATATCAAGTAATTAGAAAGATTAATGCAAAGTCTACTTAGTTATTATGCATGTCTACTCTCATTATTTTGCTAAAATATGAGGTTACAGACTTCTCACTTAGGTAGTGTCATACCCTAATTTGTACCCCTAAGATACCACCCATCATATCATTTGCATTTCAACCAATATCGCAAGCATGACATCCTCCTAACCTTTACCTCTTTGGATTTTCCTTTGTGGGAGATCACCAAGCACCCTTTGTGTTTCTTTTTGCTTATAAGCTTGTTTACCTTCTAACTTTGCTAACCTTATTCAAAATACAAAAAATATGTGTTGTCTTCTTTTTTATTGTACAAGATAGGGACTTGCAATCAAAGGATCAAGCTAGGTTTCTAAATTAGGTTTTTTGATTCTCAAAGTCAAAGTTTTGGTTAACAAGTGGCCCACAAGAGCTTTCACTTCAAGGCATGACCTATAATCTTAGGTCACATTTATATCAAGTTTCATTCAACATAATTTGATCAAGATAAGTTCAAATTTAGTGTCTGTTTTCAAAATTGATTCAAGTATGGTTCATGTGTTTATTTCCATGCCATCTACATCCAATTCTCAAGAAATTATCAAGAATATTCAAGGGACAATCAAGCTTCCTTCATTTGGTATTCAAGTTTTTATCATTCGGCCTTTGGATGCAAGAGATAGCAAGAAATCTCAAGTTGGCACATGCTTGGTTTACCTAAAATCAAGTGTGGCATGTCACTTGGTCCAAACACCATAACTCTCTTATTTCTCAACTTTTTTGGAATCTAATTTGAGCCATATGTCACATTTGAACTCCTCAATAATTTTGTTTCAAGGATCAAACATCAATTTTACCTCTAAGTTTATCAATTTTGGAATTTACCAAGATGCCCATGTGTGCACAAAAGTAGGCCCAAGACATGGTTGACCTAATGCCTGACTTGGAATTTCAAGTCATCACCTGAACTTATCACCCATGTCATTTTCAACTCAAGTACTCTTTGGATGTGATTCTTTTTGCATTTGACTCTTCATCATGAGGAGATCATTTGGCACAAATAATATATCAAAACGCACGAGTGGATTTCATTTGACCTAGCTTCAAACATGGTGGATTTAGCACTTCTTCTTGTTTAACTTTCAGGTCACGAATTTCATGCCATTTTCAATTTGGGACCACCTCCACATGTGTGAAATTTTTGTACAACTAAAACGTGTGCAAGCAAGTGTAAAACAACCAGGTTTCATCACTAAATCACACTTTTCACCCTTGCCCTCACAAGAATTACAAATCACAAAATTCCAATTCCATCCACACGGATTCAGATCCATTTCACATGTGTGAGCTCAACAAAACTTTTCCTATAAATAGAGGAAGTTTTTTCCTTTATTTCCAAGCTTTGAAAGCCAAATAAATTCTGAAACTATTTGAACCTGATACCTCAAAAAACCAGTTAACCATTTCTTTGACTCAAGAACTTTTTGCTTTGTTTATTCGCCCAGAATCACTCACCGACCTCCTCTGAAGCTAACTAAAGCATTGTCGTGGCTTGAAAGTCCTTGGAACCAGACTTCCAAATCCACCATTGTTGACATTCGAAGCTCCAACTGAAAAAGGTAGCTACGAGTTAAATTTCTAAACAAGCAAGCTATCAGCCTCTTCATATTGGTTCATTAATTAAAAGCCCTAATCTATCTTAAAATTATATTGTGTATTAGTCATTTCATTTTACTTTGAAGAACTAGGGTTCTTCGTGTTCTTGAGGAAATTCTCTGTGCTTAGAGTGAATCAATGGCTCTGATGCAGAGAGACATGAACAATGACTTGAGTAGAAGCTTGCACGTTTGGTGTTTGAGCTTAAAACTTAAAATTCATGTTTATGCAAAACCAAGCTGAAGGTTGAAGACGATGGTGCATGCGCGTGTTTTTTCAAAAAACTAGCCGTAGCGCCATTTTTCAAACATTTTTTTTTCATTTTATTTTCCTTTTCTTTTTTGATTTAATTCTGATTGATTGTTAACTCTTTTTTATTCCAATTTTTTTTCATAAATCATAAAAAAATATTTTGCATCACATATATTTTTTTCATAATTTTAAAAATCATTTTTGCATTTAATTAATATTTTCTTTTATTTTTCATTTTCCATTTTATTTTTGATCATTTTCAAATATTTTTGCATCCAACTTTTGAGATTTTTTTATTCATAGTTTTCTTAACTTCTCATAATTTTCTCAACCATTTGTTTTGCATTTTTATACATCTTTGGAATTTTCCTTTTATTTTCCATTTTAATCAATTTTAAATCATTTTTATTTTGTTTTTATTGAAAGTTTTGGAATGTCTTGATTTTGGCTCTTGATGATTGCTTGGTTGAGCATATTTTTAACATTCAAAGTCCTCGTGTTGATGATCTTTTAGTTGATTCAATCTTCTTTGGTTCAAACATGTTAATGGATGATCACCTGATCATTTGTGACACTTTGCATCAGAGATAGCTTATCCATTGTTTGATCATGTTTTGAGTCCTTTGACTTGTTGATAGATGGTCCATATGTGATTTCTTGAGTCTTCACTTCATTCTTTCTATCTTCTCCATCTATCTCCTTCTTTTTGCTTTTGTTTTGACTATTGTGTTACATTGTTTTAGGAGAATGATTTTGTATCCTTTCTCTAACATGTATGACACATAAATTGTTATTGACCGACCTCAAATAGGTGTGACTTCTACATAAGTCCACTTACGATTGCTTAACATAGCGCTAAATTGTCCCAACTCGGTTGAATTCTCATTAACACTAATATTGACATATTAATTGTGCTGACATCTAATCTTTACTTTTATGCTCTTTATATTTACGTCATTTACTTTTATGTCATTTACATTCTTGCTTTTTATTTTTACTTTTTACTTTATGCTTTTTTTTGCTTTCTTATTTCAAAAGAACAAAAACACTATAAAATGGCAAAAACACTATAAAATGGCAAAATCCCTAAAAAACTTTAATATGATATTTTGGACTTTGTGTTCCTATCCCATGCTTGAGGAGTATTTTGAACTTTGGACCTTAGGACTTAGTGCTTTCCTTTGCTTGGAGTGGTATCTGAGACTTTGTGATCCATCTAAGACCTAATGATTCCTCTGGACCCTTTGATCTTTAATTCAAGACTTTGATATCCTTTGTGGCTTTGTGACTTTATTGTTCATCTAGATCTATTGATATTCATCTGCTCATGTGCTTGTTCATCTTGTGGCTCAATCCAAAGGGAAAGGAATGCTTGTTTTGACGAATGTCAAATACTTGCTCCATCTTATGGTTAGTACACTTGCATACACAAAGGCTTTCTCTTGAGCTACCTTACAATGAGACCTTTTATTTCATGTCTTTTATTTTATGCTTTAGGATAGTCTCTTCATCTCTTTCACACTTCTTCAATTTTCAAAACTTCTCCCTATTTCAAAAACTTATTGTTTTCAAACTTCAAATCTTTTCTTAATAAACCCTGACTTTGTCAAGTGATCCAGAAAATCTTTTCCTTAATAAATGCTAAAACACTTAAGCATATTCAAACTCTTTTCAAAACTTCTAAAAAAGACAAACCTCATCAAACTTATTTTTGTGCCTTTGCGCACTTTTCTTTAAGAGCCTGTTTTGAAATATTGGATATTGATATATTCTTGTAGTGAGGCAACCCACTATACTTCCATAATATGTCGAGAAATGATTGATATTTTCCACTTGAATGTTGAGACGTGCTTGTGAGAAAGTCCAAGTAAAAGTTCTCCATATCAAGGTGATGCAAATGCGCATTTCCTCATACTTGTGGGTAGTAAGCTGAGTTTTCCACTCGAATACGACAAAATGTCTTTTCAAATTAAAATCAATCAGCATACAACCCATATTTTTCATAAACACAGATTTGCAAGTCGTTCCTATGGAGTACCATAGGTGTGAGGGGTGCTAATACCTTCCCATTACATAACCAACCCCTGTATCCAGTTTTCTCTTTTATTTTACTCTTGTAGATTTTGTTCAACCTTTTCCCATTTCCCTTTGGAAACAATAAACTTCGGTGGCGAATCTTGCTTTCCGAGTTAGGTTAATCAATAGTTTAATCTCAAATTTTCCCCGCCGCGACAACTGGCAACTCTGCTGGGGATAAATAGATCCTAAGTGGGTTAAGCCTAACTTGTTTATCTGTGTTTATATTATTGTTTTTGTTTGTGGGTGCTTGGTGATCTCTGTGTGGTGAGATAAGTCACCTACCCGAACTTGAGTGCACTTAAGCTTGGATGATGGTATAATCATGTTGGCCTTATTATCGTAGGCCTTGTTAGGTTGGCATAAGAACCCCACTTAGATGAGGCCCCTTTGGAGGTACTAATGTCTTGCGAGTAGTCATAATGGCGTTATTATTTTCGAACTTGGAGTCTGGGATTCTGAGAGACCTTTAGAACACTTTAAACCCTCTTGGCCTTTTAGGATGTAGTGTGGTGACCTTCCTGGTGTAGGTTTGGTCTGATTGATACATGATACTAAACTCGGGCGAGGTTCTCTTGAGAATATTATTGGTCTACGAGCAAGTCGTTAAATTTGTAATATTCGAAAGATGGATTTATGACTTTGGGAACTTTTTTAGGACCTGGTTACTATTTGAGACATCCAAAGCTATAGAACATACCATGTGGGATGGTTGTTACCCCGTCCACCTGGCTCCATGCTCGTGATACTGAACCTTTGAACCTACCATGTTTGTGATTGCGGCATAATCATGCATTCATGCATTCATAAACATCTATTTTTCACTTGGTTTTCAAGGAACTTAGGAACTTTATTTGTAAACATCGTGGGTAATTTGAGTATGGACTCTGGGAGGAGAAACACTCATCAGTTCCGTTTCAAACATCTTGAATTGAAAGAGTTAAGGAAGCTAGGATCTTTGGTGACTTGTCCTTCTAATTTCAAAGGTCGGTATGGAAGACTTCTGACAGTGTTGAATACTGATGTATAATATAGAGTTTTGAACACCTTAGTCCAGTTCTGTGATTCAGCATATAGGTGTTTCACTTTCCTCGATTATCAGCTTGCACCTACTTTGGAGGATTATTCTTATTACATGGGATTGTATGTATCAGATCAGATATTATGTAGTGGTTTAGTGGAGATCCATAAGTCTCATGTCATTGGATAGGTTGTGCACTTGAGGAAATGGGAGATTGATGCTAATCATGTGACTAAAGGAGGTATTCTTGGTCTACCTGCTAAGTTCTTGATGGAAAAGGCTACTACTCTTGCTAGTGCGAGGATTATGGTTGCATTTGAAGCTTTTTTTGCTTTGCTTATATATGGAATAATTTTGTTCCCTAATATTGACAACTTCGTGGATATCAATGATATCCGTATCTTTCTGATTCGGAATCCAGTTCCTACTTTGCTAGCAGATACCTACTACTTTATCCATCACATAATGGAGAAGAACGAAGGGACTGCTATATGTTGTGCACCTTTATTGTACAAGTGGTTTATTTCGCACTTGTCGCAGTCCAATTTGTTCAAGGATAACAAGAATCATTGGAGGTAGTCTCAGAGGATAGTGTCTCTCACCAATGCATATTTGACTTGGTATTCTAGAGTTTATGATGACGTGAATATTATTGACAGATGTGGTGAATTCCCTAATGTACCTCTTCTTGGTACAAAAAGGGGTATCAACTACAATCTAATCTTGGCTCGACGTCAGCTTGGATATGCTATGAAGGATAAAACAAGCAACATTCTTTTGGAAGGGTTCTTCATTCAAGAAGGTGTTGATAGCAAGGGTTTAAAGGTGAAGATAGTCTACGTCTGGCATCAATTCATAGAAAAGGAAGGGATGGATTAGGAAATAAGGATTATGTTGCCTTGGAGCCTTACACTCAGTGGGTGCAAGCAAGAGCTACTAAGATCAAGATGCTTTATCCTCCTGAAGAACATATGTTCCCTAAAGTCATAGGACCCACTCCTGTTCCAGTTGAAGATATGGAAGGACTCCAAGTTGCTTTAGCTCAGATGAAGCAGGAAAGAGATGCTTGGGAGAGAAAGTTTCATGTTTCAAATGCAGTGAAGTTATAGTTAAAAGGAAATTGAAGGAGAAAGATTATTTTCTTCTTCAAAAGGATGACTTGATTGAACAACATGGAAAGAAAAGGAAGAGGGATCAAGAGACTAGGTATGGTGCTTGGAAAGGTGTTGTTGACAAGATCATGAAAGAGAAGGTTGAAATGAAGACTGCTTTTGAAGCTCATATCAGGAAGCTAAAAAGGAAGTTGCTGCATGGAGATGAATCTTCTTTAGTTGTGGTTCCCTCAGATCCTAGGCCTTATCTTATGTCTTTTGTTTAGGATTGCTTTGAAATTATGTACTGAAATTGTAATCCTTCCAAATGTTTCAATGAAATGAAAGTTCCAGTTTTCTTTTAATGTGTTATTATTTATGATGTTTGCAATATATTTATAATTCCTTAGTTCCTTGAAAACTTAAGAAAATTAAAAAATCATTTGCACATGCATCATTTGGTCTTGCTTTCTGCAAGTTTTTTTAGAGTCTCATTCATTTTCCTTTGTCTTCGTAGAAGACAAGCTGACCTACCGGTATAATACTCGTGCCAATTCAATACGAAAAATGGAGACATTTAAGCAAGAGCAAAAAGAGCTTTGTGAGGAAGTGAATTCATTGAAGACATGAATGGATAGAATGACTGCTCTGTTGTAATCCTTGGTGGTAGCTCAGAATCAGCCTCCACCTCTGTCTCAGCCTCAAGTGACTGTTATGTCCGAGATTGAAACAACTTCGGTTGTATCTGCTATACCTACTGGACCTCAATGTTAGAATCAGATGCCTTCTGGTTGTCCCTGGGGAATGCCTCTCAACTTTATGCTAGAAAATTTTAACCTTGCTACTGAGGCTCCTTTGGTTAGTCATGTTCCTCCAGTTCAACCCGTGATGGCCATTGCTCTTCCAGTCGTGCATGTTGTGCCACAAGTAAAGAATCCTACCTATCAAACTTCTCCTAGTGAGAATATGGATGTTTAAGAGAAAATGGATGAATTCCAGGATCAATTTCAAGAATTATAGAAAGAGTTGAAAGTTATGAAGGGGAAAGATCTGTTTGGTAAGAATGCTCATGATTTGTGCTTGGTACCTAATGTCAAGATCCCTGTCAAATTCAAGGTCCATGACTTTGAAAAGTACAAGGGAAATCCCTGTCCTCAGAGTCACTTGACTATGTATTGTCGGAAGATGGCTACTCACATTAATGATTACAAGTTGTTGATCCATTATTTCGAAGATGGTTTGACCGGTGCAGCTTTGAAGTGGTATATGGGTTTGGACAATGCTTATATCAGTTCTTTTAATGACCTTGTATAGGAATTCATATGCCAGTACAAGTACAATTGGGATAGGGCTACTAGTCATGACCAGCTTCGTGCCATGTCATAGAAGGATAAGGAATCATTCAAAGAGTACGCTCAAAGATGGCGTGAAGTTGCTGCTTAGATTAACCCTCCGATAGAGGAGAAGGAAATGAAAAAGATGTTTCTCAAAACTTTAAGTTCTTTCTACTATGAAATGATGGTTGCTAGCACTCTAAATGATTTCACTAAAATGGTTAGTATGGGGGCCAAATTGGTAGAAGGTGTCAGGGAGGATCGTTTGAAAGAAGAAGCGAGTTCGTCAAGCGAAACGAAGAAGTCTGGTAAAAGTTTCCAGAAGAAGAAAGAAGAGGATACCAATTTTATTTCTCAAGGGAGAAGGCAATGAAGATCCAGAAAGGGAGGTGGGTAGCAGAACCAATCTTTACAATAGTATTATCAGCAACCTCATATTACCGTAGTAACTCTGGTTGTTAGTCCAAATCGTACTGTTCAGACTTATCAATCGCAGTTCCAAATTGCCAAATTCGTGTTCCTAGGAAGGCTCAGTTTAACTCTATCCCTATGACTTATACAGACTTATATCCAACTTTGTTGCAGAATGGGGTTGATTCAGACTAGAGATTCACCAGTTGTTCCGAATCCACTTCCATGATGGTATAAACCTAAAGCTCATGTTGAGACAAATTTGGTTCAAACCATGTATCCTCTAAAGTTTTGATGATAAAAAAGTATTTGAAGAACAATTAGAATTTCTAACTAGCCGGTTCATGTGTACAAAATTCAATTTACTTGATGAAGCTAGTTCTGTCATGATAATAAGCTATGGTTCGGTTCTGATCACGATCTTGTGAGAGAGTCTGACCGAAAAGAAACTTTTTGCATATTTTAGAATCAGAAGCGTGCTAACCATGCCTCTGGAACTGATAGATGTTAACTCAAGCTCAGAAATCATGGGACTCGAGAGTAGTTGACATTTTCTTCAAACGATTATGTTGTACTTGTTTCACAAAAGAGTTTTCTGGACAAAGGCCTTGTTTAGTGGATAATCCTTGGCTACGAGTTCCAACACCTACTTTATTGGAAAAGAAGATGTGCAAGAAGATTTGATCTGAATATAGACTTTGGTATGCTTCAACGACTCTATTTCTTCATCTATAAAAGGAGTAGAAGAATTGAAGATCAATTAAGAGAATAACACTACAACTACAACTGAAATATACATGCACTTCACACCATTTGTATCAGCTCAAGAGAAGCTAATCTTTTTAGATTTCTTATTCCTGTATAGCTTAAGAATCTTTTGTGTTAAAGTGTGTTGTATTATATTTGAACTCCTCTGATTTTTAATCAAGTGTTGTTGTAAGTTATTCCTTCTCTAAATAGCCAGTTTAGATAAAGTCTCTTGTCGTGGGCTTGAGCATTGAAGTCTTGGATTCGTTGAATCTGAGCAAGGAAGTCTTGGACTATAGGTCTAAGCAAGGAAGTCTTGTACTCGAGGGTATAAGCAGGGAAGACTTGAATTTGAGGGGTTTAAGTAAGGAAGTCTTAGGATCTAAGGATCTAAGCATGAAGCCTTGATCAAGCACTGATTGAGTAAGGAAGTCTTATGTTGTAGGTCTAAGCAGAAAAGTCTTATACTTGAGGGTATAAGCAGTTGTAATCTGATTGATTATAGTGGAAATATCTTGTGCTGCAAGGGGACTGGACTACTCTCAGTTGGATAGGAATTAGGATAACTTTTGTGTGTTCTTTGCTTTTTTTACTTCTATTATCTTATCCGCTGCACTTGTAAATCAGATTTTGAACTTCTGTTTAGATTCTAAACTCTGGTTCATAAGTAAAATTGATTTGGCATACACAATTCAACCCCTTTCTTGTGTATATTTCTCACCTTTGGTTGACATCAGAGCAAGGTCTGTATGTAACACTTAACTGTGGTACAGATAAAGATCCAAAGAGAAAAATATATCTACTAAAGATCCTACTGCTAGTACTTCAGGAAGAGGATTTTCCTATGATTACAGTGCATCTGAGAGAAATCACTATTCTGCTAAACCTCTTGTATTCAGTGGTGATTCCACTGAGTTCGAATAGTGGAAAAGCAAAATGTATACTTATATCATTGGACTTGATGATGAGTTGTGGTATATACTTGAAGATGGTATTGAGATCATCGTTGATAGTGTTGGTATGGTATCTGACAGAAAAACCTTGACTCCAGCTCAAAAGAAAATGTATAGAAAACATCACAGAGTCAGAGGTATTATGGTCGACGCTCTACCACATGAAGAGTATCTGAAAATCATTGATAAGTCTTCTTCTAAGACTATCTTTGAATCATTATGCTTTACTTATGAAGGAAATCATCAAGTTAGAGAAGCAAAAGCTAATTTGTTGGTACAAAAGTATGAGTTGTTAAAAATGAAGGATGATGAAGATATTGAAACCATGTTCTCCGAGTTTCAAATGGTTGTATCAGGCCTTCAAGTGGTAAACAAGAGTTACTCTACATCAGACCATGTTAAAAATATTCTAATAAGTCCCTCTTTAAAGTTTAGACCTAAAGTAACAACTATTCAGGAAGCTAAAGACCTGAATACGTTATCTCTTGAAAGTCTAATCAATAACCTTCAGAGCCATGAGATGGAACTGAATGGAGATTAATCTTCAAAGAAAATTAAATCTCTTGCTTTGAGATCTACTTTTGAAAATTTTGGTGAAAAACACAAAAGGCATTCAAAGATCAGTAAACCTGATGAACTTCTCAAGAAGATTATGATGGTAGATCTGATGACGATGATATGGCATGCTTCATCAGAAGATTTCAGCAAATGGCCAGAAGAAATCGAATATTTTCTAAAAGCAGCGGCTTTAGAAGATCTAAAGAGAAAGAAGAAGATAAAATCTGCTACAACTACAACAAACCTGGTCACTACAAAATTGACTGTCCTGATCTTCATAGAGATAGTTGTTAGATGTCAAGCATGCCTTATATTTCTCATTTATACTTGGCATTTTTCAACTCCTTTATGTTGATTTATTGGAATTATTGCTTGGAAGTTGTCATTCTTCAAATTATGTGAAAATACCTTTGGTACTTGTAATTTGTGTGTTATTGTGCAGAAAAAGGCATTAAGTCATCAAAGAGTAAGACACAAGGAAAGTGATTCAGGTTGCCAAAGCAAGGGAAGAAACCACAGTAAGTTCGTTAGGCGGACTTACTAGCGAATGTTCACTGGGCGAACATCTTGTGAGGTGCCAACGAAGGCTTCCAGAATTGAGGCAGTAGCAAAAGGACCCTAAGTTCGTTGTGCGAACAAGCTAGCGAATGTTCGTTGTGGCAGCGCTCCAGTGAAGATGTGACGAAGCATCTCAGAGAAGAGGCAATAGCTAAAGGGACCTAAGTTCGATGTGCGAACTTATAGGCAAATAGTTTGCTAGGCGAATAATCATTCAAACTGCGAACTCCTAAAATATCTCAGAGGCAGTTTAACTGTGCTGAGGAACATCAGGTACCTATTTTGTTGTTCGCTAGGCGAATGAAAGGTTCGCAGTGCGAACATGAAAAATTTTAAGTGATGTATTTAAGCACTTTTGGTCATTTTTGGGGATCATAGCCCATTTTTACATACCACAACCTAGTTTTCTGAGTTTTCATCATCCAAGAGTGAGATTTCACATAGAGAAGCTGGATTTGCATCCGATCTCAATTATTCGACATGGATGCTTTTTCTTCTCCTCCCGATACTTGTGAAGCTACCATGGTGATGGGTAGCTAAATACCTTTGTGTCTAGATTAGAGGTAGTTTATCTTGCTTATATGTATTTCTATTGATCTTTTGTATATGAACAAGGTTGATGATCAATATATGATGAAGTTATTTATACTTAATATTATATTTATGGTTTGGATCACTCTAGACATAGATTTTCCAAATCTTGATCTAATGTCTTCTTCTATTAAAAACCAAACTCTAGACATAGATTTGGGAGTTAATATTTACTTTGTATTGATCTTAATGTTTATTGTTTAGATTATTAGGTTGAGACATCGTCTAAAAATTTAAACAATAATACTCACGAAGACGCTTTAGACATAAATGGATTCACGAGGATACGCGATTGTATTGATCGAAACTAACTTCATATGCTTGATTAATTGGATACGTATGAAAAGGATTAACGAACTATAATCTTGACATGCTTTTACCAATCGATTAAAACCGAACTTTTTACCGTTGATTACAATTTTTATGCGAACATTGCGATACTAAATCAAACCAACCACTTTATTTGTTCTATGTTTAAAATGATTCCAATTGTAGAACAACGGTAATAACATTTCATAATTCCATCACATCTGGAATTGATAGAACTAAACTTGCATCTATGATTTATGGAATTGGCAAAAGCAATAGAGAAGGTTTGGGGTACATGTAATACCCCAAATTTTGACCACTTAGATTTCCCATCATTGTGAAAATCATCATCACAATATGGATGTACCTTTATGCTTCATCAGTCTCCCCAAAGATGGGTGAGCATCCACTACAATCAAAATTAGGGTTTCAAGCCCTCTCTGAGTGCTTAGACAAAGGATCAATCAAGAAATGACATGATCTTCAACTTGTATAATCTCTCAAACATCCACAATGGATCAAAAAGTACTCCCACTTCAAGGATTAAGCACAAGGCTGCTCCCTTCCAGGTGGATCAAGTCTCATGATCGACAGTGTCACCAAATTAGGGTTTTGGTCGACCAGGGCCTCCAGATGGAAATTTTCATCTGGGCACAAGGCAATTATCCAAAACATAACCTAATATGCTTCATGGAACCTCATGAACCCATGCATCAAGTCAATTTTGCCTCAGGGGATGCATTCATCAAAAATCAGGAATTAGGGTTTCTTGACCTAATTCACCTATAAGTTGACTTTTGGGACAAACCATGAGCCAAGACCTCAAGAGATGGTTTGAGGGTCTCTAATACACCATATTGATCCATTTGGAACAATGGATTGATCCAAGAAGCTTGAGCAACAAGTCTCATTTTCATCTGCACCACAATTAGGGTTTTAAGGGAAAAGTCAACTGTAACTTTGACTTTTGACCAGGACATGCTCCCAAACCCTAATACATGATTGAATATACCCTATGACACCCATGGAACATGTCGATCAAGTTTGATTTAGGTCAAGGACATGATTTCCTGAAGAATTGCACAGTTTGGAATTCATCTGATAAAAAGTCAACTGTGCACAAAAGTCAACTTTGACTTTTTGAGATTTTTCACCAAAATGGATTTTTAACCCTAAAATGATGTTAATGTATGATTTGAATCATCATTCATCAAGAAAAATCAAGAAAAGTGAGATAACTTGTAAAAGGGGTAACCATAAAACTTAGAAAATTTTCTAAGTTAAAAATAAAGTGGCAAAGGTACCAACTTTGGAGGACCATAACTCCTAAACCACAAGGCCATTTTTTCTCATCCAAAGATGGATTTGTAGCCCTCATTATCACCTACAAAAACTTCAACTACGTGTCATTCCAATTCATTAAGGATTTTGAGTTATGGAGTGATCAAAGTGGCTGAAAAGTGAAAATGTCACTTTTTTCAACACTTAGTGAAATTTTCACTAAGTCAGATTTGCCTTCACTTTTTGCCAAATGTAGGGGGATTTTTCACTTGGAATCAAAAGAGATCAAAACCAAACTTGTTCAAACAGTTGTTGTATCATGTAAGAGCTTTCCAAAATGGCCAAGAACATTGCCAAATTCAACCTACATCATGAGATATAACATTGGCAAGTTTCCTTGCTAAAATCTGTCAAAGCAAGGCAGAATTTGCATTTTGGCTCGATCTGCCAAAATCAGCCAATTTCAATTGCTCCAATCCACTTGGACACCTCAGAGGATTGAATCCAAAGGGGACAATCACTGAGTCAAGCCTCCAAGGTCCAAGGAACAAGGAATAGCATGTTGAACCTAGAGTTGCCAAAGTAGGGACAAGACTTCAAATTTGGAATGAGGCATTCAATGGAACCATCAAGGTGGCATGGACTGAGCCATTCTCATCTAAAATCAGTCAAGACTTATCCAAGACCAAGGGGACCAAAGTTCTGTGCCCTAACCTCTAGTCAATGGCTAGAGGAGACTTTCATTTCCATTGGCCAACATTGAGGAAACCTACTTACCAGCTGCCATGCACTATTCCTTGCAAAACAAACTTGCTCTACTATAAATAGAGCTCGATTGTGGTCAGTTTAAGTACACCAAAGCCATCTAACAGATGCTTTCCTCAAAATCTCTTTCTCTTGGCAAAAATGCCTTTCTTAGCAAGGTAGCTATCGGGTTTTGAGTTTGAGAGCAATTCTGCACAAACCAATCACTCACACACCTCACATACATCACATATGAGCTTATCAAACACTCACATAACTTCTGAAACATCAAAATCTCAAAATCACTTGCCATCCACCCAAGTTTGAAGTGAAGTTGCAGCTGAGATGCCATAAACTGATCCAGTCCATTTCAATTCAATCCAAGTGTTCAAACACACTCCATATGGTGTAGGGAAGCTGTCCAGATCATCACAACTTGTCTGTAACACCTCCAACTCAAAATCACATCTGCTCTTGCTGTCACGACTTGAAGGTAAGCCTAAACTTAGGCATCTCTCAATCTATGCATATTTCCTCGCACAATAATTTGGCCATATGTTCATAATCATGCATGGAATGTTTTCCCTCAATTAATTGCATTGTTTGAATCGTGTATCAAAAATCCTAGCCTTCATGCAGAAATTAGGGTTCTTGAAGTCTCTTCGTGATTTCTTGTTGTATGTTTAATTTAAATGAAATTAAAGTACATAGACATGATCGTGAGGTTGAGGCGAGCATAATGATATGTAGATTGCATGTTATAATCAAGTATTCAGTGAGATTGGATAGAAAATGCAAATCAGCCAAACCCATAAAACGCGCGTGTTCTTGCTTGTGTTCTTGGCGCCATTTTCAGATTTTCAAATATTTGAATTTTGTGATTTTGTTTAATTGATTCAAAAATTAATTTCTCTCTGAGTTTTAATGATTTTGAGTTGATTTTTTTTTAATAATTCACAAAAATGTTAAAATATTTTATTTTCACAAAAAATCCCAAAAATATTATTTATTTCATATAATTGATATTTTTGCAAAGAATTAATATTTTAATTGTTTTTGACATATTAAATATTTTTTCTACATTGATTTTGCAACTTTTAATGCTTTCTAATTATTTTGTAGGTCAATACTTAATTTTTGAAGCATTAATCCAAGATCACAATTTGTTTTCCATGTGTTAAACAATTTTTTATCATTTTAATTGAATTTTCATTCAATTAAATACATTTTGAAAACAAATTAGGGTTTTGGATTAATTCAACCCTCATAAATCACTTTCAAAACTTTTGGGCCTCTTGAGAGAGTGTAAGACCCATCCCCCCTTGTACAAAAACTTTTTGGGCCTCACTCATTGTATAAGTCCCTCTGTACAAGTAAACGGCGCGATCGTCACCCGTTTAAAAATAAAAATCATTTGGGCCTCTCCTCGAGCTATAAGACCCATTCAAAACTTTTGGGCCTCTAATAGAGTGTAAGACCCAATCCTTTTTTGACCAAATCATTTTTGGGCCTCAGTGTATTATATAAGTCCCGATACCATCAAAAACAAACGGCGCGATCGTCGCCTTTTGAAAAATAACCTTTTGGGCCTCTCCTTGAGCTATAAGACCCATTCAAAACTTCTGGGCCTCTATTAGAGTGTAAGACCCAATCTCCATTTTAACCAAAACATTTTTGGGCCTCACTTATTGTATAAGTCCCTCTGCGTTAAAAGAAAACCTCGGCGCGATCGCCATTTTTAAACGAAAAATCATTTGGGCCTACCCTCGTGTTATAAGCCCCTCTCTTTTCTTTAAACCTTTTTTGGGCCTCTTGAGAGAATGTAAGACCCATCCCTTTGTACAGAAAACCTTTTTTGGGCCCCAGTCACTTGTATAAGTCCCTCTGTACAAATTCAAACAGTGCGCTCACTGATAAAACCCTGGGCCTCTCCTTGAGCTGTAAGCCCCAAATCTTTCTTTTTAAAAGCACTTTCTCCTTTGATTTTGAATATACTGTTGTTTTTAATCTTTCCTTGTTGAACAACTAACCAAACAACATGGAAGCACTACAACCGAGTAAGTGGTTATCGCTTTCATTTACTGCTTTCATATTATAAACTGTATTGTGGGGCTGCTCACTGTAAGTCTCCTTTCATAAACTCATATCCACTGTGTAATAATAGTATAGATATTTCGAGTTTCCCCGGCAACTACGTCTAGAACTAAGTGACGCCGTTTCATTTATTCATAGAAATATACGCCTAGATCCCCAATAGGAGCACCAGATACAGTCTTCTCTTCGACTGTCCTCCTTAGGAATCGTCAAAGAAGCTCTACTCCCCAAGATGAATGTATTCTCTGTGAATGGCATCTTTGAGTTTCTTCCCAATTCTCGAACTTTCCTGACTTGATCTATTCCTTGTGGATAGCTTGCCTTGAATGTCTCGGGGTTTGGGTACCCACTACGGTCATAATCTTGGATCTTAACTAAGGAACCCTCTTTAAAAGCTAAAAGTCGCTGGATAGTAAACCTCGCACGTTTACCAGTGGTTTTCATCTTTAAAAGAGTTATCTCTCCTAATGGAAAGGAGATGATAGACCCACGGGCTTCTTAAAAGCATCGGCCTCCTCTTGGGCATTATTCAAGGACCCTACGGCTTCTTAGAAGTATTCCAGCCTCCTCTTAGGCTTCGTATAATGATCTCTTCCTCCGGGAATGATAGCCTCCTCTTGGGCTTTGTACAAGGACTCGTCGGCTTCTTAAAAGATTCCAGCCTCCTCTTGGGCTTCGTACAAATTATCCCGACGACCTCCTAGAGGTATAGGAACAGAACTTAGTCATCCTCATAGAACAGTCCTTTCATAGAGTCTACTATTGTTTCTCGAAGCATAGTACGAAAGATAAAACTCTAGACACGGACAGTCTAACTTCCTTGAGTCTCAAAGACATTCTCAAGCACCCTTCGTTAAATAGGAAGGAAACCCACAGACTCGGATAGTCTCAATACCCTTTGGATTTCCCGTTTCCTAAAAGAAAAGGAAATATCCCTGATCCTCAAATTAAATCCCTGTGTACAGTGTTACTCATATAAAAACTGATTTTCTCTTTTAATTAGTATATTGGATCTGTCACTCAACTGAAACAGTTACAATAGCCTCCATCTCGGGCTTCGTACGAGATACCAAAATTCTCCCCAGTGGAGTCTAAACAACCTTTTAGCCTCTCTCCCAGGCTTTGTATGAGACACAAAAAATTCCCTCGTTGAGTCAATCACCCCTTTTTTTGCCTCCATCTCGGGCCTCGTACGAGATATAAATCCCTTAAGCAAGGGTCGAACTCTTTGCTAGCCTCCTCTTAGGCTTTGTATAACGATATGCCCCACTGGGTCAAAAACTTTTAGCCTCTCTCTCGGGCTTTGTACGAGACACAAAATAGCCTCCTCTTAGGCTTTGTATAATGATTTTCCTAGCGGAAATTAGCCTCCTCTTAGGCTTTGTATAAGAAAACCACTGGTTAATCCAATTAACCTTTTAGCATCAAAGTTGTGCCTCGTTCACAGTACACAAACATCAACAACTCCTTTCCCTTCATCTAATCGCTGTAAGCGGCAAGCCTCTGGATCATCTACATCCATGCCACTGTCCCTCTTTTAGCATGAGAAATTCCTAAGGAAAGATGGAATTGCTCTACACTGAGTTAAAGTCTTCTCCTTCAGGTTAAAACCCTTTCTTCGGAAATTATGGCATTGCTCGGATCCGCGTATCCCAGTTAAAGTAATTCTCCTTCTCCCCTCTTTAGAGATGACAAATTCTCTCTAAAGTCGAGGTCTTTTCGTTTCACATCTTGGGCTTTGAACAAGATACAAATCACCTTTCGCTTCACGTCTTGGGCTTTGAACAAGACACCAAAAACCAATTTCCTCCCATAGAATAGGAGGAACTACGAACGCTCTGATTTCCCTGTTTCGGTAAATGGGAATACGTAGGCATAAGATCGAAAGAAAAGATCTTAGCGAGCGCAATCAACAAAAAACCCAAATCCCATATCTTCATCAATCAAAAGCAGTATTTCAAAAACATCCTAATCCTTATTCCCCGCCAGAAACCCTTTGCCTAGGAAAAAAGAAAGAAAGAACTGTATTGGCGAAATACGAATAACCAGTACAAAAGCCCCCCACATTGATAGCATCCGTAACCTAACAGACCGCTGTTTAAACTCAGTATGCAAGCAGGGTTAATTGGAGACATCTATTTCCCTTCCTTATTCAGCTTACAATAGGATAAAAAATGAATCGACCTGTAGTTTTAAGCTCAACCGCAGAGAGCGACCAACGCTTAAGAACTGCGTCCAAAATCGCTCGCTACAGAAAAGTGGCGCCCACCGTGGGACCGTTCAAAGTTAGATCTAGGTACGGTCGTCCCCATTTTTCACAGAAAAGTGGCGCCCACCGTGGGGCCAGTTTTAATTTCTGTCTGTTTTCCTTGTAAAATGGCGACTCTGTTGGGGAGTCTCCTTTTCTGCCTTAGGGCATCATCCCCGTTTTCTACGGAAAATGGGAACTCTACCGAAGAGAAAGATTGACCTATGCTGGTCCATCTCTTAGGCAGGGAACCACAGATTGGGGCTTCCGCCGGGGAACCCATTTCTGTCAGGAACTTAAGATTCATAGCTTTATAAGTCTAGGATGATTAGGACAAATATATATACTTCTTTTCCTAATTGCTATACATGTTTATTTTTCTGCTACTGGGAATGCGTGTGATGCCGCATGTGGTGAGATTGAGTATACACTTAAGAAAAGTCAACCCTTTTTCGTAGTGCGGAAGCTATCGGAAATAGCTGTTACGCGATACTACCCTCATTTGAGGCTGGTGATCTATTCTCGGTGAATGGCACTTACTCTAAGATTGCACACAACTCGCTGGCGATCCGCTTGTTGTCTGCCTTCCTGGGAGGAGCTGATGATAATGAGTACAGGTACAAAAATCACCCTAGTATAAACCTTTGGGGATGGGTAGAGCCTTGACTTCATGACAACGACCCTTTGACCCCATGTTTTTTCTATGTTTTTGTGTGCTGCATTCATGCATTCATTTAATAAAACATTAAAACATTCAAAAAACTTTCTCTTCTAGTCTCTCTATTTTTCAAATTAAACTAAGACTGTGATTGCAAATATCAGAGAAAAAGATTGCATTAATGGAGAACTCACCAGTATACCCTCAAGGTTCCAAAGCTAGAGGATTTGAGAAAGTTAGCGAGGATGATCGTTAACCCAGAGGCTTTCAGAGCCAAGCACGGTGGTTTGCTACCACTGTTAAGAGTCCATGTGATTAAGGGGATCATGGACGCGCTCATTCAGTTCTACGATCCGGTTTATCATTGTTTCACATTCCCGGATTACCAGCTGGCACCAACGCTGGAGGAGTATTCTCATCTGACTGATTTACATATCACTGATCGAGCTCCCTTTTCTGGACTGGAAGAAATTCCAAAGAATCAGGCTATTGCAAGAGCAATTCATTTGGACGAGTCTGAGGTCAGGACTCACATGATTACTAAGGGTGGCATCCAAGGTTTGCCAGCCCAGTTCCTAACCAAGAAAGCTCTGTACTTCGCTAGTATAGGGAACGGGACTGCTTTTGAAAGCATCTTTGTCTTGCTCACCTACGGGTTATTTTTGTTTCCCAACATCAATAACTTCGTCGATATCAACGATATTAAGGTTTTTCTCATTGGAAACCCTGTGCCGACTTTGCTCGCAGATGCGTATCATTCTGTACACTTAGGAAATTTGTACAGCGGAGGGGAGATCACATGCTGTGTACCTTTGCTTTACAAGTGGTTTATCTCTCACTTGCCCAAGTCTGCTGCTTTTTGGGATTGCAAGAGTGTCTTACGTTGGTCGCAGAAGATCATGTCCCTCACCAACTCTGATATAGATTGGTGTAATAGGATTTATGAGGGAATCAGAATCATTGACCGTTGTGGAAACTTCCCCAGCGTACCCCTCATAGGAACTAAATGAGGAATCAACTATCATCTGATATTGGTTTTTCGTCAATTTGGATACCCGATACGACACATCCCACTGGGTGTTCATCTGGAAGGTCTTTTCTTCAAAGAAGGAGAAAACGACAGAGCACTAAAGATGGAAATAATGCAAGCTTGGAAACAGGTTCATAAGAAAGGACGAGAGTCTCTGGGAAAACCAGACTGTGTCTCGGTGGAGCCTTATCTCCATTGGGTACAAACTAGAGCTCTCAAGCTAAAGATGCCTTATCCTCGTTACGGAATGCTTCCGCCGAGGGAAATTGTCATGTACTTCATGACGGAAACTGAAAGGCTTCAGGTTACTCTCAACAAAGTTCAAAAGGAAAGAAGGTCTTGGAAGAACAAGTACCGCACCCTCGACGTAGAGTGTATCCAAATACAGCAATTACTGAAAGAGAAAGATGCTCTGATTGAGATTTTGGAGCAACATGTTATAGAGAATCAAGATGACCAAAGGAATTTGCTCACTCCTTTCACCTGGCAAGGGAATGACAACCCGACAACGGCCCAAGCGCCCTGGTCAAAGAAAAGGAAAGTACCAGAGTCAACACCCGGTTTCTCCTCAGAGAGGACTCGGGACCCATTAGTTTAGGTTTCTGTTTCTGCACTTTGTAATCTACTGTATTTCCATTTCTGTAATCCTTTGAATTTCAATAAAAAGGGGTTTCCCCACTGTTTGATATTTGCAATCTAATTGTCTAAGTTTATTTTGATTAAACCAAAAAACAACAATTAATATAATCATTGCATTCATCATTCTCACATCGCGTATTCTTCTTCCCTACGAATCTCACGTTTGTGTCTCGATTCTAGAGTCAAACTGTCTCATTCGTATAATACTCAGGCCAATCGTCAGAAAAAGATGGATGATCTTGAGGAATAAAATAGAGAGTTGAAAGAAGAGATCGACGCTCTGAGAGAGGATATGAGAAAGCTTCGTAACGACATGCAAGCCATGGTAGAAGCTCAGCTACAAAGAACTGTGATCTCAGAGATCACTTCAACGCCCATCATAGAAAAGTATGATCCTAGGTATCAGATACCGAAAGATCGTCCTTGGGGCATGCCTGTTAACTATATCCCGGAAGGATATGTTCCGCCGATCACTGAAGATCAGGGAATCGCAACAGAAGCTGCTGGGCCTGAAGGTTACAAACCTCGGGAAAGCGAAGATGCCAGGGGCATACTCAAGACTCCTGAAGGTTACAAACTTCGGGAGGCGCCAAGACTTACTGCCGTAGTCACGGTACCACCCCATGTGGTTCACACTGTCCCGGAAGGACAGATTCCACCAACACCTTCTGGTAAGAAGGAAACTATGTTTGACAGAATGGAGGAATTCCAATAACAGTTCCTGGAAGTGTAAAAAGAGCAGCAAGCCATTCGCGGTCAGGATCTATTTGGGAAGGACGCCGCAGACCTCTGCTTGGTCCCAAATGTGAAAGTCCCGCACAAGTTCCAAGTGCCCGACTTTGAAAAATACAAGGGTAAGTCTTGCCCTCAGAGCCATCTGGTGATGTACGCTCGGCGGATGTCAGCCCAGACGAAGAATCATGACCTGCTGATTCACTACTTCCAGGATAGTTTAACCGGTGCCGCACTCAAATGGTACATGGGTTTAAACCGTACTACGATCAGTACATTCAGAGATCTTGGCACTGCCTTCGTCCAACAATACAAGTACAATTTGGACATGGCACCCGACAGAGATCAACTCAGATCGATGTCGCAAAAGGACAAGGAAATCTTTAAGGAGTATGCTCAAAGGTGGCGTGAAATTGCCGCTCAAATTTGTCCACCTCTTGAGGAAAAAGAGATGACAAAAATCTTCTTAAAGACCTTAAGCTCATTTTACTATGACCGAATGGTTGCCAGTGCGCCCAGTGATTTCACCGAAATGGTCGGCATGGGTGTACGTCTTGAGGAAGCCGTCCGAGAAGGACGTTTGGTAAAAGACACTGGATCAACGAGCGGTACTAAAAAATACGGTAGTGCTCTCCCTAAGAAAAAAGAGCAAGATATTGGGAATATCTCTCTCGGAAAGCAAAGGCGTCGTTATCAGCCAGTAGCAGCTGTTACTCCTGCTATCGGCCCCGTGCCTGTTCCTATGTATCAACCTCAGGTTGCGCAGAGCCAACCTGGCCAACAAAGGACACAACAGCCTCTTCAGCAGGCTCGTCCTCCATATAACAACAACCATACAATACGGCCACCAGGATTTGATCCTATACCCGTAACATACGCAGAGCTATTTCCGTTACTGCTGGCTAAGGGGCACATTCAGACTAAGTCTCCCCTTTCAGTTCTGAAAAATCTGCCTTTCTGGTTTAAGGTGGATCAAACATGTCCTTATCATCAAGGAGGTTCAGGGCATAACATTGAGACTTGCCTCAATTTTAAATCCGACGTACAAAAGCTTGTTAGGAGCGGGCTCTTATCTTTCAAAGATACGAATCCCAATGTTCTCACGAACCCGCTGCCTCAACACGAGAAAGCTGCAGTCAATCTGATTGAGAAAGAGACTAACAATGTCTATCAAATTCACGATGTACTCTTATTAAAGACCAATCTGGTCAAGATGCATTGTAGACAGAGTGGATATGGCCATGTGCCACCTCATAATTATCACCAGTGTGATATCTGCTCTAAAGATAACCAAGGATGTTCTGTAGTGCAATCAGCTCTACAGGAACAAATGGATCTTGGATGGATCCAGGAGCACCGAGTTCGTGGAGTTAACATGGTCTCTACGAATTCTAACGTCATTCAAAACCACGACATCCGTGTGATGAATGTCAACTTGGTGGCGATGCACTCAAGGCAAAGCCAGTATCATAATCTGCCGCGGCACGATTACAGTTCCTGTCTGATTTGCTCGGTAAACAAACAGGGATGCTCTTTCATACAAGAGGCCCTCTAGCGTCAGATGGATCTTGGATGGATCCAAGACTACCATGATAGGAACTCCTATCAAATCAACATGGTTCAGATCTTCGACATCCGCGTAATGGATACCAACCTGGTAGAGTTACATGCTGAGCAGGTCCGACTTGGATTCTTAATATCACATGACTATCAAAATTGTAAAGCGGGTTGCGAAAACGATCGAGGTTGTACCCTTGTCCAGGAGGCACTTCAGCACTTGTTAAATCACTGGTGGATGCCAATCTATATGGACGAAGATACTCAGCAGATTAGTATCAATAACAGGAATCCTACTCATCGTCAAAGTCAGGATGTCCGATCAATGGAAGGTAACCTAGTGAGGTTGCATTGCATTCAAAGTGGGCATGGCCAGGTGCCACCACACAATTATGACCGTTGTAGCATCTGTTCGGAAAGTAATTAAGGGTGTTACCTTGTGAGAGCAGCTCTTCAGGGTCAGATCGATCACGGAGAAATTCATCCATATCCGAGTTCTGGACCCATCATTTGGTCGCTGAACTACCTTGCCGATCAGGTTGAGGATGTTGTCACGATCTCTGGTCATCACAGGACCAGGGATGTTTTTGCCATCATCCCTCTACTTGACGAATCTAGAGTTCCCAACCGGGAACGGATTGAGGTTACTTATGACGGTCAGAAAAACCAGAAGGTTCCCATAGTCATCTATCTACCGGGACCATTACCATATGAATCAGCTAAGGCGATCCCTTACAAATACGGTGCAACAACAATTGAGAATGGAAAGGAAATTCCATTACCCTCCGTCGTGAATATTGCAGACGTCAGTCGTGTAACACGGAGTGGTAGAATCTTCAACCGAGGGGTTGGGGAAGCTAACAAAGAAAAGGAACTTCAGGAAGAAATTCCTGATCCACCAGTCAGTCAATCTGGTAATCCCGACTTTTCAAAAGACAAAGATGAGATGCTAAAGCTCATCCAAAGGAGTGAATATAACATTGTTGATCAACTGTTATAGACTCCTTCAAAGATCTCAGTATTATGACTGTTACTCAGTTCAGAAGCACACAGAGAGGCTCTACAGAAAGTCTTGGAGCAAGCCTTTGTGGAACAGGATGTAACGATCAGACAATTCGATAGCATTGTCTCTAACATCACTTCCTGCAATAATTTGGGATTTAGTGATGAGGAATTACCTGAAGAGGGTCGCCGTCATAACATGGCGCTCAATATCACAGTTAACTGCCAGGGCGATGCTTTAGCCAGCGTACTGGTAGACACAGGGTCAGCCCTGAATGTTATGCCGAAGTCCACTTTGACGCAATTATCATTCAAGGGCCCTCCGATGAGAGTTAGCGAGGTCGTCGTCAAAGCATTCGACGGATCCAGAAAAACAGTTATCGGCGAAGTTGATCTTCCCATAACTATTGGTCCTCACACTTTCCAAATCATTTTCCAGGTCATGGACATCCGGGCAACATACAGTTGTTTATTAGGAAGACCTTGGATACATCAGGCTGGAGCGGTTACTTCAACCCTCCACCAAAAGCTAAAGTTCGTCAAGAACGATCAAATTGTCACGGTTTGTGGGGAACAAGCCTTGCTTGTGAGTAACCTATTATCATCTGCTTGTTTAGAACCCGAGGAGGTTATTGGAACTCAGTTCCAAGCACTATCGGTGAGCAAGAACGATCAATTCAAAGAAGGAACTTCAATTTCTTCATACAAAGATGCTATCAAAGCGGTCGAGAGTACCGATACGACAGGATGGGGACGGCTTGTCATTCCTATTGACAATAAAACAAAGAAGGGTCTTGGTTTTTCCGCGACTTGTACTCAGACAGCCGCCAACGATGAAAGTCTTCATCCCCTTCAAAAATTCTTCCACGGTGGAGGTTTTCTTCACCCAGTGTCTCAGACAGTTCATGCTATCAATGAGGAAGATCCCTCTGACACAGATGAAGAATGGAAGTCCTACCTTAACAAGGACGGCTATATGTCTCAGGAAGAGGTGCCTATGCCTTTTTTCTTTCCTACAGAAAGTCCGAGATTTATACCAAGATCAGATGTCGAAATGATCTACGGAGATTGTGATCCGGAAGGATGCCGTGCTCCGCCAAATTCATTAGAGGAAGACACTCTGATGAAAGAAAACTTTGATCGCAATTACTATGGCCCGATGGATGGTCTGCCAATGTGGCAGCCTTACCCAGGAAACTTGGGGCAAGAAAGTCAGCCGAGTAATGAAACTCAGTTGAGCGTCATTGAACAGAATACCTGTATCCCCACCATGTCATGGGATCAACATTCAGGTCATTCGGAAACTACTCAACATGAAGATGAATTCGCAACGTTTGCAGGACTAGAATTCATCAACTATGCTTTTCCTGAGGTCAACGTCATCGAGAGGGATGACTTCTCCAGTTCCAAAGAAGTTTGGGACACTCTGGGACAACCGAGTGGAAAATACGACTATATGGTCAAGTACACCGCTCCCGAAAGCTCTCGTATCAGGCTCGAAGATATCCAGTCAACTGGATGGGGAGATACAGCTGAGAGCACAAATGCTATGCAAAATGCAACAGGGGAATCCTCTTACGACAATTCTGCCTGGGAGACAGATTCCAATGATCCTGCTCCACCAGAAATCAGCGTCATTTCTGAAGATAAATCAAGGAAGGTGCCTGACTTTGCGATTCACCGAGAAGTTCGCCGCCAATGGGTTGCTGTCGAGGTTCCGAAGGTCGTTCGTCAGTCAAAGTAATTGCCATCTTTTAACCTTTCACCCTGCCCAGGTGAAACAGATGTTTTGATAGGGCTCGC
The DNA here is from genome assembly GCA_022829125.1 of Lathyrus tuberosus. Lineage (NCBI taxonomy): Eukaryota > Viridiplantae > Streptophyta > Magnoliopsida > Fabales > Fabaceae > Lathyrus > Lathyrus tuberosus. The sequence continues at coordinate 999,685 of JALAZF010000285.1, read as the reverse complement.
TTTCTGTAAATTTCCCTCTTCGCTTTGCCCAAAGCGGCAGAGTTTTGTTTTATAGGGCTGTAGTTTCAAGATTCGACTTGTTCATTAATAAAATAACGTCGTTCTGTAATTTCCGCATTAATTTGCTGTTTTCTCTTTTTGCTTTTTCAGAAAATGGTAATCCTAAAAAACATTCAATCATAAAAACAAGCAGTAAAATCAAAACACTGCACACACTTGCATTTTCTCTATCTCTTCTAAACACGAATCATCACGTCATGCAGATTACTTGTTTTATACCCCATTGAAACATACGATCCGATGCCTTCTTCCAACTTTGAGTTCCCGGTATTCGAGGCTGAAGAAGAAAATGACAACGAAATTCCGGAAGAGATCTCCTGACTACTCAGACAAGAGGAAAGGTCCATTGAACCTCACAAAGAACCGTTGGAAACGGTAAACTTGGGTTCAGAAAAAGAGAGAAAAGAAATTAGGATCAGAGCACTGCTCAGTCCAACTGTCAAAGAGGGTTTGATAAAGCTTCTCAAAGAATTCCCCGATGTGTTCGCTTGGTCCTATCAGGATATGCCAGGGTTGGATACCAGCATCGTGGAACATCACTTACCGTTGAGATCGGAATGTCCGCCAGTAAAGCAAAGGTTGAGACGCACTCACCCGGACATGGCCATCAAAATCAAAGAGGAGGTACAGAAATAGATCGACGCGGGTTTCCTCGCTACATCTGAATATCCTCAATGGTTAGCCAACATCGTACCCGTTCCCAAAAAGGACGGAAGGGTCAGAATGTGTGTTGATTACAAAGATCTGAACAAGGCAAGTCCAAAGGACGACTTTCCTTTACCACACATTGACATGCTGGTTGACAGCACAGCAAAGTTCAAAGTATTCTCCTTCATGGATGGATTCTCGGGCTATAACCAGATCAAAATGGCGCCGAAAGACATGGCGAAAACTTCGTTCATTACCCCATGGGGTACCTTTTGTTACAAGGTAATGCCGTTCGGTTTGAAGAACGCCGGGGCAACCTATCAAAGGGCCATGACTACTCTGTTTCATGACATGATACACAAAGAAATCGAGGTATATGTCGATGATTTGATTGCAAAATCAAGAACAGAGGATGAGCACATTGAACATCTGTCGAAATTGTTCAAACGTCTAAGAAAATTCAAGCTCCGCTTGAATCCCAACAAGTGTACCTTCGGTGTCCGTTCAGGGAAACTACTAGGGTTCATCGTCAGCCAGAAAGGGATTGAGGTTGATCCTGACAAGGTCAAGGCCATTCAAGAAATGCCTTCTCCGAAAACTGAAAAACAAGTCAGAGGATTCTTGGGACATTTGAACTACATCTCCAGATTCATATTCCTTATGACCGCCACTTGTGCGCCGATTTTCAAGTTATTGAAAAAGAACCAGGATTGCGTTTGGTCAGAAAATTGCCAAACCGCCTTCGACAGTATTAAGGAATACCTGTTGAATCCTCCGATTCTATCACCTCCAGTGGAAGGAAGACCACTAATCATTTACCTCACAGTCCTAGAGGACTCAATGGGATGTGTACTTGGCCAACAAGACGAAACTAAACGGAAAGATTCTGCCATTTACTATCTAAGCAAGAAATTCACCGACTGTGAGACTCGGTACACAAGGCTTGAGAAAACTTGTTGCGCTTTGGCTTGGGCAGCCAAACGTCTTCGCCAGTACATGATTCGTCATACTACTTGGTTGGTCTCCGAAATGGATCCAATCAAGTACGTATTCGAAAAACCTGCTCTCACGGGAAGGATTGCCCGTTGGCAGATGTTACTATCAGAATATGACATAGAGTACCACGCTCAGAAAGCCGTTAAAGGAAGTATTTTAGCCGATCATTTGGCTCATCAACCGATTGATGATCAAGAATCAATCGGGTTTGACTTCCCAGACGAAGATGTCATGTATCTAAAAATGAAAGATTGCGATGAACTGCTACCCAGTGAAGGGCCAGAACCAGGTTCCCAGTGGGGACTTATCTTTGACAGAGCAGTCAATCATTATGGAAACAGAACTGGGGCAATCATTGTTACCCCTCAGGGTTCCCACATTCCTTTCACTGCCAGACTTACGTTTAAATGTACGAACAACGAGGCCGAATACGAAGCATGTATCATGGGTCTCGAAGAAGCGATTGATTTAAGGATAAAAAACTTGGACGTATATGGCGACTCAGCTCTGGTTATTAACCAGATAAAAGGAGATTGGAACACATACCAATCAGGATTGATTCCTTACAAAGACTATGCAAGGAGGTTGTTACCCTTCTTCAACAGAGTCGACTTTCATCACATCCCTCGTGATGAGAATCACATGGCTGATGCATTAGCCACTCTCTCTTCCATGATTAGTGTAGGTCGATGGAATGACATACCTAAGATCGACATCATGCGCCTTGAACGGCCCGCTTACATCTTCGCGATTGAAGCAGTCATAGACGACAGACCTTGGTATCACGATATCAAATGCTTCCTTCAGAAACAAGAGTACCCATCTGGGGCGCTCAGAAAAGATAGGAAAACCCTCAGAAGATTGGATGGAAACTTCTTCCTGAGCGGTGACACTCTTTATAAGAGAAATTTTGACATGGTCTTGCTCCGATGTGTCGACAGACCAGAAGCAGACATGCTCATGAAAGAAATTCATGAAGGATCCTTTGGCACTCATGCCAACGGACACACAATGGCGAGAAAAATTCTCAGGGCCGGGTATTATTGGTTGACCATGGAATCCGACTGCTACAAGTACATGAGGAGGTGTCACAAGTGTCAGATATACTCCGACAAAATTCATGTACCGCCATCACATCTCAAAGTTCTTTCTTCCCCGTGGCCATTTTCCATATGGGGAATCGACATGATTGGCATGATTGAACCTAAGGCTTCAAACAGACATCGGTTCATTCTGGTAGCCATTGATTATTTCACCAAGTGGGTCGAAGCAGCGTCATTCGCCAATGTAACCCGACAAGTGGTGGTCCGATTTATCAAAAACAATATCATCTGCCGTTATGGTATTCCAAGCGAGATCATTACTGATAATGGATCTAACTTGAACAATAAGATGATGAAAGAGTTGTGTGTAAAGTTCAAGATCGAACACCATAACTCATCTCCCTACCGACCCAAGATGAACGGAGCGGTAGAAGCGGCTAACAAGAACATCAATAAGATCGTTCAAAAAATGGTTGTAACCTATAAAGATTGGCACGAGATGCTACCCTTTGCTCTTCATGGTTATCGCACATCTGTCCGCACTTCAATAGGGGCTACCCCTTTCTCTCTAGTATATGGCATGGAGGCAGTGCTTCCCATAGAAGTAGAGATCCCGTCAATCAGGGTATTGATGGAAGCTCAGCTCACCGAAGCTGAATGGTGTCAAAGTCGACACGACGAACTGAACCTGATCGAAGAGAAGAGAATCACGGCACTATGCCACGGTCAGTTGTATCAACAGAGAATGAAAAGGGTGTTCGACAAAAAAGTCTGACCTCGTGTCTTCAGAAAAGGAGACCTCGTGCTCAAGAAGATACAATCATTTCTCACTGACTCTCGGGGCAAATGGGCCCCGAATTATGATGGCCCCTATGTGGTCACGAAAGCTTTCTCAGGCGGCGCCTTGAGACTTGCAACCATGGACGGAGAGGAATTTGCCTACCCCACGAATGTTGATGTAGTCAAGAAATACTTCGCCTAAACTAAAAAAAAAAAACGTCTCGGTGGATTGAAAACCCGAAAGGGCGGTCCAGGCAAAAGTTAGAGACATGGAAAAAAAAGAATCATCCCGATGGATTGGAAATCTCATAGTACAATCCAGGCAAAAATTAGGGATAATGGCAAGTAACTATGTTCAACAGAGGCAAGTCCCTCAGCAGCAGTTACAGCATCATCTATCGGAGGAAATCTCCAGTCAAAGGTCATCTTCGATGGAAGCTCAGGATGCCCCGAATTCAAAGTTGGTAGAAGGATAGTGGTCGTTATGTTTCAACGTAGCCCTTTTCCCTGTAAATTACCCTTTTCTAACTTTGTATATACTCTTTGGAATCATGCGTTTGGCTGATCTCCATCTTATCAATAAAATTTGAGCCTTTGTGCTTTTGTTTGTAATTCTTAACTTGCTTTAGCTTTACAGAATGACGTTGTTTAAACTTAATCAGCGATTCTTGAAATAAAACAAAAATGAATTTACTTGTTAAAACTTTTTCTGCTTTTAAATTAAAGATGGCATTTCTTTTGACTGTTGAACATCAGAAGAACATCGATTGCTTCTCCCGAAGTAAGCGAATTTCAAAGTGCAGAATCAAAGTACTCCTTCTAAGCCAGTATGCCTGAATGAAGGATCAACTGTGTCAGAGACCTTGTTTCGTCTGACACGCCTCGGCCGAGTTCTCATCTCCTAAGCCCGATCGACATAGCTCCCCGCGTGGACTATCTCTCCTAAGCAAGGTGGAATTGCTATTTTGAATCAGTGGTACTTCTTCGCCCCGCGATGGCCGAGTATCCAATTTTGTTCATCCATTAGTCTGTATGTCGCGTCTGTTTTGTCAGCATAAACATACATACTTCATGCATTTTATTTGCGTTCGCATTTCGTATTGCATCACTATCACTTGAGTCGGTCTTGTCCCCTAGTGATAAACAGTTTTCTCAATCGAGTTTGTCAGTTCTTTCCTCATCAGGAAGTGTTGTGTCTGCACAATCTCGCCACCAGTGTATCTTTAGATCAGAGTCGGCACTTGGCCACTTTGATAACTTGAACCTCTGAAAGATCAGAGAACCTTTAACAAATGTTACTCTTCGCCATTGAAGATGATATCCTCGCTTTCCCGGATTAAGGAAAATCCACAGAGAAAGCCTCGTGATCAAAGATTCGGCAGCATGCCAGTTTTGCTCCGAAAGGACCGCTGATGAAAAGGTCATCGGCCCCACAAAATTGGACCCCATCATATGGCGTTTCTCCGGGAAGATCCCGAGAAAAGTATGATGAAAGATCCCAAATGAAAACAGTCTCTCAAGAGACTCGCTTTCCCCAGTAGAATCGACAAATGGCATCTCCAAAACAGAGAAGTTTGTGTACCTCTACAACTCAGACGACTGGGTTCCCTAGCAAGTCTGACATCAAAAAATTTTCCACTCAAATGGCATCTCCCTAGGAAAATTCGGCGAGAAGTTTGAGGAAAGCCGCTATGAATAGCGTCCCTTGTCAAGAAAGTTTATTGACAAAAGAAACTAAGACCAGTTCTTGGTAGGAAACCAGGATCGAGGGGAAGTTTAAATCAGAAACTAAGACCAGTTCTTGGTAGGAAACCAGGATCTAGGGGAAGTTTAAAAAAGAGACTGAGACCAGTTCCTTGGTAAGAAACCAGGATCGAGGGGAAGTTTACCTTTTCTAAGCATCATCGCTTAGCTAAAGAAGATGAATGCGTAAGCTACCATTCATAACCACCATCAAAATTTCGGATATTCCGATATTTAATCCTCTTGCACCCCGAATGCCCGAATCCCTTCGTCATTCATACCTTCGGGTCCAAGAAGATTAAATAGGGGCATCTGTAATACCCCAAATTTTGACCACTTAGATTTCCCATCATTGTGAAAATCATCATCACAATATGGATGTACCTTTATGCTTCATCAGTCTCCCCAAAGATGGGTGAGCATCCACTACAATCAAAATTAGGGTTTCAAGCCCTCTCTGAGTGCTTAGACAAAGGATCAATCAAGAAATGACATGATCTTCAACTTGTCTAATCTCTCAAACATCCACAATGGATCAAAAAGGACTCCCACTTCAAGGATTAAGCACAAGGCTGCTCCCTTCTAGGTGGATAAAGTCTCAAGATCGACAGTGTCACCAAATTAGGGTTTTGGTCGACCAGGGCCTCCAGATGGAAATTTTCATCTGGGCACAAGGCAATGATCCAAAACATAACCTAATATGCTTCATGGAACCTCATGAACCCATGCATCAAGTCAATTTTGCCTTAGGGGATGCATTCATCAAAAATCAGGAATTAGGGTTTCTTGACCTAATTCACCCCTAAGTTGACTTTTGGGACAAACCATGAGCCAAGACCTCAAGAGATGATTTGAGGGTCTCTAATACACCATATTGATCCATTTGGAACAATGGATTGATCCAAGAAGCTTGAGCAACAAGTCTCATTTTCATCTGCACCACAATTAGGGTTTTAAGGGAAAAGTCAACTGTAACTTTGACTTTTGACCAGGACATGCTCCCAAACCCTAATACATGATTGAATATACCCTATGACACCCATGTAACATGTCCATAAAGTTTGATTTAGGTCAAGGACATGATTTCCTGAAGAATTGCACAGTTTGGAATTCATCTGATAAAAAGTCAACTGTGCACAAAAGTCAACTTTGACTTTTTGAGATTTTTCACCAAAATGTATTTTTAACCATAAAATGATGTTAATGTATGATTTGAATCATCATTCATCAAGAAAAATCAAGAAAAGTGAGATAACTTGTAAAAGGGGTAACCATAAAACTTAGAAAATTTTCTAAGTTAAAAATAAAGTGGCAAAGGTACCAACTTTGGAGGACCATAACTCCTAAACCACAAGGACATTTTTTCTCATCCAAAGATGGATTGGTAGGCCTCATTATCACCTACAAAAACTTCAACTACAAGTCATTCCAATTCATTAAGGATTTTGAGTTATGGAGTGATCAAAGTGGCTGAAAAGTGAAAATGTCACTTTTTTCAACACTTAGTGAAATTTTCACTAAGTCAGATTTGCCTTCACTTTTTGCCAAATGTAGGGGGATTTTTCACTTGGAATCAAAAGAGATCAAAACCAAACTTGTTCAAACAGTTGTTGTATCATGTAAGAGCTTTCCAAAATGGCCAAGAACATTGCCAAATTCAACCTACATCATGAGATACAACATTGGCAAGTTGCCTTGCTGAAATCTGTCAAAGCAAGGCAGAATTTGCATTTTGGCTCGATTTGCCAAAATCAGCCAATTTCAATTGCTCCAATCCACTTGGACACCTCAGAGGATTGAATCCAAAGGGGACAATCACTGAGCCAAGCCTCCAAGGTCCAAGGAACAAGGAATAGCATGTTGAACCTAGAGTTGCCAAAGTAGGGACAAGACTTCAAATTTGGAATGAGGCATTCAATGGAACCATCAAGGTGGCATGGACTGAGTCATTCTCATCTGAAATCAGTCAAGACTTATCCAAGACCAAGGGGACCAAAGTTCTGTGCCCTAACCTCTAGTCAATGGCTAGAGGAGACTTTCATTTCCATTGGCCAACATTGAGGAAACCTACTTACCAGCTGCCATGCACTATTCCTTGCAAAACAAACTTGCTCTACTATAAATAGAGCTCGATTGTGGTCAGTTTAAGTACACCAAAGCCATCTAACAGATGCTTTCCTCAAAATCTCTTTCTCTTGGCAAAAATGCCTTTCTTAGCAAGGTAGCTATCAGGTTTTGAGTTTGAGAGCAATTCTGCACAAACCAATCACTCACACACCTCACATACATCACATATGAGCTGATCAAACACTTACATAACTTCTAAAACATCAAAATCTCAAAATCACTTGCCATCCACCCAAGTTTGAAGTGAAGTTGCAGCTGAGATGCCATAAACTGATCCAGTCCATTTCAATTCAATCCAAGTGTTCAAACACACTCCATATGGTGTAGGGAAGCTGTCCAGATCATCACAACTTGTCTGTAACACCTCCAACTCAAAATCACATCTGCTCTTGCTGTCACGACTTGAAGGTAAGCCTAAACTTGGGCATCTCTCAATCTATGCATATTTCCTCGCACAATAATTTGGCCATATGTTCATAATCATGCATGGAATGTTTTCCCTCAATTAATTGCATTGTTTGAATCGTGTATCAAAAATCCTAGCCTTCATGCAGAAATTAGGGTTCTTGAGGTCTCTTCGTGATTTCTTGTTGTATGTTTAATTTAAATGAAATTAAAGTACATAGACATGATCGTGAGGTTGAGGCGAGCATAATGATATGTAGATTACATGTTATAATCAAGTATTCAGTGAGATTGGATAGAAAATGCAAATCAGCCAAACCCAGAAAACGCGCGTGTTCTTGCTTGTGTTCTTGGCGCCATTTTCAGATTTTCAAATATTTGAATTTTGTGATTTTGTTTAATTGATTCAAAAATTAATTTCTCTCTGAGTTTTAATGATTTTGAGTTGATTCTTTTTTTAATAATTCACAAAAATGTTAAAATATTTTATTTTCACAAAAAATCCCAAAAATATTATTTATTTCATATAATTGATATTTTTGCAAAGAATTAATATTTTAATTGTTTTTGACATATTAAATATTTTTTCTACATTGATTTTGCAACTTTTAATGCTTTCTAATTAATTTGTAGGTCAATACTTAATTTTTGAAGCATTAATCCAAGATCACAATTTGTTTTCCATGTGTTAAACAATTTTTGATCATTTTAATTGAATTTTCATTCAATTAAATACATTTTGAAAACAAATTAGGGTTTTGGATTAATTCAAACCTCATAAATCACTTTCAAAACTTTTGGGCCTCTTGAGAGAGTGTAAGACCCATCCCCCCTTGTACAAAAACTTTTTGTGCCTCACTCATTGTATAAGTCCCTCTGTACAAGTAAACGGCGCGATCGTCGCCCGTTTAAAAATAAAAATCATTTGGGCCTCTCCTCGAGCTATAAGACCCATTCAAAACTTTTGGGCCTCTAATAGAGTGTAAGACCCAATCCTTTTTTGACCAAATCATTTTTGGGCCTCAGTGTATTGTATAAGTCCCGATACCGTCAAAAACAAACGGCGCGATCGTCGCCTTTTGAAAAATAACCTTTTGGGCCTCTCCTTGAGCTATAAGACCCATTCAAAACTTCTGGGCCTCTATTAGAGTGTAAGACCCAATCTCCCTTTTAACCAAAACATTTTTGGGTCTCACTTATTGTATAAGTCCCTCTGCGTTAAAAGAAAACCTCGGCGCGATCGCCATTTTTAAACGAAAAATCATTTGGGCCTACCCTCGTGTTATAAGCCCCTCTCTTTTCTTTAAACCTTTTTTGGGCCTCTTGAGAGAGTGTAAGACCCATCCCTTTGTACAGAAAACCTTTTTTGGGCCCCAGTCACTTGTATAAGTCCCTCTGTACAAATTCAAACAGTGCGTTCACTGATAAAACCCTGGGCCTCTCCTTGAGCTGTAAGACCCAAATCTTTCTTTTTCAAAGCACTTTCTCCTTTGATTTTGAATATACTGTTGTTTTTAATCTTTCTTTGTTGAACAACTAACCAAACAGCATGGAAGCACTACAACCGAGTAAGTGGTTATCGCTTTCATTTACTGCTTTCATATTATAAACTGTATTGTGGGGCTGCTCACTGTAAGTCTCCTTTCATAAACTCATATTCACTGTGTAATAATAGTATAGATATTTTGAGTTTCCCCGGCAACTACGTCTAGAACTAAGTGACGCCGTTTCATTTATTCATAGAAATAGACGCCTAGATCCCCAATAGGAGCACCAGATACAGTCTTCTCGTCGGCTGTCCTCCTTAGGAATCGTCAAAGAAGCTCTACTCCCCAAGATGAATGTATTCTCCGTGAATGGCATCTTTGAGTTTCTTCCCAATTCTCGAACTTTCCTGACTTAATCTATTCCTTGTGGATAGCTTGCCTTGAATGTCTCGGGGTTTGGGTACCCACTACGGTCATAATCTTGGACCTTAACTAAGGAACCCTCTTTAAAAGCTAAAAGTCGCTGGATAGTAAACCTCGCACGTTTACTAGTGGTTTTCATCTTTAAAAGAGTTATCTCTCCTAATGGAAAGGAGATGATAGACCCACGGGCTTCTTAAAAGCATCGGCCTCCTCTTGGGCATTATTCAAGGACCCTACGGCTTCTTAGAAGTATTCCAGCCTCCTCTTAGGCTTCGTATAATGATCTCTTCCTCCGGGAATGATAGCCTCCTCTTGGGCTTCGTACAAGGACCCGTCGGCTTCTTAAAAGATTCCAGCCTCCTCTTGGGCTTCGTACAAATTGTCCCGACGACCTCCTAGAGGTATAGGAACATAACTTAGTCATCCTCATAGAACAATCCTTTCATAGAGTCTACTATTGTTTCTCGAAGCATAGTACGAAAGATAAAACTCTAGACACAGACAGTCTAACTTCCTTGAGTCTCAAAGACATTCTCAAGCACCCTTCGTTAAATAGGAAGGAAACCCGCAGACTCGAATAGTCTCAATACCCTTTGGATTTCCCGTTTCCTCAAAGAAAAGGAAATATCCCTGATCCTCAAATTAAATCCCTGTGTACAGTGTTACTCATATAAGAACTGATTTTCTCTTTTAATCAGTATATTGGATCTGTCACTCAACTGAAACAGTTACAATAGCCTCCATCTCGGGCTTCGTACGAGATACCAAAATTCTCCCCAGTGGAGTCTAAACAACCTTTTAGCCTCTCTCTCAGGCTTTGTATGAGACACAAAAGATTCCCTCGTTGAGTCAATCACCCCTTTTTTTGCCTCCATCTCGGGCCTCGTACGAGATATAAATCCCTTAAGCAAGGGTCGAACTCTTTGCTAGCCTCCTCTTAGGCTTTGTATAACGATATGCCCCACTGGGTCAAAAACTTTTAGCCTCTCTCTCGGGCTTTGTACGAGACACAAAATAGCCTCCTCTTAGGCTTTGTATAATGATTTTCCAAGCGGAAATTAGCCTCCTCTTAGGCTTTGTATAAGAAAACCACTGGTTAATCCAATTAACCTTTTAGCATCAAAGCTGTGCCTCGTTCACAGTACACAAACATCAACAACTCCTTTCCCTTCATCTAATCGCTGTAAGCGGCAAGCCTCTGGATCATCTACATCCATGCCACTGTCCCTCTTTTAGCATGAGAAATTCCTAAGGAAAGATGGCATTGCTCTACACTGAGTTAAAGTCTTCTCCTTCAGGTTAAAACCCTTTCTTCAGAAATTATGGCATTGCTCGGATCCGCGTATCCCAGTTAAAGTAATTCTCCTTCTCCCCTCTTTAGAGATGACAAATTCTCTCTAAAGTCGAGGTCTTTTCGCTTCACATCTTGGGCTTTGAACAAGATACAAATCACCTTTCGCTTCACGTCTTGGGCTTTGAACAAGACACCAAAAACCAATTTCCTAACTACGAACGCTCTGATTTCCCTGTTTTGGTAAACGGGAATACGTAGGCATAAGATCGAAAGAAAAGATCTTAGCGAGCGCAATCAACAAAAAACCCAAATCCCATATCTTCATCAATCAAAAGCAGTATTTCAAAAACATCCTAATCCTTATTCCCCGCCAGAAACCCTTTGCCTAGGAAAAAAGAAAGAAAGAACTGTATTGGCGAAATACGAATAACCAGTACAAAAGCCCCCCCACATTGATAGCATCCGTAACCTAACAGACCGCTGTTTAAACTCAGTATGCAAGCAGGGTTAATTGGAGACATCTATTTCCCTTCCTTATTCAGCTTACAATAGGATAAAAAATGAATCGACCTGTAGTTTTAAGCTCAACCGCAGAGAGCGACCAACGCTTAAGAACCGCGTCCAAAATCGCTCGCTACAGTACAATGGGAACTGCTCAAGTTATAATACGTCATTGTACAAAGTGTCCCCAGATCCTTGTTCCTCTAGCATTGCTCAAACAATGCTAAGCAACTATTTTGTTCTTGCTGCTAATAAAGTAAAAGTTATGAATCTGACAGAACCTATTGATCAGAATTTGAAAGGTATTGTAATATCATAACCTAATAGTCCAAAATTTATGATTACATCACTATCCAAAACATCTGAATTAAAGAATAAGAAACATTCAAAAACTAAGGTTTAAAATAACTTCAGTCAAAGTTTCTGGAAACATAAAACACGGAGTGAAGCTAAACCTTTTTACATGGCAAAAGGACTTGATAGGAAAAAACCTATTAAGACTAACATGAAAGGACCCATATGTGTATGGGTACCTAAATCTCAAATTGTCTTTGCTCCAAATATGCCTAAAGGAAAGGATGGGAAACCAATCATCGTATCTGGACAGTGGCTTCTCACGTCATATGAGGGGAGAAAGGCATATGTTCTAAACCTTAAAACTGAAAGATGAAGGAAGTGTGGGTTTTGGAGGAGGCCATAAAGGAAAGATCATTGGTAAAGGTTCCGTTGGTAACTCTCTAACTTTTATCAATAAAGTTTAGCTGATAGATGGATTAAAGCATAATCTACTAAGCATAAGTCAATTGTGTGATGGTGGTTATGAAGTGATATTTAATAAGAATTTCTGTTTAGTAGTTAATGTTGACAAAACCATTGATACATGAGTTCTCTTCTCCTAGAACTTCACAGCAGAATAGGGTTGTAGAAAGAAAGAACAGATCTTTACAAGAAATGGCAAGAACCATGATACATGAAAACAAACTTCCAAAGTACTTGTGGGTAGAATTTGTTAATACGTCCTGTTATATTCAGAACAAAATCTATGTTAGACCAATTCTTAATAAAACATCGTATGGATTATTTAAAGGTGGGAAACCAAGCATCTCTTATTTTCATCAATTTGGATGTACCTGTTACATTTTGAATAATAAGGTCTACCTAAAGAAATTGGATGCTAAAGCTCAGAAGGGTGTCTTTTTGGGATACTCTAAATGCTTAAAAGCATACATAGTGTACAACTCATAGACTAGAATGGTTGAAGAGTCTATGCACGTTAAATTTGATGACAAATTGTTTGACTATGAAAAGCCAGAGACTATGGATCCAGTTGATAATCTTGGAGGAAATCAGAATTCTAAAGAAAAGCTTGTGGTATGTATTCCAAAAGAAAATAATTTAGATAATGGTCTATCAGAATCTAATACTAGAACTGAAGAAATACCATAAGCTACAGAAACTGAAGTTACTCCAATTATTCCTACTACTACAGATTTAGTAATTTTTCAAAATGGTTATGAATCCTCTATTCTACCTAAGAGATCATTTAAATATAAAACGTCTCATCCTGAAGGGGAAATCATTGGGAATAAGGACGAGCCATTGAGAACTAGATCAACTTTCATAAATGATCAATCAATGCTTAGACTTATCTCATTGACAGAGCCTACCTCTATTTATGAGGCCTTATCACATAATTGGTTGATTGTGGCTATGCAAGATGAATTGAATCAGTTTCAAAGAAATGATGTGTGGGATCTTGTTCCAAGACCACAGTTAAAGAACATCATTAGTACTAGGTGGGTTTTTAGAAACAAACTGAATAAACAAGGAGGAGTTATGAGGAACAAAGCTAGACTTGTAGCTCAGGGCTACAGTAAGTAAGAAGGAATTGATTTCTTTGAAACCTTTGCTCTCGTGGCAAGGTTAGAGGTAATAAGACTTCTTCTCTCTTATGGTATTAATCAAAACATTGTGCTTTATTAGATGGATGTCAAAAATGCTTTTTTGAATGAAGTTATTGCTGAAGAAGTGTATGTTAAACAACCTCCTAGATTTTAAGATCTAAACCATCCGGACTTTGTCTACATGCTTAAGAAATCTCTTTATGCACTCAAACAAGCTCCAAGGGCTTGGTATAAGAGACTGAGTAATTTTCTGCTTAAGAATGGTTTTTATAAAGGTAAAGTTAACACTACACTATTTAGGACAAATCTAAAGGAAGAAATTTTGATTGTTCAAATTTATGTTGATGACATAATTTTGGGTGAAGGTGAGAAAAATATACAAGAAAGGGGGGGGGGTTGAATTGTGTTTTCAAAAAATTAAAATTACTTTTGAAACAAAGTTTTGATTATAAACCTAAGTTCAAAATATGCTATGGTGCAGCGAAAATTGAAACATAAGTAAAGTAAAAATAGCAAAGAACACACAGTAGTTATCCTGGTTCCTTTCCCAACTGAGAGTACTCCAGTCCCCTTGCCAAGTAAGAGATTTTCCACTAAAATCAACCAGATTACACTTGCTTATACTCATTTGTATAAGACTTGAAATTCTGGCCAATGCAGACAGCAGATGTCCTAACACATGTCAAGACATTGTGCTACATAATCTTTTAAACTCAGAGGCGCAACTACAGACTGATACCTTGAATATCAGAACTGCACCCTCACAGATGTCACGACATCTGATCCAACATGTCAGTCAAGAACATTAACAAAACTGTAAATTGCAGAATGTTAAATAAGACAGTAATTGTTAACTCAGTTCGGTGCAATTCACCTACATTTGGGGGATACCAATCCAGGATTAAGACTTCACTATCTGTAGAACTGTTACAAAGCTAAACTCCCCCATTTACAACTTTATACCTAACATCTACCCAATGAACATCTTTAACAAGGCTAAACTCAACCTTTTACAACCCTGATATGAGATACCCCACTCACATCCTAATCACAACCTATGATATCTCTGTCTTCTGCCAATTCAGAACTGTCGCGGTTTATTGACCTTTAAGTTATCTTGGACTTGATTCAAAGCTTCATCCAAGAACAATACAACAACCATTACCTACATGTTTCTGGTTACGTCCCTGTACCTATGCCTTCCACCCTGCATCCCATAATATAGAGTGGAGACTTACAACTTCTTAGAGAGCCAACGACTCTCAAACCCTAAACCCTTATTCAACACAAGAGAACTAGGTTCCAAAGTTACAAGTGATACAAACGTAAAGTATATTTAAACCCTAGGTCTAAGTCTCCTTATATAGTCTTCTGTTGTCTTGGGCCTTCAATTGTTTCTCCTTTATCCACTCTGCAAATTTGCACCAAATCTAAATCTTTTGACAGATTTGTTAAGTAATTAAACCTGGTGTATTTGTAAGATGTTAGGACATCTTTTTCGACATCTTTAATCTTGAGCAGATTTCTTCATCTTTATCATATTCATGTTTTACCAAAATTTCGTCAAACCACAGGAGCTTTCAATCTCCCCCTTTTGAAATTTTTTGGCTAAAACATTCTCTTCTGTGCTGGATGGGCGAAGTTGATAAAGGACCTTGAGTCTCTTCATCTTGAGAGTTTCCCTTCTGACATCTTCTTCCTGAATTCCAAAAAGAGCTTAAACAGCCGTGACATGGAGTTCATAAAATATGTAACTCAGATCACAAGTCACAACCTGTTTTTTAACTCAGATCACAAGACACAAAAGAAACACAAAAGAAACAAGTTAAGATGTCAGAACATCTTATCTAGCATTCTTGCAGAACACCTGCAGGAATGTATCCATAGAACAACAGAAAAACGACTTCCTTCTTCTCCTCCTTTTTAGCCAAAACTTGGCAAAAGTGACCAAGACAACTCCAAACCCAACCACAACTTACCCAGAATTTGAAAAATGCCATCGATCACTAAACAGGAATAATGAGACAAGGAGAAATCGATACAGTCTTATTTATAGCCAAGCAATTTCCTTAGGAAGTAACGAACCACAAAAGATCCATTAATCAAGGAAAATCACTCCACTAAATGCTCACCGGCCAAGACTGTTGATTGTTTCTTCTTTCAAAAACACCGACCAACAAGCCCATTACATGCAACATGTTTAATAGAAATGTCCTGACATTGTGTCAGACATTGTCTATTCTTCATAGGAACTTTTCTGTTTTGGTCTTCCAGAGATTCTTCACAAATATATGATCCCAGTCTGGAGAGAAAAATAAATTCTCCCAAACTCAATCAATGATTCTTAAGCATCCAATTAGAACCATTTTAATATGCACTGCCAAGTCTCCCACAACTTTCAACAATACTCTAATGTCAAGACATCCTCATTGACATCTCAGTTTGCTTGACAGGCAAATGCAAACAGGAACTTCCACTGCATCCTTGCAGCAATTCATCTTAGATCAAGGGGTCTCTCCCCCTGACTAAGGTAACTGGTGCTCCTCCACTGAACACCCAAGCTAATGACTGGAAAACATAAGACGCATTTTCATGTCTTCAAGAGCGCACCTTCTATTCAACACACCTGCTGAACGCAATCATTAACTCTCTTATTGTTCTCTCTGACTAGAAACAATAATCAATCACACATAATCCCTGTCATGTATCCCGTGAGGACGTGTATACAAACCATAACAAACTCTTGGCTTGAGATCAAAGTCCCATTGATCCCCCTCATTCCACAACCATCTTATACACCACACAAACTCCTCTTGAATTCTCATGTATAGACATCCAGTTGCTTGAGGCACAAACCAATTGAATCAGAATGCTTCTCATTCCTCAGAGACACGCAGGGTCCCTTAGTTTGTTATAATGATGTCAGCTATCATATGCATGCTCCAGAACATCACAGCTGCTAAACTGATCCACTACTAGCATGACTTGCTCCCAGACGCACCATCCCCTTATGCAAGATTTTCCACTGACCTCACCAGGCAAGCAGCAATAGAGATAAACACCCCGCAATCCAAGACAATCATTCCTTATCATTCTCCCGTATGATAACTTGGAATACTTCTGATTTATAGTGAATCTCCACTTCTGAACACGTCAGGAACCAAACCTTCATACAATCAACTCGTGATCCACTCCAGTCTTCCAAAACACTTACATCCACATTCCAAGGCAATCCTTCTACTTCATCATTCTCCCAGATGACATTGTAGATACTTCTTAGACACGATGCAAGTAACTAGTTCATCACAAAACCTGAAATCCTTCACCTAGGATATCCAACCCAAAGATGTTCTAACAATTAGGATAGTCCCTTTCAACCATAACCTTAGGTTTATCTTTTTGCATGTTAACATTAGGTAGAAATTCCCTTTCTATCCCAACTTTAGGACCATTGTGCATAACAACATTAGGACCTGGTTTCTCTTAGTTGTTTTCTTCTCAACCTTTGAGTCCTTTCTCTTCTCATCTCAAAACAAAATAAAAAACACTTAATAAATTTAACGAGTATTGTGCGCCACGAGTCTTAAGTACATGAGAAGTGATATGCGGGAGTCCCTCCTTACCTTGTCTAGGGTGTTTTGCATACGTCCCGTCTTGGGTCGATCTTGCAACTCATTCGATCCTATGTCATAGACTTTAGTGCAATACAAGTTCCAAACTAACTTAATTCACTTATGTCTAAAAAATACAAGCCAAATGCAATTCTTTTATCCTTCGGAATGGATTTCAAATCATTTTCAGAAAAAGCACGTTCTTTCCGTTCTACTGCAAACAGGCATCGACCCTAACTACTGGAACGCGAACTTAACGTCGCTCATAAAAAAACACTTAACCAATATGTGGTTTCGTAGGTCGAACTACGATTGCTCTGACTTCCTCTCTCTCGCCCGATTGAGGATACGTAGGCACAAGACGGAGATGTCTTGGTGAGCAACCTCCCCCCTTTCACCCGTAGTCATCCGAGCTATGTTAACTCTGATTTTCCCATTGCACAAGGGAATACGGAGGCCTAGGATGGCGAAGTCCTATCGATTCTCCTTTTGTTTTTCGTTTTCGTTTAGCAGTAGGCTTTAGATAGACACACCATTCGATTAGACAACAAGCGTGGATCTTGTTGAGTACAACGGACGCGTGGGGGGGGGGGCAAATACCTTCCTCTTGTGTAACCGAATCTCGAACCCAGACTATGGTTGCGATGAGCATGTCTTTCCCTTTTTGAGGTTTTCTTCGATCGTTTCCTTTCCCTTCATTGGCGACTCTGCTGGGGACTCTAGTTCCCTATGCGAGTCAATCCTAGCGCTTGTCTGTTTTATTTCATTGGGTGTTACTTATGTGCATTTATTTGTTGTATATTACTATATTTTACCGCATTTATTGCATTTGATTAGTGTTATCATTTTGCTGCTGTTGTGTTGTTGTGTTGTTGGGTGGGTTGGTTCCATGAGATAAGCCCAATACCCAGGCTTGAGTATATACTTAGGATTAGAGTGGAAAGTAGTGTGGCCTGCGTAGCATCTTTGTATGTTTGGTTTACACGAAATCCACATTTAGACGAGGTTTTCTTGGGAGATATTCCGACTTGCGCGTCTTGTGTATGTCAGAGTGTTGACTTAGAGAGCTTATGACTCTGGAGACCGTTCATTGGGAATCATTTGAGACCTCCTTGATTGGTGATGATGCCAAACCAGAAATGGTGAACGTATCATCATTTCTCGACCTGAGAGTCCGTGATACTGAGGACCTGCTAGGATGTTGTGTCCAAGACTAGAAACCACATGTGAGAAGGGATGGGTTTTGCAGGAAACCTTGACTTTCAACCAACCCAATTTTCTGGTTTTCTTATCGGTGTGAACTTATCAACCTGGTATTCTGATTCTGATATTCTTGTATTCGGGTTTCCTCTCAGAATGGATTTCTGGTCCCTATTCAGTCAACAGCATAACAGATATTCATAGCACTTTGATACCTTGATACCATGTTTGCATCTGCATCATTTTTTCATTCTGACATGTTTGTTATTTTCAGGGTTTGCATCTTATCCTTGATTCCAGTTGTTGAAGTTTTCCCGACATGGACACCGAGAGAAAGAAGAATGTGGCATACAAGTTTCCGAAGCCTACTCTGGACTTACTTCATGAAGTGGTTGCTCTGGCTGACCTTGGTGTTTTGGTTGATTTCAGAAGAGAATATGGGAGGATATTGAATGTTCTTTGTAATATCACCAAGTATGAACATGATGTTATTCATACACTCTTGCAGTTCTATGATCCTCCGTTATGCTGTTTCACTTTTCCAGATTATATTTTAGCTCCAACATTGGAAGGGTTTTCTTTCATCTTGGGAGTACTCATCAAGCAGAGAGTCCCTTTCTTTTTTGAGGAGTGTCCGGAATTGGAAGAAGTTGCAGCTGTTCTTCATTTGGGTCAATCTTTTCTGAGTGATAATGTTGCTGGTAGAGGAGGTTTTCAAGGTTTTCATCTGGAGTTTATGGTTGGCCAAGCTCTCAAGTATGTCAACGCGAAAAGTTGGACTATTTTTAACGCTATATTGGCTTTGTAAACTTATGGAATCGTCTTGTTTCCAAATGTGCCTGATTTTGTGGATATGCACACCGTCAGGATCTTTGTCATGAAAAATCTGATACCAACTCTTCTTGGTGATTCGTATCACTCTGTACACTTCAAGAACGAGAAAAGGAGAGGATGGTTTGTGAATTGTTGCACGCCGCTCTTATCCAAATGGTTTATGAATCATCTTCCTCAGTCTGGAGCATTTGTTGATATGAAAGATTTTTTGAAATGGTCTAAAAGGATAATGGGGTTGACTGCTGATAACATCGTCTGGTTTGATCATCGATTGTTGGGCATATAACTTATTTCCAGTTGTGGTGAATTTCCAATTGTTCCCTTGGTGGGTAGAAAAGGTGGAATTAATTATAGCCCCTTTCTTGCCGTCAGGCAATTTGGGTATGCTTTGAGAGATCCTCCCGAAGACCAAGATGTCGAAGAGTCTTTATTCTTTAATGGTACTGAAGACCAGGAGATGCTTAGGAAAGCTGTAGATGCTTGGGGAAATATTCATAAGAAAGGGAAGACTGCTTTTGGAAAGAGTAACTGCATAGCTTATCCTTCTTATGTCGAGTGGATTCGGAAGAGAGTGGAAGAGGTGCTCCTTCCTTTCTCAATAGAGCCACCTTTGTACCGCTGATGATCGAATAGCCCATTACCGTGGATTTTTAGAAATATAACAAGTTGTGGTCTGAAAAAGAAGAGCTACGCAAAGAAAATGAAGAGCTAAAGAGAGAGCTCAGTCAGTTGGGACATGAACATAGTGGAGCTATTTATGTGGCCAAGGTGAAGTCAGAGTTGCTGGTCAAGAAAGAGAAAGAATTGGCTGAGGAAATCACGAGCAGACAACGGGTAGGCCTAGATCTGAAAGGCTCCCATAGCCTACTCAAGTCAAAGAAGGAGGAGTTGGATAGAGCCTTTGTTAGAATCCATAGGTTCGACAGTCAGCGGAACACCACAATGACCGAACATAAGAGGAAAAAAGACAACCTTCAAGAACAGATCAAGAAGATGAAGACGCAACTCAAAAAGAAAGAGGAAGAAGTCAAAACAGAGGCCTATCATAGACACCTGACTCAAAAGCGGCTTAATGAGACCTTGTCAGCCTTGGAAGAGCTCAAGATCCGAGCGGGAGTGAAGAAGCCAAAAGTTGAAGATCCTAAGTTGGAAGATGCTTTCGGTGATGACGCTTGGGAGACGCACTATCAGTACTTGGAGGAAGTCACGCACAAGAATGATACTCTTATTCAAGAATTGATCCAGAGGCCGAACCATCCAGATACAAGAAAGCTCTTCAAGGAGGTTCGAGCTTGGTGTGAAGCACGTGAAGGTTGGGAAGGGCTGACTATGGTAGATTTTAATGATGTATCTTAGTCTTTCTCTTGTATTTGATCACCACCGGGCTTGTTGGTCGGGATCGCTGACTTTTGTATTAGGATATATTTCTTTATTTCGGATTGTATGACTGATGATTACTCTCCGGTTTTCTTATATATGAGCAGATATTATTGGTGTTCCATCCATTCTCGTTGATTGTTATTAAAACTGGAATCAAGGGGTAGATCACCCTGAGAATACTCAAACATGGAATTTGCATTTGCATTTTCATACTCATGTGCATAGTAGGTGTTTCTGATTGGTTTTCTTATCTCTGTCTGGTGTTCTCTAGCAGGATTGTGAAATCTCGCATTCATCGGTACGCAACTCGCAGTAACCAACAAAGAGCTATGGATATGGTCCAATCAGAACTCCAAGACTTTCGTAACCGTATGGCTCAATTTATGGAGCTGATACAGAATATAGCTTAGGGACAAGAGCAGTCGAGGACTCTGGTCCAGCCTCTGGTCGCTCGGGTTGATGAAGAGGGTGTGCTTCATGGTGGTGTTCATGTTGTTCCTCCCGGAGGAGGTAGTCAAGGTGGTATTCATGTTGTTCCTCTGGGCGGAGGCATTCATACTATTGTCGTTCCTCCGAGCGGAGGAGCAGGTGGCGGAATTCCTACAGTGGTTGGAGGTGGTGGTGTATACGTAGTGCATGGGGCTGGGGGCCATCAGTGGGAGGAAACCATCAAGATGATGTTTTCTCCATGCAAGGTGTGGATGCTGGTATTACAACTGAGGCTGATAAAAGGTTTAAGCTGATTGAGGAGAAGATGAAAGCTTTTAACAATCAAAATTCTCTGGGTCTTGACATGGATGATTTGGGATTGGTGTCATACCCCAAATTTTGACCACCAAGATTTCCCATCATTGTACAAATCATCATCACAATATGGATGTACTTTCATGCCTCATCAATCCCCTCAAAGATGATCAAGCATTCACCACAATCAAGAATTAGGGTTTTGAGCCCTCTCAGAGCACTTAAACAAAGGATCAATCAAGAAATGACATGATCTTTAACTTGTCTAACCACTCAAACATATATAAAGGATCAAGAGGACTCCCACATCAAGAATCAAGCACAAGATTGCAACATTCCAAGTGGATCAAGCCTCAAGATCGCCAGTGTTACCAAATTAGGGTTTTGGTCGACTGAGGCCTCCAGATGAAAATTTTCATCTGGGCATGAGCCAATACTTCAAAGCATAACCCAAGACACTCCAAGGGACCTCATGGACCCAATCATCAAGTCAATTTAGCCTCAGGGGATGCATTCACAAAAAATCAGGAATTAGGGTTTCTTGACCTAATTCACCCCTAAGTTGACTTTTGGGACAAAGCATGAGCCAAGACCTCAAGACATGATTTGAGGGCCTCCAATACACCACATTGATCCATTTACAACAATGGATTGATCCAAAAAGCTTGATTCACAAATTTCATTTTCATCAGGACCACAATTAGGGTTTCGAGGAAAAAGTCAACTGTATCTTTGACTTTTGACCAGGACATGCTCCCAAACCTTGGGACATGATGGAATCCATCCATTAGGTTTGAATTAGGTCAAGGACTTGATTTCACAAAGGATCGCATAGTTTGGATTTCATCCGATAAAAAGTCAACTGTGCACAAAAATCAAGTTTAACGTTTTGGAATTTTTCACAAATATGGTTCCCCTAAGTCAAAATTAATGTTAATGTATGATATTGATCATCATTCATCAAGAAAAGTGAGGTTTCTTGCAAAAGGGGCAACCTTGAGAAACCAAAATTTTTCTAAGTTATGGAATAAAAGTGGTTTTGGTACCAACTTCCAAGAACCATAACTTGAGATCTAAGCAACCATTTTGGGTGATCCAAAGCTGGATTTGTAGGTCTTGCTACACTCTACAAAAGCTTCAACTACCTCCAACTCTAATTCTTTTTGGATTTTAAGTTATGGAGTGATCAAAATGACAAAAACATGAAAATGACACTTTATCCAACACTTAGTGAAAATCTGCCTAAGTTACCAGCCTTGAACATCAATGTTCATGAGGATTTTTCAATGGGATCCAAATAGTTTCAAAACAAACTATGATCACACATGTTTTGTATCATATGAGGGCTTTCTAAAAAGCACAATATCCTCCCATAACTCAACCTGAGCAGGGAGATAAGAATCTCTCAAAATCACCATTTCCAACTGTCTTGGACAAGGCAGATTTTGGCAGATTTTGGCATTTTGCTCGATTTGGAAAAATTGAGCAACTCCAAGCCTTATCATCCATTTGGACACATCTGAGGATAAAAAAAAAGGAGAATGATCTGATCCCAAGCCTCCAAAGTCCAAGAATCTACACTTAGCCATAACAAACCTAAAAAGGCTAAAAATGTGCCAAGACTCCAATTTTGTTGTAATGCATTTAATGGATACACCAAGGTGGAATGTACTGACACATTCCTAATTGAATGAGTCAAGAATGAGCTCTAAATCAAGGGACCATAGGCATGTGTGTTGCTCCCGGTATCTTCATCCAAGTACAAACGTGAAAGTGGCACGAAAACAGAGTCGCCAGCAATGTGTATTTATCCCAAGAGAGGGAAAGGAAACACTGCGTAAACCTGAGGGAAGGAAAAAAGCATGGTCTCGTGAGGGGAAGGTATTAGTACTCCCACGCGTCTATCGTACTCGATGGGATCCACGCTTGTTGTCTCGATCAAAGGGTGTCGTCGTCTGGAGCTCCACTGCTACCCGAAACGAGAAGGAACGGGAACGGAGAAGAACGGAGAACCGGGGGAGAAAAGAAAAAGAAATGACTCAATAGGACATCAGCATCCTACGCCTACGTATTCCCTCGTGCAATGGGAAAGTCAGAGTCAACGTAGTTCAGACACGAACTAAGGGGGGAGGCTGCTCGCCAAGACATCGCCGTCTTGTGCCTACGTATCCTCAATCTAACTAGAGAGAGGAAATTAGAGCAGTCGTAGTTCAACCTAACAAGGTCGGTGTTTTTTATGAGTGACGTTAATTTCGCGTCCGGCAGTTAGGGTCGATGCCTGTTTGCGACAAAACGGAAAATAACATGCTCTTTTATGAAAATAGGTTTAAAACTTAACAATCCCGAAGGATGAAAAAGGTTTGAGTTTGTTTTGTGTTTTTTAGACAAGAAGTGGATTGAAGTTAGTTTGTAACTTGCATTGCACCCAAGTCTACAACATAGGAACGAATACGTCGCGTATCGTCCCCAACAGGATGTACACTAAGTACCCTAGAAGAATGAAGGGAAACCCCCCATACCTCACTTCCCATATATAAGGCTCATGCGCAATACACGTTAACCTTTATTAAGTGTTTTAGAAAGGTTATGAAATGAGAAGAGAGGACTCAAAGGAAAAGAAAACACTAAGGGGAATTCTATCCTAATGTTGTCATGCAAAAGATGGTCCTAAGGTCAGGATCAGGGGGAATCTAACTAATGTTGTCATGCATGGATTGATATCCTAATGTCTCTCCTACCTCCGACTTAATCAAAAATTAAGTGGAGCGAGGAATCCTACGGGATCATGTCATCAGACAAGTAAACACATGATAAATCAATCACAAAACGAAATAAAAGCAACGAAAGAGTAAACAATGTCAGTCAACAATAATGTCACATAATTAAAATAAGAAAGGGGGAGCTTTAGCCAAGGGGTCATATCAACCAAGGCAAACAAGCTAGCTATGGGAAATAGGGGTACTCACCCAACGGTATCGAGAACCATGGAGAGCAGAGTAAGAAAGGGGAAGATGTGAATCAGATCACATAAGCATCAACATTGGTCAATGCGAGCTATAGACAAGGTGTGGGGGTTTGATTGCTAAACCCTCATTCCACTTGACCGACTCGATAACAAGAGTAGGTGATGTTCAAAGCTCCAATCATGTAATGAGAGCTAAGAACGACTCAACTAGAATAACGGGGGTCGGTTGCGAACCCTAACTTCCGTCAATTGCCTTCTTGGAGGTCTTACAAGGGGATACGGGAATGGGATGCCTCTTTGAGGTCTTTGGCAAAAGAGTAAACAATCACAATCAGAGCCTCTTTTGAGGACTTCCAGAATTGTCGGCCAAGTGGCACAAACTCCCAATCCTACTTCTCATGGCATCAAAAGAAAAAAAACGGAAAGAGAGTAAATCGGTTCAAGAAATTATACCACATGGATAGCAATCCGTAAGTAGCAATGCAAGCAGAACAAGAAACCCGAAGAGCAAGATATCATCATGCAAACAAAAGCGAGTCAGAAATCCGGTACAAGCATAAGCGTCAAAACATCGGTGTGAAAATAAATCACACATAGTGCGCTAGTTGAATGTGGCTACACCAATGCAACCTGCACAAAGTATAATCCAGACAAACAAACGGTATATAGCATAGTAATTATGTCACAGGCGAGGCGGTATCCCACAAATAGAGTGGAATACCAAGTGCATAACCGTCGTCGGAATCTCCATGAAAACCTTGCATAAACTCAACAAAAGCATTAGAAACCACAAGGAGGTGCAACCGAAGGTTGCACCTATGCATCGCAACTCAAAACCAAGCACAATGATGAGCATACGAGTAATAAACATACATCGGAACTTATGTTTCAAGACGGGGCAGCAACTATGCAATAACATAAAACGTGCACCAAGTCAATCCGAAAATGAAAAAAAACGCAAGTACAATGATCATGCATGAACAAGTAAGCATAAGCACATCTCAAATGCAAGTCGACAAGCAAAATCCGCACAAAGCGGAGCTTAAAAGCCTCAAAAAGGAAAAAACGCGTCAAAAATCACCGACTTGGAATTGAACGAAAATCGCATGATTCACCGCAAACATGCCAACGGACTAAAAAACGAACTCAGTTTGAATTAATTCCGCTCGGAAGTGGGACTTTTAGGCCGATTTCGTCGGCTGGCAATAGCGAAACAGTAGAAAAAAGTTGTCCGAAATCGACTAAATGGTCCACCAATAGCTCCGGAATCATCAACAAAGTCGAGTTACATTATTCGTATTCGCAAAAACATGCCATGGTTAGGAAGTTATGACCAAAACACATTTTTAAGGGAAAGCGACACGATAACGTTCCTACACAACCGAACTTTTATTTCTCAAGCAAACAAACATGATTCAAAAGTTGACATAAGTCGATCCGAACCGACTTTTTAGCATTGAAAAAAGTATTGAATCAAGTATTCGGTTCGAATCCTCAATTACGTCAACTCGCGCATTCACCTACATCGGAACAACTTCACAAGTTCTCAACAATTCAGATGATGCAACAACACCAAAATTCAACACAATTATCTCTTAGGCATTTTAACAAACACCTACACTTCAAGAATCTCAAATCAAGAATTTACATCACAATTATCATAGCAATTCAAGAATTCTTATCACAAATCGATATCAAACTCGCTTTAATTCAATCCAAACCTTAACAATTAACAAACAATGAAGCGAAAGATTCAAGAATTGTTACCTGAAAGTAGATCGGAGGAGCAATTGATGAAGAATCTGTGGAGAGGAGGGAGTATGGAGCGGTGGCTGGCCGGAGCTAGGGAGGTCGGTGCGGTGGTCCGACTGGAGTGGGGGAGGCGATCGCGGTTGTCGGCGGTGGTCAGAGCTTGATCAGAGACTTTGCGTTCTTGAGTGTTCTTGAAGATTGATGAAGTTGTTGTTGTGTTCTTAAGAAAAAGTTGAGAGAACTTGATTTGATTTTTGAGAGAGTCAAATCAGAATTTTTGGTATTTGTGAATTATGAATGAAGTTGGAGAGAAATGAGAGAGCATTTAGAATATATAGTGTGGTGGAAAAATGAGGTAAAACGGTAAAATTCTAGCTTATCGGCAGCTTAAGTGAAAATAACACCTTGCTCGGTACAAAATTTGACTCTGAACCTCTTATGAAATTGTCCGCGTCTGAGTCACGGACACAACGCAAAAAGAACGGACATCATTCGATCAAAATTGAATGAGTTTGATACGTTTAAGCGGCGAGACGTCACTGTCAAAAGTCATTTTTTTCAGCTAATTTACCGTCTACTACTCGGAAACGTGACAAGCTCATGTCTTTCGGAGCAGAATATCGACTTGAATTTTTCAGAAAAGTTGTAGATCTACGAGTCAGTGACCTCGTGTCAAAAGATGAGCGCGATCAGACAAAAAATGAGTAAGATATGAATTTTCCCGTGAAACAACTTTCAACCTTTTTCTTCGGTTCAGCATTTCCGTTTTGCGAAATAAACCAAAACGATGATCTTCGGAGCACCGTTTAAACCCGAGCTTGTCTTTGAACTTAAAGAGGATAAAATTTGTGAACCGGAGCTTCGAGAATGGATACAATCTAATAAAATTTGACCGAGTTATGATTTTTTCCAAAATCTAACAGACAGTGAACCGCATCAATGAATTCCACTGGTAATTCGCACTTTCGGAGTCCTTCCGCTCGGAATCGGCTCTCGTTGAAAACATAGGGCATGAAGATAACATCAAGAAGGAAATAATGTCGAAAGAACGGATCAAAATCGATGAACGAGCTGAGAGTTATGAATTTTTTTAGTGTCCGAAATACACCGGTTCAGCACTATTTTTCACTATTTTTCCACTGCATCGACTCAGAGAATTCGCGTGTTCAGAGATCTTCTTCAAAGAATTAGCCTTCGGCCAAAACATGAAAGTTAGAGAGGATATCAAGACGGAACTTTTGGCATAGGAATCGCTCAAAAATGTTGATCCAATCAGAAGTTGTGAACTTTGAACACCACCGACATAGTTAACCAGCAAAAACCGAAATTCTAGAAACAATTAATCTCTGCCACTTCCCTTGATGAATTGGCTTCCGAGCCGAACATAAAAGTTGCAGAAAATACCGAGACGGTTCTAACTATTGAATATCAAAGAGCCTTGATCCCATAACCATAGAACCAAATGATATGTATGAACTAGCTAAAATGCAAATGAATGAAGCATAAGCCAGTTAGAGGTTAGAAAAGTGAAGGCAAATTTTGAGGTGTTACAGCTGCCCCTATTCAAACTTCTTGGATCCGAGGGTATGATAGCAACAGCTTTCAGACAATCAGGATACACAGGGTTTGAATACCAAAATAACCTGGAAATTTACAATCTGTGGGGGTAATGAAATAGGGTGAATATGAGGACGGCCGAAGGCGAACTCGAAAAGAAATACCAGCCGAAGGTAGATTCTGCGGGGGACAAGATAATACGAGGACGGTCGAAGGCGAACTCAAAAATGTAGACCGGATAAAGGCAGGCTAACAACCAATAATAATACGAGGACGACCGAAGGCGAACTCGAAAAGGTAGACCGACCGAAGGTGGGCTAAAAACAGTAATACATGAGTATGGCCGAAGGCGAACTCGAAAAGGTAAACCGGCCGAAGGCGGAATAACAAGCAACAAAAGTACGAGGTTGGCCGAAGGCGAACTCGAAAAGGAAATACCAGCTGAAGGTGGAATTTCAAAGGCAGACCGGCCGAAGGCGGGCTAACAAACAATAACAATACGAGGTCGGCCGAAGGCGAACTCGAAAAGGAAACACCAACCGAAGGTGGAATTTGCTAGGGAGAAAGACAAGACCGGCCGAAGTCGGGCCAATCAACAAAAGGATACGAGGACGGCCGAAGGCGAACTCAGAAAGGTAGACCGACCGAAGGCGGACTAACAAACAGAAGGATACGAGAACAGCCGAAGGCGAACTCGAAAAGAAAGACCGGCCGAAGGCGGAATTTCAAACAAAGGATACGAGGACGGCCGAAGGCGAACTCGAAAAGAAAAACCAAGCCGAAGGTGGACTTTCAAATAAAGACTAAGCCGAAGGTAGACTTTCAAACAAAGGTAGACCGGCCAAAGGCGGACTAACTACCAACTATACGAGAATGGCCGAACGCAAACTCGAAAAGAAAGACCATCCGAAGGTGGACTTTCAAAGAAAGACTAAGCCGAAGGTAGACTTTCAAACAAAGGTAGATCGGCCGAAGGCGGGCTAACAAACATCAATGATACGAGGTCGGCCGAAGGCGAACTCGAAAAAGGAAATACCAGCCGAAGGTGGAATAACAAACATCAATAACGCGAGGTCGGCCGAAGACGAACTCGAAAAAGAAGACTGGCCGAAGGCAGACTATGCTAGGGAGGAAGACAAGACCGGCCGAAGGCGAGCTAATCAATGAAAGTGAAACAAGAACGGCCAAAGGCGAGCTTGAAAATGAAAGACCGGCCGAAGGCGGAATTTTTAACAACAAGAATTCGAGGACGGCCAAAGGTGAACTCGAAAAGAAAGACCAGCCGAAGGTGGAAATTCTAACAACAATAATACGAGGTTGGCCGAAGGCGAACTTGAAAAGGAAATACCAGCCGAAGGTGGACTTTCAAACAAAGGTAGACCGGCCGAAGGCGGACTAACAGACAGAACAACACAAGGACGGCCGAAGGCAAACTCGAAAAGAAATACCAGCCGAAGGTGGAATTTTAAACAAAGGTAGATCGGCCGAAGATGGACTATGCAACAACAAAATATGAGGTCGGCCGAAGGCGAACTCGAAAAGGAAATACCATCCGAAGGCGGAATTTCAAAGAAAGACTAAGCCGAAGGTAGACTTTCAAATAAAGGATACGAGGACGGCTGAAGGCGAACTCGAAAAGAAAGGCCAAGCCAAAGGTGGACTTTCAAACCCAACAATATGAGACCAAGCCGAAGGTGGGCTCGAAAAGAAAGACCAAGCCGAAGGTGGACTTTCAAAGAAAGACTAAGCCGAAGGTAGACTCTCAAACAAAGGATACGAGGACGGCCGAAGGCGAACTCGAAAAGAAAGGCCAAGCCGAAGGTGAACTTTCAAACCCAACAATACGAGACCAAGCCGAAGGTGGACTCGAAAAGAAAGACCAAGCCGAAGGTGGACTTTCAAAGAAAGACTAAGCCGAAGGTAGACTTTCAAACAAAGGATACGAGGACGGCCGAAGGGGAACTCGAAAAGAAAGGCCAAGTCGAAGGTGTGTCGCACCTCAAAAATAATCGCTTAATCGAAGACACGACCCTCGCGCGAAAGGCGCGGAAAATGGTTCAACAGAGTCGCCACCGAACTTTATTTATCCCAAAAAAGAGGGAAAGGAAAATCTCGAGAAAACCTTTAAAGGAAAGGATAAGAACATGGTCGTCGCAACCACATTTCGAGTTCGGGAGTCAGTTACGTGAGGGGAAGGTACGCACACCCCCTCACGTTCGTTGTACTCAACGGGAACCTCTTAGTTCGATTTGTGAGGAAATGTTATCTAAGCTTGTTTGTTTTCTTCTCAACGATATATGCGAAAAGGTAAATAAAAGGTTTCGATTACTAAGGGAAATGGGGTGGTTTTAGGATAGGGTGCTCGGCAAGATCATCGCGACCTCGGGCCTACGTATGCTCATTCGGACGAGAATGAGAAATCAGAGCAATCGTACTTCGACTACGGGAAGGGATAGAGGGAAGACGGAAGATGGAGGGAAAGTAGCTCGCCAAGATCATTGCAATCTTGTGCCTACGTATCTTTATTCGGACGAGAATAAAGAATCAGAGCAGTCGTAGTTCGTGGTACGCCCACGAAAAGAGGGGTTAGGGTTTGAATTTTAGAAGACGAAAGATCGAATGACATACAACCCAAGGGGCGTGCCTCGAGAGCAGTCACTCAAGAATCCAAGGAATGCGCCTAAGGCGTGCGCCTCAATAACGGTCACTCAAGAACCCAAGAAGTGCTAGACCTCAAGAATTCAATTCTTTCGCAATTTAATTAAAAAAAAAGATTTGATTAGGTGCGTTAAGTATTTTAGTCGGAAGTAGCGTTCGAACTAATGAAAATGGTTAGATAAGCATGAATATGAATATGATATGGATATGAACAATATGATAAGAGTATGGATAATATAATCGAGATAATATTAACAAGGTATAATATAACATAAAATTGGTCTCGTCTTAATCGGAATTTATTCGAGAAAATCGATAATCAATGATTTTGACTTTCATTGACCAAAAGTGAAAATAAAAGAATCGAAATCGACATAAAAATCGGAAAACTAAGAAAGGTCTCATCCTTACTAAGATTTTAAATCGAAAAATCGATAATCTTTAGTATTTGATTTTCATTGACCCAAAATGAATAAAAGTTAAATAAAAATTATAGAAACGAAATTAAATCGAAAGTGACAAGAAAAATAATAAAGGTCTCACCTTTATCAAGATTTAAAATCGAAAAATCGATAAATCTTGATATTTTTGCTTTCATGGACCCAAAATGAATAAAAATAATGAGAAAATGTCAAAGATGAAATTAAATCGAAAAGGTATAGGAAAAAGAATAAAGGTCTCGCCTTTATCGAGATTAAGTCGAGGAATCGACAAATCGTCGATGTTTGGTTTTCATTGACCCAAAATAAATGAATAAAAATAATGTAATGAAGTAAGTTGAAATAAAAAATAAATAGGCCTCATATAAATCAAGATTTTGAATCGATTTGAGAAAATCAACTTTAACCAAGATATTTTTGATATCATTGGCCATAATAAAATCGAAACGAAAATTAAAATCGAAATAAATATAATGAAATCTTAACATCAAGAATCAACCACCCCATTATTAAACAAGTAATAAATTGAAAATATTATTTTTTAGATTATGAAATCTTAAAAAAAGTGAAATAAAACAATATGAAGTTCTACGAAATGAGATTTTTAAAATAATAAAAAATGAAAACAAGTGAAACAAGTAATGGGGGTGGCGCATCAGATCGTGTGGTGCATAGGAATCACACGGGCTTCCAAAGAAGGCCCATCATCCTTCTAGATGATGACATGGTGTAAAATGTAAGGGTGGTGTATAAAAAACAGGGTGAAGAATTATGTGTGTATAAATGAGAAACATCTCATGGGCCTAGAAGCCCATCAACATAGCCGGCCAAACAAACTATCAGATTCTTCAACCTCAATGAGACAAGGCAATGTTCTTTTTAAAACGAAAAGAAAAAAAGAAAAAGCAAAGGGGAGATGTGTGGATCACAAAACATGGGCCTCACAGCCCACCACTCTCCAAAAAGCCAAAATGAAATTGAATAAAAAAAAAGAAAAAAAATAAAAATAAAAATAAAAATAAAAATAAAAACTTAACAACACGTTCAGTATTGAAAAAAAAAGAAAGGAAAATAGGTCAAATGGTTCGAACATTGTTCGCTTGTCCCTCTCCGCGGCGGCTTCTCGGCGTTTCTCCTTCTCACTCGCTTCAGTTTCTTTTTGCGCGGAGGATTCTCTCCCAATCTTCTCTACCTTAATCTCGTTATCTCTCACTGCGATTGGTCACTCCTTGTTCTCACTCACAGTTTTGAACTCTTCTCTCGGCTTACAATGGCTGTGTGGGTTGTTTGTGTGTGACGGCGGAAAGTGGACGATTACGAGTCGTTGTTGAAGCGGAGCTGGGATACGGATATGGTGAGTTGAGAAGGTGGTTAAAGGAGGTTTATTGGCAAAACACGCAGCGGTGGTTGTCTGCGGAAGCAACGTCTTCATATGTGTAAAAGAGTTGGTTGTTGAGAGATAGTTGATCGGAGAGTAGGATGATTCCGGCGAGGACGAAAGGGTTCAAAGGTGGAGAAAGTGAACTGTGCTCGGGTCTGGTGTGTGTTTTGGTTGTGGATACATCACAGAAAATGATAATGTTGTTGTTGTTCCGTTTGTTGGTTTTTTTTGCAGGTTAGTGATGATGATGATTATACGATGGTGATGAAGATCTGAAGGAGGGTCGATTTCTAGGGAAGACAGTTGGGGTGAAATAGAAAATGAGGGTTGTTTTAGGTTTATGTTTTTTTTTTAAGAGTTTTCAATGTTCCTTTTTTTTCCTATTCTCTCCGTCCCTATTTTTATTCTCAATTTCTCCCCTCTCCTCCCTCTCTCTTTAAGTTTTTATTTTGAATCTTGTCTGTTGTGCTGTATTGTCATTTTCACTCGCAGGTCTGAGGCAGTAGGTTGTTGGTTGTTTCACGGTTTTGATAGCAGGGGTTCTGTGTTGCAGGTTGGTTTGTCTGGTGTGGAGTTTGCAAGTTTTGTGGACTGTGTATGGTACAGTTACGCAGGGTGATACGCATGGCTTTTAGGCTTAGAGGAAACTTCTTTTTTTTCTTTTTTTGTTGTTGTATAGCAATTGTAATGGGCTTGCACATTCTATTGCAGGAAAGTTTGTAATGTGGCTGTGGCTAGGGACATGGTTTGAACTTGTGTAATTGATTTTGACACTTTGAAATGGGCATTTATATTTATTTGGATGGACTTTTGTGGTACTGAGTTTTTTTTAGATTCATGAACTTTTTTAGAAACTTGGTAGTGATAATAGGCCTTATTTGAACTTTGTAATTTCTTGGCCTTTTTGGTAATATGGATGGAAATTGGTTACTAATGAAAATGGTTTGGATAATAGAAATGGTTTAGACATGGGAAATTGGATAAAAAGAGTGGTTTTATGGAATGGATATTGAGATGGTTTTTTTTAGAAAATAGATATTAGAAAGATTTGTGAAATGAGTTTAAAAATGGTTTATGAAGGAAATGGATAACCAATGGATAAATTTGAAAAAAATGGAAATGTTTTTTTTATCTTGAAAAATGGATTATGGATAATTGGATAGAAATGAGTTTTGATGGATTTTGAGAATAGTTAAAATGGATATGAATTGGATAATGAATAATGGATAATGGGATAAAATTGGTTTAAAAGCTAGATATGACTTAAAATGAAAATGGATAAAAAAAATAAAAGAGAGATGAAGTTGAAGACAACATATTTTTTTGGATTTTTCTGAATATGGTTAGTGGTTGGATGTACAGATGAAAACCATACAAGGTAGGACAAATTTGGGGTATGACAGATGCCCCTATCTAATTGGCTTAAACCGAGTAAGATGAACTGCTACGGCGTTCATTCTTTCAAGGTAGAAGACAATTAGATATGAAGAAGACCGCAAATTTGTCCAACAAGAAAGATAATGTTTGGGAGGTGGAATAAAAGATAGCTTGCAAAGATCGCCATCACCAAAAGGGTGACAACGAGAGAATCTGACACCAAAAGGATGACCGACCTATCAGCAAAAGGATGATAGTAAACACACGCACACAGACCTTTCCACCAAAAGGATGAAAATGAGGTCAAAGCCTGCTATTATCAAAAGGATAATAGGGCACACACACACAGACCCTTCCACCAAAAGGATGAAAATGAGGTCAAAGCCTGCTATTACCAAAAGGATAATAGGGCACACAAACACAGACCCTTCCACCAAAAGGATGAAAATTAGGTCAAACCCTGCTATTACCAAAAGGATAATAGGGCACAGACACAGCTATCTGACACCAAAAGGATGACAGACCTATCACCAAAAGGATGATAGTAAACACACGCACACGGACCCTTCCACCAAAAGGATGAAAATGAGGTCAAAGCCTGCTATTACCAAAAGGATAATAGGGCACACACACACACAGACCCTTCCACCAAAAGGATGAAAATGAGGTCAAAGTCTGCTATTACCAAAAGGATAATAGGGCACACATGCACACAGACCCTTCCACCAAAAGGATGAAAATTGGGTCAAAACCTGCTATTACCAAAAGGATAATAGGGCACACACACAGCTATCTGACACCAAAAGGATGACAGGCCTATCACCAAAAGGATGATAGTAAACACACGCACACGAACCCTTCCACCAAAAGGATGAAAATGAGGTCAAAGTCTGCTATTACCAAAAGGATAATAGGGCACACACACACACTGACCCTTCCACCAAAAGGATGAAAATGAGGTCAAAGCCTGCTATTACCAAAAGGATAATAGGGCACACACGCACACAGACCCTTCCACCAAAAGGATGAAAATGAGGTCAAAGCCTGCTATTACCAAAAGGATAATAGGGCACACACGCACACAGACCCTTCCACCAAAAGGATGAAAATGAGGTCAAAGCCTGCTATTACCAAAAGAATAATAGGGCACACACGCACACAGACCCTTCCACCAAAAGGATGAAAATGAGGTCAAAGCCTGCTATTACCAAAAGGATAATAGGGCACACACACAGCCCCTTCCACCAAAAGGATGGAAAATGAGGTCAAAGCCTGCTATTACCAAAAGGATAATAGGGCACACACACACAACCTGCTACTACTAAAAGGATAGTATGGCACACAACACATCCTGCTATTACCAAAATGATAATAGGGCACACACACACAGCCTGCTATTACCAAAAGGATAATAGGGCACACACACACAGACTGTCACTCACCAAAAGGATGACACACAAACTAAAGGTTTATGGATCGGCGACACCAAAAGGATGACGGATCAAAACAAGCTACTACCACCAAAAGGATGATAGGAACTTCTTATTCGTGAGGACCAACATCAAAAGGTTGAAGGTTGAATTGACATGGTTTTGGCTATCACCAAAAGGATGATAGAAAAGTTTTTATTTGAGGGTTACCAACACCAAAAGGATGTAGGTTGAATTGAGTTGATTGGGTTTGGCTATCACCAAAAGGATGATAGTAAGGCAATTGACAAAAGGTCAAGTTTGCTGGAGATGTGATGATATTTATTTGGAGACATCAACAAAAGGTTGAAGTAAAGAAATCAATGAGGAGAGCCCACGAAAAGGAAAGGAAAATAGTGAAAAATGGAGAAGGTAACCCGCCAAGATCTACGCAATCTTGTGCCTACGTATCTTTACTCGGATGAGAATAAAGAATCAGGGCAGACGTAGTTCGACTTGAAGAAAAGATTCAATGAGGAACGCCCACTGACTCGGAGGAATGTTTATTGGTTGTGATGAGTATGACGATCTTAGCAACAAAAGGTTGAAGAACACAAATCAATGAGGAATGCACGCTGACTTGCTTGGAGGTCACAGTTATATCCACAAAAGGTTGAAGTAACTTCATGAGGAATGCCCATGAATTTAAAGAGGATGCCCCTGGCTGGGCAAAAGATTGCTTTGAGTCTTGTTTTGATCAATAAAAGGTTTATACAACTTCGTGAGTAACACCCACGGATCTTGAAGAAGATGTCCCTGACTGGGCTGAGATTGTCTTGAACTTGATCAACAAAAGGTTGACACGACTTCGTGAGGAACGCCCACGGATCTTGATGAAGATGCCCTTGCCTGGGCTGAAGATGCTCTTGTAGTCTCGAGAATGATCCTGGATCTTGACTATGCATATAAATGCTTGGTTTTGTAATGATATGCAATGCAAATGCTGACGCGAGGAGATGCAAGTGTTGGGGAAGTATGATTGGGTTTTTTGGTATGCATATGATGCACATGATATTGAATGCGATGCGTATGATTACAGACGGGTGATTGGATATGTTTGGAGGTGCCAGCATGGTGGACTTTTGGTAGTTGCCAACGAGGATTAGACTTTTGGGCGGTGGGAGGGATTTGATTTCCTCGACACTCAATTCGTTGAAGACGCCATGATTGAAGCAGAAGAAGATGCTCTTGAAGCCTCGAATTTGACCACTTGCTTTTGTGCTTGTCGGTCAGGATGACCTTCTACAACAAGGCTTGCCCCAGTCTGAACATGGTAATGGTATGCCCTTGATTAACTAGTTCTGAAGTGGTCTAATCTTTGGAGGTTAAGATTTGATGTGCTTTAAGATGACTTGCCCCTGATTGAGGTGTTGAAGGATTTTCCCCAGCTTGAGGGTTTGAGGGAGTCTTGATTCGGGTTGGCACCACTGAAAGTTCAGGTCCCTCTTTGGTTTCCCCTTGTTGGAATTGCTTTGAAGTCTAGCACTGATTTGCAGTTAAAATTGTACATTCACAAATGGTAATCTTAATGCAATGCTCATACAAGTTTTGAAAAAGAGTTGTTTATTGGAGTGTCGTGATAGTGAGACAAATGGACCGTTAGCCCAAACGTGTGCTGATTTTGATGGTGTGAAAGATATAGCAAGGAGAATGACACCAATGCTGAAGATTAGCAAATATGGGGAGTCAGTTTACGCAACCTTGCAATAGTATGCTTTCAGAATAAACCTCGCCTCAATTAGGTCTTTCGAGGGTTGTAACGTGGTCTGGTTCACGGTTATGAAACAAAGGATATAAGGCTTAAAGTTAGTTTGTACCCACCCCTTCTTCGTGATGATCTCCAGTCCTACGTTCAGTTAATTCTACACATGTTTTTATTCCAAAAGGGGTGATGGTGTAAGAGTGATGGCTCAAGGTATGCTCGAAATGGCAGTCACCTTATTTTGTATTTGATGGATGTCAGTGACCCTTTGATGGTCACTGGATCTTATTTTGTTTTTGGTGAGGATTCGAGGGCCTCTTTTGATTTTTGATTTGTGATCCCTATCTTTTGCATGGACCGATTTCGCTTGTCGAGTCCATCAGGGTTGCCTTGATTTTTTCCTAAGTCTTCTTTGAGGTGCTTGACTTAGCAGGCTTTTGATTTTTTTGTTTTTGATTTTGTTGTTGGAGGATTGTGACTGCCAAGTCATGGTTATTGATGAACAACCGACATGTCTTGTAGAATTTTGCTTTGTGATTAAAGTGTGTAGTTAGGATTAACTGAACACTACCTTGCCCCAGATTGAGTGTAAGGGTTTGAATATCCGAAGGAAACTACTACTTCTAGGCTCGAAGTGGTTTACTAGGGATTAACTCTTTGTCTCTCCAGTGTTTGGGGGTTGAAATAATGCCTGTACATCATCGGCGGGATTCTATCCGAAAGCATCCATTTTGCAATTATGGGTATTTCGTTGTCATCATCCTCCCTCTAATCATTGCTAAACAACAGTTGATAAAGAGAGCGAAGTGGATAAATGTGTCTGTGTTTTGCAGTAAATGGAAGAAATGAGTGAATACGACATAATTAATTCAAAACATGCATAGTCAATACATTAAGAAAACCAAATACAAACGAAAATGTTCAAAGCATACATTACTTAAACAAATAAAGACGAAAAATACAAGAATGCAAATGATGGGATGGCAACATGACTGCCTTCTTCGGGGAATGAACTTGACTTGACTTAACTTGACTTGACTTGATGCTGGCACTAGTTTGGCGGCGGCAGAGGGTTGTTGATGACATTAGGAGCCCTCCCATTGAATGTGAGAAACTTTGAGTCGATCATGGCTTGAACCTTGTGTTTGAAAGCTCTGCAGTCCTCAATCGTATGCCCTGGAGCATTAGCATCATAATCTGGGGAAATGACAGTTGGAGGAGCTAGGTCTCTGGGAGTAATGGCCCTCTTCTCCATTAATTGAGCAAAGATCTGAGCATATGTCGTAGGTAGGCGATCAAAGTCTCTATCAGACCTCCTTTTCCTTTGTTGATTAGGCTGACGTTGTTGAGCAGCCCTCTATTGTTGATGTTGAGGAGGATACTGATACCCCTGCTGGTTGTAGGATTGTTGCTGAGGAATCTGTTGCTGAGGCGTTGGAATTTGAACAGCTTGAACAGTTGGCTGATAAGGCATTGGAGTGTATTGTGCAGCAGCAACATATGGATACTGGAAGTATGGCATTTGATAAGGCATTGGAGCTGGAGCTTGTGGAGCTTGGCCCTTCTTAGCATAGACAGCATTTGTTTCGCCCTCTTTCTTTTTGAATCCATTGTTGAAAGGTTTCTTGGCTTGAGACTGGCTGCTAGAACCTCCTTGGATCTTTCCGCTCTTCAGACCCTCTTCGATTCTCTCACCGACAATCACCAAATCAGAGAATCCGGCAGAAACATTACCAATCAACTTCTCATAGTATTGGCCTTGTAAAGTACCCATGAAGATGTCGATCAGTTCACGGTCAACCAGAGGTGGATGCACCCTTGCAACTAGCTCTCTCCAATGTTGCGCGTACTCCTTAAAGGATTCGTTGTCCTTTTGAGCCATACTCTGAAGTTGAGTACGGTTCGGAGCAAGGTCAGTGTTGTACTTGTATTGCTTGACAAATGCATCGGCTAAATCATCCCAAGTGCGCACATTGCTATGCTCCAACTGCATATACCATTCGAGTGATGCCCCAGACAAGCTGTCTTGGAAGCAATGGATCATTAGCTTTTCATCTATGGCATGGGCAGCCATCTTGCGGCAGTACATCCTTAGATGCATGTGGGGACAACTGAGGCCTTTGTACTTCGGGAATTCTTGTACTTAGAACTTGGGAGGAATGACAACATCTGGCACCAAGCACATTTCCAGAGCATTCAAAGATTTTGAGTTGCGCCCCTCCATCACTCGGAATTTCTCAGCTAAATCACGACACATTTTCATGGCTTCAGAATCCTGAGCAGCAGTAGGATTGACAATTGGGATAGCATCATGGTAATTCTGTACCTCATCATAGTGATCTACCAGGTTTTCTTCAGCATGAGGATAGGAATCTGAGTGACAACAGGTTGGGTTGAGTGGTGGCTCCTTCAGCGGCAGGAGTTAAGTTCATTGGTATCCCATAAGTGATGGGGTTGGGAACAGGAGCTGAGAGCCTTGAGGGTGACCCTTGAACCTGTGCGTTGTTGTTGGCGGCAGCAGCTTCACGTAGTTCTTCTTCTCTTCTGGCCATCATGATGGCTTCAAGAATCTGATCAATCTTTCCCTTCATAGAATCTATTTCTTCTCTGAAGGCAGCTTGCTCTTGCTGAATCTGCTCCATCGTTCTTCTTATGTTGGCTCGAGTTGCGTACTGGTGTCGAGGAATCAGCTTGATTTACTGGAGAAGGAAGGAAGTTGAAGTGAGAATCTGAGGTTGAAAATGCAATGCAAGATGCATAACAGATGCAATGTAATGCAATTACATGAGATGCAATGTAAGATGTAAGATCCAGGATCGCAGATCACAGGTTCAAACAGTTCTGAGGTTGGCCGTTTACGGGTAGATGACCAAAGTCTCTGATCAAAGAAACCCTATAGGTAGGCCATATGAGGAAAGTTCTAGATTCTTTACCCATAAACCTAGTCATGGGATAGTTTCTACGTTGATGGATAAGGTCCCCAGGATTACGAACACTAATCGCATCAACGTCACGCAACAGGCTAGCTGCATTACGACGATAATGACGACAAGGTCTCCCCTGAGCGGGGTCTTCATGCTAGACGCACAAGGAGCGAGTCCTTGGAGACTAACATTACACGACCACCCATATAGAACTTGGTTCTAAGAGTGGTTCATAGAGTCACGGACCCTTCATGAATCAAGTCGTGCGATAGGCTAGCTGTGTTACAACAAGATCTACGAAAAGGTCTACTCTAGGGGAGCTTTCATGCTAGGCACGCAAGGAGCGAGTCCTTGGGGACTAACACTACTCGACATCCAATTCTAAACTATGTGTTCTCTCTGCTTTTACCAAAGCTCGGGCGTAGAGCTTTACTCATGATATCAACCCAAGATCCAACAGATGAGCATAATAATGAGCATATAAAAGCCATAAGAGAACAAATACGTAAACGAGAAGAAAAAAAGCAAACAAAGATAACGCTCCTCACAAATCGCTCTAAGTTAGGCTCGACTCTCTCTTGCATGGAGCAATTGTCCCCAGCAGAGTCGTCACCTGTCGCACCTCGAAAATAATAGCTTAATCGAAGACACGACCCTCGCGCGAAAGGCGAGGAAAACAGTTCAACAGAGTCGCCACCGAACTTTATTTATCCCAAAAAAGAGGGAAAGGAAAATATCGAGAAACCCTTTAAAGGAAAGGATAAGAACGTGGTCGTCGTAACCACATTCTGAGTTCAGGAGTCAGTTACGTGAGGGGAAGGTACGCGCACCCCCTCACGTCCGTTGTACTCAACGGGAACCTCTTATTTTGATTTGTGAGGAAATGTTATCTAAGCTTGCTTGTTTTCTTCTCAACGATATATGCGAAAAGGTAAAGTAAAAGGTTTCGATTACTAAGGGAAATTGGGTGGTTTTAGGATAGGGTGCTCGGCAAGATCATCGCGACCTCGGGTCTACGTATGCTCATTCGGACGAGAATGAGAAATCAGAGCAATCGTAGTTCGACTACGGGAAGGGATAGAGGGAAGACGGAAGATGGAGGGAAAGTAGCTCGCCAAGATCATCGCAATCTTATGCCTACGTATCTTTATTCGGACGAGAATAAAGAATCAGAGCAGTCGTAGTTCGTGGTACGCCCACAAAAAGAGGGGTTAGGGTTTGAATTTTAGAAGACGAAAGATTGAATGACATACAACCCAAGGGGCGTGCCTCGAGAGCAGTCACTCAAGAATCCAAGGAATGCTAGACTCCAAGGACTCAGTTCTTTCGTGAATTGATTGCGAAAATGTTTGATAAGGATTAAGTGTTTTAAGACGAAAGGGTGAATAAATAACAACCCAAGGGGCGTGCCTCAAGAGCTATTCATTCGAAGACCCAAGGAATGCTAGATTCTAAGAATCTCCTCCTTTCGTTAGTTGATAAAAAGAACGGTTTGAAAAAGATCGAATCGATTGGTTGAGAAGAGAGGTGAGGATCGATACTAGTCCCTAGGGGTGCTCCTAGTAACAAAACCTACGAAGTGTGCGAGTGTGCATTTGATGACTAGGCAAAAGGCACTCGACTACGAGAATGTTTCGAAGAGTGGATCGACGACGAGTCGAGAATTGGTTTGGAAATGGTTTGGTTTGTTAAATGTTTTGGGGAGAATGACGATTATTCGATGAACGAGACGTCGGCCTCACAACCAACTAATCGGGGCATTATTGGAATGCTAGATCCCAACGACACCATTTTCATTCGATTGATTTACGAAATATTGTTTGATAAACAACAAAAGTACCATGTGGAATGCTAGACTCCAATGGCATTCCTTTGTCCAAATAGTTAAGACGAGTGTTTTAGGAGCGAAAGGTCGAACGATCACCACCTAAGGCGTGCGCCTCAATAGCGGTCACTCAAGAACCCAAGAAGTGCTAGAGCTCAAGAATTCAATTATTTTGCAATTTAATTAAAGAAAAAGATTTGATTAGGTGCGTTAAGTATTTTAGTCGGAAGTAGTGTTCGAACTAATGAAAATGGTTAGATAAGCATGAATATGAATATGATATGGATATGAACAATATGATAAGAGTATGGATAATATAATCGAGATAATATTAACAAGGTATAATATAACATAAAATTAGTCTCGTCTTAATCGGAATTTATTCGAGAAAATTGATAATCAACGATTTTGACTTTCATTGACCAAAAGTGAAAATAAAAGAATCGAAATCGACATAAAAATCGGAAAACTAAGAAAGGTCTCATCCTTACTAAGATTTTAAATCAAAAAATCTATAATCTTTAGTATTTGATTTTCATTGACCCAAAATGAATAAAAGTGAAATAAAAATTATAGAAACGAAATAAAATTGAAAGTGACAAAAAAATAATAAAGGTCTCACCTTTATCAAGATTTAAAATCGAAAAATCGATAAATCTTGATATTTTGGCTTTCATGGACCCAAAATGAATAAAAATAATGAGAAAATGTCAAAGATGAAATTAAATCAAAAAGGTATAGGAAAAAGAATAAAGGTCTCACCTTTATCGAGATTAAGTCGAGGAATCGACAAATCGTCGATGTTTGGTTTTCATTGACCCAAAATAAATGAATAAAAATAATGTAATGAAATAAGTTGAAATAAAAAATAAATAGGCCTCATATAAATCAAGATTTTGAATCGATTTGAGAAAATCAACTTTAATCAAGATATTTTTGATATCATTGGCCATAATAAAATCGAAACGAAAATTAAAATCGAAATAAATATAATGAAATCTTAACATCAAGAATCAACCACCCCATTATTAAACAAGTAATAAATTGAAAATATTATTTTTTAGAATATGAAATCTTAAAAAAAGTGAAATAAAACAATATGAAGTTCTACGAAATGAGATTTTTAAAATAATAAAAAATGAAAACAAGTGAAACAAGTAATGGGGGTGGCGCATCAGATCGTGTGGTGCATAGGAATCACACGGGCTTCCAAAGAAGGCCCATCATCCTTCTAGATGATGACATGGTGTAAAAAGTAAGGGTGGTGTATAAAAAACAGGGTGAAGAATTATGTGTGTATAAATGAGAAACATCTCATGGGCCTAGAAGCCCATCAACATAGCCGGCCAAACAAACTATCAGATTCCTCAACCTCAATGAGACAAGGCAATGTTCTTTTTAAAACGAAAAGAAAAAAAGAAAGAGCAAGGGGGAGATGTGTGGATCACAAAACATGGGCCTCACAACCCACCACACTCCAAAAAGCCAAAATGAAATTGAATAAAATAAAAAGAAATAAAAATAAAAATAAAAATAAAAATAAAAACTTAACAACACGTTCAATATTGAAAAAAAAAAAGAAAGGAAAATAGGTCAAATGGTTCGAACATTGTTCGCTTGCCCCTCTCCGCGGCTGCTTCTCGGCGTTACTCCTTCTCACTCGCTTCAGTTTCTTTTTGCGCGGAGGATTCTCTCCCAATCTTCTCTGCCTTAATCTCGTTATCTCTCACTGCAATTGGTCACTCTCTTCTTGTTCTCACTGGCAGTTTTGAACTCTTCTCTCGGCTTACAACGGCTGTGTGGGTTATTTGTGTGTGACGGTGGAAAGTGGACGATTACGAGTCATTGTTGAAGCGGAGCTGGGATACGGATATGGTGAGTTGAGAAGGTGGTTAAAGGAGGTTGATTGGCAAAACACGCAGCGGTGGTTGTCTGTGGAAGCAACGTCTTCGTATGTGTAAAAGGGTTGGTTGTTGAGAGATAGTTGATCGGAGAGTAGGATGATTTCGGAGAGGACGAAAGGGTTCAAGGGTGGAGAAAGTGAACTGTGCTCAGGTCTGGTGTGTGTTTTGGTTGTGGATACATCACAGAAAATGATAATGTTGTTGTTGTTCCGTTTGTTGGTTTTTTTTTCAGGTTAGTGATGATGATGACGATGGTGATGAAGATCTGAAGGAGGGTCGATTTCTATGGAAGACAGTTGGGGTGAAATAGAAAATGAGGGTTGTTTCAGGTTTATGTTTTTTTTTGAAGAGTTTTCAATGTTCCTTTTTTTTCCTATTTTCTCCGTCCCTCTTTTTATTCTCAATTTCTCCCCTCTCCTCCCTCTCTCTTTAAGTTTTTATTTTTAATCTTGTCTGTTGTGCTGTATTGTCATTTTCACTCGCAGGTCTGAGGTAGCAGGTTGTTGGTTGTTTCACAGTTTTGATAGCAGAGGTTCTGTGTTGCAGGTTGGTTTGTCTGGT
Source organism: Lathyrus tuberosus (assembly GCA_022829125.1). Classification (NCBI taxonomy): domain Eukaryota; kingdom Viridiplantae; phylum Streptophyta; class Magnoliopsida; order Fabales; family Fabaceae; genus Lathyrus; species Lathyrus tuberosus. Next base: position 955,990 of record JALAZF010000285.1, on the reverse strand, counting down.
GTGGAGTTTGCAAGTTTTGTGGATTGTGTATGGTACGGTTACGCAGGGTGATATGCATGGCTTTTAGGCTTAGAGGGAACTTCTTTTTTTTTTCTTTTTTTTGTTGTTGTATAGCAATTGTAATGGGCTTGCACATTCTATTGCAGGAAAGTTTGTAATGTGGTAGTGGCTAGGGGCATGGTTTGAACTTGTGTAATTGATTTTGACACTTTGAAATGGGCATTTATATTTATTTGGATGGACTTTTGTGGTACTTAGTTTTTTTTAGATTCATGAACTTTTTTAGAAACTTGGTAGTGATAATGGGCCTTATTTGAACTTTGTAATTTCTTGGCCTTTTTGGTAATATGGATGGAAATTGGTTACTAATGAAAATGGTTTGGATAATAGAAATGGTTTAGACATGGGAAATTGGATAAAAAGAGTGGTTTTATGGAATGGATATTGAGATGGTTTTTTTTAGAAAATAGATATTAGAAAGATTTGTGAAATGAGTTTAAAAATGGTTTATGAAGGAAATGGATAACCAATGGATAAATTTGAAAAAAATGTAAATGTTTTTTTTATCTTGAAAAATGGATTATGGATAATTGGAAAGAAATGAGTTTTGATGGATTTTGAGAATAGTTAAAATGGATATGAATTGGATAATGAATAATGGATAATGGGATAAAATTGGTTTAAAAGCTAGATATGACTTAAAATGAAAATGGATAAAAAAAATAAAAGAGAGATGAAGTTGAAGACAACATGTTTTTTTGGATTTTTCTGAATATGGTTAGTGGTTAGATGTACAGATGAAAACCATACAAGGTAGGACAAATTTGGGGTATGACAAGGTGGACTTACAAACACAAGATAAGTAGAATCCACAGATCTACAAACATGACTCCGCTAGGGAAAGAGAAATCTAAACAGATAACTCTGTATGGGAGTATAGGAAGGAACAACAGTACGAAGGACGAATCCATTGGTTGTGGTGTAATGTTAAACAACATCCCCTGAATTACATCTCTTTCTGCTGGGGGAAGAAACTGGTAACGGATATCCAACCTGGCTTATGCTTCGAATGCATATGTTTGAATTTTTCTATGGCGTAATGCTCCATACAAAATGGAAATGCTACGCGTTTAGGAGGATGCCATGCAAGAATGCTTATGCAATGCAAAAGAAGCGTTCCAGCAAAATAAATGCTGAAGACGAAGGAATCTTCACCGGGGATGACAAAATACATTGTCCTCTTAATTAAAAGATCCTGCTGAGGAAGATTTCAATGAACGACTTCCTGATCACCAACTCTGCTAGAGATGAAAACTCTGAGAGAAATTCCACTCTGTTGGAGATGGATAAAGATGAATATTGAAGATGGAACCCAATAAATTTCTCTTCGCTATAGATTACTCATGGCTTCTACCGAAGACAGAACTCAAAACACGAATATGAAAGATGCCAATAACAATTGGACTTAAACTTGCTGGGGATGTCAACCGCTGTTGAACAAACCACTGTGAAGATCACCACCAAACTCTGCTTGGGGAGACAAGTCAATAATACCGAACCTGCTTGGGGATATTACTGAACTTAACCTGCTGTTGGGAGATGTCCTTATCTTCACCCTGCTGAGGAATATCAGCCACTATTAGCAAACCTGCTTGGTGTTTGACGACATCAACTCTGCTAGGGGATACCATCAAGCTTACTCATCTGTTGGGGACCAGACCATACCGTTACTGGTGAGAAAATATTTCCTGACTAGCTGAGGAAAATAGGTGTTCAGACTCTATGGGGAAATAATATCTTTGTCCAAAGAAGGAAGATATTCCATAAATCTCTTACTAGGGATGTAGAAGTGTCAGCTTCTGGCTACTTGCTGAGAGAGTAAACACTCAATCACAACTCTAGCTGGGGAATAATCCTCTGTACTCTGGTTGGGGAAAGTAACAACCTGCTGAGGAGGATGAAATTTCCCTGCTGGGGATGAAAGCATGCCGTTGCTAACGGAATTATACTTCCTGAACTCGGAGCAATCCATTTCTGACTGCTTGCTGGGGAATAATAAACCAACCATACCTTTGGCTAAGAAACACAATCCTCTGTACTCTTGCTGGGGAGAGTAAGCTCTGCTGAGAATGATAAACTTTTAGGGCTGAGGGGAATAGCTCTACTGGGGAGAATCTTGCTTCCCTGCAAACAAAATCAATAGTATATGCAAAATAGCCATCTAGATTACCATCCTAATGACTGTTACTTGAGCAATTTCCACTGTTTTCCGATATGCTTCGCAAAGCTTAACATTTTCGCATGCAATGTTTATCAAAAATATCGGACGTTTTCACAAACAAAAATAGTTAAAGCAAAACACGAACGGAAAGCCCTTTGAATGAAAATGAAAATTTTATTGAATGAATTGGCCTGTAAATAGGCATTTACATCCGGAAGCAATTCCTGAAAAGAGGTAATTGCACAAAAGAAGTAAAAAAAATACACATGTCGGCAATGTGGGGAACAAATATCCACCATGATTCAATTCAGCTATGACCCAATATGGCTCATTTATCCGCAGATGCTTTCACCTTCAAAGAGACTGACTGGACTGATTCCTTTCCTTTGAAACTTCCAAGTATCAAAAGTGTTCACAGATCGAACGCAGATCGTAGCCTCTTGCTTTCAAATCCATAACTTTTGCCTGGATTGCCCTTTTCGGGTTTTCAATCCACCGGGATACCCATTTTTGCCAAAGTTGCCTTTTCAGGTTTTCAACTTTGCGGGTTTATTCTTTTTCTTTTTATTATTATCCCTAAATTTTGCCCGAACCTTTTCTTTTTATGGTTCGACGGGATGCCCTTTTTTTCCTGGATCTTCTTTTTATGTCCATCGGGTCTCTTTTATGCAAAGTACTTTTTGACTACGTCTGCGTTCACAGGGGACGTAAAATCTTCGCCATCCATAGTTGAGAGTAATAAGGCTCCACCAGAGAAAACCTGTCTTACTACATATGGCCCTTCGCAGTTTAGAGTCCATTTTCCCCTGTGATCTGTTTAAGGGGGGAAGGATCCTTTTCAAAACCAATTCACCAGCTTGAAAACACCGAGGACGCACTTTCTGATCAAAGGCTTTCTTCATCCTACTCTGATACAACCGACCATGTGCAATGGCTGCTAATCTCTTTTTCTCGATAAGGTTTAGCTGATTCAATCTGGAACGCATCCATTCAGCTTTATCAAGCTTCACATCTGCCAGAATTCTCAAAGAAGGAATCTCAACCTCTACTGGTAGAACTGCTTCCCTACCATATACCAATGAGAAAGGAGTTACCCCAGTTGATGTATGCACCGAAGTACAATAACCGTGTAAAGCATAAGGTAACATCTCATGCCAGTCTTTATACATTACCACCATCTTCTGTACAATCTTCTTGATATTCTTATTTGCTGCTTCAACAGCCCCATTCATCTTCGGACGATAGGGAGAAGAATTGTGATGTTCAATCTTAAAGCTCTGACATAGCTCCTTCATCATCTTGTTGTTCAAATTTGAACCACTATCAGTAATGATTCTCTTCGGGACTCCATACCGGCAGATGATATCCTTCTTGATAAACCGGGCTACCACTTGTCTGGTGACGTTGGCATACGAGGCTGCTTCCACCCACTTCGTGAAATAATCAATGGAAACCAGGATGAAACGATGCCCATTGGAAGCAGTCGGCTCAATCTTTCCAATCATATCAATGCCCCACATGGCAAAGGGCCAAGGTAATGACAACACATTCAGAGGAGTAGGCGGCACATGCACCTTATCTGTATAAATCTGGCATTTATGACATTTCTGGGCATATTTAAAACAATCAGACTCCATAGTCATCCAGTAATACCTCGCTCTCAACAGCTTTCTGGCCATAGCATGCCCATTGGCATAGGTACCAAAATATCCTTCATGAACTTCTTCCATTAACAGGCTTGCCTCGTGTTCGTCAACACAACGTAGCAAGACCATGTCAAAGTTCCTCTTGTACAGCACATCATCTTTATTCAAAAAGAAATTCCCTGCCAACCTTCTTAGAGTTTTCTTATCCTTGGCAGACGCACCCTCTGGATACTCTTGACTCTTCAGAAAAACCTTAATATCATGATACCAAGGTTTTCCATCTGATACACCTTCCACCGCAAACACAAAAGCTGGTCTATCCAGACGCATGATTCTGATCGAAGGAGTTTCATTCCAATGATTCACCTGATACATCGAAGACAACGTTGCCAACGCAACTGCCATCTGATTCTCCAACCAGGGTATATGATGGAAATCGACGCTGTCAAAGAAAGGTAACAACCTTCTGGCATAGTTGTTATAAGGCACCAAATTTTCTTGACGAGTTTCCCATTCACCTGTAATCTGATTAACTACCAACGCGGAATCACCATAAACATCGAGGTTCTTGATTCTTAAATCAATTGCTTCTTCTAATCCCATGATGCATGCTTCATACTCCTCCCCATTGTTGGTGCATATGAACGCTAATCGGGTAGTGAAGGGTATATGGGAACCCTTTGGAGTCGTAATGATTGCCCCGATTCCGTTACCATATGAATTAACAGCCCCATCAAAGACCAGCTTCCATTGGGATCCAATTTCAGGTCCTTCGTCATACAAAGGCTCCTTACAGTCTTTCATCTTCAGAAACATGATATGTTCATCCGGAAATTCAAACTTCATTGGTTGATAATCCTCAATTGGATGTTCAGCAAGATATTCTGATAGGACACTTCCCTTAATGGCCTTTTGGGAAACATATTGAATATCGTATTCTGCCAAAACCATCTGCCAACGAGCTATTCTTCCCGAAAGCACTTGCTTTTCAAACACATACTTGATCGGATCCATCTTCGAAATCAAGAGGGTTGTGTGGTTTAACATATACTGCCTCAAACGCTTAGCGGCCCAAGCGAGTGCACAACATGTTTTTTCCAACATTGAGTACCTTGACTCACAATCAGTGAACTTTTTACTCAAGTAGTAGATGGCATGCTCTTTTCTACCTGACTCGTCGTGTTGACCGAGCACACACCCCATTGAATTCTCAAGAACCGTAAGATACATAATCAATGGCCTTCCTGGCACTGGTGGCAAAAGGACCGGAGGTTCCTGCAAATGTTCTTTTATTTTTTCAAACGCCTTTTGACAATTTTTGTTCCACCTGACCGCTTGATCTTTTCTTAACAATTTGAATATTGGTTCACACGTGGCTGTAAGATGAGAGATGAATCTAGCAATGTAGTTCAACCTCCCTAAGAAACCACGAACCACTTTTTCTGTTCTCGGTTCAGGCATTTCTTGTATGGCTTTTACTTTAGCAGGATCAACCTCGATACCTTTTTCGCTAACAATAAACCCCAGTAATTTTCCAGATCTCACCCCTAAGGTGCACTTGTTCGGATTCAACCTCAGTCTAAACTTTATCAACCTTTCAAACAGTTTCTGAAGATTCACCAGATGCTCTTCCTCCGTTTGTGACTTCGCAATCATATCATCAACATAGACCTCGATCTCTTTGTGAATCATATCATGAAAGAGAGTCACCATTGCCCACTGATAGGTTGCCCCAGCATTTTTTAATCCAATGGGCATTACCTTGTAACAGAATGTTCCCCATGGTGTTATGAACGTTGTCTTCTCCATGTCCTCTGGGGCCATTTTGATTTGGTTATACCCAGAGAAGCCATCCATGAAGGAAAATACAGAGTATTGAGCAGTATTGTCCACTAACACGTCAATGTGAGGAAGCGGGAAATCGTCTTTCGGGCTTGCTCTATTCAAATCTCTGTAGTCAACACACATCCTGACCTTTCCATCCTTCTTAGGTACAGGCACAATGTTAGCAACCCACGGAGGATAACTTGTCACAGCCAAAAATCCAACATCTATCTGTTTCTGAACCTCTTCTTTAATCTTGACAGACATTTCCGGTTTCGTCCTTCTCAGCTTCTGCTTTACCGGAGTACAACCTTCTTTGAGTGGCAGCCTGTGTACCACGATGTCAGTGTCAAGCCCAGGCATGTCTTGATAAGACCAAGCGAAGATATCCACATACTTTCGAAGCATTTTAATCAATCTTCCCTTTACAATGTCTTCCAAAGCATCCCCAATCTTTACTTCTTTCTTTGCGTCCTCGGTTCCTAGATTAATAATCTCGATTTCCTCCTGATGAGGGAGAATGACCCTTTCCTCCTGTTTCAACAGTCTGGCCAATTCCTCGGGTAAGTCACAATCTTCATCAGCCTCCTCTCCAACCTAATAAATGGGATTGTCGAAATTATACCGAGCCATAGCTGAATCATGATTGGTGGTATCTGAACAAGAAAACCTGCATGATTGATGATTTATGTTTATTATGTATGCAACAAACAAAAACACATTGCCATTTTGATGTGATTTAATGCAAAAGAGTAAAAACAGAAAAACAGAGATCAAAAAATTTGAATGTGAAAAACGTCCTTTATTAATGATAAAGAAAGCACACAAAATATTCAAGCCCTACAAACAAGAATCACTACACCTTGGGCAGAACTTAGGATTTTCATAACAGAAAACAAAGGTAATTACACTAGGCCGTCACTTTAATGGCTTTCTATGATGACCAGTTGCAAAGACTTTGACCTGGAATGCAGGGGCGAATCCAATTATCCATATCGTAATCGCTATCCCCTTCTTCATCAATAGCATTGATTCTGTCAAAGAACACACCAGCACTGGTAAAATGAACCGGACCATAAAACTTTGGAGGATCCTCAGGACACCTGGGTGGTTTATATCCCAGCCCGTAAGTATTATGCTTTTTCTGGACCTCGATAACCTGACCCCATTTCTGTGAACTGTCGGCTTCAACCACAGCCCGTGCATCCTTGAAGGAAGACATGGAGACCTCTGGCTGATATACCACTGTAGGCTGTTGTACCACTTCAGATTGGTTAACTTCCCTAAGAGGTTTCTCAGTGATCTTCAACGCCTCAAAACCCTGACATAAAGTTTCATGTATTTCGCCATCTACCTCCACATATTTGAAAGTAGATAGATGACATCATGATATCTTCTTCTCCGTAAACCGTCACCACATGCCCGTCTACCATGTCCTTCAGTTTCTGATGTAGCGTTGACGTAACTGCCCCAGCACTATGAATACACGGGCGGCCCAGTAAACAACTGTAAGCAGGTTGGATGTCCATGATATAGAAGGTGGCTTCAAAAACCTCTGGACCAACCTTAATCGGTAGTACGATTTCCTCGAAGACAGATCTCTTGGAACCATCGAATGCACGCACCACCAAATCACTTGGTGTACGAATTAACCCGCGAGTGTCCAACTTCATCAGTGCTTTCTTCGGTAAAATATTCAAAGATGACCTAGTGTCAACGAGTACATGCGACATTAAAGATCCCCGACATTCAACTGAAATGTGCAAAGCATTATTATGATTTCTTCCCGTTGGAGTCAAATCAACATCAGTAAATCCCAAGCCATTTCCTGCATTACCATGAGCTACTACCCCCTCAAGCTGATTAACTAAGATCTCCTGGGGTACATACGCAGCATTCAATACCTTTAACAGCGCATTTCGATGCGCCTTAGAGCATAATAACATAGATAATATGGATATCTTAGACGGTGTTTGGTGCAGTTGGTCAACAATTTTGTAGTCACTCTTCCGAATCAGCCTCATAAACTCTTCTACATTCTCCGAGAAGGAGTTATCAACTGGCTTTACCATGGAATCATTCACTACAGGCGTCTGCACATAATTATCCATAGCCTGCTTTCCTTTGTCTGGCCTAGACTCACCAGCCTGATCATCAGATGGGATAAAGACCCTGCCACTCCTCGTGATGGCTCCTGCTTCACCATTACTTTCAACACTGGAGTTCATCACTGACGTACCCATCAACTCTTGCTTTTGCCCGTTAACAAACACTTCGACACCGTAATTCCAAGGGATAACTTTTGTGCTCTCATACGGAACGGGCCCAGGAGTGGTGATAATGACCGGCGCTGGTCTTGTCGGCGCTGAAATGGTTATCGTTTTAAAAGGGATTGTAATAGTGGCAACCTCATTCTTTCTGCCAATAACTTCCTTCTTCTGATCGCGCCTTGGGACAACCAAGTGGAAAATTTGACTATATGGTCAAGTACACCGCTCCCAAAAGCTCTCGTATCAGGCTCGAAGACATCCAACCAACTAGATGGGGAGATTTGCCTGAGAGCACCAATACTGTGCAAAATACAACCGAGGAATCCTCCTACGACAACTTTGCCTGGGAGACAGATTCCAATGATCCTGCTCTGCCAGAAATCAGCTTTATTTCTAAAGACAAATCAAGGAAAGTACCAGACTTTGTGATTCACTGAGGAGTTCACCGCCAATGGGTTACTGTCGATGTTCCGAAGATTGTTCATAAGTCAAAATAATTGTCGTCTTTACTTTAACCTTTCACCCTGCCCAGGTGAAACGAATGTTTTGATAGGGCTCGCTTTCTGTAAATTTCCCTTTTTGCTTCGCCCAAAGCGACAGAGTTTTGTTTTATAGGGTTGTAGTTTCAAGAATCGACTTGTTCATAAATAAAATAACGTCGTTCTGTAATTTGTGCAGTTATTGCTATTTTCTCTTTTTGCTTTTTCAGAAAATGGTAATCCTAAAAAACAACTCAATAATAAAAACAAGCAGTTTTTCAAAGAAAATACACTGCACACACTCTTGCATTCTCTCTATCTCTTCTAAACACAAATCATCACGTCATGCAGATTGCTTGTTTTAAACCCCGTTGAAACATACGATCCGATGCCTTCTCCTGACTTTGAGTTCCCAGTATTCGGGGCTGAAGAAGAAGTTGACGACGAAATTCCAGAAGAGATCTCCCGATTACTCCGACAAGAGGAAAGGTCCATTGAACCTCACAAAGAGCCATTGGAAACGATCAACGTGGGTTCAAAAAAAAAGAGAAAAGAAATCAGGATTGGGGCACTGCTCAGTCCAACTGCCAAAAAGAGTCTAACAAAGCTTCTCAGAGAATTTCCAGATGTGTTTGCTTGGTCCTACCAGGACATGCCAGGGTTGGATACCAGCATCGTGGAACATCATTTACCATTGAAATCAGAATGTCCGCCAGTAAAACAGAGGTTAATACGGACTCACCCAGACATGGCCATCAAAATCAAAGAGGAGGTACAAAAACAGATTGACGCAGGTTTCCTCGCCACGTCAGAATATCCTCAATGGTTAGCCAATATCGTACCCGTTCCAAAAAAGGACGGAAAGGTCAGAATGTGTGTCGATTACAGAGATCTAAATAAGGCTAGTCCAAAGGATGACTTTCCTTTACCACACATTGACATGCTGGTTGACAGTACAACAAAGTTCAAAGTTTTCTCCTTCATGGATGGATGCTCGGGCTATAATCAGATAAAAATGGCGCCGAAAGACATGGAGAAAACTTTGTTCATTACCCCATGGGGTACCTTTTGTTACAAGGTAATGCTGTTCGGTTTGAAAAACGCTGGGGCAACCTATCAAAGGGCCATGACTACTTTCTTTCATGACATGATACACAAGGAAATCGAGGTATATGTCGATGATATGATTGCAAAATCTAAGACAGAGGAGGAGCATGTGACCCACCTGTCAAAACTATTCGAGCGGCTGAGAAAGTAAAAACTCCGCTTGAATCCCAACAAGTGCACCTTCGGTGTCCGTTCAGGGAAACTCTTAGCGTTCATCGCCAGCCAAAAAGGAATTGAGGTTGATCCTGACAAGGTCAAGGCCATTCAAGAAATGCCTTCTCTGAAAACTGAAAAATAAGTCAGAGGATTCCTGGGACAGTTGAACTACATTTCCAAATTTATATTCCTCATAACCGCAACATGTGCGCCAATTTTCAAATTACTCAAAAAGAATCAGGACCGCGTTTGGACAGAAGACTGTCAAACCGCCTTCGACAGTATTAAGGAATACCTGTTGAACCCACCGATTCCATCACCTCCAGTGGAAGGAAGACCACTAGTCATCTACCTCACAGTCCTAGAGGACTCAATGGGATGTGTACTTGGCCAACAAGGCGAAACCAAACAGAAAGAGTCTTCCATCTATTATTTGAGCAAGAAATTCACCGACTGCGAGACTCGGTACACTATGCTTGAGAAAACTTATTGCGCTTTGGCTTGGGCAGCCAAACATCTTCGCCAGTACATGATTCGTCACACTACTTGGTTAATCTCAGAAATGGATCCAATCAAGTATGTATTTAAAAATCCTGCTCTCACGGGAAGAATCGCCCGTTGGCAGATGTTGTTATCGAAATATGACATCGAGTACCACGCTTAGAAAGCCGTTAAAGGGAGTATTTTAGCCGATCATTTGGCTCATCAACTGATTGACGACCAAGAATCAATCGGGTTTGACTTCCCAGAAGAAGATGTCATGTATTTAAAAATGAAAGATTGCGATGAACCGCTACCCAGTGAAGGGCCAGAACCAGGTTCCCAGTGGGGACTTATTTTTTACGGAGTCGTCAATCATTACAGAAACGGAATTGAGGCAATCATCATAACACCTCAGGGTACCCACATTCCTTTCACCGCCAGACTTACGTTCAAGTGCACAAACAACGAGGCCGAATACGAAGCTTGTAATATGGGTCTCGAGGAAGCGATCGACTTAAGGATCAAAAACTTGGACGTATATGGCGACTCAACCCTGGTTATCAATCAGATCAAAGGAGATTGGAACACATACCAATCAGGATTGATTCCTTACAAAGATTATGTGAGAAGGTTGTTACCTTTCTTCAACAGAATCGAGTTTCATCACATCCCTCGTGATGAGAATCACATGGTTGATGCATTAGACACTCTCTCTTCCATGATTAGTGTAGGTCAATGGAGCGACCTACCTAAGATCGACATAATGCGCCTTGAACGGCCCGCTTACATCTTCACGATTGAAGCAGTCATAGGAGACAAACCTTGGTATCACGATATCAAATGCTTCCTTCAGAAACAAGAGTACCCACTTGGGGCACTAAGAAAAGACAGAAAGACCCTCAGAAGACTGGCTGGCAGCTTCTTCTTGAGTGGTGATACACTCTATAAGAGGAATTTCGACATGGTCTTGCTCCGATGTGTAGACAGACCAGAAGCAAACACACTAATAAAGGAAATTCTTGAAGGATCCTTTGGCACTCATGCCAATGGACACACAATGGCAAGAAAAATTCTAAGAGCAGAGTACTACTGGTTAACCATGGAATTCGACTGCTACAAGTACATGAGGAAGTGTCACAAGTGTCAGATATACTCCGACAAAATCAATGTACCGCCAACGCATCTCAAAGTTCTTTCTTCCCCATGGCCTTTTTCTATATGGGGAATCGACATGATTGGCATGATTGAACCCAAGGCTTCGAACGGACATCGGTTCATCCTGGTAACCATTGACTACTTCACCAAGTAGGTTGAAGCTGCGTCGTATGCTAATGTAACCCGACAAGTGGTAGTCCGATTTATCAAAAACAATATCATTTGTCGTTATAGTGTTCCAAGCCAGATCATTATGGATAATGGATCTAACTTGAACAATAAGATGATGAAGGAGTTGTGTGCTGAATTCAAAGTCGAACACCATAACTCATCTCCCTACTGACCCAAGATGAACGGAGCGGTAGAAGCGGCTAACAAGAACATCAAGAAGATTGTTCAAAAAATAGTTGTAACTTACAAAGATTGGCACGAGATGCTACCCTTTGCTCTTCACGGTTATCGCACATCTGTCCGCACTTTAACAGGGGCAACCCCTTTCTCTCTAGTATATGGCATGGAGGCAGTGCTCCCTATAGAAGTAGAGATCCCATCAATCCGGGTATTGATAGAAGCTAAGCTAACAGAATTTGAATGGTGTCGAAGTCGACACGACGAATTAAATCTGATCGAAGAGAAGCGAATCACGGCTCTATGCCATGGTCAGTTGAATCAGCAGAGAATGAAGAAGGCATTTGACAAAAAGGTTCAACCTCGCGCCTTCAGAAAAGGAGACCTTGTGCTAAAAAAGATACAATCATTTCTCACTGACTCTCGGGGCAAATGGACTCCGAATTATGACGGCCCCTATGTGGTCAAGAAAGCTTTCTCAGGCGGTGCCCTGAGACTTGCAACCATATGGAGAAGAGTTTGTCTACCCCACGAATGTTGATGTAGTCAAGAAATACTTCGCCTAAACTAAAAAAAATGTCTCAGTGGATTGAAAACCCGTAAGGGCGGTCCAAGCAAAAATTAGAGGCATAATCAAAAATCATCCCGGTGGATTGGAAATTTTAAAGTACAATCCAGGCAAAAGTTAGGGATAATGGCAAGTAACTACGTCCAATAGGGGCAAATCCCTCAGCAACAGTTACACCATCCATCGAAAGAAAACTCCAGTCAAGGTCATCTTGGACAGAAGCTCAGGATGTCCCGAATTCAAAGTTGGTAGAAGGATAGTGGTCGTTATGTTTCAATGTAGCCCTTTTCCCTTAAATTACCATTTTCAAACTTTGTAAATACTCTACGGAATCACGCGCTTGGCTGATTTCCATCCTATCAATAAAATTTGAGCCCTCGTGCTTTTGTTTGCAATTCTCACTTGTTTTAGCTTTATAGAACGAAATTTTAACATGATCAATGATTCTTGAAACGAAACAAAAATGAATTTAGTTGTTAAAACTTTTTTTTCTTTTTAAATAAAAATGGCAATTTCTTTTGAGTGTTGAACACCGAAAGTACATCAATTGCGTCTCCAAAGGTGTTTGAGCCTCAAAGTGCAGAATCAAAGTACTCTTTCTAAACTAGTACACCTGAATGAAGGATCAATTGTGTCAGAGACCATGTTTCATTTGACACCCCTCGGCTGAGTTCTCATCTCCTAAGCCCGACCAACGGTGTTCCCCGCAGGGACTATTTCTCCTAAGCAAGGCAGAATTGCTATCTTGGACCAGCGATACTTTTTTATCTCCCACTGTGGCCGAGTATCCAGTCGTGTTCATCTACCAGTTTGTATGTTGCGTCAGTTTTGTCAGCATATACATACATACATCATGCATTGTTGATTTATATTCACATTCATATTGCATCACTATCACTCTAGTCGGCCTTATCCCCTAGTGATAAAAGTCTTCTCAATCGAGTTGTCAGTCCTTTCCTCGTTAGGAAATGTTGGGTCTGAACAATATCTCCTCCGGTTTATTTCTGGATTAGAATTGGCCCTTGACCACTTTGATAACTTGAACCTCTAAAAGACCAAAAAATCTTCGACAAACATCACTCTTCGCCATTGAAGATGATATTTTCGCTTTCCCGGATTAAGGAAAATCCCCAGAGAAAGCCTCTTAATCAAAGATTCGACAATACAGCAATTTTTCTCCGAAATATCCGATTACGAAAAGGTTATCAGCACCTCAAAATTGGATCACATCATATGGCATTTCTCCGAGAAGATCCCGAGAAAAGTATGATGTAATACCCCCAAGCGGAAACAGCCTCTCAAGAGACTCGTTTTCCCATGTAGATTCGACAAATGGCGTCTCCAACAGAGAAGTTTGTACACCTCTACAACTCAGACGACTGGGTTCCCCAGCAAGTCTGACATCAAAATTTTTCTATCAAATGGCATCTCCCCAGGAAAATTCGGCGAGAAGTTTGAGGAAAATCGCTACACATGGCGTCCCTTGTCAAGAAAGTTTATTGACAAAAGAAACTTAGACCAGTTCCTTGGTAGGAAACCAGGATCAAGGGGAAGTTTAATTCAAAAACTGAGACCAGTTCCTTGGTAGGAAACCAGGATCGAGGGGAAGTTTACATCAGAAACTTAGACCAGTTCCTTGGTAAAAAACCAGGATCGAGGGGAAGTTTATTTCAGAAACTGAGACCAGTTCCTTGGTAAGAAGCCAAGATCGAGGGGAATTTTTTAACTTTTCTAAGCATTATTGCTTCGCAAAAGAAGATGAATGCGTAAACTACCATTCATAACCACCGTCAAAATTTTGCGCATTCCGATATTTAATCATCTTGCACCCCGAATTCCCGAATACCTTCGCCATTCACACCTTCTGGTCCAAGAAGATTAAATAGGGGTATCTGTCATACCCAAAATTTTGACCACTAAGATCTCCCATCATTGTGCAAATCATCATCACAATATGGACGAACCATCATGTCTCATCAGTCTCCCCAAAGATGGATGAGCACTCACTACAAACAATAATTAGGGTTTCAAGCCCTCTCAGAGCTTTTAGACAAAAGATCAATCAAGTAATGACATGATCTTCAACTTGTCTAAACTCTCTAACACTCATAAAGGATCAAGAGGACTCCCACTTCAAGGATTAAGCACAAGGCTGCAACATTCTGAGTGGATTAAGCCTCAAGATCACCAGTGTCACCAAATTAGGGTTTGGTCGACCAGGGCCTCCAGATGGAAATTTTCCTTTGGGCATGAGCCAATGCTTCAAAGCATAACCTAAAATACTCCATGGGACATCATGGACCCAATCATCAAGTCAATTTAGCCTCAGGGGATGCATTCATAAAAAAAATCAAGAATTAGGGTTTCTGGACCTAATTCACCCCTAAGTTGACTTTTGGGACAAAAATTGAGCCAATACCTCAAAGGAGGACTTGAGTGTCTCTAATACACCATATTGATCCATTTTCAACAATGTATTGATCCAAGAAGCTTGATTCCCAAGTTTCAAGTTCATCAGAACCACAGTTAGGATTTCGCGAAAAAAGTCAACTGTACCTTTGACTTTTGACCAAGACATGCTCCCAAACCTTGGGACATGATTTGATACACCCTATAACACCTATGAAATCAATCCATCAAGTTTGATTTAGGTCAAGGACTTGATTTCATAGAGGATCGCACAGTTTGGAATTCATCTGACAAAAAGTCAACTGTGCACAAAAGTCAACTTTGACTTTTTGAGATTTTTCACAATTATGGTTCTTTAACCCTAAAATGATGTTAATGTGTGATTGGAATCATCATTCATTAAGAAAAATCAAGAAAAGTGGGATAACTTGTAAAAGGGGTAACCATAAAAAACTTAGAAAATTTTCTAAGTTATGGAGCAAAACGGCTAGGGTACCAACTTTGGAGGATCATAACTCCTAAACCACAAGGCCATTTTCCCCATTCAAAGCTGGATTTGTAGCTCTCATGTCACTCTACAAAAGCTTCAAACATAACTCATTCCGATTCCTTATGGATTTTAAGCTATGGAATGATCAAAATCAAGAAAAGTGAAACTGTCACTTTTTTCCAACACTTAGTGAAATTTTCACTAAGTCAGAATTTGCCTTCACTTTTTTCCAAATGTAGGGGCATTTTTCACTTGGATCCAAAAAGTATCAAAACCAATTATGATCAAACAATTGTTGTATCATATGAGGGCTTTCCAAAATGACCAAGAACTTCACCAAATTCAACTTGAGCCATGAGATATAACAATGGCAACATGCCTTGATGAAAACTGCCAAAGCAAGGCAGATATGTGCATTTTGCTCGATTTGCCAAATTTGTGCAAATGAAAAGCACACTTATCCATTTGAACACCTCAAGGGGAGACCAAGGAGGAACCAACTCTGATCCCAAGCCTCCCAAGTCCTTGGAACTAAAAATAGCAAGCCAAATCTAGAAATCCCTAAAGAGGGGACAAGACTCCAATTTTGTTTTGGAGCATTCAATGGATACACTAAGGTGGCATGGACTGAGCCATTTCCAACTGAATTCAGACAAGACTTATCCAAGACCAAGGGAACCAGCAGCCTGTGCCCTAACCTCGTCAATGGCTAGAGGAGACTTGGATTCTCATTGATCAACATTGGCCAAACCTATGCAGCAGTTGCCATTCACTATTCCTTGCAAAACAAACTTGCTCTACTATAAATAGAGCTCATTTGGGATCAGTTTAAGTACACCAAAGCCATCAAACAGATGCTTTCCTCAAAATCTCCTTCTTCACTCCAAAATTTCCTTCCAAAGCAAGTCACTATCGGGTTTTAAGTTTGAGAGCTATTCCAACTAAACCAATCACACACACACCTCATAAACATCATATAGAAGTTATCCAAACACTTAAACAACATCTGGAACCCTGATTTCTCAAAATCACCAGCCATCTGCATAAGCCTTTGACATATTTGCAGTTGAGGTGCCAAATCAATTTCCAGCTCAATTCAATCCACTCCAAGCATCCAGACACACTCCATAGCACCTAGGGAAGCTGTCCATATCCTTGGAACCAAGCTGTAACACCTCTAACACAAAACACAATCACCATCTGCAAGAGGTAAGCATGAGCTCTTCTAACTCTATGATCCATGCATTTTTTGCTGTAAAATAATTTGGCCATATGTTCATAATCATGCATAGAGTGTTTTCCCTCAATCAATTGCTTTGTTTGAATCGTGTATGGAATTTTTGAACCTTCATGCAAATTTTAGGGTTCTTGAGGTTTCTCTGTGATTTCTTATTCCATGCTTAAAATAAATGAAATTAAAGACCATAGACATGATCGTGAGGTGAAAACGAGTAGATTGATATGTAGATTGCATGTTATCATCAAGTATTCAGTGAGATTGGATAGAAAACGCAAATTTGCAGAAACAGAGGGTGGCGTGTGTTCTTGCCATGTTCTTGGCGCCCTTTTTGAAAATTCAAATATTTGAATTTTGTGATTTTATTTAATTGATTCAAAAATTAATTTCTCTCTGAATTTTAATGATTTTGAGTTGATTCTTTTTTTAATAATTCACAAAAATGTTAAAATATTTTATTTTCCTAAAAAATCCCAAAAATATTATTTATTTCATATACTTGATATTTTTTGTAAAGAATTAATATTTTAATTATTTTTTACATTTAAAATATTTTCTCCTTCTTGATTTTTCAAATTTTATTGATTTCCAAACATTTTGTGGATCAAAACCTGATTTTTGAAACATTAATCCAAGATCACAATTTGTTTTCCACATGTTTAACAATTTTGATCATTTAAATTGAATTTTTTATTCAATTAAAATACATTTTGAAAACAAATTAGGGTTTTTGATTAATTCAACCCTCATCAAACTTTTTCAAAACTTTTGGGCCTCTAATAGAGTGTAAGACCCAACCCTTTGAAAACCAAAACATTTTGGGCCTCAGTCATTGTATAAGACCCACTGCGTTTTCAAAAACCTCGGCACAATCACCGTTTTCAAACAAACCAAATGGGCCTCTCCTTGAGCTATAAGACCCATTCCTTAAACTTTTGGACCTCTTGGTAGAGTGTAAGACCCAACCCTTTGTAGAAACCAAAAATATTTTGGGCCTCAGTGTATTGAATAAGTCCTGATACCATCAAAAAGTTCGGCGCGATCGTCGCCTTTTTAACAAAAACCCATGGGCCTCTCCTTGAGCTGTAAGCCCCATCACTTGTACCAAAATAATCAAATGGGCCTCTAATAGAGTGTAAGACCCAACCCCCTTTTAACCAAAACTTGTTGGGCCTCAGACATGGTATAAGTCCCTCCGCGTTAAAAAATGGAATCTCGGCGCGATCGCCAATTCAAAAACAAATCATCTGGGCCTACCCTCGTGTTATAAGCCCCGTTCTTTTTCTTTAAACACCTTTGGGCTTCTTGAGAGAGTGTAAGACCTATCCCTTTGTACAGAAAACCTTTTTGGGCCTCAGTCACTTGTATAAGTCCCTATACAAAACTACAGTGCAATCACTGATAAAATCTCGGGCCTCTCCTTGAGCTGTAAGCCCCAACAATCTTTTCAAAGCACTTTCTCCTTTGATTTTGAATATAATATTGTTATCAAAGCTTTCTTTGTTGAACAACTAACAAAACAGTATGGAAGCTCTACAACCGAGTAAGTGTTTACCCGCTTTCTTTATCCACTTTCATATATATATATATATATATATATATAACTGTATTGTGGGGCTGCTCACTGTAAGTCTTCTTTCACAAACTTTTATATACCTGTCAAATATCAAATGTGTAATACTAGTATAGTTATTTAGAATTACACCCGGAAACTACGTCTAGCACTAGGTAAAGCCCTGTTGGTCACTCTTAAATACAAACAAAACTAGATCCCCATAGGATTACCAGACACAGTCTTCCCTCCTCTTGGGGTTAAACAATATGGAGACATGAAAGGCAACATTCTCAGTGA
Organism: Lathyrus tuberosus; assembly: GCA_022829125.1. Taxonomy (NCBI): domain Eukaryota; kingdom Viridiplantae; phylum Streptophyta; class Magnoliopsida; order Fabales; family Fabaceae; genus Lathyrus; species Lathyrus tuberosus. The sequence goes on along the minus strand of JALAZF010000285.1, from coordinate 937,745 downwards.
ACCCTTTCTCAGACTGTCACCCTTAGAAATCGCCAAAGAAACTCTACTCCCCAGAGATGATCTTTTCTCTGTGAATGGCATCTCTTGAGTTTCTTCCAAATTCTCGGACTTTCCTGGCTTGATCTATTCTCGGTGAATGGCATGTCTTGAACTTCTCGGGGTTTGGGGACCCACAGGCTTCTTAAAAGCATCCCCGCCTCCTCTTGGGCATTGTACAAGGACCCTTCGGCTTCTTAAAAGCTCTCATGCCTTCTCTTAGGCTTAGTACAAGGACCCAGAGACCTCTAAAGGTATAGGAACAGAACCTAGTCATCAATTTGCTAGAGTTGTCTTTCTAAGTCAAGTGTCAGACCTGTTAATGGGTTGACCTTCATCCCTTAACATACCAGCCTTCTCTTGGGCATTATACAAAGATTATTCACTACTTGAGAATCGATTTCTCAAAACATCAGTAGACTTGGACAATCTCAATACCCCTTTGGATTTCCCATTTCCTTAAAGAACAGGAAATAACTCTGACCCTCTGATCAATCCCAAAGCACAACAATACCTTTAATCGTTCCCTTCATAAGAACTGATTTTCTCTTTTATCTAACATACTGGACCTGTCACTAAACTAAAATATGCACAAGCACAATAGCCTCCTCTTAGGCTATGTATAACGATCCTTCCTCAGTGAAGTTAGCCTCCTCTTAGGCTTTGTACAATGATTCTCCCCGGCGGAGCTAACCTTTTCAGACTCTCTTGTTGAGTCACCCACTTTTAGCCTCTATCTCGGACTTCGTACAAGATACCAAATCACTCTCTTATTGAGTATAAAAGACTCTCTTGTTGAGTCACCCACTTTTAGCCTCTATCTCGGGCTTCGTACGAGATACCAAATCTGTAACGCCCCGAATTAATTAAAATGTTTATTTAATTAAATTTTATTATAGAATTGTGTGAATATTATGATCAAACAGTTGTTGTATCATATGAGGGCTTTCCAAAATGACCAAGAACTTCACCAAATTCAACTTGAGCCATGAGATATGACAATGGCAACATGCCTTGATGAAAACTGCCAAAGCAAGGCAGATATGTGCATTTTGCTCGATTTGCCAAATTTGTGCAAATAACAAGCACACTTATCCATCTGAACACCTCAAGGGGAGACCAAGGAGGAACCTACTCTGATCCCAAGCCTCCCAAGTCCTTGGAACTAAAAATAGCAAGCCAAATCTAGAAATCCCTAAAGAGGGGACAAGACTCCAATTTTGTTTTGGAGCATTCAATGGATGCACTAAGGTGGCATGGACTGAGCCATTTACAACTGAATTCAGTCAAGACTTATCCAAGACCAAGGGAACCAGCAACCTGTGCCCTAACCTCTAGTCAATGGCTAGAGGAGACTTGGATTCTCATTGATCAACATTGGCCAAAACTATGCAGCAGTTGCCATTCACTATTCCTTGCAAAACAAACTTGCTCTACTATAAATAGAGCTCATTTGTGATCAGTTTGAGTACACCAAAGCCATCAAACAGATGTTTTCCTCAAAATCTCCTTCTTCACTCCAAAATTTCCTTCCAAAGCAAGTCACTATCGGGTTTTGAGTTTGAGAGCTATTCCAACCAAACCAATCACACACACACCTCATAAACATCATATAGAAGTGATCCAAACACTTAAACAACATCTGGAACCCTGATTTCTCAAAATCACCAGCCATCTGCATAAGCCTTTGACATATTTGCAGTTGAGGTGCCAAATCAATTTCCAGCTCAATTCAATCCACTCCAAGCATCCAAACACACTCCATAGCACCTAGGGAAGCTGTCCATATCCTTGGAACCAAGTTGTAACACCTCTAACACAAAACACGATCACCAGCTGCAAGAGGTAAGCATGAGCTCTTCTAACTCTATGATCCATGCATTTTTTGCTGCAAAATAATTTGGCAATATGTTCATAATCATGCATAGAGTGTTTTCCCTCAATCAATTGCTTTGTTTGAATCGTGTATGGAATTTCTGAACCTTCATGCAAATTTTAGGGTTCTTGAGGTTTCTCTGTGATTTCTTATTCCATGCTTAAAATAAATGAAATTAAAGACCATAGACATGATCGTGAGGTGAAAACGAGTAGATTGATATGTAGATTGCATGTTATCATCAAGTATTCAGTGAGATTGGATAGAAAACACAAATCTACAGAAACAGAGGGTGGCGCGTGTTCTTGCCATGTTCTTGGCGCCCTTTTTGAAAATTCAAATATTTGAATTTTGTGATTTTATTTAATTGATTCAAAAATTAATTTCTCTCTGAATTTTAATGATTTTGAGTTGATTCTTTTTTAATAATTCACAAAAATGTTAAAATATTTTATTTTCCCAAAAAATCCCAAAAATATTATTTATTTCATATACTTGATATTTTTGTAAAGAATTAATATTTTAATTATTTTTGACATTTAAAATATTTTCTCCTTCTTGATTTTTTTAAATTTTAGTGATTTCCAAACATTTTGTGGATCAAAACCTGATTTTTGAAACATTAATCCAAGATCACAATTTGTTTTCCACATGTTTAACAATTTTGATCATTTAAATTGAATTTTTTATTCAATTAAAATACATTTTGAAAGCAAATTAGGGTTTTTGATTAATTCAACCCTCATCAAACTTTTTCAAAACTTTTGCGCCTCTAATAGAGTGTAAGACCCAACCCTTTGAAAACCAAAACATTTTGGGCCTCAGTCATTGTATAAGACCCACTGCATTTTCAAAAACCTCGGCACAATCACCGTTTTCAAACAAACCAAATGGGTCTCTCCTTGAGCTATAAGACCCATTCCTTAAACTTTTGGGCCTCTTGGTAGAGTGTAAGACCCAACCCTTTGTAGAAACCAAAAATATTTTGGGCCTCAGTGTATTGTATAAGTCCCGATACCATCAAAAAGTTTGGCGCGATCGTCGCCTTTTTAACAAAAACCCATGGGTCTCTCCTTGAGCTGTAAGCCAAATCACTTGTACAAAAATAATCAAATGGGCCTCTAATAGAGTGTAAGACCCAACCCCCTTTTAACCAAAACTTTTTGGGCCTCAGACATGGTATAAGTCCCTCCGCGTTAAAAAATAGAATCTCGGCGCGATCGCCAATTCAAAAACAAATCATCTGGGCCTACCCTCGTGTTATAAGCCCCGTCCTTTTTCTTTAAACACCTTTGGGCTTCTTGAGAGAGTGTAAGACCTATCCCTTTGTACAGAAAACCTTTTTGGGCCTCAGTCACTTGTATAAGTCCCTGTAGAAAACAACAGTGCAATCACTGATAAAACCTTGGGCCTCTCCTTGAGCTGTAAGCCCCAATAATCTTTTCAAAGCACTTTCTCCTTTGATTTTGAATATAATATTGTTATCAAAGCTTTCTTTGTTGAACAACTAACAAAACAGCATGGAAGCTCTACAACCGAGTAAGTGTTTACCCGCTTTCTTTATCCACTTTCATATATATATAACTGTATTGTGGGGCTGCTCACTGTAAGTCTTCTTTCACAAACTTTTATATACCTGTCAAATATCAAATGTGTAATACTAGTATAGTTATTTAGAGTTACACCCGGAAACTACGTCTAGCACTAGGTAAAGCCCTGTTGGTCACTCTTAAATACAAACAAAACTAGATCCCCATAGGATTACCAGACACAGTCTTCCCTCCTCTTGGGGTTAAATAATATGGAGACGTGAAAGGCAGGATTCTCAGTGAACCCTTTCTCAGACTGTCACCCTTAGAAATCGTCAAAGAATCTCTACTCCCCAGAGATGATCTTTTCTCCGTGAATGGCATCTCTTGTGTTTCTTCCAAATTCTCAGACTTTCCTGGCTTGATCTATTCTCGGTGGATGGCATGTCTTGAACTTCTCGGGGTTTGGAGACCCACAGGCTTCTTAAAAGCATCCCCGCCTCCTCTTAGGCGTTGTACAAGGACCCTTCGGCTTCTTAAAAGCTCTCATGCCTTCTCTTGGGCTTAGTACAAGGACCCAGAGACCTCTAAAGGTATAGGAACAGAACCTAGTCATCAATTTGCTAGAGCTATCTTTCTGAGTCAAGTGTCAGACCTGTTAATGGGTTGACCTTCATCCCTTAACATACCAGCCTTCTCTTGGGCATTATACAAAGATTATTCACTACTTGAGAATCGATTTCTCAAAACATCAGTAGACTTGGACAGTCTCAATACCCCTTTGGATTTCCCATTTCCTTAAAGAACATGAAATAACTCTGATCCTCTGATCAATCCCAAAGAACAACAGTACCTTTAATCGTTCCCTTCATAAGAACTGATTTTCTCTTTTATCTAACATACTGGACTTGTCACTAAACTGAAGTTAGCCTCCTCTTAGGCTTTGTACAATGATTCTCCCCGGCAGAGCTAACCTTTTCAGACTCTCTTGTTGAGTCACCCACTTTTAGCCTCTATCTCGGGCTTCGTACAAGATACCAAATCACTCTCTTGTTGAGTATAAAAGACTCTCTTGTTGAGTCACCCACTTTTAGCCTCTATCTCGGGCTTCGTACGAGATACCAAATCTGTAACGCCCCGAATTAATTAAAATGTTTATTTAATTAAATTTTAGTATAGAATTGTGTGAATATTATGATTTTGGATGGCTTTGATGAAAAGTTATGATCTAAGTGAAGTTGGAATTATTTTGAGAATTTTGGAACAAGTTAGATTAATTAAATTAGATTTATTTAATTAGAACATAGAGTAGAATTGGTGTTGGATGAGTGTAAGGGTATTTTAGTAAAAGGTGGAGGTTTAGTGAGGGCAATAGAGGAAAATCATAAAAAGAGGTTAAAGGGTTTATACGGAGGAATGAGGGTTTTGGAATTCACTGTTGCATTGCGTTTGGAAAAGAGGCAGAAAGAAGAGAGAAGCAGTTAGGCTTGGAGATTTTTGTAGAGGGGATTGAAGAAAACGAAGAGGATTCAAGGCTAAGGAATTACTCAGGTATGGGGAGTGAAATTGTGTTATTATGATTGATTTAAGTATTAGGTAGTTGTAGTGATTGACTGGTTAATTGATGATGAATTATGACGAGGGTTTAAGTAGATTAAACAGAAAGAATGTTCGATTAGTATAAAATTTTGAGGACCTGATAGATAACTGAATCAAGTAAAGTGTGGAAGCTCTATGTTGGAGTGGTTAATGGAAATCGTACTGAAAATATTCATGGATAGAAAAAGGAAGAAAAGAAAAAAAAAAGAGAATTATAGGAAGGGTGGCGCAAGCCACTATGACATAGGTGGCGCCAGCCACATTGTATATAGGGTGGCATAAGCCACCAAAAAGTAAAGGCAGGGGTGGCGCAAGCCACCCATTAAGTGTGTGTGTGTGTGTGTGTGTGTGTGTGTGTGTGTGTGTGGTGTGGGGGGGGGGGGGGGGGGATTGTATGTTTTTTTTCATTTTTTCTTCTAAAAATCATAACTTTTGTTTTATGAATCCGTTTTTGATGCCGTTTGAAGCTATGGAAAGGTAATGAAATAATATATAACATGGTAAAATAAAATAAATCATATAGTGTAATCCTCCAATTGAAATTGATAGATTAAATGATGAGTGTCTTGTATTGATATACCAGTAGGTTGCATATCTGTGTGAAGTTGCAGAATTTTGTCTGGCAGTGATTTAGTTGATATTGGTGATAATGAAATGATGATATTATGATGATTATGGTGATATTATGAGGTTTGAATATGCTATCATAATGTATTGATTTTTTGTGATGAATTTGTCAGTGAGTGGGTGTGTTGTGTGTGAAATCTCTGAGTTATGCCTGGAAGTGGTTTTTGGTGTAGATCATATTAACATGCTACTGTTTGATCATGATATGTGTGTTATGATATATGTGAAGAGTATAAGATAGTTCTGATGATGATGAATACTGTGTTGACTGTGATGATGAGGTATGTTATGTGTGATGAATTGTGGTGATTGATTTTATGAATGATGATGCGTTTGACTAGCAGTGGTCGTGTTTTGGTGAATTATTACGCATCATGCATTCATAGTATATTTTTCAGACAAATTGTCCAGTGAAGTTGTAGGACTTATAGTCCAGTGATGGCCTTAATCCCATAGTGTGGATTAAGTGCAAATTATGAAGTGCTCTGGTTCCAAGCGGGAACCGATCTTATTGGTGGGGATCTTTGGAGATTGAAGATGAATAAGTCACCAGTGATGTTTCGGTACCACATGCATGTTGCATTTCATGATTGGTGGCATTGCATAATGTTTTTGTTCCTTGAGGACTTTTGATTGATTTCTGATATGTGATGTTATGGCAGAAAATGTGGATTTACTGTTGTGTTTTATCTATAATTTACATGCTGTACGAATTACATGATGTTATGACAAAAACAAGGAAATGTGTGAAGTTAATGTTGAGTTATATTATTGAAGTAATATGCTGCTATGAGTTACTTGCTGTGATGTTGCTGTTGTTCAAATTATTAATACTACTATGTCTTTTACTTACATCTTTTATAATGATTATGATTTACTCACCCTGCCTGTTGAATGTTTCCCCTATCTAGGCAATGCGCATGTGATCCGGAGTAGCTTTTAGACGCATTGATGATTTAGCTTTGGAGTCGATTATTTTATTTCGGTGGATTAAGAGGTGTCTTGCTCTGATATATATAACATCGGGGTTTGGGATCGTCTGATCGGAACAACTGCGTTATTTTCCTTCTGTTTGGTTATTATTGGAGATTTATGTATTGTTTCCATGGATTTTATTTAAATGCTGAATTTTGAGTTACGTTTTGACGAAGTTATGATGAAGTATTTTAATAAAGAATTTGAGACTAAATTTTCCGCTGTGAAGTTTAATTTAAATGCAATTTAAATGCTGAATTTTCTTGGAGAATGATAATTATGTAAAATTTTGAGAACCCGTGTTACGGAGCAGGAATATATTTATGATGTGATTTTATGAAATGAAATGTGACACCCTTTGTATGAAGATACTCTGATTATTTATTTAAATTATTGTGTGAAAATGTCGTGGGGTAGAAGGGTGTTACATTAGTGGTATCAGAGCAGGTCGGTCTGTCAGGCCAGGTTGTTGAATCTTTAGTGTCTAACAGTAGAATTATTATGGAGTTAATTCTAACCATTGTGACTGTTCTTATGTTGAATAGAACAATGTCTGGAAGGAATGATGTTGCACTTGCTGCTGCTCTGCAGGCTGTGCAACAACCCCGTGCTGGTGAGAATGATGGGTCCCGTATGTTGGAGACGTTTCAGAGGAATAAGCCGCCTACTTTTGAAGGTCGATACGATCCCAATTGAGCACATGATTGGCTCAAAGAGATTGAGCAGATCTTTCGACTCATGGATTGTTTTGAGGCGTAGAAAGTGCGTTTTGGGACGCATATGCTAGTGAAGGAAGCTGATGACTGGTGGGTCGAGACTCGTCATAGGTTGACGGCAGCAGGTGAGGCTATTACTTGGGCTGTGTTCAGCAGGGAATTTCTGAGGAAGTATTTTCCTGAGGACGTGCGCGGAAAGAAGGAAATCGAATTCCTAGAGCTGAAGCAAGGGAATTTAACTGTGACTGAATATGCTGCGAGGTTTGTGGAACTGGCAAAGTATTATCCACATTACAGTGAGGCAACTACTTAATTTTCAAAGTGCATCAAGTTCGAGAGTGGTTTGCGTCCGAAAATCAAATGGGCAATTGGGTATCAGAAGATTCGTAGGTTTGCAGACTTGGTGGATAGCTGTAGAATTTATGAGGAAGATAGCAAAGCTCATTCGGCTCACTACAAGAGTTTGAGTGAGAAAAGAGGAAAGCAACATCAAGATCGTAGGAAGCCTTACGATGCTGATAAGGGAAAGAAGAAAGCACATGAGGAGAAAAGAACAAGTGGGGGAGGAGCTCCCGCTTCTATCACGTGCTACAGGTGTGGTGAACGAGGTCATCGTTCCAATGAATGTGAGAACAACGTACTGAGGTGCTACAAGTGTGGCAAAACTGGTCATCATGCTCCTGAATGCAAGAATGATGGTCCAACTTGCTTCAATTATGGTGAACAGGGTCATATCAGTGCCCAGTGTCAGAAGCCCAAGAAGGAGGTTACTGCTAAGACCAATGGTAGAGTGTTTGCTCTGAGTGGGACAGAGAACTCCAAGAAGGACAACTTGATTCGAGGTACTTGTTTTACTAATGATGTTGAGTTAGTTGCTATTGTTGATACTGGTGCTACTCATTCGTTTATTTCGCTTGAGTGTGCTAATAGGTTGGGTTTGAAATTATCTGATATGAATGGTAGTATGGTGATAGAGACGCCTGCTAATGGTTCTATTACTATTACCCGTGTGTGTTTGAAATGCCCTCTGACCATTTATGGGAGGAGTTTCTGGATGGATTTGGTGTGCTTGCCTTTACACCAAATTGATGTCATCCTTGGAATGAACTGGTTGGAATTCAACTACGTTCATATCAATTGTTATGCTAAGACAGTGGAGTTTCCTGTGTTTGGTGATAGTGGTGAGTCGATGTTTTTGTCTGCTAAGCAAGTGGGTGAACTTATAGAAGATGAAGCCTTGATGTTCGCAATGTTTGTGTCACTGCAAGTTGATCGTGATGTTATAAATGTTGAACTACCTGTCGTCCGTGAATTTTCTGATGTATTCCCGGATGACATAAATGATTTGCCTCTAGAGCGTGAAGTAGAGTTTGCAGTGGATTTGATACCAGGCACAAGTCCGGTGTCGATGGCTCCGTATCGGATGTCAGCTTCTGAGTTAAGTGAATTGAAGAAGCAACTAGAAGAGTTATTAGAGAAGAAGTTTATTCGACTAAGCGTTTCTCTGTGGGGTGCTCCGGTGTTGTTGGTTAAGAAGAAAGATGGTAGTATGAGATTGTGTGTCGACTACAGACAACTAAATAAAGTAACTATCAAGAATAAGTATCCACTTTCGAGGATCGACGACTTGATGGATCATCTAGTGGGAGCTTGTGTATTCAGCAAGATTGATTTGAGATCTGGTTATCATCAGATTCGTGTTAAACCAGATGATATTCTGAAGACAGCTTTTAGGACGAGATATGGTCACTATGAATACACTGTAATGCCATTTGGTGTGTCCAATGCACCTGGTGTGTTCATGGAGTACATGAATCGAATTTTTCATGAATATCTGGATAAGTTTGTTGTGGTTTTCATCGATGATATTTTGATATACTCCAAATCAAAAGAAGAGCACGCAGAGCATTTGAAGATTGTGCTGCAAGTGTTAAGAGAGAAGAAGTTATATGTGAAACTGTCGAAATGTGAGTTCTGGTTGAAGGAAGTAAGTTTCCTTCGCCATGTAATTTCAAGTGGTGGGATTGTTGTGGATCCCGCGAAGATTGATGTTGTGTTGCAATGGGAGACTCCGAAATTCGCTACTGAAATCCGAAGTTTTCTTGGATTGGTAGGTTATTATCGCAAGTTTATTGACGGCTTTTCTAAGTTGGCTTTACCTTTAACGCAACTGACGCGGAAGGGTCAAGCATATGTGTGGGATGTGGCTTGTGAGGAGAGTTTTGTGGAATTAAAGAAGAATTTGACGACCGCCCCAGTATTGATTTTACCTAATCCAAATGAGTCCTTTGTGGTATATTGCGCTGCATCGAAGATGGGTCTTGGTGGAGTGCTAATGTAGAATGGATAGGTTGTTGATTATGCGTCAAGACAACTAAGAGTTCATGAAAGGAATTATCCTACACATGATCTAGAGTTGGCCGCTGTAGTGTTCGTACTGAAAATTTGGCGACACTATCTTTTTGGTTCGAAGTTCGAAGTGTTCAGTGATCATAAAAGCTTAAAGTACTTATTTGATCAAAAGGAGTTGAATATGAGACAGAGAAGGTGGCTTGAATTATTGAAGGATTATGATTTCAATTTGAATTACCATCTTGGAAAAGCAAATGTAGTGGCTGATGCGTTGAGTAGGAAGTCGCTGCATATGTCAATGCTTATGGTGCGTGAGTTGGAATTGATTGAGCAGTTTAGGGACATGAGTTTAGTGTGTGAAGCCAATTCTGATAGTGTAAAATTGGGAATGTTGAAGCTGACTAGTGGTATTCTTGAAGAAATCCGAGCAGGTCAGAAATACGATTTGAAGCTGGTGGATCAGTTGATGTTGATTAACCAAGGTAATGGTGGGGAGTTCAAAATTGATGAAAATGGTGTGATGAGATTCGGAGATAGAGTGTGTATTCCGGATATTCCTGAACTTAAGAAGAGTATTCTTAAAGAAGGACATAGAAGTGGGTTGAGTATTCATCCCGGTGCTACAAAAATGTATCAAGACTTGAAGAAGTTGTTTTGGTGGCCTGGAATGAAAAAGGACGTTGCAGAATTTATTTATGCTTGCTTAACTTGTCAGAAGTCGAAAATTGAACATCAGAAGCCTTCAGGTTTGATGCAACCACTGAGCATTCCCGAATGGAAGTGGGATAGCATTTCGATGGACTTTGTGACGGGTTTGCCGAGGACTGTGAAGGGTAATGATTCTATTTGGGTAATAGTGGATAGGTTGACTAAGTCAGCTCATTTCTTGCCGATGAAGATTAATCATCCTATTAAGAGGTTGGCTGAGCTGTATATCGATGAGATTGTGAGGTTGCATGGAATACCGTCGAGTATCGTGTCGGATAGAGATCCGCATTTTACGTCGAAATTTTGGAAAGGTTTACAAGATGCTTTAGGTACTAAGTTGAGGTTGAGTTCTGCTTATCATCCGCAGACAGATGGACAGACTGAGAGGACTATCCAATCTTTGGAAGATTTTTTGAGAGCTTGTGTGTTAGACCAAGGAAGAGCTTGGGACGACCATTTACCTTTGATTGAATTTACTTACAACAATAGTTTTCACGCGAGTATCGGTATGGCATCGTATGAGGCGTTGTATGGGCGAAGGTGTAGGACGCCGTTGTGTTGGTATGAGTCGGGAGAGAGTACTGTGCTCGGACCTGAAATTGTGCGAGAAATGACTGATAAGATTAAGATGATTCAAGAGAGAATGAAAGCTTCGCAGAGCCGTCAGAAGAGTTATCATGATAAGCGAAGAAAGGAACTAGAGTTTCAAGTGGGTGATCATGTATTTCTGAGAGTTACACCGATAACTAGTGTCGGTAGAGCTTTGAAGTCGAGAAAACTTACACCGTGGTTTATTGGTCCATATCAAATTTCAGAGAAGATCGGCGAAGTGGCGTATCGGATTACTTTAACACCGTCACTTATGAATCTTCATGATGTGTTTCATGTGTCTCAATTGAGGAAATACATTCCGGATCCTTCGCATGTGATTCAAATGGATGACGTACAGGTGCGAGATAACTTAAGTGTCGAAGCATCGCCAGTGCGAATCGAAGGTCGGGAAATGAAGAAATTGTGGGGCAAGGATATTGCCTTAGCGAAGGTGTTGTGGGGTGGACCAGCTGGAGACAGTTTGACTTGGGAACGCGAGGATCAGATGAAAGAGTCCTACCCGTTTTTGTTTGCATCAGGTAATTTTCGAGGGCGAAAATTCTTTTAAGTGGGGGAGAGTTATAACGCCCCGAATTAATTAAAATGTTTATTTAATTAAATTTTATTATAGAATTGTGTGAATATTATGATTTTGGATGGCTTTGATGAAAAGTTATGATCTAAGTGAAGTTGGAATTATTTTTAGAATTTTGGAACAAGTTAGATTAATTAATTTAGATTTCTTTAATTAGAACATAGAGTAGAATTGGTGTTGGATGAGTGTAAGGGTATTTTAGTAAAAGGTGGAGGTTTAGTGAGGGCAATAGAGGAAAATCATAAAAAGAGGTTAAAGGGTTTATACGGAGGAATGAGGGTTTTGGAATTCACTATTGCATTGCGTTTGGAAAAGAGGCAGAAAGAAGAGAGAAGCAGTTAGGCTTGGAGATTTTTGCAGAGGGGATTGAAGAACACGAAGAGGATTTAAGGCTAAGGAATTACTCAGGTATGGGGAGTGAAATTGTGTTATTATGATTGATTTAAGTATTAGGTAGTTGTAGTGATTGATTGGTTAATTGATGATGAATTATAACGAGGGTTTAAGTAGATTAAACAGAAAGAATGTTCGATTAGTATAAAATTTTGAGGACCTGATAGATGTCTGAATCAAGTAAAGTGTGGAAGCTCTGTGTTGGAGTGGTTAATGGAAATCGTACTGAAAATATTCATGGATTGAAAAAGGAAGAAAAGAAAAAAAAAAGAATTATAGGAAGGGTGGCGCAAGCCACTATGACTTAGGTGGCGCCAGCCACATTGTATATAGGGTGGCGTAAGCCACCAAAAACTAAAGGCAGGGGTGGCGTAAGCCACCCATTAAGTGTGTGTGTGTGTGTGTGTGTGTGTGGGGGGGGGGGGGGGGATTGTATGTTTTTTTTTCAGTTTTTCTTCTAAAAATCATAACTTTTGTTTTATGAATCCGTTTTTGATGTCGTTTGAAGCTATGGAAAGGTAATGAAATAATCTATAACATGGTAAAATAAATCATATAGTGTAATCCTCCAATTGAAATTGATAGATTAAATGATGAGTGTCTTGTATTGATATACCAGTAGGTTGCATATCTGTGTGAAGTTGCAGAATTTTGTCTGGCAGTGATTTAGTTGATATTGGTGATAATGAAATTATGATATTATGATGATTATGGTGATATTATGAGGTTTGAATATGCTATCATAATGTATTGATTTTTTGTGATGAATTTGTCAGTGAGTGGGAGTGTTGTGTGTGAAATCTCTGAGTTATGCCTGGAAGTGGTTTTTGGTGTGGATCATATTAACATGCTACTGTTTGATCATGATATGTGTGTTATGATATATGTGAAGAGTATAAGATAGTTCTGATGATGATGAATGTTGTGTTGACTGTGATGATGAGGCCTGATGTGTGTGATGAATTGTGGTGATTGATTTTATGAATGATGATGCGTTTGACCAGCAGTGGTCGTGTTTTGGTGAATTATTACGCATCATGTATTCATAGCATATTTTTAGGACAAATTGTCCAGTGAAGTTTGCAGGATGATATCCAGTGAAGTTGTAGGACTTATAGTCCAGTGATGGCCTTAATCCCATAGTGTGGATTAAGTGCAAATTATGAAGTGCTCTGGTTCCAAGCGGGAACCGATCCTATTGGTGGGGATCTTTGGAGATTGAACATGACTAAGTCATCAGTGAAGTTTCGGTACCGCATGCATGTTGCATTTCATGATTGGTGGCACTGCATAATGTTATTGTGGACTTTTGATTGATTTCTGATATGTGATGTTATGACAGAAAATGTGGATTTACTGTTGTGTTTTATCTATAATTTACATATTGTACGAATTACATGATGTTATCACAAAAACAAGGAAATGTGTGAAGGTACTGTTGAGTTATATTATTGAAGTAATATGCTGCTATGAGTTACTTGTTGTGATGTTGTTGTTGTTCAAATTATTAATACTACTATGTCTTTTACTTACATTTTTTATAATAATTATGATTTACTCACCCTGCCTGTTGAATGTTTCCCCTATCTGGGCAACGCGCAAGTGATCCGGAGTAGCTTTTAGACGCATTAATGATTTAGCTTTGGAGTCGATTATTTTATTTCAGTGGATTAGGAGGTGTCTTGCTCTGATATATGTAACATCGGGGTTTGGGATCGTCTGATCAGAACAACTGCGTTATTTTCCTTCTGTTTGGTTATTATTGGAGATTTATGTATTGTTTCCATGGATTTTATTTAAATGCTGAATTTTGAGTTACTGTTTGACGAAGTTATGATGAAGTATTTTAATAAAGAATTTGAGACTAAATTTTCCGCTGTGAAGTTTAATTTAAATGCAATTTAAATGCTGAATTTTCATGGAGAATGATAATTATGTAAAATTTTGAGAACCCGTGTTACGGAGCAGGAATATATTTATGATGTGATTTTATGAAATAAAATGTGACACCCTTTGTATGAAGATACTCTGATTATTTATTTAAATTATTGTGTGAAAATGTCGTGGGGTAGAAGGGTGTTACAAAATCACTCTCTTGTTGAGTATAAAAGACTCTCTTGTTAAGTCAATCACCCTTTTAGCCTCTCTCTCGGGCTTCGTACGAAACATATAAAAACACCCTCTTGTTGGGACAATAGCCTCCTCTTAAGCTTTATATAAGGAACCCCTAGTTGAGTCAATCAACCTTTTAGCATCAAAATCTGTGCCTCGTTCACAATATACAAACATCAACAACTCCTTTTCCTTCATCTAATTGCTGTAAGCGGCAAGCCTCTGGATTATTTACATCCACGCCACTGTCCCTCTTTTAGCATGAGAAATTCCTAAGGAAAGATGGTGTTGCTCTAAACTGAGTTAAAGTCTTCTCCTTCAGGTTAAACAACCCCTATAAAGGAAATTATCGCATTGTTGGATTCACATATCCCAGTCAAAGTAATTCTCCTTTATAATCAGTCACCCCAACAGTTGTGACAAACAGACCAAATATCCTCTTTAGAGATGACAAATTCTCTCTAAAGTCAAAACCCTTTAGCTTCACATCTTAGGCTTCAAACAAGATACAAATAGACCCTTCAGCTTCACATCTTGGGCTTTGAACAAGATACAAACCACATTTAGCTTCAAGTCTTGGGCTTTGAACAAGTCACCAAAACAACCTTTTTTTTCTCCCATAGAATAGGAGGAACTACGATCGCTCTGATTTCCCTGTTTCGTTAAACGGGAATACGTAGGCATAAGATTGAAAAATCTTAGCGAGCACACTAATCAAAAACCCAAAATCCCATACATCAATAAAAAAAAGCACCAGACCTAACATCCTACCGATAGCCTAGACACTGTTTTTAACAAAATAACCTAAGAGAAACCCACAATCTTTGTAGCATCTGTAAACCAACAGTCATCTGTTTAAACTCAGTATGCAAGCAGGGTTAATTAGAGACACCTATTTCCCTTCCTTCATCAGCTTCAATAGGATAAAAAATGAATCGAGCTGTAGTACCCCAAAGCGATAGTGCTTCGCAACCACGCAAAAACTCGTGCTACAAGGTACTAGAAGGTGATCCAAGAATCTTCAATCAAGGCCAAGCATCTCAACACACTCCATAGGGTATAGTGAAGTTGTCCAGGTCCTTACAACACATTTGTAACATCTCCATCATCAAGCTCGATCACCAACTGCAAGAGGTAAGCCTGAAGCCTTCAAACTCTATGTTCCATGCATCATAAATGAATTTTTGAGTTACCATCTTGTTTCTGCATGTATGTAGAGTAATAACCCTCAATCAATTGCCATGAATCAATCGTGTATGGAATTTCATTGTGTTCATGCTAAAATTAGGGTTCTTGAGGTCATCCTTTGATTTTTCTCTCCACACTTAATATAAATGCAATTAATTTATATGGTTGTGATCCTTGTTCAAAAACGAGCAAGATCGGTGTTTGAATCATGCAAAACCATTAAGTAATCAGAGAGAAAAGTGAGAAAAATGAAAATTGAAGCAAAACAGGGGACGCGGGCAAGAACCAAGTGTTCTTGGCGCCCTTTTTCAAATTTTTAAATATTTGAATTTTGGTTATTTTATTTAATTCATTCAAAAATTAATTTCTCTCTGAATTTTTATATTTTTGAATTAATTATTTTTTTTTTAATTCATAAAAATGTTAAAATATTTTATTCTACAAAAGTTTCACAAAAATATTATTTATTTGATATATTTAATATTTTCATAAAGAAATTATTTTTTTACTTGTTTTTAACATTTTAAAAATATTTATTTTCTTGATTTTTCAAACTCAATAGATTTTTATATCATTCTAGGGATAAAACATGATTTTTCAAACATTTATCATAGATCATAACTTGTTTTACACATATTTGTTAATTTTGATCATTTTTATTTAATTTTTTATTCAAATCAAAATACATTTTTTATCAAATTAGGGTTTTGATCATTTACACCCTCACAAATCTTTTTCAAAAACACTTTGGGCCTCTAATAGAGTGTAAGACCCATCCCTTGTAAATAAAAACTTTTTTTGGGCCTTAGTTATAGTATAAGTCCCACTGTGTTTTCTAAAAACCGTGGTGCGATCCTCGCCTTTTAAACAAAATCATCTGGGCCTCCCCTTGTGTTGTAAGTCCCATTTTCCTTCTTTTTAAAACTCTTTGGGCCTCTAATAGAGTGTAAGACCCATCCCTTTGTACAAAAAACCTTTTTGGGCCTCAGTCATTGTATAAGTCCCAATACGTTAAAAAATCTCGGCGCGATCGCCGTTTTTTTTTTTTTTAAACATTTTCATATGGGGCTTCCCTTGTGTTATAAGTCCCATATTTCTTCTTTTTTCAAACAATTTTGGGCCTCTAATAGAGTGTAAGACCCATCCTTTTGTACATAAAATAAATTTGGGCCTCAGTCATTGTATAAGTCCCGGTATAATTTTCAAAACAACGGTGCGATCACTGTTATTTCTGGGCCTCTCCTTGAGTATAAGCCCCAATCTTCTTTCAAAATAACTTTTGCTTTTAATTTAGATTCAAATTCATAGTTGTTATCAAAAGTTTCTTTAATTTCTTGAATAACTAACCATACAGCTGTAGTACTGGAAGCTTGCTCACCTGTAAGTTCTATCAGCTTTCCTTTTTACATACTTGTATATATTTCATCTGTATATATATATATATATATATATATTATCTTGCTTAGAGTTTTCCCCGACAATTAGGTCTAGGATTAGATCAAACTAGTTGTCACTCTTTCAACACGGTCAAAACTAGTTCCCCATAGGAAATTTCAAATATGGAACAGAGAAATGCATTATTCCCGGTGAAACTTTTCTCAAGACTGTCACTACTAGAAATTTTTCTAAGAAATTCATTTCCCGCAGAGTGGATTAATTCCTGGTGAAACCTCTCTTGAATTTCTTCAAACCCTAGAAATGTTCACTAAAGAAAAGATTATTCCCGGTGAAACCTTTCTTGAACTTTTCTTAAGTTTAGACCCACAGGCTTCCTAAAAGCATCCCCAGCCTCCTCTTGGGCTTTGTACAAAGACCCTCAGGCTTCTTATAAGTTCTCATGCCTCATCTTGGGCTTAATACAAGGACCCAAAGACCTCCTACAGGTATAGGACAGAACTTAGTCATCCTTTGACAGTTCAATCCTTCAGAGAGTCAGAGTCAAAACATCAGACCAGTTTAGGGTTGATTCTCATCCCTTAAAAACATCAGCCTCCTTTTGGGCATCATACAAAGATCAACCTTTTCATACCTGTAGTCTTGGACAGTCTCACCTTCTTTTGGATCTCAATAAACCCTCAGTCAGAAACTCAAGGCATATGACATTTCAACTTTTCTTCAATCCTCAGCAAGAGTCGATTCCCCAATTTAGACCTGTCTCTGGATCTCAATAATCCTCAGCAGAAGTTAGCCTCCTCTTAGGCTTTATATAAGAAATTCCCCAACCAGCCTCCTCTTAGGATTTGTATAATGATCATCCCTTAGCACATTTCAGCCTCAATCTTGGGCTTTGTACAAGACACCCATAAATATTCTCCAGCTGAGTCAGTCGACCTTTTTCAACCTCAATCTTGGACTTTGTACAAGACACATATAAAATCTCCCCGGTGGAGTCAATCCCTTTTAGCCTCAATCTTGGGCTTTGTACAAGACAGAAAAAATATTTCCCTGGAAGAGTCAATTCCTTCCAGCCTCCTCTTAGGCTTTGTATAATGATATCCCCAAAAGAGTCAGTCTTTTTTTAGCCTCAATTTTGGGCTTTGTACAAGACAGATATAAAAACTCCTAAATAGAGTCAACCTTTTAGCTTCAACCTTGGGCTTTGATCAAGGATCGCAAAAAACCAAAATCCCCTCAGAGGAAATCAAAAATCTCTCTGTAGGAAGACATTTCTCTGTACATCACACATCAAAACAGACAAATCAAAACAAACCCTAATTCCAGATAACTGTTGTAAGTGGCACAACAATCCATTCTTAAGTGTTAAACATCAAAGTCAACATCAAGAAATGCTTATCATATGAATTAAAGAATCAAAGAAGGATAAGGCAAAAAATTAACACACACATTCCAATCATCACAAATCATGCTCAAAGGATTCATACACTAAGGCTGAAGAAAATAGGCAATGACAATCATAGAGATGCACAAGCAAACATGTCTTAAAACCATATCAATCATCACTAATCAACATGCAAAGACAAAAGGGGTCAAGAAAGATAAGATTTAACAAAGGTCGGAAGCTACATCATATCATGATCAACTAATTTCAAAGATGAAGAAAGAGGCACAAGAGCATCCAACATGAATCACATCAAAGGATAACCAATTGTCAACAATTATCTCATGAAAAACAAGTCACAAATGGTTCAAGTAATGAAACTAGGGTATGGAAACCATAAGAGGCAGTATCATAAGCTTGAACATCAATTAAGCATCAAGTTCAAAGCATGCACCAACAACTAGGTAAACATCAACCATTATTAACTCTAAAAGAAAGCAAGCATCTATGTAAAGTACAAGAAGCAAATGACCATGAAATGGACATCCAAACATGAGGGTCATAATCTCACATAAGTCAATCAAGTCACACAAGAGTCATGAACATCAAGGGATCACACAAGAGAACAAACTCAAAAAACTAGGTCAAGAACACACAAGTATCATGTTCAACACACCATTCAAAAGAAGCACCAATCAAAAATAGTTAAATGACCAAAAAAATATGGATGTAAGGCTATAACTCATGGCAAAGCAATCAAGATCAAGTAGGAAAGAGATCCCAAAAAGCATTTCATAAATGCATCCTCAAATCAAATCAACAAGTTCAAGTATGTCATTAGTCAAGCATATATCGAGGACCAATTAAGAAACACCCAAGAATTCATCATCAAGGCACCACAACACCATTCAAACATTCATCACTCAAGTATCAAAGCATGGCCAAAAAATTGGATCAAGAGGGCAAGCACAAAGCATCAAAATATAAACCCTAGTTCAAGGACAAAAGTGTAAAAGCACCCTACAAATTTAATTCAAATAAAATAGGGAAATTAATTGAAAAATAAAATAAATAAAATAACAAAAATATCTCAAGATATCAAATAATCAGAAATGCAATTTTGTGGATTTTTAAAATGGTTGGAACAATTAAAAATAAAATGAAATGTAAAATGAAAAGAAATAAGAAAAAATAAAAGAAATAAAGCAAGAAGGGGTGCATTAGCAAAATTAGAATGAACAAGGATCAGTTATGATACGTAATGGGCCAAACAAAGGGAGTGTGAAAAGCAAAAACATGTGCAGCCCAAACCAATTAACACATTCAGAAACAAAAATAAACATGTGTGGCACTTCATTAATTGACATGGCATACAGTCAGCATGGCAAACGAATCAAAACAAAACATGTCAAATCATTTGAATTTGAAATGTGGCACCAAGGCCACCTCATCTATCCCCAACCTCAGAGACGCCAGAGCCCTAGGTCCGGTCGTCTTCTCTGGCGAGAAAGCCACCGGAGCTACATCACCATGCCTAGAAATGAAAAAGCAAACCACTACTTCACTCCAAATTTCATGCTGAGTTTAAATCCATCACTATTTTTCTCAAATAACCATTGCAAGGCATTGAATCGGAGCAATACGTAAAACCCTAAAAATTGCGAACACACATACAACACATATACTGAACACATTTCATGGATATTCAGCCCATGGACACAATAAGGAACATCAATGCAACAGAAATAAAGTGAAAACGTGTTTAAACAAGAGGATTCAAGTAAGGTCAGATGTTACCTAACGAAGATAGTTCGTTGCTTCTTCTTAGCAAGAAATAGAGCCACAAAATAATGAGAAATCACTTGAAGGTGATAGATCTAATATTGCTTTGCTCAGAGTATGACTACAAATCTTCAAACAACTTTAAGCTGGAAGTGGAAGAAGCTGAACTTGAGCTGCTCAAAATAGTAGTTACAAATGCTTGTTCTTGTATTCAGAAGGAAGAGGATGACTTATAGAAGGTGATTCACACAAGGAAATGCAAAGATCTCTTAAATGAAGAAGAACTCGAAGGTAAGAAAATGAGAGGGTTTTAAAATTTAGATCTGAACCAAAAGGAATAAAGCTCAGGTTTGGAAATGATTAGCTGATATGTTGAGTGATTTTAGGGTAAGAAAGAGGCTTAGATACGAAGCAAAAGGGTGGGAGTTTTTTATTATGGCTTGGAGTGAAAAATGAGAACAAATAGCTCACATGTGTATGGCACGGGCTATGGGTTTGGAAGGAGGTTTGTTATGCTCAAAGAGTATGGAAATGAAGCATAAAAAAGGGTGAGATGAAGTCAGCACGTGTGGAGGAAATGTGAAGCAAGTTTGTGCAATTCCATTTTTCCTCAATTTGGCAAAACAACTTGAATTATGGTGCATGAAAATATGGTGCATGTTTAGCTCTTTGTGGTAAGGTTATGATGTCATGTGCGTGTGGTTTGGGTGGAAACCAAACATGCTGCAAGAATGTGCCAAGAGTATGCAAGAGAAAAGCAAAATGGAGACATCTTGAATCAAGTCCAAATATCTTAATTTGAACCATTATAAGTTAATGAGTTTTGACCCATTTGGTGTGTTCTTGAGACCAAAGGAAATCTTGTATATCAAGGAACATTTCTTGTGTTGACTACAAAGTAAAACAAGTCTTGGAATATTGTGAAAGATGGCTTTGAAAACATGCCCAAAAATCTGCCCAACATGCTTAGAAAAATTCTAAGTTATGAAAGTGTTTTTGGCATCTATGAACCTCAACCTTTAGAGCTTCATAACTTGAAGAGTATTTGTCCAATTGGTGAGATCTTGGCATGCATGGAAAGCTTGAAACATGAAGAACAATTATCATGTTGAAAGAAAATTGATTTGAAGCTTGGAACCATGTGGAAAATGCCCTTGAAGTTGGCTTCATGACATTGATCCATGACCTATAATTTTGACCACTTGAAAAACCCTAACTTTGAGGCATCATAACTTGAGTTATAATGATCCAAATGGGGAGTTCTTGGTATCAAAAGAAAGCTTTAAGAATGAGGAACAACTTTTATGTTGGAGGAAATTTGAGGTGGAGTTTGGATCATCAAGAAAAATGGTCTTGAAAACATGAACTTTTGACTGAATTTCCATACTTAGAAAAATTCTAAGTGTTGAAACTTGAATTCTACATTTTCCCAACTTTACCTCTCCATAACTCTTGGTCTATGCATCTTTTGAAGTTGCTTTCTTCTACAAACTTGCAATATGTGATGTCCTCTTTAATTTGATTATTAATTTGCATTATTTGGCCCAAGGATGAGTGAGATATGGATCTTCCAAGATGGCTTCATGAACACAAATTTTCCATACTTAGAAAAAAATCCAAAAACTCTAATTTAGCAACTTCTCCTGATTTTATGATTTCTCTTGATCAAACCTCATAATACCATGGATGATGACTTGAAATGCCCAAATATGACCCAAGAACTCAAGAGTTGACTTTTGTAGGGCATCAGTTGACTTTTTGACCAGATGAACCCAATGCCTCCTCTATCCAATTCAAGAATCCTTGAAATGATTTGTGATGAACCATGAGGCTTATATAGAATCCTTGAGCTGTTAATTGAACCATGGAACCATGTCTTGCTCAAGAAAATAATCACAAGTAGCCTTTGACCCCAAACCCTAGCTCAGAGCCACTAGGAGCTTGATCAGATGAATCCCTTGAAACTAATGAAACCCTAATCCTCAGATGATTATGTAAACTTGTTGAGATACTTTAGAGAATATGAAGACCTTTGTAACTTAAGAATACCATGATGTTGAGTATATCTCCTCTCTCATTGCTTTGAGAACCATCTTCTCCTCTTGAGGACCGCCAAAGATACCTTAATCCCATGTCTAGAACCAATGCAATGCATAAAATGATGATGCAAATGAATGAAACATAAGCCAATTAAGGTTAACAAAAAGGAGAGAAAATTTTGGGGTGTTACAACTATATATTAAAAAAAATTAAAATTATACCCTTAAAAGTTCAAAAGTATTAACTAAATTATGATGAGATCAAAACTCCTAAAGAGTCAAAATGGCCCCCTTTTGACATTTTAGGTCATTGGGTTTGACCAGATGACTTGTGTGGGACTCTGGACATATCAGTAGTCTAAACTCTAAGTTAGCTGAAAAAAGGAAAAGAAGAGTGGTCAAAATTTGGGGTACGACACTTATGTTTAAGCACTTATCTCAAAACTCGCACGAGTTTCTTCAGCTCATCTTTCTTTATCTTCTGTAGTTTCCATTTTTTAACAATTTGAAGGAAACTTTATTTAAAGATGAAGTAATTACTGAGTTGTTTTTCTCACAAATTTTCTGTTTCACTATTAAGTGAGAAAGCATAGTTGGGCTCTGATACCAACTAAAGATGAGAAAAATACACAAGGGGGGGTTGAATTGTGTATGCTCAAAAATCTCTTTTCACTCATGATTATGAAACATCAGATTATGAATCATGTTTAGGGATGATAACGAAGTGAGTAATAGCAGTTGAAGAATTACTTCCTTTTATTAACCCTGATTTAGAACCTAAGATGTCTAGCTCAGGTTCTGGTCCAAGTAAGAGATTGAATCATATCAAAGTCTGACTTCATAGTTTGTTGCACAGCAGAATGTAATTTCCGAAGTAAATAAAGAGACACACAATACATCTTGGTTCCTCTCAACTTGAGAGTATTCCAGTCCCCTTACAGAACAAGATCTTTTAACTATAATCAATTAGATTACAATTGCTTAAGCCAACAGCTCAAGACTTCCTGCTCAATCAAACTAGAATGAGACATCCTTGCTTAAACCCTCGGTTCATGACTTCCTGCTCAATAACACTGATCGAGATTTCCTTGCTTAAACCCTAAGTTCAAGACTTCCTGCTCAATCACACTGATCGTGACTTTCTGCTCCGCCCTCAAGCATGAGACTTCTTACCCTTAGTACATATGCTATAGTCTTCATATTCTCTTAACAAAAGTAAGTTATTAACCTTTTGTTAATATATGTGTTTCTTAGTTAAGCAGATACACAAAGGTTTATACTCTTGAGCATAATACAAATTGTTAGCTCCTAAGTGTAGAAGAATGAAGTTTTCATTCTTCTTCTCTCCTTGCACATATTTCTTCTTTGTTGTGCCTTTCTGTTTTGTTGATCTTCTTGATCATATTCATATATTTTTACTTCAAATCATATGTGAATATGTCTCACTATACTCTTACACACTTAACCCTTCTGGTTATATTTTCTTTTTAAGTGTGTTTCTCATCGGTGTTTTCTATGTAACACAGTATCTCTCAACCCATTTCTGTGAACTGGTATCACATCCATGTGAACACAGTCACACATTCTTCAACTTTCATTCTCTTTCTCTCTCTCTCTCTCACTCTCTCTCTCTCTCTCTCTCTCTCTCTCTCTCTCTCTCTCTCTCTCACATTTTTTATTGTTTTCAATCTTCTTCTTATATAGATGCTGAGAATAGATCCGTTGAAGATTGAAATTACCCATGGTACAAGTAACCGTTGAAGATCTTTAGCTATAGTACAATAAACTGAGCTAAAAAATCAGCTAGCATAAATTCGTTGAGAGGAGCAGAGCTAAGGTCAGAGCAGTTGGAACGATAAGATCCTGACAACATTACTTTATGTTGATTATACAAAAAGTAGTGTACCTTTGTCACATGATCTTTTTTAGATAACTTCTAACTGAAGGCTTTTTGAAGTCGTTTGTTGAAGCGTGTTCAGAGTCATTGTTATCTTTATACTAACTTCCTAAATCAGAGACTTTTTATAGAATTAGTTAAAGCATGATTAGAAGCTAAAGTATGTCTTCAGAACCTGGTTGGAATGGGACTTTCAAGTCTTGAGATCACAGGTTCTGAGCTTGCCTTAATTAGAGTCTTGATTAGAACTAGTCTAGATGAACACTTTCAGAGTTGTTGAGTTGATATAGACAAAATCCCTTTGAAGCAGAATCTTCATAACTGCTGATGAAGCATGTTCGGAATATGCAAGGTCTTTCCATATAATAGAGCCTGCTTGCTTCAACTGACTCAGTCTTTAGAGCTTTGTTGATCTTTGTATTTCAAGTAAGCTTAGGTTCAGCATCTGAAAGACTTGAGTTGACTCTTCAGAGTCTGAAAGCTTGGCTCTGATCCTTCAGATTCAGAACAACTTTGATTCACTATATTGATTCTTCTAAGTGATTAACTTGATTTATATCAAGGTTAATGTCTTTTGGTCCTGCACAATTGAACAACCATTAGCAAACTCTATTGTTTTTTAAATACTTTGTTATCAACAAAACCTTTTAAGGGTATGAACAATTCTTGTTCCAATAGAGGTTTTGGAGAGAATTAATTACTTTTAAATAGAAAGTTCTGTTGAGAGATTTATGTATTGGGTGGACTTTAATGCTTTCAAGAATCAATTAGAGAGGGAAGACGAGGGATCTCAGGTTAATACACGTGAGATTGATGAATTCAATGAATTCATTGACAATTTCGACTTGATAGACTTACCGGTAGTGCGGTGTAGATTTACATGGTTTAAAAATGGTGGAAGTTACATGAGTAGGCATAATAAATTTTTAATTTTAGATGTATTAATTTCTAAATGGGAAGCAGTTGGTCAAATGGTGGGAGAGAGAGTTATTTCTAATAATATACCAGTTAGGATTCTTGCCAATAATTCAAGTTGGGGTCAAAAGCTATTTAAGGTGTATACTGCTTAGTTTAAACACCCTGATTTTGTGTCCTTTATTGGGAAAGTGTGGAATTCAAATGGAGTGAGATGAAAGTTTGTGTTTGTGATGAAGGAGAAGCAAAAGTTCCTTAGAGATCACTTAAAAAGGTGGAATGTAGAAATTTTCAGAAAAATTAACTTGGAGGTGGAAGAGTCAATTAATGAGCTTAACTTTTTGGATTTAGAGGCAGTAGAAAATAACACTCAAAATTTGGAGTGTATTTTGGTTGATAAGAGATTGGAAGCTAGTAAAAAGGTGTGGTCCAATTTGAATCTAAAGGAGAGTATGTTGGGCCAAAAATCAAGATTTAGGTGGATTCGAGATGAAGATACAAATTCCAGATTCCTCCATTTCTTAATGAAGCGGTGATTTAGGAAAAATGGAACTATGATTCTTAAGTCTTCAAGAGGGATGATTTCTCAAGTGGAGGAGATAAAGGAGGAATTAAATATCATTTTGTAGACAGATTTAAAAAACCTTGGAGAAGAATACCTAATCTTGTGGGTGTGATTTTCTGCCTTCTTTGTAGGGAAGATATTATTATATTGGAAGATCCTTTTTGTGTATAGGGACGGATGGATTCAATATGGAATTCTAGGGACGGATGGATTCAATATGGAATTCTATAAAACACGCTGGAACACAATCAAGGAGGATTTTGTGGCTTTTTACGAATGAATTCTATCATAGTGGAAATCTCCCTATGATAATTACTGCCAGCTTTTTTACTTTAATTCCAAAAGTAAACAATGATCAAGAAAGTATGTTGAGATAAGAAATTTGGTGGTCTTGAAATTAAACATTTTTTAACCATGTGCTTTTGTGAAAGTGGTTTTGGAGAATCTTAAACAAGAAGGAGGCTTCCAGACTTAGATTAGCAAGGGTGTGTTTTTTGGCTTAGGGAAGAAGCACTCAATTTGGTAGAGAGACCTGAACTTGCTTCGTCTTGAACTTTCAGCTAATAACTCTAGCATAGCCAACTGTTTTAGAGGGAAAATTGAAAATGGTAAGACTTTGAGTTTTTACGTGGTTGGGAAAGGGGAAGCTTTCTAATGTCTACCCGGAGTTATTTTTATGCGTGGAATATCATCCTTTAAAGGTAGAAGACACGGGGCATTGGACTGGTCAAAGTTGGGAATGGGATTTGGTTTTTTCAGCTGGAAACCTCACTGCTACAGCTCTGCTTCACTTGCATAAATTGGCCGAAATTCTGACCTGGATTCCTTTATCTGCGCATCATGAAGACGAATTCATTTGGTGGACGGATCCGAAGAAGAAGAATTCATTTGGTGGACGGATCCGAAAGGATTCTCCGTGGAATCTTCAAATTCCAAACAAATTTCTCGTGTTCAGCTGACATACATTGTAGAATATTTTGTCTCTAAAATCAGAGCTAGCACGTAGAAAAGTCTTGACAATCACACATGACTTGGTTTGTGCTCACTGCTTTGCTCATGATGAGGACAAAGATCACCTATTTCTATTTTGTCCGGTGGCAATGAATTTGTGGATAACGATTTCTTCCTGGTCGGAATTGGATTTGGCGGTGATGGTTGACTCACTGTTTAACCACTTCTCATCTTACTTTGAGTATTGGACAACAACTTTTTTTAAGAGGGTGAGTGGCTTAATTTGGGTTGCTGTTTGTTGGGTTATTTGGATAAATAGGAATAATTTTTAGTTTGTAGGTAAAACTAAAAATGAGAGGAAATTGATTATTCAAGTTAAACTGTTAACTTGGGAATAATAGGTATTAAACTTCAAAAAATTTAAAGGATGCTCTTTAGATTCTTGAACTTATATATCTTGTATTTTCACAACTTGTAATCTCTTGTATAAAGATTATAGTAATCTTTGTACTCTCTTAATCTCAATTTAATTATACGTTAAATTTATTATCTAACAATACCATCCTAACATTTGTTAAGAGAATAAAAATTAAAGGTACATACAATTAATTTAACATGTCTCTAACTTATACATATTTTTTAGCATTTAAGTTCGCTCGCGTTCAAAAAAGTTTCAAGAGGTCTCCATGTGAATTTTTTTTAATATAACTTGTTTTTTTTTTTTAAATACTAAAAAAACTATTTTTTCAAATTTTTTTTTAAAATGACATGGTTTGGAAGGGACCCATAAGCGTGGCGCCATATGGGATGACGCCTTAGTTAGAGGTCATGAGCCATCTCATATGGCGCCTCAGGTGTGCTGAAAACGAAAAAAATTCAACTGAGAGTTGCTATCCCAGATGGCGCCTCAGTTCAAACTTTTTTTTTTAACTTTTAAAATGTTTACTATTCATTCACATGTCTCTAGACTGATGAATTTGCAGCCCTATACTCTGCATTTACTATTCATTTGCATGTCTCTGCTCCATTATTTTTGTTTCAGGCCACTGTTGACATGACTACACAAGCATGCCTACACATGGCAGACTGCAAAGGCTAAGAAGCATGCAAGAGAACACATGTCTACTCATGTGAGTCCCCCTTTACACCATTATAAAAATCATCTCAGCATATCATAATTTTCATCTCATCCCAAACTACTCTTCTTCTTTTCTTATTTTCTGTTCAAACCTTTGCATCCATTCCATTATCTCACAACCAGTTACGAAAATGGCTTTACTCACGATGGGAAGCAACCACGGAACGTCGGAAAACATTGAAGACTTCGTAAGTTTTTCTGTATTATTTTGTTTTACAATATTAAACCTTGATGTCTTTTATGGTCTTAGTAATGTTGCTGGTTTTTTTTTTTTATTTAGGAAGTTTTAAGGTTCCGTTGCCGTGGGCACGCATACTTCCCTCACAACCCTATCACTGAACCATATTTAACAATATGTGGATTTGGAAATGTGATTAAATAAATTAAAATAAATTAAATTAAATTAAATTAAAAAAAAAAAAAAAAGATACACTAAGGCACGCATACTTCCCTCACGACGCATGCTGGTTTTTTTAATGTTATTTTTTTTTTCCTTCTTAAAATAAAATAAATTTAAAAAAAAAAAGATACACTAAGGCGCCATCCCACCCTTAAAAAAATTTGAAAAAAATTAGGACATTGATTTGTACTGAGGCGCTATATGAGATGGCTCATGGCCTCTAACTGAGGCGTCATCCCATATGGCACCACCCTTATGGATCCCTTTCAAACCATGTCATTTTGGAAAAAAATTTGAAAAAATAGTTTTTTTAATATATTTTTAAAAAAAAACAAGTTATATTAAAAAAAAAAATTTCTCTCCATGTCACTTGCTTAACTCCATTATTTTCAAGTGTACGTTAAGATAAGTCATGACATTCCTAATTTTCATTATAAAATTCACATGACAAATTACATTCCATAAATGCAATTCTAATTCACTAAACCAATATAAATTTCATGCTACAACACACATTCGATTCGATGACCTAACCATTCACATTAATTCATGACATAACCAATATAAATTTACATTTAACAACATAACCATATAATGAAAGAATGTAAATTTTATGATATAGCTCACACTCCAAGAGACGATCATATATTTTTCACTCAAAGAATTGTTTAAGTTTTATGATACCATTATGAAGTATACCATTTAGTTAGCATTCTTACCATAACTTTTTCTCAAGAATAAATAAATACTTTTTTTCTATGTCTATAATTTTTATTCATCAGTAAAAAAAAAAGTCTTTTTACCATATTAATTTGCAATTGATAATATTTTTTCACAACCTTCAAAGATTATTTAAGTGTCAAACATTAGTTTTTTTTACCTATAAGAAAATCACTATCTCATATTAAGTAGTTGTATAGCATATATTTTCATGTGATTAAAATTGATAAGAAATGATCATTTACAAATTTATAGAATTGTTTTTTAATTTATAGCTTCTTTTTGACATATGTAATTTTATATTATTTTATATTTATCAATAATTTAACATTAATTTAATAGAAAACATCAAATTGTATATGTTAGTTTATTTA
Source organism: Lathyrus tuberosus (assembly GCA_022829125.1). Lineage (NCBI taxonomy): Eukaryota > Viridiplantae > Streptophyta > Magnoliopsida > Fabales > Fabaceae > Lathyrus > Lathyrus tuberosus. Next base: position 908,888 of record JALAZF010000285.1, on the reverse strand, counting down.
TTATTGATTCTTTTTTAGAAATTTGTCATGAACTTAATATTGAAACCATTGAACAACCGTTATATATGTATACTGTGAGTAAACTTTCTGATAGTTCGTGGTCAATATTTGTGACAGTTTCAAACAAGGTTATAAGTAATTGCAACAATTTGCAATAACCAAAATAAAAATTTATTAATATCAAAATTTTAGATAGTTTTTTCACGATTTTGTAACTGCTGTTTTAGTAATTATATTTTTATTACAAAACTAAATTAAATTATTGATTAATTATATGAACTAATTCATAAGTTAAAATTTGGATTTTATATAAAACTATTTAATAAAACATAAACAAATAATAGGGTAATGTTTTTTTTTAATTCATTTGTGGTTGGTTGTGTATAAATAGGTGAATTTAAAAAGGGATTGAATATTTTAACAAAAAAAGAATTAAATAGATTTGTAAATAAGATTAAAGGTAAAAGTTAAGTTAAAAAAAAGTTAATTTTTAAGTATAGAGCTTTCTCTCATCTTTCTTGCACTATAAATACGTTTAATATCTTTTTCGGTCTCTTACTTATACCTTTGTGTTCATTTTAATCTCTTTTCTTGTAAAAGATTCTATTTAATCCTTTATTTCTTCTAACTGTGTCATATTCATCCTTTCGGTTTATTTTCTCATTAATGGTGTCAATTTTTGCGGCATCCTAGTCATCATCTTCTTGGTTTTCTCTAAACCCATGAAAATCCTAAATTTTCCAAACCATAAAATATCTTATCACAAACAAAATCATTATCATCATCTTATTTGATCGGCCATGGATCTTTGCAATAAATTGTTATCAATTAAAAAATTAGTTCTAGAATCTTTTCTTTCAAAGTGTGAGATGAGTGAGATCGGGATGCTCGTGTAAACGACTTCAAATTTATCATTGGCACCACACCATCGCCTTTACCACTTACAACTGCAGCACCTTGTTGTTCTACCACAGTTATTGTCCCCTCATAGGACTCGCCCTTTTCTCTCATTGCTTAATGCATAAACGGCTTCAAATTTTTCATTGGCACCGCAACATCGTCTTTTGCACTTACAACGGCAGCACCTCTTTGTTGTAACACAGCCACCGTCTTCTCACCGGACTCAACCTTCTCTTTCATATCAGATAGTGTAATCCGCTTGAAATTCCTTATCGGCACCTTACTCTACTTCATGTGCACGACCTTGTTCTCCAATTCAATGGCATCTCTGCATCTTCCATGAATCTCTTACAATCAACATCCTCGAAAAAACTATTACACGGATTGAGAGACCTTTTGAATCGAGTGTAAATGATACAACCATTCACTGTGGGCATTTCATGATTAAGAAAAACGGTTGTGGATTTCGATTCTGACTTCACATATGCTTCCATGATAGATTTCAGTATGTGAATTTGAGAGATGAAAGGAAAAGTTGGACAAATGTTAAGGGTTACTGTTACTATGTTTTTTTGTTTGTTTTCATTTGTTTTACATTTTTTAATAAATTTTATTTATTATGTGGCAAACATGTGACTTTCACCTTGACAAAATCAACGCCAAAGATTTAATTGGTCCTTAAAAAAAACTAAAATGAACTTAGAGGTATAAATAAAGGACCAAAAAGATATTAAATCCTATAAATATATGATAAATAGATCAATTCAAAAGAATATCAAACCATAAAAACCTTACATATATTATAATTCTCCATATTATACTTGTTAAATGTAATTCATAATGTCGAAAATCATTCATAGTGTCGAATAGTTTAATGTCGAATTGTTGAAAGTGTTTCGACAGATTCGTCTTAGATTTGATTTGATTGGATTTAGATATGATTTAGATTAGATTTGATATTTTTGGGCCTTTAGAATTTTGGTCCTTGTAATTCTAAATCTATAAATACCTGTACTTTGTAGAATGTAAACAATACATCAAGTAGTGAAGACTATCACAGTACTTGTAACAATCACAGTTGCAGTTTTAGCAAGTGATCAATAACAAGAAAAATCCCACAGTTCGTGGGTGACAATTTTCTCCAAATATTTCTCTTCTCTCTCTTTTCTTTCTTGCTGTTCTTGTTTGTTCTTCTTCTTTCATTGTCATTACGTATTGTTTGTGGGTTGGTTATCAATCTTAAGATCAAGATTGAAGCGGAATCACCATAGGTTGTGGTGTATTTCCAACATCTGGTATCTAGAGCTCCGGTTGCGATTCAAGGAGGAAAATCGTGATGACTATGAATCATTCAAATGGACACTTTCCGGCGACCCTACCAATTCTCAAGAAAGATAATTATGAGAATTGGTGCAAACAGATCAAGGTGGTTTTCTGTTATCAAGATCTGTGGGATCTTGTGAAGGAAGGAGTAACACCGCTTGGGGAAAATGCGACGGATCAAGAAAAGGCTGCACTCAAAGATTTGAAGAAGAAAGATTATAAAGCGTTGTTTATAATCCATCAATGTGTTGATCCAGATAACTTTGAAAAAGTTAGCGATGCAGAATCAGCAAAGGAAGCATGGGAGATTCTTGAAAAGTCATTTGGAGGTGCAGAGAAGGTGAAAGAGGTGAGGTTACAAACTCACAAGAGAACCTATGAGTTGCTTCAGATGGAAGCCAACGAAAGTATTACAGATTTCTTCACCAGAGTTACAAAACTGGTGAATCAAATCAAAGTATGTGGAGAAACACTGACGACGAAAGCAGTAGTCTCAAAGATTTTGAGATCGTTGGCTCCTAAGTTTGACCACGTGGTAGTAGCCATAGAAGAGTCGAAAGACTTGTCAGTATTGACGAAGGAAGAGCTTCAAGGGACGCTTGAGTCTCATGAACAAAGGATGGCTGAGAGAGCTGCAGGAAAGTCGAAGAGTGATATGTCTTTGCTGGCGCAGTCAGAAAAGGAAAGGCAAGGCAAAGGAAACGTGAATGGCAATAAAGATAGAGGAGGCAGTAATTCGACTCAGAAGAAACCTTGGAACCAAGACAACCAAAGAGGTGGTGCTGCAGGTAGAGGAAGAGGTGGTGGTCGAAAGCCAGACAAAAGTCACATTCAATGTTTCAATTGTCAGAAGTATGGCCATTATGTTAGTAACTATCCAGAAAAGAAGAAAAATCAAGAAACTGATGCAAATCTGGCGAAGCATGAAGAAGAAGAGACGTTGCTGATGGTCACAATGAAAGATGAAGAGAGATTCCAAGATCAGTGGTACTTGGACTCAGGATGCTCATCACACATGACTGGAAGGAAAGATTGGTTTGTCAACATGAAGCCCTCGTCGAAGAACACGGTGAAGTTTGCAAATGACAACACTCTAGCAGCTGAAGGTGTTGGTGATGTTCTGATTATGAGGAAAGATGGCAAAAGGTCAACAATTTCCATTGTGTTGTACATTCCAGGTATGAAGAGTAATTTGCTCAGTATAGGGCAGCTAGTCGAAAAGAACTACAAGGTAGTTGTCGAAGACAAGATGATGAGAGTTCTCGACGCAAGTGGTAGGTTGATCTTGAAGGCTCCAATGTCTCAGAATAGGACCTTCAAGATTGAACTCAATGTGATGGAGCACAAGTGTCTAGCAACAACAGCCAGCAGAGATGAGTGGTTATGGCGCTTTTGACTAGGCCATCTTAACTTCAATGACATCAGAGAGCTAAAGAGAAGAAATATGGTGTCAAGATTACCAGAAATCGACATTCCTAGTGAAGTCTGTGAAGAGTGTGTTCAGTCAAAACAACACAAGAATAGCTTCAACAAGGATGCAGGAAGGAAGTCGAAGGCAATTCTTGAAGTCATATACTCTGATGTATGTGGTCCAATCCAGGTGGATTCGATTGGTGGCAACAGATATTTTGTCACGTTTATAGATGACTTAAGTCGAAAGTTATGGACTTACCTCATCAAGAAGAAAAGTGATGTGTTTGAGGTATTTGTCAGATTCAAATCCATGGTCGAAAGACAGAGTGGTCGAAGGTTGAAAACTATGAGAACTGATGGTGGTGGAGAATATGTGTCGAAAGAGTTCGATGCATTGTGTAGAAAAGAAGGGATTGTGCATGAGGTGGTGCCACCCTACACTCCACAACAGAATGGGATTGCAGAATGCAAGAACAGAACCATCATGAACATGGTAAGAAGTATGTTAAATGGAAAGCATCTACCCAAAGAATTATGGGGAGAAGCAGTTTCGACAGCAACATATCTTTTGAACAGATGTCCGACGAAGAAGCTTGAAGGAGTCACGCCAGAAGAATGTTGGTATGGTGTCAAGCCTAGTCTCAGTCACTTGAAAGTGTTTGGATCTATAGCACATAGACATGTGCCAGATCAGTTGAGAAGGAAGCTTGATGACAAGTCGAATAAGATGATCTTGATAGGATATCATTCGACTGGAGGTTACAAGTTGTTCGACCCAGTGAATAAGCAGGTAGTGATCAGCAGGGACGTGATTATAGATGAGCTTAAAGAATGGGATTGGAAAGAGAAAGCCAAGAAGGATTCAGTGAGAATCTCTTGTGAAGAACCAGTCACTGAAGTCGAAAGAGAAGTTCGACAGGAACCAGTTGTAGATGAAGCAGGTTCAAGCAGACCTCGACGAACAAGACACATGCCTGCAAGGTTCCAAGAATGTGTAATTACATCAGATGATGTAGTCGATGAAGAAGGTGAGCCGGTACATTATGCTTTCTATGCAGATGTTGAACCAGTCAATGCAGTTGAGGCATTGAAAGATTCGAAGTGGGTGAAAGCAATGAATGAAGAGTTAGAGTCCATCGAAGTCAACAACACATGGTCACTTGTCGAATTGCCTCAAGGCAAGAAGGCAATTGATGTGAAGTGGGTTTACAAGGTGAAGGTGAATCCTAGAGGAGAAGTAACTCGACACAAGGCAAGACTTATGGCGAAAGGATTTCTTCAGAAGGAAGGAATCGACTTTGATGAAGTGTTCGCACCTGTTGCTAGGATCGAAATAATCAGGTTGGTTGTTGGTCTAGCAAATATGAACAATTGGCACACATGTCAGATGGACATGAAGTGTGTGTTCCTTAATGGCCCCTTAGACGAAGAAGTTTATGTCGCACAACCAGCTGGGTATGTGAAACAAGGCGAAGAAGGAAAGGTGTACAGGCTGCATAAAGCCCTGTATGGACTTAAGCAAGCTCCAAGAGCTTGGAATAAGAAAATTGACAGCTTCTTAAGGGAAAAGGAATTTGTGAAGTGTACGACTGAGCATGGAGTATATGTAAGAAGAAGCAATGGCGAATTGCTTATACTATGCCTCTATGTCGATGATTTGTTGATAGCAGGAAGTTACAAGAAGGAGATCAAAGATTTCAAACATGATCTAAGCGAAGAGTTTGAAATGTCAGACTTGGGAAATCTCTCATATTTCCTTGGCATTGAATTCTACAAGACTAGTAGAGGTTTGATGATGCACCAACAAAGATATGCAGGCGAAATACTCAAGAGATTTGAGATGCAAGATTGCAACTCAACTTCGACTCCAGCTGAGACTAAACTGCAACTGTCGAAGGATCCAGGCGAAGATGATGTCGACCCAACCCAATATAGAAGACTTATTGGGTCACTTAGATACCTTTGTCACACAAGGCCTGACTTAGCATACAATGTGGGTATGGTAAGTAGATTCATACAGAAGCCAAAGGTATCACACCTAACAGGAACGAAGAGGATACTGAGGTATCTGAAAGGGACTCTCGACTATGGCATTTTATTTCCTGCAGCTGATGAAGGGAAAGAATGTAAGTTAGTGGGATACACAGACTCTAGCTGGTGTAGTGATGCAGAGGATAGAAAATCCACAGCTGGATATGTGTTTATGTTAGGTGGTGCATCAGTTGCTTGGAGTTCGAGGAAGGAGCCAGTAGTGGCGTTGTCATCATACGAAGCAGAATATATAGCTGCTTCTCTTTGTGCATGTCAAGCAACCTGGATGGTGAACTTGGTCGAAGAGATTACAGGGAAGAGTTTGGAGCAATTACCATGAAGATCGACAGTATGTCAGCTATCAATTTGGCGAAGAATCCAATAGCTCACGGTCGAAGCAAGCACATCGAAATGAGGTTCCATTATCTTCGAGAGCAGGTAGCAGAAGGGAAGATGAATTTGGAACACTGCAGAACTGAGAATCAGATTGCAGATATCATGACGAAGGGAGTGCAGGTCGAAGCCTTCAGAAGACTAAGATCGATGATGAATGTAGATAGTTTAGACACAATGAATTAGGTGGTGTGTTAAATGTAATTCATAATGTCGAAAATCATTCATAGTGTCGAATAGTTTAATGTCGAATTGTTGAAAGTGTTTCGACAGATTCGTCTTAGATTTGATTTGATTGGATTCAGATATGATTTAGATTAGATTTGATATTTTTGGGCCTTTAGAGTTTTGGACCTTGTAATTCTAAATCTATAAATACATGTACTTTGTAGAATGTAAACAATACATCAAGTAGTGAAGACTATCACAGTACTTGTAACAATCACAGTTGCAGTTTTAGCAAGTGATCAATAACAAGAAAAATCCCACAGTTCGTGGGTGACAATTTTCTCCAAATATTTCTCTTCTCTCTCTTTTATTTCTTGCTGTTCTTGTTTGTTCTTCTTCTTGCATTGTCATTACGTATTGTTTGTGGGTTGGTTATCAATCTTAAGATCAAGATTAGAGCGGAATCACCATAGGTTGTGGTGTATTTCCAACAATACTTTCAACTTAAAAGAAAATTATATAATCTCTCTATGCTCTATATTTGGAGACAATTTCAACTATACTTTTAGTTTAAGAAAAGTCTATAATCTATCAATCGTGCTTAGAGACAAATACACAACAAAAAAGTTGCGACTATAATTTCTCAATTAGTAGAAGACCCATGTGTCCGCACGGGTAAAATCATTTATATCTTAAATTATCTATTTGAGACCAATATTATTTCCTGTATTACTTTATAAATCTTTTTATATAACAGTGGAAAAAATGGAATGTAACTAATTGTCTTCTGTATCACATCATTAAAAACAATATATACGTTTGTTATTTGACCGAATCTAACGGGTTGTAACCCGTACGGTTTTATTAACTATTTCAATCACATTTTTAAAATAAAAAATTATCTAAATATTATATAAAAACAATTAGAAATAAATTTAAGGGTTAATAGTCATTTTGCCCCCTGCCATATAGGCGATTTTCGAAAAACCCCTGTAAAAAAAACTTGCAAAAAAAACCCTAACATTTGAAGATTCTCTCAATTTTGACCTTCATCACATCCAGTCACCAAAAACCTGCCATTTTGACCCCTGCCATATTGGCAACGTTTTTATTTTGACCCCTGCCATTTTGGCAGCGTTTTTATTTTGACCCCTGCAATTTTGGCAGCGTTTTTATTTTGACCCCTGCCACATCAGTTTTTTTGGTGACTGGATATGATGAAGTTCAAAATTGAGACAATCTTCAAATGTTAGGGTTTTTTTTGCAAGTTTTTTATTACAGGGGGATTTTTCGAAAATCGCCTATATGGAAGGGGGCAAAATGACTATTAACCCTAAATTTAAATTTGATTCATTAAATTTTACAGCATTTAAATTTTCACATTAAACATGAAAGTCAATTAAAAAAAATTGTTTATATTTGTTTTCACAATTTTCAGTATAGAGGTGCGCAATTAAGATAGTTATCATAATTTTATCTTATATTAAAGGTGATAATTTCCAATCAAGTGTAATAAATCTGTAATAAAAGTGAGAACAAAAAATAGCTTTGATAACTTAGCATAGTTAGGGTGTTCTTATGATTTAAAGCAAATCTTAAGCATAATGCATTTTTAAAAGTTAGTTGTCATCTCTAAATATAAAACTTTAACAGAAACAATAATTTCTCAAATCCAAAATGACCTCCTTTTTTACGTATAAATATAGAATTTAATATTTATGAGTCATTGAATGTTACATCATACATAATAATATCTCATCATACAAAATAAGATATGCAACATCATCAGCATTGAAGCAAATTTACAAAATAATATCATATCACCAAAGTTCATATCATATGATACAAAATAATATCATATCATATAAGAATTAAAGCAATTGAGCAAATCTGCAACATCATCAGCATTGAAGCAAATTTACATAGCACCAAAGTTCAGAAAACTCAATAAGCCATTGTACTGTGTTAGCACGAACATGTCTAAAACACATTGAAATTGTACACTTTTAATTTTAATGCATAAGTTTCAGTCAAAATAAAAAGGATGATATACGAAATTAGATCAATAGCTATTATCAAAAATCGAGTTGGTAATGCTAGTATCATATTAGGATTATCATCTTTTTGAGCTAATATTATAATCCATTGTATGTGCATAGCCCTTTAAAATATATGTATGTGCATCTTAGGTGTAAAATACATTTAAAATTGTCACTGCTATTGTCTATTGTCTATATAGTACATTCAATAACTTGCATCCAGGATTACATGGATTTACCTTTGTTTAAAATTTTTGAACAAATCTCAAAAAGTAGCATACTTTTGAGCATCATCCCTCAAAAGCCAAATCCGTTTTGCATAAGAAGAAATAACTATAAAGACATTAATGCTATTGTATTGGACTAAACTAAATAAATATTTATCATAGTTGTCATACCCCAAATTTTGACCACCAATATTTCCCATCATTGGGCAAATCATCATCACAATATGGATAAATCATCATACCTCATCAGTCTCCCCAAAGATGGGCATAAGAAGAAATAACTTTGACCAGTCCAATGCCCCGTGTCTTCTACCTTTAAAGGCTGCTTGGCGAGAAGCTTCCCAAAAAGCTGCTTGGCGAGAAGCTTCCCAAAAAGCTGCAAAAGCAGCAGCAAGTGGTGGTTGTCTGGCGAAGACCACTGAAAGTCTTGAAGCTCATTTCTCCAAGATGCGCTTAAAGGATAGAATGGATGTCAATATGGTCAAAATTACATATCAAAAAGCTGAACAAGTGAGTAAGGCAGATGAACAAGAGAAGCGCAACAAAATAGCTTATCCTAAGCAAGAGGAGACAATTGTGGATTTTCTGCACCGTTTCCAGAAGAAAGGTTCTGGAGTAATGTTATGTCCTAGATGCAGTGCCATTTTTGATGAAAAAGCTGCCCACAAGTTAGAAGGTGTCAAAAAAGCTAGTGAAAGCTGGGGGCAGAAGGTGAACAAAGGTCCCAGAGGTTTTGACCATAGGCGACTTTCGACAGGACTAAAAACCAAAGCACCAGGAGTTAGGCCAGGTACATTCAAACCAGCTGCGAATGTGCCAACAGGTAGTTGGATTAAGCCTATCGAAGGGAGAGGACAGAAGAAGAAGTGGGAGAAATTTGATGTGGAAAGAGGTTCCTCATTTGAGTATAGAAAAGAGAACCATACCACCAACAAGACAACCTACATTTCTCAAAATTACAAGGGGAAAAATCCCATGTCTATATCATAATAGCGAAGAGAGCAACGTAGGCGAAAGGCTGTCAGGGAGGCTCAGGTGCAAGGAGAATCAAGTACCAATGTTGATCATCAAGCTGGGACAATTGAGAAGATGCCCATAAGGTGAAAGATGTTCAATGTTCAGCCAAAGAAGAAGGTTGAAGATGATGAGAATATGACTGATAATTTCGACAATGAGTCAGCAGCTTCTTTAGATATTCTTGTGAATGTGGTATCAGTGATGCCAAGAAAATTTGGTCAAGTTTCAGAAGTCGAAGACTTAGATCAAACTGCTGAATTGGAAATGTTGGCACACAAGCTTGTGTGTTATTACATCATGAACAATGGGTGCGTCGAAGAACAGAATGCTTTCTTTGAACGCCCCACAGAGGCAATGAAGGGTCATCTGAAGCATCTCTACATTACTGGCAAAGTAGAAAATGTTCCTGTTAACAAAATCCTGGTGGATTGTGGTGCAACTGTCAACTTAATGCCAAGATTTTTGCTGAGCAAAATTGGGAAGGTTGAGACTGATACCAAACCCCACAACATGGTTCTGTCGAACTATGAAGGAAAAGTTGGTTCCACTCTGGGAGTGATTCAAGTGGATCTTACTGTGGGAACCATTACCAGACCAACAGTGTTTATGGTCGTTGAGACAAAAGCTAACTACAATCTACTCTTGGGTAGGGAGTGGATTCATGGAATAAGAGTTGTACCCTCATCTATGCATCAAAGAATCACCATTTGGAGACCAGATGGGATAGTTGAAAATATTAAAGCTGGTCAAGGGTACTTTAAGGTGCCTATTAATCATGTGGACAGTAGGCACTTCGAGAAGCATTTGGCGAACATTGCTCCATGTCCTCCGGCTGACTTTGAGTTTACGCCTGATGAAGAAGCATTTTATTCATTGTATTGACACCCTGTCGAAGGTTTCAGATGGGATATGGAAGTACCAGGAGAAAGGTTGCCATGCTTAGGCTCACCTCCAATAGAACCCACAGGATGGGGAGATGAATTTAGTGATCATGACTGAGTTCGAAGCTTTAAAAAGAATTTCAGCCTATGTGGCCGAAACAAAACTACAAGCGGCTTTGGAAGCTGCCAATAACTATATGGCTGGCGAAGCCATTTCTGAATTTTATCAAGAAGGTCCTGGTAAGGACTTCGACCCAAAACCTCCAGATAAGGTTGAAACTGGAGAGCAAAGCCAGAGGCTCGACGCCATCTATGAAGATGAGCCTTTGGGATTTGAGAAGGATCTGTTGGCGAATAATATCAAAATGCTAGCATAAGATCCTTTAGAAGAAGTTAACCTCAGTGAGGGGACAACCAAAAGGCCTACCTACATCAGTGTCAACCTTGATCCCCAGTTGAAGGTTGAAGTGGTTCAGTTGTTGAAAGAATTCAAGGACTGCTTCGCCTGGGATTATGATGAGATGCCTGGTTTGAGCAGGGAGTTGGTCGAACACAGGTTACCTATGACACCTGGGAAAAAACCAATTAAGCAAAATCCAAGACGGTTTGCACCAGAGATATTGTCAAAGATCAAAGAGGAGGTCGAAAGACTGCTTCGTTGCAAATTCATTCGCACAGCAAGGTATGTTGAATGGTTGGCTAATATAGTACCTATTATTAAAATGAATGGGTCTTTGAGAGTTTGCATTGATTTTAGAGATTTAAACTCTGCAACTCCTAAAGACGAGTATTCAATGCCAGTAGCAGAAATGTTTATAGATTCTGCAGTAGGACATGAATATCTTAGTATGCTGGATGGATATTCTGGCTACAACCAAATATTCATTGCTGAGGAAGATGTTCATAAAACTGCTTTCAGATGCCCTAGAGCCTTAGGCACCTATGAATGGGTAGTGATGCCTTTTGGTCTCAAAAATGCTGGTGCCACTTATCAAAGGGCGATGAATTCAATCTTCCATGATTTTATAGACACATTTATGCAAATTTACATTGATGATATTGTGATAAAATCTATTTCTGAGAAGAGTCACATTGACCACCTTCGACAGTCCTTTGAAAGGATGAGAAAATATGGTCTTAAAATGAATCCTCTCATATGTGATTTTTGTGTGCAGGAAGGGGATTTCCTAGGCTTTGTGGTCCACAAGAAAGGGATCAAAATAAATCAGAATAAAACCAAAGCCATAATGGAGGCGAAAGCGCCATCAACTAAAAAGGAGTTACAGTCGTTACTAGGCAAGATCAACTTCTTAAGAAGGTTTATATCCAACCTGAGTGGCAAAACACAGGCCTTTTCGCCATTGCTTCGTTTGAACAAAGATGGTTTTGAGTGGGGGCAATTACAGCAGGAAGCCTTCGACAAGATCAAGGAGTACCTAAGCCACCCTCCAATTCTTGCACCACCTTGTAGAAACAAGAGTATGAGATTGTATATAGTTGCATCAGATAAAACTCTAGGGAGCATGTTAGCTCAGGAGGATAAAAATGGAGTCGAAAGAGCCATTTATTACCTTAGTCGAGTTTTAAATGATGCTGAAACTAGGTATAGCATGATTGAAAAGTTATGTTTATGCTTGTATTTCTCTTGTACTAAATTGAAGCAATATATAAAGCCAGTTGATGTGTATGTTTCTTCTCACTTTGATGTTGTAAAACATATGTTATCTAAGCCTATTTTGCATAGTCGAATTGGCAAATGGGCATTAGCATTAACAGAATTTTCTTTAACATATCAACCTTTAAAAGCTGTGAAAGGGCAAATAGTTACAGACTTTATAGTTGACCACTCTATAAATGAAAATGATTTGAATTATGTTGAATTAAAATCCTGGAAGTTATACTTTGATGGATCAAGTCATAAAAATGGAACAGGAGTAGGAATATACATTATTTCTCCTGAAAAAATTCCAACAAAATTCAAGTATAAGGTCGAAGGACCTTGCTCTAACAATGAGGCTGAATATGAAGCATTAATTGTTGGCCTTGAAATTTTGTTAGAATTGGGGGCAACTAGAGTCGAAATAATAGGAGACTCAGAATTGGTTATAAAACAAATCACAAAGGAATATAAATGTGTTAAAGAAAATCTCATTATGTACTTTGTGATAGCCAATAGATTATTAAAGAAATTTGAGGTAGTGGCCATCCAACACATACCTAGAGTAGAGAATCAAGTTGCTAATGACTTGGCTCAAATTGCCTCTGGATACAAAGTGTCGAAGGAAAACCTTCAAGAAGTAATTGAAGCAAGAGGTAAAGTGGTGGCTGTTGGATTGTGCCCATCAGACTTAGAAACAACTAAGCTTGGATGCATAGATGGCAAAAATTTTGAAACTTTTGCTATAGATAATTTGACAGATGAAGACTGGAGGAAGCCTATAGTTGAATATTTGCAAAATCCAACGGCTTCGACAGAGCGAAAAATCAGGTATTAAGCTTTAAGCTATGTGCTTTTGGGTAATGAATTGTTTAAAAAGACCCCTGAGGGAGTCTTATTGAAATGCCTTAGTGAAGCAGAGGCATATTTGGCTCTTTCGACAGTACATAGTGGGGCATGTGGAGCACACCAAGTGGCCAGAAGATGAAATGGTTGTTGTTTCGACAAGGCATGTATTGGCCTACTATGCTGAAAGATTGCATAGAATTTGCTAAGGGTTGCCAAGAATGCCAAATTCATGTTGGCATACAGCATATCCCACCAAGTGAATTACACTCCATAGTGAAACCATGGCCTTTCAGAGGATGGGCTTTGGATATAGTGGGAGAGATTCGACCAGCATCTTCAAAGAACCAAAGATATATTTTGGTGGGAATTGATTATTTCACCAAGTGGATTGAAGCAATACCACTGGTGAATATAGGTCAAGAAGATGTTATTGAATTCATTCAAAATCACATTATTTATAGATTTGGTATTCCTGAAACAATCACTACAGATCAAGGATCAGTGTTCACTGGTCGAAAGATGCAGGAGTTTGCCAAAGAAACAGGTTTTAAGTTATTGACTTCTACACCTTATTATGCTCAGGCCAATGGGCAAGTCGAAGCTGCCAATAAGGTAGTAATTGGACTAATTAAGAAGCATGTGGGAAAGAAACCTAGAAATTGGCACAAGACATTGAACCAAGTTCTTTGGGCATGTCGAACATCCCCTAAAGAGGCTACTAATACTACCCCAGTTCGACTTACTTTTGGTCATGATGCAGTATTGCCTGTTGAAATTTATTTACAATCTATAAGAGTTCAAAGACATCATGAGATTCCATCTGAGGATTATTGGGAAATGATGATGAATGAATTAGTGGATTTGGATGAAGAGAGGCTTAGAGCTTTGGAGTTGTTAAGAAGACAAAAGAAAAGGGTTGAAGAATCCTACAACAAAAAGGTTAAGTCTAAATCTTTTGCAGGTGGGGATTTAGTTTGGAAAGTGGTTTTGCCTATGGATCGAAAAGATAAAACATTAGGCAAATGGTCTCCTAAGTGGGAAGGCCCATTCCAAGTCATACAAGTTTTCTCTAATGGAGCTTATGAAGTGGAAGAGTTGGATAAAGATAAAAGAATCTTGAAAGTAAATGGCAAGTATTTGAAAAAATATAAGCCTATTTTGCAAGAGATTCGCATCAAAACTTAAGCTTTATTCAATAAAAAAGAAAGCCAAAGTAGGCCAAGTCAGGCTAATATGGCATACAAAGCAAAGAAAAACCAATACAACAATTTTTAATCAAGGAAAGGTTATTCATAATCTCTCCAATCTATGGATTTGAGGAAATCCATATAATTTGCATCTGGTTCATCATCAAAGTCCTGGGTGCTGGAGCGTCCTTTCTTAGAGACCTTCATTTTATTTTCTCTCTTCTTGGCTTGAGAGGTTGCTCCAATGGAGGCTTCATGTTTCTTTGTTGCCTCCATCCTTTTTGTTTCTTCAGCTGCCTTTGCCTTTCCAGCCATTTCCTTAGCTGATGATTTCTCTGAATTGTTCATGTTTGCTTCTATGCAAAACTTGGTCATGTGGAAGAGAATTTATAGAGGTGAAGTATTGATTGGATTGGCCAGTCAAACGGTGGAAACACGTGAGTTATTCTTGGAAGAAGGCTTGAGGGCTATGCTATAAATGCTATTTTAAAGCTAGAGGCTTATGCCTTGAAGTTTTAAAACTAAGAAAGTTTTGTTTTCCAAGAAAAAGGCATAATGTCTTAATTGCAAATTTGACTGAAATATGAAGCAATAAATAAAATGCATCATAATATAATATGGGTCGAAAGCAGTTAAATGGCGAAATGATAATGATTAAGTAATGCCCAAGGCATAAAACTGTCATTACATAAAAGGCCTGAAAAGGCCAAGAAGCAAATGATTGGTTAAGCAAATAAAAAGTTTTGAAAGCATCAGAAGGGAAGCCTCAACTCCAACTGGGCAAAGGTTTCTATATGATGTTTGAGGCGAGCGTTGCACAGGGATTCATCAAGCTTGGCTGTGGCAAGCTGTTTCTCAAGTTTTTGGGCCGCCTCAATACGATTTATGGCATGTTTCATTTCCCTAGCCATCTCAGTGGTGTCGAAGTCCTGTAAATCACGGTTGCGTTTTTCAGCATCCTCAATTTTAGCTTGTAACTCAGTGATTTGCTGCTTCCAGGCTTTAATATTCTTCTGATTGGAGGCTATTTCATCTTGTGTTTTCTTTTGGTCAGCCTCTATACTTTCGACCTTCTCATATGACTCCTTTGCACCACACCAAGCTGCACTCTCAAGCCCAGATGTTTCCTCTAGGGTCTTCCTGATAGATGGAAGCAGCTTTATCTCTGCAGCTATCTGGTTCACCACAGCAGTTAACTCTATTAGAAAACCAGAAACATCTGGATTAAGAGTGGTGAGTTCAAGCTTTCCAAGGTTATCCTTCAGATAAGCAGTTGCAGATGGATCTGAGGCCAGAACCCTGTAAATATCCCCCCTGAAGAATTTCTTCTTTATGGCTTGGAGAATTGGTTTGGCGAAGTCATCTGATGACGGAGTCGAAGAGACAGAAGGAGAAGAACCATACCTCTGCCCAAGTATTAATTTGGAGTACTCACGCGGGTTCGACCATTTGAGTGCTTTCAGTGAGTCTCCAGGAGGTGGAATGTTAGCCATAGTTTGCTGGACCACAGGCGAAGGAGTATGGTGGGGATTAGGATCAGTTTGTTCTTTTTCCTCCTCTTTTTCCGATTCCTCTCCTTCTTCATCTTTTTCTTCTTCGACTACCATTTCTTCGTCAGGCTCTTCAGTAGTTGGTTGAATATTCTCCTGGTCATCAGCTGGTGTAGAATGGGGTTCATTTGTCTCCTCAGGCGCAGCCTGACCAGGATTGTCATTGTGTGTTTGAACTTCAGGTTCATTTTTTTCTTCTTCAACCAATTGATCATGATCCATGAAGTTAGCCAGATCGAAGGGTGGTGGACTGGAGGCATCATCATCATCGGAATTGGCACCATCAGCTTGTGCGTGTTGAGTAGTAGTTTGAACTGGTGGTGTGGTATGTTCTGCAGCATGTGGATTAGGCTGATTAATCTCACTCAAACCAGAGCCAATATCAGAAGATGGGTGATAAGTTGGCTCACCTTGGCTGTTGAGGAGCGTGGTGGTGAAGCTTCCTGCAGTCAGTTGAGGAGTGGCGTCGTTAATGATGTTGGTGGCGAGATTGCTTGGAGTTGGTTGGGGATCAGGATTGCTGATTATGTTTGCCTAAAGAACACAAATGGAGAAAATGAGATTCGCCTGAGAGCATAAATACTATGCAAAATACAACTGAGGAATCCTCCTACGACAACTCTGCCTAGGAGACAGATTCCAATGATCCAGCTCCGCCAGAAATCAGCGTCATTTCTGAGGAGAAGCCAAGAAAGAAGGTACCAGACTTTGTGATTCACCGAGGAGTTCGCCGCCAATGGGTTGTTGTCAATGTTCCGAAGATTGTTCATAAGTCAAAGTAATTGTCGTCTTTAACCTTTCACCCTGCCCCAGTGAAACGGATATTTTGATAGGGCTCGCTTTCTATAAATATCCCTATTCGCTTCGCCCAAAGAGACAGAGTTTTGTTTTATAGGGCTGTAGTTTCAGGAATCGACTTGTTCATTAATAAAATAATGTCGTTCTGTAATTTACGCATTAATTGTTGTTTTCTCTTTTCGCTTTTCTCAGAAAATGGTAATCCTAAAAACAATTCAAAATAAACAAGCAGTAAAAAAATACACTGCACACACTTGCATTCTCTCTATCTCTTCTAAACACGAATCATACCGTCATGCAGATTGCTTGTTTTAAACCCCGTTGAAACATACGATCCGATGCCTTCTCCCAACTTTGAGTTCCCGATATTTTGGTCTGAAGAAGAAGATGACAACGAAATTCCAGAAGAGATCTCCCGATTACTCCGACAGGAGGAAAGGTCCATTGAACCTCACAAAGAGCCGTTGGAAACAGTCAACTTGGGTTCGGAAAAAGAGAGAAAAGAAATCAGGATTGGAGCACTGCTCAGTCCAACTGCCAAAGAGAGTTTGAAAAAGCTTCTCAAAGAATTCCCTGATGTATTCGCTTGGTCCTACCAGGATATGTCAGGGTTGGATACCAGCATCGTGGAACATCATTTACTGTTAAAATCAGAATGTCCGCCAGTAAAACAGAGGTTCAGACAGACTCACCCGGACATGGCCATCAAAATCAAAGAGGTACAGAAACAGATTGACGCTGGTTTCCTCGCCACGTCAGAGTATCCTCAATGGTTAGCCAACATAGTACCTGTTCCAAAAAAGGACGGAAAGGTCTGAATGTGTGTAGATTACAGAGATCTAAACAGGGCTAGTCCAAAGGATGACTTTCCCATACCACACATTGACATGTTGATGGATAGTACAGCGAAGTTCAAAGTTTTCTCCTTCATGGATGGATTCTCGGGCTACAATCAGATAAAAATGGCGCCGAAAGACATGGAGAAAACTCCGTTCATTACCCCATGGGGTACCTTTTGTTACAAGGTAATGTCGTTCGGTTTGAAGAACGTCGGGGCAACCTATCAAAGGGCCATGACTACTCTGTTTCATGACATGATACACAAGGAAATTGAGGTATATGTCGATGATATGATTGCCAAATCTAAAACAGAAGAGGAGCATGTGACCCGCCTGTCAAAACTATTCGAGCGGTTGAGAAAGTACAAACTCCACTTGAATCCCAACAAGTGCACATTTGGTGTTCATTCAGGGAAACTTCTAGGGTTCATCGTCAGCCAGAAAGGAATTGAGGTTGATCCTGACAAGGTCAAGGCCATTCAAGAAATGCCTTCTCCGAAAACTGAAAAACAAGTCAGAGGATTCCTGGGACGTTTGAACTACATCTCCAGATTCATATTCCTCATGCCCGCGATATGTGCGCCGATTTTCCAATTACTCAAAAAGAAACAGGACTGCGTTTGGACAGAGGACTGTCAAACCGCCTTCTACTGTATCAAGGAATACCTGTTGAATCCGTCGATTCTATCACCTCCAGTGGAAGGAAGACCACTGATCATCTACCTAACAGTCTTGGAAGACTCGATGGGTTGTGTACTTGGCCAACAAGACGAAACCAAATGGAAAGAGTCTGCCATATACTATCTGAGCAAGAAATTCACCGACTGCGAGACTCGGTACACTATGCTCGAGAAAACTTGTTGCGCTTTGGCATGGGCAGCCAAACGTTTTCGTCAGTACATGATTCGTCACACTACTTGGTTGGTCTCCGAAATGGATCCAATCAAGTATGTATTTGAAAAGCCTGCTCTCACGGGAAGGATTTCCCGTTGGCAGATGTTGTTGTCAGAATATGACATAGAGTATCATGCTCAAAAAGCCGTTAAGGGGAGTATTTTAGCCGATTATTTGGCTCATCAACCGATTGACGACCAGGAATCAATCGGGTTTGACTTCCCAGACGAAGATGTCATGTATCTAAAAATGAAGGACTGCGATGAACCGCTACCAAGTGAAGGGCCAGAACCAGGTTCCCAATGGGGACTTATCTTTGACGGAGCTATCAATCATTACAGAAACGGAATTGGGGCAATCATTGTTACCCCTCAGGGTACCCACATTCCTTTCACCGCCAGACTTACGTTCAAGTGTACAAATAACGAGGTCGAATACGAAGCATGTATCAGGGGTCTCAAAGAAGCGATTGACTTAAGGATCAAAAACTTGGACGTATATGGAGACTCAGCCCTAGTTATCAACCAGATCAAAGGAGATTAGAACACATACCAATCAGGACTGATTCCTTACAAAGATTATGCAAGAAGGTTGTTACCCTTCTTCAACAGAATCGAGTTTCATCACATCCCTCGTGATGAGAATCACATGGCTGATGCATTAGCCACTCTCTCTTCCATGATTAGCGTAGGTCAATGGAATGACCTACCTAAGATCGACATAATGCTCCTTGAATGGCCCGCTTACATCTTCACGATTGAAGCAGTCATAGACGACAAACCTTGGTATCACGATATCAAATGCTTACTTCAGAAACAAGAATACCCACCAGGGGCATCCAAAAAGGACAGAAAGACCCTCAGAAGACTGTCTGGGAGTTTCTTCTTAAGCGGTGATACACTCTATAAGCGGAATTTTGACATGGTCTTGCTCCGATGCGTAGACAGACCAGAAGCAGACATGCTGATAAAATAAATTCACGAAGGATCCTTTGGCACTCATGCCAACAAACACACAATGGCGAGAAAAATTCTAAGAGCAGGGTACTACTGGTTGACCATGGAATCCGACTGCTACAAGTACATGAGGAGGTGTCACAAGTGTCAGATATACTCCAACAAAATCCATGTACCGCCAACGCATCTCAAAGTTCTCTCTTCCCCATGGCCTTTTTCCATATGGGGACTCGACATGATTGGTATGATTGAGCCCCAGGCTTCGAACAGACACCGGTTCATTTTGGTCGCCATTGACTACTTCACCAAGTGGGTCGAAGCAGCGTCATACGCTAATGTAACCCGACAAGTGGTGGTCCGATTTATCAAAAACAATATCATCTGCCGTTATGGTGTTCCGAGCCAGATCATTACTGATAATATTCTAACTTGAACAATAAGATGATGAAAGATTTGTGCCAAGATGAACGGAGCGGTAGAAGCGACTAACAAGAACATCAAGAAGATTGTTCAAAAAATGGTTGTAACCTACAAAGATTGGCACGAAATGCTACCCTTTGCTCTTCACGGTTATCGCACATCTGTCCGCACTTCAACAGGGGCAACCCCTTTCTCTCTAGTGTATGGCATGGAAGCAGTGCTCCCCATAGAAGTAGAGATCCCATCAATCAGGGTGCTGATGGAAGCTAAGCTAACAGAAGCTTAATGGTGTCAAAATCGACATGACGAACTCAACCTGGTCGAAGAGAAACGAATAACGGCACTATGCCACGGTCAGTTGTATCAACAGAGAATGAAGAAGACGTTTGACAACAAGGTCCAACCTCGCGTCTTTAGGAAAGAAGACCTTGTGCTCAAGAAGATACAATCATTTCTCATTGATTCCCGGGGCAAATGGACTCCGAATTATGACGGCCCCTATGTGGTCAAGAAAGCTTTCTCATGCGGCGCCTTGAGACTTGCAACGATGGATGGAGAAGAATTTGCCTACCCCACGAATGTTGATATAGTTAAGAAATACTTCGCCTAAATAAAAAAAACGTCTTGGTGGATTGAAAACCCGAAAGGGTGGTCCAGGCAAAAATTAGAGACATAAGCAAAAATCATCCCGGTGGATTGGAAATCTCAAAGTACAATCCAGGAAAAAGTTAGGGATTAATGGCAAGTAACTACGTCCGACAAGGTGAAATCCCCCAGCGGTAACACTATTTGTCAAAAAACTTCCAGTCAAGGTCATCTTTGACAGAAGCTCAGGATGTCCAGAATTCAAAGTTGTAAGAAGGATAGTGGTCGTTATGTTTCAATGTAGCCCTCTTCCTGTAAATTACCATTTTCTAAACTTTGTAAATACTCTATGGAATCACGCGCTTGGCTGATCTCCATCCTATCAATAAAATTTGAGCCCTTGTGCTTTTGTTTATAATTCTCATTTGTTTTAGCTTTATAAGAATGACATTTTAATATGATTAACGATTCTTGAAACGAAACAAAAATGAATTTACTTAAAACCTTTTTCTACTTCTAAAATAAAGATGGCATTTCTTTTGACTTTTGAACATCGAAAGAACATCGCTCGTTTCTCCAGAAATAAGCGAACTTCAAAGTACAGAATCAAAGTACTCCTTCTAAGCCAGTGCGCCTGAATGAAGGATCAGCTGTATCAGATGCGACTTTCCCATCTGATACCCCCGGCAGAGTTCTTACCTCCTAAGTCTGACCAACGGTTTTCCCCGCATGGACTACTTCTCCTAAGCAAGACAGAATTGCTATCGTGAACCATTGATACTTTTCATCCCCTGCAGTGGCCGAGTATCTAGTCGTGTTCATCCGTCAGTTTGTATGTCGCGTCAGTTTTGTCAGTATAAACATACATACATCATGCATTATTGATTTACATTCATATTCATATTGCATCGCTATCTCTCTAGTCGGTCTTGTCCCCTAGTGATAGACAGTCCTCTCAATCGAGTTGTCAGTTCTTTCCTCGTCAGGAAATGTCGCGTCTGAACAATCTCTCTCCTCCAGTTTATTTCTGGATTAGAATTGGTCCTTGACCACTTTGATAACTTGAACCTTTGAAGAACCAAAAAATGTTCGACAAACATCACTCTTCGCCAGTGAATATGATATCTCCGCTTTCCCAGATTAAGGAAAATCTCTAGAGAAAGCCTCTTAATCAGAGATTCGACAATACAGCAATTTTTCTCTGAAAAATCCGCTGACGAAAAGGTCATCAGCACCTCAAAATTAGATCACATCATATGGCATTTCTCCGAGAAGATCCCGAGAAAAGTATGATGTAATACCCCCAAGCGGAAACAGCCTCTCAAGAGACTCGTTTCCCCCAGTAGATTCGACAAATGGCGTCTCCAACAGAGAAGTTTGTACACCTCTACAACTCAGACGACTGGGTTCCCCAGCAAGCCTGACATCAAAATTTTTCTATCAAATGGCATCTCCCCAGGAAAATTCAGCGAGAAGTTTGAGGAAAACCGCTACACATAGCGTCCCTTGTCAAGAAAGTTTATTGACAAAAGAAACTGAGACCAGTTCCTTGGTAGGAAACCAGGATCGAGGGGAAGTTTATTTCAGAAACTTAGACCAGTTCCTTGGTAGGAAACCAAGATCAAGGGGAAGTTTACATCAGAAACTTAGACCAGTTCTTTGGTAGGAAACCAAGATCGAGGGGAAGTTTATTTCAGAAACTTAGACCAGTTCCTTGGTAGGAAACCAAGATCGAAGGGAAGTTTATTTTGAAAGAAAATTGAGACCAGTTCCTTGGCTGAAGTCCAGGATCGAGGGGAAGTTTTTACCTTTTCTAAGCATCATTGCTTAGAAAAAGAAGAAGGATGTGTGACCTACCATTCCTAAACACCATCAAAATTTCGGGTATTTTGATATTTAATCCTCTTGCACCTCGAATGCCCGAATACCTTCGCCATTCACACCTTCGGGTCCAAGAAGATTAAATAGGGGCATCTATCATACCCCAAATTTTGACCACCAAGATTTCCCATCATTGGGCAAATCATCATCACAATATGGATGAATCATCATACCTCATCAGTCTCCCCAAAGATGGGTGAGCATTCACTACTATAAAAAATTAGGGTTTCAAGCCCTCTCTGAGCCTTAGACAAAGGATCAATCAAGAATTGTCATGATCTTCAACTTGTCTAACCTCTCAAACATCCATAATGGATCAAGAGGACTCCCACTTCAAGGATTAAGCACAAGACTGCTCCCTTCTAGGTGGATCAAGCCTCAAGATCGCCAGTGTCACCAAATTAGGGTTTTGGTCGACCAGGGCCTCCAGATGGAAGGTTTCCTTTGGGCATGAGCCAATGCTTCAAAGCATAACCTAAGATGCTCCATGGGACATCATAAACCCAATCATCAAGTCAATTTAACCTCAGGGGATGCATTCACTAAAAATCAGGAATTAGGGTTTCTTGACCTAATTCACCCCTAAGTTGACTTTTGGGACAAAACATGAGCCAAGACATCAAGAAAGGATTTAAGGGTCTCCAACACACCACATTTATCCATTTGCAACAATGGACTAATCCAAGAATCTTGGGCAACAAGTCTCAATTTCATCAGAACCACCGTTACGGTTTCGCGGGAAAAGTCAACTGTAGCTTTGACTTTTGACCAAGACATGCTCCCAAACCTTGGGACATGTTTCAATACACCCTATAACACCTATGAAATTAATCCATCAAGTTTGATTTAGGTCAAGGACTTGATTTCATAGAGGATCGCATAGTTTGGAATTCATCTGACAAAAAGTCAACTATGCACAAAAGTCAACTTTGACTTTTTGAGATTTTTCACAAATATGGTTCTTTGACCCTAAAATGATGTTAATGTGTGATTTGAATCAACATTCATCAAGAAAAATCAAGAAAAGTGAGATAACTTGTAAAAGGGGTAACCATAAAAACTTACAAATTTTTCTAAGTTATGGAACAAAGTGGCTAGGGTACCAACTTTGGAGGATCATAACTCCTAAACCACAAAGCCATTTTCCCCCATTCAAAGCTGGATTTGTAGCTCTCATGGCCTTCTACAAAAGCTTCAACTACACCTCATTTCAATTCATCATGGATTTTGAGTTATGGAATGATCAAAATGGCTGAAAACATGAAATGTCATTTTTTCCAACATTTAGTGAAATTTTCACTAAGTCGGAATCTGCCTTCACTTTTTTCCAAATGTAGGGGCATTTTTCACTTGGATCCAAAAGTATCAAAACCAACTATGATCAAACAGTTGTTGTATCATATAAGGGCTTTCCAAAATGGCCAAGAACTCCATCAAATTCCACTTGAGCCATGAGATATGACAATGCCAACATGCCTTGATGCAATTGTCATGGCTAGGCAGAATTTTACACTTTGGCTCAATTTGGAAAAATCAGATAATTCCAAGCCTTGTCATCACTTTGGACACATCTGAGGATCAAATCTAAAGGGGACAAACAATGATCCAAGCCTCCAAAGTCCTTGGAACAAGAAGTAGCATGCCAAACCTATAATTACCTAAAAGAGGGACAAGACTCCAATTTTGGATTGGAGCATTTAATGGATGCACCAAGGTGGCATGGACTGAGCCATTTCCAACTGAATTCAGTCAAGACTTATCCAAGACCAAGGGAACCAGCAGCCTGTGCCCGAACCTCTAGTCAATGGCTAGAGGAGACTTGGATTCTCATTGCTCAACATTGGCCAAACCTATGCAGCAGTTGCCATTCACTATTCCTTGCAAAACAAACTTGCTCTACTATAAATAGAGCTCAATTGTGATCAATTTGAGCTTAATTATGGAATTTCTGAACCTTCATGCAGAATTTAGGGTTCTTGAGGTTTCTCTTTGATTTCTTATTCCATGTTAAAAATAAATGAAATTAAAGACCATATACATGATCGTGAGGTTGAAACGAGTAGATTGATATGTAGATTGCATGATATAATCAAGTATTCAGTGAGATTGGATAGAAAATGCAAATCTGCAGAAACAGAGGAAGCGCGCGTGTTCTTGCCATGTTCTTGGCGCCCTTTTTCAAAAATTTGAATATTTGAATTTTGTGATTTTATTTAATTGATTCAAAAATTAATTTCTCTCTGAGTTTTAATGATTTTGAGTTGATTCTTTCTTTAATAATTCACAAAAATGTTAAAATATTTTATTTTCCCAAAAAATCCCAAAATTATTATTTATTTCATATACTTAATATTTTTGTAAAGAATTAATATTTTAATTATTTTTTGACATTTAAAATATTTTCTCCCCTTTGATTTTTCAAATTTTAGTGATTTCCAATCATTTTGTGGATCAAAACCTGATTTTTGAAACATTAATCCAAGATCACAATTTGTTTTCCACATGTTTAACAATTTTGATCATTTTGATTGAATTTTTATTCAATTAAAATACATTTTGAAAACAAATTAGGGTTTTTGATTAATTCAACCCTCATCAAAACTTTTTCAAACACTTTGGGCCTCTTGGTAGAGTGTAAGACCCAACCCTTTGTAGAAACCAAAATATTTTGGGCCTCAGTGTATTGTATAAGTCCCGATACCGTCAAAAAGTTCGGCGCGATCGTCGCCTCTTTTACAAAACCAAATGGGCCTCTCCTCGAGCTGTAAGCCCCATCACTTGTACAAAAACAATCTTTGGGCCTCTAATAAAGTGTAAGACCTAATAGTTTTTGAAACAAAACCTTTTTTGGGTCTCAGTTATTGTATAAGACCCATTGCGATTTCCAAAAAAATCTCGGCGCGATCGCCACAAAAATATCTGGGCCTACCCTCGTGTTATAAGACCCATTTCTTTTCTTTAAAATACTTTGGGCCTCTAATAGAGTGTAAGACCCAATCCTTTGTAAATACATACCTTTTTTGGGCCTCAAATGTTGTATAAGTCCCATTGTATTTCAAAAGTTCGGCGCGATCGTCGCCAGTTCAAAAACCTTGGGCCTCTCCTTGAGCTGTAAGCCCCATCACTTGTACAAAAATGAAACATTTTGGGCCTCTAATAGAGTGTAAGGCCCAATCCCCTTTTAACCAAAACAATTTTTGGGCCTCAGACATTGTATAAGCCCCTCTGCGTTAAAAGAAAATCTCGGCGCGATCTCCAGTTCAAAAATTAAACCCTGGGCCCCTCCTTGAGCTGTAAGCCCCACCACTTGTGTAAAAATAAACCTTTGGGTCTCTAACGGAGTGTAATACCCAACCCCCCTTTGTACATTAAAACTTTGTGGGCCTCACTTATTGTATAAGTCCCTCTGTACAGTTTTCAAAACAACGGTGCGATCATCGTTAAAACTTTGGGCCTCTCCTTGATCTATAAGCCCCAACAATCTTTTCAAAGAACTTTCTCCTTTAATTTTGAATATAATATTGTTATCAAAGCTTTCTTTGTTGAACAAACTAACCAAACAACATAGAAGCTCTACAACCGAGTAAGTGTTTACCCGCTTTCTTTATCCGCTTTCATATATATAACTGTATTGTGGGGCTGCTCACTGTAAGTCTTCTTTCACAAACTTTTATATACCTATCAAATATCAATTGTGTAATACTAGTATAGTTATTTAGATTTTTCCCCGGCAACTACGTCTAGCACTATGTAAAGCCCCGTTGATCGCTCTTAAATACAGTCAAAACTAGATCCCCATAGGATTACCAGACACAATCTTCCCTCCTCTTGGGGTTAAACAATATGGAGACATGAAAGGCAGATTCTTTTTGAACTCTTTCTCAGACTGTCACCCTTAGAAGTTGTCTAAGAGACTCTACTCCCCAGAGTTGATCTATTCTCTGTGAATGGCATCTCTTGAGTTTCTTCCAAATTCTCGAACTTGCATGGCTTGATCTATTCTCATTGAATAGCATGTCTTGAACTTCTCGGGGTTTGGGGACCCACGGGCTTCTTAAAAGCACCCTTAGAAGTTGTCTAAGAGACTCTACTCCCCAGAGTTGATCTATTCTCCGTGAATAGCATCTCTTGAGTTTCATCCAAATTCTCGAACTTTCCTGGCTTGATCTATTCTCAGTGAATAGCATGTCTTGAACTTCTCGGGGTTTGGGGACCCACTGGCTTCTTAAAAGCATCCCCGCCTCCTCTTGGGCGTTGTACAAGGACCCTTCGGCTTCTTAAAAGCTCTCATGCCTTCTCTTGGGCTTAGTACAAGGACCCAGAGACCTCTACAGGTATAGGAACAAAACCTAGTCATCAATTTGCTAGAGCTGTCTTTCTGAGTCAGGTATCTGACCAGTTAATGGGTTGACCTTCATCCCTTAACATACCAGCCTTCTCTTGGGCATCATACAAAGATCATTCACGATCTGAGAATCAATTTCTCAAAACACCCGTAGACTTGGACAGTCTCATTACCCTTTGGATTTCCTATTTCCTTAAAGAACATGAAATAATCCCGATCCTCTGATCAATCCCAAGGTACAACATTACCCATATAAGAACTGATTTTCTCTTTATCCAACATACTGGACCTGTCGTTAGACTGAAATAGTTACATTGGCCTCCTCTTGGGCCTTGTACAATGATTCTCCTCAGCGGAGCTAACCTTTTCAGACTCTCTTGATGAGTCAGACCTTTTAGCCTCTATCTCGGGCTTCGTACAAGATACAAAAACACTCTCTTGTTGAGTATAAAAGACTCTCTTGTTGAATCAAACCTATTTTCAGCCTCCATCTCTGGCTTCGTAGGAGATACCAAAAACACTCCCTTGTTGAGTATAAAAGACTCTCTTGTTGAGTCAATCCCTTTTAGCCTCCATCTCAGGCTTCGTACGAGATAGAAAATAACTCTCTTGTTGAGTATAAAAGACTCTCTTGTTGAGTCAATCACCCTTTAGCCTCTATCTCGGGCTTCGTACGAGATACAAAAACACTCTCTTGTTGAGTATAAAAGACTCTCTTGTTGAGTCAACTCCTTTAGCCTCTCTCTCGGGCTTCATACGAGACATATAACAAACTCTCTTGTTGAGTCAACCCTTTTAGCCTCTCTCTCGGGCTTTGTACGAGACACATAAAAACACCCTCTTGTTAGGTCAATAGCCTCCTCTTAGGCTTTGTATAAGGAAAACCCCAGTTGAGTCAATCAACCTTTTAGCATCAAAGCTGTGCCTTGTCCATATCATACAAACATCAACAACTCCCCTTTAGAGATGACAAATTCTCTCTAAAGTCAAAACCCTTTAGCTTCATATCTTGGGCTTCGAACAAGATACAAATAGACCCTTCAGCTTCACATCTTGGGCTTTGAACAAGATACAAACCACCTTTAGCTTCACGTCTTGGGCTTTGAACAAGACACCAAAACAATCCCTTTCCTCCCATAGAATAGGAGGAACTACAATTACTCTGATTTCCCTGTTTCGTCAAACGGGAATACGTAGGCATAAGATTTGAAAAATCTTAGAGAGCACACTAATAAAAAAACCCAAAATCCCATACCTCCATCAATCAATCAAAAAGCATCAGTCTTAAACCTCCCACCAATCGCCCAGGCACTATTTTAACAAAATAACTTAAGAGAGACCCACAATCTCAATAGCATTTGTAAACCAACAGTCATCTGTTTAAACTCAGTATGCAAGCAGGGTTAATTGGAGACATCTATTTCCCTTCCTTCATCAGCTTCAATAGGATAAAAAATGAATCGAACTGTAGTATTCCAAAGCGATAGTGGTTCGCAACCACGCAAAAATTCGCGCTACAATAGTTACCTAGTATAAGCTAAGATAGTTACATTAGAAGAAATAAGTAAAAAGATAGTCATGTTATGCTAATGTATTGGACTAAACTAACATAGTCATCCAGAGTATCAAATTTGACGTGCACACAAGATAAGCTTTGCCATTTATTAAGATTATATACAGAGGTAAATAAATGTTCTCCTAACATAACAAGTTGCTTTCAATTCTTCTTTATTCCTTAAAGATGCCCATTTCCAACAACAATAACAATTGATTTGCTCTCATTTGCAACTTTTAATAATGTTAAGGATATGTATCTGGATAGATTCAATATAATATGTTAAATCATATATATATAAGACACAATATAAATGCACAATTTTACTGTGCATAACTTCTACATAAGACACAATATATAATTGTCAATGTATCTTTGTGTTTATAAAAGAAATCATTGTCATCTTATTAGACACATAGTTCAGTAACTAATTATACATCTATTTGATTCTATTTGATTCCAGAACTTGGAAGCTTGACAAGTTTAGAGATTTCATGTAGTAAAGTCAGTGATGTTGCCATAAATTTTTGAAGAGGTATTGTGTCTTGCCTTTTCTTCCAAATGGTTAAAAAATATAAATACAAAAAATGAATCAAAAGTATCAAAATCAACCAATTTATTAGCTTATAACCTTTTCCTTCAAATGTATAAACAATTTATTAGTTTTGAGAAAATATAGAACATAGATGTTACCGGCATGATATCAAAAATATATCGTTTAAGTCTACCGAATCTTACCAGCATGATAAAGAAGTCCCTCACTACAAAATGAACAACAACATCTAGTCCATGTAGTGAGCAAGATGGCCATCATCTAGAAAATGATGTTACCTTCAAAGTTGAACCCGTCAAAATGATGCAGCTAGTACTTATAGTGAAAAGATTGACATACTGCAGATTCTATGTGAGGGAGTATATTTTTTACCTACAATGAAAATGTAATGAACATAAACAACCATCAAAAGATACACCAGTTGACGTAGTTTTGGTAAGCCATGCTTCCTTTCCTCATGCCCCAAAAAGACTTCTTGGATGTTGTTTTCTCTCCATAACCTTGTCAAAATCTGCCAAACAAATCAAGAAACATTAAGATATTGACGTTCAAAATTTATGATTTCCAAATTTGGCATTTTAAGTAATTCATGATAAGAACCATGTAACACAACCAGAACCAATTCCAAATTCAATCTACTGCAATGAAAATCATAATAGAAGATCAATTCATACATTGGTTGAAGGAGCACAAGGCAATGATAAACACAAGTCACTGCAGTGAAATAAAACAATACACCAATTCTTGAATTAGATTGTTACAGAGCTGTAAATTCATTTGTTACAGTAGTGAATTTTCTTAAAATCAGAGATGGGACCACATACATACATCAATAACACACACAACAGAAAATTTTATAGAAAAATACAGGGCAAACCAAGTTTTTACAACAGTGAAACTTTTGGAATCAAAACGGGACCACACATGCTTCTAGAAACACATTCCTAATCACACTACAGACAAACTTTACAATCCCAGATTCATCTTCGTACATACTCGTTCACAAAAATCCCTTGAATTCAGGGATTTGAGGCAACTCCATTGCTAACGGTTTGATTCGGAAATTCCAGCTCATCACTCTCCAAGTTTTTCACACGAATTAGCTTATTGTTCCCAAACGTATCACCTATACCTGAGATAAACAAACTAACAAACAAACAAACATATTCTAGTCTTAGTTTTGGTAATTATGTCGTTGAAATTGTAACATAATGTTTTTGAATACTAATGCTTACCTAGAAGGTGATACAAAAAACATTTTTAGTAGATTAAAAGAGATTATACAAGAATTTGATAAATGATACATTATAACTTATAAGCACCAAGAAATATGAATCTGCAGAACATACTCTCACAAAGGAAATCTACAATGGAATCCACCGGTGTTTGAAAAGTGCTGGGAAAGTTGACGAAGCAGAAAATATTGTTAAGACTATGAGAAATGTTGGCTGTGAACCGGATAACACCACCTACAGTCAAGTGGTTTTTGGAATTTGTAAGATGAACAGGGTTGAAGAAGCATGTAACGTGCTGGAGGAGATGGATTCTAGTGGTTGCATCCCTGATAACAAAACTTGGTCCATCTTGATCCAAGGGCATTATACTGCCAATGAAGTAGAGAAGGCGTTACTTGGTTTAGTTATGATCGCTGAAAAGGGCTGCGATGCAGATGCAGATACTATAGGTGTTCTAGTTGACAGTTTTCTTAGTCAAAGATGTATTGTGCAAGTGACCATCTCATATTAGGAAACATAAACATAAACTTGTCGCAAATGGATTTACACACAACCAAAGACTACCCATAATAGGCTTGCCTCCACCTCAGTACATCAATTAGACCTGACCAAATTGACACTGATATCTGCAGCCACAAGAGCGAAAAAATCCCACACTCCAAATAAGATGGGACATGACATTCGCAAGCTTTGAAAAACCAAACTCCCACTGACAACATAATTGCACTTTGGAATTGCACTCAAGCTAAAACTTAAACTCCCCACAACCTGAAAAATACCACTGATATCAATATTCCTCCTCTGCATTATAAGTTATTAATATAAAGTTATTAACATGAATGAGATTTTTATTTTATAGAAATTTCTAACCTTTTTTATTGATCTCTTTTGGCAACGCATAAATTAAGTTGTGAACATACATCATCGGGTCATACCTGAAAATTGAGATCAAACTCATTTAGGCTGCATACGTGTAAAGAGCAAAAGAGAGCAAGTTAAGGCAAAAAGAAAAATATTAAAGGGTGGGCAAAAGAATATAACCTTGCTACCATATACAATTGCAGAAATTATCAAAATGCCCTTGATGATCCATTCATATAGTTATAGTTTTGACTGAAATCAGTTACGCCGAAAAATTCATCAATTGACCAATATGACTAATTTCCTGCTGTAGAGCTACCACCATAAAAAATCTTCTAAGTTGGAAATTCCATAACTCTTCCACCTTCAATAAGAAACATTTCATTGTATTCTGATGACTGAGGCATTTTGGAAACATTTCTCGACACAGAAGAAGATTTTTAACTGGTGACAATGACACAATATAAGGCCTCATTAACAGGTATACAAAATTAAGACCATTATTGATTTTAGGGTTAAATATGTTTTTAGTCCCTATAAAGTTTGAAATTTCATTTTTAGTCCCTCCTGGGTTTTGGCAACGGTTTTAGCTGGTTTTGGCAACGGTTTTTTTGTAAAAACCGTTGCCAAAAGGTAGGGAAGGACTAAAATTGAAATTTCAAACTTTATAGGGACTAAAAACATATTTAACCCTTGATTTTAACGGCAGGAAACATATTCCACAATTATTACACATAAGAAGGACATAACTTAATCTTAATCAGATTATATAATTACTTGTTAGAAGTATACACCAAACCAGCATACCTCGATTTTCAAAGCAGCAGTTGTTGTCCCTCGATTTGACGGGCCATCATACCTCGATTTTCAGTGTCATTAAATCATAGAAGAGGAAGCTTTACAATTTCAGCATTTGAGTTTAATTTAGAAAATATCAATGCATAAACGAATCATCCATTTGTTGGAGCTGCAAAACCAGAAAATATCAATGCATAAGTACACAAATAGAAGTGATGAAGATGCCTGAGCATAAAAGCTTACAAACAGAAAATAGAAAGTTCTAGAGTCAGAGACTCCTAATTAAAGCAATATCCTCTAAACCAGAGAGAAAACATATTGGCGCCTGCTATCAGGTTAAAGCATGAAAAAACTGATGAATACACAAGCGTTGAAACCCTAGTCATAACAAAATCGTGAAATGGTAGTCTGTGACCTCTGAAAAATGATGCGAAAGAAAAGCTGAAACCCTAGTCATAACAAAAGTGATGAATACCACGAAATTTTGGAGAGAGAACACGGTTTTTTTACCGTCACACACTTCCTATCCTGAAGCAACAAACAAATGAGGGCTCAAAATTCTTTCAAACTGATATTTAAAAGTTAACAGATGTAATGCCATAAAATTTCATGATATGCAGTAAACATCTAGAAATAAAGAGAGTAAGAGACAAACAATGACATGTATGAGTGGATCTGTGATAGTCAAATACTACCGTGTCGCAATAAAGACCGAATTGGAAGTCACAAACTATGACATGTATGAGAGGATCCGTCCTAAGCTTCCTCATTATCTCATAGAATGCCGTCCTCATAGCTGAAACACTGGGTTTATTCAACAGAGGCTATAACATTGTGAGTAACGACTCTAATCTTTTCAGCATATGCAGCTGCCTTCATGAAACTCGATGTTTTGGCTCTAGAAGTCGCAAAGCAGGGTGCCACGACTTTAAACAGACCAACTGTAACACTCAGTATTTTCTGCATTTGGCTAAGAATAATCTTGAGTGAAGTTGGAATTTAGACAAACCTGAGTAAAAAATAGAGAAAAGTGTGCAATTTCAACAGCCTTGCCAACATCTCCGGTGAAATTGTTCTCATCCCAGAAGACATGATAGTGTGATGGTCTATTTGTACCCTACAAAATTTCGAACCACAACATAAATTGGATACCGCTACACATTGCAAAAATCCGAATCTTATCTAGTGAAGCAAAATCAATATCGTTATCATACCTGAATTCCCGCATGACTTCATAAGTAGAAATCAAATTCAGTAGGGTGACAGATCTTTGAATCCACCACAGCACATACATTACATTTGGAAGCAAACCTCTCAACTCTGGGCTGATTTACGACATCGGTTCATGAAAAAATACAACGAATCATCACACCAAAAAAGTGGATTTGGAAAAATACAACTAAGTAAACAACATCTTCACACCAAAAAGATGAAGAAAATTTAAAAAAAAATGAAAACATCAAAAACCGTGGTGTTATAACAAAACATCATAAAACGTGAATCAGAAATGTTTGGACTTAAAGTTTAGGATGGTTAACCGTTAACACCATACAACTTACCTTCTCATCAGTTGCTCCACTCTGCATCATAACTGATTCTTGAGCAGCACAACCGATTCCTGAAATTGTTGAGGAAAACGAAATCTCCAGGAGAAGGACAAGATTATGGGTTGCCATGAAAACATGTAGGTGGTGATGGCCGTAGATATGGCGACGACGATTAGGGTTTTGGGTGAAAGAGAGAACGCGGAGAGAGAAATGAGGCAAACGAGCAAGAGGGAGAAAGAGAGAGAATGAGTCAGAATGTTTTTGAAAAAGAAAAAGAGAGAGGGAATAGGGTGATTGAAATTGAAATGGTTTTTCAATTCCAAGAGCCATTTGGCATCATGAGATAATCCTATTGGTCACTTATTTTTATATTTAGTAAATTACTATTAAGGGCATTTGTTAATGTAAAGTAAAAATGATTAAAGAGTATTTTAGGGTGTTAAGATGTATGTTCCAATATTAGTTAGGTAGCTGATTGTAATTATAGACAAGTACACAACAAAAAAGCTGTAGAAAAAAATAAAAAATTTTATAATCGTAAACCACGTATGAATGAATCAATAGACAAAAATTTGTATATACTAGTTCTACAATTAAATTCTTATATAAAATTTAAATTATAATCTATAATATCTTTTATCTCAAAATTTTTGTTGTATGGATAATTTATGTTTTCATAATTTACTTGTGCAAGTTAGTGCATTTTAACTTAGCAAGTTTGTTTAGTTTGTTATAAGTTTGTTCATGGTTATTTAAGTTTGTTATGAACTAATAACCAAGTGTGTTATCATGTATAAATACATGAGGATAGATTGTAATTAATATATTCCTTTCAATGAAAACAATCTTTACATCAATTTCTCAAAAACTTATAACATTGATATTTTCTTCATCCAAATATATGTCATCTTTATCTAATAAGTTGCATAATCCTTCATTTCGTGCTGCTAACCAATCAAATGAAGATATGTGGTGAAACAATCAATGAGATGTAGAATATTGAGACGATGTTTAGATCCTGGACTGTAAAACTTGATTACATTGTAGTGTCTATAAAAGAGTCCAAAAAATTATTTGAGATGAAGTTATAAGAACTCCAAGCTTCATTATAAACTTTTGAGATGAGATTGAAGCAAAAAGAGAAAAGGTGGTTGAGAAGACACTGCAAATAAAATTCATCAAGAAGGCTAGTAAAGGCAAGTAGAAGTGGAAAATGAATCAGGAAATTGTTAAAAATTCAAACAAGAATTCAAATAATAAGAGTGAGTCAATCAAGAAAGACACTTCAAATAAGAACTCAAGAAAGAAGGTTGACTTAAAATAAGTGCAATGCTATTATTGTCAAAGGCTTGGGTCACTATGCAAGAGATTGTTACTCTAACAAAGATTTAAATGCAAAAGATAAGAAATAGGCTCAATATGTATAT
This sequence comes from Lathyrus tuberosus, assembly GCA_022829125.1. Taxonomy (NCBI): domain Eukaryota; kingdom Viridiplantae; phylum Streptophyta; class Magnoliopsida; order Fabales; family Fabaceae; genus Lathyrus; species Lathyrus tuberosus. Next base: position 874,559 of record JALAZF010000285.1, on the reverse strand, counting down.
ATAGGTAGAAGTGATTTTGATGATGTGTTATTGATGGCCAACACTCAATCTAGTGATGACAAAACTAAAGTTTAGTATCTAGATTCAGGGTGTAGTAATCATATGACAGGGAACAAGGGATGGTTTATTATGCTAGATGAACCAGTGAAAAAGGTGATAAGGTTTGTAGATGATTGTCATACCCCAAATGTGTCCTACTTGTATATTACTTTCACCTGTACTTCCATCCACTAATTGTTATTCAAAAAATCCAAAAATATGTTGTCTCTGCTTTCATTCTTCTTGTTGCATAATTCAGGTTGTTGCAAGATTTATTTGAGGCTATCAGGGTAGTGGTGTGTGCAATGTTGATGGAAATTCGTTTGGTTTTGACCTTATATCTGGGCCAGACAAGAAAGTTATTTCAAGATCATCAGGCCAGAGTGTGCATGATTTGAGTAATGTGTGCCTGGAATTCCAATTAGGGTTATGTGCCAATTCAGGTTTGTTATGGATGGATCAGGATCTTAGACTATAACAAATCAGGTGCTTCATTGGTTGAGAGCCATCAGAGTTCTATTAGGGTTTTGTGCAACATTCTGAAGCTCATATCTCATTTCATAGTCCTTCTGATTTCAAGGCATGATTCTTGGTCACGAAGGTTAATAATGAAGTCTTGGGTTTATTGGTATTCAGAAAAACTCACTGATTTAAGGCATCAGTTCATTTGGAGTTCACGATTAATTCAAAAGATCGATTTATTGATTCAAAATTCCAATTCATTCAAGGTCAAGATTGAGTCATGCTCGATTTTGTTTCCAAGGACCAATTCAGGTTTTAATTCATTTCAAGAGAAGAAGTCAAGAATGTTGGAGTCTGGTTCTCGTTGGAGTTTCAGTTTTAATTTTCATGATATTTTAAATCAAGAATCGAGGAATTCATATGTTAGGCATGGTTCAAAAATCAAATATGGAGGTGCACACCAAGTTATAAAGTCCAAAATGTGCATCAAAGCCCATTGCTTTTTTTAATCCTACACAAAAGTAATTGATCCATAAAACCCTTAAGTTTCTAAACGAATAAAGTTCAATGTTTACAATCAAAGCCCATTTATACACATTGTTTTTACAAAATATACATGGGTCATGAATATTACAAAAAAAAAAAGAAAAAACAACATGGAAGTACACGGCCCACCACCAAGAAGCAATACCACGGAAGCAGACCTCGTCCAAAGCTTCAAGCCTCACACAATTCCCAACCATGACCAATGCAAATGAGCATCTCCTGCACGTCACCCAGCATGATAAACTTGACTCGCTACCACATGACAAAACCAATCTAACCACGTCATAAAACTCGCACCAAACGCGAATGCACTTGCCAAAGCTTAAACCTACAAACACGACGCAACATCCTCAAGAAAACAATACACAACGCACCCACTTGCAAATAAGCTTCACACAACAACACAATATTACGCAGCCTTTAATTATTTTTCACAAACGTAACACACGCAAAATGCTCAAATCGTTACAAAGCTCACAACCCATATTTCACGCAGCAACCAAACATACACTTTCCACCAAATACGTACAACCTACAAAACGGCAATGCAAAAATGTTAATCGCAGCAGCTTAACTCCAATTTCATCACTTTCCCTATTTCACCCTTGAACCTTCCTATAAATTGAGACCCTTCTCACCTTCGCTTCACAAGTTCTACAAAACCAAAATTATTCTGTCCAAATTCACTCCATTACCTTTCAACCCAAATAAATTCAACCGACTTCCTTCTTCTTCCTCAGCTCAACCTCATCCCTTCTTCATCAACAATAACAAACCGCAACACCCAACTCCTCAACCCTTCAAACCAAACCATCAACCCTTAACCTAAACACGCAGAGAGAAGGAGATGAAGAGATGAAATAAATGAAACGATACAGATCAAACCAAACCTGAAAACGAATCGAAGCAGCAAATCGAGCGAGGCCAGCGAGAGAGAAAGGTTAGACCAATTGTTTATTCCTCATGATTCGATTTTTCAACTTGTTTCTTTTTGAAAATAAGAGAACGATTTGCTTTTGATGTTTATTCTAATTTGTTTTTGTTTTGAATCTGCTAAGGTTGTTGTTCGTTTCTCACAATTTTTTATTTTGTTTTGCTTTTAAGAAAAACAAGAGGATGGTGATGATGCGTTTGATGTTGTTGTTGTTTTCGTTGTTCCACTTTTAAACATGGACCATGCCTTATGGTTATAAATGAGGATGTGGTTTTTGGGCTTATAGCCCGTGTGGAATATTATCACCACCCTTTTTTTTTAAAACCATACTTTATTTTTGGTAGCTTTTTGAAGCTAGATGGGCTCATGAGCCCGTGTTGTCCACTCTATCTCATTCACTCCCTAACACATAGGGTGTAGTGCAGAAATTGATACAGACAGCGTAACAGTTCAAAGTTGTACAGTGCTCCAGTGTCGCGCGAATCTCTGACTTGGCGGGGGAGAAAGAAGAAGAAAGCTCTAAAGGAAAGCCTGAAGAGAAGCGCCAAAGGGAAGATCAATAATCGAAACGAAGTTTCAATTAATTAATCGAAGGGAGAGCAATGCCGATAATTTTCCAAATGAATGAAAAATTATTAAAGCAAAAGGGTGCATTATTAATTGTGCAAGATTAAGCTTATTCCTTGAAGAACAAACTTAATTCCAACATGAATGGAAGTGCAAAATAGTACCAAATAACATTTAATATGCTTCACAAATCATGTATCATGTGATCAAAGAAAGTGCAAGAATGATCATGTTCACACAAATGCCAAGAATATGCACAATTACAACATCGATAAGATCGAACATCGAAAATTGTAATCATGCTTCAAACTGAAGTGAAACATCACCTAAAACATCCATAAAAATCAATCATATCAATCCATGGAGTTTAGAAAAGGAAAGGATGGCAAACATACTTGAAAAAACATGAAAATGGCACACTGGAGTAGTGTTAATCGATTAACACTTTTGCAACTGCAATGTCTTAATCGATTAACACCTGCAGAAACGCAAATTTTAGCTGAAAAATGTTGTGTTAATCAATTAACACTTTGCAGTGCATAAGTGTTAATCGATTAACACTGAAGCAGTGGCTGAAAAATTGATTTTTCAAAAGCACTTTTGGCCACTTATTGATTATGCAATCAGTCCTATGCTAGGGCAAACAATTATGCATGAAAATCAAGTTTAACAACAGTAAATAAACATCAATGGAATCAATTAACTCATCAAGATCATGGATCAAGTAATGGCATAATCGATTCACACACAAAAAGCATCGAAACTACATCGCGAATGATACGAAAACGTTCGAAACAGTAAAATGTGCAAAGAAAGACCAACCTACAAGGCTGAGATGTGCCTTGGATGTTGTTGCAAATGAATCTTGATGAAGATAATCAAAGAAAACCAGAGGAATCTTCAATTGTAGGTGAATCGTATCGGAACCGAGCAAATTGCGACGAAATCTCCAAAACACGAATTTGCAACCGTTGAATCTTGAAGCAAACACTTGAGATGAATCCAAAAGCTAATAAAACTTCAGAAAATTAAGTAGAATTGCAAGATGATGAAAGCTAAGCTCAAGAAATAATCACTTCTAAGGTGAAAGTGATTATTCTTCAATAGTGGAGAGCTATAGTGAAGTTTTGGAAGAAAATGGAGATGAAGATGAAGATGTTGCAGAAAAATTCAAAGAGAAAGTGAGAGAATTGAGAGAATTGAGAGTAAAGTGTGATGAGAAATGGTGAATTGTGGTTGAGGGCCTTTGAAAAATAATTGAAGGTTTGTTTATATAGAGGCTAGGTATAGAGTGTGACAGGTTTGGAATTAGGCTAGGAGCTAGCTTAGGGTGGTTTGGAATTAGGCTAGGAGTTAGTTACACTTGACTCACTGAGTCAGCGGTTAACTCGGTTAGTTAGGTAGTTAACTCGGTGGGAACATCCCAATGTAAATCCAAATCAAAGGTTGACATGCTTGGAAATTAAGGAACATGGTGCACTTAAATTAGAGTGAAGCATTGGAGTAAATGTAAGTGGAGTGTCTTGAATAGTCTTGAAATGTATAGAGATGTCTAGAATGTTCCACACACTGCTAGAATTAAGTGGAACCCCAAAATGTGGAGAAAAAGTTGTTGTCATGAAAAAGCAGCAGATTCTGCCTGTTTTGCATGGGTTAATCGATTAACACATTTGCACTGCAAATGGTTAATCAATTAACCAGGCCAAAATTCCCCAATTTTGCTTAAAAAATGGTGTTGTGGCCACGGTTCCGATTTTCAACCTTTTCCTTTGACGAATAGGCATAGAAACCCTTGTTTTGTGCTTGTGTTGATGATATGATGACTTTGTGAGGATGTGATTACTCGGTCTGAAAAAACCTGAATATTCCTGCAACAAAATCATAGAGAACAAAGTGTGAGTGTGTATGCCAGCGATGCGAATGCACATGGTTATGGAAAAAAAAGGGAGGTCAAATTTCGGGTTACGACAATGTCAACAGGCGGATCTGGGATGTTTTGATGCATTCCAAGTTGCAGTTTGACACTGTAACTGTTGTGCATCTCCACAGTTGTGAATCTGATAATCGGGACACATACAGTCCAAACGGCGGCATCTTCCTCTCTGACTTCATGTAGGTCTTCCATGCCTAGATATGGACGCCATATGAACTAAAGAAGAGAAAAATATTAGATAGTAAAATATCTTATATAAAAGAAGAGAAAATGTTTAAGAGGACTTACATCTGCGGGTGTTAGGTGATCCAAAAGATTGTGGTATTGAATGATACAATGTTTTGGACATCTATTATAACTCATACCCTTAGTTGACCATCTAAAAAACAAGAAGTTAAAATTCAATATGCTAGACACAATAATTTGTAAGGTTTAAAAAAAATATTAAGTTATTAACTTCCTTTTGTGCATACGGGAAGGAAAAGTTGTTGTGGTTGACGGGTGCTAGGGATAGCAATCTAGACCAACCCCAAGCTTGGAGCAAAACAGCGCATCCAAAAAAAGTAGATGTGTTTTTTTGGCGGACTTACACAAAGAGCTATACAAATAAGACAGACAAGCGGAACCCCAATTATCCTGTCTTGTTTGATTTAGATCACTCAATAAGGGTAAGTACATAATGTGTATAGAAGAACCAGTACCCTCGGGAAATAAAAATAAACCAATTAAAAGCATAAGGTAACACCTCGTTTTCTGTATTTTCATTTCTTCTGTAGACTTTTCGGTTAATATAAAACTGGCGTACCATGCTTTTAGTTGCGAGAGCAAGATACCTTGGCCTCTCGAACTCTCATCTAGCAAGTCGGCACCCAAAAGTTCCACACAAATTGATGGGTCAAGGTTTGTTGGTCCATTGACTGCCTTACCATCGATACGCAAACCGAGTAACATGTACACATCCTCTAGGGTCACGGTACATTCACCGGTTGGAAAAAAGAAGATGTGTGTCTCTGGGCGCCATCTCTCTTGCAAAGCTAGTATAAACTTTGCATCAACCGAATAAGACATGATTTTTCCGTGTACCTTGCTCACATGCCATAGCAGCATGCGCACATGCTCGTCAGGATGCTTATGGCTATCTATCTGATGTTTACAAGGTGATTAATGTTATGAATGTATACAACGAAGGCTTCGCAGTGCTATCAATGGAGGATTATTGATCTCCATACCAAGGTGACATAGTTTGGCACAACGATAAAATGAGAAAAAAGAAAAGGGACGCCCAAACAGCAAGCGTATAAGAACCGAAATGGATACCGCTGATAAAATGATAAGGTTATGCAGTATCTGTCGTCAGCCCGGACACAACCGAAAAAATTGTCCCAATATCGGAGGAACATCTGCATCATAATTTAGCTTATCTTTTCATTTGTTGTAACCAAATATTTTCATATATTGATGGGTCTTTGTTACAACAATGTTAACAACAAACAACACTAACACAAACAACACTAACACTAAACAACAATGTTAACAACAAACAACACTAACAACAAACAACAGTGTTAACAACAAACAACATAATACATTCCTAACTGATTACAACAATCATACTAATTTCATTCGGTCCAAACATGACTTCCCTCGCATCTTTGTCAGTCTTCACACGAACCCATCCACACAGCCGATCAAGTCTCTCGATACTTCGAATTTTCTCCCCTTCACCAATGTCTCCCTCCACCACCGATTCAGCTCCCTCTTAAGTTGATTGAAACTTTGTATGTTCCAAAACAGCGTGTCGATCAGAGGCTTCTCTCGTGAAAAGACGACTTTTCCCCATCGACGACGATACATTTTATCAGTAGAACAAAGATATGAGATGAGATGTGGAACTAACTGAGCAGAACACCTCTATTTATAGAAAAAATTCAGTTTCTAGGGAGTCTTCAGATGAATTGGCGACTCCCTTGTGTGCCTTGAACTAGGTCGCCAATTCAATTGGAGCCTTGATGAGTTGTCTCCAATTCAATTGGCGACAGTCTTATACCCCTAAAGAAGGGTCGCCAATTGGTATGGTGCCCTTGTGTAATCCCTAACCCTAAGTGGGGTAGTTTGAGAATTTTTTTGAAAACTGGGATATTTTAGATTTTTTTTTTGAAAAATAAGGTTATTTGAATAAAAAAATTCCCATAAACTAGTTCTCTCTCTTCTTTATTTTTATTTTTTATATTTTTTTTAATATATTAAAGGAAAAAAATCATTGTGATGTAGAAGAGAAAAGCAATATATTGATAAACTCTTTCAATCTAAGTATCGAAGCAAAACAAATCAATACTAAGAGCATCTCCAACCGTGAACCCATTTTTGGGTTCTTTGTGGGACCTATTAAGTCACGTCAGCTTGAAGCAACTCAACTAATTTTTCACTCCAATGGTGCAACTCTGAAGAACTCATATTAGGTCCCACAACTTTACTTTATATATTAATATTTTATTCATATTAAATTTTATATTAATTAAAATAATAATTTAAATTATTTAAATTAAATTTGATATAAATTAAATAAAATTCAAATTAAACTTATAATTTAAAATGATAATTAAAATTAATCTCAAATACTTGATATATAATTAAAAACAATAAAAATAAATAATATCACATAATTAATCAAGCTTAAAAGTAAAAGTGAGAGAAATTAAAAGTTTAGGAATAAAATGATGAAATTGTGAGAGAGAAATTTCAAATTGAAGAGAAAATAAAAGTGAGAAAAATTTGTGTTGGTAAATTTTTTAAAACCAAAATTATATTTATAATAAAAAAGAAGTTTAAAAAAAAAAGTAACTAGTTTAGCTAGTTTTCAATTTAAATAATATAAAAAAATAAATTATGTTGTTGCTTGTGGTTTCTTCGTTCGCCAGCCTAGCAGATGGAAAAGCACAAAGCATGGATGCCACGCTGGAAAACCCAGTCCAAGAACCTCCAGGTATAAGAGAAAGCATGCACAGTTGCACACCAATCATTCAAGCCATCGTATCACCATTTCTCTACAAACTCATGCAATGGTTAATACTTTTATATAATTAATTAATTATTAATATTTTTAATAATATATTTTTATAAATTTAATTAATAACTAATAATTTTACTTAAATTTATTAAAAACATATTTGAAATTAATTCATTTATTAAAATAATTTTCTTGGACCTAAGAAGTCCATACAACATGCTTTCAATACAAGACACTTGTTCCCATTTGAATGAACTATATAAAGACTAAAATTAGCCATTAACAAAACGATGTGGGATATATAAAAGTGACTTATTGTGTATTTTGCTAAAGCTTATTTTCTTTGGATTCTTATGTCTCATACTGTTTTTCATGCCGGCCCAACAGACATTGAGGCCTAAGGCAAATCTTAAAATGAGGCCTAAGTTAATAGTATCTTTCATTTAAAATTTTATTTTGCGAGCTTTTTGAGATGCAAAATCATTTATTAAATTATTGTAATCTATTTCATTTAACATTTCTTTTTCAATTAATAATAAAGTCAATTCATTCAATCTTTATTGAGACATTGTTGATCTTAAATAAGATTTTATTAACTTTAATTTTAAAAAACTTCTCTCGGCCGATGCAACAGTTATAGGAATTATTAACAATATTTTATAAGAAAACTAATTGAAGAACAAATGGCTCAACAAAAAATGTTGATGCAAGCCTTGTAGAAATCCAAACAACCTGAAACTCAGGAACCTAAGGATATTCCCTTAATCCAACCACCCATTCCTATTACGAATTTTAAGATGGAAAGTAATAGTGAAGAATTTCTAAAAGCCTTAGATCAGAAATTAAAAGAAATAAATCTTTCTGTTATATTAGAATCATATTCTGATTTTGAAGATTCTGAAAATGTGGATGAACTTGCAAATATGTTTGCAAATATCAACATAAACAAGGAAGAAACCATAAATCCTGTTTATGCTCCTAGGCCAGTAGAAAAATATTACTACCATAGACCCTCACCCCAGGATCTGCTCTATGAAGAGCCAGAAACCTATCAGAATTCTTACTCTGGCAAAGCTATCTATGAATGGAACATAGATGGTTTAAATGATAAACAAATTCTAGACATGATTCATAGGATGATCATGTATTCCACTGTCTGCAAACAACAAGGAAATTCAGACAGTACTATTGCAACGTTTATAACAACTGGCTTTGTAGGTTAGCTTAGAGGATGGTGGGATCATTATCTCACAGATATTCAAAAGAAGGAAATCTTAACCCATAAGAAAATGGTTAAGATTGAAACTACTACTAGCACTTCCATAGTTACCGGAGGTACCCCTGTTGGAACTACGGGAGAAGAAGATGCAGTTTATACTTTGTGTCTCACAGTCTTACAACATTTTGTAGGAATAAATATGCCCATAGCAGAAAAAATTAATACTCTTTTACAAAACCTCAGATGCCCTTCCTTAGGACATTTTAGGTTGTACAAAGATACTTTTCTCTCAAGAGTCTATCAACTCAATAACTCCAATTCACCACATTGGAAGTTTAAGTTTGTGGATGGTCTTCCACACTTCTTTGCTGAGAAAATCAGACAAAGTCTGAGAAATAAGAATGATGGGATTAGTATCAATTATGATCACTTGACTTATGGTCAAATTATATGTTGCTGCATTAATGAAGGTTTATCATTATGCAATGATATTAAGCTTAGAAATCAGCTTAAGAAACAAAAGAAAACAGAAAAACATCAATTAGGTGATTTCTGTGAACAGTTTGCTTATGATATAGGCAAATCCTCTAAGCCCAATAGAGAAAAGCAGAAACAGAAAAAGTTTAAACCTTATAAGGATTTTAAAAAGAAACCTTTCAAGAAAAATCCTTACAAGAAACAATACCCTAGCAAATCTGCTAAATCCAAACCCTTCCAACCTAAGGAAAAGCCTAAAGCTAAAAAGATGGACATTATATGTCACAAATATGGTAAGAATGGCCATTATACTAACCAATGTTGGACCAAAAAAGCCCTTCATGAAATTGAGGATGAAGAGCTTAGAAACAAACTAGAGAAAGTCTTATTAATGGATACTGAATCCAATTCTAGTACTTCTTATGAAGATGAATTAGGAATTTTATATAATTCTGATACTGAGGATGAGAACTGTGACAACAATAAGTGTCATTGCAGTGATGAAGTGGAATATTGGAAATCCATTGTTGAAATGAATGGATTAAATGTTAATGTTCTGACATCAGAACAAGATGGGATCATTAAAATGATAGAATCTATTCCAGACAATGATCTAAAAAGAAAAATGTTGGAAACATTAATAAATGAATCATTCAGGAAAGAAGAAGCTCCAAAAAATTTGGAAGCCCCTTACCAATTCAGTGAAGTCCTATCTAGATTTCAAAACACTAATATTAGAGAAAATCTGGTTTCAATTAATGACTTGAAACATGAAGTAAATCAGTTAAAATCTGAAATAATTCAGATAAAAAGGGATAACAATAGTCTATCCACAAGAATCACTTTTTTGGAAAACAATACTAAAATTCCTTCTAGTGAAACCTTGACTAATAATAATATTAGTTGGGATGGAAAATTAACCCTCCTGGACCAAGTTACTTCACAAAAATGGTTTGTGAAAATTACTTTGGTAATTAGTAAACAGTATATTTTGGAAAATGAGATAGCTCTCGTTGATAGTGGAGCTGACCTTAATTGCCTCCAAGAAGGAATAATCCCAACCAAATATTTTGACAAAACAACCTAATCTCTTACTCATGCTGGTGGAGATAAACTGCAAGTTAATTATAAGATTAACAACACTTATGTTTGTACGAAGCAAATATGCTTACCAACTCATTTTATCTCAGTAAAAAATATGACACATAGAATCATATTGGGAACACCTTTTCTTCATCAAATTATGCCAATTAGTATCAGTCCTAAAGGAATTATTACTAAAATAAATAATCAAGAAATTATCTTTGAATTTATAATCGTTCCTTAAACCAGACTAATCAATGAGATCAAAGATAGTCTGTTAGGTAAAAAGAAACAAATTTGTTTCTTACAAGAAGAAATTCAGTTGCTAAATATTAAAGAGCAACTCAACTAAAAAAGAATACAATCTCAAATCAAATTGATTGCGGAACAATTCAAACTAGAAGTTTGCAATGATCTTCCCAATGCATTTTGGGACAGAAAGAAGCATATTATTGCTTTACCCTATGAGGATGGCTTTAATGAAAGCCTAATCCCTACTAAAGCCAGACCGGCTCAAATGAACCAAGAATACTTGGAATTATGTAAGAAAGAAATAGATTATCTCTTACAAAAAGGTCTAATTAGACCATCTAAATCTCCTTGGAGTTGTACTGCATTTTATGTTAATAAAAATGCAGAAAAGGAACGAGGTGTTCCAAGGTTAGTAATAAACTATAAACCCCTTAATAAGGTCTTAAAATGGATTAGGTATCCAATTCCTAACAAAAAAGATTTGTTAGATAGATTAAATGAATCTGCTATATTTTCAAATTTTGATATGAAATATGGATATTGGCAAATCCAGATAAAAGAAGCAGATAGATATAAGGCTGCTTTCACTGTCCCTTTTGGACATTACGAATGGAATGTTCTTCCATTTGGGCTTAAAAATGCCCCTTCTGAATTTCAAAATATTATGATTGACATATTCATTCCTTATACAGAATTTTGTATTGTTTATATAGATGATGTATTAGTATTTTCTAAAACCATTGAACAACATATTAGACACTTGAAAATATTCAAGGGATTAATCAAACATAATGGGTTAGTTATATCTGCCCCAAAAATGAAACTGTTTCAAACAAAAGTTGGGTTTTTAGGTCATGAAATTGATCAGGGAACAATTATCCCTATAGAAAGAAGTATTGAGTTTGCATCTAAATTTCCAGATGTAATTACTGAAAAAACTCAACTGTAAAGATTTTTAGGAAGTCTGAATTATATTTCAGATTATTACAAGGATCTAGCCAAAGATACTGCTATCTTATATGATAGATTGAGAAATAATCCTGGTCCTTGGACTGAGCAACATACTCAGGCCATGAGACGAATTAAAGCTAGGGTTAAAACCCTACCTTGTCTTTCTTTAGCCAATCCTAAATATTTTAAGATTGTGGAAACTGATGCCTCTAATGTAGGTTATGGAGGTATCTTAAAACAGGTTATACCTAATACAAATAAACAAGTTCTGGTTAGATTTACTTCTGGGAAATGGAACCCTACTCAGGCAAAATATGCCACTATTAAGAAAGAAATGCTTTCTATTATAAAATGTATTTCGAAATTCCAAGATGATTTATTAAACCAAAATTTTTTGTTAAGAATAGATTGTAGCTCTGCTAAATCTATTATTGAAAAAGATGTCAAGAATCTTGTGTCTAAACAAATATTTGCAAATTGGCAATCCCAACTATCTGTATTTGATTTTGATATTGAATATATAAAAGGTGAAAATAATTCACTTGTTGACTTCTTAACACGTGAATTTTTGCAGAGTTAACTATGTCAACCTTCTCCAGAGGGAAAGGAATAAGAGGTGGTAGTGCCTTTTCTCAAGGAATGACCAGAGGTCAGAGTAGCCAAATGCCGCTCTTTGCCCAAGAGAACATATCCCTAATAGGGGATTGGACTCAGGTCACAGCCCATAGGGCTAGACAACAAGGCAGAGATATGCCTCAACATCAAATTGATGCTTCTCAAATAAAAGCATCTTATAAAGATACTATTACCACAGAAGAAAATCAAATTATTGATTACTTAGAAAACCCCGTAACAAAAATTATGATGTATGTGGAAAATGAAGATATTATGTTATACCCAAACAACGCTTGGGCAATTAAAGAAAGATACCTCGAATCCAGAGGTTATGCGGGTCTCTATGCAAAACCCCGTCCGAATTTAGAACTTTTGTTAATAATAACAAAATCTGTGGAAATCACCCACCACTACCAAAATAACAATCCAAAGAGTTTCATAAACTTCAGCAAATGTCATATCAGACGTGTTTTATCTCCTAAGGAGCGGGGATTAAACCCTAACAATCATAGGGATATAAAAATTGGTGAAGGTAAATATATTTACTTCAATTACTGGGATTATGTCCAAGCCTTCACCCAGGCATTTTATTACCAAAACCCGAAGAATGAACATTCGTGGTTTTTTACCATTAATCCACAAATTCTGGAAAAACCCATTCTAAGTTGGTTTTATCACTGGTGGATTAAATTTGGTCCATCACTAGAAATTCTACCAGAAGAAATTATGAGCTTATATGCCCCTTGGTGCGAAAATAACCCATTAACCATGAACAATATTCTCATAGTGGGACAATGTCCATTGATCTTCTTCACAAAATTCCAAATTCCGTGGATATGGAGATGGAGTCTAAAAATCTCCAAAGACAGATTTAACATCCCCATTATAGAAAGACAATTCTTCTACAAATGGTGGAATAAGATGGATAAGGAAGACATTAAGGTCAAGATAGCAGCAATTAAAGCTGCAGTTCAAGAAGACAAATCTGATAGCACTGTGGAACAAAGTTCCCAGAATATGTCAATGACATCTCTGAAAAACTACTTCCAGAATAAATTCCCTCAAGAATCTGAAGAGGAAATTATAATCAGAACTTCTTCTTCTTCTTTCTTCTTCTTTTTCTTCTTCGAACGGTAACTGAAACGGACTTACGGATTAAAAGATATGAATTTTTTAAGTTTTAAGAAAATTTTGTCCGTAACAGCAGTAAGCAGAACTGTCATGTTCGCTACAAGTTCGCCCAGCGAACTGTCATTTGCTAGGAGTTTGCCTAGCGAAGTCGCCAGCGAAACACCTTCCCCATACAAAATCCAGAGGCTCGCCTATTTTCCTCTCCCTTCGCCTCGACATTCGCCCAGTGAACTTTCATTCACGAGGAGTTTGCCCAGCGAATCTGGGGCGAATCTCCCCAAAACTCACTCCAGTAACCCATTCCCTTTCTCTTCTTTCGCTTCTTAGTTCGCCCAGCGAACTGCCAGCAACCCAGCAATTGCGATTCAGCACGATTCCGGCCCCAAGTCTTCTCCGATTTCAACAGCAAACAACACGAAAATACACATAGAATCCACCATTTTTACATAATCAATTAGAGTCACATAAAACACAATTTAATCGGTCAATTTACACCAACTACATGTTATTACGAATATCGACACGCAACCGACCACAACCAAACAATCAGAGATGCATAGAGATGAATCTAACGAATTACCCACCCTCATGCATACACTATTCATCCCTTAAGTGATTGAAGAACCCCACCCTTACCTTATTGACGATTCTTCGAAGGTTCTCTAAGCCCTAGCCCTGCTCCTCTCTTCCGTTCCTCTTTTCTCCAAAAATGTGATCGTTCCCAAATTGATTCTCCCTTTCTCAATTTTCTTTTTTCCTACTATAACCCTTAGACCCCTATTATGCTTTTCCTTCCTTACCCTTACTAATCCTCACGAATAGTCCACTTTGCCCTCCTTATTCTTGTTATTATATTATATTATTATTATTATTATTACCAATATCCACTTATTAAAATAATAATAATAATAATAATAATAGTTGATATTTTAATTAATTTAATATTATTCAACTAATATTATGACCAACCAAATATTACTAATATAATTTAATAAGTACTACTCTCTACACCACCAAGTTCTACATAATTGGTCACATACCCCCAACACCTTAATCTCTATAATTTCAAGGTCACTATCTCATACTAAGGGCAACCCAAACACAAGCAAAACACACATAATCACACACATATACACAACATCATATAATTTTAATTACGAAAAATAAATAAAATAAATCGGGGCGTTACACATCGCGCGGATCTCAATCTAGTTAAATAATAATTATAAAATATTTCTCAACATCATCTCTAATAACGCTTAATTCAAAAACACCCAATTCAGAAAACTTTGTTCCATTAGCATCCACACTAACAACTTAATTCAGGAACACCTAATTCAGAAAGCTTTGTTCCATTAGAATCCACACTAACAACATATGTTTATTCAATAGAGTCATCTTAAACTTTTGAGAGACTCTGTGTAAATATTTAAAGTTAACTTCATTTGAGTTGTAAATTATATTTAAGAGACCCCTTTTAACCATGAATAATATGTATAGAGGTCATTTTTGTCATAGTTTAATTATTAAAAAATGTGAAGTCTCTGTAGGTCGTCTTGCACGCCCTAAAAAACGGCCATGTTCCTCAAAGACTAGGTTGTCAATATTAAAGTACACAATATATTTAGTCGTTGCATGTAAAGAAAAATAGTCAAACAAACATTAAGACGAGGAAGGATCCTTCTGAATGATATCGACCTTATTATAACAACAAAAACTAAAATGTTTGATAAATTGAAAGAAACGTATATGAATACATTATAATTTAGAATGATAATGAGACTAGTGGTATCGACAAATATATTTTTTGTGTATCTAAACACTTTGATTGAATAAAATGAAAATATTTTCACAAAGGATGTTTCTAAACATGTATCCTTTTGGACATGGCTAATATAGCATTTTTTTTTAGAGATTTTTGAGAAATTAAGGAGATGGATTCAAAATTAACCATAAGAAAATTTTTATGTGATTGTAAATCTTAACTCAACTGACAGAAATTGATATTTATTAAATTGGACGTCATCATTAGAATTTGAACTTTAGTGCTCATGGTTATGTTGTGTGTATAAATTTCTAGTGGATATTACTAATTCGTCTTTGGATTAAAATAAATCTTCATGGAAGCATAAAATGCTAAGCCTATATAGGTCCAATAAATTTATCTTACTCCATTCTATTAGGAAGTTAGAGTCAATTACAATTAAGTTATACTTTTAACTATTTTATCTCATTTAACTAGAAACTAAAACAATAGTTATAGTATTATATAAACTTGTATTCTCTTGTATATTCATTAAAATAAAAAAAAAATATTATCAATGAGAATGTGCATTCCACAATCAATTTAAAAAAAATCAAATATGATATCATTGAACCTTTTATTCTTTGGAAATTTGTGAGAACTCTTAATCTTTTTTTTCCTTAAAGTTCTAAAGTTTGTCTCTTTTCTCTTAAAGCATTCAGTTTTTCATCTTTTCTGAAGCTCTATGATCTGCAATTATATGGTTGCAAGTGCATGATTATATAAAATAATACTAAAATTATTTTTACGAAGACTTATGTTAACTACCAATTTTTTTCTGTGATTAGGTGAATGAGTAGAAATTTGTTGGTTTATTTTTTATGGAAAATAATAATGTTGAATGAGAATATGGACTATAAACTATTTAGAGGGGTGGTGAATAGACATCCTAAGTTAAAAATTAGTTTAAAAATAGTTTTTATCTGAGTTTCAAAATACAAACAGTTTTTGTATGGCGGAAGCAAATTTAGCATAAAACAAATTATGCTTATCGATCAGAAGTTATGTGAATATATTTAAACAACTCACAACAAAATCAATTTGGACAACTGAATTACACCATATGAACAAACTAATTGGACAGGTACACGTGAAATGTTATTGAACAATTTGCAACACGAATAAGATTCTACAACCATAGTCTTCCGGTTTAATCAATATTTAATCGACACTAAGACCAGGTTGAATTACCAATTATAATAAAACCTACAACTTATGCAATAAATCACTACTAGAATAAAATCCTATAAGCATGCAATTCTAGAAACAGCAGAAACAACTTAATCATGCGATCAACTACGAAGTTTAAATGTGTGTGTGTGTGTGCGCGCGCGTGTGCGTGCGTGCGCGTGTGTGTGTATGGACGTGTGCGTGTGTGCGTGTGTGTGTGTATGGGCGTGTGTGTGTGTATGTGTGTGTGCGTGTGTGCTGTATTCACCCTGCAATGTGGGGGGGGGGGAGAGAGAGATGAAGAGAGAGGGTGGGGGAGAGTACACCATAATTTATAGTGGTTTGACAAGTTCGTCCTCATTTTATGCTTAATACACCCTCCAATGATTGCCCATTAAAAATTTGTTGGTCTTCCACTATGATTTGTAACTAAATTAAAAGAGTTCATATAATCACTAGTCCAAATTAAATGTTGAAAATTAAATTTCTTCTTTCTAGACCTCTAACTTATACATAACTCCATTAACTGAACTCTATGAAAAATCTTACTCAAATCCGCTTCGTGAATCTTCCAGCCCCATCAACCTGCTCCTAAGTCTTAGCCTGTAGAAATTTCCATACAATTCTATTGGTATCTTGAGCGATGGTCTGTCCGAATATTGGAAAGAACTATTACCCTATTTGTAGACTTCCACACAACACTACCAAGGTCAAACAGGAGAGAAAAGCCTCATTCTTTTTCACAGA
The DNA here is from genome assembly GCA_022829125.1 of Lathyrus tuberosus. NCBI lineage: Eukaryota > Viridiplantae > Streptophyta > Magnoliopsida > Fabales > Fabaceae > Lathyrus > Lathyrus tuberosus. The sequence goes on along the minus strand of JALAZF010000285.1, from coordinate 857,622 downwards.
AATTGTCAGAACTAGACAAACACCACACACTATTGAAAGCCTATGAAATCTTAAACAAATCTACAAAGGCACGTTAAGTTTACAAAATGAATCTCCTTAATCAATTACAAATCCTCTAAGATAAGATTCAGATCCATGCAACAATGGGAAATTAATGAGATAAAATATGAAAGAAATTATTTGCAAGTGTTCAAGAAAGATTTGAAACTTTTTTGAAAATGAGAGAACAAATGGTTTGTGAGTTTCCAAATCATCAATGAAAGTATTTATTTTCTAACATTAAGGTTTGAGAGTAAAAATGAGTTATAAGTACTGCAGATGAAGTACAAAAATGGTGAAAAAATCATGTTTAATTCGAGTCATGGACACTTTGTGATTTAAGTCAAGTGGAAAATTAATATGAAACAATATATGCACTTAAATAGAAACTCATTTTGCTATGATTTAAGTGTATGGTGTGATTCAACTCATGCAATATGTGATTAGAGTCATGAACAAGTCATGATTTGACTCAAAATTGGCAGGGGCTCAAGGAAGTCTCATGATTCACTCATGTTCAAACTATGATTCAGCTCGCAGGGTGCATGATTAGAATCATGTGTAAGTTGTGGTTTGGCTAACAAGCTCACACAAGTCCTTGTTTTCCCTCTGTACAATTTGATTCGACTCAAGGGATTGTGTGATTCAAATCACACATTCAAAATCTCAAAAAATCAAAGTTTTCAAAGTTATTTTGAGATTTTACTTGTGACATGACTTGAACTGATCTCAATTATAGTTCTTGTTCCAAAAAGTTGACTAATTGGCTTAAATCATAATGTTCATACTCAAATACAAACAGTTTGAATTGTGCATGCTAAAAAAAATGGATCCAAAAATCAATCCTTAAAGATGTGCAATTAAAGAGGAGACTCAATGATATAAGACTAAAAGAACAAATTAAAGCTTAAGAGACAAGCAACAAAACAATAGGGCAGCGACACATAATCTTACCCTTAATGTATCTGAGACATACAACTACAAACAATATTATAAGTCCTTGTGACTCTTCAAAATAATATTATTATGTTTGTATTCTTTTATTATTATCGCGAGTACAAATCATATAAAGACCCAACATTCATCTTGTAAAATAAGTCTTATTTCAAACAAAGTGCATGTGTCTTAAAAAATGTTCTTAAGAGGTAAAAACTATTTTCATGTGTTAACCATCTTTTTTAATAATATGTGTTAGGTAATTGAGCTTATCACTTTTATTATTCGTTTGATTATCTAAGATTATGTAATTGTGCACTTATAAGAGTGAAATTTTCTAAGACTAAATTAAAAAAATTTATCCATAATGATAAGAATTAAAATGGATTTTACAAGATATTTATCATTTGTGTCATCAAATTCCAAGACAGATGACTACTCAGACATAATAAATAGAATTCAAAGTAAATAACCATAATGTAAATCAAGAAATAAACTTAAAAAACCTAAATATATTACTTAAATCAAAGTGTATAAAAAACAAGAATAAGATTATAAAGGAAATATGATTATAAGATAATACAATGATAAGATGAAGTGATCACTACTATGGAAAATACATATAATGACGGTTGTGAAACACATATAATGAGGGTTTCATGTCCGTTGTTAGGTAGCATGTGATTGTATGTATGTTGGTTTCCACAACGGGCGAGTGACTATGGTTATAAGTTAGGTAGGGTGCTACTTATAACAACAGATAAAGAAAACAATTGTTGTGAAATAATTTATAGTTCCTGCATTCGAATCCCAACAACGTCATTCTTGCATCTTAACATTTCACCCTAGTTATATGGTCCAACCGTTGTGGTATGTCTAAGATTTTATTATGAAATATAGGTTTGCTTGTTTTTCCATGCCCCTCATTAACTATATACAACTATTTAAATAGATTTTTGAGATAATAATAAAAAAAATTAAATTATTTTTGAAAAACAACTTAAACGGTTCAATATTTTTTGAATTATATGCATCTTGTAATTCATTATTTCCTCATTAACCCATATAATTTCATTCAATCCGAAATTCTGCAAAGTAATGATGATAAATGGATGTCTTCAAAGTATTTCACACAAAATTTGTTTTTCTCTTTTTTTTTTCTACTTTATTTTGCAAACATCAACTTTTGTGTGAAAGACTCAGACTGACATCCATTTATCATCACTGTTTTGAAGAATTTGTGGCATTGAATCAAATTCTATAGACTAAAGAGGAAATTATGAATTACAGAATGCATGCAATTTGATAAACATTGGATCGTCTATGTTGATTTTCAAGAATAATTTAATTTTTATAATTATTATCTCTAAAATCTATTTAAATGAATGCAAGTTCAATGAGGGGTTAATGAAACAAGAAATCATATATGATATAACAAACTTACTAACAACATTTATCCACAAAAACATCAATTAATTAACATAAATTGGGAGAACTTGATAAATAACTGTTCCTGAAAGCTATGAAAAGGATACAGTAGAAGGGGAGTTGCAAACATGTGTTCACTATGGGAATATTATATGAAATACTCATATAATATTTCCATAGCGAACACAAGTTTGCAACTCTCTTAGATCCATGTTCACATAACTAGTTGCATCAATGATAAGTAAAGAACCATAATCACGTGCTAGCTACACATGAAAAACCATTTATTAACAAATAACACAAAACAACATCAACAACATGTAACAATATTTATCAACAACATACATACCTTTAATTAAAAAAAATTCATGGAAAATTAAGACAACCCATCATGTGAACCTCGCCTATAGTATGCAAACTTGTAAAATGAAAGGAGGATGAACCTGAGGATAAAGCTGCAAAAAAAGTAAAAAAAGTAGGTGATTGTGGATTATAATCGCTGCTTGTTGGTGTAGGTGGATTAGAAGAAGATGAATATGCCCCTGAAATTGAATTCTTTGTTCTTTTTGCATAAGGTTTCGATGAACCTGCAAGCCATTTAGGTTCATCTTTCAATAATCTCCATGCCTCCTCTAATGTGAAATTTTCATGTTCATCTTAGTAATAGATATTATATGCTGCTGAAATGATGTTTGTCTTAGAGCTCTCACTTTTCTTTGCAGCTAAAGCTTGTTTGTAGCACCTAACAAATTTTTGGACAGATGGATTAATCTTTTTGTGCCAACGACCTTTTAGTGCCATCAAATTTCTCTCTTGATAATTCTTATCGTGATGCTTGTTATAAGCTTCACAAATCCTCTTCAAAAAACAATCTCCTTTTCTATCAATTCCAACAATTGAATCCTTTGAAATATTGAGCCAAGATTGAATGAGAATTTCTCATCCTCCTTTGGTTGAAATCTTGCTTGTGGTGTATTCGTAATTGGCGCAGATCCAATTTCTTCACCATGGTTAATAGTTTCTGACCCACCTTGAGTGAGAAGTTGTTGTGTTTCAAGCTCTTTATAATTAGATTGCATGTCACTACCAATTATTTGAACTCGATGAGACATGGTGAGATTGGTTGAATGAGATGTAAATTGTTGATATTGATATGGGTAAGGTGGTGGATGATATGGGTAATTTCCAAAATGTGGCTTATTTTGTGGATATGAAATAAATTTTTTTGAAAATTTTGGTTATGAAGATGATTTGGGTTATGAGATGAATGTTTAAAATATGAGTTGTTTTGTTAAACTGAAATAGAAGGAGTATTGTCACCATTTTGCATAAAATTAGACCAAAGAATATTGTGATGAGGTTTCATTGAAAACTAAAATGGATAGAAATAATAGACCAAGGATTATTGTGGTGGGGGTTAATGAATGAGTTTATTCATATTTATTTATACTCAAAATAATTAATTAATTAATTTTATAAAATTGAGTCGTTGAACGGTAATATTTGGTACCGTTAAAGTGAGAATGTAATTGAAACATATTTGAATGATTATGTAAAATATTAGAGAAAGTTAAAAAAAATTTATACATTGATTACTACTCATCAACACATCAATATTAATATTTTATTACAAAGAGATCGTAGTAATAGAATGCAATGGTGCTATTTATTACCATACTTCCAATTTAAAAATATATATTTTATATTATTGTATTATAAATGTGATACTACTGCCAAAAAGCACCGATATGGTGTTCTTATATCCCATACTTTATTGTGTAAGGACATGCTCATACTTTTAATTTTTTTTTGTTGTCTAAAATTTATAAATAGATAAAAAAAAATATACAAAAAAATATAAAGCAATTACATGAAACTCCGAGGATAAAATTTATCAAAAGATGAAATATAGTTTTTCTAACGAGTCCTCCAACCATCATATCCAAAAATCTTATCTAAAATGTTGAAAAATCTAAAAAGCTTTTCATTCCTAGCAAATTATTCCCTCCGTCCTACAATGAGTGATTGATTTTAAAATAAAACGGTGTTTTAAAATGTATGATCCATTTTAATTTCTAATGCAATTTTTCCTATTTTACTCTCTGATTAATATTACTTTCATCATTCCCAATGCATCATAAGAGTATTTTAGTAAAAATATCATTATTTCTCTTTCATTTATTTTTTTTTTTAATTTGTGTGAAAAATCAACTGAATCACTTATTGTGGAACGAAGGAGTACATTACTAATAAACACAATGTTCCAGAAATTGTAATGCTATTTTTTTGCCACTGTGACTGAAATTTAATTAAAAATAATCTCTTGTCAAAGCAAGCATAGTGCACTTTGAGTTTTGAATCAAATTCTATTAGTTGCTTGCCAATGAGGTAAAGTTACCAAGAAATGCAATTCACACCAAGCAAGCTTTTTCCTGCATAAAGAAACAAACAGTCACACATAGACAGACCCTTCCTCAAAGATCATCACCCAACAAAGCAAAGTTTATGCACGTGAAAGCCATTATGGACATAGGTGTAGGTCCCAAACGCCAGCTCGGCTGATTGAGCCTGTTCCACACCTGCAAATAAATTTGTGTGGAGCATGTTGTATACTATAATAGTCTTAGCCATCCCGAAATAGTATGTTTTAGGGGAAAATTCATTCGGCTAGAAGAAAAAGGACCTCTATGTTTTAACTTTAAAAAAATAGATTTTTTTTTAAAAGTATATTTTGTAGAAGTGTTTTTTAAAATAGTATGACTTTTTTATATTTGTTTTTTTAATTGAAAAATTAATTGAAAAATAACATTTTAAGAATATTTATTCAAACTAAATTTTTATTTGAAGTTTTTATGAAAAATTTCTTTGCAATTTTTTTTACATAAAATTATATAACACTATAAAAATTATTGTTTTTTAAAAAAAAAAGTCAAAACATACTGGCCTAAAATTAAAATTATTTGTGATTTGATTCGATTTAACTTGAATGATTTTTGAATATTCAAATAATAAATTATAAACTTTTATTAATATTAGTATTTTAAAAATATTACAAAATAATAATTTTAAAATAATATACAATGTATATTAAAAATTAAAATAAAAAAATAAAAAAATAATAATTTTATTTGAAACAAATGAAATATTAAAACTAAATTGATAAATTAAACTAATAGTATTGTTTCGTTCAGGAATCCAAAATAGATGTGGTTGGTGAACTAGATATCTTGAATTGGTGATATTGATCTTCTTACGCCGACACGGGGTGGACCTGCATGGTTAGCACTTCAACAACCAAGTCAGTTTAAGATTCAAGATGAATATAGTGAAAAGAGGATATCAGAAATTGTACATTATTTTCTCGTGTGAATTGATTTTATACCTTGCGCTAAGTGGAGCGAATTTGAGATGAATTGAGCCTTAACTTTTGGGCCTTTGGTCGACCTAAAACATTTTCCCCTAAGGCTTTGTTGAGCACTGAGTGAGCTGGAAAAGCCTTTAGTGGTTGTGGCCGACCTCCAAGATGGTGTCCGGTGTGAACTAGAACTGAAATGCTTGGAGCCATTCAAAAGAGTAGTGGAGAACAAGCGCATTAAATGTATTTTTATCATTGAAATGTTTCGTCTCCTTTTTCTGACATGTGTGTTGATGCGACTGGTTAAGACATGAAGCGGATCCTAGTGCACTTGAGTGCACTCGAGTTTACATGTATCCCTAATGAGAAATCTAGTTGTTGAATTCATAACTTCTTTCTTTAGTTGATCTGGATCATCCAACTATTCTTGCCTATAAATAGTAGGAGCTGATCATTTTGGAAACTTTTCCCAATTTTTGGCATTCAAGTTTATTCACATACATTTTATCGACAGGCACATTCGCCTCTTCCTTCCCGAGAACATTAATCAGGATGATTACAGTTCCATGACCAGAGTTTCTACGCTTTATCAATCTCACACAATCATGTACCCTCCTTAACTCAAACTTTTATCTTTTAGCATTTCTTGTTTTCTATTCAAGATGCGTGATAGTACAATTAACTTAGTGAGTGATCATGAGAGTGATACTTCAACTGTCTTGAGAGTAGGGGCATCCCATATTCTTATTTCCCTCCTCTTGATCATGATTGCCTAGAAACAGAAGTCATACCTTTATCTGACTGAATCAATGGAAAGGGCATACGGGGATTCCCTAGAGGAAGAAGATTCTTCATCCGACTCATTAGAAGCCCTTTTATCAAATGTCAGTGGAGAGGTGAATCATATCGAGGTCCCTATGCCTTTTTCCATCTTAATCGAGGAGGAAATACAAGCCAGCTGAAAGATGAGGTAACGCGCTAAAAGTTTCATCCAACTTTTCTTAAAAACCAATAATTGTAAACCCAATGACGCTAAAGTCAAGACTTACTTGGATCATCGAGGTTGACCAAATGCAATGTCTTGGATCACGCCCGATGAACATTCTAAGCTCGACCCTTTGGCTTGAAAAGGATTGATTTTAGTGGCATTAGTTGATGCAATGAATTATGGTTGGGTGGAGGTCGAGGTGGTAGGTACCTTGTCTGCTATGAATATTGAGGCAGCAATAGAGGTTGTTGGCCTCGTGGCTGGAGACCCTCGGGAATGGTCGGTTATTCTGGTGGACCCAAAAAATAGGATATGCAGCACTTATGACGACTGCATGATCCTGCTATATGAATGCTTGATCATGAGGATATGACTGAGGCTGCCTTTTACGATTTTGAAGTGGTTGTCTTGAAATATTTAAAAGTTACTCTTTCCCAGCTTCATCCAATGTATTGGGCTTTCATGCAGGTATTCCAGCTGTTTGCAGAGCATAAGTCTTGGGGAGCCCTCGTTTAGGTTATTTTTCAACTTGTTATACCTAGGGATGGCAAAAAAAACCCGTACCCGCGGGTACCCGCGGATAAAATCCGTCACGGGTACGGGTAAGATGGCTTAACGGGTATCCACGGGTAATATAAACGGATATTTAATTACCCGTTTCATTACGGGCACGGATACGGATTTAATGGTACCCGTACCCGCGGGTATCTGTATCTGTTTATAATTAATAAAATTAATTAAATATCCTTTAAAATTAATATATACTAATTACTTATCCTTTAGAAAAATTAATCACATATTATAGAATAAATTCTACTAAATCACATGTGTAATTTATGTGCAATTTATGGTATTTGTACTAAATCACATGTGTAATATATTGTTATATGTTTGATGTTTCTATAAATTAATATGCATTATGTGATCATTTTTCTCACATTCTCAAAGCATAGTTTCAATATATAGATTTGTTTCAAGTTTGTTGAATCATGACTTTCATGAAAAATTATAGATAAATTTTCTATTTACACATAATCTTCTAATTACAAAAAAGCTAAAATTTCTATTTAACAAAAGAAAAATTAATAAATTACAATTAAAAAAAAATATCCATGGATCTCCATTAATACCCGCGGGTATCTCAAAATTCACGGTACCCGTCTGCCAGATACCCGCATGGATATGGGGCAGATACGGGTATCATATTTACTAAACGGGGCGGGTAGCGGGGGACTAGTACCCGTCCCCACAGGTGCCCATTGTCATCCCTAGTTATACCTGGTCCGCACTTCTCGGGACAACTATCGCGACCAAGGGCTCATTAGCTTTCACGCGGACGACCACTGGTTCGACTACTTCACCCAGGACTATGGTGATTTCCTGGGGCACTTCTTGCTGGTGAAACCCCGTACATCGGAGGCCCATCTCACCTTCTGCTACTCTCCTGTTCGATCTTCCGACTTCTACAAGGCCCCATTTTTGACGTATTGGTCTTCATCTTATATCAGTTGGGACATTTTTTCCTACCGTCCTAAACCAGAGCTGCTTTCCCCTAATGAGGTGGTGATGAAGAAATATCTGCACTTCTAGTTTTAAGGTCTTGGCGATGAGGAAGGGTTCGACCCGATTGTAAAACCCCAAAATTTGATTAATTTATTTAATCAAATATTTCGTGTTTTTATTTAATTAATTGGTATTTCATGTGCTTTTAATTAAATAGGTATATTGAATTATGTGTGTATGTGAGGCATTGGTGGAATGTAGTGAGAGTATATGTAGGATAGTAGAAGGAATAAAAGAGTTAGAATAATTAAAATAATTAGAGTTATAGTTATTTTGATTAGTTAATTAAATAAAGAAGAAATACTGAGAATTAGTTTAGTTATGGTTGTTTTGACATAAAGAGAAAATACAGGGAATAAGGAGAGAGAAAATATAATATGAGGGGAGAAAAATATAATTATTAAAGAGTTGGAATAATTAGGTTAGAGATAAATAGTGGTTAGTGGAGTTTTGGAGAAAACAGTATGTGAAAACAAAATTTGGAGAAAAGGACAAGGCAAAGCTAGGGCGTGAAGAGGGAAGAACAACCTTGATCCAAATCTAAATTTTTGCAAGAATCTAAGGTAAGGAGGGAGAAATAGATTTATTTATAGGTGTATAACATGAAAGAGTAGAGAAGAGAGGTCCTTACTCTCTTTAGGGATTGTATGAATTGCTCAATGATGGTTGTTGATTATGTGTGGTTCTGAAAATCACTGAATTGAGGTGTGAATATTGAATTTTTGTATGTTGAATTATTTGTATAATATTATGTTTTGTGTACATGATGTTTATGCCAATTTTGTATTTTTTTTAGGTTGATCATAATCATGATTTTGGTGAAATTTAATGATTATTTGGTGTTTTTTTTTTTTTTTGTGATCTAACATGTTATAAAGATGTTATAACCTATAATTTATTTTTTGGGCGTGTTCGGGTGATTGGGGATTGAAATTTGGAGTTCAAGGGGACTGATTGGTGTGTCAATGCATGTTGTTTATGGTCAAAGTTAGGTCGTAAGCATTATTATTATTGTTGCATTGATTTGTATGGACATGCATCATTATGTCGTGTCGTTCAAAGAGGCATGTTCGCTAGTTCAGAAGGAGAGACTAATGGCTTGTCCCAAGCTCATAAGGGGGGCTTGGAACTCATAAGGGGGGCTCATGGGTTTAGAAGGGTGACCTGGTTCCAGAGAGAACCAAATGTTGAGTTGGTACCACATGCATAAGTGTCACGCTGTGTCGTGAGTCACATTACACACACACACATACACACACACACACACACAGATATATATATATATATATATATATATATATATATATATATATATATATATATATATATATATATATATATATATATATATATATGTTTATTGTTGTATTTCTCTACTCTCGCATTCTTTACACTATTCATATTGAATCTTGTTTCACACCCTTTTACTGAATGTTGTCCACCATGGACATCTTGCAGATACTCGTGAGTAAAGTTGTTTCTGTTTGTGGAAGGTGTCTTGTTGGAGCAACTCTTCATTTTATTTATTGCTTTTATTGCACATTAGTGATTCTTAGTGCCCTGATCTTGTAACATCGGGAACAGAGAGTTTGTTATGTTTTTGAGTTGATGTTGTTTTGGTGTTTAAAAAGTTTAATACTTATTTAGTGAAGTTTTATTTGAGATTGTTATAATATGATTTCCGCTGCATGATGATAATTGTTTGATAATTTTTGAACGGTTTTCGTTGGTGACACCTTAAATTATCGAATCATTCTTTTTATATAAGTTTTGGGGTTTAGTGTGTTACATCGGTGAAGTACCCTCTAGCAAGGCAAGGAAGAGGCTAATTAGTACTTACGCCATTGTGAGTGTGGTCATCCGGGAAGAGAGGAAATTGATTTTGGGTGAGGACACAATCTTAGTGTTTTTTATTATTATTTATTATTATTATAATTATTATTATTATTATTATTTGACATGTGTGACTGCATTTTGCAAATAAGATGGACAAGTTAAAGATGTTTCATGATCTTGTTAACGCCTAAAGCATCAAGGTTGTGGTGTCGTCTTTGATAACAATTGTTTCTACTTTAACCCCTACTCTCATCTCAGCTGTCAAGGCTTCTACTTTCACACCTGAGGTCGACCGGCTCGTCGATGTTGCAGCCACATTGATTGTGGAGGAATAGGTGCCCCCGTCTCCTATTCCAACAAAGAGGGGCCAAGATTAATACCAAACCCCTCAGAGGGGAAGGTTCTTCTAAACTAACTCGTCTTTTCTAGGGAAGATGCTTTAGGGGAGATAACTCCCTTCTTGTAGATGTCTGATGTTTTCTCGTTCCGGCTTTCTCGTACTCCTGAGGAGGCTACAGCTACTGTGTCGACGTCAGACTTGTCCTTCTTCAAAAATTTCTCTGAGGGGGAGAAGATGGAGCTTGTTTCTGAGGTCACCCATAACATATATCAGGATGCCTCTTTGTTCTCCCCCAACGCTCCTGGCAGAGGAGACGTCTTGTCTCCTGACAATCCCTCCAAGGAAAAGACACTTGAAAGAGGAAATGTGAAGCTATGGAGCAGAAGAGATCGACTCTTCAAAATGATTTGACTGAGCTGCATAAGAATGCCAAGCTTGCTAGCTCTTTGCAAGATGAGGCGAAAATCCACGGTTCTTCTTCTACTCAGACAACCAAAGTAATCGAACTAGAGGTTGCTCTTAAGGAATAAGAGAATCGGTTTCAGGATGCCTCTGAGTTTACTACTGAAATGACCCGCCATGTGGAAGAGGATCGAAAAACTCTTTGTCAAGAGGCCAAAGCTCATGTCAAGGCTCTAAAGGCTCTTGAAGAAGATATTGCTGGTCTGAAGACAACTGTCCAGGATTCCCTCCAATTGACTATGCAAGCCGTGTTTGGGGTCCACGACCAGGTTGTGGAACAAAAGAAAATGTTCTCCCCTACTGTCGAGATTGTCGTTGAAGAGTTGAACCACTTCTACATACGCATAAATGTGAAACCTTTGTCTTGTAGGAATGCATTTAAGTCGTATCAGATACGCAGAAGTGCATCTAATATGTATTGGGTACACATACATGCGTATAATCTATATACGGGTGCCAGCTATGCATGAATGTGTATAAGCCATATCATATATGTAAAAATGTGTGTAATTTGTATCTGGTACGTAGACATACATGTAATCTTTGTCTCTTTGCATTTAGGCTCCTAAGGAGAGATGGACAAAAAATAGTGTAATATGGGAAAATATTGGACAAATATTTTCATTCATAATGAAGTAAATTTATTTTAGTGAGACAACGAGATGACTAGATAAGTAAACCTTCAACCATAACACCACTTTCGCTTGTCTATGGGTTACGATCGGGTCTTTTAGTGTAAAAAATATGGTCTGACAAAGGTGAAGTTCCTTGAGAGACTTGTCCCTCGACCTTAACGAAAGAAGATCAACATGTTTTTTTCATTTAGTAATCTTTCTAAGGACTGACGATGTTGGGTAAGGAACCAAAGATAGTTGTCGGCCAGAGGTGCCTTTTGAGGAGACTTGGTTTCCTTGCTACCATAGTCCGGGGGTTGTTTCCAAGCTACCTGATATGAATTCCAGCCTCGACAAAAACTGTCACACTTACCGGGAAGCCCGAGGTTGTAGTTTGTTTAACGTTCTTGTTCTTCGATCTTATTTTTTCCATGTCTCTATTTTGTGACGTAATGCTCTAAGGTCACATGGAAGAGGTAGTTTACAAGAGGGCCGTCACTGGACTCACCCATTCTCACAGTAATAATTGACCTAAGCAATAAGGGAAAGATATAGCAGAGTCGATCGACTCCATCACGACCTACCAGATCTGGCTTGAGGAGATCTCTGCTCATTGGTTGGAGATCCTTTAGTACCTATAGAAAGTGATTCGGTACCGAATCGATGCCAAAATTAACTACAAACCTGACGTATCTCCGATTTTGCCATGATGAGTATCATGTTGGCGGCAGGAGATAAAGGTGATATTAGATTGGAAGATGGATCATGAATCTTCGACATGATCTCCTAGGAAGATGTATTCACTTTTTTGTGTTTCTAGTGTAGATCTGGATTTGGATCTAGGATCCTTTGTTCTCTTAATTCTCATAGTTCCCAAGGAAAATCAGAGATTTTGATATCTTATTAATGATAGTTAAAACGATAACTGTATAGATTAGATGTGACATATATACGCGTTCGATTCTGAATGCTCTTGATTCGGTGACCTAAAGAGACTACAAACTTGTAATCCGGAGATTAAATCTGAAATAGTGAAAATTGTAAGAATCAAAAGTTGTTTCTCACAAACGGCGCCATTGTTTCATCCAGGAACCAGAAATGGATGCGGTTGTTGACAAAGATATCTTGAACCGATGGTGCATATCACCTTTACTGCGACACAAGGTAAACCTGCATAGGTAGCACTCCAACACCCAAGTCAATTCAAGATTCAAGATGAGTATAGTGAAAAGTAAAGATCAGAAAGTATACCTTGCTTTCTCGTGTGAACTGATTTTATACTTTGGGACAACTGGAGTAGATTTAAAATGTGTTGGACTTTAACTATTTGGGTCTTTGGTCGGTCCAGAACAAGGTCTAAAATAAATTAAACATCTACGAATAATAATTTAATGTAATATATCATAGTAAAAATAAGTAAGTAGTACATAAATGTGTTTCGATTTAGTTTGAATCAATTTTATAAAATCAATTTGAAATTCGATTTGATAAGTGCGATTTTTATAATTGAGAAACCAAACACATCTAAGAATATTTTTTATAAGACAAAAAAAAATTAGCTTTTAGCTTGTTTTATTTGATAATTGTTTTTCTACATAAGTTTGTAATTTTGTTTTACTAACTTGTGATTTTTTTTCAAAAGTAACTTTTGAGCTTGTCATTTTCCTTCTATTTATATCCTTAATATTCCTTCTATTTTAACTAAATCTCTGTTATCCTTCACACATATCTTTAGTTGGAATCCAAAGCTTTAAATTTGAATAGTTCAAAATCACACTGTCAATTATGAAAATAGAAGCATAACTATACACACAAATACACAATTGACCTAACTTTCATTGTAGCCTTAAAAGAAAAAAATAGTACAAATACACAATTGACCTAACTTTCATTGTAGCCTTAAAAGAAAAAAATAGTTTGTGTCACTGTAACTTTGATCTTAAAAAAAGTGACTGTCTAATATATTTCAAAAAAAATTGGCTCCTTAATAAATATATATCTATATATCCTTAACTTTGCTGTTGCATAGTGTATTTCACTTCACTTCCCAAGTCACCGACTTCGTTTCTCATCAAGGTACACAAACTTTAGATCTCATTTCTTTATTGCTTTCCATTTAGATCTACCCAATTACACCTCTGAGTTTTCATTATTTATGTTTCATTTGTTGTTTTATACTTTATGATGATGTTGTTTTTTGTTTTGATTTACTTCAATGTCTGTTTGGATTAGTTTTTGTCTATTATTTTAATTGTGGGGTTTGTTTCTTTCTTTTTTCAGAGTTGATTTGTTAATTTTTTATTTAGTTTGGATGATGATGTTTTGAAATGGTGGGGTTTGGTTTTTTAATTGGATGTTAGGATTAATGTTGTTGCATGATGTATTTGTATGTGTTTTTCATGCTTAAGTTGTTCAAAGTTGTGGATCTGGAGATTTTGAATTCGAGTTCGAATCCTGACCGGAACAATTATTGATCTAATGTTACTTTCTTGGTTTCATTCAACACATTGACGCGGATAAAAATTTGAAAAAATTGAAGCAATTGAATGTAACTATGTGTCTGTGTCGGACATCAGGCAAACCTTCAATGTGAAGCGGCAGATATGTTTGTTTTTTGTCAAATCTTTCTTAGTTGAAGAGTCTTGCAGTTTGAAGAAAAAAATGTGATGTTGCTATGCAGGTTTTGCCACACGAGCTTTGAAAATGGGCCGTGGTGTGAGTAGCGGTGGTGGTCAGAGTTCCTTGGGTTATCTCTTCGGTACGGGAGAGCCGACCAACAATGCTCAGCGTGCAAATACTCAAGTTGAACCGTCAAGTGGCGGGCGTTTGCAGAATGCTACCGTTGCTCCACCAGCTACTATTGCTTCACTAGCCGGTGTTGCTTCACCTGTAAGGGTTGCTTCACCACCGATCGATAAGGAAACTCCAGCTGGAATTCCTGGGTGTCTCAAGAACAATTACCATCGCGCCGATGGCCAAAACTGCGGCAACTTCCTCACTGTATGCCCTTGTCAACTAACTTCCTATTTTCTTGATTTTTTTTAACCACTAGTAATACAATGGTTTTTTTTTGGGCGCAGGATCGACCCTCGACAAAAGTTCACGCTGCCCCGGGTGGTGGATCTTCCTTAGATTATCTCTTTGGCGGCCCTTCTCCGAGTAGTAAATAGTTTACCACTGTGACAGTAAAAAAAATGTTTTTCATTCAAACCTACCAGTGTAAAGTAGATGTTATTGTTGCTTTATGTTTAGACCAGTGTTGTTTCTTGTGCAAGTGAAACTTCGACATTGTTGGAGTGGCTTAGTGGAATGAACTAAGCTGATTCATTGGCCTTTTGTGCAATTATGTTGGTTTCTGTTATGAATTTATATTGTATGTTTGAGCTTAAGTAGCTCAGAATTATTCTATTATCTTTATGTGTGTTAATATCATAATGTTGACTCTTTCAATCTAATATGTCTTTTTAATTTCTAGAAAAAGAATTCCTCCTGAAGATCATGTTTACTGTCATTTCTGTGATCTTGCATGAAATTTAAACTATTAGTTAGTTGCTAGTAAAATTGAATGAGTGGAAAAAATTCATTTTCTGCTATGGTGTCAACAAGTGGAGTTTGTAATCAAAGCTCATAAATTGCAGTTATTTTCTACTGAATTTTTATATTCTTGTGAAGTGTCTCACTCTTGAAGAAATGATGGATTGCATCAAACACTACACCTACTTCAGTTACTCTACATATTCACATGTCTGAATCAACTCATCCACCTTTTGATAGCTCATAATTCGTTTCATATCCCACTCATGGTGGTCGTGGTGGTAACTCTGTTCAATGTAGTATGTGGGAAACATGGCCACATGGCCTCAATTTTTTATCACAAGTTCAAGATAGATTATCATTATGAATCTATTAAAGTGTGAGTCAGTTTGCAAAGTATAATTGTGTCTTTATTGAATTTCCCCCTGATAGGTGTTTTGAGAAGTCTTGGATTACTAAGGAGATACTTCATTGATTTTATGGATTGTTCATCTAAACTCATTGTATTTCATTGTTTAACTATAGTAGCTAAATTACTCTCACTTAGATTTTATTAGACGAAACTGATTGAATCTATTGAATTATATAATTGGCTTTGTATTATTTTATTGATTTGATATTTTAGTTTTTATTCAATTATCTTTGATCTTAATGTTTTTTATGTGTTGACGAACATATGTGAAAATAAGATAATTGTTCAAATTTAATAATTAATCAGGGATAGTGATCAAATTTCCTACTATGGTTGATGTGTGGAGTTTGTAATCAAAGTTAACAAATTGTGTTATTTTCTACTCAATTTTTATATTCTTGTGAAACGTCTCACTCTTGAAGAAGCAACACTATCGTTTCTCCCCTGTGTTTCGAGGTATGTAGCAACAAGATTAAATCCTCCTTGTGTGGTAGCAATCCGTCACTTCTTGTGAAATGTTTACTCGTGGTGTTGGATGTGAGAGCTCGTGGTTTCTATGGGAACAAATTCATGCACACTTTCAACAACACACAATTGCAAAGCTTTATCGATTGTGATATTTGATAGAATTTTTGAGTCACAAATATAATACTGCATGTATTAGGGTCATTATTTAATTAGGCAAAATTGCATTGTCTAATTAATATCTATAATATAACAAAAATTGATGTTCTAAAAAAAAGACATTTTTACCACATGTTTTTTTGTCAACACCTGTTCAATTTTGATAATTTATGGTCTTTTCTCAATTTTATGTCAGCTTTTATTATTAATAAATTGTGGCAATGACTTTATCTAAGGGTTACATTTATTCTCTCTCATTTGTAAATTTTTCCCTCTCTCATTTTCCTTCACACTCTATTTTCTCCAACCATTTTTCTTTCTCTCTTCTCTCTTATTGCTTGTTGATTCTCTCTCATTGTTTTTTGTTTCTTCCTCACGTTCAACTATTTTTTTATCCATTCATATATCATCTTTTTATCTTTATCAATTTTGTACACTTTTCTGATTTCTTTTTTGTTTTCTCTTTTTTTCTTCTTCTCAAGTTGTAGATATATTGATACACACATAAACCGGTAGTAAAACAACATTAAAAATGTAAGCTTGTACATAAATTTTTGTTCTCTTTTTCATGTCTTAACATCTTTTTCACTTCTTTTGTTTTTTGAGACGTTAGATCTATCAATAAAAACATGAAAACGAATAATAAAACAACATCAACAATGTTTGTGAAAAACATAAATTGTAGTTAGGAATTTTAGATAAGATCTATTATTTTCAATTATGTTATTTTTAGATTTGTTATTTCTAATTTTGATGAAAAAAATCTGTATAAAAATTTCGACGCGGCTGTTATGCGATCGGTGACCAGAGATACGACTAATATGTGTAAAGAAATATATGAAATTAGAGAGAAGAAAAGTAACAACAAGGTAAATGGTTAATGGTATTTGTGTTTTTGTGTTTTAATTTTTAATTTGATTTTTGGGTTTTGGTTGCAAAATCTAAAATATTTTAGAAGATGGAAGAAGATGTTGATGATATTTTGAGGGGATGATTCAAGTTTTTGTAAATGGATAAGTTTTATTTTTTTATATCAATTTTTTTTTTTAATTTTCTGCAAAAAAAGGTTAATTTTTACCTCCAAGAAGTAATAAAAATATGAATTTAAATTTTACTTTCTTTCTTCAAAGGTAAGAAGAATTCTATTTTTTTTTAATTTTCTTCTGCACTGTTTAGTTTTTATTTTTAATTTTTCTTTGCTTCTTTTAGTCATGTTTTTTAAATCTAAATGATTTAATGTGATATTGTAATGTGATTGGGTGGTATTAATTTTATATAATGATTTTGTAAAGTTTAGCTATATTTTTATTTATTTGAGTGATTTTTATATGTAGAGGTCAATAAAGAAGAGATTGAAAATTTAAAAAGAAAGAGAAAAGGCACAACTTGATTTAAGAAAGATGAAGGATGATGGGAATTTCAAAGTTATGAATATTAAAAAAATATTATAATTGATTTTGTTTCAAAATCAAGATTCATGGTGATTTTATTTTATTTTGAATCTTCAAGTTGCTTATATATTCTACTTTATTGAAGTGTTATTGATTTTATTGATTTTTTAAATAAATAGTTACTTTATATATATATATATATATATATATATATATATATATATATATATATATATATATATATATATATATATATATATATATATATATATATACTCCCTTTGTTTCTTTTTAAGCGTCATGTTTGGAAAAAAAAAAATTTTCTTTTTAATTGTCACTTGCAAAATTTAAGGTAGTATTAATTGCACTTTTGTCTAAATTACCCCTAAATAATCATTACAGAGAGAAAAAGTTAAATGAATGTAATAAATAATTTGGGGGTATTATAGGTAAAAGGAGAATTGTTGTTTGAAAAGTAACTATATTGATTAGTTTTCTTGGTAAATATAAAAGTTATAAAATGATACTTATAAAAGAACGGAAGAAGTACTATTCTTCTAATATTTTTTAAATTCAAGTCATGATAATTTTGTGGTTGCTTAATAGCACACAAACTATTTTCTTAAATGTCATTTCCTATATTATCATAATTACTACTAAGTTAAATTAAAAAAAATATATATTTCTTCATTGTACTTGGTCATAGAAATACTCAATATAACAAAATCATGTGATATGTAAGAAGTAAAAAAAGGTGTTACTATATATATATATATATATATATATATATATATATATATATATATATATATATATATATATATATATATATATATATATATTTTGTAGAATGGGGACGAGAAGGCGGCCAAGGCGAGGGCGGCCAAATATGGCACCTTCGTCATCGGCATGTCAATCATCACCAGCGAAATTGGTGGCAGAACAATCTAGTAAAAGAATGGACGAGAACATTATTGGAGAATCTACAGAAATTGATAAGGAGAGCGCACAGGACAACGCAGAAGAAGATCAATTGAAAACCCTAGAAGAAGCTGTGAAGACGAGTGAAGATGTGACGGCACAAGTGTAAGACCCCAATTTTTACCCCTAAGATTTCGCTCATTTCATTTACATCTCATACCACAAGCAAGGTCACAGTCTGTGTTGTTCCTGAGCACCCGTGTGATTTTCTGCTGCTTACTTGTTTCTGTTTACTAATCTCTAACCAAAATACAAAAAAATATGTTGTCGTTTGCTTGTTTCTCTCTCTGTGTGTTGTGCAGGTTTGTCAAAGACAATGAAGTTATTTCAGGTCACATGTGGGTGTTCAAAAGCAAGATGTCTTGTGCTAAGATTCTTCAGTTTATCAAGCAGTGGTTCATATGAGTTTTGGGTTCAGAAAGTCAGATTCAAATGGCTGTTGTTCAGTTGTGGCTTGTTCAGTGGTAGCTGTGTGCACTTTATCAGTGGCTTGTGAGAAAGTTCGGTTATCCATTTTTCTAATATCCAATTCCATTTATCAAAATCCAATCCAATTTTTCATTATCCAATTTAGAGCCCAATATCCATTTTTTTTATATCCACATTTTTTTATCCATCCTTTTATCCATATTTCAATAACCATTTCTTATTTCCATTTTCCAATTATCCACTTTCTGCCTTATCCAATTTCCACTTCTTTTTATAATCCACCAAATATCCATTATATCCATATTCAATAATAATTTTCAAGTCCATTTGAGTGAAATATCCAAATTTATATCCATTTCCTTTTTTTTTTCCAAATTATTCAATTCATATCCAATTTTTTTCCAATTATCCATTTATCTAACTCTTAAACCATTTTCTTTCTAAAAATCAAAATTCCTAAATCCACATTTAAAGCCCAAATGTGCATTACAAAAAAAAAAACAAGTCCCATAGTCACAAAAAATAATTAGGCCCATTTCCTTTTTTTAGCACAATGTACATGTTTACCAAACATTTGGAAAAAGTCATGAAAGCATTTACAACACAAGCCAAAGTCTACACGGCTACCCCACACACCAACTACAAGACGTCAAGCCCAAGCCAGCTGCTACGTGAATTCACAAAGCCACATGACGCCGTCCAATTTCCAGCTACTTTACAAGCATTTCACATTAAAATCAAGCCAACAATTGTTTTTACAACGCAAGCCACAAGCTGGTTCAATGTAGAAACTCTCCAAAACACCAGCTGCTACCAATACTTCACCCGCAAGCCGTCCCCACAATTCCAAGCCAAGCTGCCGTTCAAACGCCGCTACACACAACACAAAACGCAGTGAACCAAGCTAAAAAAAAGGCCGTGCGCAACACTTTCAAGTCATCAGCAAAACGCAGCAAAATGAAAGCAAAACGCGGTGGAAACCAATTCAAAAACGACAACAGAAATTTCAGCAATTGCAATTCAAATTCTCACCTCATTTGTTCTATAAATAAAGCACCAATCTCACTTCAAATTCAAGCTTTGAGAGCCACAAAACCCCTGCAAAAATAAATTTCAAGCTTCAACCAATTTTCAAATCCTCAATAAAATTCTGCAAAAAAATTCCACCAAAATTTCCTCTGATAAACTTGTTCTTCACCTCTCCTTTCAACAATAAGCAAAGCTCCAAACATCTTCTCAACAACTTGCAAATCATTCTCACAAATTCTCTCAAACAAATCTTCAACAATCCGACGCAACACGCACGCTTTCGACAACGATCTTGCATCGCACACCTTCATCAACATAATCCAACTCAAATCAACATACATCGCGCCGCATCCATCAACAACAGCACACACGTTCAGAAAGAAGAGTAGAAGAAGATTTGAATCTCACAATTTCTTGAAGGTAGTTTGAGATATTTCCGGTGTTTCGATCCGTCACCGTTTGCTACGATTCTTGAAAGTGAATATATCATTATGTTCCTCTCTTGATTTCGAACGTTTCCGTCATAATTTCGAGTCCCGCCGCTTTGATTTGTTGAAGCTCCAAATTGCAAGCATGGATGAGGTGAATGGTGCCACACGTGAAAAGGAAGAAGATGAAAACATTTGTTCCTGATTCACTCTTTTCTTTTAATGTATTACTTGTTTTTTTCATTTTTTTTTCTAACATCGTTGGGCCTAGCCCGTTTACTTCCACCACCACCTTTTTTTCTTTCACCTCCATTTCTTTTTTTTTTCTCTATTCTTAATTTTCTTTTTAAATTTTTTTTTATATATAATTTCTTTTTAATCCTTTTATTTTTTAATTTGGATTCATTACTGCTTTTTAATTTGGTTTTAGAAAACATTTCTTGAAAAAAGTCATAAAAAATTATATCATGAATTATCTTTTAATTCTTGATTTTTATTTTGATTTCTCATTTTATTTCATTTTTGATTGGTTGTGTGGATCATAATTTTTAGATCCACTTTTTCTTCATCTATTTTTTTTTTATCGATGAAAGTCGAAGTGATCTTGAAATTTCTTTGTTGAATTTCGATCGAGACGAGATCATTACCACCTTTTCTTTTCGTGTGGCATCGCTTTAGGATGACGATCTGTATATCGTTCATCTCGCGTGCATTAACACATACATCTCATGGCCGGCCTCATTCGTAGGGTAATTGCTCGAACAAATTACTCGACGTGCGCTTAACATAGACCAAAATTTGTCCCGCCTCGAAAAACTATCAAGAATAGTTGATTATTTGTCTTTTGGTTCAAAACTTATGAAACTTGTTGTTAGGAGGCTTTGGTCTTATCAATCCTCTAATGAGTTCTCATTAATCTTGACCTAAGTGCAAATATTCAATTATAATTGATCACTAACTTTAACTACTAATTACTAACTTACTAACATTTACTATTGTACTAATCATTTACAATTCCTTCTCGCTCCTTATCTCTTTTACTTTTATGCTTCATTTTATCATCTCATTTCATGTTTATGTTTCCGCAATTTTTCCTTTGTCCGTTGGACAAATGTTTATGCTTCCGCAATTTTCCCTTTGTCCGTTGGACGTATGTTTATGCTTCCGCCATTTTTCCTTTGTCCGTTGGACACATGTTTATGCTTATGCCTTTTTCTCTTTGTCCACTTGGACCTAAAACATTAATAAAGGCCAAAACCTCTAAAAAACTTGTGATTCTAATCTTGGACTATGGTTACTATCCTATGCAAAAGGACATGGAGCTTTGAACTTAGACCTTGGACATCCAATGCAATTCTTGGAACCTTGGACTTAGAATTTAGGACATTCCTCCCTTTGCTTTGGAATTATGGTTCGAAGACTTGGAAGCTTACTTGTGTGGTTAGGCTATTCTCTTCCTTAGCTTTTACTTTATGCTTTAGGATAGTCTCTTCTTCTCCTCCCCATTCTTTAATTTTCAAAACTCTCTCCCTTTTTCAAAACCTTCTTGATTTCAAACTTTCACCGCTTTCATAAACAAACCTTGACTTTGTCAAGTGATTTCACTCTTTTCCTTTCATTTCTTAATCAAATGCTAAACTACATAAGCATATTGACATTTTTTCAAAAGACTTAAAAAACACCAAACTCACTTACTCTCTTTTTGTGCCCTCGTGCACTTTTCACTTTAACTTTTTCATAAGTTTAGACATGATTCATTTCTTTAAGCGGAATTATTCGCTTAGAAATGACGACTTGTCTTTACATTTAAAAACAACCAAAACAAACAATTTTCACTCTTTGTACCACGAACTACGGGGTTTTGATCCTACATTGCACATCGTGGGTACGTAAGCATGAGACGACAAGTCTCTCCAAACACAAAAATCTTAAAAAATAATTTCTCTTCTCATCTCCTCAATCTCTTTTCAAGCAAACTTTTTCAGACCAAAAGCGGTAGATATTTCAAAGGGCTCCTATAGAGTACTATAGACGTTTTGGGTGCTAACACCTTCCCATTGCGTAACCAACCCCCTTACCCGGTTTCTCTTCACTTGTTCTTGTTTAGAGCTTGTGTAGGTTTTGTTCGCTCTTTTTCCTTTCCTTTTTTGGATAAAATAAAAGTGCGGTGGCGACTCTTGCTTTTCGAGTTAAGTTAATCAATAGCTTACACTCACGATTTTGCCGCTACAACAAGAATACAAGACAGAGGGTGTAAACCCTAAACTTTGGGTAGACGTGGTATCAGAAAATAGAAACCATGCGAAGGGACTTTCAATTCATTACGTTGCCCCCAATTTGAATAATGGAGAAATTGAAATTGAAATAGAAGAGGAGGACATTAAATCGGAAATCAAATTTTGGGAAAACACGCTAATCATGTATGCAGTAGGTGAGGATCTAAGTATGCATTCAATGAAGAATTTTATGATGAAATCTTGGAATTTTGTTAAACTACCAGGTATATACTACCACGAAGAGGGTTATTTCTTGCTAAGGTTTCAATCGCTTAAAGATATGGAGGAGATGTTAATGAAGGGCCCTTATTCATTAAGGAATATACCTCTACTTTTGAAGGAATGGCACCCAGAGTTCAATTTGAAAAGAGATATGTTGAGGACTCTGCCTCTATGGGTTAAACTGCCTCAGTTGCCTTTATACCTATGGGGACCAAAGAGCTTGAGTAAAATCAGAAGTGCAATCGGCGTTCCTCTTGTCACTGATGAGTGTACGGCTAGTAAGTTACAAGTTTCGTATGCTAGAATCCTTGTAGAAGTGGATGTGACAAAGGACTTAGTGAAAGAAATTAACATCAAAGATAATGAAGGTAGAAAAGTAGTACAACAGGTGGAATACGAATGGCGACCTAAGTATTATGAATTCTGTCAGAAAATAGGGCACACATGTACTGACCAAGGAAGGAAGATAGAAAGGCAATGAAGGCCAAAGCAAAAGTAACCAATACAACATCAGAAATCACAAGCAATAAAAATGGTGCATGAGGACCACAATCAGATAGAGAAGCTAAATACTACACCATGAGTGCCCATAAGGACATATACAACTCAGAGAAGAGGTCAAGGAAGTGAAGAGCAAGAGGATCAATGGACCAAGGTTAGCAAGAGCAAAGACAGAGGTAAACAAACTGTTGTATTAGAGCCTATACTTGATTTGAATTGTGCCAATGGGTTTGAGGCATTGGGTGTTTGGAATGACCCCCAAATGGCCTTTGATGGAGGCCCATGATTGTATCATGGAACACTAGGGGGCTGAACAAAACAGGTAAGCTACGAGAGATAAGCTCTCGTCTTAAAAAGCTTAAACTTGATATTGTGATATTGGTTGAAACTCGAGTAAAGGAAAACAAAGCAAATTCTGTTAGAAGCAAAATAAATCTCTATAAGAATTATGTTGATAACTATGCAAGACATGCTAATGGGAGAATTTGGATTTCGTGGAATGAAGCAAAAGTTGAAGTCAGAGTGGTTCATGCCACTGATCAAGCAATCCACTGTGGTATTTATGACAGGTTGGGGGAATTCAAGTTTTGGTTAACAGGTATTTATGCCCACAACATTTTAGAAAAAAGAAAGGAGCTATGGAATTGTATTGAGAATCTACATCCTTCAATTCAAGGGCCTTGGTGTATTATGGAGGATTTTAGCAATGTATTGAGGCCACAAGATAGAGTGGGAGGTAGAATGGTTAAAGAGACTGAATATAAGGATCTTCAGGATATGATGGATAGAGTTAGCCTTAGTGAGATGGATGGTATAGGTGATTATTTTATATGGAGTAATAAGCATGAAAATGGAACAATCTACTCTAAGATTGACAGAGTAATTTGTAATATTGATTGGTTTCAAGGATACTGTGATATGGAATTGAAGATTTTGGCCCCAAGTATATCAGACCATGCGTTACTTAGCATACAAGAGAAGGAGCAGAGGTATGCTAGGAAAAGAAGATTTAGGTTTAATAATTGTATTACTGTACTGCCAGGATAAGAAGAGGTTGTCAAAAGTAATTGGGATATACCAATTACAGGCTCTGCTATGTATATTCTGTGGAATAAACTTAGTAGGCTGAAACCAGTTCTAAGTGAATTTAGCCATGGCATTTCTCATATGAGAATAAAAGTAGAGAATGCAAGAGAGAATTTGGAGAAGGCCCAGCTGGATCTCATTAGTGATAGAATGGATAAAGACAAGATAGATAGAGTTCATCAATGCACTACTGAACTTATTATATGGAATGAAATAGAAGAGAAGACTTTGATGCAGAGGTCCAAACTAGATTGGTTGAGACAATGGGATAGTAACACTCCATACTTTTATGCCACTAGCTGATCTAAAATATCAAAACAGAAGCCTAGACCTGTTGAAGAAAGAAGATGGAGCTGTCATATCAGAACATGATGAAATTAAACAGGAAGTCCTTAATTTTTATGGAAATCTGTTAGGCAAGAGAGAAGCCCATCTCAAACATGTGGATATAGATATCATGAGGAAAGGGAACCAGCTCAACCAAGAGCAGTGTGATACTCTTACAGCTCAGGTGACCGAAAAAGATAATGAAGAGGCTTTGAATGGTATAGGGGATATCAAATCACCAGGTGCAGATGGCTATAGAGCGAAGTTTTTTAAATCAAGCTGGAGCATTGTTAAAGAAGATGTGGTAAGAGTTGTTCAAGAATTCTTCCAGGAGGGTAAACTGTCCAAAAAGTTTAATAGTACTATTGTAACATTGATTCCCAAAAATGCTACAGCAAAGACTTTGAAGGAATACAGGCCAATTGCAGGTTGTACCACAATCTACAAACTAATTTCAAAGATTATTACAAACAGATTGGGGAAAGTGTTGAATGTAATTGTCCATAATAGCCAGACCGCTTTTATACCAGATCAGGTTATTCACAATCATATTTTACTTGCTGTTGAGCTTATGAAAGGTTACTCAAAGAAAGGGATAACCCCTAAATGTATGATACAACTTGATTTACATAAGGCATATGACATGGTAGACTGGGCTGCATTAAAATGTATACTGTTAGAAATTGGGTTGCCTAATAAATTTGTAAAATGGATAATGTTTGCTGTTACTTCTGTGACTTATAGGTTTAATGTTAATGGTGATATAACAAAAGCATTGGAGGCTAAAAGGGGGATCAGGCAAGGAGATCCAATGTCCCCTTTGTTGTTTGTCATTCTTATGGAATATATGAACCGTGTGTTAATGAAAATGCAGGTTAACCCCAACTTCAACCACCATAGCAAATACGAAAAGCTTGGGATTACACATCTTTCATTTGCAGATGACGTGCTCTTGTTTAGCAGGGGGGATGTTATGTCTATTGACCTAATGTTGAAAGCGTTTCAAGATTTTTCTAAATCTACAGGTCTGTTTGTGAATCCGCAAAAGTGCAGAATTTTCTGCAGTGGGATGGCTGAAGATGATAATCAATTGGTAAGACAAAAAATAGGTTTTAGTGAAGGTCAGTTTCCTGTAAGATATTTGGGAATACCTTTAACTTGTGAAAGACTGAATATATGCCATTACTTACCTCTAATAGAAAAGATAACAAGTAGAGTGAGGCATTGGACTACTAAGTTATTGAGCACTGCAGGTAGAATGCAATTAGTTAAGAGCATTCTCACATCAATGACACAATATTGGATGTTATGTCTTCCCATCCCTAAGGGTGTCATTCAGAAAACTAATACTATTTGCAGGTCTTATATTTGGTCAGGTACTAAGAAAAGTAGAAAAAGCCCCGTGTCTTGGGTTTCAATGTGTAAACCACTCAAACATGGAGGATTCGACATGGTGAATATAGAGGTGTGGAATGGCATAGCTATGCTGAAATGCCTCTGGAACATTTGTATGAAGCAGGATAATTTATGGGTGAAATGGGTACACTGTTATTACCTGAAGAATGTGGATATTATGCAGGTCAAGATCATGAATTCTTGCTCGTGGGTATTGAAAGCAATATTGGGGAAGAGAGAATGCATACATGAATATCAACACATATGGGATGAGATGGGCGAAA
Source organism: Lathyrus tuberosus (assembly GCA_022829125.1). Classification (NCBI taxonomy): domain Eukaryota; kingdom Viridiplantae; phylum Streptophyta; class Magnoliopsida; order Fabales; family Fabaceae; genus Lathyrus; species Lathyrus tuberosus. The sequence continues at coordinate 831,142 of JALAZF010000285.1, read as the reverse complement.
TAGAAGATTCTCTATCAAAAAAGTTTATGAGCAGTACTTTGATCAACATGAGACTATTTAGTGGAGTAGGCTTATCCAACACAACTATGCTAGACCAAGGGCAGTTGTATATTTGTGGCTAGCTTGTCACAGTCGACTGACGACGAAGGATCGTTTGAAAACATTTGGACTGCTGCAGGATGATGTTTGCAACCTTTGTAAGGAGACTAAAGAAACTCATGATCACCTTTTCTTTTCCTGCACTGTCACGAGAGGGTGTTTGGAACGAAATTCTCGTTTGGTTGGAGATAAGGCGTAGTCAGCTGCCTTGGAAAGATGAATTGCATAGACTTATCTCCATAACAAAAGGAAAAGGTTTTAAAGCGAGAATCATGAAAATAGCAATTGCAGAAACTATATATGGTGTATGGAAATATAGGAATGCAAACATTTTTGGAGGGGTGAAGATTATACTAAAACCATACACAATATTATAGAAAATATACTTTACAGGGGGTGGATGAGAGCAAAATATAGAAAGTACTTAGCATTGTTAATGATTTGATTTGTTTTTGTTAGTTTTGGTAATTTTGTTTTTAGGTGGATCATTATGATCCCTCTTTGTATTTCGTGTCTTTTTGGTATATAAATATAATTTTATTTCCAAAAAAAAAAAGTGTTACTTCAATGAGAGACTTACCAAAACTAAAATGCAGGCTAAAATGCTTTGAGACCCACAATTAATTATGACAGATTTAAATAAAAAAAATTCTAAATATCTTATAAATGATTTATGTCCGTGTATCAATTTGATATTTTATGTATTATTTAAAATTATAATAAATGTGATTTACTCTTTATAAATAGTATTTATTTTAATTACAAATTTTTAATAAATATTCATTTTCTAATTTCAACGGTCTTCAACCGATTTTCTATTCTGACATTATTACAACCACATTTTACTTCATTTATTTATAATTAAAGATTTTCTTCAACTATTCTCCATTGAACGGTTTCATTCCAATTGAAAACTAAATGTATGTCACATCAGTCTTCCAATTTTCACACCACTTTTTTCTTTCAATCATTCTGCAAAATGACTATAGTAACATCCTCTCTATGCGATTCAAATTTTTTTTAACTTCATAAACTAAAGTCCACTGCATCTCCTTCATCTCTCCCAATTCAACTTTATACAAAATGTAAAAACTTTGTAATAATACACTTAAGTAAATAAATAAAATTAAAACTTTTATATTCTTTTTTTCTTATTTTTTATTTAGTGATATGATCTTCTATACTATATTTAAAAAAATCTATTAATGATAGAATATTTATTGTCTTTGTAAATAATTAATGTGTTATTGATGCATAAGTACAAAAGGATGGTATTTCAAATATATTTTTATTTTTTTTATCAACTCATTATAAAATTTCAACATTAAAATATTATCAATATTCAAACTAACATTAAGATCTAAAACTAAAAAAAAATAGTTAGAAAAAAAATTGGTTAATTTTAATTTGTTGATATTGATTGTTTTAGAGTATAAATTTATCGACAATTTTTTTTAAATATGTGAAAAAAATTAAGAGAGCTTATTAAAAAAAATTGAATAAATATTTAAAAATTATAATCTCTCTTATAAAATAATTTCCTTATTTTTAAAACACTAAAATGACTAATTTGTCTAATAAAGGTTTCAATAGTTTTTAATTTTAATCATATTATTATTGATATTATTGTTGACCTTTCATCTTCAACATGTTTTTTTTCTTTTTTTCAACTTCTTATTTTTATGACAGTATGCAAACAAATGCGCGTTCAAAACCACATTCCACCAAAAAAATACCTCGTGTGTAGACATGGGTTTGTTACTAGTTACGTATGTTGCTAAAACATAAATATCATGAAATATGAGATTATTGTATAAATATCATACGTTAATATGTAATTTGATGAGGGATCAAATTAAAATATTAAAAATTAAAAAATAACCCTAAAGTTATTTATAGGGGGTTATGATTTTCATTTGCAGACAACACAAAAAATGATTTATCAAAAATTCTCTCTTCATCCCCATTGGAGGAGAATCAAAGAGGCCTAAAGGAAGTGTACAAATCAGAAGATCATAAGAGATTATTTTAGAGTTATATTCTTGATTTTTATATTGATAGAAATTATTAATCATATAATTAGCCTTCTGCCAAATATTTTAGAGTTATATTCTTGATTTTTATATTGATAGAAATAATAGATTATGAAAAAATCTAAAAAGCCTTCTGCCAAATAAGTGGTATGTGAGAGCAACTCATATTTGATTTAATTTGAATTTGAAAATTTTATTTTAAAGTTTAAAATTGGATTTTTTTTTATCTTTCAATTTATGTAAGGTAACACTGGTTTTAATTTGATGATTATATTCAAATTTGTTTGATTAAAATTTTTAATCATATAATTAGCCATAACATATAACTAGCTATTCAATATTTGTTTTATTAATTAATTGCGAAGTTATGGTAACATTACCTAAGCGTGCGTATTGTTGTTACGGGAAAATGTTATGAATGAGGTTTTTGTGTAGTTTTAGTGTTGATACCGTAATAATAATTGTGTGTTATAGACGTATAGTAAGTATATTTAGGAATGTTCGTGGTGCGGTTTGGTTCGATTTTGAGCATAAAAGTCATCCTAACCGCGAGATAAAAATGAATGCGGTTCGATTTAGTTCGGTTGATTTTTAAAAATTCATCCAAACCAAACCAAACCAATGCGGTTAGGATCGGTTCGGTGACTGCGGTTTACAATTACGCCATAAAATATATGCTTAAGCAAGAGTGTTCCATAAATATATGCTTCAGCTTCAGCAAAATGTCCAATCATCTTCAGTTGTATAAATATTTATTAGTTTTGACCATATTATGTTGTATAAATATTTATTAGTTGTATAAATATTTACAAGTTGTATAAATATATGCTTCAGAAACATAATATTACAAGTTTCAGAAAATTGTCCAACTATTATGTTGTAGCAGAAACCATAATTATATGCTTCAGAAACATAATTATGTTGTAGCAGAAACCAATATTATGTTGTATAAAACATAAGCTTCAGAAAACAAATTGTCCAATAAATAAATTCAACAAATTGTCCAATAAATCTTCAGTAGACAAAATTCAACAAAATTGTCAAACAAAATTGTCCAACTAAATTCAACAGAATTCAACAAAATTCTGCTCTATGTCACAACAGAAGCAGCTCTATGTCCACAACAGAAGCAGCTCTATGTCACAACAGGAAGCAGCTCACCAAGCAGAAAATGGAAGAAGCAGCTCTATGTCATTAACATCAGCTCTATGTCATTAACAACAGAAAATGGAAACATCCACTAAGTAGAAAATGGAAAATGGAAACAGAAACTCAAATTAGTACAGAAACTCAAGCAAACAAACAAACTTCAAGCAAACAAACAAACTTCATACAAACATGCTTCCATTTCTATTTCATTTCTGCACCAAAATCCATACAAACAAAATAAAACTGAACCAAATATCCCATTGCACCAGAAATTCACTAAAACTGAACCAGAACCAGAACTTCAAGCAAAATTCAAGCAAAACTGAAACTGAACCAGAATTCAAGCAAAACTGAAACTGAAACTGAGACTGAGTCAAATATACCATTGCACCAGAAATTCAAGCAAAACTGAACCAGAAATTCATACAAACAGCAGACTGAATCAAAAATTCAAATATACCATTGCACCAGAACTAAAACTGAACCAATTAACAGCAGACTGAATCGTAAACATACCATTTCATTTCCTTTTCAAGCACATCCACTAATCGGATTCCATATCAGAAAGGACCTCATTCAATTGTGGGATCGGAGCTAATTCTAAGAATGTATCAAATATAACAAAAGTTAGACATAATAAACAATTAAATTTGAATAAAATAGAATCAATTATATTTGAATCAATAATAGTACCTTTGTTGATTGAGATTTGAGAGAGTGAGAGTGGTGCGGCGAGAGAGTGAATTCAAGAGAGAGTGAGAGATGAAGATGAGAGACGAGAGACGAGAGACGAGACACGATGAAGATGAGAGAGTGAATTGAAGAGAGAGTGAGAGATGAAGATGAAGATGACAGACGTGAGAGTGAGAGATGATGAAGATGGCGCGACGGCGCGATTGTGTTAGTGTGAAAGGAAACCCTGGAAAATTGAATTGAGACGAGAAGGGACTGATTTGTATGTTTAATTTAAGAATTATTGAAAATATAAATTAAAATAACTTAAAATGCGGTTCGGTTCGGATCGGTTCGGTTCTTGTGAAATAAAAACCGCAAACCGAACCGAACCGCGCGGTTCAGCAAAAAAATCATCCAAATTCATCCAAACCAAATGCGGTTTTTGCGGTTTTCGGTTTGGATTGGTTCGATTTGCGGTTTTGCTTTTGGATTGGTTCGGATACGATCACCCCTAAGTATATTAGCAGTGGAATGTGTTTCGGAAAAATGTTTCGGTCAAGGCAGAATCGCCGCAAAAATCTTATTATGTATTATAATAATAATAATAATAATAATAATAATAATAATAATAAATTATTAATAATTTATTATTATAATCTTTTAGGATGCTACTGTAAATTATCTTTACTTTTTAAATTTGGTTGAGAATTTGTTCTTTGTATCCATCCACGATTAAATATCAGTGTTATATAATATATAATAATTATATTAGTAATTATTTGTAATAATTATATTAGTTATTATTATGGGACAGAGGGAGTAATATATATGATTTAATATACTTTTATATTATTTATTATTTATAATAAATAATATATGTGACATGATATTTTGAAATTAAACTTAGTAGTATCAATGTTGTAATAGTGTGTAACAGTACAGTAAAGCGTATTGGTGTTTTGGATTTGGATTTAATTTCAATTTTTTCTTTGGTGCAATTTCGTTTGAATTTGCCTATGAATTGTATTTTTTATAAAATAATTTAACATTTTTAAGCAAGTAGTTGAAATGAAAAGTTGCCAATGTGACCTCCTTTATGGAGATTATTTATGAGAAATGTTAAATGATTTTTTTGTTTTGTGTGTATATTTATCCATGTGACTATCAATTGACCCAAAGGACAATTGGTGGTTGTCCGGTTTTCATACGTGCCTGTGATGGTAAACATGTGATAATTATAAGGTTTCACCTGTGAATAGTAAATTAATCTAAAGAGGGGTTTATTATTCAACTTTTTTACTATCAATGTTTGATCATTACAAGAGTACCACTAGCAATCAATTTTACTGTCCAAAGACTTGATATTGATGGTGCACTAGGTATCTTGAGGTGAGTTGTGCCATAATTTAAACATGTTGGTAATTAAGTTTTAAATTATTTTTTTGTGAGTATGTTTATAGTGTTTATTATGTTCTATTTTTTAGCTACAATTGCTTTAATATCTACTAATACAAATAAGGTTCAAGTCCTTAATGGGATAAATTTTAAGAATTTGAATGAGAACATGAAAATTGTTCTTGGCTGCATGGATCTTGACCTTCCATTAAGGATGGAGTAACCACCTTCTCCTACGAAATTCAGTACCTATAAACAGAAGAAAAATTATGAGATGTAGGATCACTTCAATCGCATGAGTCATGATTTGGTCTGCTCTGAGGTCAATTTAACTTCAGTACCTGGAAACACTTGGTGGTTAGACTCTGGAGCAACTACTAACATCAGTGTTTCAATGAAGCGGTGCCTGAACTACCGAAAGCTAAATGATATTAAAAGATACATCTATGTGGGAGATGACAAGTCGGTGGAGGTTGAAGTTGTAGGGCATTTTAGATTATTGACGTGTACCGTATTTTATTTGAATTTGAAAGACACTTTCCTGGTTTTGTCATTCATACAGAATTTAATTTCAGTTTCTTATTTGGACAAATCAGGTTATTTGTGTTCATTTGGGAATAATAAGTTTAAGTTGTATTTTAATTCAAATATGGTTGCAAGTGGTTCACTTATGAGTCATGATAATCTATATTTTCTTGACACAATAGCTATCTATGGTGAATCTTTAAATGTGGAATCACGTGATACTGAGCGTAAAATTGATAATAATAGTTCAGGGGCATTATGACATAAGCGTCTAGGTCACATCTCTTAAAATAGAGTTGAGATGCTAGTGTCTAATAGAGTTTTAGATTCCATTTACCTAACAAACTTTGATGTTTGTGTTGAATGCGTTAAAGGCAAACATATCAAAACAAAGAAATTTGGTGCATATAGAGCTACGGATGTCTTAGAATTGATACATACAGACATTTGTGGAACATTTCTGATACCTTCTTGGAATGGTTAACAATATTTTAGATCATTCATAGACGATTATTCTAGATAAGCATACATATTTCTTATACATGAAAAGTATCAATCATTGGATGTGTTTAAATCGTTTAGGCTGAAGTTGAGAATCAAGTCAACAAAAGAATTAATAAAGCCAAATATGGCAGTGGCGGTGAATAATATGGTAGATATGACGGTTCAAGTGAACAATGTCCAAGGCCTTTTACCAAATAACTTGATGAATGTGGAATCGTCTCACAATACACCATGCTAGGATCTCCTAGCATGAAAAATGTTGCTAAAAGACGAAATTGAACTCTTAAGGATATGGTAAGGAGTATGATTTGTCATTCTACCTTGCCAGAGTCACTCTGGGGAGAGACACTAAAGACTGCAGCTTACATTTTAAATAGAGTACCAACAAAAGGACCTGCCAAAACACCTTACGAACTTTGGACTGGGCAAAAGCCTAATCTAAAACATTTTCATGTGTGGGAATGTCTAAATGAGACAAGGCCTTACATGCCAAATGAAAAGAAATTAGACTCCCGAACAGTGAGCAGCTACTTTATTGGCTATCTTGAAAGATATAGGGGCTACAAATTTTACGATCCCAAATTCAATTCAATTTTTGATACCGTAACAACCACATTCTTTGAGGACATTGAGTTTGGGGGGAAGAATAAGGTTAGAGACTTTGTTTTAGAGGAAGAATCAGTAATGAAATTCTGGTACCAGATATGTGATGTAACGTGTGATGTCACAACATAAATATCTGCTGTATGAACAAGACAATAAAAGTACTGAACAGCATAAACAACACACAAGGATTGTTCACCCAATTCGGTCTAACAACCTACATCTGGGGACATACCAAGCCAGGAAGAAAGTCCACTATTAGCAGTATCAAATTACAGACTCAACAAACCAGTTGACAATCTACCTAATTTAATCACTACCCAATGACCCTTCTATCTAAGTCCTCCCTAGATAAGAGACTCCATCTCACTCCCAATCACCTCAGTGATGTCTAGCAGTCAACATCTCAGCCACTGCATCAACAACTTGATTTCCCACAACTCTTCAATCACAGAAAAGTAGAAGTCACATTTCTATGACACACCTTGGAGTTGCTTTAAAGCTTCCTCCAAGAACAATACAAAACTCATTACCTACAGGTTTCTGAGTAAGAACACAGTGACCATCTCACAACCCGAGTGGTTCACTTAGACAAAGCCCTAATGATCTACATCTTGGACCCGTGCCTATTCTAGGTTACAAGCATTCTATTTATAGCTTTTTCCCAACTGGATTTGGGCCTTCAAATCACAACAAATCTGTAGCTGCAAATCTTCAAAAGATTCTTCTATCAAATAGATCTTCAATTGAATCTTCATAATTAACTCTAAATATTCTCCATATCTTTTTGCATTAAATTAGCAACAAACTAATCTTCTTCACAAATGATTGCAAAAGAATTTATCTCCCATGATATTCGCCTGCAATCTCTGATTCTCTTCAGCAGAATATCTCATTAAAACCAGATACACGCGCAGCCCTAATCAATCATCTCAGACTGAAGTTTCATTAACTGATGTCTTAACATCGAGTTTAACATCAGCACTTAACAGCAACCCTTACAACTTAACAAAACCAGACTGTTAACTAAACATAACACTAATGTTAGAAGCTCATTTTGAAACATCAACCATGACATTAACATTGTTTTACCAAAATTTCAGCCAATCACAAGAACTAACAATCTCCCCCTTTGGCTAATTTTGGCTAAAACAAATATATAAACATTACAACTCAGATTACAGCAGTAATTACAACCCTATCCTACTGTCAGTAGTCATCAGCAAATACTGAACCTAACAGCAAACACAAACATCAGTAGCTACTGTGTACAACCAACATGGAGACTCCTCCAGAAAAGTAGAAGACTCCTCCAGAAAAGAAATGTTTGTCTTCACATAAAAGACTAATGGTGGCATAAGAGATTTCTGCACACCTTATTTGATCAGACGCCCCTAGTCGACCTATGGCATAAGATAAAACTTAAGAAATGCCAATTAGTCACCCCAGATAACTCAGAACACAAGTCACAACTGTGTTCATAACTCAGGACACAAGTCACAAAGACTCAACACCAACTAAGGATAGGACATCCTCTTCGACATGTCTGCAACACATCTGAACTGCATACTTCAGACTTATCATCTGCGCAAACCATTTAGCAAACCCTTTCTCCCCCTTTTTAGCCACAAATTGGCAAAGAAATCCCTCACAGAACCAGACCCAAGAAATGCTCACCCAAAAACGAACAAAAGCCATAAGACTTATGAAACAAGAACACTCACTGGCTGAAGGAGAAAAGAATAACCCCTATAAATAGCTGACCAGTTACTTTGAAATTAACGAGCTTTGAATATGTCAAAGTTCATGGTCAAATAAATGCTATTTTAGGTACAAAAAAAACTCCATCCAAATTCAATGTCTACCATCCAAAACAGTCTTGACCACCTTTATTGCTTCTTAACTGATTCTTACCATAAATTGTGCCAAAACAGTTCCATGCATAGTCGAAGACACGTGTTTCACCTTATCCTTACACCACCGTCCAGAATAATTCCTTGTTTGGCTCAAGAAAAACATGTCCTGTACCATGTTCTGACATCTTATCAGACAATGTCTGCTTGCTCTTAACATTATTAACCCAAGACTCCACAGAAGATTATACATTCCAAAACAATTATTCTTTTCAGACTCCTCTTGCATAAGCATGTGCACATATGATTCAAACAATAAGCTTCACATGGCCAGAATCAACATGTCATTTAACAGCCTAATGTCACAACATGTTATCTGGCATTATATTCGTAGAAGGGGCAACCAATCTCCACAAGCTTGATCATCATGCTAGCTTCACACTATGTGCACCTTTTAAGCAAAATCCATAGACCAGTACTCCCCCTGTCATGGATAACCAATGCTCTAGATGGAGATGAACATTTGAGCACCAGATCTTCACACACTTGCTCTTACTCCTAGAGAACACATTCATGAACCCTGACTGGTTTGACACAGCTCACAAACTCCATGAATTCTCAGCTTACTTAAAAACTTTACTGAGATCCAATCTCTTCAAGAGATACTTGCAACAAAAAAAAATTCTGATCAAATCACTTCATCTGACACAGTTCCACTGCCATTACATCCACTAATAGTTGTTGACATTAGTGAGGCCTTTAAAAATAGTAGACATGCTTTGCCAAAACATATTGACCTACTTCAGTCTTCTCTACATTCTCCATCCAAGGTAGACCTTCTACTTCATCATTCTCCCGTATGACTATGTAGACGCTCCTCAGGCATAATGTAGGCACCAAGCTTCAGAACCAGAACAAGATCATCCTTCACCAAGGATATTCAACCAGATAATGTCCCAACACAAGTTAGAACATTTGCCACACACCAAGATATCATCACCATGATTCTTGATCTGCTCCACCAACTGGACTTACTAGTGCATAGTAATCCAAAGAGCTAGAGAATTAAACTCTCATCCACCTTCAAGAAGAATAATCTCCTTGAGTCTTCAACTCATCACCCTTCTGCCCAAGAGTAACTTATTCCAAGAAAATCCTCAATAATAACCAGCTGCCACACTCTGATTATCTTGATTCTTCAAATCCACTTCTGAGATCAACCAAATGCCACAATTTGATCACCTCGTTCATGAATCCTCATATGAAAACAGCCAAATGCCACATTTTGACCTTTTTCACGTTTGTCAGAACTCTCACAAAGATATCTTGATCCACCAAGGAAACTTGATCTTCAAGTCACATGTTCCACTTGCTCAAAAGCAAACACACTTAGACTCCCTAAGCCATGGTCATGTAACATATTCTCCTTCATATAGCTCCCGCAAACTGCCTTGAGAATGATCTTTTTGAAGCATCCTATAGTTCATTCCTGTAGATCACCCTATCATTAGCTGATGTGCCACATCAACAACTGAGACTTCTGATGTAAAGCTAGATGTCAGAACCTTATGACATCCAACTGTTGAATTCAGCTCTTCCTTCTGCCACTCAGATGAACCTCATCCCTTTGTAGAAACAGATTTCCATGCTCTCATAGACTTGATTCAACAATCAAGTTTGAGTAGATAACCTTCATCCTGCTCAGAAACTCCAAAGACTTCAAACCTACCTCATCTGAATCTTCAGAAAATAAGTAGTTCAAGACTACCCCATAGCTATACCAAATAATGCCACTTCCCTTAGTAGAGCCATCAGTAGAAAGCCAGAGATAACAACCACTTATCCTCTACTTTCACAAAGAAAACCATGCATTAAAGCACCTAGATCAGAAATAAACTGATCCAACCATCAAGATTATGGTGTCTTCATAGTCTTCCATCTCCCTCTTCAACAGCATAATTCAGGTCGTCACACACCAACACACCACAAAGAGGAATAAACAGCCACATAGAGAAATGTAAATTCTCAACACTTCTGCAGTCCTGCACTTTTACATCAGTCACATACATAGTCTCCCATCAATGTATATTGTCATTAGTTGAATGCACAACATTATCAAAAGCAGACAAATACTCAACTGCTGTCAAGCTATTTATCATATGTGATAAGATAACCTAGTCTAACATTCTTTTCCTGCACACTTATGGCACTAGCTGATCCCTCTTTTATTGACCCACACCACTGATCACTTCAGATTAGGTAAGTGGCTTGACCTGATACTCCACCATGAGCACACCTAACTTTCTTTGGCTGAAAACGCAAAGAACTGAAATGATGGTTCAACATCAGTTCAGAAATTAGTCTAAATCACATTAAACATCTCCTATGGATTTAAAGACTACAACCATATTAATCCACACATAACTCTTGTAGGGAACACATGAGAACATATCAATATCTGATCAACTTCCAAGATCAGACCAACAAAACTGCAGTAACTTGCATAACACACTCTTCCAGAAGCTTCTTCTTATAAGCACAAGGTTCAGACCTCTTGTCTAACTTAAGAGTAATAACTGCCATCCTTCTGCATACCATAGACAATATGCTACTTCACACAAACTCTTGGATGCATTTTCCCTCTAATATCGTCCTCAAACAAGGATCATCTCCTTCTCTTCTGCTATCCAGATTACTACCTTTTCTTCAACCAACTTCACCTGAAATACTATGACATTATGAACAACATCTCAAAAATTGTTCAACTTCATAGCTTCAATGACCCTTCAAAACAGCTACACTCTCATAGGTCTTTGACTGAGCATTTACCATAAACTGCTGATGTGTAGTGCGATGTCGGGACATTAGAACTGACATATTAAGCTCAGCTTCTTTCTTGATGAATCTTCCTCCAGTTTATGATTTTGAAAATCAGGAACACGTATCTTCATAAGAGAATTCATCTTCAGATATACCAGAACTACATTTGACATCATAACCAGGAAGATCCTCCTAATAGGTCACCACAACTAAGCTTAAGAGATAACTTATCAAGATCTTCACTCCCGCATGAAAGATTTGACAGTGATACTCTTTTGCTTTGGCTCCACCCTCTTCTTTCACCATCAAGAAAATTGATAAAGAAGGAATCAATGTTCTGGACAAATTGGTCTTCAATGCCTGATTAGAAATATAAACTGAAACTTCCATGTCATACAGTCTTTAATAAGATCCATTCACCTTTTGATCACTTCTTTCCCAAAACAAAGATATGAGATAATCCTCAAGTATCTTTGGCATCACTAACCAAATGATTGAAGCTATCTTGCATAAACTATAACATCATAGAATATCCTGCTGAGGAGACCAAACCCTAATGTCTTTCCAAGAGAATACCTTCCTAGAATCTCACCACCAGATATACAAGAACCAACTAGGGTTACATCAGATACCATGCAGCGGAACACACACCAACTCCTCAACAACCTTCAGGCACTACTCAATAATCCTTGCACACCATCACCATAAACCAAGTGCCAACAAATTAAACTCACAACAACAGTTCTCCTCCAAAGCTACACACCAATTCCATAACTAGCTTCCTTACTCATGAACCATAAAGTATCTTCCCTAGATCTCATCCAGAAACAGACAGAATGCCTGCTCTGATACCAATTGAAATTCTGGTACCAGATATGTGATGTTACGTGTGATGTCACAACATCAATATCTGCTGTATGAACAAGACAATAAAAGTACTGAACAACATAAACAACACACAAGGATTGTTCACCCAGTTCGGTCTAACAACCTACATCTGGGGGCATACCAAGCCAGGAAGGAAGTCCACTATTAGCAGTATCAAATTACAGACTCAACAAACCAGTTGACAATCTACCTAATTTAATCACTACCCAATGACCCATTCTATCTAAGTCCTACCTAGATAAGAGACTCCATCTCACTCCCAATCACCTCAGTGATGTCTAGCAGTCAACATCTCAGCCACTGCATCAACAACTTGATTTCCCACAACTCTTCAATCACAGAAAAGTAGAAGTCACACTTCTATGACACGCCTTGGAGTTGCTTCAAAGCTTCCTCCAAGAACAATACAAAACTCATTACCTGCAGGTTTCTGAGTAAGACACAGTGACCATCTCACAACCCAAGTGGTTCACTTAGACAAAGCCCTAATGATCTACATCTTGGACCCGTGCCTATTCTAGGTTACAAGCATTCTATTTATAGCTTTTTCCCAACTGGATTTGGGCCTTCAAATCACAACAAATCTGTAGCTGCAAATCTTCAAAAGATTATGCTATCAAATAGATCTTCAATTGAATCTTCATAATTAACTCTAAATATTCTCCATATCTTTTTGCATTAAATTAGCAACAAACTAATCTTCTTCACAAATGATTGCAACAAAATTTATCTCCCATGATATTCGCCTGCAATCTCTGATTCTCTTCAGCAGAATATCTCATTAAAACCAGATACACGCGTAGCCCTAATCAATCATCTCAGATTGAAGTTTTATTAACTGATGTCTTAACATCGGGTTTAACATCAACACTTAACAGCAACCCTTACAACTTAACAAAACCAGACTGTTAACTAAACATAACACTAATGTTAGAAGCTCATGTTGAAACATCAACCATGACATTAACATTGTTTTACCAAAATTTCAGCCAATCACAAGAACTAACAAGTAACAATTCTAGAACTGATTCATACAGTTGCTTTTGATCAAGCAAGTACGGAACCTCCACAAGACAATGTTAACTTTCCTCCTACTCCAAATGATTTGGTAATTCATGAAGAACAAACTTGAAATCCTTAAGAACAGGTGTTACAAGAACCATTACCTTTGCAGAGATCCGCTAGAGAAAGGAGAAATGTTATTCCGGATGATTACATAGTCTTTCTCCAAGAACATGAGGAAAATAATGGTATAATGGAAGATGATCCAATCAACCTTCGTCAAGCCATGCAAGATTCCACCTCTGAAAAGTGGATTGAAGCAATGAAGGAGGAGTATAAGTCCATGCAATACAATAATGTTTGGGAACTTGTCTCTTTACCAAAAGGTGTGAAACCCATTAGTTGCAAATAGATTTTTAAGACCAAACGGGATTCTAAAAGTAATATGGAGAGGTGTAAAGCTTATCTTGTGGCTAAGGGTTATACTCAAAAGGAAGCGATTGACTTTAAAGAGACTTTCTTTCTGGTTTCATCAAAAGACTCTTTTAGGACAATCATGGCTCTTGTTGCACATTATGATTTGGAACTCCATCAAATGGATGTCAATATGGATTTCCTCAATGGCAACGTTGATGAAATGATCTATATGGTGCAACAAGAAAATTTTGCATTAGGAGACTCATAGAACATGGTTTGCATATTAACAAAATCCATTTATGGACTAAAGCATGTGTTTTGTCAGTGGTACCACAAGTTTCATGAAGTAATTCTCTCATTTGGTTTTGAGGTGAATGTTGTTAAAGATTGTCTGTATCATAAATTCAGTGGGAGCAAGTACATTTTCCTGGTCTTGTATGTAGATGACATACTGCTTGCCACAAATGATATATGCATGATGCACGAAACTAAGAAATTTCTATAAAGAAATTTTTAAATGAAAGATCTTGGTGATCCATCCTTTGTATTATGAATTCAGATACATCGAGACCGATCTCGTGGTATTCTAGGATTATCACAATGGAGTTATATCGAAAAGGTGCTTAAAAGGTTTGACATGCATGAATGTAAACCAGGGGATACTCCAATCGCTAAGGGAGACAAATTTAGTCTTAATCTGTGTCCAAAGGAAACTTGGAAATTCAAGAAATTCAAAAGATTCCTTATGCGTCAACAGTGAGGAGTCTGATGTATGCCCAAGTACGTACACGTCCGAATTTTGCATTCATAGTTGGGATGTTAGGAAGATATTTGAACAATCCAGGAATGGATCATTGGAAAGCAGACAAAAAAATGTTTTGAGGTATTTAAAGAGAACAAAAGACTATATGCTCACATATAGGAGGTCAGACCAGTTAGAGTATTGCTAGATACCAAGAAAGTAAAAGATCCACTTCAGGCTATATCTACTTGTTGGATGGTGGTGCAGTTTCTTAGCACAGTGCTGAGCAAACTCTTACGGCTTTATCCACCATGGCAACACAGTTTATAGCATGCTATGAGGCATCCAACATGGGATTTGGATGAGGAATCTTGATATTGGGCTGCAAATTGTAGAAGGAATTGAAAGACCACTTAAGTTATACTGTGACAGCAAATTAGCCATCTTGTATTCCAACAATAATAGGAGCTCGACTAAGTCAAAACATATTGACATCAAATTCCTAGTTGTTAAGGAAAGGGTACAAAGTGGGCAGATTTCCATAGAACACTTAAGGACAAACTCCATGATAACAGGTCCTCTTTTAAAATGTCTTCCACCCAATGTCTTTCATGATCACACTGCTCGCATGGGTGTTTTATCGTTAAATGAGTATTTGGTTTAGTGGGAGTTAGTTGATTATGAATTTTATGTTATGTGGTTGGTATTATGTATGCATACTATGGCTTTAGATATTTTCTAATTAATAAAGTTTGATATTCAACAGTTTACATTTTGTACAATAATGTTATTGATTGATCTCACTAAAGTAAAGTAGGACCAGTTGAAAATCGACATATACAAACCAACTTCATGTGATTTTCATGTTGCACATTTCATGATGGATCTATGTCATTTAGTTGTGTCACTATTAGTGATCATTGAAGGATTTAGTTATGATTGATATAACGAAAATCACTTTGATTATGTATATTGACATGACTAATGGACGAGATATTTTGGATATGCTTAAAGAATATAATGGCAAATTTTGAGCTCATAAAGTCTAACACATGTGTAAAGTTACGCATGTGACCAGTGGGAGATTGTTAGAATTTTTGGGTCACAAATGTAATATTGCATGTGTTAGGAACATTATTTAATTAGCCAAAACTACATTGGTCTAATTAATATTAAGTATGTGGCTAAAAACATAAATCTCAAGACTCTGAAGACCCAATGATTTATTCTTCTGATCATGCTTCAATCAAATCAAATTCAGAAGCCTCTGATAAATAGAAGAAGATGAAACGTTTGCGTGGGAAAATAGTATATAGTACAGATAAAGGATGTTCCTTTCCACTACCCTGATTTGGTGGTACAAAGGACAACTTCAGCGTACGATTTTCAACCCAACACAACGGCATTATTTCAAGTCGCCAGTACTCACTCTGATATTACTGATCTACCCTCCAACGGATCTATATATATATATATATATATATATATATATATATATAGATATATATATATGTACGTGTGTGTGTGTATATATATATAAAGATTTAATCTTTCAACGAAGATGTTGCTGATAAGCATGAGTGTAAAAGAACATATGCATGCGTACAAGCATGATTAATTATGAGTGAGCAGCAAACGATGTAATACTCAGTGTAAAAAGAAGAAATATCTAAACACTGATACATATGAAGAAAGCAACTCAAAAATCTGAAGAAACTTATGAGTGAACAGTAAAGCTCCACAATACAAAGAAGAAGAATGTTTACTGTAGATTCTCTCTAAGTTATATTGTGCTTAAAATGTATGTTTACCCTGCTTGTGTAGAAGCGTCATTATTGTAAACAAACTTTGTAATAAAAAAATTGTTTGTGCTCCCTAATGGACCAGTTGGGTCAGAATCATTTGGAAGACTAAGACAGTGTGTTTTAGTGGTGTTAGTCACTTGCAGTTAGCTTGTGCATTGTGTTCCCTAATGGACCAGTTGGGTCAGAATTATTAGGAAGACTAAGACAGTGTGTTTTAGTGTTGTTAGTCACCAGCAGTTGGCTCGTGCAATTGTAATCAGTTTGGTTATAGTGGATTAAGTCATTGTCTAAGGCAAAATCACCTCAGCCGGTGGACTGGATTAGCTTGAAAGTTTTCAAGTGAACCAGGATATATCATGTGTCTTTCTTATTGTTAGTTTATTTATGATCTTTGTTTGAGTTTCATAAAAAACTTTCAAAATGGAAAACCCAATTCAAACCCCCCATTTCTTGTGTTTTCTCACACCTTCAATTGGTATCAGAACTCCGGTTCTGATTGTGATAAACGTTTTATCAGCACTTAACAGCGTTCAGTACCGATCCAGTATTTGTGTGAGATAACATGGTAGCTACTGTTAATACCACTACTGAAGGGGAAGATCATTACAGTATCAAACTACCAGTCGTTGATGGTGAAAAGTTTGACTACTGGAAAAACAGAATAGAAAAATGTCTTTCTTGGTTTTTATGTAGATCTTTGGGATTTGGTATTTGATGGCTACAATCACCCAGTTGATGCTACATGTGATAATATATCCTAAAGTGATATAACCAAACAACAGAAGAAAGATCATAAAGTCATCATAAGGCAAGAATCATATTGCTAAAAGTTGTCTCATGTACTAAATATGAGAAGATGATGCCATATCTATTCTTGATTCTCTTAGGATGACTCATGAAGGAAATGCTCAAGTTAAGAAGACAAAGGTGCTTGCCTTAATCAAAATTATGAGGCATTCAAAATGGAGGATGATGAAATAGTTGAGACCATGTTTTCAAAGTTTCAAATGCTAATCGCAGAACTCAAAGTTCTGGAAAAAGGCTACTCAACCGCCGGACATATGGAAAAGATCATCAGAAGTCCTCCTAAGAAATGTATACTTATGGCAACAACTCTAAAGCTATCAAAAGATCTCAACAGCATAAGTCTTGAAGAACGTGATAGTTCCTTGAGAAATCAGGAGATAGAGCTGTAGGAAAAAGAAAAGTAAATCCATTGCTCTTAAGTCTGAACCTGGAAAGGCAAAGGCTCATTAAGCTGAGGAAGAATCAAAAGATTTTAATGGAAGATCAGAAGATGATTTCAGAAGAATCAGCAAACTCTGGTAGCATAACTCTGAAAGAAAGTTGTCTGCTATGAGTATAATGAGCCAGATCATTACAAGAATGAGTGTTCAAAGGTCAAAGAAGAACAAGAAGCCTAAGAAGAATTTCTCCAAAGTAAAGAAATATCTATTGGAAACTTGGGACGAATCTGATTCTGAAGAAGATGAATATGATGAAGAACAAAGAAAATGTTGCACTAGTAGCAACAACTGAAGGTGAAGTTTCTGGAGAACCAGAAGACTAAATATCATCAGAACCTGAATCAGACTCAGACTCAGACTCTTACTCAGAGATATCCTTAGCAACTCAGTTGAAACACCAGGAATGGTAACTGAACAGTAGTTGCTCGCGAACTCATGATGAGAAAAAGGCATACGTTTCAAAGTTTGGAACTTAAGCCCGGAAGCTTCGTCAATCTCTGAGGAAACCAGAAAGAAGAAATCATTAGTTCTGGAATCGTTGTTCAAAAAGTGGTTATTAATGGGATATTCTGAATGCTCTAAAAGGCTACAGAATTTATACCATAGAAACACGAATGGTATATGAATCAATTCATGTCAGATTCGATGATAAGCTTGACCCTGAAAAGTCAAAGCTAGTTGAAAAGCTCGCAGATCTGAAGATCACGTCATCAGAATCTAAGAAGTGGAAGATTCAAGAGAAGAAGACAAAGATGCAAATTCTCCAGATCCAGGCACAACCTTATCAGAAAGCTGAGAACAACTCAACTCATCAGAAGAAGAAGGCTTCTCATTCTGAAGAACTAACTCTGGGAGATAAAGTTGATCAAGTCAGAATCTGTTCATCCGTCAGACACTCCAAAGAAACTCTTCTGAGTCTAGTGTATTAGATTGAGTCAACATCAAGTGATGTAGCTCCAAAAGAAAATAGAATGGATTCTGGCCATGCAAGAAGAACTGAATCAATTTACCAGAAATGATGTATGGAATCTTGTTCAGAAACATAAAAGTGTCCACATCATTGGAACTAAATAAGTGTTTAGAAACAAGCTAGATGAGAAAGGCTGGATTCGAAGTGAATCTGATGGAAGAACTCAGACTCATCTTGGGAATTTAAATTGATCAAAGTTTAGAAGGAACGTATATTCATCAGAGCAAATATGCAAAAGAACTTCTGAAGAAATTCACCATGATGGACTGTAAACCAGCTAAAGACTCCAATGCATCCAACATGTATTCCAGAACAAGAAGAATCCGATCTTATGATCAAGCAAGGGACCATCATCAACTACTCCTTCAACATCAGAGGCATAATACATATCCATGTCTCTATGAAGTACGTAGATGCTATGGACGAGGAATTAACTAGAAGATCATCAGATAAATGAGAGTAACATTTCTATCTTCTCTGATAATACTGTTAATCTTAAACTCTAGGACTAAGCACATATAAATCATTTTATTAGAGACTATGTTCAGAAGGGAATTTTATGGTTAAAATTTACAGACCATCAATGGGCTGGTATCTTTACAAAACCCTTGGCTGAAGATAGAATTCTATTTATTCTGAAGCATCTGAAAATGGACTATTATCCAGAGTAAGGTCTCATCAGAATCAGATGTGTTTAGTCAGAATCTGAAGATATCAGATTTTCATTTTAACTTAGAAACATTTATTTTTAATCTCATTCATCAGAAGATGCTTTGTCAGAAGTGTCTCTGATCAGATGGAAACCTTTTGGTTTTCCAGACTCTGAGGATATCAATATTTGTCACTTAATTAAAGGGTGATTAATGTGTGAGCAGTACTTTTCTTGGAATTGGTTAAATCATGATTAATTTTATATATTAATTCCCATTATTATGTGTAACACGTCACTATCACTCAACTTCACTCGACTCACACGATATATATACACTCACTATCATCCTTCACTCCACTCTTACACTTTAGAAACCCTAAAACCTCCTTCTCCTCAAACCTCTCTTTGTGCCTTCTTCATCCTCAAAAACAAAACTCCATCTTCATCCTTTTTACCTAAAAATTATCATAATGATGACTTCTGCTCAACAAGAGACCGTTCGTTTCGCCGCTGAAATGGAACAATCATTGAACCCCTCTACTGGGTTATCATCTTCATCGACTCTTCCGTCTTCAACCTCAACAACCACCGCAAATGTCATTTCAATCTCATTATCATCACTTCGTGTGATTGATGAAGAGCATATCACACAAAAGGGTATTTCAGTTGACTGTATTATTGAGGCAGAGAAACTGACTGTTCTTAAAGAACTAGACGTTGATTTTGAAAATCTTGCTGCAAATGGGTATGATCTTTCTGCTGAACTAGAATTTCAAGGTTGGAATCAATATTTTTAAAGGCTCAAAGGTCCCATTTTTGAAGCTCTTGTAAAAGGCTTCTGGAGACAAGCAGAATATGATCGTCTTCATGTAGTTTCTCATGTTCTGGGAAAGAAGATAGTTATTACTGAGAAATCAATCTCAGACCTTCTGGAAATGGAATTCTTGAAAAACAAGCGAGTCTATGGAATGAAAGGAAACTGCAAATTTGTGAAAGAAACCATTGACAAAATTATCTTCACCAACTACTCTCCGGAGAAATCGAAGTATACGGGTAAGGATCTACATGATAAACTAAGGATTTGGCACAAGATTATTCTGAGCTGCATCAATCCAAGACCTTTATCAAAACCCTCTAACTACTTCAACTCCAATCAGAAGTATATCTTGCACTATTTTATTACAAAACAGAAGATGTGTCTACCCTCCATTCTGTTCTATCATTTAAGGGATACGGCGGGCAAGACAAGGACAATAGCTTCACCAGAAAAACCTGTGCCCACTTACATTCTGTTTGGAAGGTTGCTCTCTGATATTTTTGTTGAAAGCGGATTAGTGGAATTTCTAACTAAAGAAGCCATGCATACAGAAGATTTGACGCCAAGCATTGGAGATTCCATAAATGCCACGACACTTAAGAATATGAGGATAATCAAGGAAGTACGTGTGAAACCTCATTCTGTATCTCATAAGCATGTGATTAGTCATAGGATTCCAGTGAAAGACTATCCCTTGTTCTCTAAAGATGACGATCCTGAAATAATAGCTCATTTTGTTGCTATGATGATAGAAGAAGGACATGACATGTCTGGGTTAAAATATGACAACCTTGCCCCTGCACAAATTCGGGTTGATCCTACCAGAGACAAAAGAAAACAAATTGAAGAGGACTTTGAGCCTAAGAAGAGAAAGAAAGATGACAAGCCTAGAACTTCCAAGAATCCAGCTCTGGCTTCTCTCTCAGAGAAATCTAGTAAGTCGGTTCCTGCTCCTTCTATTTCAATAGCTGTTACGCAATCTATTAATGCTTCATCATCACCAACCACTTCTGATACAAACACTACTCAAATTCCCACTCCCATTTCTCAAGTCACGTTTAAATCACCATCTTTTTCAGTTCCACCCCCAACAACCTCTTTATGTAAAACCATTATTCAACAAACTCAGTTCTCATCAATCACCACACCCATTCCATCTGAAAGCATTTCTACTTTCACGTCATCCATAACCACCTCACTTCCTCAATCCCCAACACCTGATTCCCCATCTTCTCAAGACTTGTTATACTTTGTTTTCCATCAACCTAGAATAGACATTGTTGAGTCTGTGTCTCAACATTCTGATCCTCATTCACCCAACCTCTCTGGAGAAACAAATTCTGAGACTATTGAAATTGTCACCTCTGAGCCCTATACAGTCTCAGATCTTCTTGAGCAAATACCTACTCCTGAACCAACAACTGAACAAATACCTCCTGAAATAACTTCTGCTGAGCCTAACCTTGTTTTGGTTGTTTATGAAAAACCCTTTCCCAAAACTCTTAATGAATGCATTAATGTGTTTCGTAACAAGGCTTTAAAAAAGGTAGCCAAATTAAAAGCAGAAGCCAGCACAAGCACTAAGCATATGGAGCTTGAGTGTTCTTGGGGAGAGTTTCAGAAATGGTTAGACTCTGAGTTTGAGAGAATCTCAAATTTCTCAGAAGCCTCTAAAGTTGCCTCAGTTCCACTGTTGAAGGACAAGGAAGAAGAAAAGGAAAGGATAAGGCAATTTAGGCTCCTTGTTGCAAAGCAAAAAAAAATGCTGAAGCAGCAAGACTTCTAGCAGAAGAAGAAGCTAGAAATGCTGAACTGTCAGAATGGTACAAGATGCTAAAAATGCAAAGCAAGCCAAACAAGCTGCTCTGGTTGCTTCCTCCTCTGAACCTGTTCTTGTGCGCTTGGAACGTGCAATTGAAGAAATCAAACAAGATATTAGACTATGAAAGAAGAACAGAAAATGTTCAAGGAAAGCATTACTGAGCAGAAGGTAGTCAACAACTCCCTTCAGAACTTGCTTCAACAGATTCTAAACAAGCTGCATGCAAATACTTCATCCTCTGGAACTTAGGCACCTAGGCACTTAGGATTTTATTTTCTTTGGCTCTGAACCTTAGGATTATGTTTTGTTTTGGTTCTGTCATTATTTTGATCCTTGAATATTAATGGTATTGCATTATCTCTTTGATTATGACAAAAAGGGGGAGAAAGTTAAATGATTTTGATAGTACTTATTCTCAGAATCTCGAACTCAAACATTACATAATGCTTATATAATTCTTTTTGCAACTAACTTTTTGTTTGATGTTTCAATTAAGGAACTCTGAAAAAGTTCACTTAGTATTCTAGACAGGTTGAATATTGAAAATCTTATGGATAATTTCAACTCTGATAATCATGGTTAAGAAGTTGTACACTTTGAGAATATATGATTATTCAAATAGATGTTCCAATACTGTTCAGAAGTTGTGAACTTTATGAAAGTCAAGAAATCTGGTTTGATTAAACAGATGTTCCAGTACTGTTCAGAAGTTGTGAACTTTCTGAAAGTCAAGAAATCTGGTTTGATTAAACAAATGTTCCAGTACTGTTCAGAAGTTGTGAACAGTCTGAAAGTCAAGAAATCTTGTTTGATATCATAGTGTTCAGAAGTTGTGAACTCTCTGAAAGTATGAAATTCAGATTTAAAGCGTAAGAAGAAGAAATCTCCTTGAAAGCAAGTCA
The DNA here is from genome assembly GCA_022829125.1 of Lathyrus tuberosus. Lineage (NCBI taxonomy): Eukaryota > Viridiplantae > Streptophyta > Magnoliopsida > Fabales > Fabaceae > Lathyrus > Lathyrus tuberosus. The sequence goes on along the minus strand of JALAZF010000285.1, from coordinate 808,222 downwards.
AGTTAATTCTCTGATTCAAAGATACCATTCAGAAGATACGCTCTGCAAAGATGATATTCTGATAAAATTAGTCAGGCTCTGAATCTGATAAGATTGGTGAATCTAAGAAAAGATGGACAAAAGAGAAGTCACTTCCAATCAAACTCTGATACTGAAGAAGTTGTGATTCCTAAACAAGTTCTGATAGTAACTAGGTTCTGAGATGAAGATCTAGTGTTCTAGCCAGACTCTGATGAGTTTTTGTAGGGAAGTATTCCTTCTCTATTGTTATATTCTGAAGAACTCAAATTTTATTTTGTGAGTCTTGGGATCAGGGGGAGACTCTAAACAAGCATAAATGAAAATTTGAGATTAACAGATTCAGGGGGAGCTGAGAGCTTAAACTCTGAATTTGTTGGTTATGGTGATTACCCTGTATAAATTGTTCTATCAAAATACATAATTTTGTCATCATAAAAAAGGGGGAGATTGTAAGAACAAGAATTGGTTCGGCATCTTGTCTCTATGTTTTATTGATAACAATGGAGTATTTGTGTGAGAACAATTTTGGTGCTCTAACGTTTGTTATTCTAATTGATTTAACAAACAGACTCTAACTTAGATAAAAACCAGGTGCTACGTCACTCTGATATTCTCTATGGTCACTTCTGTGTGAAGAAGAAGCGAGAATTGGTTCTAATCTACTGTGCGTCAGACAGACTCTGAGAAGACATTATGTTGCTGTTGTAACGTCTCTTGGATCTTATTTATGATCGTGATTCTAATGTTCTGTTGCTAAAGCTTGTATAGCTTCTGAGGTCATTAACTTTTGAAGACTAAGTGCTGAAGATTCTGAAGACAAGGTTCTGCTGAACGAAGTGCTGAAGATTCTGAAGATTTAAGGATTCTGAAGATTAAAGGTTCTGAAGACTAAGTGCTGAAGGTCCTGAAGACAAGGTTCTGGTGAACGAAGTTCGGAAGACTCTGAAGACTTAAGTTTTCTGATAAGTAAGGGTTCTGAACTAGAAGTGCTGAAGACTCTGAAGACAAGGTTCGGCTGAACAAATTCTGAAGACTCAAGACTCTAAAGACCCAATGATTATTATTCTTATCATGCTTCAATCAAATCAAATTTAGAAGCCTCAGATTAATAGAATAAGGTGAAACGTTTGTGCAGGAAAATAATACATAGTACAGATAAAGCATGTTCCTTTCCACTACCCTGATTTTGTGGTACAAAGGGCAACTTCAGTGTACGATTTTCAACCCAGCACAACGACATTATTTCAAGTCGCCAGTACTCACTCTGATATTACTGATCTTCCCTCCAACGGATCTATTTCTGGCTATATATAAAGACTTGATCTTTCAACAAAGATGTTGCTGATGAGCATGAGTGTAAAAGAACATATGTATGCGTACAAGCATGATTAATCATGAGTGAGCAGCAAATGATGTAATACTCAGTGTAAAAAGAAGAAATATCTAAACACTGATACATATGAAGAAAGCAACTCAAAAATCTGAAGAAACTTTTGAGTGAACAGTAAAGCTCCACAATATAAAGAAGAAGAATGTTTACTGTAGATTCTTTCTAAGTTAGATTGTGCTTAAAATGTATGTTTACCCTGCTTGTGTAGAAGCATCATTATTGTAAACAAACTTTGTAATAAACATATTGTTTGTGTTCCCTAATGGACCAGTTGGGTCATAATCATTAGGAAGACTAAGACAGTGTGTTTTAGTGGTGTTAGTCACTTGCAGTTAGCTTGTGCATTGTGTTCCCTAATGGACCAGTTGGGTCAAAATTATTAGGAAGACTAGGACAATGTGTTTTAGTGTTATTAGTCACCAGCAGTTGGCTCGTGCAATTGTAATCAGTTTGGTTATAGTGGATTAAGTCCTTGTCTAAGGCAAAATCACCTTGGCGGGTGGACTGGATTAGCTTGAAAGTTTTCAAGTGAACCAGGATATATCATGTGTATTTCTTATTGTTATTTTATTTATGATCTTTGTTTGAGTTTCATAAAAAGCTTTCAAAATGGAAAACCCAATTCAAACCCCCCCTTTCTTGTGTTTTTCTCACACCTTCACAGTTGAGGCATGTTCACTAGCACACTCATGTAACATTTTTCATGTGTTTATTTAACCTGGAATTTTTACTTCGCTCATTTGGTTTAAGTGTTAGTGGGGTGGGCTTATACACTGGATGTATAGCCACCCCAGTGGCAAGAGCATAACACGTGTAGCCTTGGGGTCTGGGGTTCGAATCCCCCTCGCCCCAGACCTCATTTTATTCATTTTCTTGTTTTCTTGGCTTAATGCGGGGGCCTAGGCTTCATCAATCCAGCTATTAGCACCCCCTGGTCACAGGCCCATGCGCTGCAACACTTCCCTTTAGTTCATTCTGGTTTTACTAGAACACCCCCTGTTTATTTCATTTCAAAAACTTTAATTTTATTTTCATTTCCAATTTCACTTTATTAAAAATAATTTTTATTGAACGAAAATCCCAAAAAAATTCATATTAACTTTTTAATGTTTAATTTAATTTTATCAAATTTTTATTCTTACTTTTACTCTATTTTAATATTTATTTTGGGTTTTATACAAACTATGAATAACTTTACACCTAGTTTGTGAACTTCTTTCAAAAGATCACTTCCCTTTATCTTCTTGGATTGTTTTCTTAGAATGTTTTAGGGTACATTAGGAGGTAGTTTTGAGGTTGATTTTTGACCTTGATAAGGTCTTTTGATTGGGTTTTAATTGCATTATTTGACCCTTGATTCTTAGGCCCAATGCCTTTGATGCTTCACTTTGAAACTTGACTTTGAGAGGGCTATTTTGCCCAATTTTTCATGACACTCCATATAGTCATTTCTTGTTGTTCATACTTAATTAATGTTACTATCTTTCTTGATTAATTGTTCATCCCCTTTGAGTCCTTGAATTCATATTGTTTATTCAATTTCAATCCCTCTTCAACTCTTGTTTACAAGAGGTTGTCTTCCCCTCCTTCCAAAGGAATGTCTCTCTATTGACCTCAAAGTCATAGATAGCTCATTACCCTCTGTTGGCTTCATAGCCATATTCAACCCTTGACCTCCTAGTCATAGGTAGCCATCATCTTCCCTTGACCTCCTAGCCTTAGGTTTAGAGTCTCCATGCTCTATTTAGGTGTCTTGCTGTCAGACCCTACTTTCTCGTGTATAATTCATTCCCTTTTAACCTGACCTTAGGTTTGGACTCGCCGCACTCCACGTAGGTGTCTTGCTGTCAGACCCTACTTTCCCTTGGAACCTTGACCACAGTCAATAGTTCTTTACCCCCGTTGAGGGGAACTATGGACGCTCTGATTTCTCAAGTTCATCTTGAGAATACGTAGGCATAGGATTGCGAGATCCTAGCGAGCTACCTTTTCCTTTTTCCTTTACATCCAATGCCTTCTTGGATTCCACCTTTTTCCTTTACATCCAATGCCTTCTTGGATTCCACCTTTTTCCTTTACATCCAATGGCTTCTTAGATTCCACTTTTTTTCTTTACATCCAATGCCTTCTTGGATTCCACCTTTTCTTTTTTCCACCTTTCTTTTTCTCACCCTTTTGCCCCCGTAGTGAGGGGAACTACGAATGCTCTGATTCCATTCTCGTCAGGATACGTAGGCACGAGATGCGATGTCTTGGCGAGCATACTTAGTGTATATACCCCTAGGTCTTTACCTTAACATTTTTCCCTTAGCAATCAACTTTAGCATAACACAAATACAAACAAGAGGTTTCTATAGAGTACTACAGACACTTAGGATGTTAACACCTTCCCTAGGTATAACCAACCCCTGAACCTTAGATCTTTGAGCTGTGTTCCTACATAGCGCACTTAGGGTTTTTTCGATCTTTACCCTTTCCTTTAGATAAATCGAAGCTCGGTGGTGAATTTTATGTTTTGTGTTTCAAGTTAATTCAATAGCTTGATATCTGATTCTCACCGCAACAAGGTGAGTGACCCAACCATTTAGTGTTGTCTTGTTCAACATCATGATTATTAATCAGCATCTCATGAGCTTCTTCTTCTTCCTCTGCATCTTCATCTTTGTCTTCATCCTCATCATCATATTGAACCCTTGAGCTCGAAGTTCTCCTCCGAAACCTGTACTGTTGGTCTTGATCATCCTAAAAGTAACCCATCATTGTTAGTAGAGCTGGTAAAATAGGCCACCCGGCCCGTGACAGGCTGGCCCATGACGGGCTCGGGCTTTATGCGGGCCGGGCTAAAAAGCCCGGTTTGTAAACGGGCCACAATTTGATTGACCAAGCCCGACCCTTTTCGGGCCTCTATTTTTTCGGGTCGGCCCAGTTTATATTTACTATTTATTTTTAAATTTAAAAAGTAACATTTTTTATTTTAAAACATACAAAAATTAGGATATTACACCCCATTAATGAGCGCCTATATGTTGTTTTCATCATAAACCATAATATGCTACTTCATAAACTTGTGGTATTTTTCTCAGATAATACATAAATGTTTTCAGGCATATGGTATAATCACATTTCCATTAATAAACGCCTGAATGTTGTTTCTCACTTATTAATAATGATGGACAAATGTAGTTTTGATCTTGTCCGATAGCAGTAGCCGAGAATATTTCACACTGAGTTTAGATATCATTTTGTCACAAATTCAAACTTCTGCCTTGCATATGTCTCACCTAATAGGCCTTAGCACTAAAAATGGTATGATATGGAGACTGAAAAAGAAGAGTTTTAAAACTAGGTATTGGTATGATAAATAATTACACATAAGTTAGTATCTAACATAATACTTACATAAAATCAAAATTCTACTGCTAAATTCTACTATAAAAACACGGACACCTTAACACATATTTGTTTTTAGAATTTTTTTTATTTTTATTTTTTATAAAATAAACGGGCTACCCGCAACCCGATCGGGCTAGCCCGGTTAGAGATCGGGCTTCAATGGGTCGGGCTAAAAGAGCCCGGATGATAAACGGGCCTTGATTTATTTGTTCAAGCCCTTCATTTTTTCGGGCTTTTCGGCCCGGCCCGGTAGGCCCGCCCCATTTTGCCAGCTCTAATTGTTAGTGTCTTCTGACTGAATTCTTGATCTAATGTCATTGAAGCATATGGAATACCTTCAACCATAACTTCAGCTTTATTAAGAACGCTTTGAATACAAGAAGCATAGAACAAGGATGTACCTCGACCAGACTCCCAGAGAGAAAAAATCCTACTCGCAATGTAGTGAAGCCAATTAATCTGTATCTTGTTCTTCAGCAGATACACCAAATGGACCTCATCCTGGTCAACCCGAGAATATCCTCCCTTCTTGGGATGGAGAATGTGGGATACAATCCATTGTAGGACCCTATCAATAGGCTTCAAACGCCCGGTAGTAACAGTCTTGAGAAATAAATCGCTAGCCACAATATTGTCAGAATAAGGATTCTTCAGCATAAAACTTAGGGCAGTTTTGAACTCATATCCTTCAACACAGTTGGTATCGGTAACCTTAGGATAAGCGGACGATTGTGCATCCAAGTCGAACAAATCTTTCCAGACATTGGCATTGACTGAGTGAGTTCTATCACCTATCTCATAGTCAAACTCAAAACTGTCAAACTTACCATGAATACCTGTTTAAAACATCTTGACCAACTATTCATTGTACTTTGTGTCACATTCCAAAAATGTATCAAACTCTTGAACATCAAGCAATTCAATAATATCATCAAGGTGCATATGCTCGGCTCTTAAGGGATAATATGTAAATTGCTTAACAACCGGTCGTTTACTAAAGTTCTTATTATAAGTTTCAGCCAAATCATCAGATAAAAAGAAAGAGCATTTACCGGAACACTTGACCTGGGTTGAGAAGTACCAGCCCTAGAGGTTGAGCCCTGCCATTCTTTTCCCTGTAATTCTTGTAGAAGCCATGAGAACACTGATTTTGGAGATGATGAACAATACACAAATTTTATTTGATGATGAGAGAACCTCTTGAATCCTTGTAACTGTTGAAATTTTTGGTTTTTGATGAACTTTTGGAAATGGGTTTCTAGGGTTTTGTAGAGAATTGAAGGAGATGAGAAGTACGAGGAGTAGTGTCTAGATGCAAATGATGATGATGATAATGTTTTGAATGAGTAACAAAAAATTAATGAGTCAAAATTCCCAAGCACAATGAAGAGATGTGCGGGTTTCAAAGCATTTTTCAAAATTTGTCAGCAAAGCGTCGACCGAACTAGCTATGCGTCGACACATACTGAACAAAAAAAATGTAAATTCAAAATTTTTAAAGTTTGAGTCAACCCAAGGGTCGACCTGTGCGCACCCGATTCAAAATACAAGAAAACATGAAGATCATGAGTCGACCCATGTCCTGTTTTGGTCGACTCATGCAGTGTAAACATCTAAAAATGCACATTTTGAGTCATGTATGCATCAATTAATAATAAATAGCAAGCCACACATATTACAAACTTAAAAAAGGATTAAAATTAGATCCAAACCATGGAATAAACATTAATATAACACACATTTTGGCACAATTTCTTACATATATAAGTGATCAAAATTAGTTAACTAAAGAGGAACGATATTACCTCCGATGACGATTGATGATAGATGCCCTCACATGTAGCTTAATCTTTTAAACATTGTTAATCAAAGAAAAATATAGACAAACATAGATATAGAGCATGCAACCATACATATTTAGAGACGATCCGAGATATCGAGAACACCAAGTTCCCTACGAATGTTAAAGAAAGGCTTTGTCGCAAGTGGTTTTGTGAAAATATACGCAAGTTGATTCTTAGTATCAACATGCTCAACACAACATCACCTTTCTCTACACGATCCCTAAGGAAATGATGGCATGATTCAATATGTTTCGTGCATGAATGTTGAAATTCTGGTATCAGATGTGTGATGTTAAGTGTGATGTCACAACAACACAATCCGCTATATGAAACAAGGCAATAAAATAACAGTAAATCAACACAGAGAATTGTTCACCCAGTTCGGTCTAACTACCTACGTCTGGGGGCTACCAAGCCAGGGAAGAAATTCACTATTAGTAGTATTAAATTACAGACTCAACAATCCCAGTTGACAATCCATTAACTTAATCACTACCCAATGACACTTCTACTTAAGATACATTTAGATATGAGAAACCACTCACTCCCCATAAATCACCACAGTGATACAATTCAAAGATTACAAAGTATAGAAGTCACACTTCCAAAACACAACTTGATCTTGCTTAAAAGCTTTGATCAAGAACAATTAACAACTCAAAACAATTACACCAATTCAAATATGAATGGCTTACAATACACAGACGAAAACACACACTTGACTCTCAGTCTTTAATCTCTTACTTTCGTGCCTTCCAAGTAGGGTTGAGGCTGCTTTAAATAGAAACTCAGACTTGGGCTTGGACTCCTTGAAAATATCTGATTTGATTTGAATTTAAAAATAGATTTTATCTTCAAATCTTTTCATATCTTTCAGTCCTAAAAACAGCAACAAGATCTGCTTCATATCTGATTGTAACAGAAAGAATCTAATCCAAGATCTTCGCCTGCAATCTCTCAATCAGATCTCTAATAACTAATTAAAACACGCACAACCCTAAACACACAACAACTGATGTTCTGTCACTCAATGTCAAGACATCGTTTTTGACATCAGTACACAAAACTGTAACCCTAACAAACTTAATGTTAGTAACTTATGTAAGACATCAGACATATGACATCTTCAACAACAACAACAACATTGTTTTACCAAATTTCTAGCCAATAACAAGAACAAACAATCTCCCCCTTTGGCTAATTTTGGCTAAAACAATCTCAGCCAACATCAGAGATACCTGCAGCGGATAAAACAAACTAACATTCTCACCACACAAACAGCAGCAACAACTACCAACAGCTGCATAACTACAAACTCCCCTCAAACCTAGAACCACAACAAAAAGCTAGGCAACAGCAAACAACAACACTAGGCTAACTCTCCCCCTTTTTAGCCACAAATTGACAACCTTGAACCTATCAAAGCAGCAAACACAAAGTCCGGACATTTACAATGACAAGGTCAAATAACAAGCTTCCCAAAAAGAACAAGTTCCAAAACTTTGACTGGTCAGGCGATACAAACAATGCCCTCTCTATGCATTATAAAAACCAAGCCTTCTTGCTTCTAACAACATAAATAGGAAATAACCATGAGTCAGTCTAACAGAGATGCAGGAAAAAAAACACATGCAAGAGGTCAAGAAACCAGATCCACAGAAGTTGAAGAACAAAACACTGTCTACAGCTGAGGCAACTCCAGGAGCAACAAGAACAAGAAAAACATCAGAGACAAGGATGAAAACCATCAAAAACCCTCCAGTGCAATTTCAGGCTTCTGATGATGAATAGGATGAAGATTGGAAAACTTTTCTTGATTCAGGGGGTTGGGATAATCTTTAGACCCTTTGTTTATTGCTTTTGATGTACTAAAATCTAATCTTGTATGCTTTCAGCAGTTGAATAAAATTTTGTTTCCTTTAAACTAAACATATGCAATAAAGTTCACAACTGCACAAGACACCTCCCAGCACACTTAATCCTCATATATGCAAATTCCTAATTTGCTTCTTAATTTTTCAAATTGATTTGCAACTAAGGCCTTTGTAAAAATACCAGCTAATTGCTGTTCAGTAGCAACATGTTCCAAAGCAACTACTTTGTCTTCAACCAAATCTCTTATAAAGTGATGACGTATATCAATATGCTTAGTCCTGCTATGTTGAATTGGGTTTTTAGAGATATTGATAGCACTCAGATTATCACAGTACAATGTCATGACATCTTGCTTGACATTGTATTCTTTTAAAATTTGCTTCATCCAAACAAGTTGAGAACAACTACTCCCTGCTGCTATGTACTCAGCTTCAGCAGTAGAAAGAGACACACAGTTTTGCTTTTTAATAAACCAAGAGATCAGATTATTCCCTAAGAAGAAACAACCTCCTGAAGTACTTTATCTATCATCAGCACTTCCTGCCCAATCAGCATCACAATAACCACATAACTCAGTGCCTGATCCATGAATGTAAAGCATGCCATAGTCACTAGTCCCATTTACATACTTCAGAATCCTCTTTACTTGATTCAAGTGACTAACCTTAGGCTCAGATTGATATCTGGCACAAACTTCAACAGCAAAAGAAATATCAGGTCTGCTAGCAGTGAGATACAATAGACTACCAATCTTGCTTCTGTATAGACTTTGATCCACACTCACACCATGTTCACCCTTTGACAACTTTAAGTGAGTAGGAGCAGGTGTCCTCTAGTGATTAGCATTTTCCAGACCAAACTTCTTAACAATGTTCTTAGCATACTTGCTCTGAGAGATGAACATGGAGTCTTCCATTTGTCTAACTTGTAGACCCAGAAAATAGCTGAGCTCTCCAACAAGACTCATTTCAAACTCAGACTGCATCTGTTTCACAAAATGTTTAACCATTGCATCTGACATCCCACCAAATACTATGTCATCAACATATATTTGAGCTATCATCAGGTTTCCTCCTTCATCTTTGACAAACAAAGTCTTGTCAATCCCTCCTTTTCTGTAACCATTCACAGCCAAAAATTCAGTAAGCCTATCATACCAAGCTCTTGGTGCTTGTTTCAAACCATAGAGAGCTTTCCTAAGATTAACACTAGAGTGTTTGGTGATCCTTGGAATGTCACAGTAGGATGTCATGACATCATGCATGACATTGCGATTAATCAGACTTTGTTTCACCTCTAGATGTTCTCCCTTTTTATCCCATAGTTAGCAGTTGTCTTTGGACTTAGCACCCTTCATGACAACTTCACCTTTCTCATTAGTGACAATACATTCAGCTTTAGTAAAGTGAACTTTAAGTCCTTGCTCATATAGTTGACTAATACTGATCAAGTTGGCCTTCAATCCTTTGACCAATAACACATCATCTAGTCTAGGAGCACCTGCACAGTTTAGTCTTACCACACCCTTGATTTCTCCTTTGACACCATCTCCAAAAGTTACCCAGTTGGAATAATGTTCAACATTCAACAACAAACTCTTCATACTTGTCATGTGCCTAGAGCAACCACTATCAAAATACCAGTCCTTTTTGGCAGAACCCGTTAAGGACATCTGAGCTAACAAACAAGTGGCACCATCCTTGGGAACCCATTACTTAACAACAGTAGGACTATCCTGATTCTGTCTAGGTTGGGGATTAGGTTGAGGATATCCATAGAGCTTGAAACAGAAAGATTTCAAGTGACCAAATCTTCCCCAATAGTGACATCTCCAGCTTTGAAACTCTTCTCTGAAGTGATTAACATGCCTTCTCTCTTGAGGATGCTTTCTATTATACTGCTGAGGCTGCCTTCTGCCATAATATTGAGGCTGCCTTCTCCCATAGTATTGAGATTGTCTCCTGTAATGATGATTAGGCTGTCTTCTCCCATGATGATGGGGCTTTCTTCTGCCATAATAGTGAGGCACAGTATTATTAGGCCCATACATTTTCCCATGATGTTGAGACATAGGTTGGGACATGTTATGTTTAGGTCTAGATTTATAACCTTTCCCATGGTGTTGAGTCTTCTGATGAGGTACATATTGCTTGGGTCCTAACACATGAGCTTTCCCTTGATGTTGAGACATCTGATGGGACAAGTTCTATTTGGTACCAGAAGAACTAGCATCTGAAGAAGATTTCTTTTCAACATTAAATCCTAGACCAGTCTTATCCCTTGCTCCTTTTCCAGCCTGAAGGATTTCAACCAAAGTGTCAGTTCCACTATTCAACATTTTGATGGATTTGGACATTTGATCAAGTTGGGATTTTAACAACAGAACTTCATTCTCAAGTTCAGCTTTATCAGCCTGAAGCTGGATTATAATTTTCTTCTGCTTCTCCCTTTCTTGACAAACCTCTTCACTTTTCAGACACAACTCTTTATAGGAGGTTGCTAGCTCTTCAAAGGTCAGATCATCATCACTAGACTCTCCATCAGAAGCACATATTCCAGTCAATGCCCTAACATGCTTGGCAGTCTCTTCATCACTCTCACTCTCAGTATCAGTCCAGGGAACAGATATCCCCTTTTTCTGCTTCTTGAGATATGTAGGACATTCTTTTCTGACATGACCATAACCTTCACACTCATAGCATTGGACTCCTTTGTCAAGATTAGGCTTCTCCTCAGCTGTAGTTCTCTTGTTGATGTCAGACGAGATGTTCTTAACATTTAGTCTATAGTTCCTGTCCATTCTTTTTAACACCTTATTAAACTGTCTTTCTAGAAGAACAATGGCATGGGACAGCTCCTCCTGAGACTCAGGACTATTCTCTTTCTTAGCATCTTCAGAACTAGATACCAAACCTATGTTTTTGGTCTTCTTTTCAGGTTCCTCATCCATCCCTAATTCAAAAGTTTGAAGAGAACCAATAAACTCATCCACCCTCATCTTGCTGATGTGTTGAGCTTCTTCTGTAGCAATCACCTTCATTTTATATCTCTTGGGAAGGGATCTAAGAATCTTCCTTACCAGCTTCTCTTCAGTCATTTTCTCTCCAAGGGCACTAGAAGCATTTGACAGCTCAAGAATATTCAGTTGAAAATCATGAATGGTCTCATCATCCTTCATCTTCAGATTTTCAAACTTTGTTGTCAGCAGTTGAAGTCTTGACATCTTGACTTTGGAGGTTCCTTCATGAGTAGTTTTCAAGACATCCCAAGCTTCCTTAGCCACTTCACAAGTGTTGACCAGCCTAAAGATGTTCTTGTCAATACCATTAAAAATGGCATTCAAAGCCTTAGAATTTCCAAGCGCAAGTTCATCTTCTTCCTTGGTCCACTCTTCCTCAGGTTTCAGCTTTGATGTTCCATCTTTTTCAACAATAACAGGATGTTTCCATTATTTTAAAACAGCCTTCCAAGCCCTGCTGTCCAAGGACTTCAAGAAGGTAACCATGTGAGGTTTCCAATAATCATACTTTGAGCCATCTAGAATAGGGGGCCTATTCACAAATCCACCACTCTCCTTGTCTATAATACCTAAAAGTAACAGCCCTAGATCTCACCCAGATGCAGAGCAGGATGCCTGCTTTGATACCAATTGAAATTCTGGTATCAGATGTGTGATGTTTAGTGTGATGTCACAACAACACAATCTGCTATATGAAACAAGGCAATAAAATAACAGTAAATCAACACAAAGAATTGTTCACCCAGTTCGGTCTAACTACCTATGTCTGAGGGCTACCAAGCCAGGGAGGAAATTCACTATTAGTAGTATTAAATTACAGACTCAACAATCCCAGTTGACAATCCACTAACTTAATCACTACCCAACGACACTTCTACCTAAGATACACTTAGATATGAGAAACCACTCACTCCCCCTAAATCACCACAGTGATACAATTCAAAGATTACAAAGTATAGAAGTCACACTTCCAAAACACAACTTGATCATGCTTAAAATCTTTGATCAAGAACAATTAACAACTCAAAACAATTACACCAATTCAAACATGAATGGCTTACAATACACAGACAAAAACACACACTTGACTCTCAGTCTTTAATCTCTTGCTTTCGTGCCTACCAAGTAGGGTTGAGGCTGCTTTAAATAGAAACTCAGACTTGGGCTTGGACTCCTTGAAAATATCTGATTTGATTTGAATTTAAAAACAGATTTTATCTTCAAATCTTTTCATATCTTTCAGCCCTAAAAACAGCAACAAGATCTGCTCCATATCTAATTGCAACAAAAAGAATCTAATCCAAGATCTTCGCCTGTAATCTCTCAATCAGATCTCTAAAAACTAATTAAAACACGCGCAGACCTAAACACACAACAACTGATGTTCTGTCACTCAATGTCAAGACATCGTTTTTGACATCAGTACACAAAACTGCAACCCTAACAAACTTAATGTTAGTAACTTATGTTAAGATATCAGACATATGACATCTTCAACAATAACATTGTTTTACCAAAATTCTAGCCAATAACAAGAACTAACAATCTCCCCCTTTGGATAAGTTTGGCTAAAACAATCTCAGCCAACCTCAGAGATACCTGCAGCAGATAAAACAAACTAACATTCTCACCACACAAACAGCAGCAACAACTACCAACAGCTGCATAACTAAAAACTCCCCCTCAAACCTAGAACCATAACAAAAAGCTAGGCAACAACAAACAGCAACACTAGCCTAACTCCCCCCCCTTTTTAGCCACAAATTGACAACCTTGAACTTATCAAAGCAGCAAACACAAAGTCCTGACATTTACTATGACTAGGTCAAATAACAAGCGTCCCAAAAAGAACAAGTTCCAAAACTTTGACTGGTCAGGCGATACAAATAATGCTCTCTCTATGCATTATAAAAACTAAGCCTTCTTGCTTCTAACAACAGAACTAGGAAATAACTATGAGTCAGTCTAACAGAGATGCGGGAAAAAAAACACATGCAAGAGGTCAAGAAACCAGATCCACAGAAGTTGAAGAACAAAACATTGTCTACAGCTGGGGCAACTCCAAGAGCAACAAGAACAAGAAAAACATCAGAGACAAGGATGAAAACCATCAAAAAACCTCCAGTGCAACTTCATGCTTCTGATGATGAATGGGATGAAAATTGGAAAACTTTTCTTAATTCAGGGGGTTGGGATAATCTTTAGACCCTTTGTTTTTTTGCTTTTGATGTACTAAAATCTAATCTTGTATGCTTTCAGCAGTTGAATAAAATTTTGTTTCCTTTAAACTAAACATATGCAATAAAGTTCACAACTGCACAAGACACCTCCCAGCACACTTAATCCTCATATATGCAAATTCCTAATTAGCTTCTTAATATTTGAAATTGATTTGCATCTAAGGCCTTTGTAAAAATATCAGCTAATTGCTGTTCAGTAGCAACATGTTCCAAAGCAACTACTTTGTCTTCAACCAAATCTCTTATAAAGTGATGGCGTATATCAATATGCTTAGTCCTGCTATGTTGGATTGGGTTTTTAGAGATATTGATAGCACTCAGATTATCACAGTACAATGTCATGACATCTTGCTTGACATTGTATTCTGTTAACATTTACTTCATCCAAACAAGTTGAGAACAACTACTCCCTATTGCTATGTACTCAGCTTCAGCAGTAGAAAGAGACACATAGTTCTGCTTTTTACTAAACCAAGAGATCAGATTATTCCCTAAGAAGAAACAACCTCCTGAAGTACTTTTTCTATCATCAGCACTTCCTGCCCAATCAGCATCACAATAACCACATAACTCAGTGCCTGATCCATGACTGTAAAGTATGCCATAGTCACTAGTCCCATTTACATACTTCAGAATCCTCTTTACTTGATTCAAGTGACTAGCCTTAGGCTCAGATTGATATCTGGCACAAACTCCAACAACAAAAGAAATATCAGGCCTGCTAGTAGTGAGATACAATAGATACCAATCATGCTTCTGTATAGACTTTGATCCACACTCACACTATGTTTAACCTTTGACAACTTTAAGTGAGTAGGAGTAGGTGTCCTCTTGTGATTAACATTTTCCAAACCAAACTTCTTAACAATGTTCTTAGCATACTTGCTCTGAGAGATGAACATGGAGTCTTCCATTTGTCTAACTTGTAGACCCAGAAAATAGCTGAGCTCTCCAACAAGACTCATTTCAAACTCAGACTGCATCTGTTTCACAAAATGTTTAACCATTGCATCTAACATCCCACCAAATACTATGTCATCAACATATATTTGAGCTATCATCAGTTTTCCTCCTTCATCTTTGACAAACAAAGTCTTGTCAATCCCTTCTTTTCTGTAACCATTCACAGCCAAAAATTCAGTAAGCCTGTCATACCAAGCTCTTGGTGCTTGCTTCAAACCATAGAGAGCTTTCCTAAGATTAACACTAGAGTGTTTGGTGATCCTTGGAATGTCATAGTAGGATGTCATGACATCATGCATGACATTGCGATCAATCAGACTCTGTTTCACCTCTAAATATTCTCCCTTTTTATCCCATAGATAGCAGTTGTCTTTGGAGTTAGCACCTTTCATGACAACTTCACCTTTCTCATTAGTGACAATACATTCAGCTTTAGTAAAGTGAACTTTAAGTCCTTGCTCACATAGTTGACTAATACTGATCAAGTTGGCCTTTAATTCTTTCACAATAACACATCATCTAGTCTAGGAGCACCTGCACAGTTCAGTCTTCTCGCACCCTTGATTTCTCCTTTGACACCGTCTCCAAAAGTTACCCAGCTGGAATAATGTTCAACATTCAACAACAAACTCTTCATACTTGTCATGTGCCTAGAGCAACCACTATCAAAATACCAGTCCTCTTTGGCAGAACCAGTTAAGGACATCTGAGCTAACAAACAAGTGGCACCATCCTTGGGAACCCATTGCTTAACAACAGTAGGACTATCCTGATTCTGTCTAGGTTGGGGATTAGGTTGAGGATATCCATAGAGCTTGAAACAGAAAGATTTCAAGTCACCAAATCTTCCCCAATAGTGACATCTCTAGCTTTGAAGCTCTTCTCTGAAGTGATTAACATGCCTTCCCTCTTGAGGATGTTTTCTGTTATACTGCTGAGGCTGCCTTCTGCCATAATATTGAGGCTGACTTCTCGTATAGTATTGAGACTGTCTATTGTAATGATGATTAGGTTGTCTTCTCCCATAATGATGGGGCTTTCTTCTGCCATAATAGTGAGGCACAGTATTATTAGGCCCATACATTTTCCCATGATGTTGAAACATAGGTTGGGACATGTTATGTTTAGGTCTAGATGCATAACCTTTCCCATGGTGTTGAGTCTTCTGATGAGGTAGATATTGCTTGGGTCCTGACACATGAGCTTTCCCTTGATGTTGAGACATCTGATGGGATAAGTTCTGTTTGGTACCAGAAAAACTAGCATCTGAAGAAGATTTCTTTTCACCATTAAATCCTAGACCAGTCTTATCACTTGCTCTTTTTCCAACCTGAAGGATTTCATCCAGAGTGTCAGTTCCACTATTCAACATTCTGATGGATTTGGACATTTGATCAAGATGGGATTTTAACAACATAACTTCATTCTCAAGTTCACCTTTATCAGCCTTAAGCTGGATTATAATTTTCTTCTGCTTCTCCCTTTCTTGACAAACCTCTTCACTTTTCATACACAACTCTTTATAGGAGGTTGCTAGCTCTTCAAAGGTCAGATCATCATCACTAGACTCTCCATCAAAAGCACATATTCCAATCAATGCCCTAACATGCTTGGCAGTCTCTTCATCACTCTCACTCTCAGTATCAGTCCAGGGAATAGATAACCCCTTTTTCTACTTCTTGAGATATGTAGGACATTCTTTTCTGACATGACCATAACCTTCACACTCATAGCATTGGACTCCTTTGTCAAGATTAGGCTTCTCCTCAGTTGTAGTTCTCTTGTTGATGTCAGACGAGATGTTCTTAACATTTAGTTTATAGTTCCTGTCCATTCTTTTTAACACCTTATTAAACTGTCTTCCTAGAAGAACAATGGCATGGGACAGCTCCACCTGAGACTCAAGACTATTCTCTTTCTTAGCATCTTCAGAACTAGATACCAAAGCTATGTTTTTGGTCTTCTTTTCAGGTTCCTCATCCATCCCTAATTCAAAAGTTTGAAGAGAACCAATCAACTCATTCACCCGCATCTTGCTGATGTCTTGAGCTTCTTCTGTAGCAGTCACCTTCATTTTATATCTCTTGGGAAGGGATCTAAGAATCTTCCTTACCAGCTTCTCTTCAGTCATTTTCTCTCCAAGGGCACTAGAAGCATTTGACAGCTCAAGAATATTCCTGTGAAAATCATGAATGGTCTCATCATCCTTCATCTTTAGATTTTCAAACTTTGTTGTCAACAGTTGAAGTCTTGACATCTTGACTTTGGAGGTTCCTTCATGAGTAGTTTTCAAGACATCCCAAGCTTCCTTAGCCACTTCACAAGTGTTGACCAGCCTAAAGATGTTCTTGTCAATACCATTAAAAATGGCATTCAAAGCCTTAGAATTTACAAGCGCAAGTTCATCTTCTTCCTTGGTCCACTCTTCCTCAGGTTTCAGCTTTGATGTTCCATCTTTTTCAACAATAACAGGATGTTTCCATTCTTTTAAAACAGCCTTCCAAGCCCTGTTGTCCAAGGACTTCAAGAAGGTAACCATGCGAGGTTTCCAATAATCATAATTTGAGCCATCTAGAATAGGGGGTCTATTCACAAATCCACCACTCTCCTTGTCCATAGTACCAGAAAGTAACAACCCTAGATCTCACCCAGATGCAGAGCAGGATGCCTGCTCTGATACCAATTGAAATTCTGGTATCAGATGTGTGATGTTAAGTGTGATGTCACAACAACACAATCTGCTATATGAAACAAGGCAATAAAATAACAGTAAATCAACACAGAGAATTATTCACCCAGTTCGGTCTAACTACCTACGTCTGGGGGCTACCAAGCCAGGGAGGAAATTCACTATTAGTAGTATTAAATTACAGACTCAACAATACCAGTTGACAATCCACTAACTTAATCACTACCCAATGACACTTCTACCTAAGATACACTTAGATATGAGAAACCACTCACTCCCCCTAAATCACCACAGTGATACAATTCAAAGATTACAAAGTATAGAAGTCACACTTCCAAAACACAACTTGATCTTGCTTAAAAGCTTTGATCAAGAACAATTAACAACTCAAAACAATTACACCAATTCAAACATGAATGACTTACAATACACAGACGAAAACACACACTTGACTCTCAGTCTTTAATCTCTTGCTTTCGTGCCTTCCAAGTAGGGTTGAGGCTGCTTTAAATAGAAACTCAGACTTGGGCTTGGACTCCTTGAAAATATCTGATTTGATTTGAATTTAAAAACAGATTTTATCTTCAAATATTTTCATATCTTTCAGCCCTAAAAACAGCAACAAGATCTGCTCCATATCTGATTGCAACAGAAAGAATCTAATCCAAGATCTTCGCCTGCAATCTCTTAATCAGATCTCTAATAACTAATTAAAACACGCACATACCTAAACACACAACAACTGATGTTCTGTCACTCAATGTCAAGACATCGTTTTTGACATCAGTACACAAAACTGCAACCCTAACAAACTTAATGTTAGTAACTTATGTTAAGACATCAGACATATGACATCTTCAACAACAACATTGTTTTACCAAAATTCTAGCCAATAACAAGAACTAACAAATGTAGTACGGGGTTTTTGGTTAAATTAACGGCACTTGTATTGTCACACAAATGGGAATACTTTCAATTTTAACATTGAAGTCGAGTAATTGTTACTTAAGCCACAAAACTTAAGCACAACAACTACCGGCTGCAATGTATTCCGCCTCGGTTGTTGACAAAGCAACGGAAAATTGCTTTTTGCTATGCCAACTCACTAAGGAATTTGAGAAAAAATGACAAGTGCCACTCGTGTTTTTCCTATCCGATTTGCAACCGGCAAAGTCAGAATCAGAATAGCCAACCAAAGAGAAATCATTTCCCTTGGAATACCAAAGCCCATACTTTTGAGTACCACATAGGTATCTAAGTATGCGCTTCACAGCTTTTAAGTGCGATTCCTTGGGACATGATTGGTACCTAGCACACATACAGACACTAAACATGATATTTGGTCGGGATGCGGTAAGATAGAGGAGAGAACCTATTATACCTCTATATTTCTTCACATCTACATCCTTACCATTCTTATTTTGACTCAAGTTAACACAAGTAGGCATTAGAGTGTCGACTGCTTTCGAGTTAGCCATGTCGAAGCGCTTGAGTAACTCAAGACAATACTTCATCTAGCTCATGAACGTCCCTTCTTCAAGTTGCTTGATTTGCAATTCGAGGAAATAGTTTAGCTCCCCCATCATGCTCATCTCGAACTCTCCCTGGATCAACTTAGAAAACTCCTTGACCATATTCATGTTAGTAAAATCAAATATTATATTGTCTACATATACTTGTACCAAAATTGAGTGTTTTCCTTGACGTTTAATGAAGAGGGTTGTGCCAACCTTCCCTCTAGAGTACCCTTGATCTAGTAAAAATTTGCTAAGACACTCATACCAAGCCCTAGGGGCTTGCTTGAGACCGTACAAAGCGCGTTTGAGCTTATAAACATAATTAAGATACTCATGGGATTCAAAACTAGAAGGTTGGGCTACATAAACCTCTTCATTTATATAACTGTTCAGAAACGCACTTTTTACATCCATTTGAAATAATTTGAAATTTTTAGCACATGCGTAAGCTAGCAACAGGCGTATAGCCTCGAGTCAGGCAACAGGCGCATAAGTTTCCTCATAGTCTATGCCTTCCTCTTGGTTATACCTTTGCGCAACTAAGCGCGCTTTATTTCAAGTTATGACTCCATTTTCGTCGAGCTTGTTCCTAAACACCCATCAGGTGTCGATTACTCGATGGCCTCGCAGAGGAGGGACAAGGTCCCAAACCTAATTTCTTTTAAATTTATTTAACTCCTCTTGCATTTATAAAAACCAATGTTCATCGAGTAAGGCCTCTTTAGAGTTTTTAGGCTCAATTTGTGAGACGAAAGCGAAGTGATAACAGAAGTTACTTAGCTTGGATCTTGTGGTTACTCCCTTTGAGATATCACTGAGTATGTTGTCGATGGGATGGTCTTTAGAAGACTTCCAAGCTGGAGGAAGGTCATCGTTGTTAATCGGATGATCCTCCTCAATCTTCTCAGGATGGTGATCTTTTTCCTCCTCAACATGCACTGCTTCAGGTTGATCAATCCGTTTATCAGTGTTTTTGAGTATGCCTTCTGAAGATACACCTGCACCATGAAAAGAAGTACCTTTTCTAACATTTTTCGGATAAGACTCATCAAAAATAACGTGTACAGACTCCTCAACAGTAAGTAACCTCTTATTGTATACCTTATATGCCTTACTAGACTGAGAGTATCCAAGAAAGATACCTTTGTCGGCCTTAGAGTTAAACTTACCAAGAGTCATTTTACCATTATTCAGCATAAAATACTTACAACCGAAGACATGAAGGTGTGATACATTGGGCATCCTCCCTTTCAAAAGCTCAAACGGAGTTTTGTTTAGAATAGGACGGATGAGCACCCTATTCAAAATGTAATAAGTCGTACTAATGGCATCGGCCCAAAAGTATTTAGGAAGGGCACTCTCATTCATCATAGTTCTTCCCAATTCTTCCAAAATTCTATTTTTACGTTCCACAACCCCGTTTTGTTGAGGGGTACGTGGTGCGGAAAAATTATGATCAATCTCATGCCTATCACAAAATTCTTCAAAAAGATGATTTTCAAACTCACCTCCATGATCACTTCGAATTATTACAATGTTTGTGTTCAACTTGTTTTGAGAGAGCTTGTCAAACTTCTCAAAAGTCAAAAAAGTATCGCTCTTGCTTGCTAAGAAAATAGTCCAGCAAAACCTAGAATAGTCGTCAACAATCACAAAACCGTAGTAGTTACCACCTAAGCTCTTAATCCTAGATGGTCCAAAGAGGTCCATATGGAGGAGTTCAAGAGGTCTCGTGGTTGAAACAATGTTTTTAGACTTAAACAAGATCCTTATTTTATTCCCCATTTGGCACGCATCACATATTTGTGAACTTGATTTTGGGTAAGCCGACTACTAGGTCCTTAGAAACTATTTTATTAAGCAAATCGAAATTGACATGCGTCAAACGCCTATGTCATAACCATGAATCTTCACTTATGGTGATTAAACATTTGTCGCTACTCAACGATACCTCACTCAAGTCTAGCATATAAACGTTATTAACCCACAAGTCTTTAAACATATCCTCCTTTTTGTAATTATTTTTAATTATGCAGCAATCTTTTGAAAATGAGACTTTATAACCCTTGTCACATAATTGACTAACGCTAATTAGGTTGTGTTTAAGGCCCTCAACTAGTAGCACGTCTGAGATAGTAGTATAAGATGGATTACCTACACTACCTTTTTCGAGTATTGGCCCTTTATTGTTGTCTTCGTAGGTCACAAATCCCTTTTTCTTTGCCACAAAGTCAATGAAAAGGGAAATGTCTCACGTCATGTGTCTTGAGCATCCACTATCAAGAACTCATCTTCTCTCCGTGGTCTCAAGACGTTGTACCTACACAATCAATCAAGGGAAATAGGTACCTAATTCTTATTGGGTCCTTGGTTATGATTGAAAATAGGACTGCATTTGGGCAACCATTGACAAACGCCTTTAAGAACTAAAAAAACCACCTAAAGTGACATTTTGCAATGGTATGACCCCTTTTGCAATAATACAAGCAAGTAAGGTTAACATGAGAATCACTTTTGTTAGATAGATCTCGAATCACATAAGTGTATTTTTGATATGGATTAATCATGCTTTTCTTAAAATGTGATCTATCAATAGCAAAAGTGACCTTTGGTTCTAGAGCCTTGTCAAGTTTGGCTCTAAGAGTTCTAACCTCTTTTTTCCAAATATGACAAGTATCACAACCAAAATTTAACCATCTACTCTTGTCTTCCTTAACATCTACCTTTGTTACTTCCATCATATACTTTTTGAGAGCCTCGAATTCCTTTTGGGAATCGGAGATCTTTTTCTCCAAATGAGAAAAAATTTGTTTGTTTGAAGCTAAACGTTTAAAGGCTTCCTTAGCCTCATGGTGTAAAGTATCAAAAGCATGTTGTAATTCAGAATGAGACATTTTGTTAGAGTTATCATATTTAGCATGTCTTACCTTTTTATTCTTTTTCCTTTGATGAGCGGAGAGGTAAAGGTTAACGGACTCTTCTTCGTCACTTGAACTCTCTTCACTAGATGACTCATTATCGCTTTCCCAATCGATATAAGCTCTTCTAGGTTTACCTTGTTTCTTTTGTGGGCGATTCTTTTCCTTTCCCTTGTCCTTCTTCATCAATGGACAATCTAGCTTATAATGGCCGACTTTTCCACAATTATAGCAATACCCTTTAGTTTTTCTACTCTTTTTACCTTCATTCTTGGAAGAACTTGTTTGTCTTCTAAAGTTGACGAGGTTCTTTTCCGAATGTTGATTACCGTTTTTCTTTATATAGCGATTGTATCGCCTCACAAACAATCTCATATCCTCATTCGAATCTTCTTCATCATCGTCGCTCGATTCACTCTCACTTAGCTCATTTGCGGAGGACTTTGAACTAGAAGCCTTTAGAGCTATTGACTTCTTTTCCGCATCTTTGGTCTTGGTCTTTTCTTTCATTTCTCTTTTATCAAATTGGTCAAGACTAATGAGCACTTGTTCATGTTCCTCGAGCTTCCCAAATAAAGTGTGATGTCCAACGTCATGAGGTCATTGGCTTCCTTTATGGTCGTGACCTTTAATTGTCATTCCCTAGTAAGACACCTCAAAATTTTATTAGTAGCAATGTCATTGGAAACCGGTCTACCAAGTGAGTTTAGTATATTGATTAAATGAGTGAATCTCTTTTGCATGTCGGCAATGGTTTCCCCTTGCTTCATGTGAAAGAGATCAAACTCTTGAGTCAAACTATTGATTCGAGCTAGTTTGACGTCATTAGTTCTCTTATGGGCAACTTGCAATGCATCCCACATAGCTTTAGCAGTCGTACAATGTGAAACTCTATAATACTCATCAACACCCAAATAGGAGATCAGAATATTTCTAGCTTTTCAATCGTAGTTATACTTTTTCTCATCTTCTTCATTCTATTGTGCTTCTGGCTTAGGCACAACAACGTTATTCGCATTGGTCATGGTAATTTCCATGGGGCCATTTTGTATAACGTTCCATACCTTTCTATCAATAGAACTGATATGCACATGCATACAATCTTTCCAGTAACTATAGTTCTCACCGTTAAAAACTGGTGCTCTATTGTAAGCCCCTTTTGGTTCGTTAACCACTTTCTAAAAAGTTATATGTGAAGCATTAGATGAACCGGTGCTCGTTATACCACTTTTTAGACGACAACAATTGATATAGAAGGGGGGTTGAATAGATCACTACTTTTTAAAGGAGAGTCGGCGCTTAAAATTTGATTTTAAAAATGTTTGCGGAAGCGGCCGAGGAACTATGTCGTCTAAACGAATCGTTACCAAAAAGATCGGATATGTGTAAGCCAAACGGAATGATAGGCTCAATGAGAATTCGAATCACTAATTTGATTATCAATCAATATACTTGACTTCACTTAATATTGTGCAATTTTCAATGACTAATAAAAAATAAACCAAATTGACAATTTCACAAATAGTTTGTGAGCGATCAATTTATGGAACACTTGGTGTGCAAAACACCCTAAGTGTTAATTTCTATGTAAATGTAGTGCATAATTTTTTCAATTACAATCAAAGTGATTGTAATGAGTATTCAAACCAGATTTTCAGCACTACACTATAACAAAATTTTTTTCCTATCAATTGATGTTGCACAAACGTAAACAACTCGAAAATTAAAAAGATGGGGAAAGAGAGAATAACTCCGAATTTATGTTGCATAATCCTCTAATTAACGCTACTAGATTGAACGAACCCGTCGTTCTTTAATCACCTTCGCTCAGCTGAATCTATGAAGCAAAGATTTGTCCTAAAAACCCCCCCAAATCTACATGATCTTGGAGGACAAAACCCTAATGGTTTTATTCAAGAAAAAACCCACTGAAAAACTCACCCCAAACTAGATACACAATCCTATGTTTGGACGTTATCACCTCAATGATGCAAGAGATTAACAAAAATTGTTATGTGTAATTGTTGAGAAAATGCAAGAATGAGGATGAAGATGATAAGAGAAAACTTTAGTGTATATCTTTCACTTTTTCTTGTTGTTGTTGTTAAAAAATGAGGTATAATGTATATATATGATCCCATGACCAACTAACAAAAATAACAGCAATTTGAAATTGAGAGAGATCAGAAAAATGACAGGTTTTTAGCGAACGGTCGACCAAAGAATAAGGAGGGTCGACCTAAGCAAACCCGTGAGCAGAACTATGAAAATTTGGAAGTTATGCGTCGATCGGAACAGGGCCATGCGTCGATGCAAGCTTGCTGAAAAAATGCAGATACAAATGTCATTTGTAACACCCCATTTTTAATTATTTAATCGTCTGGTTTTATTTTAATTGTTGGCCTTGTTTAGGGTGCGTGTCTGGGTGCGTAGGGGGTAATGTTAGTAATAAGGAAATATTAATATTATTATTATTTTGAATAGTATATTTCATATTATTATTATTATGGTTATTATTATTACTATTATTATTATTAAGTAAAATAAAATCTGATATAATTAAGTAGATAATGGGTTAATAGAATTAGTTAGGGCAGTTTGGTAATTAGAGATTAATTAGTGAATTAGTGGAGGTTTAGTCATATCAGAATTTTAGAGAGAGAAGGAGAAAGCTAAGGAGAAGAGGAAGAACAAGGGTGTGCTAGGGCTAACTTCTCATCTGAAATTCGCAAGAAATTGATCAAGAATTCGAGGTAAGGGGGAGAAACGGGTTTAATATTGGTGATATGTTCATGATAGGGTAGTGGGGAGTCCTTAACCTCGTAGGATTTTCGTATGTTTGATGATTGATGAAATTCTGAGTATGATACGAATGTTTGATTTATCATATGTGTTGAATTGTTAATGATAGTTGAATTTTATGTATAAATCGTATGGTGTATTGCTGCTGTGTAAATACATGTATTGCAGACTTGGTTTGATGCAGGTTGAGAGAACGATTTACACCCAAAACCTGGAATTCTTAAGTGGTAATGATAGGTGAAGTTGTAAGATGAGATTATAGGTCCTAAAACTAATGTAGAAACAAGCTTAGGACTGAATTTGAGTGGAATAGTAAGCATCCCGTAGCAGAACACGAACTGGTGTGGGGAATTGGATTTTTCGTAATAGATCTGGCCATACGCATATCAGGTAAGGCAATACGCGTATGGTACGGCCAATACGCAGCAATACGCGTATGATAGACTGGGCAATACGCGTAATAGGAGGGTCGTACGCGTATTGTATTGGAATTTGGAAAATTTAGTGTGAAAACATCTATGTCCGTACGCGTACGGCATAAGGCAATACGCGTAAGGGCTTGGGCATTATGAGGCAATACGCGTATGAAGGGAGTCATTACGCGTATGGGTTGGGCGAGCGAGCAGTCAATACGTGTATGGCATGGGGAAATACGCGTATGGCCAGCGAGTGTGCAGAATTTCACCGTTTCGCAATTTCTTTCCCGTTTTCGCATTCGAAGTCATTTCTTTTGGTTTGAGAGGTTGGGAATAGATGTCAGACCTTGAAAAATGTAGGATTGGTGATGATAATAATTAATTTAATAATTTTAGGGAATTAATTAATTAATTATCCGTTGAGTGATGTTGTGTGAGGTAATTGTATGATGTTGGATGTTGATGTATGGATGATGGTGTGATCAGGAGGATCGTGAGCATGTATCTATGTTATAATACATGTGTTTTAATATGCATTCTGTGTCATGCATTTCATGGTGATGGTGGGATGAATCATTGCTCAGGAGGAGTGTATGTGATTCATCCGTACTCCGATATGGAGAATGGTGGGGATAGATCATTGCCAAGTAGAGGTGTATCTGATCTATCCGGGTTCGATTGAATGAACCGTGACGTTGGTACCACGTGCATTGTGTCTATGTTGAGTCGCATTGCATCATTATTGATATGTGTTGTTTGTGTGGTGAATTGTTGACCAGTGGGTCAAAATTATATGATTGTGTGTGAATACTACTCTTATCATGTATTTATTCACCGTTTAATATTGAATGTGATTTCTCACCCCCTTGTTGCTGTTGTGTCTGTGCTTCTCCGGAAGTACAGATAATCCAGGTACTTAGGTTGCTGGAGTACGTGTTGCTTGTTCGAGTCATAGGAGTCGCTCTGATACGTAACACGGGAATTTTGGGGACTTTGAATCATTTGTCATTTGTTATTCTTTCATTTTGTTACGTATCTTGTTTTTGATTAATTTTTTATGAACCACCACTGTATGTGGAATTTTCTAAGTTGTTGGCATGTGGCCGTGAAACGAATAAATAAATTATTTCCACTGCATATTTCGTTTAATAAAAGGAGTTTTGATGTTGTTTTTATGAATGTGACATCCTGCTTGATTTTTGGTGTAAAACTCTGATTATTTTATAGAATTTTATGTATTTTTCATAAAAGGGAAAGTGGGGTGCTACAATTGGTATCAGAGCAGGTCGGTCCGTCCGGCCAGGTGTAGTAGTTGCGTCTGTCCTTAGTATAGGAGTCGTTGGGTGTTCTGACCATATGTTTATTGTTGAACAGTATGGCAGGAAGGAATGATGCTGCTCTTGCTACTGCTATGCAAGCCATGGCACAAGCTGTAGACAATGCTAATCAGGGTGGAGGTGCTCAGTTTCGTGACTTAGCACAGTTCCAGAGCAACAAGCCACCTACATATGAGGGAGGTATCTTGGATCCAGAGGCTGCACAGAAATGGATGAAGGTTATGGAGAAGATCTTCAGGACCATGGAATGCAGTGATGCTCAGAAGGTACGGTTTGTGACTCATATGCTGGAAGGAGAGGCTGAGGCTTGGTGGGACAATAGTCGCCAGAGATTGGAAGCTGCGGGTACTGAGATTACTTGGGTTGTGTTTCAAGCTGAGTTTTTGGAAAAGTATTTTCCGGAAGACATTCGTAGTGTAAAAGAGGTTGAATTTTTGGAGCTCAAGCAGGGTGATAAGACAGTTGCAGAGTATGCCGCTAAGTTTGAGGAGCTGGTTCAGTATTGCGCACATTACAATACTGAAGAAGCTATGACTTCGAAGTGTTTGAAGTTTGAGAACGGGCTGCGTCCTGAGATCAAATTGGGAATTGCTTGTCAGAAGATAAGAAACTATCCCGAGCTGGTAAGCAGAAGCATAATTTATGATAATGACAACAGAGCCAGGATTGCTCATTACAAAGCTGTGAATGAGAAGAAAGGTAAGCAGAGATTTGGAGGCACTCCTTACAGTGCTCCAGCTGATAAGGGGAAACAGAAAACTGAGGTGGGTAAGAAACCAAAGGAGAAAGGGGTTGGTGCTGATACTCTCAAGTGTTTCAGATGTGGTGGCGCGGGTCACCGTGCTAATAACTGTCTGAATGAAGTAAAGAAGTGTTTCAAATGTGTGAAGCCTAGTGTGAAACTCCAAATTTTGACCACTAAGATTTCTCATCATTGTGCAAATCATCAGCACAATATGGATGTACCTTTGTACCTCATTAGTCTCGCCAAAGGTGGGTGAGCATTCACTACAAACAGGATTTAGGGTTTCAAGCCCTCGCAGAGCTCTTAGACAAAGGATCAATCAAGGAATGACATGATCTTCAACTTGTCTAGCCTCTCAAATATCCACAATGGATCAAGAGGACTCCCACTTCAAGGATTAAGCACAATTTTGCTCCCTTCTAGGTGGATCAAGCCTCAGGATCGCTAGTGTCACCAAATTAGGGTTTGGTCGACTAGGGCCTCCAGATGGAAATTTTCCTCTGGGCATGAGCCAATGCTTCAAAGCCTAACCTAAAATGCTCCATGGAACATCATAAACCCCATCATCAAGTCAATTTAGCCTCAGGGGATGCATACATCAAAAATCAGGAATTAGGATTTCTTGACCTAATTCACCCCTAAGTTGACTTTTGGGACAAATCATGAGCCAAGACCTCAAGACATGATTTGAGGGTCTCCAACATACCACGTTGATCCATTTGCAACAATGGATTGACCCAAGAAGCTTGAGCAACAAGTTTCAATTTCATCTGAATCACAGTTAGGGTTTCGCGGGAAAAGTCAACTGTAGCTTTGACTTTTGACCAGGACATGCTCCCAAGCCGTGGGACACGATTAAATACACCCTATAACACCCATGGAACATGTCCATCAATTTTGATTTAGGTCAAGGACATGATTTCCTGAAGAATCGCACAGTTTGGAATTCATCTGATAAAAAGTCAACTGTGCACAAAAGTCAAACTTTGACTTTTTGAGATTTTTCATAAAAATGGTTTTTTAACCCTAAAATGATGTTAATGTGTGATTGGAATCATCATTCATCAAGAAAAATCAAAGAAAGTGGGATAACATGTAAAAGGGGTAACCATAAAAACTTAGAAATTTTTCTAAGTTATGAAAAAAAACGGCAAGGGTACCAACTTTGGAGGATCATAACTCCTAAACCACAAAGCCATTTTTCTCCATACAAAGCTTGATTTGTAGCCCTCATTACCCTCTACAAAAACTTCAACTAGACCTAAGTCCAATTCATTAAGGATTTTGAGTTATGCTTGGATCAAAATGGCTAAAAACTTAAAATTGACATTTTTCAGCACTTAGCCAAAATCTGCCTTGTAATTTCAGCACAATGTCCAAACTTCAAGGCTGTTTTTCTCCATGATCCAAGTTGAACCAGGTCTAATGTCAAACATCAAAGTTGAAGTACGTCATCTAAGCTTTCCGAAAAGTCCTAGAACGTCCATATAGCATACTCGAGCAGGGAGTTATGGATCTTACAAAATGGCTTGCTGAAGCTGAATATTTCAAGGCAGATTTGCACATTTTTTGTGCCACACGAATTTTCAAGCCTTGTCATCAGTTTGGACACATCTAAGGATCAAATCCAAGTGGGATAATCTGATCCATGAACCTCCCAAGTCCAAGGAACAAAGAAAAGCATGCCAAAGCCTAGAAATCCCTAAAAGAGGGACAAAACTCCAATTTTGGTTTGGAGCATTTAATGGATGCTTAGAGGTGGCATGTACTGAGCCATTCTCATCTGAAATCAGTCAAGACTTATCCAAGACCAAGGGAACCAGCAGCCTGTGCCCTAACCTCTAGTCAATGGCTAGAGGAGACTTGGATTTCCATTGGCCAACATTGGCCAAACCTCTGCTGCAGCCACCATTCACTGTGGATCCCAAAACAAACTTGCTCTACTATAAATATAGCTCATTTGTGTTCATTTTGAGTACACCAAAGCCATCAAACAGATGCTTTCCTCAAATTCTCTCTTTCACTCCAAAATGCCTTCTTTAGTAAGGAAATTCTGAGTTTTTGAGGTAGAGAGCAATTCCACTCAAACTAATCACACACACACCTCATATATATATATCATATGTAAGCCGTGCAAACCATCAAAAGTGACCTGTAATCACAACATCACAAAGTCACCTCTCAAAACCTCAAAATGGCACTTTTTTGCATTTTTCAAGTCATGTCTTGATTCAGTCACTTTCCAAGCCAGATAAAACCTCAAACACACTCTAAATATCATCCTTGAACTATCCCAAATGGTGCCACACATCTGGAACACCATTTAAGAGAGTTGGCATTTTGGCCGTTTTGACTATTTCGCGAGAAAGTGCACAAACTTGCTCCAGAGGTTTCCAGCCAATTCCAACCATCCTAAAAGCTTCTAAGAGGTCATTTGAGATTGTCCAAAGCATCAAATCATTTCTGGAACAAAGCACTTGGAAGGTTGCCCAAAATCTCCAAAAAAGAGGTAAAATCCACAACTTGAATTCTTTGAATCATGCTTTCCTTTGTTGTCCACATACATGCATCATATTGAACAATTCTTGAGGTAAAAATGTAGTCCTTAATGTGTATGTTGTGATCCTCCCACTGTTTGCATTTTGACATGTTTTTATGTGGAATTTTGGTTGTTTTGAAACCAGGTTCAGTTCTGTCTTTTCTTCATTGGTGTGTTCTATACATTAAGTTTTAGTTTGCATGAGTAACACCATTGGATTCCTTGCGAAAAATCGGTCAAGATAGGTTTTTACGGATTTCAATTCCTATGAAAATTGAGAGAGTTACGCGCGTTGGAAATTTTACGCGAAACAGCGTCGAATTAACGATAGCGGTTCTGTTTTTTTCGCTTTGTACAGCGAGTTTCCGAGTGTGTGAATAATACCATTGGATTCCTTGCGAAAAATAGGTCAAGATAGGCTTTTACGGATTTCAATTCCGATGAAAATTGAGAGAGTTACGCGCGTTGGAAATTTTACGCGAAACGGCGTCGAATTAACGATAGCGGTTCTGTTTTTTTCGCTTTGTACAGTGAGTTTCCGAGTGCATGAATAATACCATTGGATTCCTTGCAAAAAATCGGTCAAGATAGGTTTTTACGGATTTCAATTCCGATGAAAATTGAGAGAGTTACGCGCGTTGGAAATTTTACGCGAAACGGCGTCGAAAACAACGATAGCAGTTTTTGTTTTTTAATTTCTGCATTTTGTGTGTCGATTTTTCATGTGCGTGAGTGATACCATTGGATTTCTTGCGAAAAATCGGTCAAGATAGGCTCTTGCGGATCTTGATTCGGTTAAAAATCGAGAGAGTTACGCGAGTTGGAAATTTTACGCGAAACGATGTTTTTACAACGCAGCAGCTCTGGTTTTTTTATCGCTGCATTTTGTACGTTGAGTTTTGGCATACGTGAGCGATACCATTGGATTCCTTGCGAAAAATCGGTCAGGATAGGCTTTTGCGGATCTTGATTCGGTTAAAAATCGAGAGAGTTACGCGTGTTTGAAATTCAACGCGGAACGATGTTTTTAATCGATAGCAGTTTTTGTTTTTTAATTTCTGCGTTTTATACGTTGATTTTCTGCGTACGTGAGTAATACCATCGGATTCCTTGCGAAAAATCGGTCAGGTAGGTACTTTTGGATTTTGATTCCGATAAAAATCGAGAGAGTTACGCGTGTTGGAAATTCGGCGGGAAACGATATTTTCAAAACGATAGCTGTTTTTTCTGCATTTTTTGCGTCAATTTTCCGTGCGCGTGAGTAATACCATCGGATTCCTTGCGAAAAATCGGTCAGGTAGGTACTTCCGGATTTTGATTCCGATAAAAATTGAGAGAGTTATGAGTGTTTGAAATTTGATAAAAACGTGTTGAAAATTAAAGTTTCGGTACTCGTTTTTACCCCAAAAGAAATGTCGGAGATGATATTTTGATATCTTTCCTCTTTTTCTTACTTTTTATTTTCAAAACTCAACCAATTTTTTTCACATAGCAAAAAAATCATCGTTTTCCAATTCGTACCCCATAATATTTTAATTCAAAAAAAATCACAAAAAAAAATATTATTTTTAATATATTTAAAAATAGTGTTTTAAATTGTTTTAAATGCTTTTAAAATGATTTTTTTTTCTTGATTTTTAAAACCAAAATGATTTTAAATATTTATGTTGATAAAATATTTTTTTTTCATAAACTTTAATCATTATTTAATGATTTTATTTGATATTTTTATCATTTTTTTACTTAATTTTTCTTTAAAAAATGCCTAAAAATTGAAATTGGAGTTTTCTTTGATTTTCACCCTAACAAATCTTTTTTAAAATTATTGGGCCTCTATTAGAGTGTAAGACCCAAACCCCTTTTAACCAAAACAATTTTGGGTCTCACTTATTGTATAAGTCCCTCTGCGTTAAAAGAAAAATTCGGCGCGATCGCCATTTTCAAACGAAAATCAACTGGGCTTCTCTTTGAGCTGTAAGTCCCATTTCTTTTCATTTTTAAACACTTGGGCCTCTATTAGAGTGTAAGACCCAACCCTTTTTTAACGAAACAATTTTGGGCCTCAGCTATTGTATAAGTCCCGATACGTTAAAAATCTCGGCGCGATCGCCATTTTCAAACTGAAAATATTTTGGGCCTCTCCCCGAGTTGTAAGCCCCATCTTTTGTACAAAAATACACTTTGGGCCTCTAATAGAGTGTAAGACCCAACCCCTCTTTTTTGTATTTTCTCATTTTTCATATTATTTTTTAATGATTTGGAAAATTAATAACTCCCTCAATTTTGATTATTTTTTATTGGTTCTTTTTCTGAAAAATCACAAAAATAGTAAAATATTTTATTCTACAAAAAAATCAAATTTATATTATTTATTTAATATAGTTGGTATTTTTGTGAATAAATTCATTTTTAATTGTTTTAAAGCATTTTAAAAGTGAATATTCATCTTGAAAATAAAGACTATGGGCCTCCCCTCGTGTTGTAAGCCCCATTTCTTTTCTTTAAACTCTTTGGGTCTCTAATAGAGTGTAAGACTCAATCCCTTTGTAAATACCAAAATTTTGGGCCTCAGTCACTTGTATAAGTCCCACGGTGTTTACCAAAACCTCGGCGCGACCGTCGCCCTTTTCAAAATTAACCATTGGGCCTACCCTCGAGTAGTAAGACCCATTTCTTTTCTTAAAACTCATTTGGGCCTCTTGAGAGAGTGTAAGACCCATCCCTTTGTACAGAAAACCTTTTTGGGCCTCAGTCACTTGTATAAGTCCCTCTGTACAAATTCAACAGTGCGCTCACTGATAAAACCCTGGGCCTCTCCTTGAGCTGTAAGCCCCAAATCTTTCTTTTTCAAAGCACTTTCTCCTTTGATTTTGAATATACTGTTGTCTTCAATCTTTCTTTGTTGAACAACTAACCAAACAGCATGGAAGCTCTACAACCGAGTAAGTGTTTACCCGCTTTCATTTACCGCTTTCATATGTATATAACTGTATTGTGGGGCTGTTTCACTGTAAGCCTCCTTTCACAAACTCATATATATATAACTGTATTGTGGGGCTGTTTCGCTGTAAGTCTTCTTTCATAAACTCATATCAACTGTGTAATAATAGTATAGATATTTAGAGTTTCCCCGGCAACTACGTCTAGAACTAGGTGACGCCGTTTCGTTTATTCGTAGAAATAGACAACTAGATCCCCAATAGGATCACCAGATACAGTCTTCTCTTCGGCTGTCCTCATTAGGAATTGTCAAGAAACTCTACTCCCAAAGATGAATGTCTTCTCCGTGAATGGCATCTTTGAGTTTCTTCCAAATTCTCGAACTTTCCTGACTTGATCTATTCCTTGTGAATAGCTTGCCTTGAATTTCTCGGGGTTTGGGGACCCACGGGCTTCCTAAAAGCATCGGCCTCCTCTTGGGCATCGTACAAGGACCCACAGGCTTCCTAAAAGCAACCCCGCCTCCTCTTGGGCTTCGTACAAGGACCTTACTGCTTCTTAGAAGTATTCACAGCCTCCTCTTAGGCTTCGTATAATGATCTCTTCCTCCAGGAATGATAGCCTCCTCTTGGGCTTAGTACAAGGACCCGTCGGTTTCTTAAAAGTTTCCAGCCTCCTCTTGGGCTTCGTACAAATTATCCCGACGACCTCCTAAAGGTATAGGAACAGAACCTAGTCATCCTCATAGAACAGTCATTTCATAGAGTCTACTATTGTGTCTCAAAACATAGTATAAAAGATAAAACTATAGACTTGGACGGTCTAATCTCCTTGAGTCTCAAAGACAGTCTCAAGTGACCCCTTCGTTAAACAGGAAGGAAACCCGCAGACTCGGACAGTCTCAATACCCTTTGGATTTCCCATTTCCTCAAAGAGAAGGAAATATCCCTGATCCTCAAATCAAATCCCTGAGTACAGTGTTGCTCATATAAGAACTGATTTTCTCTTTTAAAATCAGTATATTGGATCTGTCACTTAACTGAAACAGTTACAATAGCCTCCTCTTGGGCTTTGTACAATGATTCTTCCCAGCGAAGCAAACGTTTAGCCTCTATCTCGGGCTTCGTACGAGATACCAAAATTCTCCCCAGTGGAGTCAAACAACGTTTAGTCTCCCTCTCGGGCTTTGTACGAGACACATAAAGGACTCTCTTGTTGAGTCAATCACCTTTTAGCCTCCATCTCGGGCTTCGTACGAGATACAGAAACACTCTCTTGTTGAGTATAAAAGATTCTCCTGTTGAGTCAACCCAATAGCCTTCTCTTAGGCTTTGTATAAGAAAACCACTGGTTGATCCAATCAACCTTTTAGCATCAAAGCTGTGCATCATTCACAGTACACAAACATCAACAACTCATTTCCCTTCATCTAATCGCTGTAAGCGGCAAGCCTCTGGATCATCTACATCCATGCCATTGTCCCTCTTTTAGCATGAGAAATTCCTAAGGAAAGATAGCATTGCTCTACACTGAGTTAAAGTCTTCTCCTTCAGGTTAAAATCCCCTTTAAAGGAAATTATGGCATTGCTAGGATCCGCGTATCCCGATTAAAGTAATTCTCCTTTATAACCAGTCACCCAACAGTTGTGACAGACAAACCCTTCTTTAGAGATGACCAATTCTCTCTAAAGTCGAGGCCCTTCAGCTTCATATCTTGGGCTTTGAACAAGATACAAATAGACTTTTCAGCTTCACATCTTGGGCTTTGAACAAGATGCAAACTACCCTTTAGCTTCACGTCTTGGGCTTTGAACAAGACACCAAAAACACCCATTTCCTCCCATAGACTAGGAGGAACTACGAACGCTCTGATTTCCCTGTTTCGGTAAACGGGAATACGTAGGCATAAGATCGAAAGAAAAGATCTTAGCGAGCGCAATCAACAAAAAACCAAAATCCCATACTCTCACATACCTATCAAAAAGCATCAGTCCTAACATCCTAATCCTTGTTCCCCGCCAGAAACCTTCTGCCCAGATAAAAAGAAAGAAACCGTATTGGCGAAAATACAAATAACCAGTACAAAGCCCCCCCCCCCCCCCACATTGATAGCATTCGTAACCTAACAGACCGTTGTTTAAACTCAGTATGCAAAGCAGGGTTAATTGGAGACATCTATTTCCCATCCTTATTCAGCTCACAATAGGATAAAAAATGAATCGACCTGTAGTTTAAGCTCAACCGCAGAGAGCGACCAGCGCTTAAGAACCGCTTCCAAAATCGCTCGCTACAGAAAAATGGCGCCCACCGTGGGGCAGGTCTCTGTTTTCCTTTTTCCTTTTCCTCTCTTGTGTGATACCGCAGATTGGGGCTTCCGCCGGGGAACCCATTTCTGTCAGAAACTTAGGATCCTTAGCTTTAAAGGTCTAGGATGTTTAGGACAAATATATATATATATATATATTGCTTTTCCTAATTGCTATACGTGTTTATTTTTCTGCTAATGGGAATGCGGGTGATGCCGTATATGGAAAGATTGAGTATACACTTAAGATAAGTGATAGCGACGGGGTCGACCATCAATCTCAGTGGAGGCTGACCAACACAACCCATTCACTCTTCTAACCAATGGGCCGGTTGTTAAGTCTGAGAAGCTGAGGAGCCAAACCCTTTCATAGTGCAAAAACTATCGGAAATAGTTGTTACGCGATACTACCCTCATTTGAGGCTGGTGATCTATTCTCGGTGAATGGCACTTACTCTAAGATTGCTTTACAACTCGCTGGCGATCCGCTTGTTGTTTTGCTTTCCTGGGAGGAGCTGATGATAATGAGTACAGGTACAAAAATCACCCTAGTATAAACCTTTGGGGATGGGTAGAGCCTTGACTTCATGACAACGACCCTTTGACCCCATGTTTTTTCTATGTTTTTGTGTGCTGCATTCATGCATTCATTTAAAAAACATTAAAACATTCAAAAAAGTTCTCTTCTAGTCTCTCTGTTTTTCAAATTAAACTAAGACTATGATTGCAAATATAAGAGAAAGGATTACGCTAATGGATTTCGGTAGAAGGAGAACTCATATGTACACCTTCAAGGTTCTAGAACTAGAGGATTTGAGAAGGTTAGCAAGGATGATCACTAGCCCTGATGCTTTTAGAGCCAAGCACGGAGGTCTGTTACCACTGTTAAGAGTCCATGTGATTGAGGGAATCATGGACGCGCTCGTTCAATTCTACGATCCAGTTTATCACTGTTTCACATTCCCGGATTACCAGCTAGCACCAATGCTGGAAGAGTATTCTCATCTGATCGGTCTACACATTACGGATCGAGCTCCATTTTCTGGACTGGAAGAAATTCCAAAGAATCAGACAATTGCAAGAGCAATTCATTTGGACGAGTCTGAGGTCAGGACTCACATGACCGCTAAGGGTGGCATCCAAGGTTTGCCAGCCCAGTTCTTGACGAAGAAAACCCTGTACTTCGCCAGTATCGGGAACGGGACTGCTTTTGAAAGCATCTTTGTCTTTCTCACCTACGGGTTATTTTTGTTTCCCAACATCAATAACTTCGTCGATATTAACACTATTAAGGTTTTTCTCATTGGAAACCCTGTGCCGACTTTGGTCGCAGATGCGTATCATTCTGTACACTTAGGAAATTTGTACAGCGGAGAGGAGATCACATGTTGTGTACCTCTGCTTTATAAATGGTTTATCTCTCACTTGCCCAAGTCTGCTGCTTTTTGGGATTGTAAGAGTGCCTTACGTTGGTCACAGAAGATCATGTCTCTTACCAACTCTGATATAGATTGGTGTAATAGGATTTATGAGGGAATCAGGATCATTGACCGTTGTGGAAACTTCCCCAACGTACCCCTCATAGGAACTAAAGGAGGAATCAACTACCATCCGATATTGGTTCTTCGTCAATTTGGATACCCGATGAGACACATCCCACTGGGTGTTCATCTGGAAGGTCTTTTCTTCAAGGAAGGAGAAAACGACAGAGCACTAAAGATGGAAATAGTGCACGCTTGGAAACATGTTCATAAGAAAGGACGGGAGTCTCTAGGAAAACCAAAATTTGTCTCGGTGGAGCCTTATCTCCATTGGGTATAAACTAGAGCTCTCAAGCTAAAGATGCCTTATCCTCGTTACGGAATTCTTCCGCCGAGGGAATCTGTCATGTACTTCATGACGAAAACTGAAAAGCTTCAGGTTACTCTCAACAAAGTTCAACAGGAGAGAAGGTCTTGGAAGAACAAGTACCGCACCCTCGACGTCGAGTGCATCAAAATACAGCAATTACTGAAAGAGAAAGATGCTCTGATTGAGATTTTAGAGCAATGTGCTGTGGATAATCAGGATGACCAAAGGAATTTGCTCGCTCCTTTCACTTGGCAAAGTAATGACAACCCGACAACGGCCCAAGAGCCCCGGTCAAAGAAAAGGAAGATATCAGAATCAGCACCCGATTTCTCTTCAGAGAGGACTCGGGACCCATTAGCTTAGGTTTCTGTTTCCGCATCTTGTAATCTACTGTATTTCCATTTCTGTAATCCTTTGGAATTCAATAAAAAGGGGTTTCCCCAGTGTTTGATATTTGCAATCTAATTGTCGAAGTTTATTTTGATTAAACCAAAAAAATAATTAATATAATCATTGCATTCATCATTCTCACATCGCGTATTCTTCTTCCCTACGAATCTCACGTTTGTGTCTCGGTTCTAGAGTCAAACTGTCTCATTCGTATAATACTCGGGCTAATCGTCAGAAAAAGATGGATGATCTTGAGGAAGAAAACAGAGAGTTGAAAAAAGAAATCGACGCTCTAAGAGAGGATATGAGAAAGCTTCGTAACGACATGCAAGCCATGGCAGAAGCTCAGCTACAAAGAACTGTGATCTCAGAGATTACCTCAATGCCCTTAGTGGAAAAGAATGATCCTAGGTATCAGATACCGAAAGATCGCCCTTGGGGCATGCCTGTTAACTATATCCCGGAAGGATATGTTCCGCCGATCACTGAAGATCAGGGAATCACAGCAGAAGCCGCTGGGCCTAAAGGTTACAAACTTTGGGAAAGCGAAGATACCAGGGGCATACTGAAGACTCTTGAAGGTTACAAACTTCGGGAAATGCCAAGACTCACCGCCGTAGTCACGGTACCACCCCCTGTGGTGCACACTGTCCCGGAAGGACAGATTCCATAGACACCTTCTGGTAAAAAGGAAACTATGTTTGACCGAATGGATGAATTCCAGGAACAGTTCCTGGAAATGCAAAAGGAATTGCAAGCCATTCGCGGTCAGGATCTATTCGGAAAGGACGCCGCGGACCTCTACTTGGTCCCAAATGTGAAAGTCCCGCACAAGTTCCAAGTGCCCAACTTTGAAAAATACAAGGGTAACTCTTGCCCTCAGAGCCATCTGGTGATGTACGCTCGGCGGATGTCAGCTCAGACGGAGAATCAGGACCTGCTAATTCACTACTTCCAGGATAGTTTAACCGGTGCCGCATTAAAATGGTACATGGGTTTAAACCGTGCCACGATCAGCACTTTTAGAGATCTTGGCACTGCCTTCGTCCAACAATACAAATACAATTTGGACATGGCACCCGACAGAGATCAACTCAGATCAATGTCGCAAAAGGACAAGGAAACCTTTAAGGAGTATGCTTAAAGGTGGCATGAAATTGCCGCTCAAATTTGTCCACCTCTTGAGGAAAAAGAGATGACAAAGATCTTCTTAAAGACCTTAAGCTCATTTTACTATGACCGAATGGTTGCCAGTGCGCCCAGTGATTTCACCGAGATGGTCGGCATGGGCGTACGTCTTGAGGAAGCCGTTCGAGAAGGACGTTTGGTAAAAGACACTGGATCGACGAGCGGTACTAAAAAATACGGTAGTGTTCTCCCTAAGAAAAAAGAGCAAGATATTGGGAATATCTCTCTCGAAAAGCAAAGGCGTCGTTATCAGCCGGTAGCAGCTGTGACTCCTGCTATCAGCCCTGCGCCTATTCCTACGTATCAACCTCAGGTTGCGCAGAGCCAACCTGATCAGCAAAGGACACAACAGCCTCTTCAGCAGGCTCGTCCTCCATATAACAACAACCGTACAACACGACCATCAGGGTTTGATCCTATACCCATGTTGTACGCAGAATTATTTCTGTTACTACTGGCTAAGGGGAACATCCAGACTAAGTCTCCTCTTACAGTACCAGAAAATCCACCTTTTTGGTTTAAGGTGGATCAGACATGCCCTTATCATCAAGGAGGATCAGGGCATAACATAGAGACTTGCCTCAATTTCAAGTCCGACGTGCAAAAGCTTGTTAGGAGCGGGCTCTTATCTTTCAAAGATACGAATCTCAATGTTCTCACGAACCCGCTGCCTCAACATGAGAAAGCTGCAGTCAATCTGATTGAGAAAGAGACTAACAATGTCTATCAAATTCATGATGTACTCTTGTTGAAGACTAATCTGGTCAGGATGCATTATAGACAGAGTGGATATGGCCATGTGCCACCTCATAACTATCACCAGTGTGATATCTGCTCTAAAGACAACCAGGGATGTTCTGTAGTGCAAGCGGCTCTACAGGAACAAATGGATCTTGGATGGATCCAAGAGCACCGAGTTCGTGGAGTTAACATGGTTTACATGAATTCTAATGTCATTCAAAACCACGACATCCGTGCGATGAATACCAACTTGGTGGCGATGCACTCAAGGCAAAGCCAGTATCATAATCTGCCGCGACATGATTACAGTTCCTGTCTGATTTGCTCGGTAAACAAACAGGGATGCTCTTTCATACAAGAGGCCCTCCAGCGTCAGATGGATCTTGGATGGATCCGAGACTACCATGATAGGAACCCTTATCAAATCAATATGGTTCAGATCTTTGATATTCGCATGATGAATACTAACCTGGTAGAGTTACATGCTGAGCAGGTCCGACTCGGATTCTTAATATCACATGACTATCCAAGCTGTAAAGCGGGTTGCGAAAACAATCAGGGTTGTACCCTTGTCCCGGAGGCACTTCAGCACTTGTTAAATCATTGGTGGATGCCAATCTATATGGATGAAGATACTCAGTAGATTAGTATCAGTAACAGGAATCCCACTCGGCGTCAAAGTCAGGGTGTCCGATCTGTGGAAGCTAACCTAGTGAGGTTACATTGTATTCAAAGTGGGCGTGGCCAGGTACCACCACACAACTATGACAGTTGTAGCGTCTGTTCGGAAAGTAACCAAGGGTGTTACCTTGTGAGAGCAGCTCTTCAGGATCAGGTGGATCGTGGAGAGATTCGCCCATATCCGGGTTCTAGACCCATCAACTGGACGCCGAACTACCTTGCTGATCAAGTCGAGGATGTTGTCACAATCTCTGGTCATCACCATACCAGGGATGTTTTTGCCATCATCCCTCTATTTGACAAATCTAAAGTTCCCAACCAGGAACAGATCGAGATTACTTACGATGGTCAGAAAAATCAGAAGGCTCCCATAGTCATCTATCTGCCGGGACCATTACCGTATGAATCAACTAAGGCTATCCCTTACAAATACGGTGCAACAACCATTAAAAATGGAAAGGAAATTCCATTACCCTCCGTTGTGAATATTGCAGACATCAGTCGAGTAACACGGAGTGGTAGAATCTTCAACCGAGGGGTTAGGGAAGTTAACAAAGAAAAGGAACTTCAGACAGAAGCTCCTGATCCACCAGTCGGTCAATCCAGTAATCCCGACCTTTCAAAAAATGATGAGATGCTGAAGCTCATCTAAAGGAGTGAATATAACATTGTTGATCAGCTGTTACA
The DNA here is from genome assembly GCA_022829125.1 of Lathyrus tuberosus. Lineage (NCBI taxonomy): Eukaryota > Viridiplantae > Streptophyta > Magnoliopsida > Fabales > Fabaceae > Lathyrus > Lathyrus tuberosus. The sequence continues at coordinate 767,731 of JALAZF010000285.1, read as the reverse complement.
AACTCCTTCAAAGAACTCGGTATTATTACTGTTACTCAGTTCAGAAGCCCACAGGGAGGCTCTACAGAAAGTCTTGGAGCAAACCTTTGTGGAACAGGATGTAACAATCAGACAGTTCGATAGTATTGTCTCTAACATCACTTCCTGCAACAATTTAGGATTTAGTGATGAGAAATTACCTGAAGAGGGTCGCCGTCATAACATGGCGCTCAATATCACAGTTAACTGCCAGGACGATGCTTTAGCCAGCGTACTGGTAGACACAGGGTCAGCCCTGAATGTTATGCCGAAGTCCACCTTGATGCAATTATCATTCAAGGGCCCTCCGATGAGAGTCAGCGAGGTCGTCGTCAAAGCATTCGACGGATCCAGAAAAGCGGTTATCGGCGAAGTTGATCTTCCCATAACTATTGGTCCTCACACTTTCCAAGTCACTTTCCAGGTCATGGACATCCGGGCAACATACAGTTGCTTATTAGGAAGACCTTGGATACATCAGGCTGGAGTGGTCACTTCAACCCTCCATCAAAAGCTAAAGTTCATCAAGAACAATCAACTTGTCATGGTTTGTGGGGAACAAGCCTTGCTTGTGAGTAACTTGTCATCACCTACTGGAATAGAACCCGAGGAGGTTATTGGAACTCAGTTCCAAGCGCTATCGGTGAGCAAGGACGATCAATCCCAAGGAGGAACCTCGATTTCCTCATACAAAGATGCTATCAAAGCGGTCGAGAGTACCGATACAACCGGATGGGGACAGCTTGTCATTCCTATTGACAATAAAGCAAAGAAGGGTCTTGGTTTTTCTACAACATGTACCCAGATAGTTGTCAACGATGAAAGTCTTCATCCCCTTCAAAACTTCTTCCACAGTGGAGGTTTTCTTCACCCAGTGTCTCAACCAGTACATGCTATTAATGAGGAAGATCCCTCTGACACAGATGAAGAATGGAAGTCCTACCTTAACAAGGACGGTTATATGTCTCAGGAAGAGGTGCCTATGCCTTTTTGCTTTCCTACAGAAAGTCCGAGATTTATACCAAGATCAGATGTCGAAATGATCTACGGAGATTGTGATCCGGAAGGATGTCGTGCTCCGCCAAATTCATTAGAGGAAGACATTATGATGAAAGACAACTTTGATCACAATTACTATGGCCCGATGGATGGCTTGCCAATGTGGCAGCCTTACCCAGGAGACTTGGGGAAAGAGAGTCAGCCGAACAATGAAAATTAGCTGACCATCATTGAACAGAATACCTGTTTCCCCACCATGTCATGGGATCAACACTCAGGTCATTCAGAAACTACTCAACATGAAGATGAATTCGCAACGTTTGTAGGACTAGAATTCATCAACTATGCTTTTCCTGAGGTCAACGTCATCGAGAGGGATGACTCCTCTAGTTCCAAAAAAGTGTGGGACACCTTGGGACAACCGAGTGGAAAATACGACTATATGGTCAAGTACATCGCTCCCGAAAACTCTCGTATCAGGCTCGAAGATATCCAGCCAACTGGATGGGGAGATGTACCTGAGAGCACCAATACTCTGCAGAATGCAACAGAGGAATCCTCCTACGACAACTCTGTTTGGGAGACAGATTCCAATGATCCTGCTCCACCAGAAATCAACGTCATTTCTGAAGACAAATCAAGGAAGGTGCCAGACTTTGTGATTCACCGAGGAGTTCGCCGCCAATGGGTTGCCGTCGAGGTTCCGAAGGTCGTTCATCAATCAAAGTAATTGCCATCTTTAACCTTTCACCCTGCCCAGGTGAAACGGATGTTTTGATAGGGCTCGTTTTCTGTAAATATCCCTCTTCGCTTCACCCAAAGAGACAGAGTTTTGTTTTATAGGGCTGTAGTTTCAAGAGTCGACTTGTTCATTAATAAAATAACGTCGTTCTGTAATTTCCGCATTAATTGCTGTTTTCTCTTTTTGCTTTTTCAGAAAATGGTAATCCTAAAAAATAATTCAAAAAAAAAAAACAAGCAGTAAAACAAATACACTGCACACACTTGCATTTTTCTCTATCTCTTCTAAACACGAATCATCACGTCATGCAGATTGCTTGTTTTAAACCCCGTTGAAACATACGATCCGATGCCTTCTCCCAACTTTGAGTTCCCGATATTCGAGGCTGAAGAAGAAAATGACAACGAAATTCCTGAAGAGATCTCCCGACTACTCAGACAAGAGGAAAGGTTCATTGAACCTCACAAAGAACCGTTGGAAACGGTAAACTTGGGTTCAGAGCAAGAGAGAAAAGAAATCAGGATTGGGGCACTGCTCAGTCCAACTACCAGAGAGGGTTTGATAAAGCTTCTCAAAGAATTCCCCGATGTATTCGCTTGGTCTTATCAGGATATGCCAGGGTTGGATACCAGCATCGTGGAACATCACTTACCGTTGAGATCAGAATGTCCGCCAGTAAAGCAAAGGTTGAGACGGACTCACCCGGACATGGCTATCAAAATCAAAGAGGAGGTACAGAAATAGATTGACGCGGGTTTCCTTGCTACATCTGAATATCCTCAATGGTTAGCCAACATCGTACTCGTTCCCAAAAAGGATGGAAAGGTCAGAATGTGTGTTGATTACAGAGATCTGAACAAGGCAAGTCCAAAGGATGACTTTCCTTTACCACACATTGACATGCTGGTTGACAGCACAACAAAGTTCAAAGTATTCTCCTTCATGGATGGATTCTCGGGCTATAACCAGATCAAAATGGCGCCGAAAGACATGGAGAAAACTTCATTCATTACCCCATGAGGCACCTTTTGTTACAAGGTAATGTCGTTCGGTTTGAAGAATGCCAGGGCAACCTATCAAAGGGCCATGACTACTCTGTTTCATGACATGATACACAAGGAAATCGAAGTGTATGTCGATGATATGATTGCAAAATCAAAAACAGAGAGTGAGCACGTAGAACATCTGTCAAAATTGTTCGAACGTCTAAGAAAATTCAAGCTCCGCTTGAATCCCAACAAGTGCACCTTCGGTGTCCGTTCAGGGAAACTACTAGGGTTCATCGTCAGCCAGAAAGGAATTGAGGTTGATCCTGACAAGGTCAAGGCCATTCAAGAAATGCCTTCTCCGAAAACTGAAAAACAAGTCAGAGGATTCCAGGGACGTTTGAACTACATCTCCAGATTCATATTCCTTATGACCGCCACGTGTGCGCCGATTTTCAAGTTACTCAAAAAGAACCAGGATTGCGTTTGGTCAGAAGATTGCCAAACCGCCTTCGACAGTATCAAGGAATATCTGTTGAATCCTCCGATTCTATTACCTCCAGTGGAAGGAAGGCCACTGATCATTTACCACATAGTCCTAGAGGACTCAATGGGATGTGTACTTGGCCAACAAGACGAAACTAAAAGGAAAGAGTCTGCCATCTACTATCTAAGCAAGAAATTCACCGACTGCGAGACTCGGTACACGATGCTCGAGAAAACTTGTTGCGCTTTGGCTTGGGCAGTCAAACGTCTTCGCCAGTACATGATTCGTCATACTACTTGGTTGGTCTCCAAAATGGATCCAATCAAGTACGTTTTCGAGAAACCTGCTCTTACGGGAAGAATTGCCCGTTGGCAGATGCTGTTATCAGAATATGACATAGAGTACCGCGCTCAGAAAGCCGTTAAAGGAAGTATTTTAGCCGATCATTTGGTTCATCAACCGATTGACAATCAAGAATCAATCGGGTTTGACTTCCCAGACGAAGATGTCTTGTATCTAAAGATGAAAGATTGCGATGAACCGCTACCCAGTGAAGGGCCAGAACCAGGTTCCCAGTGGGGACTTATCTTTGACGGAGCTGTCAATCATTACGGAAACGGAATTAGGGCTACCCCTTTCTCTCTAGTATATGGCATGGAGGCAGTGCTCCCCATAGAAGTAGAGATCCCATCAATCCGGGTATTGATGGAAGCGAAGCTCACCGAAGCTGAATGGTGTCAAAGTCGACACGATGAACTGAATCTGATCGAAGAGAAGCGAATCACGGCACTATGCCACGGTCAGTTGTATCAACAGAGAATGAAGAGGGCGTTCGACAAAAAGGTCCGACTTCGTGTCTTCAGAAAAGGAGACCTCGTGCTCAAGAAGACACAATCATTTCTCAATGACTCTCGGGGCAAATGGACCCCAAATTATGATGGCCCCTATGTGGTCACGAAAGCTTTCTCAGGCGGCGCCTTGAGACTTGCAACCATGGACGGAGAGGAATTTGCCTACCCCACGAATGTTGATGTAGTCAAGAAATACTTCGCCTAAATTAAAAAAAAAAAACGTCTCGGTGGATTGAAAACCCGAAAGGGCGGTCCAGGCAAAAGTTAGAGACATGAAAAAAAATCATCCCGATGGATTGGAAACATCATAGTACAATCCAGGCAAAAATTAGGGATAATGGCAAGTAACTATGTTCAATAGAGGCAAGTCCCTCAGCAGCAGTTACAGCATCCATCGGAGGAAAACTCCAGTCGAGGTCATCTTCGACAGAAGCTCAGGATGTCCCGAATTCAAAGTTGGTAGAAGGATAGTGGTCGTTATGTTTCAACGTAGCCCTTTTCCCTGTAAATTACCATTTTCAAACTTTGTAAATACTCTTTGGAATCACGCGTTTGGCTGATCTCCATCTTATCAATAAAATTTGGGCCCTTGTGCTTTTGTTTGTAATTCTTATTTGTTTTAGCTTTACAGAACGACGTTGTTAACATGATTAATGATTCTTGAAATAAAACAAAAATGAATTTACTCGTTAAAACTTTTTCTGCTTTTTAATAAAGATGGCAATTTCTTTTGACTGTTGAACATCGAAAGAACATCAATCGCGTCTCCAAAGGTGTTCGAACCTCAAAGTGCAGAATCAAAGTACTCCTTCTAAACCAGTACGCCTGAATGAAGGATCAATAATGTCAGAGACCATGTTCCATCTGACATCTTCGGCCGAGTTCTCATCTCCTAAGCCCGACCAGCGTCACCCCCAACAGGGACCGTTTCTCCTAAGCAAGGCAGAATTGCTATCTTGAACCAGCGATATTTCTACACGCCCCGCGGTGGCCGAGTATCCAATCGTGTTCATCCCTTAGTTTGTATGTTGCGTCAGTTTTATCCGCATATACATATATACATCATGCATTATTGATTTTCATTCACATTCATATTGCATCACTATCACTCTAGTCGTTCTTATCCCGTAGTGATAAGTCCTCTCAATCGAGTTGTCAGACCTTTCCTCGTTAGGAAGTGAATCATCTAAGCAATCTCTCTCCCGTTTATCTCTGGATTAGAGACGGTCCTTGACCACTTTGATAACTTGAACCTCTGAGAAACAAGAAAACTTTCAACAAATGTCGCTCTTCGCCATCGAAGACGATATCCTTGCTTTCCCGGATTAAGGAAAATCCCCAGAGAAAGCCTCTTAATCAGAGATTCGGCGGTACGGCAGTTTTTCTCCGAAAAAACCACTGATGAAAAGGTCATCAGCACCTCAAAATTGGATCCCATCATATGGCGTTTCTCCGGAAAGATCCCGAGAAAAGTATGATGTAAGCCCCCAAACGAAAACAGTCTATCAAGAGACTCGCTTTCCCCAGTAGAATCGACAAATGGCGTCTCCAAAATAGAGAAGTTTGTGTACCTCTATAATTCAGACGAATGGGTTCCCCAGCAAGTCTGACATCAAATCTTTTCCCACTCAAATGGCATCTCCCCAGGAAAAATCGGCGAGAAGTTTGAGGAAAACCGCTACTAATAGCGTTCTTTGTCAAGAAAGTTTATTGACAAAAGAAACTGAGACCAGTTCCTTGGTAGGAAACCAGGATCGAGGGGAAGTTTATTTCAGCAACTAAGACCAGGTCCTTGGTAGGAAACCAGGATCGAGGGGAATTTTATATCAGAAACCGAGACCATATCCTTGGTAGGAAACCAGGATCGAGGGGAAGAAACTAAGACCAGTTCCTTGGTAGGAAACCAGGATCGAGGGGAAGTTTATTTCAAAAGAAAACTGAGACCAGCTCCTTGGCTGAAGACCAGGATCGAGGGGAAGTTTACCTTTTCTAAGCATCTTCGCTTAGCTAAAGAAGATGAATGCGTAAGCTACCATTCATAACCACCATTAAAATTTCGGGTATTTCGATATTTAATCCTCTTGCACCCCGAATGCCCGAACACCTTGGTCATTCACACCTTCGGGTCCAAGAAGATTAAATAGGGGCACCTGTCATACCCCAAATTTTGACCACTAAGATTTCCCATCATTGTGCAAATCATCAGCACAATATGGATGTACCTTTGTACCTCATTAGTCTCCCCAAAGGTGGGTGAGCATTCACTACAAACAGGATTTAGGGTTTCAAGCCCTCGCAGAGCTCTTAGACAAAGGATCAATCAAGGAATGACATGATCTTCAACTTGTCTAGCCTCTCAAATATCCACAATGGATTAAGAGGACTCCCACTTCAAGGATTAAGCACAAGTTTTCTCCCTTCTAGGTGGATCAAGCCTCAGGATTGCTAGTGTCACCAAATTAGGGTTTGGTCGACTAGGGCCTCCAGATGGAAATTTTCCTCTGGGCATGAGCCAATGCTTCAAAGCCTAACCTAAAATGCTCCATGGAACATCATAAACCCCATCATCAAGTCAATTTAGCCTCAGGGGATGCATACATAAAAAATCAGGAATTAGGGTTTCTTGACCTAATTCACCCCTAAGTTGACTTTTGGGACAAATCATGAGCCAAGACCTCAAGACATGATTTAGGGTCTCCAACATACCATGTTAATCCATTTGCAACAATGGATTGACCCAAGAAGCTTGAGCAACAAGTTTCAATTTCATCTGAATCATAGTTAGGGTTTCGCGGGAAAAGTCAACTGTAGCTTTGACTTTTGACCAGGACATGCTCCCAAGCCGTGGGACACAATTAAATACACCCTATAACACCCATGGAACATGTCCATCAATTTTGATTTAGGTCAAGGACATGATTTCCTGAAGAATCGCACAGTTTGGAATTCATCTGATAAAAAGTCAACTGTGCACAAAAGTCAAACTTTGACTTTTTGAGATTTTTCATTAAAAATGCTTTTTTAACCCTAAAATGATGTTAATGTGTGATTGGAATCATCATTCATCAAGAAAAATCAAAGAAAGTGGGATAACTTGTAAAAGGGGTAACCATAAAAACTTAGAAATTTTTCTAAGTTATGAAAAAAAGTGGCAAGGGTACCAACTTTGGAGGATCATAACTCCTAAACCACAAAGTTGAAGTACGTCATCTAAGCTTTCCGAAAAGTCCTAGAACGTCCATATAGCATACTCGAGCAGGGAGTTATGGATCTTACAAAATGGCTTGCTGAAGCTGAATATTTCAAGGCAGATTTGCACATTTTTTGTGCCACACGAATTTTCAAGCCTTGTCATCAGTTTGGACACATCTAAGGATCAAATCCAAGTGGGATAATCTGATCTATGAACCTCCCAAGTCCAAGGAACAAAGAAAAGCATGCCAAAGCCTAGAAATCCCTAAAAGAGGGACAAAACTCCAATTTTGGTTTGGAGCATTTAATGGATGCTTAGAGGTGGCATGTACTGAGCCATTCTCATCTGAAATCAGTCAAGACTTATCCAAGACCAAGGGAACCAGCAGCCTGTGCCCTAACCTCTAGTCAATGGCTAGAGGAGACTTGGATTTCCATTGGCCAACATTGGCCAAACCTCTGCTGCAGCCACCATTCACTGTGGATCCCAAAACAAACTTGCTCTACTATAAATATAGCTCATTTGTGTTCATTTTGAGTACACCAAAGCCATCAAACAGATGCTTTCCTCAAATTCTCTCTTTCACTCCAAAATGCCTTCTTTAGTAAGGAAATTCTGAGTTTTTGAGGTAGAGAGCAATTCCACTCAAACTAATCACACACACACCTCATATATATCATATGTAAGCTGTGCAAACCATCAAAAGTGACCTGTAATCACAACATCACAAAGTCACCTCTCAAAACCTCAAAATGGCACTTTTTTGCATTTTTCAAGCCATGTCTTGATTCAGTCACTTTCCAAGCCAGATAAAACCTCAAACACACTCTAAATATCATCCTTGAACTATTCCAAATGGTGCCACACATCTGGAACACCTTTTGAGAGAGTTGGCATTTTGGCCGTTTTGACCATTTCGCGAGAAAGTGCACAAACTTGCTCCAGAGGTTTCCAGCCAATTCCAACCATCCTAAAAGCTTCTAAGAGGTCATTTGAGGTTGTCCAAAGCATCAAATCATTTCTGGAACAAAGCACTTGGAAGGTTGCCCAAAATCTCCAAAAAAGAGGTAAAATCCACAACTTGAATTCTTTGAATCATGCTTTCCTTTGTTGTCTACATACATGCATCATATTGAACAATTCTTGAGGTAAAAATGTAGTCCTTAATGTGTATGTTGTGATCCTCCCACTGTTTGCATTTTGACATGTTTTTATGTGGAATTTTGGTTGTTTTGAAACCATGTTCAGTTCTGTCTTTTCTTTATTGGTGTATTCTATACATTAAGTTTTAGTTTGCATGAGTAACACCATTGGATTCCTTGCAAAAAATCGGTCAAGATAGGTTTTTACGGATTTCAATTCCGATGAAAATTGAGAGAGTTACGCGCGTTGGAAATTTTACGCGAAACGACGTCGAATTAACGATAGTGGTTCTGTTTTTTTCGCTTTGTACAGTGAGTTTCCGAGTGCGTGAATAATACCATTGGATTCCTTGCGAAAAATCGGTCAAGATAGGTTTTTACGGATTTCAATTCCGATGAAAATTGAGAGAGTTACGCGCGTTGGAAATTTTACGCGAAACGGCGTCGAATTAACGATAGCGGTTCTATTTTTTTCGCTTTATACAGTGATTTTCCGAGTGCGTGAATAATACCATTGGATTCCTTGCGAAAAATCGGTCAAGATAGGTTTTTACGGATTTCAATTCCGATGAAAATTGAGAGAGTTACGCGCGTTGGAAATTTTACGCGAAACGGCGTCGAAAACAACGATAGCAGTTTTTGTTTTTTAATTTCTGCGTTTTGTGTGTCGATTTTCCGTGTGTGTGATTGATACCATTGGATTCCTTGCGAAAAATCGGTCAAGATAGGCTCTTGCGGATCTTGATTCGGTTAAAAATCGAGAGAGTTACGCGAGTTGGAAATTTTACGCGAAACGATGTTTTTACAACGCAGCAGCTCTGGTTTTTTTATCGCTGCGTTTTGTACGTTGAGTTTCGGCGTGCGTGAGTGATACCATTGGATTCCTTACGAAAAATCGGTCAGGATAGGCTTTTGCGGATCTTGATTCGGTTAAAAATCGAGAGAGTTACGCGTGTTTGAAATTCAACGCGGAACGATGTTTTTAATCGATAGCAGTTTTTGTTTTTTAATTTCTGCGTTTTATACGTCGACTTTCCGTGTACGTGAGTAATACCATCGGATTCCTTGCGAAAAATCGGTCAGGTAGGTACTTCCGGATTTTGATTCCGATAAAAATCGAGAGAGTTACGCGTGTTGGAAATTCGGCGCGGATCGATATTTTCAAAACGATAGCAGTTTTTTCTGCATTTTGTGCGTCGATTTTCCGTGCACGTGAGTAATACCATCGGATTCCTTGCAAAAAATCGGTCAGGTAGGTACTTCCGGATTTTGATTCCGATAAAAATTGAGAGAGTTATGAGTGTTTGAAATTTGATAAAAACGTGTTGAAAATTAAAGTTTCGGTACTCGTTTTTACCCCAAAAGAAATGTCGGAGATGATATTTTGATATCTTTCCTCTTTTTCTTACTTTTTATTTTCAAAACTCAACCAATTTTTTTCACATAGCAAAAAAATCATCGTTTTCCAATTCGTACCCCATAATATTTTAATCCAAAAAAAATCACAAAAAAAAAATATTATTTTTAATATATTTAAAAATAGTGTTTTAAATTGTTTTAAATGCTTTTAAAATGATTTCTTTTTTTTCTTGATTTTTAAAACCAAAATGATTTTAAATATTTATGTTGATAAAATATCTTTTTTCATAAACTTTAATCATTATTTAATGATTTTATTTGATATTTTTATCATTTTTTTACTTAATTTTTCTTAAAAAAATGCCTAAAAAATGAAATTGGGGTTTTCTTTGATTTTCACCCTAACAAATCTTTTTTAAAATTATTGGGCCTCTATTAGAGTGTAAGACCCAATCCCCTTTTAACCAAAACAATTTTGGGCCTCACTTATTGTATAAGTCCCTCTGCGTTAAAAAGAAAAATTAGGCGCGATCGTCATTTTCAAACGAAAATCAACTGGGCTTCTCTTTGAGCTGTAAGTCCCATTTCTTTTCATTTTTAAACACTTGGGCCTCTATTAGAGTGTAAGACCCAACCCTTTTTTAACGAAACAATTTTGGGCCTCAGCTATTGTATAAGTTCCGATACGTTAAAAATCTCGGCACGATCGCCATTTTCAAACTGAAAATATTTTGGGCCTCTCCCCGAGTTGTAAGCCCCATCTTTTGTACAAAAATACACTTTGGGCCTCTAATAGAGTGTAAGACCCAACCCCTCTTTTTTGTATTTTCTCATTTTTCATATTATTTTTTAATGATTTGGAAAATTAATAACTCCCTCAATTTTGATTATTTTTTATTGGTTCTTTTTCTGAAAAATCACAAAAATAGTAAAATATTTTATTCTACAAAAAAATCAAATTTATATTATTTATTTAATATAGTTGGTATTTTTGTGAATAAATTCATTTTTAATTGTTTTTAAGCATTTTAAAAGTGAATATTCATCTTGAAAATAAAGACTATGGGCCTCCCCTCGTGTTGTAAGCCCCATTTCTTTTCTTTAAACTCTTTGGGCCTCTAATAGAGTGTAAGACCCAATCCCTTTGTAAATACCAAAATTTTGGGCCTCAGTCACTTGTATAAGTCCCACGGTGTTTACCAAAACCTCGGCGCGACCGTCGCCCTTTTCAAAATTAACCATTGGGCCTACCCTCGAGTAGTAAGACCCATTTCTTTTCTTAAAACTCATTTAGGCCTCTTGAGAGAGTGTAAGACCCATCCCTTTGTACAGAAAACCTTTTTGGGCCTCAGTCACTTGTATAAGTCCCTCTGTACAAATTCAACAGTGCGCTCACTGATAAAACCCTGGGCCTCTCCTTGAGCTGTAAGCCCCAAATCTTTCTTTTTCAAAGCACTTTCTCCTTTGATTTTGAATATACTGTTGTCTTCAATCTTTCTTTGTTGAACAACTAACCAAACAGCATGGAAGCTCTACAACCGAGTAAGTGTTTACCCGCTTTCATATGTATATAACTGTATTGTGGGGCTGTTTCACTGTAAGTCTCCTTTCACAAACTCATATATATATATAACTGTATTGTGGGGCTGTTTCGCTGTAAGTCTTCTTTCATAAACTCGTATCAACTGTGTAATAATAGTATAGATATTTAGAGTTTCCCCGGCAACTACGTCTAGAACTAGGTGACGCCGTTTCGTTTATTCGTAGAAATAGACAACTAGATCCCCAATAGGATCACCAGATACAGTCTTCTCTTCGGCTGTCCTCATTAGGAATTGTCAAGAAACTCTACTCCCAAAGATGAATGTCTTCTCCGTGAATGGCATCTTTGAGTTTCTTCCAAATTCTTGAACTTTCCTGACTTGATCTATTCCTTGTGAATAGCTTGCCTTGAATTTCTCGGGGTTTGGGGACCCACGGGCTTCCTAAAAGCATCGGCCTCCTCTTGGGCATCGTACAAGGACCCACAGGCTTCCTAAAAGCAACCCCGCCTCCTCTTGGGCTTCGTACAAGGACCCTACTGCTTCTTAGAAGTATTCACAGCCTCCTCTTAGGCTTCGTATAATGATCTCTTCCTCCGGGAATGATAGCCTCCTCTTGGGCTTAGTACAAGGACCCGTCGGCTTCTTAAAAGTTTCCAGCCTCCTCTTGGGCTTCGTACAAATTGTCCCGACGACCTCCTAAAGGTATAGGAACAGAACCTAGTCATCCTCATAGAACAGTCCTTTCATAGAGTCTACTACTGTGTCTCAAAACATAGTACAAAAGATAAAACTATAGACTTGGACGGTCTAATCTCCTTGAGTCTCAAAGACATTCTCAAGTGACCCCTTCGTTAAACAGGAAGGAAACACGCAGACTCGGACAGTCTCAATACCCTTTGGATTTCCCGTTTCCTCAAAGAGAAGGAAATATCCCTGATCCTCAAATCAAATCCCTGAGTACAGTGTTGCTCATATAAGAACTGATTTTCTCTTTTAAAATCAGTATATTGGATCTGTCACTTAACTGAAACAGTTACAATAGCCTCCTCTTGGGCTTTGTACAATGATTCTTCCCAGCGAAGCAAACGTTTAGCCTCTATCTCGGGCTTCGTACGAGATACCAAAATTCTCCCCAGTGGAGTCAAACAACGTTTAGCCTCTCTCTCGGGCTTTGTACGAGACACATAAAGGACTCTCTTGTTGAGTAAATCACCTTTTAGCCTCCATCTCGGGCTTCGTACGAGATACAGAAACACTCTCTTGTTGATTATAAAAGATTCTCCTGTTGAGTCAACCCAATAGCCTTCTCTTAGGCTTTGTATAAGAAAACCACTGGTTGATCCAATCAACCTTTTAGCATCAAAGTTGTGCCTCGTTCACAGTACACAAACATCAACAACTCCTTTCCCTTCATCTAATCGCTGTAAGCGGCAAGCCTCTGGATCATCTACATCCATGCCATTGTCCCTCTTTTAGCATGAGAAATTCCTAAGGAAAGATAGCATTGCTCTACACTGAGTTAAAGTCTTCTCCTTCAGGTTAAAATCCCCTTTAAAGGAAATTATGGCATCGCTAGGATCCGCGTATCCCGGTTAAAGTAATTCTCCTTTATAACCAGTCACCCAATAGTTGTGACAGACAAACCCTTCTTTAGAGATGACCAATTCTCTCTAAAGTCGAGGCCCTTCAGCTTCATATCTTGGGCTTTGAACAAGATAAAAATAGACTTTTCAGCTTCACATCTTGGGCTTTGAACAAGATATAAATCACCTTTCGCTTCATATCTTGGGCTTTGAACAAGATACAAATAGACTTTTCAGCTTCACATCTTGGGCTTTGAACAAGATACAAACTACCCTTTAGCTTCACGTCTTGGGCTTTGAACAAGACACCAAAAACACCTATTTCCTCCCATAGACTAGGAGGAACTACGAACGCTCTGATTTCCCTATTTCGGTAAACGGGAATACGTAGGCATAAGATCGAAAGAAAAGATCTTAGCGAGCGCAATCAACAAAAAACCAAAATCCCATACTCTCACATACCTATCAAAAAGCATCAGTCCTAACATCCTAATCCTTGTTCCCCGCCAGAAACCTTCTGCCCAGATAAAAAGAAAGAAACCGTATTGGCGAAAATACAAATAACCAGTACAAAGGCCCCCCACATTAATAGCATTCGTAACCTAACAGACCGCTGTTTAAACTCAGTATGCAAAGCAGGGTTAATTGAAGACATCTATTTCCCTTCCTTATTCAGCTCATAATAGGATAAAAAATGAATCGACCTGTAGTTTAAGCTCAACCGCAGAGAGCGACCAGCGCTTAAGAACCGCGTCCAAAATCGCTCGCTACACCTAGTCATGTTATAGCAGATTGCAGAGCCACTGTGCCTACTTGTTATAATTGTGGGGAGAAGGGTCACATCAGCACTCAATGTGAGAAGCCGAAGAAGTCTCAGGCGTCTTAAACCGGTGGGAAGGTGTTTGCCTTGGTGGGAGCTCAATCCACTGATGAAGAGCGTTCCGTCAAAGGTACTTATTTTATTAATGATATTCCTTTGATTGCTATCATTGACACAGGTGCAACACACTTGTTTATTTCTGTTGAATGTGTGAAGAGATTAGGGATTGTGCCGTCTACTCTAGAGCAGAGGATGACGATTGAAACTCCATCTATTGGGTCCGTGGTTACTTCTTTGGTGTGTTTGAAGTTTCCGCTGACCATGTTTGGTAGAGATTTCAGAGTGGACTTGATTTTTTTGCCACTCGGTAATCTCGATGTTATTTTGGGAATGAACTGGTTGGAGTTCAACCGAGTCTATATTGATTGCTTCAGGAAGACGTTACTATTTCTTACTCCTGAAGAGGAAGCATTAGCAGATTCGCTATCTAGCAGGAAGTTGAGGGCGTTGTTGGAGGATGAAGCGATGCTATTTGCATTATTTGCCTCGTTATCTGTTGAAAGCAAGACTTCAGTTAATGAATTACCAGTAGTTAATGAATTTCCTGAAGTGTTTCCCGATGACATCACAGAGTTGCCTCCAACAAGGGAAGTTGAGTTTGCTATTGATCTTGTGTCGGGTATCAGACCTATCTCTATGGCACCGTACAGGATGTCTACATCAGAGTTGGCAGAGTTGAAATCTCAGGTCGGAGAATTGCTCGATAAGAAGTTTATTAGACCAAGTGTGTCGCCGTGGGGAGCTCTAGTGTTGTTGGTGAAAAAGAAAGATGGTAGCATGCGTCTGTGCATTGATTACCGTCAGTTGAATAAAGTGACCATTAAGAATAAACATCAACTTCTGAGGATTGACGACTTAATGGATCAGCTGGTAGGAGCTCGTGTTTTTAGCAAGATTGATCTGAGGTCGGGGTACCATCAGATTAGAGTGAAGGAAGGTGATATTCAGAAGACTGCTTTCAGAACTCACTATAGACATTACGAATATGCAGTGATGCCTTTCGGAGTGTCTAATGCGCCGGGTGTATTTATGGAATATATGAATCGTATTTTCCATTCTTACCTAGATCAGTTTATTGTGGTATTTATTGATGATATACTGATTTATTCTAAGTCGGACGAAGATCATGCAGGACACTTGAGAATTGCATTGCAGGTGTTGAAAGATAATAAATTGTTTGCAAAGTTCTCGAAGTGTGAGTTCTGGTTGAAGACCGTGAGTTTCTTGGGTCATGTTATTTCTGGTGATGGTATCACGGTGGATCCATCGAAAGTAAGTGCAGTACTTCAATGGGAAGCTCCGAAGACAGGAACTGAGATTAGAAGCTTTTTGGGTTTGGCAGGTTACTATAGAAGATTCATTGAAGGGTTTTCTAAATTGGCGTTGCCATTGACTCAGCTAACCAGGAAAAATCAAGCTTTTGTCTGGGATGCTGCTTGTGAAGAAAGTTTTGAGGAACTAAAGAAGAAACTGACTACAGCACCAGTGTTAATTTTACCAAGTCCAAATGATTCCTTCGTAGTGTATTGTGATGTGTCTAAGATGGGATTAGGCGGTGTGTTGCTGCAAGATGGCAAGGTAGTGGCTTATGCTTCAAGACAATTGAGGGTGCATGAGAGAAATTATCCTACTCATGATCTTGAATTAGCTGCAGTGGTATTCATGTTAAAAATCTGGAGACATTATTTGTATGGATCAAGATTTGAAGTGTTCAGTGACCACAAGAGTTTGAAATATTTATTCGACCAGAAGGAATTAAATATGAGGCAGAGGAGATGGTTAGAGTTCTTGAAAGACTATGACTTTAATTTGAGTTACCATTTGGGAAAAGCTAATGTTGTGGCAGATGCTCTGAGTCGGAAGATAATCCATATGTCTGCGTTAATGGTGAAGGAAATGGAATTGATTGAACAGTTCAGGGATTTGAGCATGGTTTGTGAAACTACATCGGGGAGTATTAGGTTGGGTATGTTGAAAGTGAATAATGACATTTTAGATGTAATTAAGGAAAATCAGAAACTGGATGTGAAATTAGTAGACTTGATGCCTACAGGAGGAGATGATCCTGATAGTGACTTTAAAGTGGATAATGTTGGTGTGTTGAGATTCCGGGGCAGAATTTGTGTACCGGATAATGTGGAATTGAAAAAGGCAATCTTAGAGGAAAGTCATCGGAGTAGCTTGAGTATTCATCCAGGAACTACAAAGATGTATCATGATTTGAAGAAGTTGTTTTGGTGGTCCAGTATGAAGAGGGACATAACTCAGTTTGTCTATGCTTATTTGACATATCAGAAGTCAAAAGTAGAGTACCAGAAGCCTTCGGGATTAATGCAACCGTTGGAAATTTCGAAATGGAAAAGGGGCAGTATTGCGATGGATTTTGTTACTGGTTTGCCGAATACGGCGAGGGGCTTTGATGCTATTTGAGTAGTGGTGGATCGACTTACGAAGTCCGCATATTTTATACCAATTAACATCAGTTTCCCGTTGTCGAAGTTGGCAAAGATTTATATCAGGATAATTTTGAAGTTACATGGTGTTCCGTCGAGCATAGTGTCGGATAGAGATCCGAGGTTTACTTCAGAATTTTGGAGGAGTTTGCAGGAAGCCTTGGGTTCTAAATTGAAGTTGAGTTCAGCTTATCATCCACAAACCGATGGTCAGTCAGAGAGGACTATTCAGTCGCTGGAGGATTTGCTGAGAGCCTGTGTATTGGAAAAAGGTGGTGCGTGGGATACTCATTTGCCTAACAGTCACCATTCTAGCATTGGAATGGCACCTTTCGAAGCTTTGTATGGTAGGAGGTGTAGGACACCTCTGTGTTGGTATGAAACTGGTGAGAATGTGGTGCTTGGACCAGAGATTGTACAACAGACTACTGAGAAAATTCAAATGATCCGTGAAAAGATGAAAGCGTCTCAAAGTAGACAGAAAAGTTATCAGGATAATCGGAGGAAGGAGTTGGAATTCAGTGAGGGTGATCACGTGTTCCTGAGAGTTAACCCAGTGACCGGTGTGGGTCATGCTTTGAAATCAAAGAAGTTAGATCCTAAGTTTATTAGGCCGTATCAGATCTTGCAGAGAGTTGGTGCAGTTGCTTATAGAGTGGCACTGCCACCGAAACTTTCGAACTTGCATGATGTGTTTCACGTATCGCAACTTCGGAAGTAGGTTTCAGATCCGTCTCATGTTATTCAGAGGGACGAAGTACAGATCAGGGAGAATCTTACAGTGGAGATGATGCCTTTAAGGATCGAGGATCGCAAGATGAAGCAACTCAGAGGAAAGGAGATACCTCTGGTGAGAGTAGCTTGGGGAGGAGCTGCTGGCGGAAGTGTGACCTGGGAATTGGAGAGCAGGATGCGGGAGTCGTATCCGGAACTGTTTCCATCAGGTACATTTTCGAGGACGAAAATAATTTAAATGGGGGAGAGTTGTAACACCCCATTTTTAATTATTTAATCGTCTGGTTTTATTTTAATTGTTGGCCTTGTTTAGGGTGCGTGTCTGGGTGCGTAGGGGGTAATGTTGGTAATAAGGCAATATTATTATTATTATTATTTTGAATAGTATATTTCATATTATTATTATTATTATTATTATTATGGTTATTATTATTACTATTATTATTATTTAGTAAAATAAAACCTGATATAATTAAGTAGATAATGGGTTTATAGAATTAGTGAGGGCAGTTTGGTAATTAGAGATTAATTAGTGAATTAATGGAGGTTTAGTCATATCAGAATTTTAGAGAGAGAAGGAGAAAGCTAAGGAGAAGAGGAAGAACAAGGGTGTGCTAGGGCTAACTTCTCATCTGAAATTCGCAGGAAATTGATCAAGAATTTGAGGTAAGGGGGAGAAACAGGTTTAATATTGGTGATATGTTCATGATAGGGTAGTGGGGAGTCCTTAACCCCGTAAAATTTTCGTATGTTTCACTACGCAAAACAAGGGAAAAGATGGCGCTTTCTTTGGCCTATGACAGCGCTTAAAAGCGCTGTCTAAGCCTGCCCTGTCGTAGGTAAAGACAACGTTTTTTTATTTATGAAAAAGCGCTCTCTAAAAGTGGGACTTTAGACAGCGCTTTCAAAAGCGTTGTCTAATGTATACGTTTAAAATTTTAGAGAATTTTTTTATATACTTTAGATAGCGCTTTTTTCTTCAAAAGCACTCTATAAAGGGGGACTTTAGATAGTGCTTTTGAAAGCGCTGTCTAATGTATACGTATAATGATTTTTTTTATATACCTTTAGAGAGCGCTTTTTCCTTAAAAGCGCTCTCTAAAGGGGGACTTTAGACAGTGCTTTTTAAAGCGCTGTATAATGTATACGTATAAAATTTTAGATTTTTTTTATATACCTTTAGAGAGCGCTTTTTCCTTAAAAGCGCTTTTTCCTATACCTTTAGACAACGTTTTTTTCTCAAAAGCGTTGTCTTTTGTCTACGTATAATTTTGAAGATTTTTTTAAAAAATCTCATTTTAACCATTTTTTTATGCAGAAACCTGTATAATTCACATTTCCATAAACCTGTATAATTCACATTTCAATAAACCAGTATGGATACGCATTTCCATTAACAAATTCTATTTCAAAACTAGAATTTACATTAATGCAGAATTCACACAATTCCTTATATTATATGGTTTCAAACCTGTATAGAATTTGTACATTTCAATAAACTAGAATTTACATGCAGAATTCGCACAAATTCTATTGTATGGTTTCAAACCTGTATAGAATTTACATTTAAATAAACTAGAATTTACATTCACAAAACTATACATTCAAGAAAGAATTCTTCTTTCAATAAAGAATTCGCACAATTCCTCCTTAATATCTTGCAATTGTTTCCTCGTGTAATAAGGACACGCCATATCACCGAAATACTACATAACAAAACAAAATACGCATTATTTAGTTAAAAATAATAAATTATATGACATATCTAATAAATATTAAAATAAATCCTAAGTTATAAAACCATGCATACCGTAATAGGAATCTCCAATTGTTCCATTTGAAGGATTTCTCTCATGAACCTCAAAACGAAGTACCCGCAGTCTATGCCATTACGCTGACGAGGGCACTACACATAGACAAACAAATAAGAAATAATATATAGATGTTTTGTGTTATCAAGTAGCATCACTAATAAGCAATATTGTGAAAATTAATATACCTCCACTTTGACCCATGTAATATTAGTTGCTCTAGCCCGTGCTACTCGAGTCTCTCTTTGTGCACGGTATAGTAGTATAGCTCTATAAAAGAAAAACGTAAACTTAGAACAATGTCACAGAAATAATTAAATTTACAAATACACACGAATATTTCGAACAATCCCACTTACGTGTCAACCACATCCTTCATATTCTGATATGTGGACCAATCTCACTTTCGAAGCTTTATTCTGAGCTTCATGTGTATCATGTGTCTCGTGCGTATCTTCCTGGTTACTAGACATTTGACCTGTAAGAAAGAAAAAAACAAAAATTAAATGACAAATATAAAAATCCATAATCCTAATCCATTGAATGATATAAGCTATATTGAATTATATAAGCTATAATTTTACAACTAGTACCTTTTTCACTAACGTCTCTTTCTTTTCTTAGTTGGAATATGTTCTACCCATCTCTTAACAACACGGATGGTTGGATTGATCCAAATACCCTCATTATGATCATTTCTAGTATATGATTCATTCACTATAATATTTTCATCTTGATCATTTCTAGTAAATGATTCAATATCAACATCAATATCAACTTGATCTCCAACGTTTTCATCAATTACTTTGTTAGATAAAAGCACTATAGACCATTTTGTACTTGTCAGATCAGTGACATAGAACACTTGTTTAGCTTGAGAGGCTAGAATAAAAGGCTCATTTTTGTACCCCATCCTATTAAGATCCACTTGCAAAAATCCTGACTTATCCATTCGTACGCCGTTATTATTTTCAACCCACTTGCAACGAAATATAGGAATCTGAAACTTCTCATAATCAAACACCCAAATGCGTTCGATAACCCCAAAATATGACAGATTTGCAAATTTGGGGTTTAAGTCTTTCACACTTGAAATGTGCATTGCTTCAGCTACCACGGTGACACCACTATTTTGCATAGTACTTTTATCATCTTGTTCTTTGGTATAAAATATGTATCCATTAATTGCGTATGCGCTATAAGAAAACACGACCATACTTGGACCATATGCTAAACATCTCAGCCTTTCTATTATTGAAGCGCGGTCTGAATAATACTTTGAATAAATATGATCCTTAAACCAAGGTATGAAACTTCGATTGTGCTCTCGTACTATCCAATTCTCATTTCTATTCGGATTTAAACCTCAGAGAACATCCTTGTGCATTTCAACATACGGCTCAACCTCATTCTCATTGTGAAGAACATACAAATGCACTTGATCCCGTTCGACCCCGGATACTGTCACAACTTCATTTCCAATTAACTTTTTTCCTTCTTTTTTTTCGACAATATGAGATTTGGGGAGTCCAATTGATTGTACATTGGACAGATATTCAGTACAAAACTCAACCGCTTCTTCAACAATGTATCGTTCGGCAATATAACCCTCTGGTCGACTTCGGTTTTTCACATACCCTTTTAATATTTTCATATAACGTTCAGCAGGGTACATCCATCTCATATAAGTCGGTCCACACAATTGTGTCTCTTTCACCAGATGAACAACTAGATGAACCATTATGTCAAAAAACGAGGGAGGAAAATACATTTCAAGATCACACAAAGTAATAACTATTTCTTTTTGCAATGTTGGTAAGATCGCAGGATCGATCACCTTACTGTAAATTGACTTGAAGAAAAAACACAATTTAGTTATTGCGCTTCTTACTTTTTCTGGAAGAATAGAACGTATACCTATTGGTAGAAAATGTTCCATTATAACATGGCAGTCATGCGTCTTTAAACTCTGTAACTTGAGGTCTTTCATAGACACAAGTCTTCTAATATCTGAAGAGTATCCTTCTGGAACTTTAACTTCACTTAGAAACTTACACAATACTTTTTTCTCCTTTCTAGATAGAGTATACGCAGCAGGTGGTAGATATGTTCGTTTTCCTTTCTTCAAGGGTCCTAATTCAGTTCTTATCCCCATATGTACCAAGTCCTTTCTTGCTTTAAGGCCATCCTTAGACTTTCCTGGTATATTGAGTAACGTACCAATAACACTGTCAAATACATTTTTTTCAATATGAATAACATCAAGAAAATGTCTTACATACAACGACTTCCAATATGGCAGTTAAAAAAAAATTGACCTCTTCTTCCACCCACTCTTGACAAGTGTATGTGCAAAAGGCTTTCCAAACTGAGTTCTCACATCTTTCACCTTTTCAAAAATTTGATCACCTGTCAATATAGTTGGAGCTCTACCATGTTATGGCTCTCCATTGAATGCTTTTCTCCACCCACGATAGTGATGATTAGAATTTAATAATCTACGATGACTGAGAAAGACATTCTTCTGACCAAACTCCAATCGCGTCCAATCTGTTTTATCTTCACAAATAGGACACGCACATTGACCTTTTATGCTGTACCCTGATAGATTTCCGTATGCTGGAAAATCATTAATTGTGCCAAACAACATCGCCCTCAAGTTGAAACTTTCTTTCCTATACCCATCATAAACCTCCACACCGTTCTCCCACAAAAATTTTAAATCTTCGATTAAGGGTGCCAAGTATACGTCTATGTCATTCCCTGGTTGTCTAGGCCCAGAAATTAACATAGATAACATCATGTACTTACGCTTCATACATAGCCATGGAGGTAGGTTATAAATCATTATGATCACAGGCCAAGTGCTATGTGAGATACTTTGAATACCGTGTGGGTTCATTCCATCAGTAGATAATGCCAAGCGAAGGTTTCTTGCTTCTTTTCCAAATTCAGGATAATCATCATCAATATTCATCCACTGTGGTGAATCTGCCAGATGTCGAAACTTTCCATCAATAATTATTTCATCTGCATGCCAAGTCAAGTGTCTTGAATCGGTCTCACTATGAAACATGCGTCTAAATCTCAGAATTATAGGAAAATACCATAAGACTTTTGCTGGAGACAATTTTTTCTTATATCGAGAGACACCGCATTTAGGATACTCATTTAACGATGCATACTTATTTTAAAACAATACGCAATCATTTGGACAAACATGTATCTTATCATAGTTTATGCCAATAGAGCACAACATCTTTTTGGCCTCATATGTTCGATTGGGAAGAGCATTATCCTCTGGAAGCATATCTTTCATAAGGGCCAATAACTCTGTGAAACTTTTATCCGACCATCCATTGCCCACCTTTAAGTTGTACAACTTTAATACCGCAGACAATCTTGTGAATTTGGTGCAACCATTATACAACGGTTTCTCTGCATCACTTACCAACCTCTCAAACATTTTGGGACAATCCTTAAGATCTTCTTCAAGTGCTTCTACAATCTCTTTGACTCGATCAGAATCGTATGTATCTGTGCCATTGTCGTATGAAGCATAGGTCGTATTATCCCCCGATTCAACATTCCCGTTAATTTTCTCACCATGCAAATTCCAACATGTATAACTTCTATCAATTCCACTCCTCAATAAATGCGATGCCAACTGAACCGTGTCAACCCGACTCCCAAAACAACAACCCAAGCAAGGACATATCATTCGACTGGGGTCTTTGGCGTGCGCAACAGCAAACTTAACGAATTCTGATACTTCATTGTCGTACTCTTTCGACAATCGACTTGAAGACATCCATTTCTTATCCATAGTTATACTAATTAAACTAAACAAAAACAAAAATAAAATATCATTAATAAAATATGCATTACTATTGAAGATAAATTGTAGTATGATTTTTTGGTTAAATAGATTATTAAAATTATATTTTAATAGTGTTAAACATAAATGTAAACATATTTATGATATGCTAAAAATGCATAAAAGAATCACATAGCAAAAATGAGTACAAATTGCACTTATTTATTAATGAAAAAGATTCTTACTTGATAAAAACAATTGTGAACAAAACCTATAAAACTTGGTACAATTTAAGATTGAATGAGAGGAAATAGGTTTTGTTATTAGTTATAACCGATAACACTAAATAACACAAATCATAATTCAAAACATAGCAAAATCCGATTTATATTTAATCAACTAAGCTTTTCTAATTGTTTATCTAAATCATTATCCTATTGCATTTGGTCTTTAACTTATCTAAATCATTTTCTAATTGTTTAATCAGTTATGTTTTGTAATTAAACTCCTTTCACGTTTTGGCACTCAACCATATACAATGTTGTTTTACTAATTTCACATTCTCAACAATAACAGCAACAGAAGCAACAATAACAACAATAACTGAAGCAACAATAACAGCAACAGAATGACAACAACATGCAAGAACGATTGACAATAACGATGACAAGAACAATGATAAGAACAGCAACAACGAACAATGTTAGAAGTAAGAACAACAACAACAATGTACCTCTTCTTCGTCACGACAATGAAGCACGACGGCAGCAGTGAAGTCACGACAATGAACGACGGTAGCAGAATGACGGCAACCACGAATGAACGACGGCAATGGTGGATGAACGACGGAAATGGCAAAGGGTTTCAACAGAGAAAAAAGAGAGCAAGGGTTTCAGGAGAAAGAAACGCGCGGTCGAGAGAAGAAAATGAATAGAAGTAGTTTCAGAAAATGAAATGAAATGTGTTTTATATTTTAATTAATAAATGACCTTAGAGGGTGCTTTCCTTAAAAAGCGCTTTCTAAAGTGGGGAGAATTAAAGACCTTAGAGGGCGCTTTTCTGAAAGCGCTTTCTAAAGGTTAACCTTAGACAGCGCTTTTCTTAAAGCGCTTTCTAAGGTTAAACTTTAGACAACGCTTTTCTAAAGCACTTTCTAAAGTAATACCTATAGCAGCGCTTTCTGGAAAGCGCTTTCTAAGGTGTCTTCCATTAAGCGCTTTCTAAGGGCATTTAACAGGGCTTTTGAAAAACGCTTTCTAAAGGCTGTCTATTACAGCATTTTTATTTAGCGAAATTTTTAAAAGACCTATAGCGGCGCTTTGTCCAAATAGCGATGTCTTTGTTGCTCTGTCTTTTTCCAATTTTGGCGTAGGGTTTGATGATTGATGAAATTCTGAGTACGATACGAATGTTTGATTTATGATATGTGTTGAATTGTTGATGATAGTTGAATTTCATGTATAAATCGTATGGTGTATTGCTGCTGTGTAAATACATGTATTATAGACTTGGTTTGATGCAGGTTGAGAGAACGATTTAGACCCAAAACCTGAAATTCTTAAGTGGTAATGATAGGTGAAGTTGTAAGATGAGATTATAGGTCCTAAAACTAATGTAGAAACAAGTTTAGGACTGAATTTGAGTGGAATAGTAAGCATCCCGTAGCAGAACACGAACTGGTGTGGAGAATTGGATTTTTCGTAATAGATCTAGCCATACGCGTATGGTATGGCCAATATGCAGCAATACGCGTATGATAGACTGGGCAATACGCGTAATAGGAGGGTCGTACGCGTATTGTATTGGAATTTGGAAAATTCAGTGTGAAAACGTCTCTGTCCGTACGCGTACGGCATAAGGCAATACGCGTAAGGGCTTGGGCATTGTGAGGCAATACGCGTATGAAGGGAGTCATTACGCGTATAGGTTAGGCGAGCGAGCTGGAAATATGCGTATGGCATGGGGCAATACGCGTATGGCCAGCGAGTGTGCAGAATTTCACCGTTTCGCGATTTCTTTCCCGTTTTCGCATTCGAAGTCATTTCTTTTGGTTTGAGAGGTTGGGAATAGATGTCAGACCTTGAAAAATGTAGGATTGGTGACGATAATAATTAATTTAATAATTTTAGGGAATTGATTAATTAATTAACCGTTGAGTGATGTTGTGTGAGGTAATTGTATGATGTTGGATGTTGATGTGTGGATGATGGTGTGATCAGGAGGATCGTGAGCATGTATCTATGTTATAATACATGTGTTTTAATATGCATTATGTGTCATGCATTTCATGGTGATGGTGGGATGAATCATTGCTCAGGAGGAGTGTATGTGATTCATCCGTACTCCGATATGGAGAATGGTGGGGATAGATCATTGCCAAGTAGAGGTGTATGTGATCTATTCGGGTTCAATTGAATGAATCGTGATGTTGGTACCACGTGCATTGTGTCTATGTTGAGTCGCATTGCATCATTATTGATATGTGTTGTTTGTGTGGTGAATTGTTGACCAGTGGGTCGAAATTGTATGATTGTGCGTGAATACTACTCTTATCATGTATTTATTCACCGTTTAATATTGAATGTGATTTCTCACCCCCTTGTTGTTGTTGTGTCTGTGCTTCTCCGGAAGTACAGATAATCCAGGTACTTAGGTTGCTGGAGTACGTGTTGCTTGTTCGAGTCGTAGGAGTCGCTCTGATACGTAACACGGGAATTTTGGGGACTTTGAATCATTTGTCATTTGTTATTCTTTCATTTTGTTACGTATCTTGTTTTTGATTAATTTTTTATGAACCACCACTGTATGTGGAATTTTCTAAGTTGTTGGCATGTGGCCGTGAAACGAATAAATAAATTATTTCTGCTGCATATTTCGTTTAATAAAAGGAGTTTTGATGTTGTTTTTATGAATGTGACATCCTACTTGATTTTTGGTGTAAAACTCTGATTATTTTATAGAATTTTATGTATTTTTCTTAAAAGGGAAAGTGGGGTGCTACATCATCAGTATGAGTCGACCGGAGGGTCGACGCGAGCATACCCGTGACCGTGAGCAAATGACTGTAAAACTAGTATTCATGAGTCGACCAAAACAGGGTTTGAGTCGGTTCAAACAACAAAAACTCACAAAAACTACTTTTTGACCATAGTTTGTCCCACCTAGGCTATGTTTATGCATCCCTATGACTCCCAATATGATCAAACACTTATAAGAAATATATGAGACTCTTCTTATATGTATAGACACGTGATTTTAGGATATTTGTGCATTGTGAAATATGAATGTTGGCTATGACGCGATGATATCGTCCAAATTACACACTACGAGCTAGTACATGTTTTGAGTTATTAATATTATTTATTAATATAAATTTAGTATAAATTATTTAATATAGTTAATATAAATTATTTAATACAGTTAGTATAAATTATTTTAGGGCATGTTTTGAGCTATTACATATTTAGTAAATAATATTGTATTTATATTAATAATACTGTAAATAATTACTATATTAATAAGTAGTTTTTATTTATTAATATTTAAATACTAAAATAGTTGAAATATTAATTAGTGAAACATATGCATTATAATTTTAATTACTTTGGTGAAATATTAAAATAGAATATGAAATATTAATTTTAGTGAAATATTATTTAATTAGTTTGTTAAATAATTTTAATTACAGTATTATTAAATAATTTCAACTACAACATTATTAATTACTGAAATAATTACAGTTTTATTAATTACAATTTTAAATCATTACAGTATTATTAAATGATGATATTAATATTTTATTAATATTTAATAAAATAGTTGAAATATTAAATATTAAATGATTAATGAAATAATCTATTAAATAATTTATTTAATAATTAGTCTATTAATTAACGGTATTAATATTTTATTAATATTTAACAAAATAGTTGAAACATAAATATTAAATAAACTATTTTATCATTAATTAATAGTTGAAATATTAATTAATAACTAGTCTATTTTATCAAGTATTTTAAAAAATATTTAATAAACTATTAAAAAAATTACAAAAAAATGTATTTTACTAATAGATGTAGAAAAATTAATGTTACTATTTAATATTTAATATATGCAGTAATATTAGTATATTTAATATTTAATATTTAATATTAGTATATTAGTATATTAATATTAGTATATATAATAGATGCAGTAATATTAGTATATTAGCATATGCATTACAAATATGACAAATAAGGAAGTAAATGGCTTGGTGGAAACTTGTTGTTATGGTAATCAAAAGGTCTTAGGTTCAAAACTACATGGGGCTTCTTTTTGACATCCCTAACCTAACTAACCAATTTTATAAGGTTGTGTTAGACTAAACTCTACTATGATATCAGATAGGGGTGGCAATAGAATTCATTAAGCAAAAATCATCAAATTCATCAACTAAAAAATTCATTCAATCCATCCATTATAAAAAATATATATATATTAATGGATTGAATCAAATCCATATATATATATATATATATATATATATATATATATATATATATATATATATATATATATGGATAGATCCAATCCATCCAACATATTATAAAGATCCATTGGATCATTTTTATTGTATATTTTAAATCTATTAAATTATTTTATAATAAAATAATAATAATTATTTATATAATTATAATTATTAAAGTCAAACCATCTTAAAATATATGATATTTTTATTTTTAAATTAAAAAATTAAAAAACAAAACTTTTCGTCAATGAAATATTAAACAAAAACTATTAACCATAAAATGTTAAAATTTATCTATGAGGTAACTACTTTGTATAATATTAAAACATATTAATTATATTTTCACTAATAGCATAGTAATTTGTTCAACTCTTAAAAGCCACCGTGGTTAATCCTCCATATTTAGGGTTATTAATTTTGAATCTATTTTATAATTTACATGATTCATTTACTTTTTTATATTCTCTATCATAGTAATCAAAATCGAATCAAACCGAACGATTCAATTAGTCAAACAAAATATCAGAATTTTAAATGGTCACCTTGAATTTGAAAATTGATATGCAAAAGAATTGAAATTGAAATTAACAAATTGATCAACACCAATTAAAAACTAAAAAACTACCAATTTTAGTGATTCTTAAGATCAGATCAAATTTTATTTTTAATTTGTTAAAGGACAAAAAAATGCTTATGTGGAATTATTGGAGATTAAAAATAAAAGAAAATGATAAAAAAAAACGACGTGGAATTATTGGAGATTAATATAAATGAAAAATGATAAAAACAAGCTTGTCACGTCAACGACGTTAGCCACATCATCATTTTTGTAACGGAAGTTTAACGTGAGGGACTAATCGCAAAAAGAAATCAAATGTTAAGGACTCCGACCGAAAAAAAAATTCAAGGACGAAAACCAAAAACTCGTCAACTTACATGGACCAAAAGACTATTTAACTCTAATTTATATAGAGTAACATCTCTCACCTTACTAACTAATTTTGTAAGGTTGTGTTAGACTAAACTCTAATATGGTATTAGATAGGGGTGCCAATAGAATCCATTAAACAAAAATCCATCAAATTCATCAACTAAAAAATTCATCCAATCTATCCATTATAAAAAAAATATGTTAATGGATTGGATTAAATCCATCCATTTATATATGTATATGGATAGATCCAATCCAGCCAACATATTATAAAGATCCACTAAATCATTTTTATTGTATATTTTAAATCTATTAAATTATTTTATAATAAAATAATAATAATTATTTATATAATTATAATTATTAAAGTCAAACAATCTTAAAATATATGATATTTTTATTTTTAAATTGAAAAATTAAAAAAAAAACTTTTCGTCAATGAAATATTAAACAAAAACTATTAACTATAAAATATTAAAATTTATCTATGAGGTAACTAATTTGTATAATATTAAAACATATTAATTATATTTTCACTAATAGCACAGTAATTTGTTCAACTCTTAAAAGCCACCGAGGTTAATCCTCCATATTTAGGGTTATTAATTTTGAATCTATTTTATAATTTACATGATTCATTTACTTTTCAGGAACTTCAAGATGAATGAAGGTTGGAGCAAGGTGAGGTACAAGAGGCGGGAAGCGAGATTTTGGGATGATTCAGTGAGGGGTAAAAAAAGGGATCAAAGAGAGTCAACTACTTTCTTCATAACAGAGTTTCCTGAAAATAAGAGAGCGAAGGATTTATACGAGGTTTTTTCTAAACGTGGTGAAGTTGACGAAGTTTTCATTCCTTCTAAGCGCAACAATTAAGGTAGGAGATATGGTTTCGTCAGATTCTTCGACGTTAAAGATGCTAGGAGTTTGAGTCTGAAGCTGGATAACATTTTCATTGATGGAAGAAAACTTTACGCGAACTTGCCTAGATTTGTGAAAGACCAGTACCGCTTTAAGTCTTTTCATAGCCAGAGGAATAATCCAAGTTTTCCTAAGAACAAGGAACCTGTTGACCAAGGAGCTAAGGGGGGAGGTAGGCGTAATCAGAACCACTCTGTTAATGGAAGTCGCTCCTTTGCTGAGGCAGTGAGGGGTGAGAAGCAGGGGAAGCGAAAATGGGATCTAACTTACGAAGTAGGCAAGGATGTATTGAGTAGGTTTCATAAGGCTTATGTTGGGAGGGTGTTAACACCAGGTATGTCGTACAATATTCAAAGATGTTTTGACTCAGAGGGTTATTTTGGAGTTAAGGTTACTCCTCTTGGGGCGAACTTATGCCTCTTAGAAGAGGATGACGAAGGTGAAATCGAAGAACTTTGTAAGAGCGCTAAGGTTTGGTTAGATCAGTGGTTTGATGAGATAAGGAGATGGTGTCCAGATGACTTGGACCCTGAAAGAACTACGTGGGTTAGGATATTTGGCATCCCTTATCATGCGTGGTCCATACCGTTTTTTGAGTTTATATCCTCAAAAGTGGGAACCTATGTTTGCTGCGAAGAGGACTCCTTGGGGTTTTCTATAATGGATGTGGCTAGTGTGATGATCAGGACGAGGTGCGGTATGACAATCAATGAGATTTTCAACGTCGCTATTAACAATGTGGTCTTTAGGATAAGGGTTATTGAAGAGACGAAAGGAACGCTTTGTAAAACAATCGTAAAAAAGCAGAGCAGTGTTTCTGAGGATGACGACGTTGAGTCTAGCCTGAAGTGCAGTGTTAATTGGTGGAGCTCCGGCGAGGAAGAGGTGAAGGGCGGAGAAGATGATGAGTTTGATCTTAGTGTCAACCACGTGTCCCCTACATGCAGTCCTAAGGGCAGACTTAAGAGTGGATGTGATTACCTTAAAGGATCTCAAGAGCCTCTAGGTGATACTCCCAATCTGTCAGAAAGTGTTAAAAGCATGAAAGGGGTGGGGATAGAGGTTAATCCTTCAAAAGCTGATGTGACTGAAGGCAGGTGTCAGAAGAAAAGTAGAAAAGTGGCGTGTAGTAAAGTAGAAGCAGAAGAGAAGTCAAAGGAGGGTAGCGAATCAGACAATATCTTTTTTTGCTCTAGGGATAAGGAGAGTTCTATTGGGTTGGAGAAGGCCCACTTGGAGGACAAGGCCCAATGGACTAATTTGGATGGTATTGGGTTGGTGGGTGGAATTGAAGTTTCAGAAGGAAATCAAGGGTTTAGCTTATCCAACTTAGACCCTAAAGTGAGAATGGATTCAAAGGGGAAGAGGAGTAAGAGCGGGGTCCTCAATCCGCTCAAGTGCAGAACTACCAAGAAGAAGAAGAAAGTTAAGAAACCTGATCGTAATTTTCAAGCAGAAGAAGACGATATCTCAGAGGAATTCCATGAAGAAGAAGTTTTTAAGGTGAAGGGGGCTGTTAATGGCATCGAGGCGGTGGACAAGGTTAGTCGTTGTCATTTTGTCACTGATTAAGAAGTCTTAGTAGGAAATAGAAGATTTTGGGACAATTTAGAAAGCAAGGTTACAAACAAAGTTAGAGAGATTGTGGTATCTTTGGGTGTAAAAGGTGTTGACGACAAAAAGATGGAGAAAGAGATTAGACGGATGGAGAAAAGGGACGAAGAGGGGAAGCGTTTGAGGGAGATTTCTAAAGGTGCATTATGAATATAATGTCCTTAAATATGAGAGGGTGCGGCAACTGTGTTAAAAGAAAGAGAGTTGCTTATTCGATTCAAGCGGGGAAGGTTGATGTTTGCTTTCTTCAAGAAACAAAGAAATCAGTCATTGATAGTAATTTGGTTTATTCATTGTGGGGGAATCAGGAGGTGGAATGGTCTGCTGTTGAAGCATTAGGCAGTGCAGGTGGCTTGTTAACTATGTGGAGGAAAGATTCTTTGGATCTCATTTGTAGTTTCAAGAAGGAGGGATTCTTAGGGGTGAGTGGAATTTGGAAGGGTATGGAGGTGTTCTTAGTGAATGTTTACTCACCATGCTTGCCGAGTAAAAAGAGGTTGATGTGGTCGGATTTGGTGAAGATTAAAAACAGGTTCAATAGGGGAGAATGGGTTATTGGATGCGACTTTAATGCTATTGCATTCAAGGAGGAGAGAAAGAGTACAATGATCTAGGTGAGGAACAAGGAGATGGAGGAGTTCAGAAATTTCATAGGAGAGTTAGATTGTGTGGATGTGCCATGCGAGGTGTAACGCCCCGTTTTGCCAATTTTATTTTATTGAGTCGTTTTTGGATTATTTTATTGTAATTTCAACTTTTGTGTGAAAATGTGTTATTTTTAGTCGTGAATATATTTTATCGCGTTTTGGGATCGTTTGCGAGAAATTTTAGTGTGGGGGTATTTTGGTCATTTTATAATGCTTTTCATTAAGTTAGTAAGAAAAGAAAATAGAAAATAGAAAAGGGAAAGAAAGAAAAATATAGAGAAAGAAAGAAGAAAGAAGGGAAAAGAGAAGAAAAGAGGAGAAGAGAGAAAAATTGGGATAGTGTGGAAAAATCATCAAGATCAAGTTCTAGAGTCGATTAAATCGGGTAAGGGTGCGAAACTCGATTATACTATGCTTGTATATGATTATGTATGTATGTGTTTGGATGATTCTCTTGCTTTCTATGTTTTTTTACTTTTAGGTCGAAAACGATAAAATGAGTAGAATCGATGGTTTAGCGGTTGGAAATCGGTGTAAAGGTGGTAGATTGCTTGTTGGCATGATTAGAATAGGTTCTGATTGATATATGTTGATTGGGAAATGTTTTGGTTGGGAAATATCACTTTTGGGGTTTCAAACAGCGCAGAAAAATTCTGGGTTTTCCTTGGTTCGCCTAGCGAACCTGGGGCGAAGGTGGCAGCGAGTGAGGTTTTCGCGGGTTCGCCTAGCGAACCATTCAGCGAAGGTTCGCTATGGGTATTCGCCTAGCGAAGGCATGAGCGAAGGTTCGCTAGAGTGTTCGCCTAGCGAACTTTGGGTGTTTTTGGCTCTGTTTGGTTCTGACTTGGTTCGCCAAGTGCTCGCCTAGCGAACTTTGTGTCTGTTTTTAGCTAACAGTTGGTTCACTGGAACATTCGCCTAGCGAAGGAGCTAGCGAATGCTCGCGAGGGATGCTCGCCTAGCGAAGAAGCTAGCGAATGCTCGCTAGGGAGGTTCGCCCAGCGAACAAAGCTGTTCGTGTAATTTTGTTTTCTGCATAACTTTTGATCTGTGTTTCGGTTTGAGGTGTGGTTTGATGAGTTGGAAAGCCATTGAGTTGTACTTTCTTATTATGATGGTTTAGAATTTGTTGGCCGATTCTATTTTGTTGGTAAATGTGAATAGTATCAATGGTCGACTTTTGTCGTTTTAATGGTGCATAATTGTCATGTATTATGCTATATGTTGCGCTTTGGATATGTATGCCTTATATGCTGTTGTGAGGATAAGTTGTGGCCGAAAGGCAAGAAATGCTAAGTGTTGTATTTGATGATTTATGCATGATTATGAATGTGTGCATGGATGCAATGTGAGTGTCATGAGTCATTGTATGCCAAGCATCATAATGTGCATTGTGGAAACGTCCTGAGAGACGGTTTGATTCCCGAGGGAAATATGCTATAAAATCGCGTGCCTCGAAAATATGAGGCGATGCCTGAGGACTTAAAGCGATGGGTATAGACGATTGTGGGCTCCTTTGGAGACTTAAAGCAATCCTTAACATCGTGTGCCTCGAAAATATGAGGCGATGCCTGAGGACCTAAAGCGACGGGTGAACATCGTAGGCCCGACGGGGAGTTACTTGACTAAGTTTCAGTAACGAGCGATGGTTCCAATAGTTCCTGAGTGAACTGATGATGAGACATGAGACATTGGAAGTCGGTACCCGCATGGCATGTGCATAGAGTCGTTGTGTCGGTCTATGTGCATTGCATAAATCATGAATTAATTGTGTGTGAATTTGTGAATGTGATTAATGAAATGGAATATGTGTGATTGTATTGTGAATGATTGATGTGCAGTGGTAATTGATACGTGTGAATTGTATTGTGTGTTGTTATAATTTATCTGTGTGCTTTGGTGGTGAGAATACGTTACTTGTGCATTTTTGGTGTTAATATATAATCTTATGCAATTATATTATGGTTGTTTTTCTCACCCTTCTGCTGTTTTATAACGCTCTATGAGGCGTTGCAGATTAGAGTTGCTGGAGGTATTCTTTTGTGAAGCGTTGCGTCTTCATTATTTTGGTCGGTCGGCTCTGATATGTGACTCCGGGTAGCATAGGGTGGCCGTTTGTGATTGTTTTGTATATCTGATGATTATATTTTGGTTGTACAGTTATAACTTGATGTATGACAGCCAAGTTTATATGTATATATGTTATGTGTTATTCAGATTTTAGATCTTTCCGCTTTAATTCTAATATCTGAAAAGTGGGTGTAAGGAACGAAGTTTCCTCTGTATGATTGTTACCCCACGTTGCATATCTAAAATGAGCAGGTGTTGCATGTTATGCGCGTGTTTGGTTATTTAGATGTGATTTCCCCCTTTCTATGCCATGATATTTCAAATATACTCTGATCAATTTTCGAATTTTCTTTTTACCGCTTTAATTGCGTGTTAATTGGGGGTATAGATCGGGGGCGTCACACGAGGGAGGTTTGTTCACCTGATACAACAGGGCTGGAACTTCAATGAGTAGACTTGATAGGTTCTTGCTAACAGAAGGGGTAATAGAGGAGTAGAAAGTTTTAGGTCAAAAAATTGGCAGAAGGGAGATATCAAACCATTGTGCAATATGGCTGAAGTGTAATGTGGTGAACTGGGGACCCAAACCTTTCAGGTTTGGTAACTCTTGGTTGAATCATCTGGATTTTGTAAGGGTGGTTAGAGAAAGCTGGGACTCTACGGTGGTCAAAGGCAGGGGTGACTTCATACTTAAAAATAAATTGCTTGAAAGAAAGGTTGAAACTTTGGAGTAAGGATGTTTATGGCTGGCTGGACGCAAAGGTCGAAGACACAATTAACGACCTAAACTTTTTAGATCACGAAGTGAGCAGACTTGGTTTTGATAGATTCGAAGATATGGTGGAAGCTAGAATCAAGACGAGTGATGAGGTGTGGAGTAAACTCAAATTGAAAGAGGAATCTATGAGAGTCAAGGCTAAGGAAGCATGGCTGAAGGATGGCGATAACAATACTAGATTCTTCCATAATACTGTCAAAAGGAGGAGGAGAAGAAATGGTATTTGGTTTGTGAAGACAGAATCCGGTGTGGTTGAAGATGTAGTCAGTGTTAAGAGGGAGGTTAGTAGGTTCTACGAAGATAATTTTAAAGAGGAAAATCTTAATAGACCTTGTTTGGATGATATTCAACTTTATCGCTTATCTGAAGTCGATAAAAGGAGCTTAGAGAGTGATTTCTTGGATGAGGAAATTAGAGATGCAGTCTGGAACTGTGGCGGTGATAAGAGCCCAGACCCTGATGGTTTTACTTTTGCCTTCTTCCAGGGGTGCTGGGAGATCGTTAAAAGGGATGTCATCCTTTTTGTGAGAGAATTTCATAGCAATCCTTCTTTGACTAAAGCTGTTAAGGCTTCCTTTTTAACCTTAGTCGCGAAGTCTAGTAATCCTCAACTTCTCTCGCACTACAGACCTATATGCCTTGTGTCGTGTTACCAGAAGATCTTGTCTAAAATCCTTGCTACGAGACTGAGGAAAGTTATTGGATCTCTAGTATCTGCTGATCAGACTGCCTTTTTGCCAGGTAGATGCATCTTCGATGGTGTTTTGTTAACCAATGAGATCATTGACTTAGCCAAAAGAAGAAGAAGGAGTTGCTCGTTGCTGAAAATAGACTTCGAACATGCCTATGATTGTGTCTCGTGGAAGTTTATCTTTGACTTGCTTGTTAAAATGGACTTTGGGGAAAATTGGTTGAAGTGGTTTCGTTCTTTGGTGTGTGACGGTACTATGTCAGTTTTGGTCAATGACAGTGCTACGAGAGACTTCAAGGTCCACAAAGGTCTGAGGCAAGGGGACCCTCTATCCCCTTTCCTCTTTTTGCTTGTCATGGAAGTGTTAACTAGTTTAGTGAGAAAAGCTGAAGCTCTTAGTTTGTACAAAGGGTTCTCAGTTGGTGAAGATGTGAGTTTCAGTGTAACCCATTTCGCAGACGATACTTTGTTCTTTGGTGAGGTGGAGCAGGCTAATCTTTGGAGTTTTAAGGCAATTCTAAGAGGGTTTGAGATGGTTTCTGGGCTGAAGGTGAACTTCTGCAAAAGTAAATTAGGAGGGATTAATGTCAGCAACGATTTCTTGAAGTCAGCTGCAGTTTTCCTAAACTGTGATTCTATGAAGCTGCCTTTTGTTTTCCTTGGAGTTAGTATAGGTGAAAGCCCTAGAAGACACTATGTATGGAAGGACTTGTTGGAAAAAGTGAGGCTTAGATGGGCTGATTGGAAGGCAAGGCATCTGTCAATGGGAGGTAGGCTTGTACTCATTAAATAAGTAATTAGTGCTTTGCCTCTTTATGCTTTTTCGTTTTACAAAGTGCCGGCGGGAGTGTTAAAGGCTCTGCAAGGCATTCAAAGTAAATTTCTGTGGGGAGGAAGCGAGTTGAAGAAGAAAATCCATTGGGTTGAGTGGCAAACGATTTGTCGTCCGTTGGAAAAAGGTGGTTTGAGGGTAAAGGACTTGAGTAGTTTTAATAGGGCTTTATTGTTAAAGTGGAAGTGGAGGATGTTAGACCCTAAGGAGTGTGCTTGGAAGAAACTTCTGAGAATTAAATACGGTAACCTAGCTCTGAATGTTAACAGTTTTGATGGTGGGGAAGCCAACAGGTTTGCGTCAATATGGTGGAGAGACTTAAAGAATATTAGTTACGATAGTGAAACGGGTACTGATGTTTTTCTGTCCAGTGTGGTTAGTGCCATCGGTAACGGTGAAGATACCTTGTTTTGGAATTCTGTTTGGGTAGTAAACACTCCTCTTAAACTTATTTTTCCTAACTTGTATCAGTATGCAGTAGAACCTAACGGATCTATTTCTAAGTGTGGCCATTGGCATGGGGGAGTTTGGTATTGGAATGTCCCTCTGTCTGATTTTTCTACAGGTCCGGTTATGGAGAGGGAGAAGGAAAATTTAATGGACTTGTTGGAAGCTAACACTCTTAATAGAGCAGCAGATGTCTACAGCTGGGAGCCTGGTTTGTTGGGTGATGTTGAGGGGGTTATTGGTTTTTCTGTCAAGTTCGGTTATAATCTTTTGTGGAAGCCTGGAGAAGCAACGATGGAAGAGGAAGAAGCCTCGTCGATTATGAAACTCGTGTGGCATTCGTTGATACCGCTGAAAGTTAAAATCTTTGTGTGGAGACTGGCAAGGAATAGGCTGTCGTCCAAGGATCAGCTGGTGAGAAGAAATGTTGACGTCGTAGTCGGGGATATGGCATGTTCGGAGTGTGAAAGCCAAACTGAAACTCTTCAGCATGTGTTATTTGATTGTCCTAAATCGGTTGAGGTTTGGAGAGGTTTGGATTCGTGGTTGGGGAAAGGAAGAAGAGGCCAATCCAACTGGAATGAGCATGCTCTCACTTACTATGAAGACGCTAAGAAAGATTCCGGTAGCTCTATTGGTTTTCTCATATGGAGCACAGCTGTTTGGTGTATATGGTACGGTAGAAACCTTAGGATTTTCGACTCTTATAGTTTATCTGTTACGGATATCTTAAATACTGTCAAATATTTTAGCTGGAAATGGTACTTTCAGAATTGGAAATCAAAGTGCGTGTCATTCTATAATTGGTACACAGTCCTTATGATATGTTGTAAAGGGATTTAGTGTTGAGTTTGTAGGGTTCCTGCACCCCTTGTGCAGTTTTTTATTAGTGTATCATAGCCTTCAGAAAAAAAAATGATTCAATTACTTTTTTATATTCTCTATCATAGTAATCAAAATCGAATCAAACGAACGATTCAACTAGTCAAACTAAATATCAGAATTTTAAATGGCCACCTTGTATTTGAAAACTGATATGCAAAAGAATTGAAATTGAAATTAACAAATTGATCAACACCAATTAAAAACTAAAAAACTAACAATTTTAGTGATTTTTAAGATCAGATCAAATTTTGTTTTTAATTTGTTACAGGACAAAAAGAATATAAAAAACAAAAAAATTATTAAGTATTAATTATTATGAAATTATAAATTATTTCTTTATATTATTTTAAAAATATAATTATTTTTATACATTATTAATTTTATATAAAAAAAAAAGTTATATTTGTAATAATTTAACCGGAGATCAATCTAGTCTAATCTTAAAATCTTGGACTCATAGATAAATTAATTTGATGTCCTAAATTAATACTTATTCTTAATAAAAACTTCATTCAATTAAAGCAAAAACACTTCATGCTACAGTATTGTATATATAGAAATTAGGATTAATAGTGACACAACTTTTTTACATTCCTGATTAAATTAATTCTAATGCTTCTAGAATTAGAAAAAATCTGATCGGGCTCTATGAGACAAACTCACTATTTGCAACACTTTTGATTATATATATATATATATATATATATATATATATATATATATATATATATATATATATATAGGGTTAATACTCCTTTTCCCCCCTGTCATATTAGTGAAATCCCAAAAACAACCCTGTAAAAAAAAACACAGATTTCATCCCTGTAATTTAAAGATTCTGTCATTTTGGTCATTCCTTGGATTTGTTGCATAAAAAAGGTGATGTGGCACTGACACGTTGGAAATTTTTTTACGTGGCATTATTAATGTATTATTTTATTTAATTATAAAATCTTATTTATTTAATTCATTTATTTATTTATTTCATTTATTTATTTTATTCAATTAGATGAAACATAAATGGATTTATGTTCAGCTTCTTCTTCTAGTCAAGAACCTCAGCAAGTGACCCCCACCTCCATGTCAACATCAGCGATTCCAACCTTCCACTTTTCGCGGAGTCCGTATCAATCTCACTTCCGGATTTCAGGTTCGATTTTGATTTCAAGTTTGACCCCAATCTCATTCTCCTCCTTCTATTTCATCTCGTTCTGGTTCTAAGTTGCGGTTCACTTTGGAGTGGGTTTCGTTTCTTTCTTCATCTCTTTCTGTTTTCGATTTGGTTTATGGTTTTGATTTGGGGAATGGTTGAAGAGTGATCTGGAAGAAATGGGTTGAAGGTTTGTTGGTGCGTGAAGGGGAGATTAATGGAGGTTTAGGGATAAGTTGAAGGAAGGTTTTGGTTACTGTTAAACTTAGGGTGGGAAGAAGATGAAAGGATGGTCTGAAATTTTAATAAAATAAAATAAATAAATGAAATAAATAAATAAATGAATTAAATAAATAAGATTATTTAATTAAATGAAATAACAAACCATAATAATGTCACGTTTCAGAACCTGTCAGTGTCACTTCACTTTTTTATTGGATAAATTCATTAAAGGACCAAAATGACAGAATCTTTAAATTACAGGGATGGAATCTGTGTGTTTTTTTTTACAGGGTTGTTTTTGGGATTTCACTAATATGGCAGGGGGAAAGGGGTATTAACCCATATATATATATATATAATACAAAAATAATAAAATCTATTTTTATGTAAAATTTCAATAAAAAAATAAATGAATTTAAAATAATAATTAAATATTTAAATTAATTTTATGGATGGATGGATATCCATCCATTAAAAAGATCTAAATGGATGGATTGGATGGATTTTATTTTAAATGGATAGATTGGATTGGATTTTTTAAAAGAAATTTTAATGGATTGTTAATGGATTAATGAATTGTTTTGATCCATCTATTAAGAATCCAATCCATATCCATCCAATTCATTGGGCAGCCCACCGTTTAAATCCACACACCAAGTCTAAAAAAAGTACTGGACGTAAGTGGGTGTGTTTTGTAAGGTTGTGTTAGACCAAACTCTTATAACAAACATAGCCAAAATGGAATGGTGGACATAAAACACAAACACATATTGGAAATTAAACTTACAATTCTTTCTTAAGTCTTTCTTCTATTATGGGACTTAGGCAAAGAATTTGGGTTGATACACAAGGGAGAAGAGGGTGAAATATTACAAGAACTAGAGAAAGAGGTGATTGGGAAGCA
Source organism: Lathyrus tuberosus (assembly GCA_022829125.1). Classification (NCBI taxonomy): domain Eukaryota; kingdom Viridiplantae; phylum Streptophyta; class Magnoliopsida; order Fabales; family Fabaceae; genus Lathyrus; species Lathyrus tuberosus. Next base: position 728,532 of record JALAZF010000285.1, on the reverse strand, counting down.
AAGGAAGAAGGAATAGAGGTAAGTTAGGAGCAGAGATGAGTAACTCATCGGTTTATTAAACATGAAAGTGTTATCTTATAACATCAGGGGTTTAGGGGGGTAGCAAAGAAGTTGGAGATTAGAAGATTGGCTTATAGATATGGACCTAATCTGGTTTGCATTCAAGAAACAAAGATGGAACACATCGACAGAGTCACTTGTTTAAAGATGTGGTATTCAGAAGACTTCGATTTTTCCTTTAAACCGGCAGCTGGGAGATCAGAAGGCTTGTTGGCAATTTGGGACAGCAAGATTTTGAAGATGCAAAGGACAACAACAATGGATCATGCCTTAATCTTAGAAGGTAATATGGGAGGGGATAATATAGAGGTGAATTTGTTAAATATTTATGCACCTTGCGAGGGTAGGCGCAAAACGGAACTCTGGGCAGAACTTCGTCAGTTAATAGAACCAAGAAATAATGAGAGATGGTGCTTGATGGGAGACTTCAATGTTGTTAGGGTGGAGTCAGAAAGAAAAGGCTGTGGGGCAAATTTGAGAAGAGACGAAATGCAAGCATTTGATGAGTTCATCAAGGAGGATGATCTCATTAATATGTCGTTACACGGTAGAAAGTTTACGTGGACTAGACCAGGTGGAGTGGCGATGAGTAGGCTGGACAGATTTCTCATTTCTGAAGCTTGGAGTAGGGAGTGGCCGACAACATCGCAATGGTATCTCGATAAGAAACTCTCAGATCACTGTCCGATTTTATTAAAAGAATTGGATATGAACTGGGGCCCTAAACCATTTAAGATGTTGAAATGCTGGAAAGAATTTGAGGGTTACCATGGCTTTGTCAAAGAAAAGTGGAAGAATTATCAAGTGGAAGGGTGGGGTATGTTTGTTCTAAAGGAAAAGTTGAGACTGATTAAAGAAAACCTTAGAAGCTGGCATAAAGAACATACACAAAACCTGGGTGGAAAAATATCTGAAGCAAAAGAGAACCTGAAGAAGTTGGAAATCAAAGGAGAATTGGAGGACTTTACAGAAGAAGAAATTAAACTAAAAAGAGAATTGACGGAAAAAATATACAAGTGATAAGTGCAAAATTGTAGTTATTTTTGTATATCAGTTTTGTTGCACTTATCGATACTTTTTGTTAATATCGTTCGAATAAACCCTGATTTGTTTATAAATACGTTTAGTTTACATTTTAGTGTATATATTGTGTATCATGTAAATATCAATGAGTTTAATTGATTTTCTCTCATTTTTATAGGTATTCAATCAAGGATATCTTGCCATTGTTGTATAGAGCATTTAATAAGCTTTTCAACTCTTCTGACCGTGCGTCAATCCGAGTTACGATTCAAAAGTTATGGTCAAAACAAGGGATGGGAGCAAAAAGGGACCAAAGTTAGCAAAGCGAACTTCCCAGCGAATGTTTGTAACGACCCGATTTTAATTATCTCCATTTTGTGCTAATTTGTATTATTTTGTTGAGTCTTTTATTTAATTTGGGTGATAATAATGTTATTGTGAAATTGGTGTTTTAATCTGATATGTTGGCGTGTTATATTATTTTACCGTTTTTGAGAGTTTTCGGGGGAAATTAGATTGGAGGGTATTTTAGACATTTCATAATTATTGTTAAGTTAGAATTTAAGTGAGGAATGATTTAAGGGTATTTGTGAGAATATGAATTGTTAGATATTTTGAGTGAATAGTAATAAAAATAGAATATGATATTGTATTTGAGATATTTTAAGAAAAGAAAGTATAAGAAAGAAATAGAAAAGAAAGTTAGTAAGAAAAACATAAAGAGAGAAAAGTGAGGAGAAAAGTGAGAAAGAAGAGAAAAGAAGAACAAGAGGAGAAAAGTGGGAAAAAAGGCTAGAAATCATCAAAATCAACGGTTAGGATTCGAATCGAACGGGTAAGGGTGTGAAATATCGTTATCTTAACTTTGTATACGATTATGTATGGTTTCGTTTCGGTTGTTTTGGATCGTTTTCATATATTTTTCATTTTAGGTCGAAATGAATAAAGTCGATAAAAACCGATGTTTTCACGGTTAGAATTCGAAATAAATTACGTAGTTGTATTGAGTAAGGTTAGGTCGTCGTATAGCGTGTTTTTTATTCGATTTGGTGATGTTTGAAAATTCTGGTTTTTGAAAGGTTGAAATTTAATCGAAAAATTGAACGTCGTAGAAATTTCGTTTATGTGTTCTAAATTGTTCTTATGTATTTGGTGGTTGCGCGTATATGTTTGTTTCGGTGAAAATGTTCGATTTAGTCGAGTTTTCGGGCATTTCGGAAAAGTTACAGCAAGGGTGTAATTTGAGAAATCTGGTTTTTGAGAAAAACAGAGTTATGCATTGATACATAACAGCCATGTATCAATACAAAATGGTTTATGTATTGATACATAACCCTTATGCATCGATACATACTGTAGAATTTTAAGAAAACAGAATTTTCACTACAGCATACGTCGACACATGCGTGCTATGTATCGATACATGTTGCCTTTTTGCATCGATACATAAGCCTATGTATTGATACATACTGAGCTGTACCAGAAAATTCTGGTTTTTCGGGGAAACTTCGGAAATTCATATCTTCTAAACCGTAAGTCGGTTTTGATCCCCGTTCGAAGCGTTGGAAAGCTAATGAGATGTTCTTTCTAAGAAAAATGGTTTTGAGGTCTGAACCTGGTCCAATCGGAACAGTATTTTCGAAACGTTTCGTTGTGTCCGGCCTCCGGTTTATGTTTTTGCGTTATTTTGAAATATTCATATCTTTTGCGTTGTTTATCCGATTGAGGTGTTCTTTATATGGATGGGAAGCTAAAAATATGTTCTATGATTTGGTGAAGAAAAATATTATTTTTAGCCGACTTTTAACCGACTTTTCCGGTAAACCGTAAATCGAATTGTTTGGTTATTTGTGGAAACGTTCGGTTGCCGTTGGGCACAATTGATGTGAATGTATGTGGATTGTGTGTGATGAATGCATGACTATATTGTGAATATGTATGCATGTCAAGAGTGTCATGAGTCATGTTGTATGTGAAGCATCATGGTGTGCATTCTTGTGTTGTGTGATTCTAATGAGAATCCGCTGTAACGCCGTGTGCCCGTGTGGGGTGTGAGCGACGGTTTGATTCCAGAGGGAATCTTCTATAACATCGTGAGCCTTAAAAATAAGAGGACTGAAAGCGATTTGATATATCGTGAGCCTTAAAAATAAGAGGACCGAAAGCGATGGTTATAGACGATCGTGAGCCTTATACAAAGAGGACCGAAAGCGATCGGATTGTGAGCCTTATACAAAGAGGACCGAAAGCAATCCATAAACGTCGTGAGCCTTATACAAAGAGGACCGAAAGCGACGGGGAACATCGTATGCCCGACGGGGAGTTACATTGGTAACGAGCGATGGTTCCAATAAGTTCTTCAATTGAACTTGAGATGAAATGAGTCGGTACCGCATTGCATTTACATAGAGTCGTGAGTCGGTCTCTATGATTTGCATTGGTCATCTTTGTATATGTGCATTGATGAATGAACATGAATATATGTATTTATGTTGAATGATAAGCATTGTGATGAATATGCTTGGTTTTGTATATATATATATGCCCTGCGATGTATGTTGAGTAAGAGGTGATGAATGGCGATAAGAGTTGTATCTTTGTAATGATACATTGGTGAATAAACATGTATGTGTGTTTATGTTGAATGAATGGTGATGAATTGAGATGTATTGGTGATACATGTATTTGAGCATGAATGAATATGCCTATGTGAAGGATGCGTTAATTATGGATTGTTATGTTGTGTATTTGATTTATGGTATATGCTTGGTGTTATATGTATATATACATGCATAGTGATGAGTTGTGGTGAGAATGTGGTATATGGGTATTATATGTTGAGATATATAATTATATGCAACGTTATTATGATAATATTTCTCACCCTTCTGCTGTTTTATAATGCTCTACGAGGCATTGCAGAGTAGGCTTGTTGGCGGTCTTTTTGTGAAGCGTGGCTTCATGTCCGTGTTAGTCGGTTGGCTCTGATATGTAGCACCGGGTAGCTAGGATGCTTTTGATTTCCTTTTTGTGATACATTTGCATATGTATCTGGTTGATGACTTTATGTATATACCATGACTGATGTTGATGAATCATACTGGTTGATATATGTATATATATGATGTTTATATATTTGGTTGTTATTCAATGTTTAGTTGTTCCGCTTTTATGCTAAATATTGAGATGTGGGTGTAAGGACTGAGTTCCTACGTTGAAAGTTACCCCACTGTTGCATATCATTTGTTGAGCAGGTGTTGTATGTTTTAATTTCAAGCATAATGTGACATGCCTTTTTATGCCGTGTTTACAATTATACTCTGATGAAATTTCCAATACGTGCCTAAATGATTTATTTGATTATTTGGGGGTATAAAAAGGGGGTGTTACATTAAGTGGTATCAGAGCCAAGGTTGAGTCAGTCGTGTCTGTCTCGTTGTTGTGTTGGTTGAACTGTTGTTTAACCTTTGTTGTTATTTTTGGGAATGATCAGAATATGGCTGTTAGAAATGATAATGTGATGGCTGCTGCTATGGAAGCAATGGCTAGGGCGGTGCATGGTGCGCCGAATGTAAGTGCTAATGAAGAGTTCAGGAAGAATCAACCACTGGTCTTCAAAAGAAGATTTGATCCCGATGGTGCTCAACTTTGGCTGAAAGAGATTGAAAGAATCTTCAGAGTCATGGACTGTGCGGAAGAGAATAAGGTGAGGCTTGGATCTCACATGCTGAGGGAAGAAGCCGACGATTGGTGGGTCGGTATGCGTGAAATTCTTGAGGTGGATAATGAAGAGGTAACTTGGGAATTGTTTCGTACCGAGTTTTTGCTGAAGTATTACCCTGAAAGTGTGAAAGGGAAGAAAGAGATGGAATTCCTGGAATTGAAACAAGGTGGTATGTCAGTGGTGGACTATACTGCTAAGTTTGTGGAATTGGTTCAATTTCATTCTCATTATGCTGCGATTACTGCTGAGTTCTCAAAGTGTATTAAATATGAGAATGGTTTGCGTCCTGAGATTAAGCAAGCTGTGGGATATCAAAGGATTAGGAGGTTTTCGGATTTGACTGAATGTTGTAGAATCTTCGAGGAAGATAGCAAAGCTCGTTCTACACATTACAAGAGTGTGAATGAGGGCAGAGGGAAACAGCAAGCTAGAAGTGGACCTTATGTGACCCCCGCTGATAAGGGTAAATATAAGGGAAACTTTGATAAGAGATCTGGAGGAGGAAGTTCTGGGTTCATTAAGTGTTTCAATTGTGGTGGAATGGGTCATAAAGCAACTGAGTGTAGGAAGGCCGTTGGGAGATGTTCTAACTGTGGAGGTATTGGGCATTCTACTGCTGAGTGTAGGAGGAATATGGTGAAGTGTTTTAACTGTGGAGAAGTAGGTCACATTAGTACTAAGTGTACTAAGCCGAAACAAGTTCAAGCGGGCGGAAAGGTGTTTGCATTGGCAGGGTCAGACACTACTAGTGCAGACCGTGTGATTAAATGTACATGTTTTATTAATGGTACGCCTTTAGCTGTTATTATTGATATGGGAGCGACTCATTCATTTATTTTCCATGAGTGCGCTAAGTGTTTGAATTTGTTTATGACTGCTTCGGGGTCGATAACTACGTCCTTGTTGTGTGTTTGTTGATGTTGTTTATTCCTTAGTACGTGATAGGTGTGTGGAACACTATCAGTGCTTTCTGGTTTTTCTAATCCTTTATCTTTAGGATTGAGAATGAGATAAGTGGGGGAGAAGCTGGTACTTCTCCAAGTGACTTCAGGTGTAGAGCGTTGGCTCAGTGTGCCGTTGGTTGCACGATTGTATGTGTTGCTTGGATAGTGTTGTTCCCGATTCCGAAGGGAATGCGGAGGTAAGGTTTATGTCAATTAAGGATTTGTGCCTTGTGTGGTTTTGTGCACAAGATGCAAGGAATGTTATTATGGCTTGGTAAAGATGGTCTATGCCCCCTCATGATTGTCGGCTGTCTATTGACAAATTGAGGAACTGATCACCCTTAATCTCTTATTGATAGCAGACGGAAATTGTGTTGGATGGAGTAGACGTGTCTTTCCAGCTTGATGGTATGTTTGGTGAATGGTTCGGAGCTAAACCAGGTGCTTATAGTTGTTTTGATGATTTGGTACAGATTCGTATATCTGAAGATGAAGAGGATGGATGATTGATTTGTATAGCCAGTATGTGGTGTATACTTGTATGGATGCTAAGGAAAGCAAAACACAGAGTTATAATGAGTTAAGGAGTTTTGAGCTTAAGGTATCAATGTAGGAGTTTTAAGGAAACCATTATGTGTGAGTAGCAGGGTTGAAAAGAGATGAAGCTTTAAGATAAGTTATCAAAGTGTGGATTTTGGTTGATAAAGATGAGTTTCTTGGTCATGATATTTCATATGAGAATACTTTTGTGGATCAATCGGAGGTAGATGCAGTCCTGTGATGGGAGACTCCGAAGTTGGTTAATGAGATTAGAAGCTCTAGTTTTTGGTTGGTTGTTATCACAGGTTATGGAGGGCTTTGCTAAGTTAACACTTATGTTATCTCAGTTGACCTGCAAAGGGGGAGTCATTTGTTTTGGATGTTCATTGCGAATGAGTTTTAGAGGGCTAAAGTAGGAGTTGACTACGGCTCCAGCTTTGATTTTGCCTGATCTTAATAAACCGTTTGAGGAATTCATACAAGGATCTATACTATTCAGGATTTGGAATTGGTTACAGTGATTTTGTGTTGAAAATATGGAAGTATTATTTTTATGGTTCTAAGTTCGGAGTGTTTAGAAATCGCAAGAGGATAGAGTACCTGTTTGGTCCAAAGGAATAGAGTATGAGACAACAATGATGGTTGGAATTCCAAACGAGTTATGAATTTGAATTGGATTATTCAGAGGAGTGTGTTTGGTGTGTAAGCTAATACCGCATAGAGAGAAGTGGTGTATATAAAAAGTAAACTATGATTTTCTGGTGTATAGTACAAGAGTCAAATGTTGATTATGAAATTGGTGGTTTGTTAGTTGTGAGTAATCAGAGTGCGCAACGGAAGTGTGAAATTGTTGTATTGGTTGTTGTGAGACAAGGATGCAGGTATTCTGGTTTTGTGGATGTTGTTGAGGTAATGTTGTGTCTTGGAACTTTATGTTCTTGCCTGTGTTGTTGCCTCGTTTCCATGGTGATGGTGCGAGTGCGAGTAGCTAATTCCTCTGTTTGGGGATTAGGAGAGTGTTACCTATGGTGTTGGTAACGATCTTGTTGTGTTCCAGTTCAAGAGTGAACTTGGGTGTTTGTATCTTGGTTATCCTTTGAGCTGGTCGTCAAGTGCATTGTATGGACATTGCATCTTGTCTTGGTTGTCGTGGTCGTTGTCTTGTCATTGTTGTTGCTGTTAGTGTGCTGCTTTGTTGTTTGTGTTATTCGTGGTGTGCCTTTTGTTGGCATGATAGTTGGTTGGTCGGATACTAGAGCCGTATCCGGGGTTGTTCGTGCTTAGCATATTTTCGAGGACGAAAATGTCTAAGTGGGGGAGAGTTGTAACGACCCGATTTTAATTATCTCCATTTTGTGCTAATTTGTATTATTTTGTTGAGTCTTTTATTTAATTTGGGTGATAATAATGTTATTGTGAAATTGGTGTTTTAATCTGATATGTTGGCGTGTTATATTATTTTACCGTTTTTGAGAGTTTTCGGGGGAAATTAGATTGGAGGGTATTTTAGACATTTCATAATTATTGTTAAGTTAGAATTTAAGTGAGGAATGATTTAAGGGTATTTGTGAGAATATGAATTGTTAGATATTTTGAGTGAATAGTAATAGAAATAGAATATGATATTGTATTTGAGATATTTTAAGAAAAGAAAGTATAAGAAAGAAATAGAAAAGAAAGTTAGTAAGAAAAACATAAAGAGAGAAAAGTGAGAAAGAAGAGAAAAGAAGAACAAGAGGAGAAAAGTGGGAAAAAAGGCTAGAAATCATCAAAATCAACGGTTAGGATTTGAATCGAACGGGTAAGGGTGTGAAATATCGTTATCTTAACTTTGTATACGATTATGTATGGTTTCGTTTCGGTTGTTTTGGATCGTTTTCATATATTTTTCATTTTAGGTCGAAATGAATAAAGTCGATAAAAACCGATGTTTTCACGGTTAAAATTCGAAATAAATTACGTAGTTGTATCGAGTAAGGTTAGGTCGTCGTATAGCGTGTTTTTTATTCGATTTGGTGATGTTTGAAAATTCTGGTTTTTGAAAGGTTGAAATTTAATCGAAAAATTGAACGTCGTAGAAATTTCGTTTATGTGTTCTAAATTGTTCTTATGTATTTGGTGGTTGCGCGTATATGTTTGTTTCGGTGAAAATGTTCGATTTAGTCGAGTTTTCGGGCATTTCGGAAAAGTTACAGCAAGGGTGTAATTTGAGAAATCTGGTTTTTTAGAAAAACAGAGTTATGCATCGATACATAACAGCCATGTATCAATACAAAATGGTTTATGTATTGATACATAACCCTTATGCATCGATACATACTGTAGAATTTTAAGAAAACAGAATTTTCACTACAGCATACGTAGAATTTTAAGAAAACAGAATTTTCACTACAGCATACGTCGACACATGCGTGCTATGTATCAATACATGTTGCCTTTTTGCATCGATACATAAGCCTATGTATTGATACATACTGAGCTGTACCAGAAAATTCTGGTTTTTCGGGGAAACTTCGGAAATTCATATCTTCTAAACCGTAAGTCGGTTTTGATCCCCGTTCGAAGCGTTGGAAAGCTAATGAGATGTTCTTTCTAAGAAAAATGGTTTTGAGGTCTGAACCTGGTCCAATCTGAACAGTATTTTCGAAACGTTTCGTTGTGTCCGGCCTCCGGTTTATGTTTTTGCGTTATTTTGAAATATTCATATCTTTTGTGTTGTTTATCCGATTGAGGTGTTCTTTATATGGATGGGAAGCTAAAAATATGTTCTATGATTTGGTGAAGAAAAATATTATTTTTAACCGACTTTTCCGGTAAACCGTAAATCAAATTGTTTGGTTATTTGTGGAAACGTTCGGTTGCCGTTGGGCACAATTGATGTGAATGTATGTGGATTGTGTGTGATGAATGCATGACTATATTGTGAATATGTATGCATGTCAAGAGTGTCATGAGTCATGTTGTATGTGAAGCATCATGGTGTGCATTCTTGTGTTGTGTGATTCTAATGAGAATCCGCTGTAACGCCGTGTGCCCGTGTGGGGTGTGAGCGACGGTTTGATTCCAGAGGGAATCTGCTATAACATCGTGAGCCTTAAAAATAAGAGGACTGAAAGCGATTTGATATATCGTGAGCCTTAAAAATAAGAGGACCGAAAGCGATGGTTATAGACGATCGTGAGCCTTATACAAAGAGGACCGAAAGCGATCGGATTGTGAGCCTTATACAAAGAGGACCGAAAGCAATCCATAAACGTCGTGAGCCTTATACAAAGAGGACCGAAAGCGACGGGGAACATCGTATGCCCGACGGGGAGTTACATTGGTAACGAGCGATGGTTCCAATAAGTTCTTCAATTGAACTTGAGATGAAATGAGTCGGTACCGCATTGCATTTACATAGAGTCGTGAGTCGGTCTCTATGATTTGCATTGGTCATCTTTGTATATGTGCATTGATGAATGAACATGAATATATGTATTTATGTTGAATGATAAGCATTGTGATGAATATGCTTGGTTTTGTATATATATATATGCCCTGCGATGTATGTTGAGTAAGAGGTGATGAATGGCGATAAGAGTTGTATCTTTGTAATGATACATTGGTGAATAAACATGTATGTGTGTTTATGTTGAATGAATGGTGATGAATTGAGATGTATTGGTGATACATGTATTTGAGCATGAATGAATATGCCTATGTGAAGGATGCGTTAATTATGGATTGTTATGTTGTGTATTTGATTTATGGTATATGCTTGGTGTTATATGTATATATACATGCATAGTGATGAGTTGTGGTGAGAATGTGGTATATGGGTATTATATGTTGAGATATATAATTATATGCAACGTTATTATGATAATATTTCTCACCCTTCTGCTGTTTTATAATGCTCTACGAGGCATTGCAGAGTAGGCTTGTTGGCGGTCTTTTTGTGAAGCGTGGCTTCATGTCCGTGTTAGTCGGTTGGCTCTGATATGTAGCACCGGGTAGCTAGGATGCTTTTGATTTCCTTTTTGTGATACATTTGCATATGTATCTGGTTGATGACTTTATGTATATACCATGACTGATGTTGATGAATCATACTGGTTGATATATATATATATATGATGTTTATATATTTGGTTGTTATTCAATGTTTAGTTGTTCCGCTTTTATGCTAAATATTGAGATGTGGGTGTAAGGACTGAGTTCCTACGTTGAAAGTTACCCCACTGTTGCATATCATTTGTTGAGCAGGTGTTGTATGTTTTAATTTCAAGCATAATGTGACATGCCTTTTTATGCCGTGTTTACAATTATACTCTGATGAAATTTCCAATACGTGCCTAAATGATTTATTTGATTATTTGGGGGTATAAAAAGGGGGTGTTACATTAAGTGGTATCAGAGCCAAGGTTGAGTCAGTCGTGTCTGTCTCGTTGTTGTGTTGGTTGAACTGTTGTTTAACCTTTGTTGTTATTTTTGGGAATGATCAGAATATGGCTGGTAGAAATGATAATGCGATGGCTGCTGCTATGGAAGCAATGGCTAGGGCGGTGCAGGGTGCGCCGAATGTAAGTGCTAATGAAGAGTTCAGGAAGAATCAACCACTGGTCTTCAAAAGAAGATTTGATCCCGATGGTGCTCAACTTTGGCTGAAAGAGATTGAAAGAATCTTCAGAGTCATGGACTGTGCGGAAGAGAATAAGGTGAGGCTTGGATCTCACATGCTGAGGGAAGAAGCCGACGATTGGTGGGTCGGTATGCGTGAAATTCTTGAGGTGGATAATGAAGAGGTAACTTGGGAATTGTTTCGTACCGAGTTTTTGCTGAAGTATTACCCTGAAAGTGTGAAAGGGAAGAAAGAGATGGAATTCCTGGAATTGAAACAAGGTGGTATGTCAGTGGTGGACTATACTGCTAAGTTTGTGGAATTGGTTCAATTTCATTCTCATTATGCTGCGATTACTGCTGAGTTCTCAAAGTGTATTAAATATGAGAATGGTTTGCGTCCTGAGATTAAGCAAGCTGTGGGATATCAAAGGATTAGGAGGTTTTCGGATTTGACTGAATGTTGTAGAATCTTCGAGGAAGATAGCAAAGCTCGTTCTACACATTACAAGAGTGTGAATGAGGGCAGAGGGAAACAGCAAGCTAGAAGTGGACCTTATGTGACCCCCGCTGATAAGGGTAAATATAAGGGAAACTTTGATAAGAGATCTGGAGGAGGAAGTTCTGGGTTCATTAAGTGTTTCAATTGTGGTGGAATGGGTCATAAAGCAACTGAGTGTAGGAAGGCCGTTGGGCGATGTTCTAACTGTGGAGGTATTGGGCATTCTACTGCTGAGTGTAGGAGGAATATGGTGAAGTGTTTTAACTGTGGAGAAGTAGGTCACATTAGTACTAAGTGTACTAAGCCGAAACAAGTTCAAGCGGGCGGAAAGGTGTTTGCATTGGCAGGGCCAGACACTACTAGTGCAGACCGTGTGATTAAATGTACATGTTTTATTAATGGTACGCCTTTAGCTGTTATTATTGATATGGGAGCGACTCATTCATTTATTTTCCATGAGTGCGCTAAGTGTTTGAATTTGTTTATGACTGCTTCGGGGTCGATAACTACGTCCTTGTTGTGTGTTTGTTGATGTTGTTTATTCCTTAGTACGTGATAGGTGTGTGGAACACTATCAGTGCTTTCTGGTTTTTCTAATCCTTTATCTTTAGGATTGAGAATGAGATAAGTGGGGGAGAAGCTGGTACTTCTCCAAGTGACTTCAGGTGTAGAGCGTTGGCTCAGTGTGCCGTTGGTTGCACGATTGTATGTGTTGCTTGGATAGTGTTGTTCCCGATTCCGAAGGGAATGCGGAGGTAAGGTTTATGTCAATTAAGGATTTGTGCCTTGTGTGGTTTTGTGCACAAGATGCAAGGAATGTTATTATGGCTTGGTAAAGATGGTCTATGCCCCCTCATGATTGTCGGCTGTCTATTGACAAATTGAGGAACTGATCACCCTTAATCTCTTATTGATAGCAGACGGAAATTGTGTTGGATGGAGTAGACGTGTCTTTCCAGCTTGATGGTATGTTTGGTGAATGGTTCGGAGCTAAACCAGGTGCTTATAGTTGTTTTGATGATTTGGTACAGATTCGTATATCTGAAGATGAAGAGGATGGATGATTGATTTGTATAGCCAGTATGTGGTGTATACTTGTATGGATGCTAAGGAAAGCAAAACACAGAGTTATAATCAGTTAAGGAGTTTTGAGCTTAAGGTATCAATGTAGGAGTTTTAAGGAAACCATTATGTGTGAGTAGCAGGGTTGAAAAGAGATGAAGCTTTAAGATAAGTTATCAAAGTGTGGATTTTGGTTGATAAAGATGAGTTTCTTGGTCATGATATTTCATATGAGAATACTTTTGTGGATCAATCGGAGGTAGATGCAGTCCTGTGATGGGAGACTCCGAAGTTGGTTAATGAGATTAGAAGCTCTAGTTTTTGGTTGGTTGTTATCACAGGTTATGGAGGGCTTTGCTAAGTTAGCACTTATGTTATCTCAGTTGACCTGCAAAGGGGGAGTCATTTGTTTTGGATGTTCATTGCGAATGAGTTTTAGAGGGCTAAAGTAGGAGTTGACTACGGCTCCAGCTTTGATTTTGCCTGATCTTAATAAACCGTTTGAGGAATTCATACAAGGATCTATACTATTCAGGATTTGGAATTGGTTACAGTGATTTTGTGTTGAAAATATGGAAGTATTATTTTTATGGTTCTAAGTTCGGAGTGTTTAGAAATCGCAAGAGGATAGAGTACCTGTTTGGTCCAAAGGAATAGAGTATGAGACAACAATGATGGTTGGAATTCCAAACGAGTTATGAATTTGAATTGGATTATTCAGAGGAGTGTGTTTGGTGTGTAAGCTAATACCGCATAGAGAGAAGTGGTGTATATAAAAAGTAAACTATGATTTTCTGGTGTATAGTACAAGAGTCAAATGTTGATTATGAAATTGGTGGTTTGTTAGTTGTGAGTAATCAGAGTGCGCAACGGAAGTGTGAAATTGTTGTATTGGTTGTTGTGAGACAAGGATGCAGGTATTCTGGTTTTGTGGATGTTGTTGAGGTAATGTTGTGTCTTGGAACTTTATGTTCTTGCCTGTGTTGTTGCCTCGTTTCCATGGTGATGGTGCGAGTGCGAGTAGCTAATTCCTCTGTTTGGGGATTAGGAGAGTGTTACCTATGGTGTTGGTAACGATCTTGTTGTGTTCCAGTTCAAGAGTGAACTTGGGTGTTTGTATCTTGGTTATCCTTTGAGCTGGTCGTCAAGTGCATTGTATGGACATTGCATCTTGTCTTGGTTGTCGTGGTCGTTGTCTTGTCATTGTTGTTGCTGTTAGTGTGCTGCTTTGTTGTTTGTGTTATTCGTGGTGTGCCTTTTGTTGGCATGATAGTTGGTTGGTCGGATACTAGAGCCGTATCCGGGGTTGTTCGTGCTTAGCATATTTTCGAGGACGAAAATGTCTAAGTGGGGGAGAGTTGTAACGACCCGATTTTAATTATCTCCATTTTGTGCTAATTTGTATTATTTTGTTGAGTCTTTTATTTAATTTGGGTGATAATAATGTTATTGTGAAATTGGTGTTTTAATCTGATATGTTGGCGTGTTATATTATTTTACCGTTTTTGAGAGTTTTCGGGGGAAATTAGATTGGAGGGTATTTTAGACATTTCATAATTATTGTTAAGTTAGAATTTAAGTGAGGAATGATTTAAGGGTATTTGTGAGAATATGAATTGTTAGATATTTTGAGTGAATAGTAATAGAAATAGAATATGATATTGTATTTGAGATATTTTAAGAAAAGAAAGTATAAGAAAGAAATAGAAAAGAAAGTTAGTAAGAAAAACATAAAGAGAGAAAAGTGAGAAAGAAGAGAAAAGAAGAACAAGAGGAGAAAAGTGGGAAAAAAGGCTAGAAATCATCAAAATCAACGGTTAGGATTTGAATCGAACGGGTAAGGGTGTGAAATATCGTTATCTTAACTTTGTATACGATTATGTATGGTTTCGTTTCGGTTGTTTTGGATCGTTTTCATATATTTTTCATTTTAGGTCGAAATGAATAAAGTCGATAAAAACCGATGTTTTCACGGTTAAAATTCGAAATAAATTACGTAGTTGTATCGAGTAAGGTTAGGTCGTCGTATAGCGTGTTTTTTATTCGATTTGGTGATGTTTGAAAATTCTGGTTTTTGAAAGGTTGAAATTTAATCGAAAAATTGAACGTCGTAGAAATTTCGTTTATGTGTTCTAAATTGTTCTTATGTATTTGGTGGTTGCGCGTATATGTTTGTTTCGGTGAAAATGTTCGATTTAGTCGAGTTTTCGGGCATTTCGGAAAAGTTACAGCAAGGGTGTAATTTGAGAAATCTGGTTTTTTAGAAAAACAGAGTTATGCATCGATACATAACAGCCATGTATCAATACAAAATGGTTTATGTATTGATACATAACCCTTATGCATCGATACATACTGTAGAATTTTAAGAAAACAGAATTTTCACTACAGCATACGTCGACACATGCGTGCTATGTATCAATACATGTTGCCTTTTTGCATCGATACATAAGCCTATGTATTGATACATACTGAGCTGTACCAGAAAATTCTGGTTTTTCGGGGAAACTTCGGAAATTCATATCTTCTAAACCGTAAGTCGGTTTTGATCCCCGTTCGAAGCGTTGGAAAGCTAATGAGATGTTCTTTCTAAGAAAAATGGTTTTGAGGTCTGAACCTGGTCCAATCTGAACAGTATTTTCGAAACGTTTCGTTGTGTCCGGCCTCCGGTTTATGTTTTTGCGTTATTTTGAAATATTCATATCTTTTGTGTTGTTTATCCGATTGAGGTGTTCTTTATATGGATGGGAAGCTAAAAATATGTTCTATGATTTGGTGAAGAAAAATATTATTTTTAACCGACTTTTCCGGTAAACCGTAAATCAAATTGTTTGGTTATTTGTGGAAACGTTCGGTTGCCGTTGGGCACAATTGATGTGAATGTATGTGGATTGTGTGTGATGAATGCATGACTATATTGTGAATATGTATGCATGTCAAGAGTGTCATGAGTCATGTTGTATGTGAAGCATCATGGTGTGCATTCTTGTGTTGTGTGATTCTAATGAGAATCCGCTGTAACGCCGTGTGCCCGTGTGGGGTGTGAGCGACGGTTTGATTCCAGAGGGAATCTGCTATAACATCGTGAGCCTTAAAAATAAGAGGACTGAAAGCGATTTGATATATCGTGAGCCTTAAAAATAAGAGGACCGAAAGCGATGGTTATAGACGATCGTGAGCCTTATACAAAGAGGACCGAAAGCGATCGGATTGTGAGCCTTATACAAAGAGGACCGAAAGCAATCCATAAACGTCGTGAGCCTTATACAAAGAGGACCGAAAGCGACGGGGAACATCGTATGCCCGACGGGGAGTTACATTGGTAACGAGCGATGGTTCCAATAAGTTCTTCAATTAAACTTGAGATGAAATGAGTCGGTACCGCATTGCATTTGCATAGAGTCGTGAGTCGGTCTCTATGATTTGCATTGGTCATCTTTGTATATGTGCATTGATGAATGAACATGAATATATGTATTTATGTTGAATGATAAGCATTGTGATGAATATGCTTGGTTTTGTATATATATATATGCCCTGCGATGTATATTGAGTAAGAGGTGATGAATGGCGATAAGAGTTGTATCTTTGTAATGATACATTGGTGAATAAACATGTATGTGTGTTTATGTTGAACGAATGGTGATGAATTGAGATGTATTGGTGATACATGTATTTGAGCATGAATGAATATGCCTATGTGAAGGATGCGTTAATTACGGATTGTTATGTTATGTATTTGATTTATGGTATATGCTTGGTGTTATATGTATATATACATGCATAGTGATGAGTTGTGGTGAGAATGTGGTATATGGGTATTATATGTTGAGATATATAATTATATGCAACGTTATTATGATAATATTTCTCACCCTTCTGCTGTTTTATAATGCTCTACGAGGCATTGCAGAGTAGGCTTGCTGGCGGTCTTTTTGTGAAGCGTGGCTTCATGTCCGTGTTAGTCGGTTGGCTCTGATATGTAGCACCGGGTAGCTAGGATGCTTTTGATTTCCTTTTTGTGATACATTTGCATATGTATCTGGTTGATGACTTTATGTATATACCATGACTGATGTTGATGAATCATACTGGTTGATATATGTATATATATGATGTTTATATATGTGGTTGTTATTCAATGTTTAGTTGTTCCGCTTTTATGCTAAATATTGAGATGTGGGTGTAAGGACTGAGTTCCTACGTTGAAAGTTACCCCACTGTTGCATATCATTTGTTGAGCAGGTGTTGTATGTTTTAATTTCAAGCATAATGTGACATGCCTTTTTATGCTGTGTTTACAATTATACTCTGATGAAATTTCCAATACGTGCCTAAATGATTTATTTGATTATTTGGGGGTATAAAAAGGGGGTGTTACAATGTTCGCCAGAAAGTTAGCAAAGCGAACTTCCCAGCGAACGAGACAGTAGAAAAAGGGAGCAAAGTTATCAAAGCGAACTTCCCAGCGAATGTTCGTGCAAAGTCGGTTTAACTGTTCCGTAAGCACTTAAGTGCCAATTTTTGGAGTTCGCTTTGCGAATAAATCGTTCGCTGACAGATTTTGAATTGTATTTAAGTCATTTCAGTCATTTTTTAGGTTATGGTTTTGGGGTTTTTTGCGTCCAACTCCATCAAACTTCATTTTTCAGTAGATTAGCTTAGAAAACAACATGGAAGCTTGCATACGGATGAACCGGGGTGGATTGATCGTCGATCGGCTTTGACAATCCGCGAGATGTTTGGTTTATTTCTCTTCTTCTTTGTGTTTTTCGTCTATGTTGGGTTTGTGTATATTTATTTACTTTGAACTCGTGTATATTTGTCGCCCATGGCGTTGTATGAAATTTGCTTTACAAATCTTTATTGGTGATTGTCTCTGATTTTTGCTTTATGCGCTGAGTTTGGGTTGTGTTAGAGATAAACTTCACAAACTTCGATTGGGGGTGATTATCTGTTAGTTTCTGAATGCTAGAGATAGATTTAGGGCTAACAATCTTCAATAGACGTTGAATCTTAATGCCTCTGTGTCTTGAGTCAGGTGCGAGAGTGACAGTAATGGTAGCACAATTGTTCTCTCAGTCAGTGTGTCAGAGATGGACACTGTTGTGAGCGATGTTGGGTGATATTGAGGAGTATTGCAGGTGGAGTATAAATGGCCGATAAGTTTAAGTTTGTGAGGAGTCGATTATGTACACGCCGGATAAGTTTGTCTTGCTGAGGAATGAATTCTTTTTGTTTTAATGTTTACTTTTCTAAATTTACTTTAAAACCATTTAAACTCAAACTCATTAACATTTGAACTGTCGAACGACATTCTTTCCCTCGAACCGATCTCTGTGGACACGATAAATTCTCGGAAAAATGCTTCCAAATATTTTTGTTGCATGCCGCTTTATGCTCCAACAACAAGCTTTCAACATTGAACGGTAGCATTCTTTGGCAGAAATCGAGAATTAGGTGGTTAAAGCACGGTGATGCAAACTCGAAGTATTTTCACGGGTGTATTAACAAGAGAAGAAGGGTTAATGAAATTCTCTTTTTGGAAGATAATGACAGACAGATAACGGGAGTGGAGGAAATCAAAGAAGCACTGGCAAAACATTTCCAAAATCAATTCACATGAGGAAGCCTAAATATAATGCCAGTAAATTTGAATTATAAGTCTATATCTGGTGAGCAACAGTAAGAGCTGATCCATGAATTTTTAGAAGAAGAAGTGCGAGCAGCAGTGTGGGATTGCGATAACGATAAAAGCCTGGGTCCAGATGGTATTTCATTTGGATTTGTGAAAGATTTCTAGGAAGAGATCAAATCTAATTTGATTAGAACCGTATCAAAATTTCACTCACATGGGAAAATGGTTAAAGGGGCCAATAATTCATTTATCGTATTAGTTCCGAAAAGGAATAACCCTTCAAAGATATCGAATTATCGGCCAATTTCACTGGTGGGGTGTATATACAAGATAATAGCAAACATATTAGAAAAAGGTCATCAGAGCGGTAATATCAGAATCTCAATCGGTTTTCATAGCAGGTAGACAAATCTTGGACGGTATAATAGTTGCTAATGAAATAGTAGATGAGGCGAAAAAGAAGAAGAAAGAAGTAGTTCTGTTTAAGGTGGATTTTGAAAGGGCTTATGACACAGTAGATTGGAACTTCATACTGTTTTTGATGTCGAAAATGGGATTTCATGCTAAGTGGATCTGCTGGATTACGGAGTGTCTTAATTCATCTCGAGTCTCGGTTCTTATAAATGGAAATCCCACAAGGGAGTTTAAGATGTCGAGAGGGTTAAGGCAAGGTGATCCACTATCACCATTTCTATTCTTGATAGCAGCAGATGGGTTCAACTTACTGATGAGAGGAGCTGTGTAGGCATGTCAGTTTCGTGGCTACAAGTTTGATATCCGAGAGGATAGGTTCTCACATTTACAATACGCGGACGACACGCTGATTATAGGGGAAAAAGGTGGTCGAATATTAGGTTAATAAGGGTGAATCTTTTGTTGTTCGAAAAGATGTCGGGACTAAAAGTGAATTACCAGAAAAGTGTGCTAGTATGGGTTAACATTTCTCAGAGATGGTTGGAAGAGGCAGCCAATGTAATGCAGTGTAAAATAGGTAAGGTTCCATTTTGCTACCTGGGCCTACCTATAGGAGCAAGTCCAAACAAACTAATAACTTAGCAGCCAGTTGTAGACGCGGTGAGAGCTAGATTATCGAGCTGGAAGAGAAAATACCTATTGATGGGGGTCGAGTAGTCATTATAAAATCAGTGTTGCAGACGCTCCCAGTGTATTTCCTGTCATTCTTCAAGGCCCTAACAGGTATTATTCCGAATCTCGAATCTATCTTTAAAAATTTCCTTTGGGGTGGGAGTGAAGGAGAGAGAAAAATCAGTTGGGTGCACTGGGATAAAGTCTGTAGGCTTATAGACGAGGGGGGCTAGGCATAAGAAAACTAAGAGATTTTAATCTGGCGTTAATTGGAAAATGGGAGTGGAAGACTCACTTTGAGAGATATGGAATATGGTTCAAAGCTCTTGTCTGTAGGTATGGGACCAGAAGTGATGGATCAGTGGGTTTTTACAGAAATGGTTCTATATGGTGGAAATGTATCCATAATCTTAAGTTAAGGGAGTGGTTTCAGGGAAGGTATTACTCAATTAAGGAAATGTATTCAGGTTTGAGTTCTTAATCTGAGAATCCAGCCAACCCGGAGTGGGCCAAAGCTTGGCATAAAACTGTCCCGTCAAAAGTTTCTGGGCTAGTCAGGAGAATTTTTCAAAACAGATTAGCTACTAAAGATAATTTAGCTAAAAGAGGGGTTAGTGGTTTGGATACTAGGGACTGCATTGGAGGATGTGGTAAAGAAGAATCGGTGCAACATATTTTTTTCGACTGTCCGATTTTGGCAGGGGTGTGGAATAAAATATGTCGGTGGCTGAATACTTCGACTGCGCTTCAGAGAGAGTGTATATCCCACATGAATCAGTTTGAAGGTTTGCTATATGGAAATTCAAAAACTGGGTCTAAGTTAAAGGTACTATGGTTTGTGGGTATTTGGATAATATGGAAAACTCGGAATGAAAGGTTGTTCCAGAATAAATCTATCGACCTCGAAATTATGGCGGAGAGGGTCAAATTACTTGCCTAGAATTAGTTGAAAGTGAGAGGAAAAGATCTAAGCCTAATCTCATCGTTATGGTGGTCGAATCCGAGGGCAACATTAGGGCTAACTGAAGAGTAATTTCTGGTGCCTTGCAGGGGGCTTGGTGGAGTATCATTCTGGCCATTTCTAATTCAATTGCTTTTAGAGTTTTTCTGTCAGTTTGGGAGGTTCGAAGGAATTGAACAGGGTGGTCTTTGTCAGGTCACAACTCCTGCAATGGCCTGTCCTTGAATCTCTGGTTTTTTGGTTAGCTTTGGATATTTGCTGCCCAGGTGAGTTAACGAATAAGATTGGCTAGTTGGTATTGGAGCGATTTTCTGAGGTTGGCTGGTTTGGATTTGTGGAGCAGTAGCCTCCTGCTGTTAGAGTTGTTGGCTTCCCAGTATAGTTGGTGGCGGCTGTTGGCGTGGTAGTATCTTTGAAGAGGTTCCGGCTGAGCTCCTTTGGCCATCCATGTGCTGCTCTGGTTGCTTCTAGCTCTTCCTTTCTAGTTGTGTCTTTCTGTTATAGAGATCTTTAATTCTTGGATTTGGTAGTCTCAATCAGGGTTTGAAATTGCGGTCCGCATCACTTGATGCGGCCGCAATATTGCAGTTGCGGCGTGCAACGCATCGGCAACGGACCGCAATTGCGGTGTGAACTGAAATCACACGCAACAACCGCATCATTGCCGCAACACAACCGCAACGTAACAGTATTTACCGCATCAGAACCGCATTTCTACCGCAACAGGCTGCAACACATAATTTTCTTACACAAAAAGTACAGAATCATAATATTTCATGTAGGAAAAGAATCTAGGAGACAAAAATCTTACTTTATGTCAAGTTTTCTTTTGCTCTGTATTAAGATTCCAATTACAAATACAAAGAACAAGTTGCTTTGCCTTTATGTCATTCTATAAATAATTACAATAATTTTACAAATTTTTTTATATTTAATGCGTGTATAAAATAATTTCACACCGCAACGGCCGCAATACGCAATGCAGTGACTGCATTGGCCGCAACCGCGACATCCGCAACCGCAACCGCAACCGCAATTTAAAACCATTGT
Organism: Lathyrus tuberosus; assembly: GCA_022829125.1. NCBI lineage: Eukaryota > Viridiplantae > Streptophyta > Magnoliopsida > Fabales > Fabaceae > Lathyrus > Lathyrus tuberosus. The sequence goes on along the minus strand of JALAZF010000285.1, from coordinate 707,340 downwards.
CTCAATAATTTCACATCAGTCATATGGGGTTAATTGGTTGCGGGTCGCTTGGTTGTTCTGGCATATAAGGTTTAGGGGTTTTGATTTTTTTAGTGGTGGCCTTGACTGTTTGCTTTAGTCTTTTTCTATCAGGTGTCTCTGACAGGCGGTAGCCTTCAGATAGTTTGTTTTGTATCTATATTTTCATTATGTGCTTGGATTGGAGTTTCTGTTGTATCCGTAGCACTGAGCCACTGCTTGTGCTGTTATTAATAGTTTTATTGGCCTTTTCAAAAAAAAAAATTATGGGATATTGCTTTTGACCTAATGTTTATCTCATAAATAGACTAATAACCTCATCTCTCAACTTTAAGCTTCCTTGAAAAGACGGAATTAAGTGTATGCTGCCCCCACTTAATAAATTGTTTGTTTTATAAATGTTTAATAATTTTATAATGATATTATTAAATATTAACTAATATCTTTATTAAATTAAATATTTATTCAAACAAATAAAAAATTATAAATAATTTTATAAAATTTTACACCTTCTATTATTCTTATCGATATAAAAAACTCTTAAGGACACAAAAAATAATGATAATAATATTATCATTGTTAAACAAATTTAATTTTATATAAAGTTATAGTAAAAAACTTGCCCCCGCTAACTAGAATTTTTGGATCTATCATTGTCGTTATGCCAAGTTATTTGGTCAATCACCTCACTATAACTTTCCCAAGGTTATTTGGTCAATCAACCTACAGGTTCTACTTTTATCCTTGCACGCATTTCCATTATAACTGAGAACCAAGCCCCTATATCTCATAATCAAACTATTATATGTCCATATCACCCTGCTCCACTTTTGTAATATGTCACACTTGGCCCTAACACAATCCTTATTCATAACTCTAACAACCCAAATAGCGGGATACCCGTGCCTTCGCACTGATATTCGTCGGTGATGCGTATTTATTTAATATAAAATTTGAAAAATAAATTGAATTAATAAAAATCATTAAATATAAAAAAATATTATTTATATTAAAAAAAATATTCAAAAAAATATAATTTATATTAAAAATAAAATTAATAATAACACATATTTAATAAATTATTATTTAACAATATAAATTTCAACACATGTTTTTTTTATATATTTGGATTAAGAATATAAATGTTTTCCTATATATATTATTGAAACATTTATTCAATCATTACTTACCTATATCCTCTTTTTCTCTTATTTTGATTAGTAGTACATTTTTTTTTCGAGTTTACGCCAATGACACACGTTTATTCAATTATTATTTTAATTATATAAATTTCAATAAATGACACATATTTTTCTCGTATTTTGATAAGTAATATATTTTTACCCGTATACAAATATTAATTTTGTTTAGGCATCATTTATAAAAATATTTTTATAATATTTATTTTAATTTATAAGATATTTTATTAATGGAATGTATTATCTTATAAATATGTTTAAATTTAAAAAAAAATATAACTTCTCCGTTCATATAATTTCTTTAAACTCGTGGCTACGCCCGGGTACTGATATGGTAGTTCCATTTAAATATATGAAAACACATGCGTTATTTAAACCTTTGGCTACGCTCGAGTACTGACATGAAAAGAAAGAAAAATAAAATTGTTTAAGCAAAATAATTTATTATTTTTTAAAGAAAGACATATTTTTATATTTAATTGGATCATAAATAGATATTTTTTCTTATATACAAATATTTGGATCAACAATAAATTTTCCCGTAAGTAAATATTATCTTTGGCTTATTTTTTTCATTAAGAGTTTAATTTATCTTATTTTCCCGTATACAAATACATGGATCAATCGTATATTTTCCGAATCTCTTATTTTTTTATTATGGGTTTAATATATCTTATTCATAAAATATATTAGTTTTATTTTTTATCATAAAATAATTACGAATATTTCATATTATCATACAATTTTGATACTATTTAATTCATACATTACTAATGTATTTATTCTAGATCGCAATACTATAATTTATAATATTGTCAATTTTTTTATTATAATACATTATCTTTTGTAATCTTTAATTTTTAATACATTTCACCCGTCTTATTTTATGTACAATTCTATTAGTATTTATATTGAAGTTCCTTTAATTCATTAATATTGTATGATTATTTTGTACTAAAAAATTTGTATGATTATTGTTTATTTATATAAAATCACGTATATGAAAATATTTGGATCAACACTATACAAACAAAAAAATGTCATTTCAAATCTTTCATTCATAAATATGCATTTAGTTGTCATTTAAAATATAGTTATTTTATTAATTATATTCATAAATATAACTTAGTTATCATTTAAAATATAACCATTTTTCAGATACACATTATGACCATTATCTCAATTATATTTAAAAATTCAAATTCAAAATTAATTGATATTTGATGATAAGTAATTGAATAACAATAAAATTGATTCATTCATTAAAATATAATGTATAATAGAAGAAATATCTTTAATGAAATAATTTTTTTTTAAAACTACTTATATTAGGTCCAATATATGTTTTAAAAGAATAATAAATTATATATCACTTTTGCAAAGTATACATCCTTTTGCAAATGGAAAAATTTCTTAAATTATAAATAACTTTATAATTTTAATACAACATTAATAGCTATTACATAATATATAATATACTATTTATTATTCCTTCTCCTTCTAATTTTTTAATTTCTTTCTTATTTATATTTTATGAAAGACAATATTATAAAATAATATTTTTATTTTTATTTTTTATATTCAAAATTAGTTATGCTTCTTAATTTGCGTGAAATACTTACAATAATTTATAATTTTGTTAATATTTTAAAAATTATTAAATTTCATGTATGACACTTTTAAAAATTATTAGTATTCATTAACGTTATTTTACACTACTTATTTTATTCTCTCAATAGAGCACAAAGAATTAATTTGATGTTACAAATTAAAAATAAACAGTTGTAAAAATTATAGTAAGAAGCAAAGAAAGTTTGAAGACCATACTACTGCATTAACATAATATAAACCAAATTCAAACTATCCCATTTGGATTACGGCTATAGAAGTGTTTATATATAGTTTAGCAGTTACAACTTGTTTTTCAACCGAAAGAAATTTGTTCTATTTCAATTCCAAGTCAGCTGCAGTAAATTGAAAGTAGAACAGATAATAAAGAATCGCATAAACCAAATTACTTTACGACACCCACTCCTAAAAATAATCATTGAATCCTCACTCACCAGAAGCATATTTGATCTCGTCACAATTTTCCTGTAAAGTCAGAGGAAAAGATTTAAGGAAAAACTCTAACACGTTTTGCAAGATAGTGCTAATCAGTATATAGAAGAAAAAAACTCTATAGAAATATGTATATGTGTCTATCTTAAACGAATGTTATGATAATCACATTTTCAAAACCTCTGCATAATAACTAACCTTAAACTCATTTTCTCTGCACTTGACATCCCCGATAGCGAGTTTTATCTAAATCACAAACAAATTATAGTTAGAAGCAAAGAAAGTTTTAAGACCATACTACTGTATTAACATAATATAAACCAAATTCAAACTATCACATTTGGATTATGGCTATAAAAGTGTTTATATATAGTTTAGCAGTTACAACTTATTTTTCAAGGAAGAAATTTGTTATATTTCATTTCCATGTCAGCTGCAGTAAATTGAAAGTAGAACAAACAACATATAATAAAGAATCCCATAAACCAAATTACTCTACGACACCCACTCCTAAAAATATTCATTGACTCGTCACTTACCCTGCCCTAAAAAACAGTCGGATCTTTAGCATCGGTGTTGAAAGCTCAGACAAGCTTAACTATAAGAGGTGGTGCAGCTGAACCAAGTACAAGCTCTTACATTTATCTGCAACAAAACAAAAAATATCGAAAGTATGAAAAGAGAAATGGATTAGATATAAAATCAATCACTATTTTCACTTAACATTTTAAGTATTTGTAACATACTTGGAACACATAAACAATGATGAGCACATAAAATGCTATAAAAAACGGCTAATTATCAACCATAAAATTTGAAGTACAAAATTGCATAAAATGAGATGAACACATACTTGGAATATCATTATAACTTCGCGCCGGAGTTTGTCGATATTGTGCCGTATATGTCATAAACAATAAAAAATTAGTTCAGCAACGGAAAAATAACCCACAACAATAACCCAAAGTTCAAAAACTAAACAAATCAAATCTACCTGAAGAAGTTAATAACAAAGCATAAATTGATAAAGTCATACTTATACGTTTTCGAATCTAACCACCACGACACTCGTCGCTGGAAACCTGTATTAAAGAGAACCTGTTTAACAGTGTTTTCTCCGAAATGTAAAGCCTAACCAAACAAAGTCAAATAATCTGGTATGAATATCCCACTGGTACAACTTTGGTATTAATAAGAAAATCCATGAACATCAAAGATAAATAAAAAAGAAAAACAAAAAACAAAGCAAATGATAAACAGAGGGAAAAAATTGGGAAGAAAGGAAAAAAAGAAAAAACTCATATCCTTTTTGGATTTCAGATCCGGTTGTTCCACAAGAAGCCCTTGCAGATCTGATGGCTTTATGGAGGCTTTTTCCCATAGGTTACGATTCTGCAACAAAATGAAAAGAAAAGCATGAGTCGCGTAACAGAAACAGATAATCGCATGTGTGAAAAAACATAACATCTGGGTTGAAACATACATAGCGAACAAAACCCACCATGTCGGACGCTAACTCGTTGAGTTTGGTAACCTTCATAGATAAATCGACATGGTTGTAGAAACGTGGATGAAGAAGACAACATTTTTCTTGGAAGGATGGAGAGAAAGGTGAGTGAAGAAGAAAGACTTTTTTTGAAATGGAAATGGGTTTAATTGAAGAAGAAAGATGAGTAAAGAAGAAAGAGAATTAATTGGAAAACCAACTTTTAGAAAAAAAAGAAAAATGTGATAGATTGTAATGAGAAAATCAGGGAGGTTGGAGAAAACATCCACGTGGCAAACTGTGGAGACAGGAAGGGCATATTTGGGTTTTCCAGAGGCATAACCTTTCTTATATGGTAGATTACATCTACTATGCTAGCCTTGATTCACACTTCTTTACCAGATCTTGCTCTTCTCCTTGTAGTCATAACCAAGCCACTTCCTATCAATACTCACCATATGCATACTAGATTCAAAGATGACATAATGTGTAAATTTCATCATACTCTCCATTTGAATCGTGTTTAACCCAGAAACATGAAACGAGTCTTCCCTGATCCTACTCGAATAACAACCATGACTCAATAATATAATGCTCTAATGAATATACTGCCTAAACTATGTTCCATCTACCTACTAGCAAGTTAACCATTGGTTTCAAATGGGTTTTTATAGTAAATAAAATCCAAGTGGATCTATTAATAAATACAAGGACATACTTGTTGCAAAGGGGTTTCACCAAAAGTATGGTGATGATTACACTTGGGCTTTTCCCCTAGTCATCAATCCAATCATTGTTATAACCATTTTCACTCTCACCTTATATAAGGTTGGCAATTCCACTAATTTGGTGTTAATAATGTCTTCCTTAATGGCATATTTGAAGAAGTATGCATGACTCACTCCTTGACTTTGAGTCTTCTAGCAAGTTATTGGTATGTAAAGTCAACAAGGCTTTCTATGGTCTAAAATAGATTTTTTCCTCAATTGTCAAGCTAATCACTATTAGAACTATTTTCACTATGGCATTGTCCAAGGGTTAACACCACCACCAATTTGATGATAATAATGCCTTTCTCAATGGCATATTATAAGAATGTATATACATGATTCAACCCTTGGATTTAAGTCTTTTAACATGTCATTGGTATGTAAACTCATCAAGGCTTTCTATGGTCTGGAACATGCCTTTAAGGCCAAGTTTGATAGGCTTAAGGGTACCATAATTCAATTTCACTTTATTCTCATCAAGCATGGCTTTTCTCCCTTTTTTACTCTCATGCAACTGATTTTGTCTATATGATAGTCTATGTTGATGATATCACCATCACCGATAACAATTCCACTACAATCACCACCATCATTGTGTCAAAGTTGCATGCAATATTTTTCTTGAAGATCATGGGAAACTGGATTATTTTCTTAGGTTTGATGTTAAACGTAACACAAAATTTTTCTAAATTATTTATTTAATTGAAATGGTGTGTTTTAATTATTTAAATCGATTCTATGTGCATTGGGTGGTTAGTAACAGTATTTGGTGTTTTGGGTTGGTGGTGCCTAATTCTAATTATTTACATAAATAATTAATAATACAAAAATAATGGGAATTATTATTAAAATAATCAAAAGTAGTCATTTTATTCAGGAGTGGCTCAAAGAAATTGATAATATTTTCAAAGTGATGGCCTATACTGAGAAACCAAAGGTATTATTTAGGACTCACATGTTATCTCAGGAGGCTAAAGACTGGTGGGACAATGCGCGCCAGAGATTAGAAGTTGTTGATGGTGAGATCACTTGGGCTGTGTTTAGAGCGTAATTCCTTGAGAAGTACTTTCTTGAAGATGTGTGTAGCAAGAAGTAGGTTGAATTCCTTAAGATGAAACAAGGGAACATGACAATTGCTGAGTACGCTGCCAAGTTCAAGGAACTTGTGAAGTTGTGTCCTTACTACAACAATGCAGTTGTGGAGGGGTCGAAGCGTATTAAGTTTGAGAATGGAATGCGTCCAAAAATTAAGCAGGGCATCGGCTATCAGGAGATTCGTAGGTTCCCTATTCTGGTGAGTAAGTTTAGGATTTATGACGAGGATTCCAGAGATCGTTCCACTCACTACTTGAGTGTTAGTGAGAGGAAGGGAAATAACCAGTATTGCAGAAAGTCGTATAGTGCTTCAGCCGACAGAGGGGAGCAGAGAGCTTTAGATGATAAAAAGCCAAGTGGAGGAGAGACTCCCGCTTCTGTCAAGTGCTTTAAGTGTGGCGAGTTGGGCCAACGTGCTAATGAGTGCATAATTAATATTCTAAGGTGCTTCAAATGTGGAAATACATGTCGTCGGATTGCCGATTACAAGAGTGTTAGGCTGACTTGTTATAACTGCGAAGACCAAGGTCACATCAGTACCAATTGTCAGAAGCTGAAAAAGGCACAATCTAGAGGGAAGGACTTTGCTTTGTTAGGATCACAGACTATTAGCACTGACAAGTTAATTCAAGGTATGTGTTTTATCAATAGTATTCCACTGATTTCTATTATTGACACGAGTGCAACACATTTATTTGTCTTGGTTGATTGTGTTGTGAGGTTAGGTTTGAAGTTGTCTTCTATGGTTGGGAGTATGATTGTTGATACCCCAACTTTAGGTTAAATAACCACTTCATGAGTTTGTTTGAGTTATCCGTTTAATATTTCTAGTATGAATTTTGGGATGGATTTAGTGTGTCTACCTTTGAGAAATCTTGATGTTATCCTTGGAATGAACTGGTTGGAGTTAATCGTGTTCATATCAACCGTTGCGACAAGACGATGTCATTTCCAGAGTTTGATGCAAGCGATGAGTTATTTGTGTCTACTAAACAAGTAGGCGAGTTAGTGAATGATGAGGCATAAGTATTTTTTTATTAGCTTCGATGAAGGATGAGAACAAAGTTGCGATTTATGAGTTATCGATGGTGTACGAGTTTCTAGAAGTGTTTCTAGACGATTACAGTGATTTGTCGCTGGAGCGCGAAGTTGAGTTTACTATAGACTTAGTACCTCGTACTAGTCTTATGGTGATGGCTCCTTATAGAAAATCACCTTCAGAGTTGAATAAACATCAAAAGCAATTGGATTACCTGCATGAGAAGAAGTTTGTCAAGCCAATTATTTCGTTGTGGGGAGCATCGGTGTTGTAAGTCAAGAAGAAAGACGGTAGCATAAGGTTGTGTGTTAATTATTGACAGCTGAATAAGGTGACTATAAAGAACAAGTATCCACTTTTGAGGATTGATGATTTAATGGATTGGTTCGTAGGTGCTTGAGTGTTTAGCAAAATCGATTTGCATTCAGGTTATCATCAGATTCGTGTGAAACCAGAAAATATTCCGAAGTCTGTTTTCACAATGAGGTATGGTCATTATGAGTAATCAGTAATGTTGTTTGGAGTGTCTAATGCACTTGGAGTGTTCATGGAGTACATGAATATAATATTCCATCTGTACTTAGATTAGTTTGTGGTGGTATTCATCAACGACATTTTGATATATTCAAAGTTTGATGAAGAGCATGTGGAGCGTATAAAAGTTGTGTTGCAGACCTTGGAAGAGAAGAAGTTGTATGCGAAGTTATCCAAGTGCGAGTACTGGTTGCGAGAGATGAGTTTCCTAGGCCATGTGATTTCTAATGATAGTATTATTGTTGATCCTTCGAAGATAGATGTTGTGTTGCAATGGGAGACTTCGATGTCTGTTATAGAGATTAGAAGTTTTTTTAGTTTGACTAGTTACTATAGGGAATTTATTGAAGGATTTTTTAATCTAGCATTGCATTTACTCAGTTGACTCGATAAGGTCAATCCTATGTTTGGGATGAGCATTGTGAAGAGAGTTTTCAAGAGCTCGAGAGGAAGTTTACGTCGGCTCCAATTTTGATTTTGCCGAATCCAAGCGAGTCATTTGTTGTGTATTGTGATGCTTCGAAGATAAGTCTAAGTGGCGTGTTGATGCAAAATGGTCAGATTATGGCTTACACTTCTAGACATTTGAGGGTTCATGAAAGGAATTATACTACTCTTGACCTAGAGTTGTCAGTAGTAGTATTCGTGTTAAAGATTTGGAGACATTATCTATTTGGCTACATATTCGAGGTGTTTAGTAATCACAAGAGTTTGAAATATATATTCGATCGGAAGAAGTTGAACATGAGACATAGGAGATGGCTCGAGTTTTTGAATGATTATGATTTTGGCTTGAGCTACCATTCGGGTAAAGCCAATGTGGTAACTGATGCATTGAGTAGGAAGTCATTGCATATAATGATGTTGATGGTGCGAGAATTAAACTTGATTGAGCAGTTCATAGATCTGAGTTTGTTATGTGAAGAGACTCATTATAGCCTAGAATTTGGGTATGTTGAAGCTGACCAGTGGTATCGTTGAAGAAATCAGAGAAGGTCAGAAGATCGATATGGGATTGGTTAACCGACTAGTGTTAATTAATCAAGGTAAGGGAAGTGAACTAAAAATCAACAAGAATGGGGTGATGAGGTTCAGAGACAGGGTTTGTGTACTTTAGGTGTCAGAGCTTAAGAAGAGCATTCTTGAGGAATGTCACAAAAGTGGTCTGAGTATTTATCTCAGTGCCACCAAGATGTATCAAAACTTGAAGAAATTGGTTTGATGGCCAGGAATGAATAAGGAAGTAGTCGAGTTTGTTTATGCTTATTTGATTTGTTAGAAGTCGAAGATTGAACATCATAAGTCTTTGGGTATGATGCAACCATTGAGTATTCCTGAGTAGAAATGGGGTAACATTTCCATGAACTTGGTGACAAGTTTACCGAAGACGATGAAAGGATGTGATTACATTTGGGTTATTGTTGATAGACTGGCTAAATTGGCTCATTTTATTTTGATTAAGATCAATTATCCTTTGTAGAAGTTGGTTGAGTTGTATATTGAGAGGATTGTTGGCATGCATGGGATTTTGTCGAGCATCGTCTCAGATAGAGATTTGAGATATACGTCGATGTTTTGGCAGAGTTTGCAAGAAGTATTGGGTACTAAGCTAAACTTGAGTTCTACTTATCACCCGCAGACAGACGGTCAGACGGATAGGACTATCCAATCCTTGAAGGATCTATTGAGGGCTTGTGTGCTAGAACAAGGAGGTGCTTGGTATAACTTCTTGTCGGTGATCGAGTTCACTTACAATAACAGTTTCCATTTGAGTATTTGTATGGCTCCATTTAAGGCAGTGTATGGTAGGAGGTGTAAGACACCTCTGTGATGGTATGAATCATGTGAGATTGTGGTAATTAGACCTGAGATTGTGCAACAAACATTAGAGAAGATTAAGATGATCTAAGAGAATATGAAAGCTTCATAGAATCGTCAAAAGAGTTACCACGATAAGAGGTGAAAAACATTGGAGTTCCAAGAGGGGAATCATGTGTTTTTTGAGCTATGCCGATAACCGGTGTTGGCCGAGCTTTGAGGTCTCAAAAGCTTATGCTAAGTTTTGTTACTCCATACCAGATCTTGCAAAGGATATGAGAGGTGGCCTATCGGATTGCTTTACCACCGTCGCTTGCTAACGTTCATGATGTGTTTCATGTGTCTCAGTTGGGGAGATACATTTCGGATTCGTCTCATGTGATCTAAGTGGATGATGTGCAGGTAAGAGATAACCTGATTGTGGAGGCATTACCCATGCAGATAGAGGATCGGGAAGTGAAATTTTCGTGTGTTAAGGAGATTGCCTTGATGAAGTTAACATGGGGATGATCAGCTGGTGAAAGTGTGACTTGAGAGCTGGAAAGCCAAATGAGAGAGTCGTATCTGACTCTATTTCTTTGAAGTAATTTTTTTGGGAAAAAATTATTTAAGGGGGGGAGAGTTGTAACAACCTATTTTTCTAAAATATTTATTTAATTGAAGTCGTGTGTTTTAATTATTTAAATTGATTATATGTTCATTGGGTAGTTATTAGTAGTATCTAGTGCTTTGGGTTGGTGGTGCCCAATTCTAATTATTTAAATAAATAATAGAATTAATAATGCTTGAATGATGAGAATCATTATTAAAAAATAATAAGTAGTAGTAGTCATTGTATTCAAGTTATTTAAATAAATAGATAAAGAGACTTTTTGTGGAAAATGAGAAAATTAAAAATAGTAGAAAGCAAGGAGAACATTAGTAGTAGTTTATTAAAATAAAATTAGAGCCAAGAGGGGCATGGTGGGAAATAAGAGAATAAGTGAGGGCAATGCTAGCAGTCACTAATTGAGGAATTACTTTACTAATAAGGAGAGGTTAGTAAGAGGGCTTTGAGAACTTTGCACGTAAAAATAGAATTTGATGAGAAGACGAGGAGGCTATGGTATAGGAAGAACTCCATTGAAGAGCTTTAAGGAACTCTTGCTGGAAAATCAAGGCAGGGGGATTGCTCCTAATAGGATGTATTTTGCATGTTTGGGTAGAGGGAAAAACCTTAATCCCAATAGATTTTTCTTCACTTTTTCCCTCTTTGATGAATCAATAATGAACATGAAATTTGTTGTGGAATTGCATGATTATGTGTGTTGTTATGTGAATTTCGTGCACTATTTTGCCATGAGAAAAAGGTGCTCTTATCGATGGAACTGATATCAATGTGTGTTCATATGTGTGTTGTAACTTTGATGAAAAAGTATGTTAAAATGTTGATTTAATCCATGATTAAGTAATGAAATTTCATGTTAATTGGTGGACAATTTCTCTTTTTGATGTTAAATATCCTTATCCTTACTATTGTTATGCGATTTGGGGTCTAAGGGTGAAATTTAGAGTTTTGTTTTGAACTCCATTGCAGAAAAAATATTTTTCTGCTCCGATTCAGTGTAACGGGCGTGACCCTGGTGACGCCTTGGCCTCATCGTGCTGGGAGGCATGTTGTATGCTTTATATGTAATGATTTTCTTTTAAATGGTTTTAAAGCAAAGGTGTCACATGCAAGTATACATGCGTGATAATGCAGCAAGTGATAGAGTAAAGGTCGAACCCACAAGGAAGTGATGAAAGCTTTGAACCACTAGTATTAATTTCTTTGTGTAAGAGAAAGTATGAGCAAGGTAACAAAATAATGATAATAAAGAACATGAACAACGCACAAATAACTAAGACAAAATTTCTAACTAAAAAAGGAGTTAAAATATCAGAGAGAGTAGTTGATGAGCTAAATCCATTAGTATAGTTGTTGCTGAAATGCTTGTATGATGTGAAGTGTCGTGCCTCAAAAGGTCAGAACGTGATCTAGTGGTGTATTTCTACAACATCAAAAACATGCATAACTAGGGAAAGGGAACAAATCTCTAAGTCTCACTTGTAACCCTAAAATACGTCTGGTTTTAATTCTAAAATTCTTTATGGTCTCAACTTTTTATCTCTAAGCAAGTTGAATTAAGTGAATATCTCTATCCTACTTTATTAACCACTTTTGTTATGAAATCCACTTGTTTGTTGGATCTCTCTCGACAACAAGCTTTTACTTTTTTCCTAGTTGATCACTCTAATAATCGAGTATATAGCGTAAAAACACATAACAAATTAAGACACTAAACATCACATCATTTTAACATAAAAACAACGTTTATACTAACTTCATTAGGCTCATCAAACAAAGGTTTAGCTCATAGTGACCTGAGTACAAACTACTTAAATGAAACTAAAAGGAAACATATTCTTACAAAGTTAAGTAAAGAAATGCAACCTAATAGTAACTTGGAAATCTCATGCATTGAGTAAACAACAACAACTCTCTTCAGTCACGACAGCTTTCAGCAGAGTGTACAGGACTGGATGAGAATAGAATACCCTCTACTACTGCTCCAACTCTTGGAATAAAAATAAACTAGAACTACAACTGAAATAAAAATTGTTTTGTTGTGTGTAAAATCTCCAGCTCTCTCTTTCTCAATGTGCATGTCTTCTTTATATAGAGGTGAGTGGAAGTGAGAGTTACTACTTTCTTGGATCATGGGTTTCTTGATGAAAATAAGGTTAGGCCCATATCAAATCCGAATGGGGACCAGCTGTCCCTCAATCCTTCCTTTGCAAGTTATCTGGTACAGATGTTGGTGGGAGACAAAGTTGCTTTTGCAGGCGGCTGTGGCAGAGTGGTGGAGTAGCGCGGACGGCTGGTGGGTTGGTGTTGGGCGCTCTTTTTGCAGCATGGTCCCCACCGTACTACCATTTTGTCTTCTAGCTTCCTTGATCTTATCGAATTTCTCTTGCTCCATTGCTCTTCAAAATAATGCCACGTGAGCCCTAGTAACCGCCTCTTCCAATTTCCCTGATGAAATAATTGATTAAATTATCAACTACTTCCTTTCCAATAGCTCCTCATTCTGCTCCAGAGTCTGTCTTCCAGGGTCACGCCTCATCTTGTCATCACCTAACTTCCTTTTAGGATAAAAACACATTGAAAAACATAAAAGAAGCACCTTGCGTGCTTAAAGCTAAAACATGTTGAAATAAGCTAAATTCACATCAAATCAATAAATCATAAACTAAAAATGTCACATAAAACAGGTCAAAGTAACACACTAAAATAGTGTTATCACTCCCCCAAACTTGAATGATCACCTGTCCTCAGGTAATGTGACAGTGAATGACCAAGGAAATGAAATTGGAATTCAACAGCTTTGGTCAGGTTAGAAAGATGAAGTGGCTTTAGATCTGGAAGGGTAATAAGACTATATTAAGTGAAACTTACTCAGCTTTGCAATTGATCAAAGTGGTGTTAAGCTCAAAAGCGAACTGACATCTCTTGTCACAACCCTACTCTTCTAGAAAACAAGCCAAATTTCTCTCTTTTGATCCCATTTTTGTGTACTTTCGTGAGTGGGGTCTCTTCCTTTGGTTTCACAGGGGAATTCTTTTCTGACTCTCAAATGATATTTTTGACTTTCACACTTGGGACCACACTTTTCCATTTATTTTGTATTTTTTTTGTTCTTTTTCTTTCTTTTTGTCTTTTTTTTTGGGAAATATCTCATCTCAGAAGAATCTCACTTGTAATGAGTCCAACTAAATATTATGATGAAATGCTTGTTGTTCCTCCAGTTTCGGGCACAAGAACTTTATTATTAGTGGTCTTTGCCACTTTTGCACACTTTTGTGTGTTTTTTTGTGAAGTGTGCCTATGTTGTGATCATCTCAATCATCATTCAAGTCTTTTTTTCCTTCCCTTTGTGACTCTTAAGGTTTTAACCTTCCTCTTGATTCCCAATAAATCAGTTTTCTAAAAACAAAATTTAGCTGGTTTGAAAGATTAGTGGTGTCGTGACAGAGAACATCATACTACCTCTGCCAAAACTCACTTAACACAATTCCTACACTTTGCTTTGCTCACTCATAAAAGCTTCCTTCCTCTTTTTATTCTTAAGCCCAAATTTTTTTAGAATTGACGTTCCTGACCTCTTGCAGTTTAACCCAAACATTCCCTAGCATACTTACTCTAAACTAACACATGCAACTAAATGAAACAGATTCAACAAAATAAAAATAAAACAGATAACAACTAAATGAAACATACATAACATTAAGAACAACAGATCATCAAGTTCCTAGGGCATCAAGGCTTCCCCACAAGAGATTCAAATATTTATGGCTCAAAACATGGTCATCCAAAACATAATTCCAAAACATTGTCCAGAAGCAGAAACATGCAAGCCAGAAGACAAAATATCTAATTTGTGATATTAGAGGGTTAGAATGGTGAAAATAGTCTAAGAGTTTGCGTCCTCCCCCAAACTTAAAGTAAGGACAGTGTCCTCACTGTTCAGTGATGAGAGAAGTCAGGCATATTTCACCTTACCATCTTAGGCCCTAAGCCTGGAGCTTTTCCTTGGTGCAGGCATGTCTTGTTTCTTTTTCTTCTTCTTTGCCTTTGTGCCCTTTCCTTCTGGCTCCTTCCTCTCATTGCCTTCTTCAGTCGCGACATCGGTTACCATCTTCCCAGCAGCTTTCTTTGGACTCTCAGCCTTCTTCTTGGGTTATTCCTCAGTTTCCTCTCGTTGCTTCTCCATAACATGATCATTTTTATTTACGGCAGGTTCCTCGACAGAATTTGGTTCTGGGTCAGCGACGATCTTTTCTGTCTCTTCACTTTCTGCTTCATCACCTCCCTTAGCATTTCCTTCCTTCTCTGTGGTTTCTATTGATGAATAGTACTTCCTCAATTCTTCTCCTTCCATATATTCCTCAGTTCCCTCCGGTTGGACAATTTCTTTCACTTGATTCTCTTTTTCCTTACTCCCCTCTTCTTCTTCAACTAATTTTTCATTGTTCATCTCCAGATCCCTAGCATCCTTATCCACTTCTGCTAAAAAGCTTTCCAACTCCCCGCCCGTACTAGAGCCTCCCTCCTGATCGGGCTTGTTGAGATCAAACTTATTGGCAGGACTGATAGGTGGTGTTGGGGTTGTAGTGGTCTCCTTCCTCTTCTATTCTGCTTTCATCTTTTTCTGCTTGGGGCTGCCTTCGGGTTCTGGAGGTGGAGATGAGTAGGTTTTTCTCAGCTTTTTCTTTTTCTTGACTTGACTCCGAGTGGTGTCTACAGACACGCCTTTGCTTGTCTCTTCTACATCTTTCTTCTTCATTTCCTTTTCCTTCTTTTTCTTCTTCGCTTTCTCCTTCTTGGTAGATCTCTTATCTTTTCCTTCATTCCCAGCAGCAGTAGGCTCAACATTTCCTAGAATATGATCAGGAAATTTGGGAGGCTCAAGCAAGTTTGAAGGGGTTTGCATGACCCACATCTTTTCTTGCCATATTTCCCTAGCCTTTTGATATGCAAAATACTCCTGTTGATCCTTTTGCATCTACATCAGAATTTCCATAGTTGGGTCTTGTTGTTCAGATGCTCCAGAAGAAGCTTGGCTCACTGCCGCTGGCCTTTTTCTAGCTCCCTTAGGCTTCATCAAAGTCATGATTAAAGTCTTATCCAGAGGTTGTTGTGGAGACCCCAAAGATATCAGAGTCATATTCTGGCACACCTTGCCTTCTACAGAAGGTTGTTATGAGACATGGAAAATACAACATTCCTTCCTTCTTCTTTGAACACGCGTGAATCTCTTGAACTATTATTTTGCCAATATTAATTTCCCTTAATCCAGTTATGCAATGGAGAAGCACCAAACTAGCCCTGGAGACTGTCTCATTATGAGCAGTGGGCTTGATTGAGTGCTTGGCAAACTGGTACCATATCTTCACCTCTGGCCTCAAATCCATTCTTCTCACAGCTTTCTTAACCCATCTCGTTCCAGCTACACACAACGATTCCATGTAGGCATCATACTCATCTTCCTGCGAACTGAGTACCAGATTCTGGTACTCATCTTCAATGTTTCCCAGCTTGAAATAAAAGTTGATATTGGGCTCATTATATATAACCTTCGTTCCTCTGACCAATACTTCTAGTCTCTTGTGCCCAGGGCCCGTCAAGTTTGAATAGAACTCCTTGACCAGCGTTGCGTTGTAAGGACCAGGTTACTTACAAAAGCTACCCCATTTAAGATTTAAGATAGTTGTTCCTAGGTCACCTGGAAGTCCCGGTTTTTCATCTTCATTGTCCATGATAACTCCTCTTTCAGCGAACACATTCATTTTGCTGAAGTGATCCACAAATCTTTTGTGGGCTTAAACGTTCACGAAGGTGTCATCTTTTTCTTGGCTGGAGAGGTTGATCGTGGGGATGATGGTTTTCTTTGCTACAGTTTTGTAGCGACGACTAGTATTTGCATATCTGGTCATTTTCTTAGTGAATGGAGGTGAGAGGGTTTGAGAGATTAGGGTTTCGGGAGGAAGGGTAGAGAATGAAAAGTGAAAAGTTTGTTTTGAATATTTGGAGATGGAGGGAAGTTGAAAAGGTGATTGAAAATTTTCAAAAAAGAAAATACGTCCTTGGGAAGATGGAGAGAGAAAGATTTCCCTTTTTGTGATAATTAGGGCAAAGGGTGAAGGGACTAGGGACTGACCACAGAAAAGACACCATTAGTGGTTTTTGCGTGTTTTGATAGATGAACAGACTGACGTGGCAGACTGAGCCATAATTTCTCTGCTGCTACGCATGGCCTATGGCGCTTGATCCCCATGCTAACCTTTATTCTCTCCCCCTATTTTTAAAATAAAACGATTCATTTTCTTTCTTGTGTCCAAAAGAAAAATAATTAATTCCAGATCAGCATTAATATCTTCCTTATGGACTTAACAAAATTAATTCCTTCACATCTTCCCACATTCCATTTCTACTTTTCTCTTGTCCTTTTCTGGCGCGTCACATCTTGTCATGAGCTGATACCACAAAAACTTACATGGTCCTGTACGAAAATAAAAACAAAAGAAATTGCATAAAGCTGGGCTGCCTCCCAGTAGCGCTATTTTAAGGTCTTATCGCCTGACCAAAACAAGTGTCCATTAATCAATAAAATGGAGGGAACCCCTTGTGTTATGTAAGGGTTCTCCAAAATAAGCCTTGACCCTTTGGCCATTAACCTTAAATCTTTCTCCATTTTTCTCATTCAACAGCTCTACAGCACCATGGGGGTAAATCTCTTCCAAAATAAAGGGCCCAGACCATCTTGATTTTAATTTCCCAGGGAATAACTTTAGCCTTGAGTTAAAAAGTAAAACTTTTTGGCCTTCCACTAATTCCCTCTTCTGACATTTCCTGTCGTGCCACTTTTTGGTCTTTTCTTTATACAACTCAACATTCTCGTATGAGAATAGCCTATGTTCATCTAACTTGTTTAATTGGAGCATTCTAGCTTGACCAACATTTTTAAGATTAAAGTTTAGTTGCTTCACAACCCAAAAAGCCTTATGCTCCAATTCAATGGGTAGGTGACAAGCCTTTCCATAGACAAGTCTATAAGGAGACATGTCTAAGGGAGTTTTATAGGCAGTCCTATACGCCCATAGTGCTTCGTCCAAGTGTTTGGACCAATCTTCCTTGTGGGGTTAACCACTTTTTCCAGAATTCTCTTGATTTCTCTATTGGACAACTCCACTTGTCCGCTAGTCTGTGGATGATAAGCTGTAGCAACCTTGTGTTTCATTCCAAATTTTGCCATTAATTTTTCAAAAAGTTTGTTGCAAAAATAGGATCCCCCATCACTGATGATAGCTCTATGCGTGCCATGTCTTGTCAGGATGTTCTTGAGCAAGAACTTGGTCACTACCTTAGCATCATTGGATGGTGTTGCTACTGCTTCAATACACTTGGACACGTAATCCACAACTACAAGGATGTAAAGATTACCAAAGGATGGAGGGAAAGGTCCCATGAAATCAATGCCCCACACATCAAAGATTTCTACTTCAAGAATACTCGTGAGTGGCATTTCTTGTCTCATGGACACATTTCCAACCCTCTGGCATCTATCACATCTTTTTGCTAATTCATGAGCATCCTTAAAAATAGAAGGCCATAAATAACCTGATTGCAACACTTTTGCTACAGTTCTGACTCCCCCAAAGTGTCCACCATAGGGGGCTTTGTGGCAGGCTGACAGAATTTATCGTGCCTCCTCATAGTCAACACATCTTCTTAATAACTGATCAACACACTTCTTGTACAGATAAGGCTCATCCCAAAAATAACTCTTGATAGTGTGGAAAAACCTCTTTCTTTGTTGGAAGTTGAATTCTGGTGGTATGACTCTGCTGACCAAGTAGCTAACAATGCCAGCATACCAAGGAATCGTGCCATCAATAATCAGTAACAGCTTATCATCCGAAAAACTTTCTTTAATGTCTCCACTGTTTTGGGATTGAACCTTTTCATGTAGTCTTGAGAGATGATCAGCAACTGAGTTTTCTACTCCTTTCTTGTCTCTTATTTCTAGGTCAAACTCTTGTAGTAAAAGAACCCATCTTATGAGTCGTGGCTTTGCATCTTTTTTGGCAATCAAATACTTGATTGCTGCATGATCCGTGTACACAATGACCTTAGTTTCTACCAAGTAAGGTCTAAACTTATCAAAGGCAAACACTACTGCCAACAGCTCCTTCTCTGTGGTTGTGTAATTGATTTGTGCTTCTGTCAAAGTCTTGCTTGCGTAGCAGATGGTGTGAAAAACTTTTTTACGCCTTTGGCCTAACACAATACCAATGGAAAAGTCACTGGCATCACACATTAATTCAAATGGCTTGGACCAATCTGGGGTTTTGACTACAGGCACATAAATGAGAGCCTTCTTCAAAAGATTGAAAGATTCAATGCACTCCTTACTAAAGACAAAAGGTGTGTCATGCTGCAGCAGCTGGCATAGGGGTTTGGTTATTTTTGAAAAATCTTTTATGAACCTCCTATAAAATCCAGCATGCCCCAAGAAACTCCTAATGCCCTTGATGTCGACTGGTGGGGGTAAATTTTCAATTACCTCTACCTTTGCTTGATCTACCTCTAATCCTTCTTTTGAAATTCTATGACCAAGAACAATCCATTCTTTTACCATAAAATGGCATTTTTCCCAATTAAGAACCAGGTTGTTCTCTTCACATCTTGTCAGCACCAACTCTAAATTCTTTAGACAATCCTTGAATGACTCTCTAAAAACTGAAAAGTCATCCATGAAGACTTCCATGGAATTCTCTATGATGTCTGAAAAAGATAGCCATCATGCAACGTTGGAAGGCAGCTGGTGCATTGGACAGTCCAAACGGCATCCTTCTAAAGGAAAAGGTGCCATAAGGGCTTGTGAATGTTGTTTTCTCTTGATCTTTCGGGGCTATTGTAATTTGGTTCTAGCCCGAATATCCGTCTAAGAAGTAATAATACTCCTTTCTAGCTAGCCTATCCAACATTTGATCAATGAAAGGCAAGGGGAAGTGATCCTTCCTAGTTGGCTTATTCAGCTTCATATAATCCATGCAAATCCTCCAACCAGAAACAGTTCTAGTGGGGATAAGCTCATTCTTTTCATTGTTATCACTGTCATGCCTCCCTTCTTTGGGACACACTGGATGAGACTTACCCACACACTATCAGAGATAGGGTAAATAATTCCTGCATCCAGCCACTTGATAATTTCCTTCTTTACAACTTCTTTCATGATAGGGTTCAGCCTTTGTTGACTCTCAATGCTATTCTTAGCATTTTCTTCCAACAAAATTTTGTGCATGCAAATTGCTGGGCTGATTCCCTTAATGTCAGAAATCTGCCATGCAATGGTCTTCTTGTGTCTCTTCAGTAATGAAATTAGTTGATCTTTCTGCTCTTCTTGCAGATCTGTAGCAATGATAACTGGCAGCTTCTATCCTGCCTCTAGATATTCATACCGTAAATGCTCCGGCAGTTGTTTGAGCTCTAATTCAGGAGGTTCCTCTATGGAAGGCAGCTGGTGCTTATGAGCAACAGTGGTAGATTCTATCACTTCCACAGATTCTTCCTCATGCTTCTTCATTAGACCATAAATGATCCCATCTTTTAGTCCTTCATCTTCTAATTTGCCTAGCTCGATTTTCAACACATCACTAGCTTTTAGGAGGTTTTTATGAATTAAACCTTCCTAACTAGATATCATGGAACATTAAGTAACCTCTTCTTCTAGATATTGCAAGGCATTAAGTATGTTGAACACTATGTGCTGGCCGTTCACCCTCATAGTGAGTTCTCCTCTTTCTACATCAATTAAAGTTCTACCCATTGCTAGGAATGGCCTTCTTAACAAAATGGGTGTTTCCTCATCAGCCTCAAAGTCCATAATAATGAAATTATCAGGGAAGACAAATTTGTCAACCCTTACCAGCACATCTTCTATCTTTCCTTGTGGGTAGCAAATACTTCTATCTGCCAGCTGCAAGGTGATAGTGATAGGCCTGGCAGCGCCTATCCCTAGCTTCTTGAAAATAGATAGGGCATAAGATTAATGCTAGCCCCTAAATCACAAAGTGCCTTTCCACAAAAGGTATCTCCAATGGCGCAGGGAATAGTGAAACTTCCAGGATCCTTCAATTTAGGAGGGAGTTTGCCTTGAACCAATTGACTACACTCTTGTGTGAGTGCAACCGTAGCAAATTTTCCTACCCTTATTCTCTTGGTAAGCACATCCTTCATGAACTTTGAGTAATTTGGCATTTGTTGGATAGCTTCAATCAATCGTATGTTGATGTGAAGCTGCTTTAAGATCTCCATAAACTTTGCAAATTGTTGCTCTTCCTTTGCCTTTTTGATCCTTTGTGGAAAAGGAGGTGGTGGCCTTTCTTGAACAAACATTTGCTTTCTGTTGGCTTCAGTAATGACTTCTTGATTCTCTTGAGGAATGAGGTCTACAGTAGGTACATCATCTTTGTGCTTCTATTGCCCCGATGAAAAAGGCTCTTCAACAACTTGGTTTCTTGCTCCAGAACTGTCTGGCATAGACAAATCAGTGCTTGCCTCTTTACTCTTTTTAGTGGCCTCTTCTATTTCTTTACCACTTCTGAGTTTAAGGGCTTGCCATGTTTCAGCATTCTTCGCTCCAGCTTGTGTAGTTGGAGTCTTAGTAGAGCTAGGGAGAGTTCCCAAGTTTCTTGAGCTCAAAGCAGTGGCAATTTACCCTACTTGATTTTCCAAGTTCTTGATACTCACCCCTTGTGATTGGAATGGATTCTTTGCTTCTTGAATAAAGGACTTAAGAACATTCTCCAGATGGTTATTTCCTTGATTAACCCCAGTATAGTTAGGGTTAGAAAAACCAGGTGGAACTTGTGGTGTAGTTGCTTGTGGTTTTGGTTGACTTTGATTGTTTCTCTAAGAAAAATTGGGATGGTTGCGCCATCCTGGGTTGTAAGTGTTGTTGTATGGATTATTGTATTTGTTGTTGTTGTTGGGATTGCCAACATAGTTAACAGAAACAGGATTTGCAGAACATTCTTCAAACAAATGTAGTCCTCCACAGTAGACATAGGCAACCTCAGTAGCGTCAGTAACCACCTTAACTGGTTCTGGCTTTGTCACTTTAGGACTCATCAGATTCTTCATCATTTGGTGGATCTGAGCCACTTGAGCAGCAAGAGCTGTGGTCTCAGTGACTTCATAAACTCCAGCAGGTTTCTTTTGAGTTGAACTTGCAGTGGCCCTTGTGACTGGCCATTGATAAGTGTTGGTCGTAATTCTCTCAATTAACTTGTAACCATCGTCATAGGATTTAGACAAGAGAGCTCCACCACTAGATACATCTAACATATTCCTTGAGGATGGAATTAATCCATTGTAGAAAGTCTCAAGTTGTATGCATATGGGGATCCCATGATGAGGACATTGTCTCAACAGCTCCTTAAATCTTTCTCATGCGTCAAACAACGATTCATCATCTCCTTGCCTAAATGATGTGATCTCATTTCTCATCTTTGCATTCTTGGAAGGAGGAAAATACTTGGCCAGAAACTTTTCTGCCAAAGCGCTCCAAAGAATTAAGCCAGCTCTTGGCTCTATCCCTTAGAGAGTATGGAAATAGCCTTAACCTAAAGGTATCCACAGGCATATCAAGGATCTTGAAGTTGTCAGCAACATCCATAAATTATTTTAAATGCAAATGTGGATCTTCATGAGGAGAGCCTGAATATTGACCAGCAGCTTGCAACATCTGGAACATCATAGGCTTGAACTCGAACTGTGGTGCTGTGATGGTTGGTTTAGCAATGCCAGTATTCATAGCATTAAGATTAAAGATAGTGTAGTCCCTTATGCTGCGTGCTCGGTCATTGGCAATGCCAATGATATCTGGCTCCGCCATGTTCGCCTCGTACAGTGACAACTTTCTTCGTCTGTATCTTCCTCATGCACTACTCATTCAGACTCAGCCACGGCTGAGGTTGAGGAATCTCTAGATATTTTTTGAGTACGTAAAAATATCCTTCGTGCGCTGAGAATTCTTTCAGGTTCAGGATAACCACTGTAAACTGGATGTAACGACCTGCGCATGCAATAGCTTAAGCATATCGTAACACCAAATCACAGCAAACGTTAAAGGCTCAAATACAATCTTAAATAAAAATAAATACAACAATTCGAACTTTTATACACTTCCCCGACAACGACGCCAAAAACTTGTTGTATGCTTTATATGTAATGGTTTTCTTTTAAATGGTTTTAAAGCAAAGGTGTCACATGCAAGTATACATGCGTGATAATGCAGCAAGTGATAGAGTAAAGGTTGAACCCACAAGGAAGTGATGAAAGCTTTGACACACTAGTATTAATTTCTTTGTTTTAGAGAAAGTATGAGCAAGGTAACAAAATAATGATAATAAAGAACAAGAACAACGCACAAATAACTGAGACAAAATTTATTACTAAAAAAGGAGTTAAAATAACAGAGAGAGTAGTTGATGAGCTAAATCTATTAGTATAGCTGTTGCTGAAATGCTTCTATGATGCGAAGTGTCGTGCCTCGAAAGGTCAGAACGTGATCTAGTGGTGTATCTCTACAACATCAAAAACATGCATAACTAGGGCAAGGGAACAAATCTCTAAGTCTCACTTGTAACCCTAAAATACGTCTGGTTTTAATTCAGAAATTATTTATGGTCTCAACTTCTTATCTCTAAGCAAGTTGAATTAAGTGAATATCTCTATCATACTTTATTAACCACTTTTGTTATGAAATCCACTTGTTTGTTGGATTTCTCAACAATAAGCTTTTACCTTTTTCCTAGTTGATCACTCTAAGAATCGAGTATATAGTGTAAAAACACATAACAAAATAAGACACTAAACATCACATCATTTTAACATAAAAACAACGTTTATACTAACTTCATTAGGCTCATCAAACAAAGGTTTAGCTCATAGTGAGTTGAGTACAAACTACTGAAATGAAACTAAAAGGAAACATATTCTTACAAAGTTAAGTAAAGAAATGCAACCTAATAGTAACTTGGAAATCTCCTACTTTGAGTAAACAGTAACAACTCTCTTCAGTCACGACAGCTTTCAGCTGAGTGTACAGGACTGGATGAAAATAGAATACCCTCTACTAATGCTCCAACTCTTGGAATAAAAATAAACTAGAACTACAACTAAAATAAAAAATGTGTTGTTGTGTGTAAAATCTCCAACTCTCTCTTTCTCAATGTGCATGTCTTCTTTATATAGAGGTGAGTGGAAGTGAGAGTTGCTACTTTCTTGGATCATGGGTTTCTTGGTGAAAATAAGGTTAGGCCCATATCAAGTCCGGATGGGGACCAACTGTCCCTAAATTCTTCCTTTGCAAGTTATCTGGTACAGATGTTGGTGGGAGACAAAGTTGCTTTTGCAGGCGGCTGTGGCAGAGTGGTGTAGCAGCGCGGACGGCTGGTGGCTTGATGTCGGGCGCTCTTTTTGCAGGGTGGTCCCCACCGTACTACCATTTTTTCTTCTAGCTTCCTTGATCTTATCCAATTTCTCTTGCTCCATTGCTCTTCAAAAAAATGCCACGTGAGCCCTAGTAGCTGCCTCTTCCAATTTCCCTGATGAAATAATTAATTAAATTATCAACTACTTCCTTTCCAATAGCTCCTCATTCTACTCCAGAGTCTGTCTTCCAGGGTCACGCCTCATCTTGCCATCACCTAACTTCCTTTTAGGATAAAAACAAATTGAAAAACATAAAAGAAGCACCTTGCGTACTTAAAGCTAAAACATGTTGAAATAAGCTAAATTCACATCAAATCAATAAATCCTAAACTAAAAATGCCACATAAAATGGGTCAAAGTGACACACTAAAATAATGTTATCAAGGCGCTGATGGGTATCAGCTACCTGATGGTTAGACCGTCATGGTCCCAAGGTGTGTTTGGTTGGGACGGTGTTCACATGTATGGCGTGTAAGTTGATGTGGAAGGTGACAGGCATCACCTTGGTGACGGGTAACCCGTCACGCAGCTAGAATAAGCATAATTGGCTCTTTGGCTTGGAACTATTTTGTCATTCCAATTTTTGGTGTTATGTTGTGTTTCAGGTTGTTGTTGGACACTATTTGGGAATATGGTGTTGTTATTATGGTGATTATGTTATTGTTGTTGTGGTGATTATGTTGTTGTACACATTGGTGATAATTGCATGGCGAACATTTTTGGTGATATTGCATGTTATGATGAATCATGCATCATGGTGTACAAACTTTATTCCAATTTTGGTGTGCTCTAGTCCTATGGTGGGGATTCAGGAGCGAGTAGCTGGTTTTAGATGGGAATCAGTGAAGCATTACCTATGGTGATGGTAGCGATTTTGGTGTGCTCTGGTCCTATGGTAGGGATTTAGGAGCGAGATGGACCTTTGTTGTCCATAATGGTACCACATGCATTGTTGAGTCGTGGTTTTGAATTCATTGTATTCGTTATTTATATATGCATTGGATGATTATGTTGATGTTGGTGATTGAGAATACTTTGGTGATGTATGCAATTGGATTGTGTTGAATAGTTGTTGTTGTTTGTTTAGGCTACCATTGCATATTTTTGCACTGTTAATTATTATGAGCGTATTCTCACCCCTTTGGTTTTTTGTGTGGTTTTGTGCTCCTTCTTGGGACACAGACAAGTAGGTAATTAAGTAGCTGCTTAGAGGCTGAAGGATAGCATAGAGGTTGTTATTATTTTCCCTGTTTTATAAGTTTATTTACTACTTCGTTGCTCTAATCTGTAACACTTGGCGGGGGAACGTTGTTTTACTTTTTACTATTGGTTTTGACGTCGTTTATGTTGAAGGCATTTGCCATAACTATGTTGAAGTAATTAAACATATTTGATTGTTGAATTGATTTAGATTGACTATTCCGTTGCGATGAGCCTGTGTAAGGCGAGTATGTGATGACAATTGTTTAATTTAATGCATGTTTTGAATAACCCGTGTTACGGAGCAGGCTTTCTATTGTGTTTGAGTGACACGCTATGCGTGTATTTATTTTATTTTCGCATTTTGGGGTTTAGGGTGTTACATTAAACCACCATGATTGAATATAAACCTCTATCTTCTCCCATGGTTGCTGGACTATGTGGATCTATCTGCTTGCATGTATGAAGCAGATGATCTTGCTGATAACTTTTCTAAGTGTTTTGATGTCGACACCACTAATAATTTTTGAAGTCGTTGGTAATAACTTTCTAACTCTCTAATGATGGTGATCTACTTGAAGACATCTTAAGCCTCCAAAAGTAAGAGACTCAAAGTTCCATTGAAGTGCTTATATGATCGGTGTATTTGGAAAAAGAACTTGAAAGCCTCAGAGTTATGAAAGAGAGGGAGTGTGAAGCTTACTTGGTCGTGTCTGTCTTAGTGACCTAAGTTTTGCACAAGTAGCATGGTAACTCCTAAGATACTAAGGAAACTCTCTGTCTCTCTCTCTCTCTCTTTCTCTCTCTCTCTCTCTCACACACACACACATGAAGGCGAGAAAAATGCACAAGAAGAGGGGTTGAATTGTGTTATTCGTTTTTGCTTTTCTTCTGAACAGAGTTCAGATTCTAAACTATGTTTAGGTTCTGATTATATGTTTCATCGGAATAATGACATAAGCAAATAAATAAAATAGAACACACAGAGATTTATCATGGTTCCTCCCAAACTGAGAGTAGTCAAGTCCTCTTGCAGCACAAGAGATTTTCCCTTATAATCAAATCATGATTACAATTGCTTATGAACTTAAGCATAAGATTTTTCTACTCAGACCCTCAGCCCGAGACTTCTTGCTTAAACCCCTCAGGTTCAAGACTTCTTGCTTAGACTATCAGACCAATACTTCCTGCTTAGATTCCACGAATTCAAGACTTCTTGCTCAAACCCCTCAAGTTCAAGACTTTTGCTTAGACCCACAGTCCAAGACTTCCTTGCTCAAATCCCACAGATTCAAGACTTTTGCTCAGACCCACGGTCCAAGACTTCCTTGCTGAAATCCCACAGATTCAAGACTTCTGCTCAAATCCCTCAGGTTCAAGACATATGCTTAGACCCACGGTCCAAAACTTCCTTGCTCAAATCCCACAGATTCAAGAAATCTGCTTAGACCTACAGGCCAATACTTCCTTGCTCAATCAATAACTGATCAAGACTTTAATGCTCTAACACATAGCAGGAGACTTACTTGGCTCAAGCTCACAGCAAAAGACTTTGATGCTCAAGCACATAACAAGAGACTTTATCTAAACTACTAAACAACTTGTTTAGCATAATAGAGAACAAGGTGCATGGTTTTAAATTGCGGTTGCGGTTGCTGATGTGGTTGCGGTTGCAGGTGTTGCAATTGCGGTCATTACGGGTGTTACGATGCGTATTGCGACCGTTGCGGTGTGAATTTTTATAAGGAGGTGTTTGAAATACAAAGTTGAAAAACACTTAATGTTAAGTTTTTTCATTATGAGTTTTAGGATTCTAATATTTTGATTTTAGATTAAAATACTTGAAAAAACATGATTGAAAATTTTTAATATGGTTCCAAACATAGTCGGAGGCGTAATTTTCAAATCACACTGAAATTTTGGTCTGAAGCGGTTGCAGAGACAATAAACCCCTTATTCGAAGGCAATTGTAGTTCCACACTACAATTGGTTAACACAACTTTAATACGGATTAGGGGTGTAACAATTGTGGTTTAACCGATTTCAATAAAAAAAAAAAAAGTCAAATCAATGAAATTTGTTATCAGTTTGGCTTGATTTGGGTTTCAATATGTATCATAAATAAAACACAAAACTAACTGGTTTAGTTATGTTCTAGTTGTCGATTTTAAACTTTTTTTTTTTCCAAATAATACATTCATCTTATAAAATTATCTTACATGCTATTATTATTTTTTCTTTCAAACTATCACTTTTTCAAACTTCAATGCTTTCTATTTTTGTAAACAACTTCAAATTAAAATCCATACAATATAATCAAAATTAAATAAATTCATACAACATATTCAAAATGATGATAGTTCATTATGAAATACACCCATCTTAAATTAAATCAATTCTACAATATATTTAAAATGATGATAGTTTACCATCAAATACAATTAAATCCATACTACATGCTTAAAATGACGATAGTTCATCATCAAATAAAAATAAAACCATTATACATTAGTTCACAATTTAATTGTTCAGATAGGTTTGAATTGTGGTTGAACATATGATAATTATATATATTATGATATAAAATTAATATAATATAAAATTTCAATAATAAAAAATTAAATAAATTAGTGATACGTTAAAAAAATATTTTTAATTAAATAATTTTTTCCACAAATGTTCAAATCTGGTTTTTGATACCAGTTTGATAAGTTCTCACTAGTATTAATATTTACTCAAACTGTCAAGATGGTTCACACTTTTATTCAATAATAACTTATAAATAAAGATGAAAATAGAACAAATAATGATGAAAGAAATTACAAAGATAAAAACAAGTAAAGTGAATAAACTTAGGGTCTGTTTGAAAATTGGTTTTTAAATGGTGTTAGAGGAGCAGAATATGGAGGGTTGCGTCTAATTTTAAAATGTATGACATATTTTTAAATTTTTTTTAAAAACAATATGCTTTTACATGTCAACGTATTGTTTTTACAAATTTTTAAAAATAAAAAAATTAAGATATAGGCATAACTCTGCAAAGTCTTCTCTCTAAAACCCTTTAAAACCCAACTCCTAAACGAATCTTTAGAGTTTGTGGTAAATGGTGGCTCATATCTTAGAGTTTGTTGTGATTTGTGAAATAAAAAAGTGAATAGAAGCAACTTAAAAAGACTTTGACATTACATATTCACAAAAATCTTTAAGTCAATTAGCGTATGAATTTTTTTTTCTTATATATTCAATTTTTTCTTTATTTTTAATTGATGTGAAACTTAACCACTCATACTTGAATTTAATAGTAACGTCTATATTTTATAGTTTATGTCATTGGCATTATCATAGTTGATTAGGAAGATGTCTCATATGGTATTAAAATTTATGTTTAAATATAAATTATTAGGCTATTAAAACTTAATATATGATACATTTGATGATTTTAAATATAATATAGTATTACTAAACGTAAGTAGTCAAATGGCGATTGACGCTGAATTTAGTAGAAAGGGTCACAACTCGATTCTCTGCAATTGCGATTTGAAGGGGGCTGGAACTACTTTATGCCAAAACTAACCTCCAAATCGATTAGTTAGTCTAGTGAATCGAATACTGGTGGTGCAAACAAAAAAAAATACAGTATTGAGGATATAAGCTGATCAAAGAACAAGACAAAAAATTTAAATCAAACTAAATTGGAAAAAATCAATATATTTTGGTTCGGTTCAAAAATCAAATTTGAACCAATAAAAATCTAACTAATTTTGTTCGGTTCTCAAATTTCATTTTTAAAAATCAATGAGTCAGAACAATGAGCATAATTATATAATGCTTGCAATTTAGTCAATTGACACTTCTAACGCTCCCTAGACTTCTCAAGAAGTAGGATGAGAGCCGTGATTAGCTCGACGGGGGAACGGAAATGGATTCTAGTATGAATCAATATTTGTGATGTGGGTGACTCATATGTGTGGAGGAGATTGTTGGATTCAAGTAGGGATAACAATTTGTAAGGTTTGGGCAGAGTACTATTAGAACATACAAAATCTCTAATGGTGAATTAATGGAGAATTGAGTTAATTTAGAGAAGATGAAGTTGAGAAATTGAGAGAGAAAAGAGAGAGAGTGTAATTGAGGGTGAGAAGAATAATTGGCATTAACCACAATATGGGAGCTTACAATGTCTTATATACAGCAAGTGCACACAAACAATTGATAGTTACAAAACAACTTGACAAAATAAGCTGAAACTAACAGAAAACAGAAAAAACAAAATTTTGCCTTCGTAACCGGTTACGCAAAATGCTGTAACCGATTACGAACCCATGTCAGCACTTCCTCAGCCAATTTTCAGCTGTGTAACTGGTTACGCAAAAACCCGTAACTAGTTACCACAACTGGAATGCCAATATCTGTTTTCAACACACCACCTCATTTCAGTTGTTCCAAGTCCATCATGCTCAAACTTTTCTTCAACCTTTTGAACACGTCATTTGTTTCCCCCTTTGTCAACAAATCTGCAACTTGGTCTTCGCTTCGATAATATCCCAATCGTAACTTGCCTTCACTCACTAGCTCCCTCAAATAATGAAATCGCATCTCTATGTGCTTGCTTCTTCCGTGTGCAATCAAATTTTTTGCAAGGTTTATTATAGAAACATTATCAACCAGAAGTGTAGTAGCCTCACCCTCATTGCTACCCAACTCCTTCAATAGATTCATGAGCCACATATCTTGACACTCAACAAAGCCGCAATATACTCGACCTTACAAGAAGAGAGTGCTACCACCGGTTCCTTCTTCGAACACCAAGAGATCGGTGTCCTACCAAACATAAAGATGTATCCAGCCGTTAACTTTCTATCATCCTTATCACCACACCAATTGGAATCGGTGAAACCAAGTACATCACATTTTTGGCCTGTATCTGATGCGGGAAAGAGAATTCCACAACCAAGAGTTCTTTTAATGTATCTAAGGATTCTCTTGACTGCTGCCAAGTGAGAAACTTTCGGTCTCTCCATGAATCTACTAGTAATACCCACACTAAATGCCAAGTTCGGTCGTGTATTGCACAAATACCGCAATGATCCAATCAATCTCCTATATTGTGTTGGATCCACATCTTGCCCATCCTCACTCTTGGACAGTTGCAACCTTGTCTCATATGGTGTAATGGCAGCATTGTAATGCTCCATTTCACACCTCTTCAAGATCTCAAGAGCATATCTCCTTTGATGCATGAGCAGTCCCATTTTTTACTTATGGAACTCTATGCCAAGGAAATACATCATAATGCCAAGGTCCGTCATCTCAAACTAATCTATAAGTTCACTCTTGAACTTGGTGATACTCTTCTCACAGCTGTCGATAATCAATATATCATCCACATATCTGCAAAGAATGATCACACCGTTATTTTCATCTGATCTCACATAAACTACATGTTCAGACACACACCGCTTGAAACCAATATCAACAAGAAAGCCATCAATGTGTTTGTTCCAAGCTCTTGGAGCTTGTTTTGAACCATATAAAGATTTATGTAATTTGTAGAACTTCATCTCTTGATTCTTTACTACAAATCCAGGGGGTTGCTCAACATAAACCTCTTCATCAAGTGGACCATTCAAAAAACGCAGATTTGACGTCTATTTGATATATCTCCCAATCGTTGTTATTCGTAATGCCAATAACTAATCAGATGGTTTCATGCCTAGCCACAGGTCCAAACACTTCCTCAAAGTCTATACCTTCACGTTGCAAGAATCTCTTTGCTACCAATCGAGCCTGATCACCTCGCCTTTGGGATTTTCCTTTACTTTATAGATCCATCGCACACCAATTGACTTATTTCCAAGCGGTAAATCGACCAACTCCCAAGTACCATTTTTTTCAATAGATTCCAGCTCCTCCTTCATTGCACAAATCCACTTTGGATCGCTTAGAGCCTCTTTCGTGTTCACCGGTTCGGATTCGGCCATAAGTGCAAAGTGAATGAAATCACCATCATTATTGATTTCGTTATCCTGGAATACTTCACATCTTGGAGTCTCTGAGGCAAAAGACTTTGCCTTGTTGGTCATTTAACATTTCCTCTGTTTTCGGCTTCGACCTGTTGCTGCTCTGCACCTCCAGAATTATGAAAATTTTGATTTTCCAGCGCGTAACCGGTTACGCTTTCTGCAAAACCAGTTCCAGCAGCTTCAGAATCCAAAAATACATGTGCTAACCGATTACCTATTTCAGCGTAATCGGTTACGGAGCCTGCATCAGCAATTTTTCTGCTGGTGTCAAGCTTTCGCAACTCGTCGACCACAACATCTCGGCTAATCACGATCCTCTTGTTTGCAACATCAAATAACTTATAACATCCGGTAGGGTGATAACCAACGAGTAACATCATCTCACCCTTGTCGTCCAACTTCTTTCGGAGCTGACCCAGAATGTTTCGAAATGCTATCGTACCAAAAACTTTCAAATGACTAACGCTTGGTTTAAATCCAAAACATACCTCTTCTGGAGTCACCTTATCAAGCATCTTTGCAGGGCACCTATTCAACAAATAGGCGGATGTAGAAACGACCTCACCCCATAATTCCTTCGGCAAGTCTTTACCCTTTATCATGCTTCGAACCATGTTCATTATCAAACGATTTTTCCTCTCGGAAATACCATTCTATTGTGGCGTATAAAGTGGCACAATCTCACACATTATCCCCTCTTTATCACAATACTTCCCAAACTCATTCGAGGTATGCTCACCTCCACCATCCGTTTTGAGAATTTTGAGCTTGTGACCACATTGTCGCTCAACCATGGACTTGAATCATTTAAACACATCAAATACCTCATCCTTCCTCTTGGTTAGGTATATCCATTGTTTCCTACTAAAATCATCAATAAATGTGACAAAATACCTATTGCCCCCTTACAAATCGACTTGCATTGGACTGCACACATCGGAATACACCATCTCAAGCTGGTGTTTGGTCTTATGACCTGCATCCTTGCTGAAATTACTCTTGTGCATCTTCCCTTGCGTACATTCTTTACATATCTCAGTTGGAATGTTGATTCTTGGCAACCCGGTTACCATATAATCTCTTTGTAACGCGTCAAGATCACGAAAAATGAGATGTCCAAGACGGTAGTGCCATAACCACTCTTCTCAACTTGCCGCTGTAGCTAAACACATATGCTCCATGTAACACCCTTTTTACCCCACAAATATTGCAGCAGAATAATCATAATATCAGAATAAAAATCAGAACCACCTCAAAAGGGTGCACATTTCTCAATAAACTCAAATAAAATAGTTGCTCCGTAAACAACAGGTTTTCCTTAATTTAAATCAAAATGCCATCAAATAGCAGTGGAACTTAATAATTCAAATCAAAAGGGTTTCTAATAAAAGCCATAATCCTTCAAAAATAACAACAAAATAAAAACTCAACATGGTTCAACTCAATGACCCAGCCCGATGTTACAATATCAGAGCAAGACCCTCTACATTGACCAAAAGCAAAATAAACTCCAAAAGTCCTCGAAGGCATCCACAACTAAGCCTGATCATCTGCACGTTACCCACGTGGAGGCAACATTCAAACAGGCAGGGTGAGTAATCACAATTCATTATAATCAATATAAAAATAGGATATGCATAAAATAACGTCATTATCATATACAACATCATCAGGGTCATCACAAAGGAAAATATCAAAAATCACGATATCATAAATCACATCAATGCCAAATAAATGCAATGCACAACAAGACTCATGCATGTGGTACCAATTCATCAAAGTCGATGGACACTAGGTCATCACCCTCCAAAGATCCCCGTCATTAGGATCGATTCTACACAAGAACCGAAGCACGTCAAAAATTACCTCACATCCACACAATGGGACTGAAGCCATAATAGACCAAAGTCTGAAATGCTATGAATGCATGATACACAACATCATTATCATCATCATCAATAAAATTCATTACGTGCATCATCATTCATCAAAATCTCATGTTATATCATATCATCATCTATTCATCAAAACAGCATAAATCATCATCTCATAATCATCAATATAGTCATGGTAATTCATCAGGATAATCACAGCTCAAAACATCAAGACATCACCTGAATCATAAAACAAATTCGTGAACAGCAGGCGTTCGCTAGGGAGTTCGCTTTGCGAACTTGTTCGCTTTGGTGTTCGCTTAGCGAGCTGCCAGCGAACCCCAAACTCCCATACAAAAACTAGAGGAACCCTCATTCTGTCTCTCCCTCGCTACCCTCTACTTGCCTAGCGAAGTTATTCGTTGGGAAGTTCGTCGTGCGAATCTGGGGCGAACGTTCGCTTTGCGAACGATTCATTGGCTTTGCGACGCGATTTTCTGCAATCGCTGCTACGCATCAGTAGCATATCAGTCCCAAAAACCCTTATGATTCCAGCATCATTTACCCCAAAAACATCCCCAAAACATTCCTAAGGCATTATGGCTACAGAGGCACAAAAGTCTACGACTATTAGGCCGATTATTACATTATCCTAAACCTCAAAATCACATAAACCTTCACAAAATCAAATGCCTTCATAACTCCCATAAATCCCTATAAGGTCAAAACAACATCAACAGAGAAATTAGCCTCGAAGGCCTACTTTTATCTGATTCAATCCAACCCTTCATATCCATCATCAATCCACAAAAAATAACGCCTAAATCATCAATTTACTCAAAAACCCACAAACCCACATAAACCTCAAAAATCAGCTTTAAAGACATCGAATTCCTATATCAAAAATAATGAAAGGCAATACACCCCACACCTTAGATTGTCGATTCTAAGCTTTCTTTATTTAGTTCTTGGAAACCTTCTCAAATCCTAGGCTTTTCCCTCTTTCCTCAGTGTAGCGAGTGATTTTTAGATGTGGTTGCGAAGAACAATCGCTATAGTACTACAGTTCGATTCATTTTTTATCCTATTGAAGCTGATGAAGGAAGGGAAATAGATGTCTCCAATTAACCCTACTTGCATACTGAGGTTAAACAGTCAAAATTGTTGGTTTACAGAGGCTATCCCAAAGTGTGGGTTTCTCTTAGGTTATTTCTCCGGAGTAGTGCCTGGGCATGATGTTAAGACTGATGTTTTTATGAAATAATGGGATTTTGGGTTTTAATTTAGTATGCTCGCTAAGATTTTTCTTTCAATCTTATGCCTACGTATTCCCGTTTTCCGAAACAGGGAAATCAGAGCGATCGTAGTTCCTTCTATTCTATGGGAGGAAATGGTGTTTTGGTGTCTTGTTCAAAGCCCAAGACGTGAAGCTAAAAGTGATTTGTATCTTGTTCAAAGCCCAAGATATGAAGCTGAAGGTCTCGACTTTAGAGAGAATTTGTCATCTCTAAACAGGGGTTTGTTTGTCATGACTGTTGGGTGACTGGTTATAAAGGATGATTACTTTAACCGGGATGTGCGAATACGGCAATGCCATAATTTTCTTCATAAGGGATTTCCAACCTAAAGGAGAAGACTTTAACTTAGTGTAGAGCAATGCCATCTTTCCTTAGGAATTTCTCATGCTAAAAGAGGGATAGTTGCATGGATGTAAATAATCCAGAGGCTTGCTTCTTACAGCAGTTAGATGAAGGGAAACAAGTTATTGATGTTTGTATACTGTGAACGAGGCACAACTTTGATGCTAAAAGGTTGATTGACTCAACCGGGGTTTCCTTATACAAAGCCTAAGAGGAGGCTATTGGGCCAACAAGAGGGTTTTTATGTATCTCGTATGAAGCCCGAGAGAGAGGCTAAAAGGGTTTGACTCAACGAGGGAGTCTTTTGTATGTGTCTCGTACGAAGCCCAAGACGGAAGCTAAAAGGTTTGACTCAATGAGAGAGTTTTTTGTATCCAACAAGATAGTGGTTTGGTGTCTCGTATGAAGCCCGAGACAGAGGCTAAAGGTGACCTAATAAGAGAGTCTTTTTGTATCTCGTATAAAGCCCGAGATGGAGGCTAAAAGATGGTTGCTCCGCTGGGGAGAATCATTGTACAAAGCCTAAGAGGAGGCTATCGTAATTGTTTCAGTTGAGTGACAGATCCAATATACTGATTTTAAGAGAAAATCAGTTCTTATATGAGTAATTTTTGCACTCATGGATTTGATTCAAGGATCGGGGTGATTTCCTTTTCTTTGAGGAAATGGGAAATCCAAAGGGTATTGAGATTGTCCGAGTCTACGGGTTTTCTTCCTATTTTTGGAAGGGATTTTGAGAATGTCTTTGAGACTCAAGGAGATTAGACTGTCCAAGTCTAGAGTTTTATCTTTTGTACTATGTTTTGAGAAACAGTAGTATGGTCTAGACTCTTTGAAAGACTGCTCTATGGAGATGACTAATTTATGTTCCTATACCTCTAGGAGGTCGTTGGGACAATTTGTACGAAGCACAAGAGGAGGCTGGAGACTTTTAAGAAGCCGAGAGGTCCTTGTACGAAGCCCAAGAGGAGGCTATCATTCCCGGAGGAAGAAATCATTTATACGAAGCCTAAGAGGAGGTTGTGAATACTTCTAAGAAGCCGACGGGTCCTTGTACTAAGCCCAAGAGGAGGCGGGGTGCTTTTAGGAAGCCTGTGGGTCCTTGTATAATTCCCAAGAGGAGGCCGATGCTTTTAAGAAGCCTGTGGGTCCCCAAACCCCGAGAAATTCAAGACAGGCTATTCACAAGGAATAGATCAAGCCAGGAAAGTTCAAGAATTTGGAAGAAACTCAAGAGATGCTATTCACGGAGAATACATTCATCTCTAGGGAGGTAGAGTCTCTTGACAATTCCTAAGGAGTACAACCGAAGAGAAGACTGTATCTGGTGCTCCTATTGGGGATCTAGCTTGTCTATTTCTATGAGTAATCGAAACGGCTTTACTTAGTTCTAGACGTAGTTGCCGGGGAAACTCTAAATATCTATACTATTATTACATAGTTGATATGAGTCTATGAAAGAAAACTTACAGCGAAACAGCCCCACAATACAGTTATATGTATATGAAAGCAGTAAATGAAAGTGTATGAACACTTACTCGGTTGTAGAGCTTCCATGCTGTTTGGTTAGTTATTCAACAAAGAAAGATTGAAAACAATAATATATTCAAAATCAAAGGAGAAAGTGCTTTAAAAAGAAAGATTGGGGCTTACAGCTCAAGGAGAGGCCCAGGGTTTAACCAGTGATTGCATTGTTGAAATTTGTACAGAGGGACTTACACAAGTGACTGTGGCCCAAAAAAAAGGATTTCTGTACAAAGGAATGTGTCTTACACTCTCTCAAGAGGCCCAAAGAGTTTTAAAGAAAAAGAGTGAGGCTTATAACACGAGGGTAGGCCCAGATGACTTTTCGTTTGAAATGGCGATCGCCCCGTGGTTTTCTTTAACGCAAAGGGACTTATACAATATCTGAGGCCAAAAATTGTTTTGGTTAAAAGGGGATTGGGTCTTACACTCTAATAGAGGGCCAAAAGTTTTGAATGGGTCTTATAGCTCAAGGAGAGACCCAGATGTTTTAAACGGACGACGGTCGCGCCGTTTACTTGTACATAGGGACTTATACAATGAGTGAGGCCCACAAAGTTTATGTACAAGGGGGTTTGGGTCTTACACTCTCTCAAGACGCCCAAAAAGTTTTAAAATGATTTATGAGGGTTGAATTAATCAAAAACCCTAATTTGTTTTCAAAATGTATTTTAATTGAATAAAAAATTCAATTAAAATGATCAAAATTGTTTAACATGTGGAAAACAAATTGTGATCTTGGATTAATGCTTCATAAATCAAGTTTTGCCCTACAAAATGATTAGAAATCATTAAAATTTGCAAAATCAAAATGAAAAAAATATTCAAAATGTCAAAAACAATTAAAATATTAATTCTTTGCAAAAATATCAATTATATGAAATAAATAATATTTTTGGAATTTTTTGGGAAAATAAAATATTTTAACATTTTTGTGAATTATTAAAAAAAGAATCAACTCAAAATCATTAAAACTCAGAGAGAAATTAATTTTTGAATCAATTAAATAAAATCACAAAATTCAAATATTTGAATTTTCAAAAAAGGCGCCAAGAACACCCAAGAACACGCGCGTGTTCTGGGCTTTGCCCAGATTTGCATTTTCTCTCCAATCTCACTGAATACTTGGTTATATCATGCAATTCACATATCAATCTGCTCGTCTCAACCTCACGACCATGTCTATGGTGTTTAATTTCATTTATTTTTAACATGGAATAAGAAATCAAGACAAAACCTCAAGAACCCTAATTTATGCATGAAGGCTGAGAATTTTGATACACGATTCAAACAAAGCAATTAATTGAGGGGAAACATTCCATGCATGATTATGAACATTTGGCAAAAGTATTGTGCGAGGAAATATGCATAGATTGAGAGATGACCAAGTTTAGGCTTACCTTTAGGTCGTGACAGCAAGTGCAATGTGATTTCTGAGTTGGAGGTGTTACAGATGGGTTGTGATGATTTGAACAGCTTCCTTACACCCGATGGAGTGTGTTTGAATGCTTGGACATGACTGAAAATGGTTGGATCACTTCATGGCATCTCAACTGCAACTTGGTTAAAACCTTGTGCAATTGACTGGTGATTCTGAGAAATCAGTGTTCCAGATGTTGTTTAAGTGTTTGGATCATTTCTATATGATGTATGTGAGGTGTGTGTGTGATTGGTTTGAGTGGAATTGCTCTCTAACTCAAAAACTCAGAGTTACCTTGCTAAAGAAGGCATTTTTACCAAGAGAAAGGGATTTTGAGGAAAGCATCTGTTTGATGGCTTTGGTGTACTCAAACTGATCACAATTTAGCTCTATTTATAGTAGAGCAAGTTTATTTTGCAAGGAATAGTGAACGGCAACCGCTGAGTAGGGTTGGCCTATGTTGGCAAATGAAAATCTAAGTCTCCTCTAGCCATTGACTAGAGGTTAGGGCACAGGCTACTGGTTCCCTTGGTCTTGGATAAGTCTTGACTGAATTCAGTTGCTAATAGCTCAGTCCATGCCACCTTGGTGCTTCCATTGAAAGCTCCAATCCAAAATTGGAGTCTTGTTCCTATTTTAGGCAATTCTAGGTTTGACATGCTATTTCTTGTTCCAAGGACTTTGGAGGCTTGACTCAGTGATTGTCCCCTTTAGATTTGATCCTCAGATGTGTCCAAAGTGATAACAAGGCTTGGAATTGGCTGATTTTGGCAAATCGACCAAAAGTGCAAAAATCTGCCTTGCCTTGGCAGTTTTCAGCAAGGCATCTTGCCACTACCATATCTCATGGTCCAAGTTAAATTTGGTGATGTTCTTGGCCATTTTGGAAAGCCCTTATATGATACAACAACTGTTTGAACATATTTGGTTTTGATACCTTTTGGATCCAAGTGAAAAATCCCCCTACATTTGGAAAAAAGTAAAGGCAGATTCTGACTTAGTGAAATTTTCAGTAAGTGTTGGAACAAAGTGACTTTTCTTGATTTTGATCACTCCATAACTCAAAATCCATGAGGAATTTGGACATAGATCAGTATGAAGCTTTTGTAGAGGGCAATGAGATCTACAAATCAAGCTTTGGATGGGGGACAATGGCTTTGTGGTTTAGAAGTTATGGTCCTCCAAAGTTGGTACCCTTGCCACTTTATTTCATAACTTAGAAAATTTTCTAAGTTTTTTTATGGTTATCCCTTTTACAAGTTATCCCAATTTCTTTGATTTTTCTTGATGAATGATGATTTAAATCATACATTAACATCATTTTAGGGTTAAAAATCCATTTTTGCGAAAAATCTCAAAAAGTCAAAGTTTGACTTTTGTGCACAGTTGACTTTTTATCAGATGAATTCCAAACTGTGCAATCCTTTATGAAATCATGTCCTTGACCTAAATCAAACTTGATGGACATGTTCCATGGGTGTTATAGGGTGTATTGAATCATGTCCTAGGGTTTGGGAGCATGTCCTGGTCAAAAGTCAAAGCTACAGTTGACTTTTCTCGCGAAACCCTAATTATGGTCCAGATGAAATTGAACTTGTTGCTCAAGCTTCTTGGATCAATCCATTATTGCAAATGGGTCAAGGTGGTATATTAGAGACCTTCAAATCCTCTCTTGAGGTCTCGGCTCATGATTTGTCCCAAAAGTCAACTTAGGGGTGAATTAGGTCATGAAACCCTAATTCATGATTTTTGATGAATGCATCCCCTAAGGCAAAATTGACTTGATGGTTGGGTCCATGAGGTTCCATGGAGCATATTAGGTTATGTTTTGAATCATTGGATCATGCCCAGAGGAAAATTTCCATCTAGAGGCCCTGGTCGACCAAAACCTTAATTTGGTGACACTAGCGATCTTGAGGCTTGATCCACCTAGAAGGGAGCAGTCTTGTGCTTAATCCTTAAAGTGGGAGTCCTCTTGACCATTGTGGATGTTTGAGAGGTTAGACAAGTTGAAGATCATGTCATTCCTTGATTGATCCTTTGTCTAAGAGCTCTGAGAGGGCTTGAAACCCTAAGTTTGATTGTAGTGGATGCTCAATAATTCCTTGAGGAGACCGATGAGGCATAAAGGTACATCCATATTGTGATGATGATTTGCACAATGATGGGAATCTTAGTGGTCAAAATTTGGGGTATGACAGATGCCCCTATTTAATCTTCTTGGACTTGAAGGTGTGAATGGCGAAGGTATTCGGGCATTCGGGGTGCAAGAGGATTAAATATCGGAATATCTAAAATTTTGATGGTGGTCTATGAATGGTAGCTTACGCATTCATCTTCT
This sequence comes from Lathyrus tuberosus, assembly GCA_022829125.1. NCBI lineage: Eukaryota > Viridiplantae > Streptophyta > Magnoliopsida > Fabales > Fabaceae > Lathyrus > Lathyrus tuberosus. The sequence continues at coordinate 667,215 of JALAZF010000285.1, read as the reverse complement.
TTTGCTAAGCAATGATGCTTAGAAAAGGTAAAAACTCCCCCTCGATCCTGGTTTCCTACCAAGGAACTGGTCTCAGTTTCTGATATAAACTTCCCCTCGATCCTGGTTTCCTACCAAGGAACTGGTCTTAGTTTCTGAAATAAACTTCCCCTCGATCCTGGTTTCCTACCTACCAAGGAACTGGTCTTAGTTTCTGAAATAAACTTCCCCTCGATCCTGGTTTCCTACCAAGGAACTGGTCTTAGTTTCTAATATAAACTTCCCCTCGATCCTGGTTTCCTACCAAGGAACTGGTCTCAGTTTCTTTTGTCAATAAACTTTATTGACAAGGGACGCTATTCGTAGCGGTTTTCCTCAAACTTCTCGCCGAATTTTCCTGGGGAGATGCCATTTGACGAAAAAAAATTTGATGTCAGACTTGCTGGGGAACCCAGCCGTCTGAGTTGTAGCATTGCACAAACTTCTCTATGGGAGACGCCATTTGTTGACTCTATCGGGGAAAACGAGTCTCTTGAGAGACTGCTTTCTGCTTGGGGGTATTACATCACACTTTTCTCGGGATCTTCCCAAAGAAATGCCATATAATGTCATTCTGTAAAGCTAAAACAAATAAGAATTGCAAACAAAAGCACAAGGGCTCAAATTTTATTGATAGGATGGAAATCAGCCAAGCGCGTGATTCCAAAGAGTATATACAAGGTTAGAAAATGGTAATTTACGGGATAAGGGCTACGTTGAAACATAACGACCATAATCCTTCTACCAACTTTGAATTCAGGGCATCCTGAGCTGCTGTCGAAGATGACCTTGACTGGAGTTTTCCTGACGGATGATGTAACTGCTGCTGAGGGACTCGCCTGTGTTGAACATAGTTACTTGCCATTATCCCTAATTTTTGCCTGGATTGTACTTTGAGATTTCCATTCCACCGGGATGATTTTTGATTATGTCTCTAATTTTTTCTTGGACCGCCCTTTCGGGTTCTCAATCCACCGAGACTTTATTTATTTTTTTTTAGTTTAGGCGAAGTATTTCTTGACTACATCAACATTCGTGGGGTAGGCAAATTCCTCTCCGTCCATGGTTGCAAGTCTCAAGGCGCCGCTTGAGAAAACTTTTGTGACCACATAGGGGCCGTCATAATTCGGAGTCCATTTGCCTCATGAATCAGTGAGAAATGATTGTATCTTCTTGAGCACGAGGTCTCCTTTTCTGAAGACGCGAGGTCGGACCTTTTTGTCAAACGCCCTCTTCATTCTTTGTTGATACAACTGACTATGGCATAGAGCCGTGATTCGCTTCTCTTCGATCATATTCAGTTCATCGTGTCGACTTTGACACCATTCAGCTTCTGTAAGCTTAGCTTCCATCAATACCCTAATTGATGGGATCTTTACTTTGATGGGGAGCACTGCTTCCATGCCATATACTAAAGAGAAAGGGGTTGCCCCTGTTGAAGTGCGGACAGACGTACGATAACCGTGAAGAGCAAAGGGTAGCATCTCGTGCCAATCTTTGTAGGTTACAACCATCTTCTGAACAATCTTTTTAATGTTCTTGTTAGCCGCTTCTACCGCTCCGTTCATCTTAGGCCGGTAGGGAGATGAGTTATGGTGTTCGATCTTGAACTCAGCACACAACTCTTTCATCATCTTATTGTTCAAGTTGGATCCATTATCAATAATGATCTGGCTCAGAACACCATAACTGCAGATGAGATTGTTTTTGATAAATCGGACCACCACTTGTCGGGTTACATTGGCGTACGACGCTGGTTCGACCCATTTGGTGAAATAGTCAATGGCTACCAGGATGAACCGATGTCCGTTTGAAGCCTTAGGTTCAATCACGCCGATCATGTCGATTCCCCATATGGAAAAAGGCCATGGGGAAGAGAGAACTTTGAGATGCATTGGCGGTACATGGATTTTACCGGAGTATATCTGACACTTGTGACACCTTCTCATGTACTTGTAGCAGTCGAATTCCATGGTCAACCAGTAGTACCCTGCTCTGAGAATTTTTCTCGCCATTGTGTGTCCGTTGGCATGAGTGCCAAAGGATCCTTCATGAATTTCTTTCATAAGCATATCCGCTTCTGGTCTGTCCACACATCGGAGCAAGACCATGTCAAAGTTCCTCTTATAGAGTATATCACTATTCAAGAAGAAGTTTCCAGCCAGTCTTCTAAGAGTCTTTCTGTCCTTCCTTAGTGCCCCAGGTGGGTACTCTTGTTTCTGAAGGAAGCATTTGATATCGTGATACCAAGGTTTGTCGTCTATGACTGCTCCAATCGTGAAGATGTAAGTGGGTCGTTCAAGACGCGTGATGTCGATCTTAGGTAGGTCGTTCCATCGACCTACGCTAATCATGGAAGAGAGGGTGGCTAAGGCATCAGCCATTTGATTCTCTTCATGAGGGATATGATGAAACTCGATTTTGTTGAAGAAGGGTAACAACCTCCTTGCATAATCTTTGTAAGGAATCAATCTTGATTGGTAGGTGTTCCAATCTCCTTTTATCTGATTGACAACCAAAGTTGAGTCATCATATACGTCCAAGTTCTTGATCCTTAAGTCGATCGCTTCTTCGAGACCCATGATACAAGCTTCATATTCGGCCTCATTGTTCGTGCACTTGAACGTAAGTCTGGCAGTGAAAGGAATGTGGGTACCCTGAGGGGTAACAATGATTGCCCCAATTCCGTTTCTGTAATGATTAACTGCCCCGTCAAAGATAAGTCCCCATTGGGAACTTGGTAGTGGCCCTTCACTGGGTAGCGGTTCATCGCAACCTTTCATTTTTAGATACATGACATCTTCGTCTGGGAAGTCAAACCCGATTGATTCTTGATCATCAATCGGTTGATGAGCCAAATGATCGGCTAAAATACTTCCTTTAACGGCTTTCTGAGCGTGGTACTCTATGTCATATTCTGATAACAACATCTGCCAACGGGCAATCCTTCCCGTGAGAGCAGGATTTTTAAATACGTACTTGATTGGATCCATTTCGGAGACCAACCAAGTAGTATGACAAATCATGTACTGGCGAAGGCGTTTGGCTGCCCAAGCCAAAGTGCAGCAAGTTTTCTCAAGCATCATGTACCGAGTCTCGCAGCCGGTAAACTTCTTGCTCAGATAGTAAATGGCAGACTCTTTCCTTTTGGCTTCATCTTGTTGGCCAAGGACACATCCCATTGAGTCTTCCAAGACAGTTAAGTAAATGATCAGTGGTGTTCCTTCCACTGAAGGTGATAGAATCGGCGGATTCAACAGGTATTCCTTAATACTGTCGAAAGCGATTTGGCAATCTTCTGTCCAAATGCAGTCCTGTTTCTTTTTGAGTAATTTGAAGATTGGCGCACACGTCGCGGTCATGAGGAATATGAATCTGGAGATGTAGTTCAAACGTCCCAAGAATCCTCTGACTTATTTTTCAGTTTTTGGAGATGGCATTTCTCGAATGGCCTTGACCTTGTCAGGGTCAACCTCAATTCCTTTCTAGCTAACAATGAACCCTAATATTTTCCCTAAATGGACACCGAAGGTGAACTTGTTGGGATTCAAGTGGAGTTTGTACTTTCTCAACCGTTCGAATAGTTTGGACAGGTGGGTCACATGCTCCTCCTCTGTTTTAGATTTAGCAATCATATCATCGACATATACCTCGATTTCTTTGTGTATCATGTCATGAAACAGAGTAGTCATGGCCCTTTGATAGGTTGCCCCGGCATTCTTCAAACCGAACGGCATTACCTTGTAGCAAAAGGTACCCCATGGGGTAATGAACGAAGTTTTCTCCATGTCTTTCAGCGCCATTTTAATCTGGTTATAGCCCAAGAATCCATCCATGAAGGAGAAAACATTGAACTTTGTTGTACTGTCCACCAGCATGTCAATGTGTGGTAAAGGAAAGTCATCTTTTGGACTTGCCTTGTTTAGATCTCTATAGTCGACACACATTCTGACCTTTCTGTCCTTTTTGGGAACGGGTACGATGTTGGCTAACCATTGAGGATATTCTGACGTAGCGAGGAAACCCGCGTCGATCTGTTTCTGTACCTCCTCTTTGATTTTTATGGCTATGTCCGGGTGAGCCTGTCTCAACCTCTGTTTTACTGGAAGACATTCCAATCTTAATGGTAAATGATGTTCCACGATGCTGGTATCCAACCCTGGCATGTCCTGATAGGACCAAGCGAACACATCGGGAAATTCTTTGAGAAGCTTTGTCAGACTCTCTTTGGCAGTTGGACTGAGCAGTGCCCCAATCCTGATTTCTTTTCTCTCTTTTTTTGAACCCATGCTGATCGTTTCCAACGGCTCTTTGTGAGGTTCAATGGACCTTTCCTCTTGGAAAAAAGTAAAGGCAGATTCTGACTTAGTGAAATTTTCAGTAAGTGTTGGAACAAAGTGACTTTTCTTGATTTTGATCACTCCATAACTCAAAATCCATGAGGAATTTGGACATAGATCAGTATGAAGCTTTTGTAGAGGGAAATGAGATCTACAAATCAAGCTTTGGATGGGGGACAATGGCTTTGTGGTTTAGAAGTTATGGTCCTCCAAAGTTGGTACCCTTGCCACTTTATTTCATAACTTAGAAAATTTTCTAAGTTTTTTTATGGTTATCCCTTTTACAAGTTATCCCACTTTCTTTGATTTTTCTTGATGAATGATGATTCAAATCATACATTAACATCATTTTAGGGTAAAAAATCCATTTGTGTGAAAAATCTCAAAAAGTCAAAGTTTGACTTTTGTGCACAGTTGACTTTTTATCAGATGAATTCCAAACTGTGCAATCCTTTATGAAATCATGTCCTTGACCTAAATCAAACTTGATGGACATGTTCCATGGGTGTTATAGGGTGTATTTAATCATGTCCTAGGGTTTGGGAGCATGTCTTGGTCAAAAGTCAAAGCTACAGTTGACTTTTCTCGCGAAACCCTAATTATGGTCCAGATGAAATTGAGACTTGTTGCTCAAGCTTCTTGGATCAATCCATTGTTGCAAATGGGTCAAGGTGGTATATTAGAGACCCTCAAATCCTCTCTTGAGGTCTTGGCTCATGATTTGTCCCAAAAGTCAACTTAGGGGTGAATTAGGTCAAGAAACCCTAATTCCTGATTTTTGATGAATGCATCCCCTAAGGCAAAATTGACTTGATGGTTGGGTCCATGAGGTTCCATGGAGCATATTAGGTTATGTTTTGAATCATTGGCTCATGCCCAGAGGAAAATTTCCATCTGGAGGCCCTGGTCGACCAAAACCCTAATTTGGTGACACTGGCGATCTTGAGGCTTGATCCACCTAGAAGGGAGCAGTCTTGTGCTTAATCCTTGAAGTGGGAGTCCTCTTGATCCATTGTGGATGTTTGAGAGGTTAGACAAGTTGAAGATCATGTCATTCCTTTATTGATCCTTTGTCTAAGAGCTCTGAGAGGGCTTGAAACCCTAAGTTTGATTGTAGTGGATGCTCAATAATTCCTTGAAGAAACTGATGAGGCATAAAGGTACATCCATATTGTGATGATGATTTGCACAATGATGGGAATCTTAGTGGTAAAAATTTGGGGTATGACACTCAGAGCTCTGGCATTTTTCCTTCTTTTCACGGTCAAACAAAATGAATCCTATTCCTCTCAAATTCTTCTTTTTGTTAAACCTAACCCTTGGGCTTCTAAAATGGGTTTTCCCAATATTTCCCACACTAACTCATCCTTAAAAGTCCAATTTATCCTTAATCCTTCTAATATTATTTAAAATAAATAATATAATATATTCAATATTATATACTATTATTTAAATAAATAACCAAAACTCCACAAAATACCGACGTCAACACAAACCACCAAAATTCACTAAAATTCACGAATATTATATTTAAATAAATTAAATAAATATTCTTACAAATTCGGGGTGTTACAACTCTCCCCCACTTAAAGAATTTTCGCCCTCGAAAATTACCTCATGGAAATAGAGTCGGATACGACTCCCTCATCTGATCTTCACGTTCCCAAGTCCAACTTTCTCCAGCTGGTCCACCCCACAACACCTTCACCAAAGCTATGTCTTTACCCCGAAGTTGCTTCATCTCTCGACCATCAATCCGCACAGGTAATGCTTCCACTGTCAAATTATCCCTCACTTGTACATCATCCATCTGAATCACATGTGACGGATCTGGAATGTACTTCCTCAACTGAGACACATGGAACACGTCATGCAAATTCGCAAGTGACGGCGGTAAAGTAATTCAATAGGCTACCTCTCCTATCCTCTGCAAGATTTGATATGGACCAACAAAACATGGAGTGGGCTTTCTAGACTTCAAAGCTCGACCCACACCAGTCACTGGCGTCACCCTCAAAGCTCGACCCTCTTGGAATTCAAGTGTCTTCCTTCTCTTATCATGGTAGCTCTTCTGGCGACTCTGCGACGCTCTCATCCTTTCTTGGATCATCTTAATCTTCTCGGTTGTCTCTTTCACAATCTCATGTCCGAGTACAGCACTCTCGCCCGACTCATAACACAAAGGAGTCTTACACCTTCTCCCATACAAAGCTTCATAGGGCACCATTCTAATACTAGCATGAAAACTATTATTGTACGTGAACTCAATCAACGGTAAATGGCTATCCCAAGATCCTCTGTGATACAACACACAAGCCCTCAGCAAATCCTCTAAGGATTAGATAGTCATTTCTGTCTGACCGTCCGTCTGCGGATGATAGGCAGAACTCGTTTTCAACTTAGTACCCAAAGCATCTTGCAAACTCTTCCAGAATCTATATGTAAATTTCGTATCTCTATCCGACATAATACTTGAAGGTATCCCATGTAACTTCACAATCTCCTCAATGTACATCTTGGCTAACTTCTGCATAAAATGATTAATCTTCATCAGCAAGAAATGAGCCGATTTAGTTAATCTATCCACAATCACCCAAATTGAATCATTCTCTTTTGCCGTCCTCGGCAACCCTGACATAGAGTCCATGGAAATGCTATCTCATTTCCATTCTGGAATATTCAACGGTTGCATCATACCTAAAGGCTTTTGATGCTCAATCTTCGACTTCTGACAAGTCAAACACGCATAGACAAACTCCACAATACCCTTCTTCATACCCGGCCACCAAAACAACTTTTTCAAATCCTGGTACATCTTCGTAGCACTGGGATGAATACTCAACCTACTTCGGTGTCCTTCTTCTAGAATGATCTTCTTGATTTCTGGAACATCTGGAACACATACCCTATCCCGAAACCTCATCACACCATTATGATCAATCTGGAACTCCCCTCCATTATCTTGGTTAATCAAAGTCAAGCGATCAACCAACTTTAAATCAGATTGATGTCCCACTCTGATTTCTTCCAGAATACCACTAGTCAACTTCAACATTCCCAACTTCACACTGTCAGAGGTCTCTTCACATACCAAACTCAAATCTCGAAATTGCTCAATTAATTCCAATTCTTGCACCATAAACATCGACATATGAAATGACTTCCTGCTCAATGCATCAACCACTACATTTGCTTTGCCCGGATGATAACTCAAATCAAAATCGAAATCCTTCAGCAGCTCTAAGCACCTTCTCTGCCTCATATTCAATTCTTTCTGATCAAATAAGTACTTCAGGCTTTTATGATCACTAAACATTTCAAACTTAGAGCCAAATAGATAATGTCTCCAAATCTTCAACACAAACACCACGGCGGCCAATTATAAGTCATGTGTAGGATAATTCCTCCCATGAACTCGCAATTGTCTCGTAGCATAGGCAACAACTTGTCCATTATGCATCAATACTCCACCAAGACCCATCTTTGACGCATCACAATACACCACAAAAGATTTACTCAGATTAGGCAAAATCAACACTGGAGCGGTCGTCAACCTCTTCTTCAATTCTACAAAACTCTCTTTGCAAGCTACATCCCACACAAAAGCTTGACCCTTTCGAGTCAATTGAGTCAAAGGTAATACCAACTTAGAAAAGCCTTCGATAAACTTGCGGTAATAACCCGCCAATCCCAGAAAACTTTGTATCTCGGTAGCAGACTTCAGAGTCTCCCACTGTAACATAACATCAATCTTAGAAGGATCTACAACAATTCCACCACTTGAAATCACATGGCCAAGAAAACTCACTTCCTTCAACCAAAACTCACACTTTAACACCTTTGCATACAACTTCTTCTCCTTCAATACTTACAACACGGTTCTCAAATGCTCAGCATGCTCTTCTTTAGATCTAGAATATATCAAGATATCATCGATAAACACCACCACAAACTTATCCAAATACTCGTGAAAAATCCTATTCATGTACTCCATGAACACACCAGGTGCAATGGATACACCAAATGGCATCACAGTGTATTCATAGTGACCATACTTCTTCCTGAAAGCCATCTTCGGAATATCATCAGGCTTAACACGAATTTGATGATAACCAGACCTCAAATCAATCTTAATGAACACACAAGCGCCTACCATCTGATCCATCAAATTGTCAATTCTCGGGAGCGGATACTTATTCTTAATAGTCACCTTATTCAACGGTCGATAATCAACACACAACCTCATGCTACCATCTTTCTTCTTCACTAACAGCACAGGAGCACCCCACGGAGAAACACTCGGTCGAATGAACCTCTTCTCGAGTAATTCTTCCAGTTGTTTCTTCAATTCACTTAACTCAGAAGTTGACATCCGATAAGGGGCCATCGACACTGGACTCGTACCTGGCATTAAGTCCACTATAAACTCTACTTCACGTTCTGGAGGCAAATAACTGATGTCATCCAGAAACACATCTGGAAATTCACATACAACAGGTAAGTCGACACTCGCAGCTTCACGATCTATCCGTAACGATGCAAACATTGCAAACACTAGGGCTCCGTCTTCCATAAGTTCGTCTACTTGCCTAGCAGATAAGAACATCGACTCTTCACTATCACCAAACTCAGGAAACTCCACAGTCTTATTATAACAGTTGATGTGAACATGGTTGAACTCCAACCAGTTTATTCTAAATATTACATCGATTTGGTGCAAGGGTAAGCACACCAAATCCATCACAAAACTCTTCCCAAAAATCGTCAAAGGACATCTCAAACACACAAGGGTAGTAGTAACAGAACCATTAGCTAGAGTTTCTATTACCATATTCCCATTCATATCAGACAACTTCAAACCCAATCTATTAGCACATTCAAGCGAGATAAAAGAATGAGTAGCACCAGTATCAATAATAGCAACCAACACGATATTATTAATAAAAATAAGTACCTCGAATCAGGTTGTCCTTCTCTGGCACTTTTGCACCACTCAAAGCAAACACCCGACCACTGGTCTGAGCGGCAGTAGCGGTCTTCTTCGGTTTTTGACATTGGGTACTGATATGACCGTTCTCTCTACAATTGAAACAGGTTAGACCATCGTCTTTGCAGTCAGTAGCTCTATGACCCTTATTGCCACATCTGTAGCACCTCAACACACTATTGGTGCACACATCAGCACGGTGGCCTTGCTCGCCACACTTATAACACTTCCCAAAAGTGGGAGTTGCTTCTCTACTTGTCTTTTTCCCCTCTGCAGCCTTTTACTTCCCTTCGTCAGCTGAAGTTGTATAAGGCTTCCCCCTATACTGCCATTTTTTCTCACTCAACTGCTTGTAGTGAGCAGATCGAGCTCGGCTATCCTCATCGTAGATTCTGATCTTGTCCACCAACTCAGGATACATGCGGATCTGTTGATACCCAATATCCTGCTTAATTTCTGGTCTCAGCCCATTCTCGAACTTGAGACACTTGGACATCTCAGCATCAGCACAGTTGTAGTGAGGACAGAACTTCACCAGTGCCTCAAACTTTGCAACATACTCCACCACAGTCATGTCTCTTTGCTTCAGCTCAAGGAATTCCACTTCTCTCTTGCCACGAGCATCCTCTGGAAAATACTTTCCCAGAAACTCCTGCTTAAACACAACCCAGGTTAACACAGTGTCAACTCTCATACCCCAAATTTTGACCACCAAGATTCCCCATCATTGTGCAAATCATCATCACAATATGAATGTACTTTCATGCCTCATCAATCTTCTCAAAGATGATTGGGTTGTCACCACAATCAAGAATTGGAGTTTCAAGCCCTCTCAGAGCACTTACACAAAGGATCAATCAAGAAATGACATGATCTTCAACTTGTCTAACCTCTCAAACATCTACAAAGGATCAAGAGGACTCCCACATCAAGGATCAAGCATAAGATTGCAACATTCTAAGTGGATCAAGCCTCAAGATCGCCAGTGTCACCAAATTAGGGCTTTGGTCGACCAAGGCCTCCAGATGACAATTTTCCTTTGGGCATGAGACAATGCTTCAAAGCACAACCCAATATACTCCAACGAACCTCATGGAACCAATCATCAAGTTAATTTAGCCTCAGGGGATGCATTCATCAAAAATCAGGAATTAGGGTTTCTTGACCTAATTCACCCCTAAGTTGACTTCTTGGACAAAACATGAGCCAAGACCTCAAGAGATGATTTGAGGGCCTCAATTACACTACATTAATCCATTTGCAACAATGGATTGATTCAAGAAGCTTGATTCACAAGTTTCAATTTCATCTGGACCACATTTAGGGTTTTGAAGAAAAAGTCAACTGTGCCTTTGACTTTTAACCAAGACAAGCTCCCAAATCTTGGGACATGATTCAATACACACTATAACACCTATGGAATTCATCCATTAGGTTTGATTTAGGTCAAGGACTTGATTTCATAAAGGATCACACAGTTTGGAATTCATCTGATAAAAAGTCAACTGTGCACAAAATCAAGTTTGACTTTTTGGATTTTTCACAAATATGGTTCCCCTAGGTCAGAAATAATGTTAATGTATGATATTGATCATCATTTATCAAGAAAAGTCAAGAAAAGTGAGGTTTCTTGCAAAAGGGGCAACCATAAAAAACAAAAAAAATTCTAAGTTATGGAACAAAGGTGGTTTTGGTACCAACTTCCAAGGATCATAACTTGAGATCCAAGCAACCATTTTGGGTGATCCAAAGTTGGATTTGTAGGTCTTGCTACACTCTACAAATGCTTCAACTACATCAAACTCCAATTCTTCATGGATTTTTAATTATGGAGTGCTCAAAATGGCTGAAAACATGAAAATGACACTTTTCCAACACTTAGTGAAATTTTCAACAAAAGTCAAAATCTGCCTTACTCTTTCCAAAATGTAGGGACATTTTTCACCTTGATCCAAGTCAAACCAGGTCTAGGGGTGAACATCAAAGTTAAAGTATGCCATAAGGGCTTTCCAACAAGTACCAGATCATCTCCAAATTCAATTTGAGCAGGGAGATACAACCCTTGAAACATGGCATCATGAACTGGTTTTACAAGGCAGAATTGTGCACATTTGCTCGATTTGTCCAAATCTAATAACTCCAAGCCTTGTCATCAATTTGGACACATCAGAGGATCAAATCCAAGGGGGGTGATCTGATCTCCAAGCCTCCCAAGTCCAAGAATCTACATTAGGCTTGTCATCCCTAAAATTTCTAAAAAGATGCCAAGACTCCAATTTTGTTTCCAAGCCTTTAATGAATGCATTAAGGTGGCATGAACTGAGCCTATTCCAACTGAATTCAGTCAAGACTTATTTCTGAACCAAAGCTACAAAGCCTGTGCTCTAACCTCAAGTCAATGGCTAGAGGAGACTTGAGATTCCTTTTGCATAACATTGGCCAAAGGCCTGCTGCAGCTTCCATTCACTATTGCTTGCAAAACAAACTTGCTCTACTATAAATAGAGCTCATTTGTGCTCAGTTTGAGTACACCAAAGCACTACAACACTTGCTTTCCTCAAAATCCCTTTCTCTAGGCCAAATTGCCTTCTTTTGCAAGGTATCTCTGAGTTTTTGAGTTAGAGAGCAATTCCATCACAGCTCATGATCCAAACACCTCTAATATGTTATATCTAAGTTGTTCAAACACTCACTTGTGACCCAAAACACCAAAATCACAAAGTCCACTTCCAAAACCTCAAAATTGGACTTTTTTGCATTTTTCAAGCCATGTCTTGATTCAGTCACTTTCAAAACCTGATAAAACCTCAAACACAATTCAAATTTCATCCTTGAACTGTCTTAATTAGTTCCCCTCATCTAGAACACCATTTGAGAGAGTTGCCATATTGGCCACTTTTGCCCCTTTTGCCCCTTTTGCAAGAAAGAGCTAAAACTTGTTCCTGAGGATTTCATATGGTTCTAATTATTCTAAAAGCTTCTAAGGGATCAATTGATAGTGTCTAAAGCATCAAATTACTTTTGGCACAAGAAACTTGGCAGATAACACAAAAAGCTCCAAAGAGGTAAGCATCGCAACTTGAACTTTTTGAATTATGCAGTGCTTTGAAGTCCATTGATCATAAACATCTCATACACGTTGTATATGTTGTGTTTGAACCAATTCTTCATGTAATTCTTGCTTGTACCATGAGGTAGCATAGAAAATGCAAATCATGTCCTATTTCAAAACCAGTATCGGGTTTTAAAATGGGGACCTCATCTGAAAAACTAAGGGCACCATTGGATTCCTTGTGAAATTCCTGGCAGGATAGACCTAAATTTTGTCCAAATCCATGGAGAATCGAGAAAGTTACATCCTTCACGTTTTTTGCCTAAGAACTTGCCTTGCCTTGCCTTGGTCAGGCCTGAAAACTTGGTATCCCATATGTATTTATGGGGTGGCTTTGATACACGGATGTATCACCACCCCAGTGGTAGCGCGCATGTGTGTTTGTTGTTGAGGTCGTGGGTTCAAACCCCACCCACACCATTTTATCATTTTGCCTTTTTTTTTTTTGCTATTTTCAATATTTTCATGTTTTTGTTAATGATTTGAAAAATTAATTTCTCTCTCAATTTTAATTATTTTTTATTGGTTCTTTTTGAAAGAAATCACAAAAATTTTAAAATATTTTATTCCACAAAAAAATCAAATTTATATTATTTATTTAATATAGTTGATATTTTTGTAAATAAATTCATTTTTAATTGTTTTTAAACATTTCAAAAATGAATATTCATTTTGAAAATCAAAACCAAATGAGTTTTAATTCATCTTGTGATTAAAACATCATTTTTCAAACCTCAACCAAAAATCACAAGTTGTTTATTCAAACTTATTTGGTGTTTTTATCATTTTTAATTAATTTTCTTTGAATAATTACTTTTAAAAATGAAATTAGGGTTTCTTTGATTTTCACCCTAACAAACTTTTTTTTAAATAATCATGGGCCTCTAATAGAGTGTAAGACCTAACCCTTTTGTACAAAAACCTTTTTAGGCCTCAGATATTGTATAAGTCCTGATACGTTAAAAACCTCAGCGCGATCGCCAGTTTAAAACAAAATACCTTGGGCCTCCCCTCGTGTTGTAAGTCCCATTTTCTTTTATTTTCAAACTCTTTGGGCCTCTAATAGAGTGTAAGTCCCAACCCCTTTTTGTAAAACCATTTTGGGCCTCAGATATTGTATAAGTCCCTATGCGTTAAAAATATCGGCACGATCGCCAGTTTTTAAATCAAAAACCTTCTTGGGCCTACCCTCGTGTTGTAAGTCCCATTTCTTTTCTAAAGCAAACCTTCTTGGGCCTCTCCTTGAGTTGTAAGACCCATCCCTTTGTACAGAAAACATTTTTGGGCCTCAGTCACTTGTATAAGCCCCAGTACAATTTTCAAAACGACGGTACGATTAGTGTCTAAAACTTGGCCCTCTCCTTGAGCTGTAAGCCCCAATCTTTGTTCAAATCTTTTGATCTTGTTTCAAATGTACAGTTGTTATCAAAACTTTCTTTGTGTTTCTTGAACAATTAACAATACATCATGGAAGCTTGCTCACCTGTAAGTTTTTATCCACTTTCTTTATCAGCTTTAATATATATAACTGTATTGTAGGAAGCTTGCTCACCTGTAAGTCCTTCTTTCATCTTTTTAAATACATGTCAAATATATATAATTGTATTATGGGAAGCTGCTCACCTGTAATTCCTTCTTTCATACCCTTTTAAATACTCGTCATATATCAACTGTATATATACTTGTATATCTGCTTAGAGTCTTCGCCGGCAACTAAGTCTAGAACTAGGTAAAGCCAGTTGGTCGCTCTCTTAATAGTCAAAACTAGATCCCTATAGGATTCCAGATACAGTCTTGCCTTCTCTTGGGCTTATACAATATGGAACAAAGAGAAAGGCATTATTCTTCGTGAAACTTTTCTCAGACTATAACCCCTAGAAACTGAGAAATTCTATTCCCCAGAGGTGATCTATTCTCGGTGAATGACATCTCTTGAATTTCTTCAAATCTCCGAACTGTTCACTAAATGATCTTTTCTCTGTGAATGGTATTTTTTGAACTTTTCTTTAGTTTGGGACCTACGAGCTTCCTAAAAGCATTCCCCGCCTCTTCTTGGGCATTGTACAAGGACTCTCAGGCCTCTTAAAGGTTCTAATGCCTCCTCTTGGGCTTAGTACAAGGACCCAAAGACCTCTTAAAGATATAGGAACAAAACCTATTCATCCTTTGCTAGAGTAGTCTTTCTAAAGAGTCTAACCTCAGACCATTTAAGGGTTGACCCTCATCCCTTAAAGCACTTGCCTCCTTTTGGGCATTGTACAAGGATAAACCCGGTAGACTTGGACAGTCTCATCCCTACTTGAGTTCCAAAGGCACTCTCAAGCTCCTTCAAAACACTGGAGGAACCCTGATCATCCGATCAATTTCAGTTAAAACCCTCCGTAGGTTTCAAATTCATCTTAGATTTCCCCAGCCAGGGTTAAAAGGCCATCGAGTTATCAGAACCTCAAGGCATCTGATACCTCAACTCTTCTGCAATCCCCAGCAAGAGTTAATTCCTCACTTTGGACCTGCACCGGGATCTCAAAGATCCCTAGCAGAAGCTAGACTCCTCTTAGGCTTTGTATAATGATCATTTCTTTCTCATCAAAGTCAGCCTCCTCTTAGGCTTTGTATAATGATTTTCCCTTGGCAAAATACAGCCTCAATCTTGGGCTTTGTACGAGACAGTAAAAAATACCCTCTTGTTAGGTCAAGTTCTCTTTCCAAAGACTCTCTTGTTGAGTCGTTCTTCCTGTTATCTTTCTTTTAGCCTCAATCTCGGGCTTTGTACGAGACAGTAAAAAATACCCTCTTGTTGGGTCAAGTTCTCTTTTCAAAGGCTCTCTTGTTGAGTCAATCACCCTCTTATTGGGACAACTACCTTTTCAGACTCTCTTGTTGAGTCTATCACCCTCTTGTTGGGTTAAGTCACTCTTTTAAAAGACTATCTTGTTGAGTCCATTACTAAAAACAACACTTTCTTGCTGAGTCATTCCTTTTAACCTCCATATTGGGCTCTGTACAAGATACTTGTAAACTTTCTTAAACTCTGCATACACACTCCTCAGCGGAGCCGATCCTCCCTAGCCTTCTTTTAGGCTGTGTAAGCAAATTTCACCAAAGCAGAGTCAATATCTTATTTCGGCCTCCTCTTAGGCTTTGTATAATGATTTTCCTCGGTAGACTCAACCTCAATCTTGGGCTTACTACAAGACAAAAATGCTCTCCAGCAGAGTCAGTTTTCTTTCAGCCTCAATCTTGGGCTTTGTACAAGGCAAATCGAACACTCTCTTGTTGAGTCAATCCACTTTCAGCCTCAATCTTGGGCTTTTACAAGACACATATAAATATCTCCCCAGCGGAGTCAAACCCCCTTTAGCCTCAATCTTGGGCTTTGTACAAGACAGACAAAATGTCTCCCTTTAGAGATGACAAATTATCTCTTGGTCAAACTTTTAGCTTCAATCTTGGGCTTTAAACAAGACACAAATACTCTCTTTAGCTTCAATCTTGGGCTTTGAACAAGACACCCAAAATATCTTTCCTCCCATGGAGGGAACTACGATTGCTTTGATTTCCCTGTTTATCTTTAACGGGAATACGTAGGCATAAGATTGTGAAATCTTAGCGAGCACACCAAATCAAACCCTTAGGTCATGTACCTTCACATCAATCAAAACTCTAGGTTTCATACCTTAACCATCATCATCACTTTCTTAACATAGACAACAAAACTCTTTCTCTCTCTCCACATTCCCATGAAACTTTCCCATTTACGGATAAACACCAACAAGTAGAAAATAGTAAGTAGAATTGCTAATCAACCTGTGGATAACCACATATAGGATGGGTAATTGACAACTCCCCATTGTATAACCTGACCCCGAACTCCCCGGTCTCTCTTAGCGTTTGTTCAGCTAAACATCCGCGTGCAAGGTTAGTTTTAGATAGCTTCCCTTTCCCTTCCAGATTCACTGGATAAATAAGAAATCAGAAAGTAGTACCCCACTCCTACCTTGTAGTGAGGAGAAACCAATTTGCGATAAGGTGGTCGCGTCACCGACAAAAATCGCACACTACAGAAAAATGGCGACTCTGCTAGGGATAGGCCAGTCTAGGCTAGGATAGAATTCCTAAGAGGTCTAGGATGATTAGTTCTGCATACTATATATATATATATATATATATATATATATATATATAGGGTTAAATATGTTTTTAGTCCCTATAAAGTTTGAAATTTCATTTTTAGTCCTTCCCTACCTTTTGGCAACGGTTTTTTACGAAAAAATCGTTGCCAAAACCAGCTAAAACCGTTGCCAAAACTCAGGAGGGACTAAAAATGAAATTTCAAACTTTATAGGGACTAAAAACATATTTAACCCATATATATATATATATATATATATATATATATATATATATATATATATTTATACTGCTTTCCTACTTAATATCCGTGTTTATTTTTCTGTCAATGGGACTGCGAGTGATGTCGCATCTGGAAAGAAACAAAAAACATAAGATAAGGGGTGGCAAAGACGGGGGAGCCTTGTCAGGAGTGAGTCTTGAACAAGTGAACCTAGTAGACCACCAAATCAGGTGAGGGACCTGTAGGATTCTGCCTGCTGAACACGATTGTTGATGAAATCAGAGTTTTCCTATGCGGTGTCTGTGATTCTGAGGATTTTAGTAGACTTTAAACTTATGACCACTTGGTAGTGCGGTAACTATTTGGAATAGTTGTCACGCGATACTACACTCAAATGAGATTACTCTAGGGTGCTACAGCTCGCTCGGGTGAACCAGCTTGTTGTTGTTATCTCTAGAGGGGTCGATGATTTTGGGAACCTTAGGATCCGTTCTACAGGTACAATAATTGACTAGAATACAACCTTTGGGGATGGGTAGAGCCTTGACTCTATGCTCGTGACGCTGAACCTTTCAACCCATGTTTTCTCTATGTTTTTGTGTGCTGCATTCATGCATTCATTCTAAAAAACTTTTAAACAAAGAAAAATCTCCTCTTCTTATCTCTCCCTTTTTTCAATTAAACTAAAATAAATGATTGCAAATATCAGAGAGAAAAGGATTGCGTTATGGATTTCGGTAGAAGAAAGATGCACAAGTACACCTTCAGGACTCTGAAGCTAGAGGATTTAAGGGGGCTGGCGAGGATGATTCCCAACCCTGATGCTTTCAGAGCTAAGCATGGAGGACTACTGTCTCTTTTAAGGATCCTAGTGGTTGAAGGAATCCTGTCTACACTCATTTAGTTTTATGATCCGGTCTATCACTGCTTCACTTTCCCGGATTACCAAATGGCGCTGGCGTTGGAAGAGTACTCTCATCTGATTGATCTACCTATCACCGATCAAGCTCCTTTTTCTGGACTGGAAGAAATTCCAAGGGATTAGGTCATCGCAAGAGCCATTTGTTTGGACAAATCGGAAATTCGGGCTCACATGACCACCAAAAGAGGAATCCAAGGATTGTCAGCCAAGTTCCTGCTAAAGAAAGCCCTGTACTTTGCTAGTATCGGGAACGTGACCGCTTTCAAGAACATTTTCGTTCTGCTCACCTACGGGTTATTTCTTTTTCCTAACATAGACAACTTCGTTGATACCAACGCTGTCAAGATTGTTCTGATTGGAAACCCCGTACTAACTCTGCTCGCAGACGATTATCATTTTGTACACTTAAGGAATCTATACAGCGGAGAAATGATCACTTGTTGTGTACCCTTGCTTTATGAATGGTTCATTTCCTATTTTCCCAAGTCTGCTGCTTTCTGGGATCACAAGAGTACTCTACGTTGGTGATAAAGGATCATGTCTCTCACCAACTCTGACATAGATTGGTATGATAGAATTTATGAGGGAATGAAGATCATTGACAGTTGTGGAAACTTCCATAACATACCCCTCATTGGAACTAAAAGAGGAATAAACTATCATCCAATCTTAGTTCGTCGTCAACATGGATACCCGATGAGGCATATCCCGCATAATGTTCATCTGGAAGGTCTTTCCTTCAAGGAAGGAGAAAACGACACTGCACTAAAGAAGGAAATAGTGCATGTCTGGCAACATGTTTATAAGAAAGGAAGAGAGTCTCTAGGAAGACCTAACTTTATCTCCATGGAACCTTATCTTCATCGGGTGCAAACTAGAGCTCTCAAGCTGAGGATGCCTTACCCTCGTCAAGATGTTTTTCCGTTAAAGGAATCTGTCCTTTATTTCATGACTGACACGGAAAAACTCCAGATAGCTCTCAACAAAGTTCAACAGGAGAAGAACTCTTGGAAGAACAAGTACCGAACCCTCAATGTGGAGTGTACCAAGATTCGGGAACTGTTAAAAGAAAAGGACGCTCTGATTAAGATATTAGAGCAGCATGTTATAGAGAACAAAGAAGACCGGAGAAGTTTGCTCGCTCCTTTCACCTAGAAAAGGACTGACAACCCGACAACAGCTAGGGAGCCCCGGTCAAAGAAGAGGAAGAAATCAGCACCAGTATCTGAGCTCTCTTCAGAAAGGACTCAGGATCCTCAAGTTTAGCATTTTCCTTACAGCACTTTGAAAAATATTATATATCCATTTCTGCAATCTTTGAATTCAATAAAATAGGAGTTCCCCATTGTATGATATTTGTAATCTATTTGTTGAAGTTTTTTTTATTAAAGCTAAAATATATAACTTTGCATTGCATTCATCATTTTCGCATAACGCGTCTTCTTATTCTTCGAATCTCACGTTTACGTCGCGATTCTAGAGTCAAGTTGCCTCATTCGTACAATACTCGAGCCAATCGACAAAAGAAAATGGACGATCTCGAGGAAGAGAACAGAGAGCTAAGAGAAGAAATCGATGCTCTGAAGGAAGATCTGAGAAAACTTCACAATGACATGCAATCCCTGGCAGTAGCTCAGGGGCAATAACAACAAACTGTGATCTTAGAGATTACATCTACGCCTGCAGTGGAGACATACGATCCTCGGTACAACATGCCTAAAGATCGCCCCTGGGGCATGCCTCTCAACTACATCCCTGAAGGATACACTCCGTCGGTCACTGAAGACCAAGAAGCTACAACAGCAATCACTGGCCTGAAGGTTACAAACTTCGGGAAAGCAAATACGCAAGGTTTACGACAGCAACTCCTGAAGGATATAAACTTTGAGGCATGGAAGCATCAAGAGTCACTGCCGTAATGACTATACCACAACCGGTGGTACACACTGTCCCGGAAAGACAGATTCCACAAGCCATTCCTGGTGGAAACAAAAACATGAGCGAAAGAATGAAAGAGTTCCAAGAACAGTTCTTGGAGATGCAGAAAGGACTGCATGCCATTCGCGGTCAGGATTTATTCGGAAAGGACGCCGCAGACCTCTGTTTGGTCCCTAATGTAAAGATTTCGTACAAATTCAAGGTGCCTGACTTTGAAAAATACAAAGGCAACTCTTGCCCTCGAAGTCATCAGGTGATGTACACTCGCAAGATGTCAACTCAGATAGAAAATCAACAACTACTGGTCCATTATTTCCAAGACAGTTTAACCGGTGCCGCACTCAAATGGTACATGGGTTTAAACTGCACCAAGATCATTACTTTCAGAGATCTTGGCACTGCCTTCGTTCAGCAGTATAAGTATAACCTGGACATGGCACCAGACAGAGATCAACTCCGAGCAATGTCGCAGAAGGACAAAGAAACTTTCAAAGAATATGCTCAAAGATGGCGTGAAATTTCCGCTCAAATTTGTCCCCCTCTTGAGGAAAAAGAGATGACAAAGATCTTCCTGAAAACCTTGAGCTCATTCTACTACGACCGAATGGTTGCTAGTGCACCCAGCGATTTTACTAAAATGGTAAACATGGGAGTACGTCTTGAGGAAGCAGTCCGAGAAGGACGTTTGGTCAAGGGTACATAATCATCAAGCAGTACTAAAAAATACGATAGTACTTTCCCAAAGAAAAAAGAGCAATATATTGGTAATATCTCTCTGGGAAAGCAAAGGCGAAGGTATAAACCAGTAGCGGCGGTAACTCCTGCCATCAACCCTGCATCGACTCAGACGTATCAACCTCAGGTTGCTCAAAGCTAACCAAGTCAGCAACAGTACTAGCAAAGGACACAATAACATCTTCAGCAGGCTCGACCACAGTACAACAACAACCGTACAACACGACCACCAGGGTTTGACTCTATACCCATGTTGTACACAGAACTGTTTCCACTTTTACTAGCCAAGGGGCACATCTAAACCAGGTCTCCTCTTATAATACCGGAAAATCTGCCTTTTTGGTTCAAAGCGGATCAAGCTTGCCCTTTCCATCAAGGAGGATCGGGGCACAACATTGAGAATTGTCTTAGTTTTAAGTCTGATGTACAAAAGCTTGTCAGGAACAGGGTCCTATCTTTCAAAGATACTAATTTGAATGTTCAGACGAACCCATTGCCTCAACATGAAAAGACGACAGTAAATTTGATAGAGGAAGAACTTAGCCACAGTTATCAAGTTTACGATGTACTTCTGTTAGAAACCAATCTAGTTAAGATGCATTATATACAGAGCGGGTACGGTCATGTACCACCTCATAATTATCACCAGTGCGGTATCTGCTCAAAGAATAATCAAGGGTGTTCTGTAGTGCAATCAGCTCTGCAAAAACAGATGAACTTAGGCTTGATTTAAGATCATCGAGTATGTGAAGTCAGCATGATTCATTCCAATCCCAACATCATTCAGAACCATGACATCCGTGCGATGAATGTTAACTTAGTGGCGATGCACTCAAGGCAAAGTCAATATCACAATCTACCACGGCATGATTACAACGCTTATCCGATCTGCTCAACAAACCAGCAGTGATGCTCTTTTATACAAGACACCCTCCAGCGTTAGATGTATCTTGGATGGATCCAGGATTACCATGATAAGTGTAGCCATCAAGTCAATATGATTCAAATCTTCGACATACGCTTGATGAATACCAGTCTGGTAGAGCTGCATACTAAACAAGTCAGGCTCGGCTTTCTGGCTTCACATGATTATCAAAGCTGTAAAGTGTGCCGTGAAAATGATCAAGGGTGTACACTTGTCTGAATAACACTTCAACACTTAATTAACCACTGGTGGCTTCCAATTTACATGGATGAAGCTACACAACAGATCAACATAACTGACGGGAATCCTACTAGATGTCAAAGTCAGGATGTCCGTTCTATAGAAACAGATCTAGTGAAATTACCTTGCATACAAAGTGGACGTGGCCGGTTGCCACTCCACAACTACGAGCGCTGTAGAGTTTATTCAGAGAACAACCAAGAATGCTACCTCGTACTGGCAAATCTTCAAAGACAGTTGGATGACAAAGAGGTTCAACCATGTTTAAGTTCTGAGTCAACCAATGTGATGCCAGACTATTTCCTTGATCAAAGCAAGGATGTTGTCATAATCTTCGATTATGGACAGACCAAAGACGTTTGTGTTATAATCCCTCTACTTGATGAATCAAAAGTTCTTCTTGATAATAGAAAGGGTCTCAACCTTGAACCAATTGAAGCTGCCTACAATGGTCAGAAGAATCAGAGGGCTCCCGCAGTCATCTACTTGCCAGGTCTGATACCGTACGAATCTCCTAAGGTTATCCCTTACAAGTATGGTGCCACCACCATTGAAAATGGAATAGAAACTCCATTACCCTTTGTTGTCAGCATTGCCGATATCAGTCGAGTCACACGGAGCGGCCGAATCTTCAACAGAGGAGTGGGAGAACCCACCAAAGAAAAGGAATCTCAAACAGAAGTTCCTAATCAGTAAATTGGGCTATCCAGTAATCCTGAACTTTCAAAAGACAACGATGAGATGTGAAGCTCATCCAGAGAAGCGAGTACAACATTGTGGACCAACTGTTGCAAACTCCATCTAAAATCTCTATGCTATCACTCTTTCTCAGTTCTGAGGCTCACAGAGAGGCTTTGCAGAAAGTCTTCTACCAAGCTTTTGTAGAACAAGATGTGACGGTAAAATAGTTCGACACATCGTTTCCAACATCACTTCCTGCAACAATTTAGGATTCAGTGATGAGGAACTGCCGAAAAAAGGCAAAAATCACAACATGGCACTCAACATTACAGTCAATTGCCAGGACGATGCTCTACCCAGCGTACTGGTAGACACAGGATCAGCTCTGAATGTTATTCTAAAATCTACTCTGATGCGACTATCATTTCAAGGATCTACGATGAGAGGCAACGAGGTCATCGTCAAAGCTTTTGATGGATCCAGAAAAACAGTTATTGGCAAAGTTGATCTTCCCATAACTATCGGTCCTCACACTTTCTAAGTCAATTTCCAGGTCATGGACATCTGGGTAGCTTACAGTTGTTTATTAGGAAGACCTTGGATACACAAAGCTGGGGCAGTCACTTCGACACTTCACCAGAAGCTGAAGTTCGTCAAGAATGACAAGCTAGTCACAGTCTGCGGAGAACAAGTCTTACTCGTGAGCAACTTATCATCATCTCCCTGTGTAGAACCCGAGGAGGTTGTTGGAACTCAGTTTCAAGCACTGTCATTAAGCAGAGAAAATCAACTAGAAAAAGGGACGTCGATTTCCTCTTACAAAAATGCTCTTGAAGTGATCAAGAGTAACAACTCAAAAGGATGGGGATAACTCATAATTCCTACATATAACAAGACAAAGAAAGGTCTTGGTTTCTCTGCAGCTTGCACCCAGACTGCCAAGAAGGATGAAAGTGTTCATCCTATTCAGGACTTCTTCCACAGCGGAGGCTTCCTCCACCCAGTGTCTTAAGAAGTACATACCATCAATGAGGGTGAATCTTCTGATACAGATGAATAATGGAAGACCTATCTCAATGAGGATGGTTATATGTCTCAGGAAGAAGCGCATATGCCATTCTGCTATCCCGCACAAAATTCGAGATATATACCAAGATCAGATGTCAAAATGATATATGGAGACTGTGATCTAGAAGGATGTCGTGCTCCGCCCAATTCAATATAGGAAGATGCTCCGATGAAAGACAACTTCAACTTTGACTATTTTGACCCAATGGATGACTTGCCAATCTGGCAGCCGTACCCAGAGGATTTGGGGCAAAAGAGCCAGCCCAACGATGCTTATCAGCTAATACCTGCATCCCTACAGAGTCATGGGATCATTACTTAGGGCATTCTGAAGATATTCAGCACAACAACGAATCTGCAAAGATTGCTGGATAAGAATTCATCAACTATGCATTTTCTAAGGTCAACGTCATTGAGAAGGATGACACCTCCACTCCCACTGAGACATGGGACACCTTAGGGCAACCGAGTGGTAAGTATGACTTCCTGGTCAAGTACACCGCTCCTGAAAGCTCCCGTATCAGGCTCAAAGACATCCGGCCAACTGGATGGGGAAATCTGCCTGAGAGTGAAAACACTATGCAAGGTACAGCTGCAGAATCTTCCTATGACAACTCTGCATGGGAAGAAGATTCCAACGGTCCTGCTCCACCAGAAATCAGCATCATTTCTGAGGATAAGCCAAGAAAGAAGGTACCAGTGTGATTCACCATGGTATTCGCCGCCAATGGGTTGTTGTCGATGTCCTGAAAGTCGTTCACAAATCTAAGTAATTGCCATCTTTGTTTTAGCCTTTCACCCTGCCCAAGTGGAACATATGTTTTTATAGGGCCCGCTTTCTGTAATTATCCCTCTTCGCTTTGCCCAAAGTGACAGAGTTTTGTTTTATAGTGCTGTAGTTTCAAGAATCGACAAATCATAAATAAAATAACGTCGTTCTGTAATTTCCGTATTTTATTGTTGTTTTCTCTTTTCACTTTTTCTCAGAAAATGGTAATCCTAAAATAAAACAAAATAAAAACAAGCATTTTTCAGAAAAATACACTGCACGCACTCTTGCATTCTCTCTATCTCTTCTAAAAACAAATAATCACGTCTTGCGGACTTCTTGTTTTAAACCCCATTGAAACACGCGATCAAATGCCTTTTCCTAACTTTGAATTCTCGGTATTTGGAGCTGAAGAAGAAGAGTACGCAGAAATTCCAGAAGAGATATCCCGACTACTCAGACAAGAGGAAAGGTCCATTGAGCCTCACAAAGAGCCTTTGGAAACGGCCAACTTGGGTTCAGAAGAAGAGACGGACTCACCCGGACATGGCTATCAAGATCAAAGAGGAGGTACAGAAGTAGATCAACACGGGTTTCCTCGCCACATCAGAATATCCTCAATGGTTAGCCAACATAGTACCAGTTCCGAAAAAGGACGGAAATGTCACAATGTGTGTAGACTACAGGGATCTGAACAAGGCAAGTCCAAAGGATGACTTTCCCTTACCACACATTGACATGCTGATAGACAGTACCGCAAAGTTCAAAGTCTTCTCCTTCATGGATGGATTCTCGGGCTATAATCAAATCAAAATGGCGCCAAAAGACATGGAGAAAACTTCATTCATCACCCCATAGGGCACATTTTGTTACAAGGTAATGTCGTTCAGTTTGAAGAATATCGGGGCAACCTACCAAAGGGCCATGACTACTCTGTTTCATGACATGATACACAAAAAGATCGAGGTATATGTCGATGATATGATTGCCAGATCTAAAACAGAAGAAGAGCATGTGACCCACCTGTCAAAACTATTCGAGCGTTTGAGGAAGTATAAATTTCGCTTGAATCCCAATAAGTGTACATTTGGTGTTCGTTTGGGAAAATTGTTAGGATTCATCGTCAGCCAAAAGGGAATTGAGGTTGATCCTGACAAGGTCAAGGCCATTCAAGAAATGCCTTCTCCAAGGACTGAGAAACAAGTCAGAGGATTTTTGGGACGTCTGAATTACATCTCAAGGTTCATATTCCTCATGAATGTGACATGCGCGCCGATCTTCAAATTGCTCAGAAAGAATCAAGAATGTGTTTGGACAGAAGACTGCCAAACAGTATTCGACAGTATCAAATAGTATCTGTTGAATCCACTTATCATGTCTCCTCCAGTGGAGGGACGACCGCTGATCATTTACCTAACAGTCCTGGAGGACTCAATGGGCTGTGTACTTGGCCAATAAGACCAAACCAAGAGAAAAGAGCCTGTCATTTACTACTTAAGCAAGAAATTCACCGACTGCGAAACTCGGTACACTATGCTTGAGAAAACTTGCTGTGCTTTGGCTTGGGCAGCCAAACGTCTTCGCCAGTACATGATTCATCACACTACTTGGTTAATCTCCGAAATGGATCCAATCAAGTACGTCTTTGAAAAACCTGTTCTCACGGGGAGGATTTCCCGCTGGCAAATGTTATTGTCCGAATACGACAAAGAGTACCATGCTCAGAAAACCGTCAAAGGGGGTATTTTAGCCGATCATTTGGCTCATCAACCGATTAATAATCAGGAATCAGTCGGATTTGACTTCTCGGATGAAGATGTCATGTATTTGAAAATGAAAGATCGCGATGAACCGCTACCCAGTGAAGGGCCAGAACCAGATTCCCAATGGGGACTTATCTTTGATGGAGCTGTCAACATCTACGGAAACAGAATTGGGGTAATCATCATAACACCTCAGGGTACCCACATTCCTTTCACCGTCCGAATGACATTCAAGTTTACAAACAATGAGGCCGAATACGAAGCTTGCATCATGGGTCTCGAAGAAGCGATTGACTTGAGAATCAAGAACTTGGATGTGTATAGCGACTCAGCCATGGTTATCAGTCAGATCAAAGGAGATTGGAATACATACCAATCAGGATTGATTCCTTACAAAGACTATGCGAGAAGATTGTTACCATTCTTCAACAGAATTGAGTTTCATCACATCCTTCATAGAGAAAATCACATGGCTGATGCATTAGCCACTCTCTCTTCCATGATTACTATTAATCATTGGAATGATGTACCGAAGATC
This sequence comes from Lathyrus tuberosus, assembly GCA_022829125.1. Taxonomy (NCBI): domain Eukaryota; kingdom Viridiplantae; phylum Streptophyta; class Magnoliopsida; order Fabales; family Fabaceae; genus Lathyrus; species Lathyrus tuberosus. Next base: position 640,825 of record JALAZF010000285.1, on the reverse strand, counting down.
GACATAAAGCGCCTAGAGCGGCCCGCTTACATCTTCATGATTGAAGCAGTCATAGACAATAAACCTTGGTACCACGATATCAAATGCTTCCTTCAGAAACAAGAATACCCACCTAGGGCATCAAGAAAAGACAGAAAGACCCTCAGGAGACTGGCTGGGAACTTCTTCCTGAGCTGTGATACACTCTATAAGAGAAACTTTGACATGGTCTTGCTCCGATGCGTAGACAAAATAGAAGCAAACCTGTTGATGAAAGAAATTCACGAAGGATCATTTGGAACTCATGCCAACGGGCACACAATGGCCAAAAAATTTTTGAGAGTAGAATACTATTGGTTTACCATGGAATCTGATTGCTACAAGTACATGAGAAGATGTCACAAATGTCAGATATACTCAGACAAAATCCATGTACCGCCAATGCATCTCAAAGTTCTTTCTTCTCCATGGCCTTTTTCTATATGGGGAATCGATATGATTGGCATGATCGAACCCAAGGCTTCCAACGGACACCGGTTCATCCTGGTAGCCATTGGCTACTTCACCAAGTGGGTCGAAGCAGCGTCATACGCCAATGTAACCCGACAAGTGGTAGTCCGATTTATCAAGAATAATCTCATCTGCCGTTATGGTGTTTCGAGCCAGATTATTACTAACAATGGATCTAACTTGAACAATAAGATGATGAAAGAGTTGTGCACCGAGTTCAAGATCGAACACCATAACTCATCTCCCTACTGGCCTAAGATGAATAGCGCGGTAGAAGCGGCTAACAAGAACATCAAGAAGATCGTTCAGAAGATGGTTGTAACCTACAAATACTAGAATGAGATGCTACCTTTTGCTCTTCATGGTTATCGCACATCTGTCCGCACTTTAACAGGGGCAACCCCTTTCTCTCTAATATATGGCATGGAGGCAGTGCTCCCCATAGAGGTAGAGATCCCATCAATCCGGGTATTGATGGAAGCCAAGCTAACAGAGGCTAAATGGTGTCAAAGTTGACACTTCGAACTGAATTTGATCGAAGAAAAAAGAATGACAGCTTTATGTCATGGTCAGCTATATCAGTAATGAATGAAGAAAACGTTCGACAAAAAGGTCCGACCTCGTGTCTTCAGGAAAGGAGACCTTGTGCTCAAGAAGATACAATCATTTTCACTGATTCCCAGGGTAAATGGACTCTGGATTATGACGGCCCCTATGTGGTCAAGAAAGCCTTCTCAGGCGGCGCCTTGAGACTCGCAACCATGGATGGAGAGGAATTTTCCTACCCCCGCGAATTTTGACATAGTCAAGAAATACTTCGCCTAAATAAAAAATAATAAAAAAAATGTCTCGGTGGATTAAAAACCCGAAAAGGGCGGTCCAGGCAAAAATTAGAGACATAAGTGAAAATCATCCCGATGGATTGGAAATCTCAAAGTACAATCCAGACAAAAGTTAGAGATTCATAGCAAGTAACTGCATCCAACAAAGGGCAAATCCCCAACAGAAATGCCACTCATCAGAAAAACTTCCAGTCAAGGTCATCTTTGACAGAAGCTCAGGATGTCCAGAATTCAAAGTTGGTAGACGAATAACGGTCGTTATGTTTCAACGTAGCCATTTTCCCTTTAATTACCATTTTCTAAACTTTGTAAATACTCTATGAAATCACGCATTTGGCTGATTTCCATCCTATCAATAAAATTCGAGCCTTAGTGCTTTTGTTTGCAATCCTTATTTGTTTTAGCTTTAAAGAATGACATTTTAACATGATCAACGATTCTTGAAATAAAACAAAAAAATGAATTTACTTGTCAAATTTTTCTGCTGTTAAAATCAAGATGGCAATTCCTTTTTTACTTTAAATGCGAAAGAAACATCGATGGTTTCTCCGAAGATGGTCGAACCTCAAAGTGCAGAATCAAAGTACTTCTTCCAAACCAGTACGTCTGATTGAATGATCAACTGTGTCAGACGCGAATGTTTCGTCTGACATCCCCTGCAGAGTTCTTATCTCCTAAGCCCGACCAACGTTTTCCCCGCAGGGACTTTCTCTCCTAAGCAAGGCAGAATTACTATCTTGAACCATTGGTACTTCTTCGTCCCCGCCGTGGCCGAGTATCTCTTCGTGTTCATCTTCTAGTCTGTATGTCGTGTCAGTTTTGCCAGCATATACATATATATATCATGAATATTTGTTTTGCATTCATGATCATATTGTATAATTATCACTCTAGTCGGTCTTGTTCCCCAAGTGACAAAAGTCCTCTCAATCGAGTTATCAGTCTTTTCCTCGTCAGGAAGTGCCACCTAAGCAATCTCTCTCCCCCAGTTTATTTCTGGATTAGAGACGGTCCTCGACCACTTTGATAACTTGAACCTCTGAAAGGCAAGAAGACATTCAACAGACGTCACTCGTCACCATTAAAGATGATATCCTCGCTTTCCCGGATTAAGGAAAATCCCCAGAGAAAGCCTCTTAACCGAAGATTCACGGTAATGCAGCAGTTCCTCTCCGAAAGGTTTGTTGTCAACAAGGTCATCAGCACCTCCAAATGGGATCACGTCATATGGCATTTCTCCGAAGAAGATTTCAAAGAAAAGTATAGTGTAATATCCCCAAGCAGAAAGCAGTTTCTCAAGAGACTAGTTTTTCCCCAGTAGAGTCAACAAATGGCATCTCCCACAGAGAAGTTTGCACGCCTCTACTGTTCAGCCATCAAATCTTTTTCCCATCAAATGGCATCTCCCCAGCAGTAAACTCGGCGAGAAGTTTGATGAGAACCACTACAAATAGCGTCCCTTGTCAAGAAAGTTTATTGACAAAAGAAATTGAGACCAGTTCCTTGGCTAAAGACCAGGATCGAGAGGAAGTTTATTTCAGAAACTGAGATCAGTTCCTCGGATGAAGACCAGGATCGAGGGGAAGTTTACATCAAAAACTAAGACCAATTCCTTGGCTGAAGACCAGGATCGAGGGGAAGTTTACATCAGAAACTAAGACCAGTTCTGTGGCTGAAGACCAGGATCGAGGGGAAGTTGCTATCCTTTTCTAAAGCATCATTGCTTAGCAAAAGAAGATGAACGAGCGAACCGCCATTCATAACCACCATCAAAATTTCGGGTATTCCGATATTTAATCCTCTTGCACCCCGAATGCCCGAATACCTTCGGCATTCACACCTTCGGGTCCAAGAAGATTAAATAGGGGCATCTGTCATACCCCAAATTTTGACCAGCAAGATTCCCCATCATTGTGCAAATCTTCATCACAATATGGATGTACTTTCATGCCTCATCAATCTTCTCAAAGATGATTGGGCTGTCACCACAATCAAGAATTAGGGTTTCAAGCCCTCTCAGAGCACTTAGACAAAGGATCAATCAAGAAATGACATGATCTTCAACTTGTCTAACCTCTCAAACATCTACAAAGGGTCAAGAGGACTCCCACATCAAGGATCAAGCACAAGATTGCAATATTCCAAGTGGATCAAGCCTCAAGATCGCCAGTGTCACCAAATTAGGGTTTTGGTTGACCAAGGCCTCCAGATGAAAATTTTCCTTTGGGCATGAGCCAATGCTTCAAAGCACAACCCAAGATACTCCAAGGAACCTCATGGGCCCAATCATCAAGTTAATTTAGCCTCAGGGGATGCATTCATCAAAAATCAAGAATTAGGGTTTCTTGACCTAATTCACCCCTAAGTTGGCTTATGGGACAAAACATGAGCCAAGACCTCAAGACATGATTTGAGGGCCTCAAGTACGCTACATTGGTCCATTTGCAACAATGGATTGATTCAAGAAGCTTGATTCACAAATTTCAATTTCATCTGGACCACATTTAGGGTTTTGAAGAAAAAGTCAACAGTGCCTTTGACTTTTGACCAAGACAAGCTCCCAAATCTTGGGACATGATTCAATACACCCTATAACACCTATGGAATTCATCCATTAGGTTTGATTTAGGTCAAGGACTTGATTTCACAAAGGATCGCACAGTTTGGAATTCATCTGATAAAAAGTCAACTGTGCACAAAATCAAGTTTGACTTTTTGGATTTTTCACAAATATGGTCCCCCTAGGTCAGAAATAATGTTAATGTATGATATTGATCATCATTTATCAAGAAAAATCAAGAAAAGTGAGGTTTCTTGCAAAAGGGGCAACCATAAAAAACCAAAAAATTTCTAAGTTATGGAACAAAGGTGGTTTTGGTACCAACTTCCAAGGATTATAACTTGAGATCCAAGCAACCATTTTAGGTGATCCAAAGCTGGATTTGTAGGTCTTACTACACTCTACAAAAGCTTCAACTACATCAAACTCTAATTCTTCATAGATTTTTAATTATGGAGTGATCAAAATGGCTGAAAACATGAAAATGACATTTTTCCAACACTTAGTGAAATTTTCAACAAAAGTCAAAATTTGACTTACTCTTTCCAAAATGTAGGGACATTTTTCACCTTGATCCAAGTCAAACCAGGTCTAGGGGTGAACATCAAAATTAAAGTATGCCATAAGGGCTTTCCAACAAGTACCAGATCATCTCCAAATTCAATTTGAGCTGGGAGATATAGCCCTTGAAACATGGCATCATGGACTAGTTTTACAAGGCAGAATTGTGCACATTTGCTCGATTTGTCCAAATCTGATAACTCTAAGCCTTGTCATCAATTTGGACACATCAGATGATCAAATGCAAGGGAGATGATCTAATCTCCAAGCCTCTCAAGTTCAAGAATCTACATTAGGTTTGTCATCCCTAAAAAGGCTAAAAAGATGCCAAGACTCCAATTTTGTTTCCAAGCCTTTAATGAATGCATCAAGGTGGCATGAACTGAGCCTATTCCAACTGAATTCAGTCAAGACTTATCTCTGAACCAAAGCTACAAAGCCTGTGCTCTAACCTCAAGTCAATGGCTAGAGGAGACTTGAGATTCCTTTTACATAACATTGGCCAAAGGCCTGCTGCAGCTGCCATTCACTATTGCTTGCAAAACAAACTTACTCTAATATAAATAGAGCTCATTTGTGCTCAGTTTGAGTACACCAAAGCACTACAACCCTTGCTTTCCTCAAAATCCCTTACTCTAGGCCAAATTGCCTTCTTTTGCAATGTATCTCTGAGTTTTTGAGTTAGAGAGAAATTCCATCACATATCATGATCCAAACACCTCTAATATGTTATATCTAAGTTGTTCAAACACTCACTTGTGACCTGAAACACTAAAATCACAAAGTCCACTTCCAAAACCTCAAAATTAGACTTTTTTTGGCATTTTTCAAGCCATGTCTTGATTCAGTCACTTTCAAAACCAGATAAAACCTCAAACACACTTCAAATATCATCCTTGAACTGTCTCAATTGGTTCCCCTCATCTGGAACGCCATTTTAGTGAGTTGTCATATTGGTCACTTTTGCCCCTTTTGCAAGAAAGAGTTCAAACTTGTTCCTGAGGATTCCAGTGGGTTATAATTATTCTAAAAGCTTCTATAGGATCAATTGAGAGTGTCTAAAGTATCACATTACTTCTGGCACAAGAAACTTGGCAGATAGCATAAAAAGCTCCAAAGAGGTAAGCATCACAACTTAAACTTTTTTAATTATGCATTGCTTTGAAGTCCACTGATCATAAACATCTCATACATATTGTATATGTTGTGTTTGAACCAATTCATCATGTAATTCTTGCCTGTACCATGAGGTAGCATAGAAAATGCAAATCATGGCCTATTTCAAAACCACTATCGTACAAGGATAAAACTGGTAGACTTGGACAGTCTCATCCCTACTTGAGTTCCAAAGGCACTCTCAAGCTCCTTCAAAACACTGAAGGAACCCTGATCATCCGATCAATTTTAGTTTAAACCCTCTGTAGGATAAACCCGGTAGACTTGGACAGTCTCATCCCTACTTGAGTTCCAAAGGCACTCTCAAGCTCCTGCAAAACACTGGAGGAACCCTGATCATCCGATCAATTTTAGTTTAAACCCTTCGTAGGTTTCAAATTCATCTTAGATTTCCCCAGCCAGGGTTAAAAGGCCATCGAGTTATCAGAACCTAAAGGCATCTGATACCTCAACTCTTCTGCAATCCCCAACAAGAGTTGATTCCTCATTTTGGACCTGCATCGGGATCCCAAAGATCTCTAGCAGAAGCTAGCCTCCTCTTAGGCTTTGTATAATGATCCTTTCTTTCCCATCAAAGTCAGCCTCCTCTTAGGCTTTGTATAATGATTTTCCTTGGCAAAAGACAGCCTCAATCTCGGGCTTTGTACGAGACAGTAAAAAATACCCTCTTGTTGGGTCAAGTTCTCTTTCCAAAGACTCTCTTGTTGAGTCATTTTTTCTTGTTATCTTTCTTTTAGCCTCAATCTCGGGCTTTGTACGAGACAGTAAAAAATACCCTCTTGTTGGGTCAAGTTCTCTTTTCAAAGTCTCTCTTGTTGAGTCAATCACCCTCTTGTTGGGACGACTACCTTTTCAGACTCTCTTGTTGAGTCCATCACCCTCTTGTTGGGTTAAGTCACTCTTTTAAAAGACTTTCTTGTTGAGTTCATCACTAAAAATAACACTCTCTTGCTGAGTCATTCCTTTTAGCCTCCATATTGGGCTCTGTACAAGATACTTCTAAACTTTCTTAAACTCTACATACACACTCCTCAGCGGAGCCGATCCTCCCTAGCCTTCTTTTAGGCTGTGTAAGCAAATTTCACCAAAGCAGAGTCAATCTCTTCTTTCAGCCTCCTCTTAGGCTTTGTATAATGATTTTCCTTAGTAGAGTCAGCATCAATCTTGGGCTTACTACAAGACAAAAATGCTCTCCCACAGAGTCAGTTTTCTTTCAGCCTCAATCTTGGGCTTTGTACAAGACAAATCGAAGACTCTCTTCTTGAGTCAATCCACTTTCAGCCTCAATCTTGGGCTTTGTACTAGACACATATAAATATCTCGCCAGCGGAGTCAAACCCCCTTTAGCCTCAATCTTGGGCTTTGTACAAGACAGACAAAATATCTCCCTTTAGAGATGACAAATTCTCTCTCGGTCAAACTTTTAGCTTCAATCTTGGGCTTTGAACAAGACACAAATACTCTCTTTAGCTTCAATCTTGGGCTTTAAACAAGACACCAAAAATATCTTTCCTCCCGTGGAGGGAACTACGATTGCTCTGGTTTCCCTGTTTATCTTTAACGGGAATACGTAGGCATAAGATTGTGAAATCTTAGCGAGCACACCAAATCAAACCCTTAGGTCATGTACCTTCACATCAATCAAAACTCTAGGTTTCATACCTTAGCCATCATCATCACTTTCCTAACATAGACAACAAAACTCTCTCTCTCTCTCCACATTCCCAAGAAACTTTCCCATTTACGGATAAACACCAACAAGTAGAAAATAGTAAGTAGAATTGCTAATCAACCTGTGGATAACCACATATAGGATGGGTAATTAATAACTCCCCATTGTATAACCTGACCCCGAACTCCCCGGTCTCTATTAGTGTTTGTTCAGTTAAACATCCGCGTGCAAGGTTAGTTTTAGATAGCTTCCCTTTCTCTTCCAGCTTCACGTGATAAATAAGAAATCAAAAAGTAGCACCCCATTCCTACCTTGCTATGAGGAGAAACCAATTTGCGATAAGGTGGTCGCGTCACCGACAAAAATCGCACATTACACCAACATCTACGAGTCTCTGACGGGTGTTATCCCACCAATCCTCGGCCTCTTCTGACAGCATATGTATTCCAAACTTGACTTGTTGCTCATCAGTACACCCCATCACTCGGAAGATCTTCTCGATCGCCTTCAGCCACTTGCGTGCACTTGCTGGATCATGAGTGCCCTCAAAAGTTGGTGGATTGTTCCTCTGAAACTTCCCCAAAGCACGAAACTCATCCGAAACTCCATCATTTTGATTGTCCTGAGCCACTACTTGAGCAAATCGACTCCAACGCATCAGCAATAGCATGGTCATTTCTTCCAGTCATCCTGCACACCACTAACAAGGTTAGAAGAAACAAAACATCGACAGTGTACACACACTCGTCGACTGACAGGGGACTGACATCAATTAAAACCTGGACAAACGGACCGACCTGCTCTGATACCACTAATGTTAAACCCTTTTTACCCCATAAATATTGCAGCAGAATAATCATAATATCAAAGTAAAAATCAGAACCACCTCAAAAGGGTGCACATTTCTCAATAAACTCAAATAAAATAGTTGCTCCGTAAACAACGGGTTTTCCTCAATTTAAATCAAAATGACATCAAATAGCAGCGGAACTCAATAATTCAAATCAAAGGGGTTTCTAATAAAGCCATAATCCTTCAAAAATAACAACAAAATAACAACTCAACATGGATCGACTCAATGACCCAACCCGATGTTACAATATTAGAGTAAGACCCTCTACATCGACCAAAAGTAAAATAAACTCCAAAAGTCCTCGAAGGCATCCACAATTAAGCCTGATCATCTGCACGTTACCCACGTGGAGACAACATTCAAACAGGAAGGATGAGTAATCACAATTCATTATAATCAATATAAAAACAGGATATGCATAAAATAGCGTCATTAACATATACAACATCATCAGGGTCATCATAAAGGAAAACATCAAAAATCACGATATCATAAATCACATCAATGCCAAATAAATGCAATGCATAACAAGACTCATGCATGTGGTACCAATTCATCAAAGTCGATGGACACTAGGCCATCACCCTCCAAAGATCCCCGTCATTAGGATAGATTCTACACAAGAACCGAAGCACGTCAAAAATGACCTCACATCCACACAATGGGATTGAAGCCACAATAGACCGAAGTCTGGAATGCTATGAATGCATGATACACAACGTCATTATCATCATCATCATCAATAAAAGTCATTACGTGCATCATCATTCATCAAAATCTCATGTTAAATCATATCATCATTTATTCATCAAAACATCATAAATCATCATCTCATAATCATCAATATAGTCATGGTAATTCATCAGGATAATCACAACTCAAAACATCAAGACAACACCTGAATCATAAAACAAATTCGCGAACAACAGGCGTTCGCCTAGCGAGCTGCCAGCGAACCCCAAACTCCCTTACAAAAACCAGAGGAACCTCCATTATGTCTCTCCCTCGCTACCCTCTACTCGCCTAGCGAAGTCATTCGCTGGGAAGTTCGTCTTGCGATTCTGGGGCGAACGTTTGCTTTGCAAATAATTCATTCGCTTTGCGAGGTCGCGATTTTCTGCAATCACTGCTACGCATCAGTAGCATATCAGTCCCAAAAACCCTTACGATTCCAGCCTCATTTACACTAAAAACATCCCCAAAACATTCCTAAGGCATTATGCCGACAGAGGCACAAAATTTTACGACTATTAGGCCGATTATTACACTATCCTAAACCTCAAAATCACATAAACCTTCACAAAATCAAATGCCTTCATAACTCCCATAAATCCCTACAAGGTCAAAACAACATCAACAGAGAAATTAGCCTCGAAGGCCTACTTTTATCTGATTCAATCCAAACCTTCATATCCATCATCAATCCACAAAAAACAACACCTAAATCATCAATTTACTCAAAAACCCACAAACCCACATAAACCTCAAAAATTAGCTTTAAACACGTCGAATTCCTATATCGAAAATAATGAAAGGCAATACTCCCCATACCTTAGATTGTCGATTCTAAGCTTTCTTTCTTTAGTTCTTAGAAACCTTCTCGAATCCTAGGCTTTTCCCTCTTTCCTCTGAGCTCTGGCTTTTTCCCTTCTTTTCACGGTCTAACAAAATGAATCATATTCCTCTCAAATTCTCCTTTTTGTTAAACCTAACCCTTGGGCTTCTTAAATGGGCTTTCCCAATATTGCCCTCACTAACTCCTCCTTAAAAGTCCAATTTACCTTTAATCCTTCTAATATTATTTAAAATGAATAATATAATATATTCTATATTATATACTATTATTTAAATAAATAACCAAAACTCCACAAAATACTGACGTCAACACAAACTACCAAAGTTCACTAAAATTCACGAATATTATATTTAAATAAATTAAATAAATATTCTTACAAATTTGGGGTGTTACACTCCATCACTTTCAACTCCACCTTGAAAGTCCTATTGGCAGCCATAGGAGCCTTAAGGATCAAAACACCATTTGCATCCACAACGCGCAAAATCTTGTCTTCCAAGCGAATTTTGTAACCCCTCTCAAGCAATTGGCCAATACTCAAGTAATTACACTTAATTCCCGGAATATACAAAACATACTTGATCATAGAATTTCCACCATTCTTCTTTTCGATCAAAACATCACTGGCACCTTCGGTCGCAAGAGTGGTATCATACGCGAATTTTACTCTACTTTTCGCAGCTTCATTGATTTGCACAAACCAATTCTTTCTACCTATCATATGTGTTGAAGAGTCAGAATCCAAGTACCATTCATTGCTTCCTTGGACTCCATCTCGAACCATAATCATTACGTTTTGTTCTGAACGCGTTTCTGCAATATTTTTTGAACTGCTGCAGTTGTTATCCCATAACTTACAGCTGCTACTGCTGCTGCCCATCACCTCTTTACTGCCATAATTCTCCTTCATGATCATAACTAATAGCGTATTTTCATCATCTACCTCTTGCCTCGCAACCTTAGCTACACCACTTTGATTCTCCCTTGGTCTCGCGCGACAATCTCTTGTGAAATGACCAAGTCTATGACAATTGTAACACTTCGAATTACTCTTGTCAAACTTCTTGAAGTTGATGCCTTGACCAATATCTTTGGAGCTGCTCTCACCCTTTTGCACCATCGAAATCTTCAAATTTTATGGATCATTTCCACCAAAATTCTGTGAATTTTGCTTCCCCTTCGAAGTTCACTTTCCTTTCGATCTTCTACTCTTCTCGTTAAGTCGTGCTTACAAAGCAACCTCCATTTTAGCTTTATCGCTTCCTCTCTCATCCATCCTTTGCTCATGAGCCTCAAGAGAGCTTTGAAGCTCATATTTACTCAACATCCCAAGATCTTTCGACTCTTCGATAACCACTACAATGTTGTCAAATATTGACGTCAAAGAACACAAAATCTTCGACACAACATTATGCTCCAAAATAGTTTCTCTGCAAGACTTGATTTGATTCACCAAACGTGTAATACGCGTCACATAATCATTGATTGTTTCCTTCTCTTCCATTTACGTTAACTTGAATTTCCTCTTGTGAGTTTGTAACCTCACCACCTTAGCTTTAACATCCCCTGCATAAGCTTTCTCTAAGATCTCCCAAGTTTGCTTTGCCGACTCGCAATCGCCAACTTTCTCAAAGTTGTCACCATCGACACAAGAATGAATCAAGAAGAGTGCCTTGTAATCTTTCTTCTTTTCTTCTTTGATGCAGCCTTTTGAACATCTATAGCTTCAGCCCCAAGTGGTGTAACTCCATTGTTTACGATCTCAAGAACTTCTTGATACCCAAACAGAACTTTCATTTGCATTGACCACTTGTCATAAGTCTTCGAATCAAGAATCGGAAGGTTGGTGGGAATTCTATTATTGGAAACGATATTCATTGTTGCAGCGGAAATGGATTAGAACCAGGGCTCTTGATGCCAAATGTTAGAACATACAAAATCTCTAATGGTGAATTAATGGAGAATTGAATTAATTTGGAGAAGATAAAGTTGAGAAATTGAGAGAAAAAAAAGTGAGAGTGTAATTGAGGGTGAGAAGAATAATTGGCATAAACCACAATATGGGAGCTTACAATGTCTTATATACAACAAGTACACACAAACAATTGGAAGTTACAAAATAACTTAACAAAATAATCTGAAACTAACAGAAAATAGAAAAAATAAAATTTTGCCTTCGTAACCGGTTACGCAAAATGCCGTAACCGATTACGAACCCATGCCAACACTTCCTCAGCCAATTTTCAACTACGTAACCGGTTACCACAACTGAAATGCCAAAAAAAAATTTTAACATTGTTAGCGCAATAATTGGGGAGTCGAGCGAGGAGCATTCTAAATGGTGGGACATCCTTATTAGAGCAACACACCTTTGTGATAGACACACCATATATTCACCCAAAACCTTAAGGTGATAGGTGGGTGGGTTCTCTCACTTATAAATGCTCAAGTCACCATATTCCTATTCAATGTCGGACTATTATCCACACTACTCACACTTGTAATTCTTTTTCAACACTCCCCCTCAATTGTGAGTCTACCACAATGCTCCCCCTCAAGTGGAAGTTCTTTCTTCCATATATACTTGTACCGTCATTGGACACTCTTCAACGGGACACTCAACCACATACGGGACACCTACCCATGCCCATGTGGGATAATTTCGATACAAGTAAGTCGATCTCTTTCTCGAACCAAAGGCTCATGATATCATTTGTTAGCACAACAATTGGGGGGTCGAACGAGAAGCATTCTAAATGGTAGGACATCATTCTTAGAGCAACACACATTTGTGAGAGACACACCACATATTCACCCAAAACCTTAAGATGATAGGTGGGTGGGTTCTCTCACTTATAAATGCTCAAGTCACCACATTCCTATCCAATGTGGGACTATTATCCACACTACTCACACTTTTAATTTTTTTTAATAGGTACTATAATACTCGTCCTCATACCCGTGGTTTAAAAAAATCTCCGTACCCAGGCCCATACCCGTCTGGGCACTGTCGCGGTGAAAATTAGACAACAAGCTATTGATTAACTTGCATAATTTTCTTTTGCAACCGACTTTGATTTATCCAAAGGAAAGGTTCAAGATCGTTAGAAAAAGCTAAAGGAGGGGAGATCTAAGGTTCGGGGGTTGGTTACGCCTAAGGAAGGTATTAGCATCCTAAACGTCCGTAATACTCTACGGGAGCCTCTTGTTTCATTATGTTATTCTATATTTCTTGTATTTTTGCTTGCTAAGGGTATCTGTACTAAGGTAAAGACCTAAGAGTATGTACACTAGTTTGCTCGCCAAGACATCGCATCTTGTGCCTACGTATCTGACTAAAGAATCAGAGCAACCGTAGTTCACCTAACTAAGGGTGAAAGAAAAGGTGTGTTACCTACTATCCAACATATGATAGCCTAAGCAGAGGTAAACACAAAGAGGAAAGACAACCTACTACCAAACATGATAGCCTAAGCAGAGGTGGTAGACTAAGTACGCTTCAATGATCAGGATAGAATGAACCAGATATGAACATGGTATATACAGTGACATCGAAGTCAAGTGATAATGAATCAAAGAATGGTAGTATCCGTATGCTAAAAAAACAATATCAGGCAAACATATATACATGCGGACATAAAAGTGCATCAATGTAAATGAGCAAGAGATAGAAAGATCTTACCAGAATAATGTATAAATACTTCCCATTGATAGGCCACTGACCAGTCAAGCAAATGTCCGAAGACCGGAATACCAACTCCAAGAGCATAGGGTAAAAGTCCTAAATCTAAGTCCTCAGTCCCAAACGCAATAGTAACCACAGTCCGGTCAATTGAGTTTTTTAGGGTTTCGATATTTATTAATGTATTTTAACTGAACGAATAAAAAAGAACAATATACACAAGATACAAATATGAATAATGATAATATTGACAAGAATAATAATCGACATGAAGAATAAATCGAGATATATATATGTTGACTGAAAGCAAATTTAGTGATCGTTGATTAATTTATTGTGTCGATGAGTCGGGTCCAATGTAGTACTGATCCATCGTAGTACGGTCTATGAGGAAGACCACACTATAGGAGGATGCACAATTTGATCTGTGTGTCAAGACACACTAGAGAAATGATATAGAAGATCATTCTCCGATGAAATCATGCCACGCGAAAAGAAAAGGTGGAGACCTCGTCTTGAGTCACAAACTCTCGTTGATTAGTCGAAGGTAACCTATCACGATCTCAAAGTATAGAAAGAAATCTCGATGATTACTCACTACAGATTTGAAATAATGAAGGTTCGTCGCTTCGCTAACAACGTTCGTGAATAGAAAGACTTTCATCGGTCAAAGAATGAAGATGAAGATATAAGAGAATACAGAATGAAGTAGAAATAAAGTCGGTCTCGTCTTAATCACGATTCAATCGAGAAACCGATAATCTATGACATTCGACCTTCATCGACCGATAAAATAAAAGACGGCCTCATATACATCACGAATTTTAGTAATTCGGATAAATCGACTAAGTCATGATTCTTGTGATATCATCGGCCCAGATAAGAAAATGGGCTAAAAGTAAGATAAAGTCTGTCTCATCTAAATAAGGACTTTAGATCGATAAATCGAATACCTTTCTATTAGATTTTCATTGACCAATTAAAAATAAATTAAAAAATTCAAAAAAAAAAAGGGATTGAAATGAAATGTAAAGTTGGTCTAGTCTGAATTAAGATTTTAAATCGATAAAATCGATAATCTTTAATTAAACTCTCATTGACCAACAAAATAGAAAATAGGCCTCATATTGATCAAGATTTCCATTAGCTTGAATAAGTCAACTAAATCATGACCTTTTGTTATATCATTGGCAGAAAGTCGAAGATGAAAATAAGGGTAGAGATGAAAAGATTACTCTAAAAATATTTTTGATGTTTTTATTTAACTAAACAGAAATTATTAACTCTAATTAAAATATTTAGATAAAATCTAATTTACTCAACTAAACCAAACAAGAAAATAAATCTAAATATTAAAACTACTAAACCTAATAATATATAAAATTAACAACGTGTAAAATTAAATTCAAAATTGTTTTGAACAAAATATGTTTTTGTTAAAAGGTTTAATAAAAAGATGAAACTTGTTTTTTATTTTATTTAAATGACGACAAAAGAAATATAAACCTACTGTAACCAAAATGAAATGGGTGGGAATATGAAAGAGGGGCCTCAAAGTCCAGTCTAAAAAAAATGGAAAGGGTAGGTTCATACGGGCCATGTTGGATTCCCTGGCCCAAACCCGGTCCGGCTTTGAGTTAAAATGGTGGGTCATTAAACCCTAGCGCACACAGTCGTCTCACATTATGAGAGACAACCACAAAACGAAGAAAAAATCAAATCTCAGGTCCTCACTCGCCATTCATCTCACTCTCACGATTTCATTTTCTCTCTCGATCGATTTCTCTCGCAGGATTTCTCAATTGGTTTCTCCGTTCGTGATTCAAGCGAGACTCGCAACTTCCCAGTCTTCTCTCATCTCTCTCATGACTTCTTTTCATCTCGGATTCTCGTTGCACTTTCTCTGTTTTTTTGTAATGGTTTGGTTTGTTCTCGCTCTCCGATTTGGGTTTAGAAACTCTCTTCTTATTCTCTTCCATTTTGGTTCGATGAATTAGTTTGGGTGTTTTGATTGTTTGAGTTTTGTTGATTTGAGTGTGTAGTCGAAGAAATGGGTTTGGGTTGAAGAGGGTGAAGGGTCGCAGGTTATTTGAGGAGAATGATTCGAGTTAGTGTGGTTTAGGTTGACGACAAAGAAAGAGGGCGGAAGGTTTAAGACTGGAGATTTGGAGTTGGTGAAGAGAATGAATTGAAGGTTTCGATTATGGTTGAGGGATTTAGTGGCTTTTTTTTTTGAAGAAGAAGAATGGTGTTTTTTGTTGTTCTTGATGGTGTTGAAGGTTAAAGAGTGGAATGAGTTTTGGGTTTGTGAGAATGGTTGAAGAAGATTTGAGTTTGCTGGCGGCGTTTGAAGAGATAGTGGCGATTTCTGGGTAGTGGGTTTGCGGAGTTTGGTGAAGAATGGTGAGGTTGATGTGTGTAGAGATGGAAAAGAGAAAGTTGTTGCTCACGGTTGTTGAAGGTTAGGAGAAGAACGGTTATGTTTTTTCCACTGCCTCCTCTGTGAATTCTTCTTCTCCCTTTTTATGTCTGGAACTCTGTTGTCGTGAGGCTAGGTAGCAGGCTTTGGATGCTCAGGGATGGAGTGTGTCAGCAGGGAGATCTTATGCAAGATTTTTTTGGCTGATAACAGAGAGATTTTGGAGTGGATTTTGCAGTGTAGGGTGGCTGATAGCAGCATGGTGGGAAAAACGGTACAGGTCGTGGCAAAAGTTTCTTTTTGGATTTTGTACTAATGAACAATAATGATGAAAAATAATAAGAAAATAAATGATAACAATAAAATGGTAATAGTACTGATAATATCAATGAATAATAAAATAAACTATAATAATAATAATAATAATAATAATAATAATAGTAATATAATAATGATACTAATAATAAATAAATGAAAATAATAAATAAGAATATAAAAAAAATAGTAATAATCATGAAATAAAAAGAACAATATTATATTAATGATAAAGAGAAATAATTTTCAACAAAAGAAATAAAACATAAAATTTTAAATGAGATAAAATTTTGATAAAACATAAAGTTCTACTATAGTTCAAATAAAATAAACAGAATTCTAAATGAAGTTAAAAAAAAAAAAAAAAACTCTAAAAATAAGATTAAATTAGACATAAGAAAAGACAAAAATTGGGATGATACTAGGCGATAAAATGGAAAAGTGCACGATTAGTGAGTAATGGACTAAAAAAAAACTGCGAATGCATAGACAGATGATCTAAAATGATATGACAATAATCAAACGAATCTGAGGGTAAAATTTGGGGTGCAACAATATTTCTATTCAAATACCTTCACCGGATGTAAGTGCTGTGCACCAAGGACGACCGAAAGGAAGGTATCAGCAACACCCGCATATCGCTGCTGTGACCCCAGTTATTAAAACAACTTGTCGAGCTTCGTGGTGATATGCAAACCTAATTTGAACACAAAGAAACAAACTGCGAGATATGGGTTAGCTCAAACCATGCAGAGATGCTTGACCTAAGGCGCACAAACGAAGATGACATCTTAGGGTCAAAAATTAGGGTGCAATAGGCACCAATATTTGTACCCATACCCATACCAATTTATTCGTATTTTTAATAAAAATAATCGATTAATTATAATTTATCATGTAAATTTAAGTTTTTAACAACATTAAAAAATTGTAAAATGTTATCTTACTATATAAGAAAAGTTGAGGCTCTGGAAAAGCCTTTTCTACCCTTCCCTCTAAGCTTGCCACATAGCTAAACTAAGGGTACTTTTAGTCCTAATATTACTTTTTGCAACCAATTGTGTCATATTGTTGAATTCCAACTATTTATTTTGTGTATTATGCCTTTGCTATTTTGGTTTGAATGTATTGATGATGTCATTTGGTGCTCTTTAGTTCCAAAACAATCTATCCTATTCATCTTTTTTATCTTTTTCCAAAGTTAATCGTAAATCCAATTCAAACTTTCTTCTCTTTCCTCATCTCTTTCAATTGTCACTCAGATCTTTTCTCACTTCTTTCACTTCACTTTCTGAAAAATCTGTTTCTTTGTCTTCTTCTTTATTCGTCTTCTTCGTTCTTTTCCTCTTCCTCTTATTTCTTCTTTCTTTTGTATGCAGAAACGAAAACAGGAAAATGGAGGAATACCAATCAGAAATGGGGAAAAATCGGCGGCCACGGTGGTGCAAACTTGCGAGTAGAGGACGAAAGGGTACTTCAGTGGCGGTGATGGATTCGTAAGGAACGTGTGGTGGTCAAGATTCGCAGTTTTTCGGTGAGAAGGGTCGCGGCGATCTTCTTTTTGTTTTGCTACATGTTGTTTTCCATATATTAGTGAAAAGTTCAAACCTTTTCTGTTTTTCCTTTCATATCAGTTTAAAAAATTATACTTTTTGTTTGTGTTCAATTTTTCTTCATTTTATATCTTAGTATTATATGCTAATTTAGGGTTTGTGTTTTTTATAATTCTATCAATTTTTCTGGTTTCTGTGAAAGGTGAGATCTACCATGGATCCACGGGTATTGTTTCATTATTGCAGTAGTTATTACTCATGTAATCATACAACGTGTTTTGTGTTGATTTGTTGATATTGTAAATCAGGACTTGGTGAGTATGACCATGATGGTTCAAAAGCTATGAATCTTGAGAGTACAATTGGAATTAAAGTCATCACACACAGTGAGTGGTGTCTCATCTTGAAAATAAACATTATCTTAAGCTTGAAATTTCCAGAGAGAATTTAATATGCGGTTATTCTTGATATGTGTATGTATGTTGCAGGAGTGAAGTAACCAGGTGACACAACTGAAGAATTTCAATAAAATGATATTTTTTGCAATATACTATTGACTACATTGATTCAACGTGATAGGTCCTGCCACTGAGTTGGCTCCTTTCAGAGGTTTCTTGCAGGTTTGAACTATATCGTCGGTGTTTGAGGAATAACGTTTTGGCGGATGGATGTAGTAGTGATTGCCGATTTACTGCAAGATTTGGTTTTGGTGGATCTGAAAGGTATTTTAATTCTTTCAACATACCCTTTAATATGTTGTTCATTTTTCATTTGTTTTTTAGTAGTTAATCTACGTGTGTGAATTGTTGAATGAAAACATATTTAGTGCATGTTGTTTTCTTTTATTGGTGAACTTATGTTTCTTATTGTTGCCTAAAATCTTAAAGAGATTTGGTTTTATTTATTGGTGAACTTATACTTTGATATCTTTTCTTGCAGGAGGAAGGCACAGGACCGCCTGATTGAGCTAACTAGATCTTCTTGCTGCAACTGGACTTCAAATGGATCACAAAAACCAGTGTTTGTGCCAATATTCATCTTGCGTCACCGGAAGTGGAGTTTCTTCCTTCAAAGGTACGACTCTCATTTGTATTGATTGTTTTTCATCCAAATGATATTTTGTGTACATGTGTGCTTTCTTTCAGTGTTTATTGTTGAGCCATGGTAAATTGTTGCTATTTCAGCCCTTGAATTGTTGGGCTTGCTGTAGGTTACCAGATGTAGATTCTCTCCCTATTTTGAGAACGATATGGACTCAATTTCATTTCGTTTAAAATACAGACATATATGTAATGAAACTTTAACACTGACACAAACACCTGACACGTGTTGGTATCAGCATCTGTAGTGTGTTGGTGCTAAAGAGCATGTCTGTACTTTTATGGACCATTCGATTTTAATGGTTACAGGTGACAATGGTGATTCAAGAAGTGCTAAGATTATATCCACCAGCAACCTTTGCACAGAGATCCTGAAATATGGGGACCATATTCAAATGAGTTTAAACCAGAAAGGTTCAGTGTCGGTGTTTCTACCACATTCAAATGAGTTTAAACCAGCAGCCTTGGCCACTGATCTTCAGATAGTATCACTGGTAACTGAAACTGGCACAGATACTCCACAATCACTTCAGAAAAGCCTGTCCAAATGACAATCTATTTGCACATCTAAGGTAAAACATCATATATTATTCCTATTTTTCCATATTTTGCACCATTCTCCTCCATGTTGATTACTTTTATTATTGGACAACTTCAGATATTATAGATATTGTCATCCTTGTATCTAAAATTCTACATATTCATATGTTACATGGTATATGACTGTAGGATATATATCTATGAATTGTGGCACTGTGCATAATCAGATTTGTATCCTGTGAAACTGTTAGATGAACTTTAGAGGTTCCATGTTCTGGTTTTTGTAAATTAGATCTAAAATGCTTAGTAAGAACATAAGTACTATGTTTGTCAAATTATTTATCTAAACATATCATATATGTTATTTATATCTCATGTTACGTTACAAATTAATTGTTCATGGTTACTTTTTATTTCATTTAATGACCAATAATTCTATACATTGTATTACGAACTGCATGGTACGCTTAACCATCATTCCTCATTATTAATTTGCCTCTCAGTATTCCAACTTTACATTTTCTAAACTATTAATTCATTTCCAATTCCAATGTAGGGGGAAGGTGCAGGGTCTCAACCCTCATTATATATTCATGCCTCCTAAACTCTATATAACACACCAAAGTTGAAGAATAAATTAGTTACTCTATGGCATCCAACCACAGTATCAATGCACCGGGGCCTGCTGCTGCCCAAAAACCGCCACCAGAGCTACTGATGTCCAGACACCGCCTCTCCTGCAACCCTCACCCAATTTCCAACTACCAGACGGTAACGATCATCGTGTCGAGGGGCAACGGCCTCTACAGGTTTGGCCTTTACAAATTGTGCACGTTTTGTTCATCAAAAAAATCTTTGTCTGCAGTTCTAAATCACTAACTCTTTCTGTACATAACATCAACAGACCCAACAAAATATCCAACCTGTTGTCGACAATGAAGTCCTTCCTGACAACCAAACACCTTCGGATGTTCAACCAGCTACGAAATTCCCCCCCCCCCTGTTGAACCCGACCAACAGCCTCCCTAGTTTCAACCACTTCTGCAGGTGCGACCGGTACAGATTTCTTCTCACTAAACGTTAATGTATTATGATGATGTTAGTCGACGGTCCCTTATTTTTTCAATGTTTACACTTTTCATAAACTGCTTTTCTTCTTAAGGTACATGCCCCTCGTGCGGTACGTAACAGAAGAAAGAGGAAAAGAAAAACAAAAACATCCAGATATCTGAGAAAATATACATTTCATGATTCTGATGAAGCCAAAGAACGCAACTACGAACCGGTTGATTCTGACGATGACGATGAGCGGGACTACACATGGGACAACTCTATGTCTGCCTGGAGATTTAGAGATTTTGATTAAGTTTGCAACTTATTTTCCAATTTCGTTTATGTTTTCAGTGCTGATGTTCAACCCTCATATAATACTGGGGTAATGTTTGTAGTGACAGGTTGCTTAACTGGAACTGACAATGTTAAACACAATTTGCTCAATCATTTTTTCTACCCGCACAGGACAATGGATTATATGTTTTGAATGATGTTTTTACATCCTGTTACAACTATGCTATAATATATATTATGACATCCCACATTATATCACCTTCCAATTGAGTAATTGGTCATATAGGCCATTAACAATGGAAACCGGATCTCAAGTGTCATGGAAATGTAAATTTGCACATAAATTCATATAAAAAACATTAGGAAATCTTATTTTAAATTTAAGGGACAAATAAATTCAATGATGATATTATTATTATTGTTATTATTATTGTTATTATTATTATTATTATTATTATTATTATTATTATTATTATTAACTTTTGTCTTTATTTCAATATCTTCATTTTTAAAAGGAAATTAATCAATTTTATTTTCTCATATAGTCTAAATTATTTGAAACAATAAACAAATCAATTATAACCGCGTTCAAAACCACATCTCCTCCAAAAAACGTACCCCGTGCGTAGGCCAAAATCAACCCAAAATCTATGTCAACGCATGGTTAACACACCAGTTTCGTGTGAACACGGGTAACCAGACCAAAATCTCTGTGAAGGCACGGGTTATTACATTTTTTGTACAATTAAATATTTATCTTTCACCACCTTTTTTTTTCTTTTTTACAATTAAATTTAAATCTTTTTTTATTTGTCATCACTAAATTTTCTACTATAAATTAAAGTATCTGAAGTTTTGTTCTAATATTCATTACGAATATTATATAACACTTAAACAAGTCTCTTCAGTCTGTTAAGTCTGTTAAGTTTGTAGTATATAATAAGTACAACTTTTTAGAACCCAACTCTTAACGATATATGCATGTCAATCTTATAAAAGTCCATGAATTAGAACAGAGCAAAACTTTTCAAGAACTTTTAATTATTTATTTTTTTAAAAATTTCACTTTCTTTTATAAATAATTAATAATTTTCGTAATGAATACTATAATTTTCTCTTAACCAATAACGTGTGAACGCACGGGTAACTATACCAAATGCACGGGTAACACATCAGTACCATGTGAACTCACGGGTAACACACAATACTGTGTGAATGCACGGGTAGCCAGGCCAAAATTATTGTGAACGCACGGGTAGTACATGAGTACCGTGTAAACGCAGTGACGACCAGGGCAAAATCGGTGTAAACGCATTGATATCTAATATTGTTTTTTTGAAATTATTTTTAATTTTACATACCATTTTTTTAAAGATAATATATGAATAATTGAAATATATATTATTCTTGTCTTTCTTTTAAAAATTAGAAATTTGATACAATTTTTATTTTATTTTAAAAATATGTCTTTCATTTCGATATTTCTCTTTCATTCACTTATATTTTTATCTTTTACTACTTTATGTTTTTTTTTATTAAATTTCAATATTTTCTATTTATTATTTGAATTTCATAATCTAACTGGTGACAATTCCGCAGTCCACTATTCTTTTGTGACTTATCAATATTTGATATTATATTTTTTTATTAACACAATCCTTTAAAAATTGTGAATTTAAATTTTTCCCTGTCAAAATATATTGGTCCAATTTCAAAGGTCCGCAGCGGAACCCGTGCGGACGCATGGGTATCCCACTAGTTATTGAGTTAAAAAATAAACAAATACTAATATTAAAATGCGCACAAGTTTAATAGTGATGTATTTATTAAAATTGATAAATTAATACATGAACATAATAATAAAAATAAAAATATATCAAAATGTATTATGCTGATATAGGACGGGGTGGGTACTAAGGTACTCATACCTATGCTCATACTCACTTATTTTAATGGGTAATTGTTTGTGCTCGTGTCTGTATCCATTTTACGAGTTTTACCATACCCGTTGTGGGTAAATTATGTGGGTATCTATTAGGGATGTCTCCAATTCTCATTAAGTCACACATCAAATAAAAATGAATGAAATGTTAGATATATAAGAAAAATGATCTATACATCTACTACTTTAGGGTCCGTTTGGTTCAATCGAGGGGAGGGATTTTTATCAAGGGGAGGGGGGGAGGGGAAGGGAGGGGAGAGATTTTAAATATATATATATATATATATATATATATATATATATATATATATATATATATATATATATATATATATATATATATATATATGTTTGGTTCAAAATAGGAAAATGGGGGGGGGGGGGGGGGGAGGCATTTTATTTACAATATGTTTGGTTCACAAGGGGAGGAGAGGTATTTTAAAACTAATTTACATTTTTATCTTTCTTATTTTATCATAAAACTCATGATATTTATCATTTATAATTCAAATACAAATTCAATCACGAAATATAAAGTATTCTATATACTTTCTTGACCGTCTCAAAATCACAGTATTCACAAGAAAAATTTTTACGGTTCTAATTCGTGGAGAATTCAGAGAGGTTTTCATAAAACAACACACAAAACAGACATGACCCGTACAAAGAGGAAAAACTAAAAGCAGTAAATCCTCCCCCAAACTTGAACTACACATTGACCCCAATGTGTTAGAACAAGAGCGAGAGAGGTTACTCACATAGATCATGATTCAGGATGCTTACGGTAATGCCACACCACTGCTACATCATCGTTTGCACAAGTAGGATCCAGATTATTTCCTGCAACCAAAACAAAAACAAACAGCAAATAAAAAGTAATTAATCTGACAAGCGTGGGTTGCCTCTCACGTAGTGCTTTGTTTAACGTCGCATGGTTCGACGGGTTACTCCCCAATGCTATGGGGGGGTACTTCAGCTTAACCATTTTGTTGCTTGACCTTTCCGCAACAGAGCACCGGTCAGATTTAGGACTAAGAGCTACATTGTGATTCAACTCACATCCAACTTCCACATTCTTCCTTTAATGTTTTTTTCTCTTCTTTCTTTGATGCTTCTTCCTCTTATTGACTTCTTGACTGGATGTTGGAGTCTTGCTAGGTGCAAAAGATGACTCAGATGCTGCAACCTGATGGATTATTCCAGAGATTTTTTCAAGAAGTGGTTTTGAGCTTTTACTTTTTCCCACTGTTCAGATCATTCCAACTGAGGAGTGATTAATATCCTCTTGACCTTGCTTCTCAAGTTCCAACACTTTCAAGGTTACTTCTTCCTCAAAATATTTCAAGGTTAAAGTACCAGCCTCAATGTCCACACTCCACCGACTAGTCATCAAGAATGGTCGACCCAGTATGATAGTTATCTCCTCATCCTCAGGTAGTTCAATGATCTCAAAGTCTACTGGATAGGTGAAGCTATCAATAGTCACAAGCACATCTTTAGCTAAGTCGTATGACCGCTTGGTTGTGAGGTCGGCAAACTTGAGATTTGTTCCCGTTTCACTTATTTTCTTTATACCCAACTTTGTGAAAATTGAGAGGGGCATGAGACTCACGCTAGCACCCGAATCAATCAAGACTCTCTTAAACGTTCTGTCCTTTATGGTACAGGGGATTGATACAGAACCAGGATCTTTCCATTTGATTGGAATTCTCCTACCTTGTGATTCCCCACTACTCTCCTCAATTAGACTTTTTACCTCCTCTCCACTAGGTTTCTTTTTCCTAATGACCTCCTTCATGAATTTCTTGTATAGAGGCATTTGTTCAAGTGCTTCAAAGAAGGGCATATTAATCTCTAACTTTTTGATCAATGAGCTGAATTTCTCAAAGTCTTTTTCTTGTGTCTCCTTCTTTGTCACTCTTGAGGGGTACGGTAACTTAATCTTAGGTTTAACTGCTTCTTTTCTTTTCTCTTTGGTTTTCCTGGCTTCTTCTACGGTAACAACATTGACATTCTCATGATTCTTCGGATTGGGGATTGGGGCGCTTGGGAGGGCGCCTGGTGCCTGAGAACTTGCTAATTGTTGTGCTATCTGGCTCATCTGAACTTCGAGATTTTTAATGGAAGCACCTGTGTTCCTCAGATTACTTCTTGTCTATTCTTGAAATTGGAAGCTTTGAGCGGCCATCTTCTCAATGGCAATCTCCCATTGTGCTTTTTGGGGAGCTTGTTGCTGCTGTGGGTATTGTTGTTGATTCTGATCTTTCCAAGAGAAGTTAGGATGATTCTTCCACCATGGATTATAAGTTTGAGCGTAGGAATTATTCTGCTTCAGGAATTTTATCTCTTCAATTTGTTGCGGAGTCGCAACATAATATGCAGTATAATGGGGTCCATTACAAATCTCACAACTCATGGGTTGACCAGTTTGAACTTGTGCCACACTTTGAGTACCAAGATTCATCTTCTTAAGTCTTCTCTCTACCTCAGCTGCAATCTGGTCTTCCATCTTTACCACTTGCTCAGTAAGCTTCAAATCAATCAACTTTTCTGGTTGACTCACACTACAATCATACAACTCCAAATGCTCATTAGCGGCTATGGCTTCAATGATATTTTTGACACCAGTGGTTGTTGTAAAATTAGATGAGCCACCGGCAGCTGTATCAATTAGTTGCTTAGTTTTTATCTGGAGGTCATTGACCAACACCTGCATCTGCTCAGTTTGATCCATGTTGTGAGTCGGACAGGCTACCAAAACTATCTTGAACCTCTTGTATGCATCTCCGAGAGATTCTCCGTCCTTCTGTTTAAAGTTCACAATATCATATCTTTTTCGGATATAAACAGAGGCTAGAAAATACTTATTCAGAAATGCCTTCTCCATCTCTTCCCAAGTGGCAATACTCCCAACAGGTAACGAGTAGAACCACTCTTCAGCCTCTTCCCCCAGAGTGAAAGGAAACAGTCTTAATTTCTTTGCTTCTTCCGTGTACCCCTCAATCTTGAGAGTGGTGCTCATAGTCAGAAATCTTTGCAGATGTTTGTTGGCATCTTCATTAACCTTTCTGGTGAAAGTATTCTCTTAAGTTGAGTGATGGTGCTAGGATACAGCTGGAAATTCAGCATATTCACCGGTTGGTTCACAATGGTCAACCTACCCACCGGTGCATTTGCCCCACCGTAATCGCCCAGAAGTCTCTCCGCTGGTTGATTTCCAGCCATGGTCACTGTATCTTTGTCTGACTCTGAACCTGAGTTTGAGTGCTTCGACGGTTCAGCTTCAGACGCTGCAAGTTTTGCTTGCTTACGCCTCTCATGTAGCGTTCTTTCAATTTCTGCATCAAAAAGAAAATTTGATGAGGATTCTCCTCACATACAAATGTTAGACGCAGATTAGTAGCAACAGTAATAATCCAAAAGTTATAAAAAAAATTGAAAATAAAAATAATGGAAAAATAAAATTTTAGTCACAGAGTGACAAAATTCGAATTAAATTAACACAAGAACTTATAATTTGGCAGTCCCCGGCAACGGCGCCAAAGACTTGATCGAAAAAATAGCAAGTGTACTATTTTTACCGATGTAGTAATAGTTGGGGCTATCCACAGAATCGATCTCTCAAGGATTGCGTACAATTGTAAGTACATGTGTTATTTCAATTAAACAAAAATATCCTTTGAGGGTTTTGTTTGGTGGTTTTGAAATAATTATAATGATAGAATGAAATAAGCAGAATAATAAAATTACTTTAACAATTATGAGAAAATATGCTAGGAAAGGTGTATGAATTGCTCAGTAAGAACCCTAAATTATCATCAAAGAGACATGCCTCAAAACCTTAATTTTACCGAACCTCAATAATATTTTTCTTAAATTCCTTAACCGAAAAACCTTTGAGATTCTCCCTTGACCCTAATTCCTTAGCAGTCAAGGAAAAACATCAAGCAATAGTTCTGACAAGGTTTTATCAGTCACTACAGGATATCCCCATTCCTAGGCAATATCTATCGTAAATCGTAAATCCCTAATCGTAAATCGTTCCCAATTTATCCGATCGAAAAAGTGTTAAATAAATTGCATAACAAAAGATTAAGGTAAGAAAACATAGTCGCATTGAATAATTCAATAGATGTTTATTACATAACAATTCAGGGACACCCCCTAGCATTGGGGGGTTTAGCCTCTCATAATATTCAAAACAAAAACAATAATAAAATTAACAGTAGACATTACAATTTAATCGGAGTAAAACTGATTCTTCAATTGCTTCCGCTCATGAACTATCGTCTTCTCCCAATCTCCTTGATCGCATAAAAACTATTGTAAATTCTTCGTGAAAAGTAAAAGTCCTCCTCTATTTTCCAAAACCTAGCCTAAGTAGTTCCAAATCAAAAATAACAGTGTGTAATCCCTAGAATACCCTTTCAGGAAACTTAATCTCACAAAATCATAAAATTTGGAATTTGCTCCGCACAAGCCAACACGAGTCCTGTTAGATAACACGGGCGGTCGTGCCAGCCCTCTGCCCCAGGGAAAAACAAGTTTTCATTCCAGACCTCCTGACACGGGCCGTGTCAGCTGACACGGGCACCTGTGTCAGGCCCCTGCCTCCAAGTTCAAATGTGTGCTGCTCCAGGCCTACTGACACGAGCTGTGTCAGGCGACACGAGCACCCGTGTCAGCCCACTGTCTTCATTCAAACTTTATTCTAAATTTTGAGATTTTTCTCGATTTTTCGCTCCGATTCTTCCTGAATGTTTATGTGAACCTGAAAACACTAAAGAACACAACCAAGGGATAAAATGTGGTAAAAGAGATATAAAACGAATAAACAATAACAAAATAGTAACTAAAACAAATAGCAAAATAACGTATGAAAACCACTGATCATTAGGGCACAATTAGCTTAATTAGGTTTCTAAGAGCAATGTTGTTAGAAGTTTTGACACTGTTACGAATCTGTTAAGTTGTTGTTAGCTTGGAATTCAGTTAATGTTTAATTGGTTCTGTTATGCTACTAATACTCTGGTTTTCATGAAGTGTAGCATCATGTACTGTTAAAATTGATGAAGTTTGTTAGTTGCAATCAAGGTTTTATTAGTTATTGTTAGAGCTAGCTCTGTTAATTTATGTTACGTACTTGAATTTGATTAGTTAGTATAGGTTACAAGGAGTTAGTCACTACTCTTTTAGTGTTAATTGTAACTTGAATTAGTTATGCTTAAGAGAAATTAGAATTAATTTGTTGGTATTTTGAATGTTGCTAAGGGGCTGTTAACTGTTAGTGTTGCAGGTTAACTCAAATTTCATGTTAGGGTGTGTGATAGTTAGTTGTTGTTAGTGAGATTGAAGTTAGTTAAACTAGTGTAATCGAAGTTAGAAATTTGTTAAAATTGCACTTACAGAGTAGCATCGAAAAAACAAAAACTATAAACTACTTCTTAAACTACACAAAGTATCTTCTATGATAAAAATAAAACAAAAAATAGCTTATGTTTTACGTAATGTATCCAAATAATAGATATTATTATTTTATACAACTTTAAAAACATTTTTTAAGCATGGACAAATGATACTAAGTACAGTTATGTACCTTCCCAGTGGAGGTAAACCACCAGCCACAGATGATGAAGAATGCCTTCGTGTGTTCCGTAATTCTGAGATTGGCAAATGCTCAGGTTCTGAAGTAGTGAACCTCTTACCACTAGCTCTTGCTTGGGATAAGTTCTATCAAATCATATGCACCATGCAATTAATCAATAGTTAGTATACATTTGCAACAATTCTAATAATTGTGGTTTCAAATCATTTATTTATCAAAAAGTACTATCATCAACAGAAAGTAGCAACTCATGTATAGTTCTAAGCAAATAACTGAATTTTATTTGTCTTTATATATAGTTTTATGTCACATGGAGTGTGTATAAACATTCAGAACAACTCAGTCAAGGATCCCTAAATCACCAGAAAATTAGGTTGAAGTGTAAGGGTCATTCAGTAGAAAATCTTATTGAACATGTTAGCAACATACACAGTAGTTTCAAATAGCAAATACAATCCATAAGAGAGACATAATCAACTTATCATTATCCAACATAATCAATATGTTACATAAGAAAGACATAGAGCTCTGTTATAAAAAATCTTATACCATTCAAATGTACAATATTACTAGAAGAAAATAGGGTCATTACCATGGTTTTTTATTTGACATAGAAACAGGGGACACTGTATACCTAATGCGAACA
The DNA here is from genome assembly GCA_022829125.1 of Lathyrus tuberosus. Classification (NCBI taxonomy): domain Eukaryota; kingdom Viridiplantae; phylum Streptophyta; class Magnoliopsida; order Fabales; family Fabaceae; genus Lathyrus; species Lathyrus tuberosus. Next base: position 611,947 of record JALAZF010000285.1, on the reverse strand, counting down.
CGGTAAATAATAAACTAGAGCAATTATTTACCTTGAAAGAACTCGTTTCAGCTGGTTCAGCAGCAAACACGAGATACTAATGTCTTATCAAACGGTTGCCCCTATGTGTACTCAAATACAGAAATGTTAAAACATGGCCTACATGCAACAAATAATTTGACAACTTTGACTTACAACACATACAAGGAAAGATAAGGGAGGTGCAAATTAATAAAAAAAATTCTACCTGCTCAGAGGAGGAGGATACCTATGCTTTGCTCAGTCTTCAATCTCGCGATATTCAATCTGCATTAATAGAAATTTTCAAATAAGAACTAAAAACGGTTTACAAAAACATTTAACAATTAATCCACTAATTAGACAATAAGAGCTAAAAATGGTTTATAATTATTCTTTTTCTTGGCCGTTGGGAAAATAATTTGATGTTTTTAGAAGTAACTGGTTGTAATCTCATCTATGAACATATCAATGGGAATCCAATTCATTTTTTCATCATTTAACATCAAATACAGCATAAATTAGTCAACCCTAATGTTCTACCTAAAAGATTAAACCCTAATATTTTACCTAAAAATTTAAACCCTAATTGAAAAAAGAAAGACAACCCAATTAGTCCGGGTTTTTCGTCGTGCATGTCGTCATCGAGCTGTGAGAATGGTCGTGCGATTATGAGAAATGACAAAGGTTCCTCGTATGTGTGACAATGGGCGTGCGATGATGGAGGTCTGTTTCTCGGATGTCCGATGAGATGAAGGAGATGGAGCTTGGCAATGAGAGGAAGGAGATGAAACTCGCGATGAATGAAGAGGATGAAAATCACGATGAATGAAGAGGATGAAACTCTCGATGAATGAAGATGATGAACTCACGATGAAATGAACAGAAGAAGAGAAATGGGGTTTAGAGAGAAATGGGTGATTGATATTCGTAATTAAATTTGATATTGATATATGTTTTGTTATTATTTTATTGACAAAATATTAATTAATAAATTTACACCCATTAATTTATTTACTTACCCAAATATCACTTAATAAAATATAGTGTGGTTTATTAATATGTTTAAGGTTAATATTTAGAGTTATTAAACTAAATAATTATTTTTCAGCCAATCTTAATTTACACCCGTTTTTTCCTTTAACGGGAGTAATAGAGATATTATTATAGTAATGATTTTAATTTATTATAATAATGTTTTTAATTTACACTTTTTTTAAGTAGGGTGTATGTTGTCACGCACTGCTACTATAAATGATATTTTATTTACAAATTTGCCACCGAGTTTATTATTTACACCCGTTTTCAGTATAATGGGTGTAAATTTTAAAATTATATTCGTCACTTTGCATTAGTGGAAATGGTTTTTGTGGCAGTGATGAATACCTATTGTCTTTGTCTTGTATTTTGGAAAGTGGTATGTTTAAGTACTCTGACTGAGTGATGTAACTCAAAACAACATGAAAGTTACAGTGACTAAATATGGCAGTGACTGAATTGTCTTTGTCTTGTAATATGAAAGTTGCTTATTATAAAATAGTTGTGTTTTCATGTACGTTGGAATTGAACGTATTATATATAAAGGTCCGTTTTAAAATAATATAGTACATGATATTTAACCCATGGAAATGTATTTTAATATTTGTTAGTATGCATTGAACACTGTCAAAAGATTTCTTGCCATGAAGTAAAAATGAAAAGTGGTATTGGTAGAGTTGGTATTGAATATAAAAGTAGATTTCATTCCAAAATAACACAGCTAAAAATTGAAGAAGTTTATTAGTGAGTAACATTGAATATAACATATAATTTCATTCCAAAATAAAGTTGAAGCATATGTTTAGTTACAAAAGTTGCAGTGAAACACGAAAAATGGATAACAAAGTCAGGTGTTCCACAAAAGACTGGAATCCTACATATATTAAGAAGAGTAGCAGCATTGGATAAATTTCTTTCTAATTCCTGTCATCGAAACAAAAGTATGAGGATGTTGTATTAAGATGAGTAGCAGTAGTTGGTAATTTCTGTCGCGTTTAAAATGATGTTGTAATTGAAAAAAAATAGTGTCAGTATAATTAAAAATTTAGAAAAATGCATATACACGGTTAGGAGATTATTATAAAAAAAATTCAATGTGCCAATTATAAAAAGTATATGTGTTAATCACATTGCACAAAAAATAGTATGCAAATTAGTAATTCAAAATATTGAAGTAGCAGCATATAATAAGAATATTGATGCAATATTTAGTATTGTATTAAACAACAATTGTATGATGTTCAAAAGGAAAATAGAAGTACTGGATATACGTTGCTGAAGAGTTCCTTGTAGACGACGTTATAAGTGGAAGACTTTGGTTTGTTGTTTTCGTCGTGTATCAAGATTTTGATACCCTTTTTGCTAGTTACTCTTGAGATTGCCACTTTCAGTTGGCCATGACTAAAGAGATCTTTTGGGATATATATATAGTCCAACCAAATTCCATGAATGTCCTTGAGATTTGTTAATCATCATGGCGTACGATACAATGATTGGAAATTGTCTCATGTTTAGTTTGAAAGGCCAAGGGGATTGGGACGGGGAAAGATCCATTAGTGGTATGTATATGACTCTTCCATGGCCTTTCCCGCCCATAATTTTAGCTTAAAGAACATGATTTGCCATTTTGGTAACAATTAGTCTTGTTCCATTGCACAAACCTTCAGCTTGATCGATGTTTCTCATATGCATAATTGGTGTCCCTATCTTTAATTTAACGTGGTGGTAGGGCAACCCGGAAATCCTTAGAGAGCTAAGGAATTCCGGACTAAGGACTTCTATAATGCTATTATCATGAATTTCAGATCGATCAATTGAGTTAGAGCTATAATAAACCTTGGTTTCGCCTATAAAATGCGAAGAAAGAAAATAATTAGATTAACCGCATCAAGAGGTATTATTTTAGTAATAGGAAAAAAATCTTTAATATGTTGAAATCCTACTATAAATATACCTGGCATGATATCTAGAATATGATTATTTATTTGATCAACCACCTCAATAGTTGATGCCAAAATTGCCCGACTTTTCAAGTAGTCATAAGATGTATAATTTTCCAGGAAATAAGGGGAGGTGTTTTCCACAATTGCAACAATAGGGTCATCAAATTGTTGAATTAGTATTTCAGATGGAATGTCAATGTAAGCATAACCATAATTAGGTTCGGATATCCTACCTTCACCTAATTTTAAAAACCATTTTGAAAACTCAATAATGTCAAGTGATTCTTGAGTAGTTTGACCACCTTGTAGTCGCATATTTCGTGTTAACGTTAAAACCTCACATGAATCCCAAATGTAAGATGAATTGAAGGTTGAGTGACTATTGTAGGATCGAGTCCCTCTTGGGATGACATGCAAAATTTGTCTAAAATCTCCATCAAAAACAACCACTTTACCTTCGAAAACTACGTCGGAATTGCCATGTTTACTCATTACATCTTTTAAAGTTTTATCAAGAGCTTGAAAACAAAATTTGCTTGTCATTGGGGCCTCATCCTAAATAATCAACTTGGTTTGTCGAAGTAGTTCGGCGTGGTCATCACCAAAGTCAATTTTGCATGTTGAATTTTCCATAATTGGGACAAGTATTTTAAACTTAGAATGAGTGGTCCTTCCACCAGGCAATAAAAGAGATGCAATCCCACTTGATGCAACTGTCAAAGCTATTTCATGCTTTGATATTAATGAAGTTGCAAGTGTTTTACACATACATGTTTTACCCATACCTTCGTAGCCACGCAGGAAAAACACTCCTCCTTTCTGGTTTGTAACAGCCAGCATTATTTTGTTGAATATCTTGCATTGTTCATCTTATAAACAATAATAAACCACCATCAATTAAAGAAGTTGGAAGTGAAACATAAAAGTTAGAATTAAGGTAAACGATTGTGATACCTATAACTGCATTGAAAAGACCATTGAACTCGGTTTTCATGACGACAATGTCGTAACTTCTCTCTTCGTAGATAAGTCTGTTACCAAGTTGTTGAAGAACATATCCACCAGGATACAGAATTGACTTGAATTCACCTAAACTCATGTGGCTCGCTTGAAGTAATGTTTTAATCTTAATCAAAGTCAAGTTTTGTAATTCATCGTCTTGCATAAGCAGGTCTGCAAAAGGAGTATAAAAACTATCACACGAGTTTTTATATTATGGTTAGCAGGTGCAGTGTATGAATAATTGTAAGTAACATAGTAAGGTGAAATAGATAGTTAGATAAACCTTTGTTATTTGCAAGTTGTCTCTGTTTGTGCAAAATACCATCTGCCAAGAAGGACCAAGTTTGGTTCCATACATGTGCAGGTCTGTTTATAGTTCCAGACAGTAGCATAACCACAAACAACTTTTGTAGAAAATGGTCAGATCCTCACTGACTTGCATCTTTAATCGCTCCAATATATTCCCTATCATCCTCAAGGAAACCCATCGCAAAACAAGCATCCCAAAAATAGTCATATTGTATTTCCCCCGCCTTACGAATATTTTCATAAGTTTTTTGTCCTTTTACAACCGTGAGCATCATCCTCCGATAAAACAGTTATCTTGTTATCGGTGGTACCCAAATCAAGCGCCCAATGGTAAAAACTTTTTTACGGGGCTTCCATGATCTATTCCTTTTGACGTAAATAAATTTGCTCACAAATTGTGCATATGTTAAATGTCGTGTTTCCTCAAAATGTGTATTTGAAATTAACCATGAAGTAAACATAGATTATGTTACGCTTTCCTTTTCCAAAATATTTTCAATCCTTTTGAAATCAGTACAGTACACAGTCTTCTCACCTATAAGATGATAAAACATGCGTTATACAGCAGGTTTTCTCCTATGAATTTTGTAAGAAAATATCCTCCAACATGCCTCACTTGGAGAAATATACCTACAATCAAGATATTACTTAATCTCATCAACTACGTTCTGGCCATTCGAAGATGAATTTGATGTAGGAACAACAATAGCCATGATTCTGTCATATCCTTTGTGGATGTATTTGAAAAGGTACTTGATTAAAGTATTTTGGTTACACCACTCCATGTTGATGTGAGCCTCATATTTTAGGGGTAATCTTGTGTTGTATGGTACGACATGCCTATTATCTAATGAAAGACCAGATTTCAAAATTGTATGTATTTGAGAGCTTCGTTTGTATAGTGGATAATCGTTGTTATCAACAATGATCTCTTTATTGAATTTTTTGGGAAAAAACTTAGAGCATCTTTTATTCTTCATGCATGGAAATAAGTCTGGCTAAACCGCAAGGTCCGTGCAACATGTGTGATTTTACTAATTGATATAACCTTGGATGTTAAGCCAGATCTGGGATTTCGGCAGAGATGATGTTGTCGATGTTTGATGATGTAGGATACTTACTCTGTGGATGTAAGAAAATAAGAATGTGTGCGTGCGGCAAGCCCCTTTTCTGGATTTCAATTGCATACATGTCTGAAACACACATAAATGAAGCGTTAATATAAACCGTAAGTGAATAAAATAATACAAAGTAGTATGAAAATATAGACGACTTACATGCCAAAACTTTACCAAGTACAAGTTGTTTGGTCATGTCTATCATGAGTTCATCAAATTTGATCTTGAATACCTTAGAAACAATATTAGGTCTGTCATGTGGCTTTAAATTATCCTTGGGCAACATCTGTGTAATCTCAAGTCAGTTCGGGTTGCACGTAAACGTAATAAATAAATCAGGAAATCCAAGTGCACTTGAGATAGTCATACCATCAAAGTATAGTTGATCCATGTAACGTTTCCCCATACAAATGAAGAAGGCAATACAACTCTTTGGCCTGTCTTATTTTGTTGGTTTTGTTGACAACTTCTGCGATTCTCATTAAGCTGTTTATACTTTCAAACTCTTAGTTTAGATTGGTTCCTCCTCAACTAATTAAGACGCCCCATTTCCATCATTGTGTATCCATCTGCCAAGAATGGTTGGAAGAGTCTTCTGGAATGCAACAGTGTTTTGGCTTCATATGTCCGTTTGTGCAAACGGAAGCATAACTAATCTTTGATGGTTTGACGATTTTGCTTCGTAACAACCTTTTGATGTATAAATTTGTTGAGTGTGTTAGGGCTATATCCATCTTTACCATATAGAAAAATTAATGGGTATTGATACGCCAAGTAACTTAGATGTAATTCATCAATTTTTTGTAATTGACCATCACATTGTTGCACTATTATGTCTCTTTTAGATGCTGAATCTATATCCCTGACTATAAGAGCTGCAACCTCAAACACAGTAGGGCAATTATACCCGCGACCGTCAGTGAATATTTCAGAGATAAGTCGTAGCTTCAAATCTTGATATGTGTTATTCTTCAACATGTTTCTTGCCATTCGAAAAGCCTTTGCATGAGGGTTACTCGCATCCAACATGAACTTGAGTGTTGCAACTATAGATTTGTCAATTTGTTTATTGTCACTGTCATAAAAAGAGATAATTCAAATGCCAATATAAATAGGAATGAAAATGGTGCATCAGTAGTAGGAATGAAAATGTTTGTTACCTAAAACATTCCATTTTGTTCACAACTTCTTTGTCTGTGTCATGAATATATAATTGTGCATATTTCGACGGTTCTCCTAGCTCAGGAAACAAAGTTCCAATTCGATGCCATGTTTGACCATGCAGTCGCAGAGTAGGTGGACCCCTACCACCCTTTGTATTGGATGTATCAAATTTCATTTTCGGGGATGTGAAAGAAAACATTGCATTATAGGTTCGGATGTTGTTTTGGAAATTCTTAGCATGCTGGTAGTTATGATCAAAGAGAAGTTTATGTAAAGCAGGAGGTGGAGGCTGAAGCATTGGAAGTACAAGTTTCCTCCCTTGCAACATAGTGTGAACTTTGGAACAGTTTAGTGTCTTGACTTGTCTCTGCGTTCTTGATACCACATAGCGGCTTGGCAATGTTGGCATTCCCATAAAGGGTCTCCTATATTTGAATAAACTGAAATTGAATAAAATAGTGAAACAAACACGGACACACCAGACATGTATTCGTAAAAATGGATATATATGTGTCTTGAAAATTTAGTTGTTTTGTAACAGAAAATGTTGGATAAGGTCTCAACCTTGCACGTAAGAACTTCCTAATGGAATGGAGTTTTGTTCTTCATCATCATCAGAGTTGTGTTCAAAGTCGTCGTCCTCTTCAGAATTTTGCAAATTGTCGGTATCGGAGTTTCATGCATTCCCAACGATGGAAGGCTTTGGAGTTAGTGTTCCTTCACAAAATAAAGATGTAGAATGTAGACTCCTCCGTTATGGCTCATTAATATCGGTGATATGAGGAGTTTTCACCGCGCTGAAGACGTTGATAAGATTCACTCTTGATGGTATAGGAATTCTTGCCCTTTTAAACGTGTTTCTTTCGTAGTGATGACGATCAGATGAATCAGTATGTATTGTGTTTGTAAAATCAGTAGAAAGTGATGTAGTCTAATGAGTACAACTGGTTGAGCCAGGAGTGAAATATTTTAAAGTAGTATCATGTGGATAAACATTTTCCTTGTTGCAAGGAAGTTATTGTTTCTTTTGTTCAGTAGATAAAGCTTTCTTTTATTCCTTGCAAGAGATGCAGTTGTATTGTTGTTGTTAAGTTTTGATTGTTCCATTTGATGTGTGTTTAAATCTGACTGAAGAAATAGTAAATCATGAATATGAATAAATAATGAAATAACACAGATTAAAATGAAATGGAGGCAGTAATCTGAAAAAGGAAAAAAGATATGTTTATTGGGCATTACCATAATATGTATGCATTTCAAAAGTTTTGTAAACAACAACATGTTGACTGAAATTATATTTGTTTACATGTGTTTCTTGATGTTCTGCAGTAGTTGAAACACAGATGATGGATATGCCTTCATGACGTGCTACATTGCGTTGTTAGTTGGTGAATTGTGAGAGTTTAAAAAAGTATATTCCCAAGACTTGGTTTGGTTTGTATGAAGTGGTGTAAGAAAAATGTGTTTACGAATTAGCTTTGAATAGTACATGGCGTGTTTCCTAAAAAAATTAATTTAATAGTGACATTATAAAAGTAGTTTGAGTTGACAAAGGAAAATAATGACAGTACCAATCTGTCTTGATATGTGTGGTAATAATTGTATGAAAAATGTGTATAAAATATTGTTTTAAATACTACTGAAGTGATGTGTTAAGTAGAAAAGGAGTATTATGTGACATTTTGCAGTGCATATGTAGTATAACATAGTAGTATCTTCTTTCAATATAAGTAGGGGCCCCTTTTAAAGTCAGCCACACATGTGGGTTTATGGAAAAGATATATCATATATGATATCTATAATATATTAACTTATTGTTTGACACAAATTATCATGGAGACTTGTTAAATAGTTTATTTATGTAGTAAATTGTATCATCCTGTAGGACCATAATATATATATATATATATATATATATATATATATATATATATATGTTAAAATTATAAAAATTGACTCGACATAGTTACTTAAAGAGAGTAAATTGTACAAAAAAACATACTAATTGCATTAATGATTCACAACCAAAGGGATACACAAAACATTGCCTTTACATCAGGAAACAGTAGTAGAAAATATATTAACATTGTTGAAAACAAATAAACATGAGAACTTTCATGTTCTTACTACAAAAAAACCAAAACACAACATTCTACAACAACAACAGACATCCAATGCATTGCATTTCCCACATCCAAACCATTACTTTTCTAATTTTATAAGCTTCTTTAGTTTGGCGGAGGAGTGTTCGTAGTCTTCTAATTCCTTTGGAGGAGTAGAGGCACTTAATACATCTGTTGCCACCCTCTTTGATGCTGAATTAGGCATAACTGAGTCTGGTATATGGTTGGAGGTAAAATTAATTTCATGAATTTCATATTTAAGATTTGTAAGCAAATTGAAGTCAACAAAATAAACTATCAAATAACATAGATTAATTGAAGGGAATGTTGTGTAAACTTACAACTACTAAATCCCTGTTTGTTGTTGAAATAACTTCATCGACACTTTCGTTATTCTACATAGAAGGAAAATAACAATTTAACATAATAATACACAACTTGATATATGTCCATAAAGAAGAATAGCGAATATGAGATAAAGGAACCTGCAACACGTCATCTGTTACGAGAGACATTGAAGGTGTCTAATTTAAAATGCAAGAAAAACTGTTTGTTAAAAATCAATTGGTAGATATGTAGAAGAAATATATAACATTCGAATAGTTATACCGAATCTGGAGCAATTGACAATGAAAGCTGCTTCACGACAGTTTCATCCTGATATATGGAGATAATTGATGCATTTACCCATGATGGTTGCTATTTCACCTTGAATGCCAACTTCACACCAACTAAAGCATCAAGTGCTAAGGGATATTCAAGAGGGTCGCTGACTCCGGCCTAATTTGAAAGGGGTAAAAAAAATAAAACTATTAAGAAATTCCAACAGATTTCTCTAAGTGAGTATTACAAAATCAGCCATAAACAAGTTGATGCACATTTAATCGGCATATATGTTCAAGAATTGTGATCACTCACGGTCCCATAATACAAGCGCCGCACGACATCTATCACTTACCACTTCAAGCAAAATCTTATACCTATTTATGCAAGTAGATTAGGATAATATATTAAAGTAAATTACTGAAATTTAAAACAAAAAATTAAATGAAAGTATAACCTGTAAATTTCAGTTTCAGTGTTATTGTAACACCCTTCTACCCAATAGACATTCACGAATAATATAACAATAATTATCAGAGTAAAGTCCCAAAAGGGTGTCACATGTTGTCATAAAACATCAAAGGATAACATCCTGCTCCGTAACATGGGTTATAACATCAAAATAAAATCATATACTTCGCAGTGGAAAACTCCAAAACATCATAAATTATAATCATCAAAAGGTTTTTAAAACGACTTCAAAACATCATAGATATCATCAAATAAAAGAACACTATGGTTCGACTCAAACGTCCCGACCCGATGTTACATATCAGAGCAAGACCCTCTACTCGACCAAAATAATCAAAAGTACTTCAAGTCAAAATCTCCACGCACCGAAAGCTAATCCTGATCACCTGCACATTACCCACGTGGAGGCAACATTCAAACAGACATGGTGAGTAATCATAAACCATTATACAAGATATAAGATAAGAAACAATACTATAGTATTCATCACAACAAAACAACATCGTCATTACACATCGTCATTATCACACATCTTATAAATCATGTCACCAAAACATCATAAATTCACAACATGCAATGCCACTTAATTATGAAATGCATAACACAGACTCGTGCATGTGGTACCAATTTGTCATGTTTGATGGAGACTGGGCCATCGCCCTCCAAAGATCCCCACCAATAAAATCGATTCTACACAAGAACCGGAGCAACGTCATACACTCTAATCCGTACAATGGGATTGAAGCCACCACTGGAACGAAGTCCTAAAACCGTCACTGGACTGAAGTCCTAGAATGCTATGAATGCATGATGCAAACGTCATAAATCGTCATTGTCACAAAAGCGTCAATTGCATCATCATTCATAAACTCTCATCAAGCATCATGGAACACATCATTAACATACATCAAAAATCGACATAATTCATCATGGTATCACATCATCATCATGCATCAATGATCGACATAAATCATCATGTTATCACATCATCATCATGCATCAAAAGTCATCACAAATCAACAAGACACAAAGCATCACAAGGTAGAAAAGAAAAGAAAAGAAAATGAAATTTGAAAGGGAACCACTGCTCCTACTCGCCTGGAGCTCGCTCGGTGAAGTAGCGCGCTCGCTTGGGTTTCGCCCGGCGAAGCAGGGGCTAAGCATCTCCCCCGTACAAAATCCAGTAGCTCACACTTCCCCATCTTCCTCGCTTCTATTTTGCCTGGCGAAGCCACTAGCTCGCCTGGGTGTTCACCCGACGAAGCTGGGGCGAAACATCTTCCCCGTACAAAATCCAGAAACCCCCTTTTTCCACCTTCCCTTCGCTTCCTCTTTCGTCCGGCGAGGTTGGGGCGAATTCGCTTCGCCCGACGAGACAGGAATTTCGCCTGGCGAAAGTGTGCGAATCTGCAACTTCTCAGTTGCAATTCTGCACCCTCTCAGACCCCAAAAGGTCTGCGATTTCAACAAAAAACAATCCAAAAAGCTCACAATTCATCACAGATACATCACACAACAACAATACATCAAGATAGGTTTTTATTCCCTATATCTAACACTTTTCCAAAACCCCAATTCCGTCATGAACTCGTCAAATTTACCCGAAACCCACTTCCTACATGCTTCTACACCTATATCAATTATAATGGTAAAATATTCCTCCCCATACCTTAGAAAATCACTTCTGAATTCTCTTCTCTGAGTCCTTCCGGAATCTCCCTGAGCCCTAGCCTTCTTCTCTTTTCTTCAGCGCATTTTCTCCAAATTGATCGTGTCACAAATGACTTTTCCCTTCTCTCTAACTTCTTTTGTCCAACTTACCCCTAGGACCCCTAATATTCTTTTCCAACAACGTCCTCACCAATTCTCGCACAATTACCACTTAGCCCTTCCTTTTATTTTAAAATAATAATAATAATTTAAATAACATTGTCACATTATTCCATTATTATTATTATCGAAATAATCCCTAATAAATCATATACTCCTAACATCATCAACACACCCTTAACATCGTCAATACCCCACAACATAAATCATCAGGCGTCACAATAATTCACCAAAAATCACCAAAATTACGAATATTTATAATAAATCAATTAAATAAATATTCTACTCATTTTGGAGTGTTACAGTTATGGCCAGCACCACTGATGTAAGGCAGCTTCTATTCCTTAGCAACCCTTGGACATTCATGACATGCTTGGTAATACCAACCCCCTTGGGATGCTCTTAGTTTGTCAGTCATTGCTACGATAACACATTGAGTGATCTATGGGCAAGAGAAAATATAAATATGAGACAAACACAAGTATAAGAAATGAATAGAAATAAACAGACAATGAAAACGAACACAGAAGAGTAGGTGTTACATCTTTAAGTTGTATAATTTGAGACAGAGGAAGAACTACAACCTTATACATGAATTTGTCATAAGGTGTAAGTGTAGCACCCCAAAATTTGCCCTCCTTACTTTAGTACTAACTAGATTATGTTTCATTTCATTTTGCATTATCATACATGCATATCATTTGGCTATGTGGTTATGGGATCAAGGTTCTCTATTCAAGCATCGTCAGGTTGCAACAGACGTTTATTTCGTCACTCGACATAGGCGTAAAGTATTTCTCCGGGTTACGTAATCAACGGGTCAGCAAAGCTCTTATCAAACATAATTTTTCATGTCAAGAATCTCAGAGGAAGTTGAAGTTTTCAGCCGATTCAGAACAGTTTGAGCAGAAAATCAGTTTGCTGTGCAAATTTGCAAAATTCATAGCTCTTGCTCTGGAACTTGTTTTGGCTGGATATTCAACAGTTAGAACCGTCTTGGTATTCTCTACAACCTTTATGTTTGGCTCGGAAGTCAATTCATCAAGGAAAGTGGTGGGAATTATTTGTTTATGGAATTTCGGTTTCGCTGGATAATTGGGTCAGTAGAATTCAAAAGGGCTTAGCTTCTGATTGGATCATCATTTTTGAGCGATTCTTATGCCAAAAGTTCCGTCTGGATATCCTCTCCAACTTTCGTGTTTTGGCCAAAAGCTAATTCTTTGAGGAAGATCTCCGAATACGCGAATTCTCTGAGTCGATACAGCAGAAGAACAACTGAAAATAGTGCTGAACCGGTGTATTTTGGACACTAAAAAATTCATAACTCTCAGCTCGTTCGTCAGATTGATGCCGTTCTGGTGCCTAAAATTCTGTTTAGATGTTATCTTCGTGTCGTGAATTCATTTTGGGTCAGGTCCAAGCGGAAGGACCCCGAAAATGTGATTTACCAGTGGGGTTCTTTGATGCAGTGCACTGTCTGTCAGATTTTGTAAAATTCATAACTCGGCCAATTTTCATCGGATTGCGTCCGTTCTCGAAGCTACGGTTCACAAATTTTGTGCTCTTTAAGATTGAAGACAAGCTCGAATTCGAACGATGCTCCGAAGATCATCGTTTTGGTTTATTTCGTAAAACGGAAGTGCTGAACCGAAGAAAATGGCTGAAAGTTATTTCACGGGAAAATTCATATCTCACTAATTTTTTGTCCGATCGCGCTCATCTTTTGACACGAGGTTACTTACTCATAGATCTACAACTTTACTAACAAAGTCGAGTCGAAATTATGCTCCAAAAAGGTTGACCTCGTCACGTTTTCGAGTAACGGACACCAAATAAGCTGAAAAAACAACTTATTCAATGACGTCTTGCAGCTTAAACATATCGATCGCACTCGATTTTGATCGTATGACGTCCGTTCTTTTTGCGTTGCGACCGTGACTCAGAGGCGGACGGTGTTGTGGAAGGCTCAGGGTCGAAATTCCTTACCGAAGACGGTGTTATTTTCACTTAAGCCAAAATTCTATCTTTTGCCCTTCATTTTAGACTCCACTATATATTCAAAACTCTCTCAAATTTTTCTCTCAACTCTCACAAGATCAAAAAACCAAAAACTCATATACTCATTGGAGGACACGTGATTTTGAGGAGAACAAAGTTTGAACCCTAAAAGCTTCAATCATTCGAATCTCACAATCCCTTAGAGTTTTTCACAAAATTTCTTCACAGTCTTGATCCTTGGAGTCCATAGAGCACGAAGCAACCATCATTAGAGGCTAATAGCAAGGGCAAAGGTTGCGTGATCTCAGGTTGGTAACACTTTCCATGATCCTAAAACTCTATTTTTTGACATGCATGATGATATGTGGTGTGTACTGATGATTCTGATATGTTTTGCTTTGAGTTTGGACGCATGGCATGGTTGTATCGTGAGTTTCAAAGTTTTGGACCTAACCTTTTTTCATTCGTGTTGCCTTATGTGTTGGTTATTTGTGACTTTTGATGACATATTATTAATCCTCGTGGAATTCTGGTCAGAATGGTGTATTCGTGTGCGTGTTCTGGTGAATTTTTTGTTGCAGGTGGCCGGAAATGGTGACCGGAGCCCTAGCTCCGGCGACTGGTGAGAGTTCCGGCGAGATTAGGGTTTGGGTGAGGAAGATGAAATCTCCACCGTCCGTGACTTTGATCGTGTGGCCCATATGCTGCCACGCGTTTTAATTTAATTTTATTATTTAATTTTATTTTTATCATCTAAATTAAATATTTGTTTATTTGCTTTTTGCATTACTCATATCATGCATAACTAAATTTGTTTATTTTATTTCTCTGCATCCATAAAACATTTTCAATCCATTCTTTTTGCATTTGTTAGATAACATTCTGATATGCATTAAAATATTTTTCCATCATTTTTAAAACTATTTCATATTGCATTTTAATCTTCCTTTTTGGCGCATTGAACCGCACTTCTCATCTGAGCTTTGCATAATTGTTTAAGTGGCTAACATCTTGAATTTTTGCAGGAGTTTTTGATATGTTGTTTGTCTTTGATTGATCCATGTTGATGATTATTTTGGCAATTTTAGGAGTTGTTTCTCTAATTATGTGATTGCTCTTTGTTTGAGGCTTTCTTGTATGTATATTTCTGATCATGCCTGAGTCTTTGTTTGAAAAGTCACTTGTGCCATTGTTTGGGATTGCTTCCTTGACTTCTTAATTCATGTTTGGATTGTTATAGGTCATTTAATCACTATCATATGTCATTGCTTGGGTTTCATTTATCTCATTTCTGTTACTTATGTCTGTTTCGTACTAACCTTTCATGCAGGGGCTGAGGTAAGTTCTTTGAGGGTGTGGATAATCATCCATATTCACCCTTACTCTTTCCTTCTCTCATTTTTTTCTTTTCTTTAGGCTTAGGTTGTCGTCAAACCTCACTAACCGTAGGTCACCCATGCATGATAACATTAGGACTCTTAGTTCCCTTTAGAGTATCCCTTGTGTCTTCTCTCTTCTCATCTCGAATTTCTTTAAAACACTTAATAAGAATAAGGTGTATTGCGCACGAGCCTTAAGTATGGGGAATGAGAAATGAGGGGCTTCCTATCATCTTTCTAGAGTGCTTAGCGAGCGTCCTGTCTTGGGACGATGCGTTAAGTATTCGCCCCTGTGCCCTAGACTTTGGTGCAATGCGACTTATGAACTAACTTAAGCCACTTCTGTCCTAAAAAACACAAACCAACTTCAAACCTTTTTGTCCTTCGGGATCGTCAACCTAAAGGCTATTTTCAAAAAGGGCACGTTACTTTCCGTCTGAGTCGCAAACAGGCATCGACCCGAACTGCCGGACACGAACTTAACGTCGCTCATAAAAAACCCAAAAAGAACTTGGTCCGAACTACATTGACTCTGAATTCCCCATTGCACAAGGGGGTACGTAGGCCTAGGACGTTGACGTCCTACCGAGGATGTCTTTGTTTTCCCCTCCCGTCTTAGCACAGCCCTAGATGATAGTATGACTCACCCTTAGATTAGACAACAAGCGTGGATCCCATCGAGTACGATGGGCGCGTGGGGTGCTAGCACCTTCCCCTCGCGTAACCGACTCCCGAACCCAGGCTATGGTTGAGATGACCATTCCTTTCCCTCTTCCTAAGGTTTATGCGGTGTTCCCTTTCCCTCTCTCGGGATAAATTTACACGGCTGGCGACTCTGTTTTTCTGCGCCACTTTCGCGTTTGTACCTGGATGAAAATCCTGGGAGCGACAGCTGGCGACTCTGCTGGGGATTCTGGTTGACCTATGTTGGTCCATCCCTAAGCGAGTCAATCCTAGCGCTTGCTTGTCTTTGTTCTCCTTGGGTGTCCTTGTGTTTGTTTTGCTTTATTTGTCGTATTTTATTTTTACCGCATTTTCTGCATTGCATTTCATTTTTATTACTGTCATACTGCTGTGTTGTGCTGGCTGTTTTTGTTTTGCAGGTTGGGTTGTTCTGAGAGATAAGCCCAATACCCAGGCTTGAGTATACCCTAGGACTAGAGTGGAAAGTAGTGGGACCTACGTGCCCGCTTGGTACATTTGTGTGTTCACGAAATTCACAACCAGACGAGGCTATCTTGGGACGCATTCTAACGTGTGTGTCTTGCGCATATTGGGGTGTTGATCTAGAGAGCTGTCGACTCTGGTGACCGATCATCGAGGACCTTAGTGGAAACATCCCTCTTTAGTGGTGACAGTGGCAGACCACATCTTGTGGCAAACCCATTCGCACCAGAGGGCCCACTTTGGAACTCGCATAGGATGGCCCCTACCTTTTAAAGAGAATCAGTGGAGGCACTCCTCGATTGATGATAGTACTGTACCCCGAGGGATGAATGTACTATTGTTTCTCGACCTCAGTGCCAAAGCTGAGGACCTTCCGTTTTGGAGAATCAGTTGAGGCCTCCTCGATTGATGATGATGCCAAACCAGAAATGGTGAACGTATCATCATTTCTCGACCTGAGAGCCCGGGATACTGAACATCCTAGTACCCACACGTGAGAGGGGATGGGTGTTTACAGGTTTGCAGGTAACCGAAACTTTCAACCTACCCGGTTTTCTGGATTTCTCGTCAGTGTTTGATTATCTGGGTTCCTGGTTATCTCAGTGGTTCGGTATTTTGGAATTCTGGTTTTCTGGGTTGTGGTTCTCGTTCAGCTAACAACACAACACATCCAGCAGTGTTTCCTTGATCCCATGTGTGCATTTGCATCATCATTTTGCATCCTAACATGTTTATTCATTTGCAGGGTTGCATCCTAACCTTGATTCTGGTTTTCGAAGACTATCAAGGATGAGTACTGAGAAGAAAAAGAATATCATAGGATACAAGTTCCCGTCACTTATTCTGGATCCTGTTCACAAGATTTTTCTATGGCAGAACCTGGGGAATCGGCACTTGTGGACTGTGATGACATGCCGTAGTTCTCTTTCTCTCTATTGTATTTGGACCACCGCCAGGCGTGTTGGTTGGGATCTACGATTGTTGTGTTCAGACTTATTATCTCGAGCTGTGATCGTTGACATCTGGTTTTCCTCTGGTTTTCTTAATATATGAGCAGAAGTCCCGTTCTATCTTATTGTTAAACTGGAATCAAGGGGTGGATCGCCCTGCGAATTTTTAAACATGTTTGTTTGCATTTGCATATTCATAATCATTTTGCATTGCATTTGCATCTTGCATCATTTTTGCATATCTGTCTCCGACCGGATCAGAGAGCTCATCAATCCTTTGTCTAAACCGCAGTTGATTTCTAGACTTTCTCATCGGACTTGAATCAGCTTTGGGGGAGATCATCATGAATTTAGGGGAACAAAATCAGTTTGTAACTAGGGCCGATGTTGAATTGATGAAGAGTCAGTTGGATCAACTTGTGGAAGCTATGACAGCCATGAATAGGGGAGAGGCCAATGTTCAGAGGACTTCAGTTACTGGGAATGACATTCCACCTCCAGTGAACAATGTTACTCAAGCTCAGCCTGTGCAAGTCCCTGTTGAGAATCATATTATACACGAGCGTACCATCGCCCGAGATGGACATTCTTCTTCTCTTGATGCCACAGACTATCAGCGCTTTGCCTTCTCTGTGCCAAATTTCCAAGGGGTAATTCCAAAGGCGAAGCCTAAGGACCCACGGACTGTTCAGTTTGATGAAAGATGTCGTGTGTTGGAAGAGAAGCTGGATGCCCTAGTAAAGCATGATACTCTTGATCTGAATGCTGCGAGCATGTGTTTGGTGCCCGACCTTGTGTTACCTCCGAAATTTGAGATGCCGAATTTTGAGAAATACAAAGGGGATAACTGTCCAAAGCTACATTTGGTGATGTTTAGCCGAAGAATGACCTCACATGTCTATAATGACGAGCTTATGATTCACTGTTTCCAGGATAGTCTGAGTGGGGCATCTTTGAGTTGGTATATGCAGTTGGAAAGTGGTAGCATCCGATCATGGTCAGATTTAGCCAATGCCTTTGTAAAGCAGTACAGTTATAATCTTGACATGGCTCCTAGCCGCCTGCAGTTGCAAGGTTTATCTAAAGCGGATAACGAATCATTCAGAGAGTATGCTCAGAGATGGAGAGAGTTAGCTGCTCGCGTTCAACCACCACTTTTGGAAAAAGAATTGGTTAATATGTTCAAGGATACTTTGCAAGGACCGTACTTCGATAAGTTGATTACTGTATTAAAATTCTCTGACTTGGTAATACTTGGAGAACACATTGAGTTCGATATCAAGAGGGGAAAAATCCAAAGCGCCTCGAACTTCCCGGCTAGTGAAAGTGGATCAGTTATCAGTTCTCAAGAAGAATGGGTGGAAGAAGGTAATTCCGTCCAAGAATATCCTCCACCTCATCCTCAGTATTCAGGTGTTTCAACGGTTCAGAGTCAACAATCTTCTGGGTTTTCGTATCAGGGATCCCCTAAGAATCAACGGTCATACCGCCGTCAGCCGCGTCAGCACGCCCGACAAAGACCTAGGAAGCCAGAGAGGCATTTCACTCAGTTGCCAATGTCGTTTAGTCAGATGTTGCCAGATTTAATCAGAGGTGGACTTATAGTGCCGAAGGAATTGAAGTCAGTGCCTTTTCCGTATCCACCAGGTTTTGATGTCAACGCCCATTGTGATTACCATGCTGGGGCACAGGGGCATTCAACTGAAGACTGTAAGGTGCTTAGGAGCAAGATTCAGACTCTGCTTGACTCCAATATGTTCTCATTCATGCCTCAGGGTATTCAGATCAATAATTCTCCTTCATCCAGTCATGTGGGTTCATCAGTTCAGGTTATGGAAGAAGTCACCGAGAGCAGTGGTGCAAATGATTATCAGACTGACTTCGACGAGCAATTCTGAAGATGGCTAGCAAGTCAAGATTGGAAAGCCCAGTTCCCCGGAGCTGACTATCTTTTAGATCATGTCATTTGTAGTTTCTTTTCTGTTAATGTGCAAACTCATTTGTAAAACTCGTCTGTTTTCAGTTGATAATGATAACGAAATGAATATGCATGTTTTGATCCATCTGTGTTCACTCATATTTTCTTTATTGGTATCTAACACTTGTTTAAGCAGGATCCGAGGGAGGATGATGAAATTCAAAGGCGCAGAACTTCTGATGGTATGCTTTTGGGACAAAACCTTGCTGATGATGTACAGGCATTGCTTCAAATCCCTAAACACCGGAGATATAAGGAAGATAATCCCTTGTCAACCCCTTTGAGCCTAGAAGTAGGAGTTTCTTTCTGAAAACGAAAAAAACCCTCAATCTTAACCTGGGGCAGGGTAGGTGTCAATTAATTTGACCGAGCGTTCAAGTCGAGGATCAAATCTATGGTTATCCCTCACCAACCGAAGAGTGAGGCAGTCACATCCCTTTCAAACAAGTCAGACAAGCCAGTGTCACACGATTTGTTCAAAAAAAAAGAGAAAAAGAATCAAAAGAAAAAGAAAGCCCGCTAAGTCGAAACTTGAAAACAAATGGCTTAGGCAAAAGTTAGGGCATCCCGCTGGACTTCGAAATCGAAAAATTCAAAAGAGTTAGTCCAGGCAAAATCAGGGAAAAGCAAAAGAATAAAAAGCGAAAAAAGAAAAATCCTCAAATAAAGAATAAGTCGTATGTTTACAGACACCAAAGGCAAAAGGGGTGGCTGTCACTCCGAAGACCGTGTGGGTTCTTCCTATCTTCATACTATTCATTAACCTTGTTGAAAGGTGAGCGCTTATGTCGAGTTAGCTGAACGTAGGACTAGAGAACATCAAGGAGAATGGGGGGTTAAAACAAAACTTTGAGCCTTATATCCTTTCTTTCTCAAACCGTGAACCAAGCCATGTTACAACCTTTAAAAGACCTAATTGAAGCAAGGTTGTTTCGAAAGCATACTTCGGTAAAGATCACGTCGAACCTGACTCCTAAAAGGATCTTCTTACCATTCATGTTGGTATCAGCGACACTTTGATTAGTGATTCATTCACTATATCTCACAACTTTTTCCAGTGAACAGACTTGGATTTCAAAACTGTCATATGCATTGCATTAAAATTGTCATTTTCAAAACAAATTGTTTTACTTGCGAGTAAGTGCTTGATCAGGGAAGTTTCTGCAATGAAAAGATTGATCGATATAAGTGCAGAGTGCCTAAGTACTCCGTTGAGCAGGGGCAAGCCATCAAATAGTCATATCAAATGGGCGATTCATTCCAAGATTCAGCCAATCTGGGGCAATCAGGTCGAGATTCGACAAATCTCTCGAAGGTCAGTCAGTCAGAGGTACTCCTTCACAGATCAGCCAGTCAAGGGCAAAATCACTTTAAGGCTGGGGCAGGTCACCCCAAAAGCAAAAGGGTTTTTCTCAGGAGAACGGTTAATCAAGATCATGGGGCAAGATATATAAGATCTTCATGAGACCTCTCGAAGACAGGTTCCTTTATGGGCTATGCTGTATCAGGGCATCTTTTGGTCATATCACATCCGCAGGGTTCATGTTGATGGTCGACACGTGACGTCCCCAGTAGAGTTTCTCTCCCCAACAGAGTAAGGGTAGAAAGTAAGCAGAGGAGTAAGTTCAATGTTGTCCCCTAGCAGAGTGGATATCATCAACCGTCGTTCCCCGAGCAGAGTTGTTGGTGATGGCTGGTATTCCCCAGTAGGTTGAGGGTGTTTCCCGACTAGAGGCTAAGTTCAATGATATTCTCTGGCAGGTTCGGTGTTATTGAATTCATTCCCCAAACAGTGTTTGGTGCTAGTCATCTCAACGGTTTGATCAATAGTGGTTGACATCCCCGGCAGATTCCAAGTCCAATGGTTATTGGCGCCTTTTCTGTAGCAGTTCTCTTCGGGCTCATCTTTAGTAGAGCCGTCAAAATGGGCCGAAGCCCATGGGCCGGCCCGCCGAGCCCGAAAAAAGTTAGGGCTTGGGCCTTATTTTTGAAGCCCATATTATTCCGGGCCTTTTTTAGCCCGGCCCGAAAAAGCCCGAAAAAAAATGGGCCGGCCCGTATGGGCTATGGGTAGCCCGCCAGCCCGACAACTTTTTTTTAAATAATTAATTTAACTATTTGGCCCATAATATAAATTAATAAATATATATAATTGGACCTAAAAAATAAATTTGGCCCAAGAAACATTTGCATACAATGTGTTAGTGCATCTTTGGTTCGGTCCACACACATTTCAGTGACTACCCAAACATTAATTTCTATTACATTATATTACATTACAGTATTCTAAAATGAATATATTACATTAAGATCATTAAAATGAGTATTAATTTCTATAACATTATATATTAAAATGAGTATTAATTTCTATTACATTATATATTACTTAAAAAATGAATTTTTTAATTTTTTTTTTTAAAATGGGCCCGTTTAGGGCCGGGCCCGTTTTAGGGCTGGGTAGCCCGCAGCCCAGACAGGGCTGGGCCTGGGTAGTAAAAAAGGAGCCCGTATTCAAAATGGGCTTTTTGAACCCGGCCCGGAAAAGCCCGAGGCCCGCCAGGGCCGGCCCGTTTAGGGTCGGGCTACCCGTTTTGACAGCTCTAATCTTCAGCAGTAGTTATATCAAGAAGGCCGTTCAGTGTGACTTCCTCAGTAGGGTTTGTGACGTCGGAGACAGTTCAATTTGTCATCCCCAGCGGAGTTGACCTCTTTTCTTCAGCATTTATTTTGCTGGAGTGGTCCTTTTGCATATAGTAAGCATGTTTACATTGCATCCTCAAAACGCGTAGCATTTCCATTTTGTATGGAGCATTACGCCATAGAAAGAAATTCAAACATATGCATGCGAAGCATAAGCCAAATTTGGTACCTTGCACGAAAGCCCGAATCAAATTCCAATCAAGACGGTGATGTATCCCCAGCAGACATTACAATTAACCCCTCTTTTTACCTTTCTTTTGGGTCGTAGGTCATACGTCGATCTTACCCTCAACCAGTCTTTGTCCATCAACCCCTTGATGACGACATTTTGGTCAGGTTTTCTTTCCGTCAAACCCTATTGACGACGTGTTCCCTTTTCAGCTTTTTTTCCATCAAACCCCTCTGACGATGTGTTTCCTCGGCCAGGTTTTCTTTCTGTTATCCCCATGACAATGTGTTACCCTCGGTCATCTTTCTATCATCCCCACGACAATGTGCTTTTTTCGGTCGAGTCTCCTTTCTGTCATCCCCATGACAATGTGTTTTCTTCGTTCAGATTTTCTTTCTGTCATCCCCATGACAATGTGCTTTCTTCGGTCGAGTCTCTTTTCTGTCATCCCCATGACAATGTGATTCTTTCGTGCAGGTTTCCTTTCTGTCATCCCCATGACAATGTGCTTTCTACGGTAGAATTTTCTTTCTGTCATCCCTATGACAATGTGTCTCATTCGCTCAGGTCTTCTTTCTGTCATCCCTATGACGGTGTGTTCCTATGGTGGAATTTTCTTTCGGTCATCCCTATGACGATGTGTTCTCTTCGGTCAGATTGTTTTACCGTCAACCCTTTGACGAGATGTTCCTTGGGGTTCATCTTCTTTCTGTCATCCCTATGACAATGTGTTATCTTCGTTCAGATTTTCTTTCCGTCAATTCTTTGACGATGTGGCCCTTCGATCGGGTGTTCGGGCTGTCTGTCCGTCAATTCTTCGATGATGTGGTCCGTTAGGTATCTTTTCTTCCCGCCAACCCTTTGACGAGGTGTTTCATGGGTTTCATGTTTTCTCTCCGTCAATTCTTTGACGATGTGGTTCTAGGGTTCACTTTTCTTTCTTGGGTATGTTGTCTTTTCGTCAAATCTTTTTGACGAGGGGTGGCTGGGCTCCAATCATCTTTGCTCCCCACAGTTTGCAAATTTCGTGGTTCTTTTTGTATTCAATCACCTTCTACCGTGAACGTCTGAAAGTCGTTGCTATCATCCTTTCAGGTCCAAGAAGATTGAATAGGGGCAGCTGTAGCACCCCAAAATTTGCCCTCCTTACTTTAGTACTAACTGGCTTATGTTTCATTTCATTTTGCATTATCATACATGCATATCATTTGGCTATGTGGTTATGGGATCAAGGTTCTCTGTTCAAGCATCGTCAGGTTGCAACAGACGTTTATTTCGTCACTCGACATAGGCGTAAAGTATTTCTCTGGGTTACGTAATCAACGGGTCAGCAAAGCTCTTATCAAACATAATTTTTCATGTCAAGAATCTCAGAGGAAGTTGAAGTTTTCAGCCGATTCAGAACAGTTTGAGCAGAAAATCAGTTTGCTGTGCAAATTTGCAAAATTCATAGCTCTTGCTCTGGAACTCGTTTTGGCTGGATATTCAACAGTTAGAACCGTCTTGGTATTCTCTACAACCTTTATGTTCGGCTCGGAAGTCAATTCATCAAGGAAAGTGGTGGGAATTATTTGTTTCTGGAATTTCGGTTTCGCTGGATAATTGCGTCAGTGGCATTCAAAAGGGCTTAGCTTCTGATTGGATCATCATTTTTGAGCGATTCTTATGCCAAAAGTTCCGTATGGATATCTTCTCCAACTTTCGTGTTTTGGCCAAAAGCTAATTCTTTGAGGAAAATCTCCGAATACGCGAATTCTCTTAGTCGATACAGCAGAAGAACAACTGAAAATAGTGTTGAACCGGTGTATTTCGGACACTAAAAAATTCATAACTCTCAGCTCGTTCGTCAGATTGATGTCGTTCCGGTGCCTAAAATTCCGTTTAGATGTTATCTTCGTGCCTTGAATTTAGTTTGGGTCAGGTCCAAGCGGAAGGACCCCGAAAATGTGATTTACCAGTGGGGTTCTTTGATGCAGTGCACTGTCTGTCAGATTTTGTAAAATTCATAACTCGGCCAATTTTCATGGGATTGCGTCCATTCTCGAAGCTACGGTTCACAAATTTCGTGCTCATTAAGATTGAAGACAAGCTCGAGTTCGAACGATGCTCCGAAGATCATCGTTTTGGTTTATTTCGCAAAACGGAAGTGCTGAACCGAAGAAAAAGGCTGAAAGTTATTTCACGGGAAAATTCATATCTCACTCGTTTTTTGTCCGATCGCGCTCATCTTTTGACACGAGGTCACTGACTCATAGATCTACAACTTTGCTGACAAAGTCGAGTCGAAATTATGCTCCGAAGAGGTTGACCTCGTCACGTTTTCGAGTAACGGACACCAAATAAGCTGAAAAAACAACTTATTCAATGACGTCTTGCAGCTTAAACATATCGATCGCACTCGATTTTGATCGTATGACGTCCGTTCTTTTTGCGTTGCGACCGTGACTCAGAGGCGGACGGTGTTGTGGAAGGCTCAGGGTCGAAATTCCTTACCGAAGCCGGTGTTATTTTCACTTAAGCCAAAATTCTACCTTTTGCCCTTCATTTTAAACTCCACTATATATTCAAAACTCTCTCAAATTTTTCTCTCAACTCTCACAAGATCAAAAAACCAAAAACTCATACACTCATTGGAGGACACGTGATTTTGAGGAGAACAAAGTTTGAACCCTAAAAGCTTCAATCATTCGAATCTCACAATCCCTTAGAGCTTTTCACAAAATTTCTTCACAGTCTTGATCCTTGGAGTCCATAGAGCACGAAACAACCATCATTAGAGGCTAATAGCAAGGGCAAAAGTTGCGTGATCTCAGGTTGGTAACACTTTCCATGATCCTAAAACTCTATTTTTTGACATGCATGATGATCTGTGGTGTGTACTGATGATTCTGATGTGTTTTGCTTTGAGTTTGGACGCATGGCATGGTTGTATCGTGAGTTTCAAAGTTTTGGACCTAACCTTTTTTCATTCGTGTTGCCTTATGTGTTGTTTATTTGTGACTTTTGATGACATATTATTAATCCTCGTGGAATTCTGGTCAGAATGGTGTATTCGTGTGCGTGTTCTGGTGAATTTTTTGTTGCATGTGGTCGGAAGTGGTGACCGGAGCCCTAGCTCCGGCGACTGGTGAGAGTTCCGGCGAGATTAGGGTTTGGGTGAGGAAGATGAAATCTCCACCGTCCATGACTTTGATCGTGTGACCCATATGCTGCCACGCGTTTTAATTTAATTTTATTATTTTATTTTATTTTTATCGTCTAAATTAAATATTTGTTTATTTGCTTTTTGCATTACTCATATCATGCATAACTAAATTTGTTTATTTTATTTCTCTGCATCCATAAAATATTTTCAATCCATTCTTTTTGTATTTGTTAGATAACATTTTGAGATGCATTAAAATATTTTTCCATCATTTTTAAAACTATTTCATATTGCATTTTAATCTTCCTTTTTGGCGCATTGAACCGCACTTCTCATCTGAGCTTTGCATAATTGATTAAGTGGCTAACATCTTGAATTTTTGCAGGAGTTTTTGATATGTTATTTGTCTTTGATTGAGCCATGTTGATGATTATTTTGGCAATTTTAGGAGTTGTTTCTCTAATTATGTGATTGCTCTTTGTTTGAGGCTTTCTTGTATGCATATTTCTGATCATGCCTGAGTCTTTGTTTGAAAAGGCACTTGTGCCATTGTTTGGGATTGCTTCCTTGACTTCTTAATTCATGTTTGGATTATTATAGGTCATTTAATCACTATCATATGTCATTGGTTGGGTTTCATTTATCTCATTTCTGTTACTTATGTCTGTTTCGTACTAACCTTTCGTGCAGGGGCTGAGGTATGTTCTTTGAGGGTGTGGATAATCATCCATATTCACCCTTACTCTTTCCTTCTCTCATTTTTTTCTTTTCTTTAGGCTTAGATTGTCGTCAAACCTCACTAACCGTAGGTCACCCATGCATGATAACATTAGGACTCTTAGTTCCCTTTAGAGTATCCCTTGTGTCTTCTCTCTTCTCATCTCGAATTTCTTTAAAACACTTAATAAGAATAAGGTGTATTGCGCACGAGCCTTAAGTATGGGGAATGAGAAATGAGGGGCTTCCTCTCATCTTTCTAGAGTGCTTAGCGAGCGTCCTGTCTTGGGACGATGCGTTAAGTATTCGCCCCTGTGCCCTAGACTTTGGTGCAATGCGACTTATGAACTAACTTAAGCCACTTCTGTCCTAAAAAACACAAACCAACTTCAAACCTTTTTGTCCTTCGGGATCGTCAACCTAAAGGCTATTTTCAAAAAGGGCACGTTACTTTCCGTCTGAGTCGCAAACAGACATCGACCCTAACTGCCGGACACGAACTTAACGTCGCTCATAAAAAACCCAAAAAGAACTTGGTCCGAACTACGTTGACTCTGAATTCCCCATTGCACAAGGGGGGTACGTAGGCCTAGGACGTTGACGTCCTACCGAGTCTGTCTTTGTTTTCCCCTCCCGTCTTAGCACAGCCCTAGATGATAGTATGACTCACCCTTAGATTAGACAACAAGCGTGGATCCCATCGAGTACGATGGACGCGTGGGGTGCTAGCACCTTCCCCTCGCGTAACCGACTCCCGAACCCAGGCTATGGTTGCGATGACCATTCCTTTCCCTCTTCCTAAGGTTTATGCGGTGTTCCCTTTCCCTCTCTCGGGATAAATTTACACGGCTGGCGACTCTGTTTTTCCGCGCCACTTTCGCGTTTGTACCTAGATGAAAATCCTGGGAGCGACAGTAAGCTGAGAACTTCCTGAAGTATGAGACCAATTATGTGATTTTGTTGTTAAACTTTGACAAGATCCTTGATTAGATTCCATTTTTGGGATCCTATGTTTAAAAACACATCAAAGGAAGAGCATCATTGAAAGAAATGTATACTGTATATTAATTGAGTAATACATTTCTGAAGGTGCGAGAAAGACACAAGAAAATTGGGGGGGGGGTTGAATTGTGTATTTGCTCTTTTAACTACTTTTCGTTTCTTGTCGTTGAATCACTTAGGATTACATCAGAGTTAGTTGGAAGACTCTGACTAGCTTAGTAACATTCAGACTTGCAATGTGAGAAGCATGAGAACCAACAAGAGTCTGAGTGTAAATTATGCTTCTCAGAACTTGCAGTGTGGAAGCTTATCAGATTTAAGCTGCAAGGTTCTGACTTGCTTGTGTAAGGTTCTGATACTCTATATAGAATGATAAATAAAGACACTAAGCACAAGAATAAAGAACACACGATATATCCTGGTTCACCACAGGGCTAATCCAGTCCACCCTCCTCAGGTGATTTTTCCTTGAACACAAGGACTTAATCCACTATAATCAATCTCGATTACATGTGCACGGGCAACAACCTGTGACTAACAACCTGCACAGCCGCACTGTGACTAACCCACAATGACTTACGCCACTGTCATCTCAAGTACCCAGATCATCACATGATCCCTTGAGGCATCACTCTCAATGAACCGTTCAGGGATCCACTCAGGATATAACGTTCATTGGAGGTTTCACAATGAGTTCCATCAGGGATCCCATAAGAGTCTGATCAATATATGATCCTCTTTGAGATATGACTATCATTGACCCTATTTCCGGCTTTACCACAATGACATCTCGCCATTGTCTTCTCAAGTCTCTGGTCACACTGACCACTCAAGGAATCCTAATTCACCAAGAATTAGTTTTACAGGAGATTACAAAGATGCTTCTTAACAAGCAGATTACTCCTAAGTTTAAGTATAAAGAACACACACGTGTTCAAGCAAGATGTGAGCAACAACTCCTTGCTATTCTAAGAAACTACAGAGATGTATAATGATTTGACAGTTGTTGGCATCTTGTAGATCTTCTTCTTCTCCGTCTTCGGGGTGAGCAAGCTTTGAGCAACAACTCCTAGCTTCAGATCTTTGATGTAGCGCTGACGAGAAGGTGGTTGATGACTTGACTGATTTGCAATTTTATCTTCTTCATCAACAGCTTCTATACCAATTCATTATTGTTGTGTTGAATGATGATCTTTGAGCTTCAACAATAATGGCCATGTGTAAATGGTGATAGATTTAGATATTCTAAGTGTTATAACAAGAACTCATCGTTGTTGCTATCTTCACACAATTACTTGATCAATTCACCTTTGATGGAATGAATCCATCTGTGGACGGTGTCGTAAATAAGAAGCGAATACACTTTCCTTTTAAATAGCTTGGTAGAAATATATCCATTTGAAATACTGTTGGCTGTTGGAAAAGAGACATTGTGTAATAATTCATTGTACTGACACATCTCCTTTTTGCTATGGGAGAAGTGATAGATCTTTCTTGGGCGTCGTGTACAGTTACTCACAACGGTAACATTTGACTTCTAAATTTCAGAGGCTTCTGATGGTTAATTTGATGAAGCATGAGTAGAGTCTTCTTAATCAGGATATCTGATACGTCAAGTCTTTAGTTAATTGAATAAGTCCATTAGGAATCAGTCTTCAGAACTTCAGCACTTGTCTTTAAGCACGTCATCCTTTACTTCTTCAAGTCTTATGAAACTTCAGAACTTGTCCATTAGGAATCTGTCTTCAGAGTCTTCAATACTTGATTTTCAGAACCTTAATCTTCAGAACACATAAGTCTTCAGAGTCTTTCTGCACTTGGTCTTCAGAGTCTTTCGCCTTCAGAACTTCAAGTCATGAGAGTCTTCAGCACTTCGGTTCTCTTCTTCAGAAGCTTCGCAATCTTCAGAATCTCGACCACTTTCAGAGAGCATCCACAATACCATTGCATCCGCAATATCGGCATCCTTGGATCTGACTGATCACGATCAAATACATAAGCGTTCTTGCTTCTTGCGACTTGTGTCACACATAGTAACTTCACATATTATCAATTTCGCTCATCTGGCTGGTGCTTGTTGGATCTGATATGTTCTATAATTATGATCTGCACACAATATACGTTAGAACATAAAATGGTTCTTTCACAAATACATATTGTTATCATCAAAACATAGATTGACTTGTAGAGACAATTGTTGATCTCACAATCTCCCCCTTTTTTATGATGACAAAACCAAGTATTTTGATTGAACATTTTATACAAGGTAATCACCAAAACAAACATATCTAGAGTCTGGAATAATAGCTCCTCTTGAATGTGTTATCCTCGAAGTTTTATCTGTGATCATCTAGAATCTTATATGATCCAAAGACATACAGAGTAATAACTTGAGTTGCCAGAACAAAGAATAGAAAATGACTACTTCTCTATCTTGTCTTTAAGAGAACATAGAGCCTTTAGCATATGGACTAGTTCATCAGAACTTCCATCTTCAGATCTTCAGAGTTCAGTTCCTTTGTAGTCGTATCAGAGCTTGTAATCTTCAGAGACTTCTGAAGCATTTCTACCTTTCAAGAAGATCAGTTCTTATCTGATAACATAGCCTCACTATCTATCAGAGACATACATTGTCTTTCAAGAAACTCCCCCTGGGTTTCAGACTTTGTGAAGATTTAAGATTTTGCAATTTGATCTTCAGGGTAGTCTCCCCCTAATCTCTATAAGTCAGATATCAGGATCTTCAGAACTTAGTTCAGGGATATTAAGTTTTAATCACCAATAAAAATCATGACTTTTCAGAGTCTAACTTTTGAACACAGGTCTTCATCTCAAAACCTTGTTATTGTCACAACTCAGTGGTTCATCAAAGCTTGATTTTTGATCAGATACCAATTGAAGGTTAATATTTGTGATCAATCAACGCTTGATTCTAAATATGGTACTCATGATTTGATTCTGGTCTGATATTACGTGATGTGTTAAGTCTTATACCAGAGTATGTTGAGTCTGATACCAAGTGAAAAATCTCTTCTCATACTACTTGAGAGGTATTTCCTTAGTGTGTTGAACTTGATACCAATGAAGGTATTTTGACAATGATCCATAACTTTGATCTGATTGATGAGATTGATACATATCTTGTGTACTTAATCTGATTACCAATTGTTGATTTAGTCTGATACCAAATCATTTTCAATTAGATTTGTTTCTGGTAAACATCAGAATGGCTTCTTCTTGGATCTTCAATCCAGATCTTCAGACATCTATTGACTTCTGATTTGCGCAGTTCCTCTGAGTAAGTATATTGAGAATGTGTACTTTGTCTTGACTACTTTCAGAGTTTTCTTGCTTCTTCTAATCTCGCATTCTGGATCTCATACTCTTGGACGGCTTACAACTTCTGAACTAAATGAGACAAATATCACGATAAATCTGATTTTGAGCATATGTCCACGAAGTATACAACTTCGATTTGATTCTTCTATCTCAACATGTTCTTAGAATGCCTAGTGAACTTGTTCAGAGTTCCTCGGATAACATCAAACAAAAAACGTTAGTAGCAACGTATTTTTATATGATTGATTACTTGTTTGAGTTGCATTCTTTAGATCCTCTTCTCGATCACTTCTCAATCAAAATCATTATATTTCTCCCTCTTTTTGACATCATCAAAAAGTGCTTAGAGCATAAGGGCATTTAAGCATATAATTCCTCTTTCCAATGAACATCATATATTTCTTCCTCATTTGAGCATTTAAGCATTTATGCATTTAACATCATCATATATATACTGGATATGTTAAACAATATAGAACCATAAAGCTAGCGTTTGAGCAGTTAAGAGCAATCCAAGTCATCTAGTGACAACCATCTTCAACCATTATAAATTCATTTGAATGACTTTTAGATGGAATCAACTGATTACTAATTTAAGGTTTTAGATCAACTGTAAAGATTAATTACAATATTTCATTTATGAACAATCAGATAGAAACATCAACATAAAATAGTTTTAAAGTGCATAGCATAGGTTGAGCTTAATCTTGAAAAGTTCAAGATAACCAAAACATAGATAATTCAACCATAGATTCCTAATGAGAAACGTTTAAAGTAATCGTAGACTTAATAAAACTGAGTTTTCATGGGTCCTTATGAGTTAGAGCGAGCCTAAGGATGATGAAGAAGATGAGAGAAGGTTTTCAGAATCATCATTTCTTGAGACATGCAACCTCTCTTCTACTTGAGTAATTGCCAACCTCTTGCTCTTCACAGTTTCTTCTGAGATCCATTCATGGAACTCAGTCCAGATATTTCTTATTTCCATGGAGTCCATACAGGAATTGGAAGCTTCTACTAAGCTCTGGATCCTTGTGATTGCATTATCCTTAAAGGATTTCAATGCATCATTGTTTGATTCTATGATGTTTTAGGTATTTTAATCATTTGTTTGAGTAAAGTGAGCGTCTCAGTTTATTATGAATTTGATGTTGGTATAGGCATAAAAAACAGAAGACACAATATTTTCATTGATTAAAAGAGAGACAAAAACATCAGCACAAAATAGAACGATAAAAACAAGACATAGCACTATTTGACACTACATCAGGATTTGAAATTTTAGTCATCAAAATATTCCAAGTTGTCCACCCTATCACATCTTATCTCAGTTACTGAAGGTTCTGGTCCGAGTTTGCTTACTAACCCCCAGAATTTCTCTTTCAGCATAATTTCAGATATTATTCTCCCGTAAGGAACGTAAGAGTTCATCTGAGTTCTTAAAACTCTGATAGAATGTTTCAGGTGATTGAAAATAGTTTTGGGAAGATTGATCCTAAAGTGGCGTGTTAGGAGGAAGACGAATACTCGGTCATCTTGGGACAGCGTGCTCCTTGCAGTTGCACGAGGTCGAAGATTGGTTAGAGAGAATCTGAACCATGTTCTGGGTGAAGGGAGAAGTTTCTCAGGGTTGTTTGGTTCATAAGAAACTAAATCATCAAATAAAACCCTGCATCTCTCTACTAAGCTCAGGTCAGATTGAAAGTCTTCAACAGTGACTCCAGAGGCGACACAATTTATGATCTTTTCTAATGAGGGAATAGAGATAGTGATTGGAAGGCGATATACTTCAGACCAGATAGTGTTACCATCATTACTGATTCTGGCGTATTTCCAAAATTCTTTCACAAGAATTGGAAAGACATGGTCGTTTAGCAGTGAATAATAACCACTCCAAGATTGAATTTGCATGCTTCTTATAATTTCCAGACCATTATTTTGAAGTCTAGCTAGATTTGGTCTTTTCTCTGAGATAACTTCTAGGGTTTCTACATTCCCTCTAAATGTTGGAGAAGCAATTTGTTAACACACAAAAGATTTTAAATGAATATTAGTTTAGATGAGGATGGGCGAGGATGAAGCAGAATCCTATTATTTATAGGCGAATGAGAGTGAGGAGTGTAATGACCAAATTAGTACACGAGGATTTGGGCTTACTATTTCCTAGGTGGTCATGATTAACTAGGGTATGCTAAAAGGCGTGAACGTGTGGGAAAAGAGAACGGAGCAGTTGCTTATTTATTTTGAGAGGAGTTAATATGTTAACAGATGCTTTGCCGTGAGTGGCCATTGGGGCTGCTATATTAATGACGGTGTCTTGAGGCACTAAAATATTTTCCAAGAACTTTCAATAATTAATATCAATTAGCGCTTCTTTTAAATATCTTAGAATTAAGAATTCAATAATAAAAAATGATTCATGGACACAGTTCATTAATCTTTAAATAACTCAGGACAAACTGACACTATCGATTTAACTTAGAACAACTGTAGTTTCAAAACATACACTCATCTTACATAGTTAAAGACATGGACAGGTTTAGGTTTCCTAGTCACTGAAGATCTCACACTTAGTCTTCAACAAACAGTTATCTTGAAGGTCTTCAGGACCAACTTCTTTAATTCTCTCTCTTTGATCATGTCCACAATTCCATCTCTGAAGAAAATTTCAGACAAAACTCTTCCATAGGGAATGTAAGACTTTGTGAGATTTCTGGACTAAGAGATGGTTTTCCAGAGACAATTGAAGATAGTGTGTGGTAGATTTATTTGAAATTCATTCATTAGTAAATAAATGAATCATGATCATGAAATATTAGAATGTCAAGACTTTCTCCTCTGGGAAGAAAATTGGACAGCATGAGGTTGTACCAAGCTTTAGGAATGGGTAGAAGATTTTCAGGATCGTAGGGTATGTATCCTAAGGCCAGGTCATGAAGGGATGCAAAAATTTTGGCAGCAAAGAATTTCTTTTTATTAAAATCAATAGGAATTCCAACATCCTCACACCCAGTTGCAAGGGTGATAGAGAACAGGTTGATGATGATTGGGATTTCAAACACAAAAGAGGTGATGCACTTGCTTTCAACATCAAGAACAACATGTTTCCATAAATCCTTGACAAGATTTATATAGATAGGTTTTTCTAGCATCATGGAGTACCTAGTCCATTGCTGAGTGTAAAGACATCTGCTATACTGCAAGTAATGTAACTCGAGAGAGGAGGGGTATTGATTACAAATTGTTTTTCAAGAATGATTTCAAGAAGATCTTGATTACCAAGAAAGGTGAGTGGGGGCATGACGATGGACAACAGGGTTTTGACACCTATGACTTTATGGTGGGAATTTTGAGTATGAGGTTATTTGATAGGGAGACGTGATTTTATACAGGTAAATGTGTAGGATAAGTTGTACCTAGTCTAGGAAAATTATAGATTTGTACATTAGGATTTAATAAGATTTTAGAATAGATTATGTTGTCAGAGATATGGTACGGTTTCCAAAGATTCGCAATTATGATTGAGGTTACTTTAGAGTGCACGCATAGTAAAGAAATATCCTTGTAAGACAAAATTATTTCAGATCATTTATTTCTTTCTATCAAACCAAATTCATGCAAAATTATTTAAATATCCAAAGTAGGAAAGATCATACCTTAGGGATCCAAAATTCTTTTTGCATAGATACTTTGCAGACTTATCTGAGCGATTTCCATTCTGAGATAATATTATTATATTCCAGATTCTGCTTGCTTCCGAGTGAGCTACTGTAGGTTCGTAAATTCTTCAAAACTTTCTTACATTCTGGTTTCTGAGGAATGTGAACATTTTCTAAGTTCTGAACTAAGAATGTTCTAAAAAGTTTATCAGATAGAGATCTGATCAATAACGTTTGATCCAACTGAGATAGTCTCAAGTCATCAGAATTTGGTTGCACTGAGTTGATCAAGACTCTAAGTGATCAATCTTGATTAAGTACTTGATGAATTTATGAAAATCTTCTTCCTGAATATTCTTTCAGTTCCTTGTATAGCTTTCAAGAACACAATATTCAGATTTTCATTCAGTCCTTTTAGCTTATGATCATTCCAGGATTCAGATGTTGAATCAGTCCTAAGAGTTTTGAATTCTTCAGCTTCCTGACTTCAACTGACTTTTCTTGAAATTCAAATTCATAGACCAACAATTTTTCTTCTTTACATAAAGAGATTTTGAATGAGCTTTAACCGATAAAGTCAAAGGTGGACCTAGTCCGTTTCTTGAAAACATCTCAGGAGCTCATAAAGAGTTGTTCTTCAGCAGCCCAGACTCCTTTTCTTCTGATAATTTAACCTTGAGAAAATACGAGGTTCCTCTACATGTATCTTCTAAGATGAGAATTCAGAAGATACAACTTCTTATCTGACGAGTCTTTCTTATCAGCTGATTCTTCAATCTTCACAAGGCTATAGGTGAGGAAGGTTTAGTTGACTGACAGTTGCAAAGCTTCCAGAATCAGTGATTTGCTCAAGTACTCATATTGATTACAATTTTGTATACAGTCAACTTCTGAACTGTTACAGAAATTGTAAGTGGATTTCAATCTCACCCAGAGTATTTCTACGCACCTCATCTGGATCTTTTTCTGACACTGTTAGGTGTTTGATATCCATTAATAATAGAACCGGAGCTCTGATACCAATTGAAGGTGTGAGAAAGACACAAGAAAATGGGGGTTGAATTGTGTATTTGCTCTTTTAACTACTTTTCATTTCTTTTCGTTGAATCACTTAGGATTACATCAGAGTTAGTTGGAAGACTCTGACTAGCTTAGTAACGTTCAGACTTGCAATGTGAGAAGCATGAGAACCAACAAGAGTCTGAGTGTAAATTACGCTTCTCAGAACTTGCAGTGCGGAAGCTTATCAGATTTAAGCTGCAAGGTTCTGACTTGCTTGTGTAAGGTTCTGATACTCTATATAGAATGATAAATAAAGACACTAAGCACAAGAATAAAGAACACACGATATATCCTAGTTCACCACACGGGCTAATCCAGTCCACCCTCCTCAGGTGATTTCGCCTTGAACACAAGGACTTAATCCACTATAATCAATCTCGATTACATGTGCATAAGAAACAGCCTGTGACTAACAACCTGCACAGCCGCATTGTGACTAACCCACAATGACTTAAGCCATTGTCATCTCAAGTACCCAGATAATCACATGATCTCTTAAGGCATCTCTCTCAATGAACCGTTCAGGGATCCACTCAGGATATAACGTTCATTGGAGATTTCACAATGAGTTTCATCAAGGATCCCACAAGAGTCTGATCAACATATGATCCTCTTTGAGATATGACTATCATTGACCCTATTTCAGGCTTTACCACAATGACATCTCGCCATTGTCTTCTCAAGTCTCTGGTCACACTGACCACTCAAGGAATCCTAATTCACCAAGAATTGGTTTTACAGGAGATTACAAAGATGCTTCTTAATAAGCAGTTTACTCCTAAGTTTAAGTACAAAGAACACACACGTGTTCAAGGAAGATGTGAGCAACAGCTCCTTACTATTCTAAGAAACTAAAGAGATGTATAATGATTTGACAGTTGTTGCCATCTTGTAGATCTTCTTCTTCTTCTTCTTCGTCTTCGGGGTGAGAAAGCTTTGAGCAACAACTCCTTGCTTTAAATCTTCGATGTAGCGCTGACGAGAAGGTGGTTGATGACTTGACTAATTTGCAATTTTGTCTTCTTCATCAACAGCTTCTATACCAATTCATTATTGTTGTGTTGAATGATGATCTTTGAGCTTCAACAACAATGGCCATGTGTAAATGGTGATAGCTTTGGATATTCTAAGTGTTACAACAAGAACTCATCGTTGTTGCTATCTTCACACAATGACTTGATCAATTCACCATTGATGGAATGAATCCATCTGTGGACGGTGTCGTAAATAAGAAGCGAATACACTTTCCTTTTAAATAGCCTGGTAGAAATATAGCCGTTTAAAATACTGTTGGTTGTTGGAAAAGAGACGTTGTGTAATAATTAGATGTACTGACACATCTCCTTTTTGCTATGGGAGAAGTGATAAATCTTTCTTGGACGCCGTGTACAGTTACTTACAACGGTAACATTTGACTTCTGAACTTCAGAGGCTTCTGATGAGTAGAGTCTTCTTAATCAGGATATCTGATACGTCAAGTCTTTAGTTAATTGAAGAAGTCCATTAGGAATCAGTCTTCAGAACTTCAACACTTGTCTTTAAGCACGTTATCTTTTACTTTTTCAAGTCTTCTGAAACTTCAGAACTTGTCCATTAGGAATTTGTCTTCAGAGTCTTCAATACTTGATCTTCAGAACCTTAATCTTCAGAACACATAAGTCTTCATAGTCTTTATGCACTTGGTCTTCAGAGCCTTCCGCCTTCAGAACTTCAAGTCATGAGAGTCTTCAGCACTTCGGTTCTCTTCTTTAGAAGCTTCGCAATCTTCAGAATATCGACATCCTTAGATCTTACTGATCACGATCAGATACAGAAGCGTTCTTGCTTCTTGCGACTTGTGTCACACAAGTAACTTTGCATATTATCAATTTCGCTCATCTGGCTGGTGCTTGTTGGATCTGATATATTCTATAATTATGATCTGCACGTAACACACGTTAGAACATAAAATGGTTCTTTCACAAATACGTATTGTTATCATCAAAACATAGATTGACTTGTAGAGACAATTCTTGCTCTCACAATTTCATGTAGTAAATGCAAGAACGAAGGACCTTTTTAGGAAATCCTTAATGTTAGGTAAGTCTTCATTGATGTGCAAATTAGTTACATTCAATGTGTTTGAAACACATAAATGATACTTTTCTACATGGTAATGAAATAACAAATCAACGGTGATGTTATTATTGAATTCAAACCACAAGTTTAAAAATAATAAAATTATCCTATACATCCTCTTTAACTTTTGCAAATTGCAAAATGATAATTGTTGGTAACAAATCGTCCTTCATATTTTTCATGTATTCATGGAACTGCAAAGCATAACCTTCCCACGATGTACAATAAATTGTGTTGTTACTACAAATATAGAAAAGAATATGGTTACAACAAAATAAAAGGGTGAAAACAGAACAATATAAGTTATAAAGGTGCTGTAGTTTTGCAGACATATCCCAAGTCTTTCAAGACCAAATTAATTTGTTGTTTTTTGGACCCAGTTTGTAATTGTGTGTAACCAATTTCTGTGACCATCCCAATAAGATCTGCAACATACCATTGAGTAAACAAAACAAACATTATAAGAGAATATGATATAACATAATTGAATCTATTTTTCAAACATATGTGTCTAAACACACATATTAAAAGATCCCTTTCCCACTTTCCACATATATTATTAGCAAACGGTGTGAACTTCATGTTTTTTTTGGAGGTAAGTCGTGCTTATTTTTGTCATAAACAGAGGTACCACCAGTAAAAACCAAAACATATTTGTGGTCAGAAGGCTTAAACAAAAGTTCATTCAACATGACTTGGAAACTTGCAATGGTATAAGTGTTATTGACGAATAATACAAATTCAATTGCTTATTTAAACATTGTTGGAACTTTGACTTGAATATCTGAACCCTGCAATGTCAACAATGTGATGTTCAGATAACTTAGACAAATCATTAAACATACAAACAAAATTCTTCTAAAACCTATGCATTGTTCATAAGGCAAAGATGATAATATGCAGCAAATATACTGATGGGTAACATAAAGATGAAAACAAACAACTTTATAATGTGACTTGAAGACAAAATAGAACGATTAAAGGTGAGTTGTCATCATCTTAAACAAATGAAGTGAAGTGAAGATCGTTGCATAAACATGTGTATCAATTTTGTGGAGGTTTAAAAAACTACTGTGAACATGGTTGAAGAAAAATAATTGTCTATCAACCACAATCATCTCAAAGTGTTCCTTATTCTTTGAAACCACTCCATCTGTGATGGATTCTGACTGCAATCTTCTAAAGCTTCTTGCTGTCATTGATATCTTTAACCATTGCAAAAGGTTTTACCATTTTTGTTGTTGATTTTTTGTGAAGTTGAATTTTTTTCCAGAGATTTTTAAGGTGGAAGAAGGGATTTGGTAGGGTTGCCTCAAAGCGGTATAATGTTGCATAAACAAACTGGAAGTGAGATGAAGATCAAATCTAAAGCACTCCTATCAATACTCAAGTGCCTCGGAAAAGCCATTTGGAAAACATGTGTTTTCTGATCAAATGCAACATTGGTATATGTGCCAGAAAGACAAACTTTAGTTATACCAAAAGCAAAATAGTGGTCTGGTTAGCCACTATTTCTCAACTGAATGGCAAAATAGTGGTATAAGTAGTGCTATTATTGTAGTTGAAATGAAATCATACCATAATCCGGTTGGATTTAGTTGAAATTAGACACAAATTGCCCTAAAAATACTGAGTTGACATCAATAGAGAGAAGAGTGTTTTTGTGATTTTCAGAACTAACAACATTTCTTACATTACAGATATTTTCACAAAATTTAAAAATTCAATTAGAAATCATTTTAATCAGGGGTCTATTTAAAAATTTCCAATAGTTTAGTATGCAATAGTAATAATTTTTATTTACTCCTAATATTGTAACTATTCTCACTAAGTGTATAATTCGCCTGGGCTGATGCCGACCCCGAGGTAATTTCTCATTTCTTCATCGATCACATTTTCTTCCTATATTCGTATGCTCAAAACGCCGTCTATGAAAATCCGTATAAAGGCGGGGATTGGTTTGTTGTTTTTGTTAATTCGTTGTTTTTTCTATTTGTATATAAATATTTGTTAATTTTAAATTATATTTTATCTATTAGTACATAAATATTTGTTAATTTTATATGTATTATGTATTAAGTTGTATAATTAATAATTGTGAATGTTGTTTTTTATAACAATATACGAATTATACAAAAATTATATTTTTATTGTATATTTATGATTAATATTTCTATATAGAAAATAAGAAAAATATTTAATAATTAATAAAAAAATCTAATTATCATAAAAAAAATTCATATATGCAATAATTTCTAATTAAAAAAATGAGCATATTTTAAATGGTAATTAAGTTGTAGTTGTGAGAAGAATACAAAAATTTAATTTTTTTAAATGCATATTTATGAATGAATGATATTCAAGGCATACAAGCTTGATAATTTATGGTTACAATTTATTAAATGCTTTTATTGTTGATCAAGTATGAAGAAAAAAAAAGTAATTTTTATTATTTAAATATGAAAAAATATATTATTGATCAAAATATGTTCAAATACATGATTTTATATACAAAAACAAATTTATTGTTAATATTTTTTATTTATTTTTATAAACGCGCCTAAAATGTACTAATTATCTAAATATGTCTAAAATATATATTCTTTATTATGTTCATTATAAATGACAATTAATTAGCATTTAAAATAGTTTTCTAAATTTATTGGCGATATTTTTAAATTAAGATGCAACACTTTTCTAAAAATGATAATAATATATCAATTTATAAAATCATAAATTCCATCTAAATAAATTCAAAAGTGATAGTGCATATTTTAATATTGTATTATATTCATTTTTTTTTTGCGTAATGTATTATATCGATTATAAAATAATTGAATTATTTTAGCGTAATGTATTATATCGATTATAAAGTAATTGAATTATTTGTAAAAGAAAATTAAAATGAAAGGTTCATTTAGTGAAACATTAAATATTTTGTATTTTTGAATTTGAAATGTCATTTGTATAATTTTGGATTCAATATATTTTATTATGTATCAAAGATAAATAAATATGAATTTGACAAAAATAGATAAATAATAACTGATATTAAATTTTAAACTTATGATATATTGTTAGTATTATTTTGCATCGTTTGTAGTATACGATTATTATCACAATAATTATTACTATTTTGTGCTATTAAAGAAAATAAAAATATATATTTTTAAAACAATGTATGAAATGCTAATAAAATGAGACATAAAATAAGATGAGTGAAATGCATTTCAAATTTAAGATTACGAAAGATAATGCATTATAAAAATTGGTAACATTATAAAGTATAATATTGTCATCTAGAATAAATACATAAGTAATGTATGAATTAAATAGTATCAAAATTGTATGATAATATGAAATATTTTTAATTATTTTATGATCACAAAAATAAAACTAATATATAATTATTGATTCAAACATGAAAATTATATTTATTTAAAATTTTAGTAAATTCTATTTTCTCATGATATAAAACAAATGTGTGTAACACCCGTACTCGGCCGGACACACGAGTACTAATATGAGTATCGCACGAAATAGATATTTGTAATAATACTTACATAAAATTTATTTATTTATGTTAATAATATTTATTTATACAATTAAAGTAATATTTATAAATACTATAATAGTATTTGATATTTATAAAACTAAATCATTGCGTAAATATTTTTATAAAAAAATACCAACCGATGTCTGCGGGTATTTATTCTTTTTTTTAAAATATAAATTATGTATATTTTTTATATTTACTGATTTTTATTAATTCTATTTTATTTTTAGTTTAATTTTATTACAGGGAAAAGTGTGCTTGCTGCACAACTCTATACAAAATAATTTAAAAAATTCTGACTACAAGATTGAGCAAGGTGGTTAATGTGGTGGTGGATGAAAGCCAATCTGCTTTCTTACTAGGCAAGGTTATCCATGATAACATTATAATAGCTCAAGAGCTCCTAAGAGGATATGGTAGAAAATATATATCACCTAGATGTGCCATTCAAATGGACATCCAGAAGGCTTATGATACTGTTGAATGAGAGGCTCTGGAGGAGATTATGAGTGAAATGGGTTTTCCTAGCAGGTTTACAAAGTGGATAATGTTTTGTGTAACAACTGCTTCATACAAATACAACATCAATGGTCAGCATAGCAAGTTCATAAAGGCTGGTAGAGGGTTAAGGCAAGGGGACCCTGTCTCCTCCTTGCTATTTGTTTTGATTATGGAATATTTGCACAGGGTGTTGAGAAGACTTCAAAGATTTCCCGATTTTAATTTTCACCCTAGATGTGACAAACTGATGATTACTAACATTTGCTTTGCTGATGATCTGATTTTGTTTGCCAGAGGTGACCCTATGTCAGTGCAGATGATGATGAGAGAATTTCATGCTTTCTCAGCAACAACAGGCCTCAAAGCAAATCCAACAAAATGCAGAGTTTACTTTGGAGGAGTATCAATGGAAAATCAAGAGAGAATTCTGGAGGAAACTAAGTTTACCAAAGGCCTCCTCCCTTTTAAGTATCTTGGAGTACCTCTGGATAGTAAGAAGCTCACCATACACCTGTGCAGACCTTTGATTGATAAAATGCTGGAGAAAATTAACCACTAGTTAGCAAAGTTATTGAGTTATGCAGGAAGATGCCAACTCATCAGAAGTGTAGTGTTCTCCATTGCAAATTACTGGCTTCAAGTATTTCCTTTACCAAAAAAGGTCCTTCACCAAATTGAGCAGATATGCAGGGTGTTTCTCTGGACATGAAAAGAAAACAAGTCAAGAAAGGCTCTGGTGGCATGGGATAAGGTGTGTAACACAAAGAAAACAGGTGGCTAGAACATTATCTCACTAATTGAATGGAATCAAGAAACAATGGCAAAACTGCTGTGGAATATCCAAAGGAAATCTGATAAACTTTTGGTTAAATGGATTAATATCTACTATATGAAAAACCAGGAAATTGGAAATGTTCAGATACCCAACCAAGCATCTTGGATCCCGAAGAGCATCCTCAAAACAAGAGAGAAAATTGCAGGAACAAATCATTGGAGTGCTGTACAGCAGGGAACAAATTACCACACTGCCACAATGTATAGAGAGTTGAGAGGTAGCAGGAGTATGGAGCCTTGAAGTCATGTGCTGATGGAAACCCAAGCTAGGCCTAGAACTCAGTTTATTTTATGATTGGCTTTCATGGGGCGCTTGGCAACAAAAGATAGACTGCAAAATTTTGGTATCACAACTGATGGTAAATTTGGGTTTTGTGATAAAAAAGAGACCATTGACCACCTTTATTTTACTGTAAAACAACAGGTACCTTGTGGGAAGATATCTTATTGTGGAATGGTTATACAAGGAAAGCAAAAAGCTGGAAGGATGAACAAAAGTGGATAATGCAGGAAGTGAAAAAAAAAGGTTGAAGAAGGAAATTGCTTAAAGTGGCTCTGGCTGAAACTGTGTATGAAATATGGAGGCAAAGAAATAGGATCTGTTTTGGAACTACATTAAGTCATAGGAATTTGAAAGATGTAATTGTTGGAAACATTGTTATTAGATGTGCTACCCATAGCAAGTTAAAGAATCACATTAGAGATAACACACTAGTTTAGAGTGTCTAGCTTTGTACCTGGACCAATAGTGGTCGGTTTTGTACTTAAGTTGTTTTGGTGAATATAGTATTTTATTTTCCAAAAAAAAATGTGCTATTTTTCAAATACGGGAAAAATGTGTTATTTTTCAATCAATTGAACATATTTACAATATATTAAATACTTATTCATCAATTAAAATACGAGAAAAATTTGACAATTATATGTTATTGATGTAAATAAGAGAAATATATATATATCTACGGGAAAAAGTGTACTACTTATCCAAAAATGAGAAATTTTTTTTTCTTATAAATAAATTTAAATATCTAAATACGGGAAAAAATAAATGCCTTTTATAAATTAATTTAAAATATTTTTAAATTAATAAGTGAATGTTAATAGTTTTTTTTACGAGAATAAGTTTATTATTTATGAAAATATTGGAAAACATTTTGACATTGACAAAAACCAATATCCATGTGAACTCACGGGGAAAATATTATGCTGATCCAAAATTTTTTATATACGAAAACAATAAAAAATTCTACATTTATATTTTTTTTGAATATTATTTATACACGGGAAAAAATTGATATTCTACATATGTTTCATCTTCTACTTATAACATTTTTTATATCAAGTTTTTGTAATTTTTTTAAACAATTTTATTTGTGTGTATAAATAATGGCAAAAGAAATGATTCAATCAACAAATTTTTTTCTTCCATTTTTAATATATTTTTTATTTTCTATTCATTTAATTTTTTATAAATATAAGTTTTTTTTATTAATGAATATTATATGACTAAAAATATTTATATTCTATACTAATAATATTTTTTTCCTATTCATTATAATTCCTTTATAAAAATCATTTTTGAAAACAAATACATGTAACACATCGGTATCCGTGCGACCGCACAATATTCATTAATATGAAACGGAAAAACTTAAACTATTGATTTAAGTATAAAAAAATAAATCATTGTATAAATATTTTTATAAAAAATATCAAAACAAAATTAATATTTACACACCGAAAATGTATGGTTGATCTAAATATTTGTATATATGAAAAATTATATTTATGCTTCAAATATAAATAAAATATGTTCTTTTTCTAAAAATAAAAAAAAATTGGTAAAATAATTTTGTCTTCGGTTTTATTTTTACTTTTTTTTAAATAAATACGCATCACCAACCGATATCCACGACTATTTATTCTATTTTTTTTAAATATAAATTATATATTTTTTTATATTTATTAATTTTTATTAATTCTTTAAAAAAAAAAAAAATTAAATGTAAACAAATGCGCGTCATGTCGGATACCCCGTTAGTTTTAATCAGGGGTCTATTTAAAAATTTCCAATAGTTTAGTATGCAATAGTAATAATTTTTATTTACTCCTAATATTGTAACTATTCTCACTTTTAGCAAAGCTTAAATAACCAAAAAGAATAACAACTAGGGTTTTCTGTCACTGAAACTCACTGAGTGTATAATTCGTGTGCCGTGCGAGATTGTTAGGGTTTCGAATCTCGCCGCACATACCATGACGACGGTGGTTCCAACCTCAGAAGAAGATGCCGCTCTTTCTGTTGTCCGATTTGCTTCCGAGCTCGCCTGGGCTGATGCCGGCCCCGAGGTAATTTCCCATTTCTTTATCGATCACATTTTCTTCCTATATTCGTATGCTCAAAACGCCGTCTATGAAAATCCGTATAAAGGCGGGGATTGGTTTGTTATTTTTGTTGTTTTTTTATTGAATTTATATGTTTTCACTGTGTTGTGTATGCGTGAAATCTGAAAATATTTTTGTATTCTGGCGAAGGTTTATATGATTTTTTTTTATCAACTTATGGTAGATAGCCTTTTGATGTTCAGAAAATATTATGTAATTGTTAGATTCAGTTGGAATGTTGATTGGAAGAGTGACCCAACAGTAGTTGGGTTAGAAATGTTGATGCTCTATTGTTGAGGCTTAGGTAATGTGACAAGTTGAATGAAACAGAAAATTTTAGATTAATTTTTAATTTATCATGGATTTATGGTATTTGCGAGCAGGTCATTGTGTTTTTGCTTTGATTTAGTGCTTATGCGATATGTTAATTTATTACTACTATCTTGGTCTGTT
This sequence comes from Lathyrus tuberosus, assembly GCA_022829125.1. NCBI lineage: Eukaryota > Viridiplantae > Streptophyta > Magnoliopsida > Fabales > Fabaceae > Lathyrus > Lathyrus tuberosus. Next base: position 567,237 of record JALAZF010000285.1, on the reverse strand, counting down.
AGGTTGCTGAGCCGCAAGTTAGCAGACTCTGCATGGAGGCTGAAGAATTCATTGTTATGGGAAAGTGGTTGGAGCTAGCAACATTGATGATTACTTCTGCTGAATTGATTTTCTCTAAGGTTTCTGAAAAAGGTAGAATGATCTTTTTCTGGATAAATGCTCTTTGAATTGAATCACGGGGCATAACTTTTGGCATGGTAAATTGGCTTTGGATTCCTCACCCATTTTAATCTCATCTTTTTATTTTGTGAAAATGCTCGATCCTCTATGGTGTACTTCGCAAATATGTGATACTAACATTTCATTTTGTTTCCGGGTTTAGCTTTCCATTTCTGATAGTTTTGTTGAATATAGCATTGTTGGTAACTTGTTATTTTTCTTGGTCCTTTTGCTTTATGATGTTGCATATGTGACTTTAGTTGGGTAGTATGTTGTTTAATTTTTAGTTTAAAATTTAGTTTTATGTTTCACAGAAAATTGGTTGACGTTATAATATTGGCGGTGAATGTTCTGGGTAAAATGTGACTGATAACAAGAGCTTTTATTTTTTATGACAGACGTAGAGTCTATCTTCACTATCATCTGCAATCTTGTTACGAAGACTGAGAATCCGGATGAAGTGATGGAGATTGTAAAAGTTATAACTGCAAAGTTAGTTCAGCAGCCCAATGAGAAGCCTGCAGTGAGATTGAAAATGTAAAATTTCTTCCTGCTTGGTTTTGAAATTTTGGTAAAGCATGTTACTGGGACTAAAATTTATTAATTTTAATACATTTTTTTTTGCAGTTTGATCAATCTGTATAATCTATTGGAAACTCCATACTGCCAGTTTTATGTCTACCTGAAGGCATTGAATTTAGCTATCGATGGAAAAGTCACGGAATACATTATTCCTTCATTCAAAAAGATTGATAGCTTCTTGAAAGAGTGGAAAATTGAGGTACCAGAACAGAGAGAGCTCTTTCTCACCATCTCTAATGTTTTGAAGGAGAACAAAAGGTACAGCAGAAGTTCATTCCTTTTATTGTCCATTTAGAATATTTCTTTTTTACTTTGTCCATTTAGAATATTTCTTTCTACTTCTCTTTGGAGAAGAAAAATAACTGAAGTTGCCTTTCTCAGTATCACAATCCATTGGGTCAATAGTTCTCTATCTGTACAACCATCTCTGTTTTTTAATGTTTAAAATGTTAAATAGTGTTTCATTTTTAATCTCAGCATGTCAAAGGATTCCTTCAAGTTCCTGACCAATTATTTGGCAACTTTTTCTGGAGAAGATGCACATGTTTTGAGTGAAGCCAAAGAGGAAGCTGTGCGTGCAATTGTTGATTTTGTCAGGGCACCTGATGTATTTCAGGTAACTTGTGTTGAAATTGGGGTTTAAACTCTCTTGGGTGAATTAATGAGGTTTAAACAACGTGGAATTATTGTGTCGGTGTGTCAAATTTGATCATACGTGCTGTTGGAAAAAGTAATTTCTTCTCATTAGGTGACAAGGTCACTTTCATGTTATCTGCTATGTAGTTTAGAACTTATGTTTTCCTTTTTATGATGTTTATTTCTGAGAGATTCCAAATCCATCACCATCACCAGCAAAATTGATTGCCTAATTGAATCACGAGAAGTTGTAAAACCTTAGAATATTGTGTTTTGACTTGCAGCTTCTCGGTTGCCAAACCATATAAAACGATTGCAACTCACAGACGATTGCAACTCTCACAGATGCCCCTTCTTCCTCCTTGTCTTGTCTCTCCTCTGTGAATCATCTTCTCTTGTTCTCCCTTATGTAGCCTCTTCTCTCTATGGTCTCTGTCTCTGCGACTCAAACCTTTTCCTCTCTTTTGTGACTCCACTGTGAAACAACATTGAAAGCAGTATGATTTACTTACCAGTTTTCTTTGACACCATAGAGTGAGGTCACAAGATAGACTAGGAGTGGTGTACCGCATGCCATGAAGCTATGACCTCACTTGTAATAGTGCACTGCGCACCTCACTGCCTTATATTACGATCCAGGAGAAAACAAATATTGAGAAATGTTCATATTTGCGAAAATATTTGTTATATTTGGTGAGAGGCAAATGGGAAAAATACTTGTTATAAATCAAATATATAAATAAGAATTTAATTGAAATACATCGACTGTATAAAAGGATTTTACACCGTCAGTTAATTATAGACATTGGATGTTGGGAAGAGTTAGATTTTTATGTTAACCACCTATAAAGTAATGCAAACAGATGATGGTGATGAATTGACAGTGTAAAACTTTTTGCACCAACAATGCATAGTAATTAATCTCTATAAATAATATAACTTTTTTAATGAACAACATTTATTATTAGTATTATTTAGATTCTCTAAGAAAAATCTCAAGTTTGACTGCCTTGCTTAGATGTCGAATCTGCTATTTCATACAAGCATCTTCCAATGTTGAATACTCTTCAGAGCATTCATAAAGTTGTATTTTGATTTCCATGTAGTGTGATTTACTGGACATGCCTGCTGTTGGGCAACTGGAGAATGATGCCAAATATGCTTGGCTATATCAGCTCCTCAAGATTTTTCTTACTCAGAGACTTGATTCATACTTAGAATTTCACACTGCAAATTCCACCTTATTGAAAGACCATGGTAAAAATTTTTCATACATAATTGATTGTCATTAGTTATGTTTGCATATCTTTCTTCCACTTTGTGTTTCTACCTAAATGTTTTGATGAAATAACGTTGTTTAGGCCTTGTGCATGAAGAATGCATAGCAAAAATGAGATTGATGTCATTGGTTGATCTCAGTTCTGATGGATCTGGCCAAATTCCGTATGATCTTATTAGGGACACACTTCAGGTAAATTTGAATTTACTTTGCATGTTATGTATTTTCATTTTTCCTAGCATAATTCAAACCTTGCAACTCCCTTTCAGATCAATGATGATGAAGTTGAAATATGGGTGTTTAAAGCAATAAGTGCAAAGCTAATTGACTGTAAGATGGATCAAATGAATCAAGTTGTTGTTGTTAGGTATGTTGTATCTCAAGTTTACGGAGCTTTTTTTTACTGGCTATAGTGCATGTGGACATGCACCTGATTTCTGTAGCTATTTTTCATTACTTTGATTCTAGTTTTAAAACACTAAACACTATTTAATGCAAGTGTTGTTACGTGCAGTCATCATACTGATCGGGTGTTTGGTCAGCATCAATGGCAAACACTGAGAACAAAGCTTGTGAATTGGAGGGTAAATAATTTTCCATATATAAGTTTCAGTTATAAATTTGATGTTTTATATGATAGAAGGGTTTATATTTGAAAAAATAAATTTTACCACATTAAACAATAAAATGAGAAAGACAATTGAATTAATGAGTTCAGTTTAATGGTGAAAAATATGAACAAGTTATGTCTGCAATTAATAATTTCAACCAATAATTTATTCTTTAATAATTTAACTATCACAAGTAAAAAACTGTAAATTTGATTGTTACTATATATTCAAGAGCGAACAAGTTATGTCTGCATATGTTTCCGAAGAATGTTTGCTTTTTCTTTTGTAGTATCATCAGTTATTATAGAACATGTTATAGAGGAAGATAGTACCAGTGCACTTGATTACAGTTTTGATCTTGTGTTTAGTAATGTAAATGCCATTGTTCTAACTTGAGTTACTTATTATTGGTTCATTCTTCATCTATTTGTAGGGAAATATTGCAAATGTGATTAGCACCATTCAAGCCAACAAAGTATCAGAAGATGGGTCCCAGGCAGCCCAAGGTTTGGTAGTTCGCTGAGGACTTCTTTATCTGAAGCATTTTTGTTAAGATCTAGATTGTATCCCAGTCAATTTTTTTAGTCTTAAAGAGAGAGGAAAAGAAGAGATTGTAATTTGTTCTGTTTACAATATTTACATTTTACTTTTTGGCTGTTGACTCTAATTGTACTACTAACTTTAAGAGAGAAGCCATGTTAAATTTTGGATTGAAATTTGCTGGAGTATATTTTATTGGTTGACTAAAACAATTTGATTTCTAGCTTGGTGAAGAAATTGCGCAGTTAATGGATAATGAGAGCAACCAAACATAGAATATGTATGCCTGAAATGGTTGATCAGTTGCCATAAATCCATAAATCTGTCCCTGACTGAGTATTGATAATCTGCTATCTAAGGAGTAAGAGATTGTTTTCGTCAATGTTGTCATGTTTTGCAAAAGCACACCCACATTAACAGATAGGGCACCAAAACTAATTGAATTATTGTGTGGCATTGAAGTTACTAGTGGGCAAGCATGGGCCGCAACTTGATGCTGAGATGCTGAGATGCTGAAATGAGCTTTGTTGAAATAAACTAGATTGGATGGACATATGATGAAATGAATCAAATGGCTGGCACTACAGTCAGCAGTGCAAGTTGAAGTTGATTATGCAACTTTTTATTTTGAGGATCTCAAAGATGATCTCATGATATTAGGATATGTTTTTGTCAATGTTTGGATCTACTGCAGAAATTAATTTCCGTCGCACCTAGGTCATTTACCATGGTTGTACTTAGGATAGTTCTTAAAATGCAGGATAGTTCTCCCTGCATTGTTTTCAATCCTCAATTTCTACATAGCCACCCACCCTTGTATAGTTATCAATAGGGCTGTTTTCGGTCCAGTCCGGCCGGCCGGGTATGTAAAGTACCGGAATTTGGACTGATACCCCTATCGGGTAAAATTGGACCGGATCCAAACAGTAATGGATAAAATATTGGAACCGTTACTGGTCCGACATTTTCGGGTAAATTGAAACCGGACCGGATAACCGGTTATTTGAAAATGATATTCGAAACCGATCCGGTTGTTTCGGTTCGGGTACCCGGTCCATCCGATAAAAAGGCATAAATTGATTTTTTTTTGCCAAAAAATCACAATAAATTTTAATTATCATTTAACTAGGAATTCAAAATTTCAATTATGTTTTCAAAATTATACTTTAAAACTTTAAATACTTGTCCAAAACCATATAACTTGTACAAGATCACAAAATGCTTGTCCACAACCATACAACAAAATGCAGAATTACATTTGTGAATGATGCCTCAGAACAATTTCATCATTGGCATTGAAGTTATAATTACAAAACAACAAAACAACATCACAAAGAAACGACACCCGAATCCTATTCCTGACCAAAATCATATGTTAGAGATTCATCTTGAGGTTCTTCAAGCTACAAAATTAAAAATATAAGTTAAACAAGGCAACATAAATGTAATTATCAATATAATTATCAATATAAATAGACCATAAACCAAGAGATACTTACAATATTTGCAGTGCAGCCCTTTTTAATACCATATTTCTCCTTCACCCAATCACCCCCACAAAGTACCATTTCAACTCTCTTAGTTTTTATAGAAGATCGTTTCGGATCAATAACCCTTTTACCAACACTAAAAATTGCTTCTGAAGCAACAGTTGTAACTGGAACAGTTAGGATATCCTTTGCTAATTTACTAAGAACAGGATACTTGGCTTCATTCCCCATCCACCAAGTTAAAACATCAACCTTCAAGGGAGACTCCTCAAGATATAATTCAAGATCAGATTTTGAATTAGAACTACCAACAACAGTTTCTAAAAACATCTCAAAACTCCTCCTTCCCAACCCAGAACTAGTTCCTATTTCAGGAGTTTCAGATACAGGGGCATCATTAACTCCATAGGTATTTTGATACAATTGGAATAGAGTTTTTAAGTTAGTTGCCAACTCTTGTTCATAGGCAGTGGCTTGAGTAGCATTTGGATACCAAAAGGGATATACCCATTTGATGAAGATCATTTTATACCTATTTGAACAAGAAGAGTTGTCAACCAACTAAAGTATTTTCAAGGTATTTTTAGCCTCAGAATCTGATTTCATCACAGGCAACTAATGTCAATATGAGGTAACATAATTGGACTCAGAGACAACTAATGTCACACAAAGAGGTAACATAATTGGCCTCAGACAAAACTATAATAGTGATTCATATCATAGGCTAAATATTATCAATTGAGGCAACAGAATGCAGACAATATAAACCAGATACAATACAAGCCTCAAATTCATCATAGGCTAAATATTATCAATTGAGGCAACAAAATGCAGAAAATATAAACCAGACAGATACAAGCCTCAAATTCATCATAGGCTAAATATTATCAATTGAGGTAACAGAATGCAAAAAATATAAACCAGATACAATACAAGCCTCAAATTCATCATAGGCTAAATATTATCAATTGAGGCAACAAAATGCAGAAAATATAAACCAAACAGATACAAACCTCAAATTCATCATAGGCTAAATATCATTAATTGATCCAACAGATTCATATCATATCAAACAGATCCAACAGATTGCATCATTGGCAACATTTGCATAATCAACTAATCACAAGGCAACATCAATTAATCACAAGGCAACATCAATTAATCACAAGGCAACACCAAGCAGAATAGTAGCTACCTAAAGTATAAACAATGGCAACTTATTTAACTATCAACTTGGAAGATATACATACCTTGGATCAAGAACTGCACCAATAGAAATCAATGTATTAGACTCTGATCAATACTTGTCATACTTCAACTTCATTTCATTAGCAAGGGCCTTCAACTGAGGATTATTTAAGATGCTTGAGGGTTTATAAAGTAAAACCTTCACCCTATAAAGCTCATCCAAAAACAAATTAGCAGTAGGGTAAGATGTGCCACTAATAATTGATGTCACATCAGCAAAAACCTCCAAAAATTTGCAAATATCACGAACATCTTCCCAATCATTTGCATAAGGAAAAAAACTGAGAAAGGCTCCATTTTCTTCAGCATATCTAGGCCATACTTCTCTGTAATGGTAAGCAGTGGACAACACCAACAAAGTTGAATTCCATCTTGTCTTAGTATCCAACACTTGCATCCTGCCTTCAAGTTGCAACTCATCAACAAATTTCTTGAATGCTTTGCACCTAGTTTCAGAATTCAGCAAATATTTGACACCATTCCTAATCTTATCAACAGTCACCTTAATCATATCAAGACCATCCTGAACTAACAAATTTAAGATGTGTGCACAACATCTAACATGAAACAGTTTACCATCAAATGGTAGATTTCTCCTACCAGAATAATCTCTCTTCAATCTAGAAATGCAGTTATCATTGGCACTAGCATTGTCAACTGAAATAGAAACAACCTTATCCCTTATGCTCCAATCATCCATCACCTTAATAAATTCCCTACACAAAAGTTCACCAGAATGTGGTGGTGGCACATTCTTAAAAGATAAAACTCTTTTGTGAAGCTGCCATTTTGAATCAATGAAATGGCCAGTCACAGTCATATAACCAATTTTCTGTTCACCAGACCACCACAGGTCAGTTGTAAGACTGATCCTGTTAATCATAGATATAGACCTTTTCATCTTAACTCTCTCAGCCTCATGAAATGTCTCACAATCTAACTTAACCTGTTGTCTACTAATCCTTTTGTACCATGGATAAATTTCTTTAAGAAATTCATTAAAAATAACACCTTCCATAACAGAAAAAGGAAATTCATGACCTAGAATCATATGAGCTGCAACTTCTCTAACCCTAGCATGGTTATATGTCTAAGTTGCCAAACTATGAGTACTATCAGCACCTACATTTAACCTAGACTATGCAACTTCTTTGTCAGTATTACCTCTCAACCTCAGCTTTCTTTGAATGCAATTTTCTAAATGTTTTTTTTTACCATTATAAGTACTTTTCCATTTCACATCATAAGTATAAAGCTTACCACACCATTTGCATTTCCATTTCTTGGCACCATCAGGCATCTCAATAAGTACCATCTCAGTATGAATAGCAAATTTCTTAGGACGAGGAGCTTTACCAAAGGCATTAATCTGGCTATGTGAACTCTGAGCTGGGTCAACTAGAGGGGTTGGCTCATCAACAGTAGTTGTATTTTGAGATGTAGTAGTATTTTGTGTAGTAGATGTATTTTGAGTGGTTACATCAGTTGGAATTGAAACTCGAACTCCTAAGTCAATCATCTCACCAATCTCTATATTTCTTCCGTCCATTGTCTCCTCTTCCCCATCAAGCAACATGTTGATATCAATCAGATCATCCATGGTTGGAGTCAATGAAGAATCTTGAAAAGACATGACACAAAAATATATATCAATCAAACAATAATAGAATACGAAACAAAAACAAAACCGAGTCACTGAATACAACCTCAGCAACACAATTTATTATTATGCCAAAATAGAACCTCAGCAACCAAATTTACAAGATATAACCTCAAATCAAAACCCTAGGCCGAAAATACAACCTCAGCTCAGCAACAAAATTTACAAAAGAAACCCTCAAATCAAAACCCTAGGTCAAAACATTGTTGGTCTTTAGGTCAAAATTTATACAAGTTATAGAACTAGTTGATACCTCAAACATGCAAACTATGTACAGAACAACATAACAGAAAAAAAGTGTTTAGAATTTGGATACATTACACAAGTAAAACCGTTGTATTGAAGCTTTCCACGGTTCACAATTACAGTTCACACTTTGCCACTAAAACAAAGTATACTCAATACTGATGAGTGAATGATGATCAGAGTTGAAGCCCTAGGAGAGAGAGACGAACGGAAGAGGAATAATAGATTTATATCATGTGAGGTGAGAGAGACGAGAGAGAGAGAGAGAGAGAGAGAGAGAGAGAGAGAGAGAGAGAGAGTGTCTGGAAAAAGAGAGAGGAAAAAATGAGGACAAAAGAAAAATTTAGAATTTATATGCATACTAACCGGTTACTTATTGGATATATGGATACGGATATTTCTGCTGGATACGGATACAAAACATATCCATTATCATACCAAAGACCATTTCGGCCGGTCCATTGGGGCAGCTCTACTGGACCGGTTCTCGGACTGATTCTCGATTTTAGAGGCCCATTTACAACCCTAGTTATTAATATCTGATTGCCTCCTTTCTTGCATTTCGCTATGGGTTTTAAAAAATCAACTAAATGTGAATTTTTTTTTTTAGTTCACATTTGTGCTTCAATATATCAAAAGAGAAATAATATTTATAACCTTAATTTTGGGACACCTTAAGGTATCCTTTATTATTTTAGGGGTATTAATGTATTTTCGGAACCAATATAAGTGTAGGAATAAAAAAAAGAAATATTAACACTATTTATTATAATTAATATAATAAAATCATAATTATTACACAATTAAAACAAAATGTTATAAAATATATATTTTCTATGAAACTTAGAGTAAGAGAGAAAGACAAAGCCAATATTGGGAAGAACTCACCCATGTTTTTGTCAAAGTCTATACAATTTTAAGAGAGCGCAATTTGTTTTAGATTTTCTTATTACGCTCTATTTAGTTAGTGCTTCTAAACACATCAAATTCAAATTAACAGCATAAAGAAGTGAGAAATTGCAAATGTGACAATTTAAGTGCAGCAAATAAGACGAGGATGTTACTTTGTACAGGGTAAGACTAAACATGTTAAGAATAAAAATAATATTAAAATGAGTGTTGATGTATCACATATTATAGAAAAGATAGTAGAAAGTAGACTTAGATGATTTGAATACATAGAAAGAAGATATGTAAATTCTATTTTAAGGAGAATAGATCAGATGAAAAGGAAACAAACAACAAGAGATAGAAGAAAATCTTAAAAACCTATTAGAGAAACTATTAAAAAAAAACTCAAGATTAACAAATTTGATAGAAACATAATTCCAAATATAATACTAGAGTAGAATTATAAATAATTTTACACTTAATCAGATAAAACCGTATGTATCTCTAATTAAGAAACATGGTGTAAAGGAGAAGTATATATTCTAATTATTATTATAACCAAAAAATTATTTTTAAAATTTATTAAATTAATCGTTGTATTTAACCTATTATTAAATTAATCGTTGTATTTAATCTGAATAAATTAATTATTAAATAAAAATATAAAATACTTTTTTCTTATAATAGTGATTAGAGTATTATTTTAGTGTAAGGATAACATGCATGAAAAATATATATATTCAAAAGTTAGAAGTAAATATTATGGTTGATATATGCTATGGAACGAGGGACCACTAATGTGATATGACACTTTAAATTTTGGTTTAAATAGTCAGTTGGTCTCTGTAAGTTAGTGAGTTTTTAATTTTGGTCTCTGTAATTTATTTATTTTTTGTTCTGAGTTCTTATATTTCATTTTTTTGCGTGCAGTTTAGTTCCTAAAGGCAAAATCCGCAGAAAAATCTACAGGTTTCCTGCGGATTTTTCTCCGGATTTTGGCTTTACGGACTAAACCGCTTGCAAAAAGTGAGATATAAGGACTCAAACAAAAATAAAAATAAATTACAGAGATTAAAATAAAAAACTCGCTAACTTACGGAGACCTAAAGTGTATTTAAGCCTTAAATTTTTATATTTGACTTTGAGTTTTTCTTTGTCTACCCCTTAATTATTTTTTTGAAAAATTAAAAATTGATAATCTTGTCATTCGTATTTTAAAATTCATAATGTGTTTGAGGTTTTTGAATTAGGGAATGCTCTTTCCATTTTTAGAGGTGTGTAACACATTTCTGAAAATTAAAAAAAAATTCTTTATTTGTTTGAAAATGTATCTGCGTATATTATTTGGGTGTATTTGGAAATGCATCTCCAGACGTACCCAAAATCACACAAATTTTTATCTTTCTGATATTGATAAGTGCAAAGTGTACCTATTGTTGTATATAAGTTTTGTTGCACTTATCGTTACTTTGTGTTAAAATTGGTTGAATAAACCCCACTTTATGTGTAAATACGTTTACTTTACGTTTTCGTGTGTATATTGCATTTTCTTGTATATATCGTTGAGTTTAATTGATTTTGGCTCATTTTTGTAGGTAACTAATAAAGGCCATCTTGCCATATTCTTGTAGAGCATCTAATAAGCTTTCCAGCGCTTCCGACCGTGCGTAAATAGGAGCTACGGTGCAGAAGTTGTGGTCAAATAAGGGGCTGTTTTTCTGTCATGTTCGCTTAGCGAGTGTGACAGCGAATGTTCGCCTAGCGAAGGCTGGCGAAGGTCCCAGCGAAGGAGGCCAGAAAGAGGCAGAGGAGAAAAAGACCAATGTTCGCTTCGCGAACTTCCTGGCGAGCATTCGCTAGGCGAATGAAACGTTCGCTTAGCGAACATCTGGAATTTTGCAAGGGCGGTTTAACTATTCTGAGGCACTTAAGTGCCATTTTCGTGCATTCGCCTAGCGAATGATCTGTTCGCCTAGCGAACAGTGCAGAATTTGTAATGTATATAATTCATTTTAGTCACTTTTTATAGGGATGGTTTTGGGGATTCTTGTTCCTAATTCCATCAAACTTCATTTTTCATTGGAGAGCTTAGAAAACAACTGTGGAGCATGCATACGGATGAACCGGGGTGGATCTCTCGTCGATCGGCTTTGACAATCCGCGAGATGTTTGGTTCATTTCTCTTTTTCTTTGTGTTTTTCTTTATGGTTGGGTTGTGTATATGTATTGACTATGATCTCATGTATATTTTTCGCCCATGGCGTTGTATAAAACTTGCTTTACAAATCTTTATTGGTGATTGTCTCTGATTTTTGCTTTATGCGCGGGGTTTGGGTTGCGTTAGACATAACCTTCGCGAACTTCGATTAGGGATGGTTATCTGTTAGTTTCTGGACTCTAGAGATAGATTTAGGAGCTAACAATCTTCAATAGACGTCAAAGCTTAATGCCTTCCGTGTTTCGAGGCTTCGCTCGCGAGAGTGACGAAGAGAGTGACACGGTTGTTATCTCAACTGTGCGTTAGACATAACCTTTGTTGTGAGCGATGCTGGGTGATATTGAGGAGTATTGTAGGTGGAGTATAACTGGTCGGTAAGTTTAAGTTTGTGAGGAGTGATTTATATGCATTGCCGGACGAGTTTTTATCTCTGAAGAATGTTGTCTTTTTGTTTTAATGTTTACTTTTATGTTTTCTTGTTTGAAACTCATTTCAATCCAAACTCATAAACGCGAGAGACTGTCGAACGGCATTCTTTCCCTCGAACCGATCTCTATGGACACGATATAAATCCCGGAGGGAATTCTTTCCGAAAATAAATATTTTTGCTGCTTGCCCTATTCTGCATTCAACAAAATGGCGCCGTTGCCGGGGATTGGTTTTGATATTGAGTCGCATTGCGACCGTTTCTTTGTTTTTGAGTTTTTTATATATCGTATATATTGTCTGTTTCCATTATGTTTGTTCAAGTGTTTTATACATATTGTTCACGTAACGTTTGTTTAAGTGTTTGGTTAGGACGCTTGCTTTTGGTTTGCGCGGTGAGACATCACCATGGCATGAATGAAGGAAGTTGCTAGCTAAGCACCGTAAAGGCGTCGAGCTTACGACGTAAAACAAGCATGTTTTATAGTTTTTCTTTTCTAAAGTTTTGTTTGTTGTTTGGTTGCAAGTCTTGGTCGACTTATTTGAGGATGCTTTTGTGATTTTCCAAGTTGGTGCGTTTCAACTTGCGGATGTATGGTAATGATTTTGTTAAGTTTTGTACACGTCTGAGGTATGTATTTATCGCTTTCTATACTTTAGCATATTCATGATACTTAGGCATTTTACAAACTTCCATGCCATCCATTCTTTTGTATACTTATTCTATTGTGAATCACTTTAGTTCCCAACCTTTTTGTGAGGTGGCTTTCCATTGTTCATATATGCGTGGAGTACCAACTCTCTTGTTTTAACTGGATTTTATTATGTTGAATCTGTTGTTTGTGTTGTTTATATGAATGCATGAAAATGATCAAGGCGCTTGTTTCATTTTGAGCACAACCACCTTAGCCAAATAGTCAATTCACCTTGTGAGTGTGTGAGAATTTGTAACCCCTTTGAGCTTTTTGATCCATGTTTTTATTTGAACTTAATGCTTGTCTATGAGTATTTAGTTCACTTATTTTTGAATGGATTTTGTTTTTTCTTGGACCTCAACTTTGTGTTGTTGTATGGATTTTTTTTCCTTGCCTTAGAAAGTAGGGAGTATTCACATGATGGTGCGGTTGAATTCAAGTTGGGGAGAGGATGATTGTGTACTCATTGGTTGGATTCTATGCGGATTGAAAAAGAAAAGAAAAAAGAGAAAAATATGACAAAGAAAAGAAAAGAAAAAAGTGAAAAAGGAAGAAAAAAAGAAAAATCCTTGAAAAAGGAAACAAAAAGAGTTTCAATAATTGTGCTAAATAAGTAATGTGTGTTGTGTAGCACTTGAGATTTTGGAAGAAGTTGGTTGAAATTTTGTGTGTGAATCTTTGTGAGTTTTCACTCCCTTAGGTTTAGGCAAGTTTTTGTTTCAATTACCTTTAGAAATTGCCCCTTGTTTGTTTACCCGACCACGTTACAACCTTGAAAGTCCTTGTGATTCTTGCCTTTGTATGTCAATATTAATTTGTGGATGTATGCATAATTTAGTCTATTGTTTGCATGAGTGTTGTGTGAGTGTAAAGTACCTTATTTTGTGTTTTTCATCTACCGATGATTATTTTTGCTAGGTGTGATTCACTTTGGAACTAGTGTTGTTTTAGGATGTTTGGCATGATTTTTGTATTTTGCGTTTGTTTCGTGACTATGTTGTCGTCGTAGCCAATGGTAAGTATTTACTTTTTGTGTGTACCATTTTCATTTGAACCATTCATTCGTTTTCGTTTTTCAAAACCTGTTGATTCGTCTTTCTTTGGATATCGCTTTTGCTTTTTCAAGTTTGTTTGATTTTTGTTTGTGGACAAACAAGTAGGTAAGTTGGGGAGAGTTTGATAAGTGCAAATTGTACCTATTGTTGTATATAAGTTTTGTTGCACTTATCGTTACTTTGTGTTAAAATTGGTTGAATAAACCCCACTTTATGTGTAAATACGTTTACTTTACGTTTTCGTGTGTATATTGCGTTTTCTTGTATATATCGTTGAGTTTAATTGATTTTGGCTCATTTTTGTAGGTAACTAATAAAGGCCATCTTGCCATATTCTTGTAGAGCATCTAATAAGCTTTCCAGCGCTTCCGACCGTGCGTAAATAGGAGCTACGTTGCAGAAGTTGTGGTCAAATAAGGGGCTGTTTTTCTGTCATGTTCGCTTAGCGAGTGTGACAGCGAATGTTCGCCTAGCGAAGGCTGGCGAAGGTCCCAGCGAAGGAGGCCAGAAAGAGGCAGAGGAGAAAAAGACCAATGTTCGCTTCGCGAACTTCCTGGCGAGCATTCGCTAGGCGAATGAAACGTTCGCTTAGCGAACATCTGGAATTTTGCAAGGGCGGTTTAACTATTCTGAGGCACTTAAGTGCCATTTTCGTGCATTCGCCTAGCGAATGATCTGTTCGCCTAGCGAACAGTGCAGAATTTGTAATGTATATAATTCATTTTAGTCACTTTTTATAGGGATGGTTTTGGGGATTCTTGTTCCTAATTCCATCAAACTTCATTTTTCATTGGAGAGCTTAGAAAACAACTGTGGAGCATGCATACGGATGAACCGGGGTGGATCTCTCGTCGATCGGCTTTGACAATCCGCGAGATGTTTGGTTCATTTCTCTTTTTCTTTGTGTTTTTCTTTATGGTTGGGTTGTGTATATGTATTGACTATGATCTCATGTATATTTTTCGCCCATGGCGTTGTATAAAACTTGCTTTACAAATCTTTATTGGTGATTGTCTCTGATTTTTGCTTTATGCGCGGGGTTTGGGTTGCGTTAGACATAACCTTCGCGAACTTCGATTAGGGATGGTCTTCTTCTTCATGCTCAAACATACTTCATTTTCAAAACCATTAAAAAAGTTTCTCTCATTATCAATCAACTCTTCAACACCAAAACATCATTCCTGTATTTCATTACATCAAAGGGAGCAAAAGGAACTGGAATTGTAGGTAAAGTTCATTCATATCATTTATAATTCCTTGCTTTAATGTGTTGTTTGAGCCGAAAAATGAACGTTGAATTCGAATGTGTATCTCCAGGAAAAGTTTGGTGTGATCCAGATATGCATATCTGGATTTTCCAGATACTTTGAATTTTAAATCTGTTTTTCTGTTATTTATGGTATTAGATATGGTGCACCTAGATATGTTTCCCAAAACTTTTGTGAGGTTGAATGTTAAACCAGACGAAGTGAAGCATGATGTTAAACTGGATGAAGTGAATGATGATTTTAAACTAGATGATGATTTTAAACTTGATGATGTTAAACCGGTTGATCGATCGGTTGTTGCCGAGGTAGATGTTCGTGCATAATTTGCAAATAAATAAGAGTTTATTATTCGTGAACATATGCTACAATGGTCAACATGGGGTCGAGAAATTGAGGTTTGGCGTTGTAATCAGAAGGTAAGACAATGGTTCGGATAAAAGACAATCATTTGTAACAATGAGATGGGAAAGAAGTGGCACGTACCAACCACATATTAGGAAGTTGAAACGAGATGACAATGAATCAAGAAAATGTGAGTGTCCGTTTAAAGAAAATGTGGTTTTCTTTACATTAGAAGCAAATTTGAATAACTAGGTAATTTGAATTTCATTAAGTTAGTGATGAGCATTTCCTTTTCATACATACATTCATTATGGGTTTATTGATAAAACAAGTTCCATTTCTTTAAGGGTTAATAGCTATTTTGCCCCCTTCTATTTGGGCAAATTTAAAAAACCCCGCTTTAAAAAAAATTCCGATTCCCCCCTTAACATTTGAAGATTCCACTTATTCAGTCCCTTATTAAACCAACTCATCAAATTGTCTGACGCGACATTGCCAATGTGTAATTCTTTTGTTATTTTCATTTTATTATTATTCTACGTGTAATATATTTTAATTTTCAGATGATTATTTTTACACAATGTGAAATTTGTTAACCCTAAATCCCAAATTAGAAAATCCAGTTGCATATCCTACTTCACGCAGAATCTCATTGTCTTCTCCCATTTCATTCAAATTGATCGCTGTCTTCTACCTACTCAAGCATGAGATTCGTGCTTCAAAAGTAGTAAACGCAAGTGGAGCATCTGCTGTGTTGTCGTTCTTAAAAAAGGTACGATCTTTTCTTTTGTTTACTTAACTTGAAAAAGGTACGATTCACAGTGGTCCCAACCAACACCATGTCTGTTAGTTTAACATTTATTAACATACTTTATTGCAGTAAGATTATTTAACTTTCATCGTGGTAATATCTGTTATAGCCCAGTAACCTTAGTTTAACCATTAGGTATTTTTGCAATTATAGAACATGGGCGTATTCATTGTCATCTTCCATCACAGGGAACACTTTGTGCATGATAAGTTCACATTTTATAGGGGGAATGATACGACTGTGGAAGGTCAAGATTTTGACACTTGGAGTTATTTTGAGGCTGTGAGTTTAGTTAAGGATTGGGGATATGATGGATTTAGGTTGTGGACAAAACTCACAGGGATTGATGAAGGGTTTCTTCATGTCATTGATGATGTACTAGCTAAAGAAATTGCCAAACACAACATTGATAACAAAGTTGATGGCCATATTTGGGTTGAGCATAAAGTTGAAGATACTATGGGCAAGGTTATAAGTCATACTGTTGTTCAATTCAATGAAGATAGTGATGCTGGTTATAATAGTGATGATGAAGTTATAGGCATTAGGTTTAATGATAGTGAAGAAGAAAGAACGAGGGAAAATAATGAAGGCTTTGTGAATTTTGTGGTGAAAAAACCAACTAGTGGTACAATGGTTGATGTTAATAGCAAGTCTATAAGGTACAAAGTAAGGGCTAAAAAAAACCAAGAGAAGCAAGGTGGTCACTCTAAGCTAAATTTAATTGTGCCTGCAAAAATATTGGTGGTCTAGTTCTAGAAGGTTACCCAATAATATACCAAGAGACATTGAGGATGATGGAAATGAAGAATTAGATAGTTTTGATCCTGATGACAGTGGTGATTAAAAGCTCCTTAAGTATAGGCACTTTAGAAGTGAGTTGATGAACAGAGATTTTCAGTTCAAACTTGGCATGAAATTTACCTAATTAAGTGAATTTAAAGATGCTATAAGAGAGTGGTCTGTTCTTAATGGCAGGGAGATAAAGTTTGTAAAGAATGAAAGCTATAGAGTTAGGGTAGAGTGTAGGGGCAAATGTGGTTTTTTAGCATTGTGTAGTAAACTGGGTGACAGTATAAGACACTAATGCATTGAAGAGAAAGGTATATTATCTATCATTGTCATTGTTTGTTTATTGCATTGACTTCCGTGTTATCATTTTCATTGTTGGTTTATTATCTTTGTCTATGTGCAGAGAAAAACACCCAGAACCAAGGGTGAGACCTAAAAAAATAACAAAACAGAAGAACCAACTGTAGAGGATGAACCTGTTGAAACTACTGAACCTAATCTCACTTCTGAACCTAATGAAACTGCTGAACCAACTGTAGAGGATCCTTTCTATGATCCAGAAATTGATGACATAATTGAAGACATGGTTGCTTCTCAGTTGCTTTCTACTGAAGTTTCTTCTCAACCACAAGAAACTCAACAGTCTCAACTAATTAATCCTACCCCAAAGAAGAAGAAAATTGGAAAGTTGAAGATGTCTAAGAAGAAAACATAAGCACCTACGAGGAGTAGTGAAAGGCTAAAAAGTATCTTCAGGCAAAACAAATGCTATGGACCAGGTTCAACTGCCGATGCACCTTTGGAAATTGAGGATACACATGTTGATGATACACCTGCTACTGCTACTGGCTAAGCAGTCCCCAAACTAGGGACATGTGTGCGCATGATGAAATCATGGGATGAGGTATCTAAGAAACTGACCTAGTAATGTGTGTCATTATGTCAAGATAGTTGTCATTTTGTTTGTTGTAATGTCATTTTGAAGGCTGTACTGTCTTTATATTTTGTAAGTTGGAACAATATATCATTTTGTTTTGTAAGTTGGAGCAACAAGGTTGCATTGTCATTTTATTTTGTGAGTTGTAATGACATTATGCTTATGGCATCTTAATTATATATGGAAGTACTATTTGGAACAACTATTTTGTTTTGTAAGCATAACCTTTGTTTTCATTCAATTCACATTAACCATGTTGTTAACAGGTTGTACTGTCTTTATGTTTTGTAAGTTGGCACAAAAGTTTAATGCACAATATGTCATTTTGATTTGTAAGTTGGAGCAACAAGGTTGTACTGTCATACTATTTTGTTAGTTGTAATGACATTATGCCTATGGCTGCATAATTAAATATGGAAGTACTCTTTGGAACAACTATTTTGTTTTGTAAGCAGAAACTTTGTTTTCATTCAATTCAAATAAACCAATTTGTTAACAGAACACAACATTCATTAATTCATCACAATACAACATTCATTCTACATAATTAACACTTAATACAATACAACTATCAGCCTGCTTAGATAATGACAATATAAACCCAAGAAAAAATAAGTACTACAACTACAAAGGCCAACTTCTTCCTTGTGCTCTCTATCTTGTTCTTTATATCTTCCATCTCCTTAGAACACACTTTTGTCCCAAATTCTCTTCCAAATTCCTTCCCAAAATCCTTTCCAAATTTTCTCAAATACTCTATAATGGCATCACATCAACTACAACCATCATCATCTTCCTCAATTCTCTTCCTATCAATAGAACCAAAGTACTCATCATCCCAATAAAATAACTGGCAGTCTTCTTCTTTCCCCCAAAATTTGCACTTCCAATATTTTCTACCAGGATTTGCAGCAGACTTTGAAATGAACACCTTCATTGAAAGACCGTGTCCACATTTGGGAGTGATTATACCATTAGAGGACATGCTACTCTTTGAACTTCCGGCCATTGATCGCGCACACAGTTATATGTGAGGAAGAAGGAAGAATGTGAAGATGTTAAATGCCTGAAGATGGTAGTTCGAAGAAGGGAAAATAAACTTGGATTATGCGTGAAAAGTAATTTGGGATTTAGGGTTAACAAATTTCACATTGTGTAAAAATAATCATCTGAAAATTAAAATATATTACACGTGGAATAATAAAAAAATGAAAATAACAAAAGAATTACACATTGGCAATGCCACGTCAAACAATTTGATGAGTTGGTTTAATGAGGGACTGAATAAGTGGAATCTTCAAATGTTAGGGGGGAATCTAATTTTTTCGCCGAAATGGCAGGGGAAAAATAGCAATTAACCATTTATTTAATTCATGCATACATTAATCTTTGGGTTTTCAAATCAATGTCATTCACTTTGATTAAATTGCAATTTTGAAGTTTGCGTTTAAAAGTTGTGTTTTTTTCATTTCTTTAAATGGTCTTCAAACTACATATTGCTTCAACAATTACAAAAAAATTTTAGACAGTTACATTTCAATTGTGTTTCCTTTTTGTACACTTGAAGTTTTCCACACATTCTTGGACCTAATTTCCATGTTACATTACATAAACCTAATCATAAACCTAAGCTAAGACCTAATTCTAATCTTCTTCAAGCCTCTATTTGGCTCCAATTGCTCCTTTGATTGCTTCATCATTAAGCCACGCCATAAGTAGCTCCCTTCAAGCCATTCCATCTTTGCCATGAACCTATTACACCAAGAGAATTTTTGTCAACATTTGGACCATGTCATTCATAATGCTGTTGAAACAAGGCAATGGAATACAAGAATAACCAAGACCAAATAAGTTGTGTACTATACACTACATAACCATTATGCAGCAATACAAAAAAATGACAAGAAATTTAAGTGTTCATCAGTCCACACCACAATTCTACTGCAGTAAAAAAAATAATCCATTTCATATTTTAACCACAACCAAACATTTACTACAATAAATAAACAAAAGCCAATTCAAACTTTATCATAACATTTTTACTGTGGCAAAAGAGAAACAAACAAGGGCAATGTAGTTAGAAATCAAAGTCATATCAGTAAAAACAAATGCAAAATTTAAGAATCACTACACATGGTTACTCACTCGACCCTCACCTCTGTTGGAATTAACCCAAAACCTTTTGAGAATTCCTATTCAATCTTGATCTCAAGATTGTTAACAATCACACACAATGGCAACGAAAAGAAAAATTGAGAAATAAAGAAAGAAAGAGAAAAGAGAAATAGTAGCGTTGGAGAAGAAGATGAAAAACTGCAGAATTCTTTCTGCCCGTAAACTGTGGAAATTTTCAATAATCACTTGCAACTGCAAACTATGAATTATCAAACTTGATTATTACAATGATAAGGGTTCCTCCCTATTTATAGATTTAGGTTAACTTGCATCTCAAGCTAAAGCCCAAACTATAAAAGCCCAAAAATATCTAATATAATCTTTCTAAATCAAATTTGATCTATCTAAATCAAATCTAATCTTTCTACAACAATGAGTTACATATTTAACACACCACCTAATTCATTGTGGCTAAACTGACTACATTCACCATAGACCTTAGCTTCTTGAAAACTTTGACCTGCACTCCCTTCGTCATGATATCTGCAATCTGACTCTCAGTTTTGCAGTGTTCCAAGTTCATCTTCCCTTCTGCTACCTGCTCTCGAAGATAATGGAACCTCATTTCGATGTGCTTACTTCAACCATGTACTATTGGATTCTTCGCCAGGTTGATAGCTGACATGCTGTCGATTTTCATGGTAATTGCTCCGTGACTCTTCCCTGCGATCTCTTCGACCAAGTTCACCATTCAGGTTGCTTGACATGCACAAAGGGAAGCAACTATGTACTCTGCTTCTCATGACGACAATGCCACTACTGGTTCCTTTCTCGAACTCCAAGTAACTGGTGCACCACCTAACATAAACACATAGCCAGCTGTGGTTTTTCTATCCTCAACATCACTACACCAACTAGAGTCGGTGTATCCCACTAGCTTGCATTATTTTCCTTCATCAGCTGCAGGAAACAAAATTCCGTAGTCGAGAGTTCCTTTCAGATACCTCAGTATCCTCTTCGTTGCTGCTAGGTGTGATACCTTTGGCTTCTGCATGAATCTACTTACCATAACCACACTGTATGCTAAGTCAGGCCTTGTGTTGACAAAGGTATCAAAGTGACCCAATATGTCTTATGTATTGGGTAGGGTCGACATCATCTTTATCTGAATCTTTCGACAGTTGCAATCTGGTCTCAGCTGGAGTCGAATTTGGGTTGCAATCTTGCATCTCAAATCTCTTGAGTATTTTTCCTGCATATCTTCTTTGATGCATCATCAAACCTCTACTAGTCTTGTAGAATTCGATGCCAAGGAAATATAAGAGATTTCCCAAGTCTGACATTTCAAACTCCTCACTTAGGTCATGTTTGAAATCTTCGATCTCCTTCTTGCAACTTCCTGTTATCAACAGGTCATCGACATAGAGGCATAGAATAAGAAATTCACTATTGCTTCTTCTTACATATACTCCATGCTCAGTCTTACATTTTCACAAATTCCTTCTCCCTTAAGAAGCTGTCATTTTTCTTATTCCAAGCTCTTTGAGCTTGATTGAGTCCATACAGGGCTTTATGCAGCCTATACACCTTTCCTTCTTCGCCTCGTTTCACATACCCAGCTGGTTCTGCGACATAAACTTCTTCGTCTAAGGGGCCATTAAGGAATGCACACTTCACGTCCATATGACATGTGTGCCAATTGTTCATATTTTCTAGACCAATAACCAACCTGATTGTTTTAATCCTAGCAACTGGTGCAAACACTTCGTCGAAGTCGATTCCTTCCTTCTGAAGAAATCCTTTCGCCACAAGTCTCGCCTTGTGTCGAGTTACTTCTCCTCTAGGATTTACCTTCACCTTGTAAACCCACTTCACATCAATTGCCTTCTTGCCTTGAGGCAATTCGACAAGTGACCAGGTGTTGTTGACTTCGATGGACTCTAAGTCCTCATTCATTGCTTTCACCCACTTCAAATCTTTCAATGCCTCGGTTGCATTGTCTGGTTCAACATCTGCGTAGAAAGCATAATGTACCAGCTCACCCTCTTCATCAACCACATCATCTGATGTAATTACACATTCTTGCAACCTTGCAGGCATGTGTCTTGTTCGTCGAGGTCTGCTTGGACTTGCTTCATCTATGACTTGTTCATGTCGAACTTATCTTTCGACTTCAGTGGCTGGTTCTTCACAAGCGATTCTCACGGAATCCTTCTTGACATTCTCAGTCCAATCCCATTCTTTAAGCTCATCTATGATCACGTCCCTACTGATCACTACCTGCTTATTCACTCGGTCGAACAACTTGTAACCTCCAGTCGAATGATATCCTATCAAGATCATCTGATTCAACTTGTCATCAAGCTTCCTTCTCAACTGATTTGGCACATGTCTATGTGCTATAGATCCAAACACCTTCAAGTGACTGAGGCTAGGATTGACACCAGACCAACATTCTTCAGGTGTGATTCCTTCAAGCTTCTTCGTCGGACATCTGTTCAAAATATATGTTGCTGTCGAAACCGCTTCTCCCCATAATTCTTTGGGTAGATGCTTTCCATTCAACATACTTCTCACCATGTTCATGATGGTTCTGTTCTTCCTTTCTGTAATTCCATTTTACTGTGGAGTGTAGCGTGGCACCACCTCATGCACAATCCCTTCTTTCTCACATAATGCATCGAACTCTTTCGATACATACTCTCCACCACCATCAGTCCTAAGAATTTTCAGCTTTCGACCACTCTGTCTTTCGACCATAGATTTGAATATGGAAAATACCTCGATCACATCACTTTTCTTCTTGATGAGGTAAGTCCACATCTTTCGACTGTAATCATCTATAAACGTGACAAAGTATCTCTTACCACCAATCGAATCCACCTGGATTGGACCACATACATTAGAGTATATAACTTCCAGAATTGCCTTCGACTTCCTTCCTGCATCCTTGCTGAAGCTATTCTTGTGTTGTTTCGATTGAACACACTCTTCACAAACTTCACTTGGAATGTCAATTTCAGGTAATCCTGAAACCATATTTCTTCTCTTTAGCTCTCTGATGTCATTGAAGTTGAGATGGCCTAGTCGAAAATGCCATAACCACTCATCTCTGCTGGGTACAGTTGCTAGGCACTTGTGCTCCAACACATTGATTTCAATCTTGAAGGTCGTATTCTGAGACATTGGAGCCTTCAAGATCAACCTACCACATGCGTCGAGAACTCTCATCATCTTATCTTCGATCGACACCTTGTAGTTTTTTTCGACCAACCGCCCTATACTAAGTAAATTACTCTTCATGCATGATATGTACAACACATTGGAAATTGTTGACCTCTTGCCATCTTTCCTCATAATCAGAACATCACCAACACCTTCAGTTGCTAGAGTGTTGTCATTTGCAAACTTCACCGTGTTCTTCGACGAGGGATTCATGTTGACAAACCAATCTTTCCTTCCAGTCATGTGTGATGAGCATCCTGAGTCCAAATACCACTGGTCCTGGAATCTCTCTTCGTCTCTTGTTGTGACCATCAGCAACATCTCTTCTTCTTCTTCATGTTTCGCCAGCTTTGCATCATTTTCTTGATTCTTCTTCTTTTCTGGACAATCAATAAAATAATGACCATACTTCTAATAATTGAAACATTGAATGTGACTTTTGTTCAGCTATCGACCACTACCTCTTCCTCTACCTGCAACACCACCTCTTTGGTTGCCTTGGTTCCATGGTTTTCTTTGATTCGACCAGTTTCCTTCATGATGATTTTGACCAGTCGAATTGTTGTAGTCTCCTCTACCTTTATTGCCATTCCAGCTTCCTTTGCCTTTCCTTTCCTTTTCTGACTGTGCATGTAAATCCATATCACTATTCGATTTTCCTGCAGCTCTTTCCGCCATCCTTTGTTCATGAGACTCAAGCGTCCCTTGAAGCTCTTCCTTCGTCAATACTGACAAGTCTTTTGACTCTTCTATGGCTACTACCACGTGGTCAAACTTTGGAGCCAATGACCTCAAGATCTTTGCAACAACTGATCTTGATGTCAACACCTCTCCACATACCTTGATTTAATTCACCAGCTTTGTAACTCTGGTGAAGAAATCTATTATACTTTCATTGTCTTCCATTTGAAGCAACTCATAGGTTCTCCTGTGAGTTTGTAACCTCACCTCTTTCACCTTCTCTGCGCCTCCAAACGACTTTTCAAGAATCTCCCATGCTTTCTTTGCTGACTCTACATCACTAACCTTTTCAAAGTTATCTGGATTGACACACTGATGGATTATAAATAGAGCTTTATAATCTTTCTTATTTAATTCTTTGTGTGCAGCCTTTTCTTGATCCGTTGCGTTCTCTGTAAGCGGTGCTACTCCTTCCTTCACAAAATTCCAAAGATCTTGATAACAGAAAACCACCTTAATCTGCTTGCACCAATTGTCATAATTATCTTTCTTTAGAATCAGGAGGCTAGCCGGAAAGTGCCCGTTTGGATGATTCATCACCATCACGATTTTCCTTCCTTGAATTGCAACCGGAGCTCTAGATGCCAGATGTTGGAATTAACCCAAAACCTTTTGAGAATTCTTATTCAATCTTGATCTCAAGATTGTTAACAATCACACGCAATGGCAACAAAAAGAAAAATTGAGAAAGAAAGAAAGAAAGAGAAAAGAGAAATGGTAGCGTTGGAGAAGAAGATGAAAAACTGCAGAATTTTTTCTGCCCACAAACTGTGGAAACATTCAATATTCACTTGCAACTGCAAACTGTGAATTATCAAACTTGATTATTACAATAATAAAGGTTCCTCCCTATTTATAGATTTAGGTTAACTTGCATCTCAAGCTAAAGCTCAAACTATAAAAGCCCAAAAATATCTAATCTAATCTTTCTAAATCAAATCTGATCTATCTAAATCAAATCAAATCTTTCTACAATAATGAATTACATATTTAACAACCTCCACTCACTTTCAAATCCCACAATTTATGGGATTGCTCTTCAACAACTCATCACAACTCACATTTGATCTTATCTATTTCAACCTCACACACTTGGAGGAAGAAATATCTTCCTTATTTTCAACACTCTCATATATCATTTATACTCCCCAGCTTGTTATAAAATCCATTCCTCATTTTAAACTAAACCACACAGAAAGTACTCACTATTGATAACAACAATGAACAAGAAAAACCCTAAAAAATCACTCAGAGTCTCAAATTATATCAAATCCATAAACCTAACAAATTTTACTAAAGCTCTTAACCTATAGGTGCTTAGAGCTTCATATCAAAAAGCCCTAATCCACCTGAGCTAAGCACACACACTAAGCAACCACACAGAAGTCACACATTCGAAAAGAATAGGAATGAGTATAAGTTATATTGAAAAGCAAAGAATCAAAGGAAGAAACTCACCTCGGAGGATCTTCTCACAGGTAACGTCCAATTAAGTATTATTTTTGTTCCCTTTTCGCTATTTTCTTGTTGAACTATTGTGTTTGTTGCGTTTAATTTATTTCCCATTTGCTTGCTTCTCTAAATCTTATTAATTGGAGGTCTATTTTATATTTTTTTTGAGAACTAGGGTTTTGGTTTCTATGTGTGTAATTGAGGGTCTTAAGGTGGTTGTATGAGGTTTTGGAGTTCAGATTTGAACTCCGGGCGATAAATAACCCTAGAGGAAGTTCCCTTTGAACTCCAGCGACGGCGCTGCTGAGGATGTTCATGAGCGCCGCCGTTTGGGCCCATGAACTCTGCCGTCCCCTATGAATCTTCATCGGATTCTAGGTTGGTGCTGTTGTTTTTTTCCAGAGACAGTGAGAGAGAATTGGGATAAGAGATAGAAAAAAAAATCAGAAAATGACTGCCTCCTCTATCATTCACGTGTTAATACTCTCCCACTAGCTTCCAATATCACGCCACATGTCACTCTTATGGCCAGCTAATCTGTTGACTATGCCATGTCTACAGGGACTCCCATGTGGGGAATAGGGATCCCACTGTAGCCAGCGTGAGCCTTGCATACTGGCCCCTTAGATCATTTTTGACCTTCTTTTGGTATGTGTATCTAACGCCCCTGATTGCTTCTACCAATCATGTGACCCTTGGTAGAGTAGACAAGTTTGACTCCTAGGTGGGCTAGGTAGTTTTTTTGAAGCAGCTAAAAATATATTAACTGAAGGCATAAGAAATGCCATAGAGCTAGTACAAAGATACAAACACAAAACAATTAGTAGGAAAAACAAACACCAGTACAACAACCAACAGCCCCAAAACACAAAGCTAGAAATCACAATACACAGAGAAATAAAACACCCAAACTAAAGAAAGATCCTATTGATACACCGAAAAAAAGAACTGGTGTCTTTCTAGACAAAAACACACTGCAGAAGAACTAATTACCACCACGATACGCTGCACACTTCGATTTTCAACAGTCCGAACACCTAACAAAGCTCCAAAACCACTATCTCAGGAAAAACCTCAGATTTCCTACGAATAAACTGGACCAACGGAACTCTCAGATACTGCACATGCCAGCGCTGAAAAAAGTATCTAGACGACACCGAATCTAGCCAACAACGAAAGGATAACCAACACCAACACTACTACAAAACGCTAAAACAACAACACCAGGTTTACAACGGATTCGTATCCCATCGTTGTAATAGGTTAAAAATTTTGCAGCTGATTTATAACGCCATATTTAACGACGGTCGTATTAAAAACCCGTTGTAATACATGGTGCGTAACAAGCTTCGATTCCCAGCAGCTACATTTTTTTTCCATATTTTTAGATTTTAAACATATATGTTGGTTCTTGGATTGGCTGGAATTTTGGTAAAACAAAGTTGTTCAATGTTGATGTCACATGGGTGATGTCTTAACATTGAGTCTTAACATTGGATAATAATAAGTGTTTAAGTTGGATGTCTGATGTCACATGCGATGTTGTGACATCAGGTCTGCAGAAGATTAATAACATTAGGTTTAGTGATGTTGTTAGGGTTTGCGTTTTAGCTGGATATTGGGAGAGTTGTTAGTCTCATTGGATGCGGATATCTTGGGATAGATATTCTCTGTTGCACAGAGATTTGATGCAGATTTGTAGGGAGGTTTAAAGACTGAGATTTAAAAAGATTTTGGGGATAAAATCTGTTTTGAAGATTCAGTTTTAAATAACAAATCAGGTCAGATTTTGTAGTAGGTCCAAGACCAGATCAAAGAGCTATTTAAAGCGCATCAATCCTTTGAAGAAATAAAACGAAGAAAGAGAGCTAAAGACTGAGAGTCGTTTGTGTCTTCGTGTATGTTTTGTAAGCCATTCTAGGTTGAATTAGTGTTACTTGATTGAGTTGTAAAGTGTCCTCTCTTAGAGCTGTTAAGCAAGAGAGTGTGGTTACTTGATCAAAGTTGTGAAGCAGAATCAAGGTGTGTTTTGAATTGTATCACTGAGGCGAATTAGGGATTGAGTAGTGTTCTCATACCTAAGTGGTCTCTTAGGTAGAAGGTTCATTAAGTAGTGATTAAGTTTAGGAGATGTCAACTGGGTTGTTGAGTCTGTAAATTAATACTACTGATAGTGAAATTCATCCCTGGCTTGGTAGCCCCCAGACGTAGGTAGTTAGACCGAACTGGGTGAACAATTCTTTGTGTTGATTTATTATTGTTTTACATTGTCCATTGCAGAGTGTGTTATTATGACATCACACGTAACATCACATATCTGGTACCAGAATTTCAATTGGTATCTGAGCAGGCATCCTGCTCTGCATCTGGGTGAGATATAGGGCTGATACTTTCTGGTAAAGATGGACAAGGAAGTTGATGGATTTGTGAATAGACCCCCTATTTTGGATGGTTCCAATTATGATTATTGGAAGCCAAGGATGATTATTTTCTTAAAATCCTTGGACAGCAGGGCTTGGAAGGCCATTGTTAAAGAATGGAGAGCACCTGTTGTGTTTGAGAAAGATGATGCTGGGAAAGATAAAGAGGGCACCTTAAAGCTGAAGCCTGAAGAAGAATGGACCAAGGAAGAAGATGAGCTTGCCCTTGGTAACTCTAAAGCCCTAAATGCTATCTCCAATGGAGTTGATAAGAACATCTTCAAGTTGATCAACTCGTGTGAAGTTGCTAAGGAAGCATGGGATATTTTGAAGGCTACACATGAAGGATCATCTAGAGTTAAGATGTCAAGACTTCAGCTTCTAACATCAAAGTTTGAAAGTCTGAAGATGAAGGAAGATGAGACTATCTATGACTTCCACATGAGTATTCTTGAGCTGTCCAATGCATCCAGTGCTCTTGGAGAAAAGATGTCAGAAGAAAAGCTTGTAAGGAAAATCCTTAGGTCCCTTCCTAAGAGGTACAAGATGAAGGTGACTGCCATTGAACAAGCACAAGACATCAACCAGATGAGGGTTGATGAGCTCATTGGATCTCTTCAAACTTTTGAGCTTGGGTTGAATGAGGAAGAACCTGAAAAGAAGCCAAAGAGTATAGCCTTGGTTTCAAATGCTCAAGAAGAGAAAGGGAATAGTGCTGAATCCCAGGAGGATCTATCTCAGGCCATTGCTATGTTGGGAAGGCAGTTCAACAAGGTGTTCAAAAGAATGAACAAGAACTTCAAGCCTAATGTCAAGAACAACGCTTCTGACATCAGCAAGTCTAAGGAGAAGGATGAAGAGAAGACTGCTCAAGACAAGGGTGTTCAATGCTTTGAGTGTGAAGGTTATAGACATGTTAAGAAAGAATGTCCCACATTCCTGAAGAAGCAGAAGAAAGGCATGACAGTTTCTTGGCCAGACTCTGACAGTGAAAGTGAAGGAGAGTCAGCCAAACATGTCAAAGCTTTAACTGGAACAGTTGTTTCTGATGGTGATGAGGATTTGACTTTTGAGGAGTTAGCATCCACTTATCAAGAGCTGTGTCTGAAGAGTGCAGAAATCTGTCAAGAAAGTGAAAAACAGAAGAAACAGATTGTTCAGCTTGAGACTACTAAAGCTGATTTGGAAAATGAAGTCTTATTGGTCAAAGCTCATCTTGATCATATGACCAAATCTGTTAGGATGCTAAATAGTGGTACAGACACACTTGATAAGATCCTTCAGACAGAAAAGGTTGCTGGAGATAAGTCAGGCATAGGATTTGTGGTTGAGGAAAAGGTATCTGCTGAAGCAAGCACTTCAGGAACCAAGAAGGAGATGTCTCAACCAATGTATCAACATCACACAAAGAGACAGGATCCTAAACCTAAGCAGGTTGCTCATCCACAACCTCAAAATGTTGGGAAGAGGCATGCTCATGGTCCTCATCAAAGGAAGGCACATGTTTCTGGAGCTAGGCAGTATATGCCTCCATAATATCATAAGAGCATGTAGGCTTCTAGGTTCAAACAGAACATGTTCCATCAGATGTCTCAACATCAGGGAAATATGTATGACTATGGATATTATAATGCTGTGCCTTATCATTATGGAAGAAGGAAGCCTCATCACCATAGAAGACAGCCAAAAAGACAGCATCCTTACCATAGAAGACAGTCAAACTATGGGAGAAGAAGATAACATTATGGGTGGCAGCCACAGCAGTTTCATCATCAAGGTGGCAGAAAGTTTAACAACTTCAGAGAAGAAAGAGTAAGGTGCTTCTATTGTGGAATATTTGGCCATATGCAATTTTCTTGCTTCAAGCTTCATGGTTACCCCAAGTCTACCCCTCAACCTAGACAGAAGGAGAACAGGTCTAAGGGTGTTAAACAATGGGTTCCAAAGACTGTCACTACTTGTCTGTTAGCTCATATGTCTCTAGAGAGTAATACCAAAGAAAAATGGTATTTTGATAGTGGTTGCTCTAGACACATGACAAGTATGAAGAATATGTTGGTTGAAGTTGAACCATGTTCCAGCTGTGTAACATTCGGTGATGGTGAAAAAGGAGAAGTCATGGGCATGGGAAACCTAAATTGTGCAGGTGCTCCTAGGTTAGATGATGTGTTGCTGGTCAAAGGATTGAAAGCCAACATGATTAGTATTAGTCAATTATGTGAGCAAGGACTTAAGGTTCACTTTACTAAATCTGAATGTATTGTCAGTGGAAAAGAAGGTGAAGTTGTCATGAAGGGAGCTAAGTCCAAAGACAATTGCTATCTATGGATATCTCTAGACTTAAGCTCTTCCACATATGAAGACGTCAACAATGCTGATGGAAGGATCAAAAGTTGTGACCTTAAGAAGTGTTGGAAGCTGAATACTTACGAGGCCAAGAAAGATGACAAATTGACTATTGACCCACATAGTTTAGAAGACAACCTTCACAGGTTGGCAATTTCTGTTGTGAAAGATGCAGATATTAGAACTAATGTTGAAACATCTCCTAGCCTTAAAATAAAGAAGAATGTTGAAATGGTTGATATGGATGGTCTGTCTGATAATGAGCTGATTGCTAAAGTGGTTCCTGGGGTTGCT
This sequence comes from Lathyrus tuberosus, assembly GCA_022829125.1. Lineage (NCBI taxonomy): Eukaryota > Viridiplantae > Streptophyta > Magnoliopsida > Fabales > Fabaceae > Lathyrus > Lathyrus tuberosus. Next base: position 536,758 of record JALAZF010000285.1, on the reverse strand, counting down.
AAAAGACTGAAATCAAGGAAAGGGAAAGTTATTGAATCACCTTCAAAGCAGAAGACCTCAGTGGTTGGTCCTACAAAATCCTGGAGTAAAATGTCCATCTCTTCCAGAAAGAGGAAGACCAGAGATGAGTCTGATTCTGATGATAATGTCCAAGACATCACTCATGAGAAGAAAGCTGGTGTGAATAGAACTTCTGAAAAAATTCCTGAGGCTCCACTAGATAACATTTCTTTTCATTCTGTGGAGAATGTAAAAAGGTGGATGTATATTTTTCAAAGGAGGCTTGGGTTGGAAAGAGATCTTAGTAAAGATGCTCTGGAAATTAGAGAAGTTATGGAAATGATTCAGTTTGTTGGGCTAAGAAAAACTGTTTTTGGTGTTTGCAAATGCTATGAGATACTTGTCAAAGAATTCATTCCTGCTGACAGAAGAGGTGGAGATTTTGGAAAAGTGTATATGAGAAAGAAATGTACTGAGTTTTCTCCAGCTGTTATAAATAATTACTTAGGAAGAGGGTGTGCGAGCTTATGGTATTTAGGTGTGTATGTTAACCTGAATAAGCTGCTCTGACTATTTTTTTGGAGCTTCTTGAAGGACTTCTATGTGAAATAAGTCCTTTGGATGGTAATGAGAAGCTGATTTCCTAAAAGATGTTGTTGAATGTGATGAGAAGAGATGTTGTAACATCTTGATTGCTGATTTTTGGAAGATGTTTGAGATTGTGCATGTGGTGTTGGATGATCAAGCATTATTATCATAGGAGGTGTTTCTGAATATGTGAATTAGAATGTGGAGATTCTGATCTTGTTTTTAGTAGTATGTTCTGCCAAAGCATGACTACTAATTTTGAAGACTTCACTAGTATCATCAACTAGTGGATGTAATGGTAGAGGATAAAGTTGTTGCACAGGAAGCTTCTTACTTGGTTTCATGGTTGTTTCTGAGGTTCTTCCTGTCTTTGTGGTTCCTGAAGTAGTGTCAGCTGCAGTCATTGTTTTGCTCCTCTTCTGAGGTGGATCTGAAGTCTTATCCTTCTGCTTGGAGTTCTTTGCTGCATCTTTGATGTTTGACTGGCTTATTCTTGGTGGCTGAGTGGTGCTGCTAGAAGGAAGAAAGGCATGTGGTTATAATGAAAACAAGGAGCATAGTTTGTATCGACTGAACAGTCAATGTGTTGGAACTTGTGTTTTTGGGAAGCATGATGTTTGACCATGTCTTTATGTCAGGACATTGTGTTTGGTGATTGTCCAATTATGGCTAAAAAGGGGGAGAGTCAGCCTAACCTTCATGTGTAGAGTGTGACCTATCTCAGTTCTGGTGTGGTGCAGATGTTGAGGGGGAGTGTGCATGTTGAACAGCTGGTTGGTTATGCTGGTTCTGGCTTTGAGGGGGAGCTTGCCCTATGCTGCTGATTAGTGTTTGAAGTCTGTGCAGCTGTTTGAAGAAATGCTGCTACTAGTTAGTGCTGAAGTATGTAGCAGAGTATTGGAGTGTGTGTAGCATTTTGAAGCTGTTTGTTTTATACTAATTTTTTTCCGCTGCTGAAGTCTCTGATGTTGCAGAGATTGTTTTAGCCAAAATTAGCCAAAGGGGGAGATTGTTGGTTCTTGGATTGGCTGGAATTTTGGTAAAACAAAGTTGTTCAATGTTGATGTCACATGGGTGATGTCTTAACATTGAGTCTTAACATTGGATAATAATAAGTGTTTAAGTTGGATGTCTGATGTCACATGCGATGTTGTGACATCAGGTCTGCAGAAGATTAATAACATCAGGATTAGTGATGTTGTTAGGGTTTGCATTTTAGCTGGATATTGGGAGAGCTGTTATTCTCATTGGATGCGGATATCTTGGGATAGATATTCTCTGTTGCACAGAGATTTGATGCAGATTTGTAGGGAGGTTTAAAGACTGAGATTTAAAAAGATTTTGGGGATAAAATCTGTTTTGAAGATTCAGTTTTAAATAACAAATAAGGTCAGATTTTGTAGCAGGTCCAAGACCAGATCAAAGAGCTATTTAAAGCGCATCAATCCTTTGAAGAAATAAAACGAAGAAAGAGAGCTAAAGACTGAGAGTCGTTTGTGTCTTCGTGTATGTTTTGTAAGCCATTCTAGGTTGAATTGGTGTTACTTGATTGAGTTGTAAAGTGTCCTCTCTTAGAGCTGTTAAGCAAGAGAGTGTGGTTACTTGATCAAAGATGTGAAGCAGAATCAAGGTGTGTTTTGAATTGTATCACTGAGGCGAATTAGGGATTGAGTAGTGTCCTAATACCTAAGTGGTCTCTTAGGTAGAAGGTTCATTAAGTAGTGATTAAGTTTAGGAGATGTCAAATGGGTTGTTGAGTCTGTAAATTAATACTACTGATAGTGAAATTCATCCCTGGCTTGGTAGCCCCCAGACGTAGGTAGTTAGACCGAACTGGGTGAACAATTCTTTGTGTTGATTTATTGTTGTTTTACATTGTCCATTGCAGAGTGTGTTGTTGTGACATCACACGTAACATCACATATCTGGTACCAGAATTTCAATATATTTTATTTCTTTTGTTAGTATTACAGGGATTTAACCTCAAAACTCAAAATTCATCTTTGTTTTTCTATTTTTAAGTGCAAGAGAATATATAAAAATAAAAGAAAACTTCTTTAAAAATAAAATTGAAAGAGATGAGTATATATAAAAGAAAATTTTATTAAGATTCCATAGAGTACATTGATAATCATATATTACATATATTTATCAATGTCAGAGCCAATAGCTGCAAATGCATCTTCATAATCCAGGACTCTCTCCTCACTTCCCTCATCAGAATCATAATAAACAGTCCTCCTTTTTGTCTTTTCTTCTTCTTCTTCTTCTTCAGCTTCTTGATCTTCTTCTTCTTCTTCTTCTTCTCCTTCCTTACCCTTAACGCATCCCTGACGTTGGCCGTTGGTTGGACCTCCTCATTTGGCAGCCGACGTTGTTCATTTGTGCCCTCATTGCCATTGGTGATGTTTCTAGCATTCTCATTTGTAGAACTCATTGTTACGAAGAATATATTATAAAGAAATGTAAAATTGTCTATTTATAGATGAGGTTCAAGATGAAAAGTCTGATAGTTTAATGCTTGCAATGATGATAACTTGTAAATGGTTGATATTCTGGAACGGTATTTTTTGAAAAACGGAGAAAATTTTAAATCATTATGGCCAGAGTGTTCTCTACTCCGGGAAGAGCAAGGGTTACAATATTACAATGGTTAGTAATAATAACCGTAGCGATACCCCTTATACTTGGTACAAGGTTCGACTCCAGGCAACAACATTTTTCTATTTTACGTAATTATAGAAAAATGTCGTTGCCTGGAGTCGAACCTTGTACCAATTATAAGGGGTATCGCTACGGTTAATATAACTAACCGTTGTGATATTATTAAAATAATATATATACTTATCATTACGGTTATTTTAGAAAACCGTCGTGAAATATTTACCTATATAAGGGAATTAACTTTCTATTATTGACAGTAGCGCCGTTTCCTTCACAGCGAAACCCTAGCACCCATTTTTAGCAGCAAACTTCATCTTTTTATAGAATCCACGAAAAGAAATACAAGAAGTATGAAGCTTTTGATTTAAGCTTCTTCCTCCTTGTATTTCTTCTTGCAGAATCTAAAACTAGATGAACATGGTGATGATGCTGGCGGTAGCAAGCGTAATGTACATATTGTTTATGGAAAATAAGGTATTCTTCGACTTCAATCTTTTTGTTAGATAGTTCCCATTATCTCGTTTGCTTCATGTTGTTTTTGTTGATTGTTCTCATTTTGTGCAGATTCGACTTCAATGCTTCACAAGCAAGGTGAACTTCATTGTAATGGTACAATCCCACTTCTTAGGGTTTTGTTTCAACTTTTGGTTGTTTTATTTTGAATACTAACTAATTTTCTTCTTTGCTTCCCACTTCTTAGGGTTTGTTTCACATGATGATGATGGTGGTACATATATATATGAATTCATTTTGATAAGGTACGTATATATGAATTCATTCTGATATTGTATATGAAGTTTAGTTTATTATATACTATGTATATTGTTTGTTTCACTATCCTTTTATTGAAAATGCAATCAGTTAAATTGATATAGAACATTAGTTTATTATATACTATGTATATTGTATATAGTTAAATTGAATACTAACTAATTTTCTTCATTGTTTCCCACTTCTTAGGGTTTGTTTCACATGGTGATGATAATGGTGGTACATATATATGAATTCATTATGATAAGGTACATATATATGAATTCATTCTGATATTGTATATGAAATTTAGTTTATTATATACTATGTATATTGTTTGTTTCACTATCCTTTTATTGAAAATGCAATCAGTTAAATTGATATAGAAACTTATAATCTGAAAATTAAGATGTATTTGAAAACCAACCTTTATCATATCAATGCTTTCTGAATTACATCCATTTCATTCAGCACATTGTATCTTCCTTAACATGAAATTTATGGTTCAATGGTCCGTTTGCTTCAATTCATCGATATCTACAATTCTACTTTACCTCATCGTCGTCACTAATCATAGTGGTTATTAAGATCATGATTGTTATGATGATAAAATCGCGATGATTTGTGGCGATGATGAGGTAAACAATAATAAAAGATATCGATGGATTGAAGGAAACCGACCATTGAACCATAAATTTTATGTTAAGGAACATAAAATATGCGGAATGAAATGGATGTAATTCGGAAAACAGTGGTGTGTTTAAGTTAGTTTTCAAGAACAGTTTAATTTTCAGATTATATAGTTCTTTACCAATTTTAATGGTTGTATTTCTTTAATTGGTGTATGGTAAAACAAGCAATATACATTTTTATTTAATAAACTAAGGGTACATTCCACAACGGTTGAGACTCATAACCGTTGTGATAGTTAATATATATTACAACGGTTGAAATCCCTAACCGTTGCAATATAACGCGCACTTTCCAAAATACAACAACGGTTTCCAGACCGTTGTAGAAACCGCGAACTTACAACGACAATCTACATAACAACGCCTTCGCCCGCATCATTATATGTCATTCCCAACCGTTGTTAAAATGGTTTTTCGTAGTAGTGCAAAATGCAAGCAACAATAAATAACTAAACCGAAAACAATAAGCTTGATGCTTGGAGCTGAAAACAATCCTGAGAATCCTTCTCTGAACAAACTACGAGGACGCCCGAAACAAGGAAGCAAAAGCACAGGGAACAACCCGAAAACTGCTACCGAACCAACATAGTCACTAGAGAAAAACTACCGCCAAAACCACCCAGATGCACCTGAACACAGACCTGATACAAGCAGAACGACAGAAACCAGCCACAATGCCCTGCAAACACTACATCAATACAATCAAGAGCTCCTAGAACTGAGCACAAACAATATACATCAGCATGCCCCCAAACCGAGCAGTTCCAAATCTGAACCAAAAGAAAACTATGTCTCTGTACAACCCAGACGGGTTCTAGGGTCTGAGTTCCACTGAGCTATGTTCAAGGTGGGCTGGGTAGTAATTTAGACCTTCGCCCTTGCTCCATGTGGCACATGTGTGTGTTTTTCACACCCTCTTTTTGTTAGGCTTTGTTACCCTACTTTTTTTTTAATATTGTGTTATTTTTGTTTATTTTTTTTATTTTATTACAAACAATTATGTGTAAAAAGTAATATTGGAATTTTTCATTTTAATTATTGTACTTTATTTTGTTTATTTTTTTATGCAAATATTTTTAGGCTTGGATGTAAATATTTATTTATTTTCTTTTATTTTCTTTTGATCATTTAAATTATGAAAAACTAAAAGCCAATTTTTTCTCTTTTAACTTAACTTATTCAAAAAAAAAAAGATTTCTTTTACTTGTAAATAATAATCTTTTTACAAATTTATCTCTTTTTTCTTTTTCATAGGTCAAAAAGAACAACTTATTACCACAATTTCAATTCAAAACATTTCAAATAATTTCGTAACGCAAATCAAACCTCGATCAACATCAAATACATTTTCAGAATTAAAAACAAAAACACTTAATTATTATCAACATATTTTCGCAATTGGATGAAAAAGGAACGTGGTGCATATCACGATATCCCCGAGGGTTTGTATACAAGGTGTATATCTCATCCATCTGAGCGCTCGTTATCCCTTTAAAAAACTCTTAACGTGATTGGTGCCAATCTTATTTTTCTTAATAAATTGGACGAAAAAAGGAACGTGGTGTATATCACGCTATCCCCGAGTGTTTGGATATGAGGTATATATCTCGACCATCTAGATGTTTGTCTTCCAACCAAAAATACTTAATTAAATTTAAACCTTTCATAAATAAGATGAAAAAGAAACGTGGTGTATATCATGATCTTCCAGAGTATTTGGATACAAGGTGCATATCTCTACCATCCAAGTGTTCGTCATCACCCAAAAATATATCCAACACATCTAACCTTTTTCCTTTTGGATTTCATACCTTCAAACTCTTTTTAAACGAAAGATGTTTCGTCTTGAGATGATTCCAAACAATTCCTCATCCACTAATGTGTGTGAGTGAGCTAAGCGACGTTTTCCTTTAAGGTAGATTTGTTAATTTTTCTACCCAGAACTACGTAGCCTTGAGTTCTCCATCATACCTAGAGATACGTAGAAGCGAGATTCAAAGTCTCGTGACGAACCCTAATAAAAAACTTACCTTTTAGTCATTTTCTTTTTTTAATAACTTGAGAAAGCAAACAAACGAAAGCTAACACTTATGCACAAAACTAACTAAATGGTTCCCGTTGAGTACAACAGATGTGAAGGATGCTAATACCTTCCCCTCGCATAATCGACTCCTGAACTCAATTTGGTTGCGACGACCATATCTTTGTCATCTTTTAGACGTTTTATTGATATTTTCCATTTCCTCTTTGGAATAAATTAAGTTTTGTGGTGACTCTATTAGTCATCCACGAGCGAGCGATATGATCGTAAGGTCGTATTTTTCGAGTTGTGACTCTTGTTTATGAGGATAGGAAACCTGTTTCGGACATGAAATTAATCATGGTGGCGCTGAAAAACATACTCACATCTTTGAAACAGGAAATACCTCTAAATATTTCAAATATCAAGCAAATACACATTGTGCATGCTCAAAACAATAAGGCGGAAAGAGGATCAAGATTTGAGATGCAACAATTGTTGAAGCTTTTGGAAGATGAACACTATGTTTCTAGGTATAGAGTTTGTGAGGATAAAGTTAGCAATCCAGATATATTAGAGAGTCTGCCTGATTCCATCAAATTGTTCAACACATTTCCCACCGTGCTCATAATTGATTCAACATACAAAATAAACAAGTACATAATTTCACTCCTTGAAATTGTTGATGTTACCTTTTAGTCATTTTCTTTTTTTAATAACTTGAGAAATCAAACAAACGAAAGCTAACACTTATGCACAAAACTAACTAAATGGTTCCCGTTGAGTACAACAGATGTGAAGGATGCTAATACCTTCCCCTTGCATAATCGACTCCCGAACTCAATTTGGTTGCGACGACCATATCTTTGTCTTCTTTTAGGGGTTTTATTGATATTTTCCATTCCCTCTTTGGAATAAATAAAGTTTTGTGGTGACTCTATTATTCATCCACGAGCGAGTGATATGATCGCAAGGTCGTATTTTTCGAGTTGTGACTCTTGTTTATGAGGATAGGAAACCTGTTTCGGACATGAAATTAATCATGGTGGCGCTGAAAAACATACTCACATCTTTGAAACAGGAAATACCTCTAAATATTTCAAATATCAAGCAAATACATATTGTGCATGCTCAAAACAATATAGCGGAAAGAGGATCAAGATTTGAGATGCAACAATTGTTGAAGCTTTTGGAAGATGAACACTATGTTTCTAGGTATAGAGTTTGTGAGGATAAAGTTAGCAATCCAGATATATTAGAGAGTCTGCCCAATTCCATCAAATTGTTCAACACATTTCCCACCGTGCTCATAATTGATTCAACATACAAAACAAACAAGTACAGAATTTCACTCCTTGAAATTGTTGATGTTACTTCTACGGGGATGACTTTTTCAGTCGATTTTGTAGAAAATTAAAGAGTTGTCACACTCGAGTATCGTTAACCCTCTATTCACAACAAAGTGAAGATACAATTTACCATGCTTGAGCTGAAGACAGATGATGATTTAAAGGTTATGTGGAGTACCTTTTACCGTTATTCAACAAAGGGTCTGGTGCGACGATTTCAAGATCAACTGAAGATATTATAAGGATGTTACAACATCCTGAACCACCCATTTGTAATGACATGTAATGTTAAATTTATGTTAACGTTAACAATCATCTATGTAATGTTTATTTTGATGTTAATTTATGTTGTTTTTCCGTTCTGCCATTGTTCCTAGTTGTTTCTAGTTTGAACTAATAGAGCATATTTCAGAGGCGCATCTCTGGAAAAATCATTGAATATTAAACTATGGGGGGTTACGAAGATGCTTCGCCAGATTAATCTTTTAAGCATACTGAGATGCATTTTTGGAATAAATTTTTACAAAATAAGGGATTCTCAGCAATTTCATCTGAGGTGTGTGTGAAAAAGGTGCGTCCAAATATGCATCTCCGAATGCTAGGGGCAGTTGTGACTTTTCACAGAGGTTGGGGAACAACCATAAGGGTGGAAAAAACAAACCCTTCAATTTTATTCATTAACAAACACAACAAACTAGACGAGTTCGAATGGAATTCAAACTATGTCAAAAACCTTTCAGTATAGGTTCAAATTATATAACTCAAAATTTTTGGCCACACTACCAAACTTCATATCTTTAATAATAAGACATTTAAAGGAATATAACATAAGCAATAAACAAAAAAGCATTTTAAAAAAATTGATAAAAAATATCCAAAATCATAAATAAAGTAACATGTCAATATGAGAATAATATAATACTGTACACAAAATATTACCAAACTAAAAAATGAAATGATTCTAAAAATGCATCATATTGGGTTTCACATAAACTATTGACCCTAAAATTTATCCTCTTCATCCACAATGTAACCTTGGCTTCTATAACACCTCAAATTATATGTCTAAAATAATTATTTGAAATATTTAATTAAATGCTAGGTACATTGAAACAACAACTTAAAACATCAAAATACTTGTGTCTAGATGGAACATGATACAATACACAAGGGTATTACTTGTAGTACATAATAGATAAACAAAATTTAAATTTAACAATAAGAGTCTTCCACTTCATGTCGCTTTCTACTTCCCTTTTTCGGTCAAATATCCATTTGAAACAATGAAGGATGGGATAATAATTTCAGTGGATTCCTATTTAAAACCCAACCTGCCTAATTCCCTACACTATGCAACACACATCCCAGAATGAATAATCCAATACTCATGAGAGAGAGAGTGAGAGAGAGTTGAGAAATATCACATTTTTGGGAATGAAAAAAATGAAAGGGAAGGCCTTTATTTATAGACCAAAGGATGGTTAAAAATAGGAAATGATCCATGAAAATAATTAATTGTCCAATCGATTAGGCATCTAATCTAATTGATTAGTTGTGCCCATTGTTGAAAGGTTTGATAAAGAGCCGTTACTTTTTATTAATACACTTTCACAATCGATTATGAACTCATTCCCCTTATCCAATCAATTGGGTATATGGTCCATTCGATTTGACAAATCAAAAAATATGTCTTAATCATTATGACAGTTTCCATTTCATCTTGCAAGGCTCCAAAACATTTTTAGGTTATTTTATTTGAGAAATAAAGGCTTTAAAAAAAGTCTTAGTGAGAGTGTGATTTAGCCATATTACTTTACAAAGAAGCCCTTATGTTTTTACAAAAAAACTAATCACTAAGACACGATCGGGCGAACTTTCACATTTCCTCTCTTTCATACTCTAAAGCTTCACTTCTTTTGCCAAATACACTAATTACATAAGCACATCACTTGGATATTTTAGGAGATGAGGCTTGAGATATATATAAGTCGGACACCATCATTAGAGGATATAACAATGATCATTAAACCCTAATTTTTTTGATTTTATTTCGAGGAAGAACTTGATCAAACTATCTTGTGTATCTTTGACTGCTTGAAACATTATTAACACTTGCTTGTCTATATGATTAAAGTTAAGTTTCATCTTTATGAGTTATCATCAAGTTCAGGTTACAACTTCATAATTTGTCATCATCAAAACCATGATAGGTCTAGGGTTGTCTTTTTTTATCTTTGATCATTTTCTGATTAAACTTGCAAGCATATAGTTCCATAGAAATTATTGGGGAGAGGAGTATGCCAATCGGTTAATCAAAACCTCTATAAATCTTTAGTGCTTCTTTATCTAGCCTTATCTATTTATATTTTGGTATTTTATTTACTTATGCTGTATTTTTTTTCTTTTACTCTGACTTTATCTATTCCGCTGCTTATTCCTTTCTTATTTTACAAACTTGTTTTAAAATATGATTTTATCAATTTTTTTTATTTGAACATCATTTTTCAGACCCACACAATTCACTTCCCCTTTTGTGTTTGTAGTCACTTGTCCAAAAATAAGACGGTAGTTTGATCTCACCAAACAAACTCTTATGAGAATTCATTTTTAGGTTTATTTGATTATTGCTTGTAATTTTCTATGAAGTAAGAGTTTTGATACGAACAATGAACTCGAACCTAGACACCACAACATAGGTAATGATTCCCAATGTAGTCGTTTTTCTCTCTCAAATTTTACATATCTCCATCCACTTTGGAACTTTTTATTTATTTATTTTAAATAAAAACATACATCATAACTTTCTATATATTTATGCAATGCATTATAATGAGTTTAAGCAATGCTGCATAATGATTCAACTAAATAAACTTATTCTTAACACCACTGACAACACTTCATATAGCCATCAATTTCTTTTTTATCATCATATAACTCATCATAGTTGAATTTTTCTTCCTAGTGGGACTTTCTTTTTAATAGTATTCTATCTTATGACACTCGTAAATTTCCACAAACTCCTTACCCTGCCTTCCCCCACCATGTCCTCGTGAGGTGCCCCCTTCAACGAGCAAAACTGCGTCCACTATTTGTCATCTTGAGATCTTGATCTTTTTCCCTATAACACCTCATTCATTTCTTATGAACAAATAAATTATTATGGAGTGTTGAAATCTGATTTTTTGGCATTTCAGTTGTGGTAATCGGTTACCAGTTTGCGCGTAATCGATTACCACGTTGTTTTTTGGCCAGGATATGCAAAACAAGGGCGCGTAATCGGTTATCAGCTTTGGCGTAACCGATTACGCAGGCAAAATTCTGTTTTTTTTGTTATTTTTGCTGTTTTAACTTATTTAGATAAGCTGTTTTGTTTTTAGTTGTAATTGCCTCATATATATAAGGCCTTGTAATTCTCCCATAGTGACTAATACAATAATTCTCTCTCTCTCTCTCTCTCTCTCTCCCTCCTCCAATTTTATTCTAATCTCCATTGACTCACCTCAAAGTTTTTTTAAATGTTCCAACATAGAGTTTATCAATTGATAAAGGTAGTCACATCATTGGATTTCTCAGTTGCACAAACAACATAGTCGAATCTCAAGGTCATAAACCTAAGAATCTTCTCAACAATCAAAATTTGATTTCTTACAATTAACAATTGCAAGAGTTCGAGCAATGTACTCATATACCAATTCACCATCCTTCAAGCCAAAATTTCAAATTCATGCCTCAAATATTACAATTGAACTCGTTTGACATCCATTGAGTTTTGTGAGGGAAAACCACTGATATAGAATAGAAAATATATAAACTCCCTTGAATTACAGAAGAATATTGCAAAAATTTGAGGGGCTACACCTCCCTTAATGTCAAAATGGCTATTTTCCTATCAAATTGAACGTTAGCATACTATCCCATATCTTCTCCAATTTATTCTAAACATAAACATGTGATTAGTAAGCTCCTATTAATATAATAACTATGCCCTAATGTTCCTAATAATTTCCCTCTAACCCTCCTAATAATATAATAATTTTCACTTAAAAATATAAGTGTTACTTAATGAAAAGTCTAACAATACTCTTCCCTAAAGTTTCACCTTGTCCTCAAGTTGAAAGAAATACATATAGAAAATGTATTTTTTATAAAAATATTTATGCAATGATTTAGTTTTATAAATATCAAATAATATTTTAGTATTTATAAATATTATTTTAATTTTATAAATAAATATTATTAACATAAATAAATATATTTTATATAAATATTATTACAAATATCTATTTTGTGGGCTAACCATATCAATTCCCCATGTGTTCGCCCGAGTACTGGAGTGTTACGAGCATTTGTTTGTTTTTTTAAAATAGGATTAATAAAAATTAGTAAATATAATTTATATTTAAAAAAAAGATAGAATCAATACCTGCGGGTATCAGTTGGTATTTGTTATAAAAATATTTATGCAATGCTTTAGTTTTATAAATATCAAATAATAATATAGTATTTATAAATTTTATTTTAATTGTATAAATAAATATTATTAACATAAATAGATTCATTTTATGTAAGTATTATTACAAATATCTATTTCGTGGAATACCAATATCAGTACCCGTGTGTTACACGCATTTTTTTTTTTTTAAAAATAGGATTAATAAAAATTAGTAAATATAAAAAATATAATTTATATTTAAAAAAAAGATAGAATCAATACCCGCGGGCATCTGTTGGTATTTTTATAAAAATATTTATACAATGATTTAGTTTTATAAATATCAAATAATAACATAGTATTTGAAAATTTTATTTTAATTGTATAAATAAATATTATTAACATAAATAGATTCATTTTATGTAAGTATTATTACAAATATCTATTTCATGAGATACCAATATCAGTACCCGTGTGTTTGTTCGAGTACTGGTGTGTTACGCGCATTTCTATTTTTTAAAAAAATAGGATTAATAAAAATTAGTAAATATAAAAAATATAATTTATATTTAAAAAAATAGAATAAATACCCGCAGACATCAGTTGGTATTTTTTATAAAAATATTTATACAATGATTTAGTTTTATAAATATCAAATAATAACATAGTATTTGAAAATTTTATTTTAATTGTATAAATAAATATTAGTAACATAAATAAATACATTTTATGTAAGTATTATTACAAATATCGATTTCGTGGGATGCCCATATCAATACCCACACTTTTGTTTTTAAAATGTAATAAAATGTAAATAAGAAAAACAAAATTGTATTATCAAAATAGTTTATTATTTTTAAAAGAAAGACACATTTTTAAAATAAAAACTAAATTGTTTTACCTGTTATAAAATAAGGAGAAAGAATATAAAATAGAAGAGAGAAAGATTAGAATGATTATGTATTAATTCATTGGTCTATCGTATACAATGAGATTTGTCCTATTTATAGGACATCATATAAACATTATAATAAATACAAATTGATTAAATAAGGAAAGAAGTTATTGGGAGACAAATCATCCAACTATTCATAACACTCCCCCTTGGATATTTGTTTTGGATATACCTCGTTAAAACCTTACTAGAAAAAACCCAGTGGGAAAAAATCTAGTGAAGGAAAAAGAGTACAATATCCTTTTAAAACAAATTTATTTCTCCCCCTCAGCTGAACGATTATTTCTTTGATGATGAAGACCAATCTTTTGTACTAGTTGATTAAAAGTACTACTTGGGAGTGACTTTGTGAAAAGGTCTGCAAGATTGTCACATGAACGAATTTGTTGGATGGTTATATCATCGTTCTTCTGAAGATCATGAGTGAAAAAGAACTTTGGAGAGATATGTTTTGTTCGGTCTCCTTTAATGTAACCATCTTTCAATTGAGTGATGCATGCAGTATTATCTTCATATATGGTCGTCGTATTTATTTTTCCTGAAGACAAACCACAAGTATTTTGTATGTGTTGGATTAAGGATCTCAACCAAACGCATTCTCGACTTGCCTCATGTAGTGCTAAAAGTTCTGCATGATTAGATGATGTTTCTGCTATGGTTTGTTTGACTGATCTCCATGAAATAGTTGTACCCCCACATGTAAACAAATAACCTGTTTGTGATCTACCATTATGAGGGTCTGACAAGTAACCTGCATCTGAATAACCTGTTAATTCAAATCTGGATACTTTGCTATAAAACAAACCCATGTCTATTGTACCTCTAAGGTAACTGAGTATATGTTTGACTCCGTTCCAATGTCTTCGTGTAGGTGAAGAACTATATCTTGATAATAGATTGAGATCAAATGATATATCAGGATGTGTATAATTAGCAAGGTACATTATGAAGGTGTGAGAAAAACACAAGAAATGGGGGGTTTGAATTGGGTTTTCCACTTTGAAAGCTTTTTATGAAACTCAAACAAAGACCATAAATAAACTAACAATAAGAAAGACACACGATATATCCTGGTTCACTTGAAAACTATCAAGTTAATCTAGTCCACCCGCCAAGGTGATTTTGCCTTATACACAAGGACTTAATCCACTATAACCAAACTGATTACAACTGCACTAGCCAACTGCTGGTGACTAACAACCTCTAAGACACACTAGTCCTAGACTTAAGAGTTCTGATCCAACTGGTCTCTTAAGGAATACAACACACAAGCCAACTGCAAGTGACTAACAACACTAAGACACACTGTCTTAGTCTCCCTAAAAATTCTGACCCAACTGGTCCTTTAGGGAACGCAAACAACTGTCTGCTACAAGGGTTTGTTTACAATAATGATGCTTCTACACAAGCAGAGTAAACATACATTTTTAAGCTCAATCTAACTTAGAGCGAAACTATACAGTAAAAAACATTCTTCTTTTTTGTATTGTGGTGATTTACTATTCACTAATATATTCTTCTGATTCTTGAGTTGCTTTCTTCATATGCATCAGTGTTTTTGATATTTCTCCTTTCTTTCACACTGAGTACTACATCATTTATTGCTCACTTTATTCAACCATGCTTGCACACATGCATCTGCTCTCTTACGCTCATGCTTATCAGCATCAGATTCGTTGAATGATCAAGTCTATATATAGCCAGAAAAAGATCCGTTGAAGGGTAGATCGGTAATATGATAAGAGTACTGGCGACTTAAAATAGTGTCGTTATGCTGGGTTGAAAATCGTACACTGAAGTTGTCCTTTGTACCACCAAATCAGGGTAGTAGAAAAGAACGTACTTTATCTGTACTACGTACTATTTTCCTACGCAAATGTTTCATCTTCTTCTATTCATCAGAGGCTTCAGAGTTGATTTGATTAAAGCATGATCAGAAGAATGAATCATTGGGTCTTTAGAATCTTGAGTCTTCAGAGTCTTCAGAACTTGTTCAGCCGAACCTTGTCTTCAGAGTCTTTAGCACTTCTACTTCAGAACCCTTAGTTATCAGAATACTTAAGTCTTCAGAGTCTTCAGAACTTCGTTCAGCAGAACCTTGTCTTCAGAATCTCCAGCACTTAGTCTTCAGAACCTTTAATCTTCAGAATCCTTAAGTCTTCAGAATCTTCAGAGCTTCGTTCAACAAAACCTTGTCTTCAGAATCTTCAGCACTTAGTCTTCAGAAGTTAACGACCTCAGAAGCTATACAACTTCATAAATAGAACATCAGAGTCACACTCAGAAATTAGAATCCAAGAGACATTGCAATAGCAACATAGTGTCTTCTCAGAATCTTTTTGACGCACAGTAGATTAGAACCAATTCTTGCTTCTTCACACAGAAGTGACCATAGAGAATATCAGAGTGATGTAGCACATGGTCTTTATCAGAGTTAGAACTTGTTTGTTAAAACCATCATAATAACAAACGTTAGAGCATCAAAATTGTTCTCACACAAATACTTCATTGTTATCATCAAAACATAGAGATAAGATGCAGAACCAAATCTTGTCCTTACAATCCCCCCCTTTTTGATGATGACAAAACCATGTATTTTGATAGAACAATTTATACAGGGTAATCACCATAACCGACAAATTCAGAGTTTAAGCTCTCAGCTCCCACTGAATCTGTTAATCTAAAAATTTCATTTATGCTTGTTCAGAGTCTCCCCCTGATCCCAAGACTCATAAAATAAAATTTGAGTTCTTAAGAACATGACAATAGAGAAGGAATACTTCCCTACAATAACTCATCAGAGTCTGACTAGAACACCAGGTCTTCATCTCAGAACCTGGTTACTATCAGAACTTTGATGAAAAATCAAAACTTGATTTTAAATCTGATTGGATGATGCCGCGCATCTCGTATCAGAACTTCTTATCAGATCTTGATGGAGAATCACAACTTCTTAAGTATCAGAGTTCGATTGGAAGTAACTTCTCTTTAGATTCACCAATCTTATTAGATTCAGATCTTGACTGATTTTATCAGAATATCATTCATCGCAGAGCGTGTCTTCTGATTAGTATCTTTGAATCAGAGAATTGACTTAACTTATTTTCAAGGAGATTTATGCTTCTGACGCTTTAAGTCTGAATTTCATACTTTCAGAAGGTTTACAACTTCTGAACACTATGATATCAAACAAGATTTCTTGACTTTCAGACAGTTCACAACTTCTGAACAGTATTGGAACATCTGTTTGATCAAACCAGATTTCTTGACTTTCAGAAAGTTCACAACTTCTGAACAGTATTGGAACATCTGTTTGAATAAACCAGATTTCTTGACTTTCAGAAAGTGTACAACTTCTTAACTATGAATTATCATATATTCTCAAAGTGTACAACTTCTTAACTATGAATTATCAGAGTTGAAATTATCCATAAGATTTTCCATCTTCAGATAGTAGGATCTTTACATTCAACCTGTCTAAAATGCTAAGTGAACTTTTTCAGAGTTCCTTAATTGAAACATCAACAAACGGTTAGTTGCAAAAGCATTATATAAGCATTATGTAATGTTTGAGTTCGAGATTATGAGAATAAGTACTATCAAAATCATTTTACTTTCTCCCCCTTTTTGTCATAATCAATAAGATAATGCAATAAATAGTGTAATATTATGATAAATATATGAGAAAGAGATTTCTAAGATAGGCCATAACACTCATAAACAAAGACAGTTTCATTAATAATGGATCGAAATACATTGGCATGACTCGAATAAAGAGCACCCTAAAGACGAGACAGAAAACACAAGATACGATATGCTACAGATTAACCATCAAAGACTTCACAATGTTTCTTCAACAGACCATTTTCTAGACCTTCTGACTAGACAAGTTCAACAATTCCTTCTTTAAAGAAGATTTCAGATAGAACTCTTCCAAAAGGTATGTAGGGCTTGATGAAATCGCCATTTCTGGAATCAGTAATGGATTTTTGCAAAAAATTGAAGATAGTATGAGGTAGATTAATTTGCATCTGAGCCATCAGGAGAAAAATGAAGACCCGATCATCATGAAACAGGATATTTTTGTTTTCTTCCCGAGGACGAAAATTAGTCAGCAAAAGTTTAAACCAATCTTTGGGAATGAGAAGAAGATTTTTAGGATTGAGAGGTTCATATTTGGACGATGTGTTGTGAAGAGAGGCTAGTTCCTCAGAAATAAGATACCTAGACTTAACATGTTCAACAGTAAAACCAATGTTCTCACAGTCAATTGCTAGAGCAATGGTAAAGGGAGTGATGTTTATGGGGACACCAAAAACACGAGAAGAAATTGAGCGACCTTCATCATTAATGTAGGCGTGCTTCCAAAAATCTTTTACAAGATTTAAATAGACTGGTTTATCCAGAATCATGAAATATTTTGCCCATTCTTGATAGTGCATGATTGAGGTGATACTTCTAGCAATTTCTCTGTTACCCAGATGAAGAAGATTGATTTGTTCTTTTGATATGACCTAAAGAAGGTTCTCATCTCCTTGAAAATTAATTAGAGACACGAGGAGAAGATTTGGATAGTAAGATCAAACACTACAGATCAAGGAATGAAGTGTATATATATATATATATATATATGGGTAGGAGATGTGACTGACTGAGAAAATGACATAGGTCAAGATGCGTATCACGCATAAGATATGCCAAGGACACAGTGGCAGAGTAAGAGACAAGAATATCAAGGAATAGGAAAGGAGTGTAGCAGTCTCTTAACGCTGAATACCCAAAAAGGTCACAAATAAAGATACAATATTTAAGTTCTAACAGGAGTCAATAAATGTATACTTATAAGTGGCAATTGAGAACTGAAGCATAGTAAAGACAGAGGAGAGTATAGCTTATTTTCAAGAAAATCTTAACTCACATATGTCTTATCATTTATGACTTCACAGCCATGGGAGAATGCATAAAGATTTTTAACTTATTCTCAAGAAGGTCACGTTACTCATGTGTCCTACAGTTGTTATCATTATCATTCACACATTATTAAGATTTTAACTTAATTGTTTTGATTTGAAGAATTTAGATAAGTTAAATTTAGTCATTTTCTTTCCTTTTTATGGTAATAATTATGTAATGCAGTAAGACAAGATAAAGGGAAAAGAAAAATACTTCATTGACAACAAAACAACAAAACGCAGAAGCATAGTACATACACAACATCATAAAACAGAAAAATAAACGACGACTAAAACAACGAGTAGGAGTAGTAATGACAAACGGAAGAAAGATCAAGCAACCAAGAAACCCAAAAGACACAAACAGTGATGATTCGCATGTCAACCAGCTATCTTATTTCCCGATGATGGTTTCAGAATAGTTCATGGGAGAACACCATTCAGTATCGAATTCCTCATTCATTATGATTTGTCTTAAGTGAGAAACAACTCCTTGAAGATCAAGAATATGAGAAATAACTCTGCTCTTGACGAAAGAATTTCTCCTTTCAAGAAGTTAAATATGGATTGAGGCAGATTAATCTTAATCTTGGAGACTAAGAAGAAAATGAACTGCTTATCCATAGCAGAGAGTCGTCCTATTCCTTTTTCCCTGGGTCTAAGATTTGTTCCCATGGTTTGGTGCAATATTTTAGCCTCAGGAGTGAGAGAAGAGGGACTGTCAGCAGGTCCTTCTGAAAGATAGATGATGTGAATATGTTTAGCAAACCAGTTATTTCCTCTGTAGTTTTTAACACATTCACCATCTTTTTTGCATTCAATAGCTTGAGATATGATTAAGGAGTTGATCATGATGGGAAATCCATATACAATAGACAGAATGCAACAAGCATCAGATTCATATGAAAGGATGCGAGCATTTGCCCAAAATTCTTTTACAAGAGCTGGATAGATAGGCCCGTTGAGAATTCCAAGATATCTGTCCCAGTCTTGGTAGATGATGTCTGAGAGAATGTTGGTGTGACCATTTTCAACAAGATCATTTAGATCAATAGAGTATTCTTTCAAGAAATCCAGATCAAAGATTTCTCCTCTAATGGTTTTAGAAGACATCTTGAAAGTAAGAAGGATATGATCAAGAAGCAAGTTTAGAAACGGATGACTGGTTATGTGGTATATAAAGAGAACAAAGAATGATGACCATAAATAGTAATAAGGACTGGATGAATTGAGACGAGATATTCATCATTTTCAATACAAGGAATACAGATAAGAGTAGGGAATGATGAAGAAGTGTATCAGTCTCCAAAAGATCACAAATCAGTATACGTTATTCATATTATGACATCAGTCAATAAATACAAATAAATGTTTACTCGAAAGTGAGAGGGAATAGTCTGACACAGAATAAAGGAGGGAAGACATGTGTTAAGTTCCAAGAAGTCTTTGTCTTACATGCATATTTATGAATACCAAAGGAGGAAGGAAGACGTAAAGATTTACACACTTATCAAATAACTTTTCAAATCCAATGTTAAACATGATATTAATGCATAATAGATAATAATTACTGAAACCCTAGTCACACAAAATCACAATGCTCGAGGTGACTTATGGACATGCTTTGATATCCTCAGAGTCTGGAAAACCAAAAGGTTTCCATCTGATCAGAGACACTTCTGACAAAGCATCTTCTGATGACTGAGATTAAAATCAAATGCTTCTAAGTTTAAATGAGAATCTGATATCTTAAGACTCTGACTAAACACATCTGATTATGATGAAATCTTACTCTGGACAATAGTCCATTTTCAGATGCTTCAGAATAAATAAGAATCTATCTTCAGCCAAGGGTTTTGTTAAAATATCAGCCCATTGATGGTCTGTATCTAAAAATTTTAAACATAAGATTCCCTTCTGAACATAGTCTCTAATAAAATGATGTTTAATTTTTATATGCTTAGCCCTAGAGTGTAAGATTGGATTCTTACTTAAATAGATAACAGCAGTATTATCACAAAGGATAGAAATGTTACTCTCATTTATCTGATGATATTCTGGCTGGTTCTTCATCCATAGCATCTGCGTATTGCATAGAGACGTTGATATGTACTTTGCTTCTGCTGTTGAGAGAACAATTGTTGATTGCCTCTTGCTTGATCATGAGATCAGATTCTCCAGAGAATCTGACAGTTTCCAGAGGTACTTTTTCTATCCAATCTGTCTCCTGCGTAATCTGCATCACAATAACCAGAAAGAGAGTAATCTCTTCCTTTTCCAAAATGCATGTTGGATGCATTGGAGTCTTAGCTGGTGTACAATCCATCATGTTGAATTTCTTCAGAAGTTCTTTTGGATATTCCCTCTGATGAATGTACGTTCCTTCTGATCTTTGATCGATTTGAATTCACAGAAAGAATTTGAGTTTTCCCATCAGACTCATTTCGAATTCATTCTTTCTTATCTAGTTTGTTTATGAACACCCATATAGTTTCAACGACGTGGAAACCTTTGGGTTTCTGAACAAGATCCCAGACGTCATTTCTGGTGAATTGATCAAATTCTTCTTGCATGGCCATAATCCACTAATTTCTTTTAGAGCTACATCTACTGTTGTTGGCTCTATTAGAGGCACTAGACCTAGAAGAGTTTCTTCAGAATGTCTGAAGGATGAACGGATTCTGACTGGATCAACTTAATCTCCCAGAATCAAATCTTCAGAACGAGAAGTCTTTGATCTATTCTTCTTTTGATGAGATGAGTTGTTCTCAGCTTCTGGTAAAGTTGTATTTGAATCTGGAGAATTTGCATCTTTATCTTCTTCTCTTGAATCTTCTACTTCTTCCTCAGCTTGATAAGCCTTTACCTTTCCAGGTTTAGACTTAAGAACGATAGATTTACTCTTCTTCTTCTTCCAGCTCTATCTCATGATTTCTCAAAGAACTAACACGCTCTTCAAGACTTACACTGTTGAGATCTTTTGATAGCTTTAGAGTTGTTACCACAAGTATCCATCTCTTAGGAGGACTTTTGATGATCTTTTTCATATGTCCAGCAGTTGAGTAGCCTTTGTCCAGAACTTTAAGTTCTGCGACTAGCATTTGAAACCTTGAAAACATGGTCTCAACTATTTCATCATCCTCCATTTTGAATGACTCATAATTTTGGATTAAAGCAAACACCTTTGTCTCCTTTACTTGAGCATTTCCTTCAGGAGTCATCCTAAGAGAATCAAGAATAGATTTGGCATCATCTTCTCATACTTAGTATAAGAGATAGAATTTAGCAATATGATTCTTGCCTTATGATGACTTTATGATCTTTCTTCTGTTGGTTGGTTATATCACTTCTGGATATTTTAGCACATGTAGCATCAACTGGGTGATTGTGGCCATCAACTACCAAATCCCAAAGATCTACATCAAAACCAAGAAAAAGCCTTTCTATTTTGTCTTTCTAGTGGTCAAACTTTTCACCATCAAAGACTGGTAGTTTGGCACTGCAATGATCTTCCCCATCAGTAGTGGTATTAACAGTAACTGCCATGTTATCTCACACAAATACTGGATCGGTATTGAACACTGTTAAGTGCTGATAAGACGTTTATCACAATCAGTACCGGAGCTCTGATACCAATTGAAGGTGTGAGAAAAACACAAGAAATAGGGGGTTTGAATTGGGTTTTCCACTTTGAAAGCTTTTTATGAAACTCAAACAAAAATCATAAATAAACTAATAATAAGAAAGACACACGATATATCCTGATTCACTTGAAAACTATCAAGCTAATCCAGTCCACCCGCCAAGGTGATTTTGCCTTATACACAAGGTCTTAATCCACTATAACCAAACTGATTACAATTACACTTGCCAACTGCTGATGACTAACAACCTCTAAGACACACTTGTCCTAGACTTCTTAAGAATTCTGACCCAACTGGTCTCTTAAGGAATACAATGCACAAGCCAACTGCAAGTGACTAACAACACTAAGACACACTGTCCTAGTCTCCCTAAAAATTCTGACCCAACTGGTCCTTTAGGGAATGCAAACAACTGTCTGATACAAGGGTTTGTTTACAATAATGATGCTTCTACACAAGCAGAGTAAACATGCATTTTTAAGCTCAATCTAACTTAGAGCGAAACTATACAGTAAAAAACATTCTTCTTCTTTGTATTGTGGTGCTTTACTGTTCACTCATATATTCTTCTGATTCTTGAGTTGCTTTCTTCATATGCATCAGTGTTTTTGATATTTCTCCTTTCTTTCACACTGAGTACTACATCGTTTATTGCTCACTTTATTCAACCATGCTTGCACGCATGCATCTGTTCTCTAACGCTCATGCTCATCAGCATCAGATTCGTTGAATGATCAAGTCTATATATAGCCAGAAAAAGATCCGTTGAAGGGCAGATCGGTAATATGATAAGAGTACTGGCGACTTGAAATAGTGCCGTTATGCTGGTTTGAAAATCGTACACTGAAGTTGTCCTTTGTACCACCAAATTAGGGTAGTGGAAAGGAACGTGCTTTATCTGTACTATATACTATTTTCCCACGCAAACGTTTCATCTTCTTCTATTCATCAGAGGCTTCTGAGTTGATTTGATTGAAGCATGATTAGAAGAATGAATCATTGGGTCTTTAAAATCTTGAGTCTTCAAAGTCTTCAGAACTTGTTCAGCCGAACCTTGTCTTTAGAGTCTTCAACACTTCTACTCCAGAACCCTTGGTTATTAGAATACTTAAGTCTTCAGAGTCTTCAGAACTTCGTTCAGCAGAACCTTGTCTTCAGAATCTTCAGCACTTAGTCTTCAGAACCTTTAATCTTCAAAATCCTTAAGTCTTCAGAATCTTCAGAGCTTCGTTCAACAGAACCTTGTCTTTAGAATCTTCAGCACTTAGTCTTCAGAAGTTAACGACCTCAGAAGCTATACAAGCTTCATAAATAGAACATCAGAGTCACGCTCATAAATTAGAATTTAAGAGACGTTACAACAACAACATAGTGTCTTCTCAGAATCTTTCTGACACACAGTAGATTAGAACCAATTCTTTCTTTTTCACACAGAAGTGATCATAGAGAACATCAGAGTGATGTAGCATATGATCTTTATCAGAGTTAGAACCTGTTTGTTAAAACCATCAGAATAACAAATGTTAGAGCACCAAAATTGTTCTCACACAAATACTTCATTGTTATCATCAAAACATAGAGACAAGATGCAGAACCAAATCTTGTTCTTACACATTAGTGCTCCAATTGCACTGAGATATGGTACTTCAGGACCAAGCGACTCTTCATCCTTTTCTCAAGGTCTGAAAGGATCTTTCTCCACATTTAATGAACTAACAACCATTGAAGTAGACAACAGGTAGCATTTGTCCATATAGAAGCATTTTAACACTTTTTTCTATATAGCCTTCTTGATTTACAAATATTCCTTTGTCCAAATGTTCAATTTGCAAACCTAGACATAATTTTGTCTTTCCTAAGTCCTTCATCTCAAACTCTTTCTTTAAACAATTCATAGCTTTTGGAAGCTCTTCAGTAGTTCCAATAATATTTATGTCATCCACATAGACAACTATTATTGCACATTCTTTTCCCAACCTTTTTATAAAAATACAATGACAAATAGAGTTGAGACGATTATACCACATTCATCCATATTGTTTCAGCCCATAGAGAGACTTGTTCAATCTTATAGAGTAGCTTTCTCGAGATTTGGAGTTGTGTGCATCTGGTATATTGAACCCTTCAAGGAGTTTCATGTAAATTTCACTATCAAGTGAACCATATAGATAAGCTGTTACAACATCTATCATATGCAAATTAAGCCCTTCATGTGCTACAAACCTAATTAAATATCAAGAATTGAATTGCATCCACTGCGGGTGAATATGTTTCATCAAAATAAATCTTAGGTCTTTGTGAAGATTATTGAATAACAACTCAAGCTTTGTATCTCACAATTTCACCATTTATTTTACTTTTTCACAAACAAAGTCATTTATATCCAATTGGTTTTACACCTTGAGGTGTTCGAACTACAAGTCCAAAATCGAGTCACTTGTAAAGTGAGTTTAATTATTCTTCAATTGAATCTATTTATTTTGGTTAATTCTTACTTTGTCTATAATTTTGGATAGACTTTGATTCATGAGCTGTTCATTTTTGCCAATTCTCACATTGTCTACAATCTTTGATAGACTCTGATTCATGATTTTTTCATTTTGACCAATTCTCACTTTGTCTATAATCTTTGGTAGACTTTATTTCACGATCCTCGTTATCGTTTATCATCTTTAGCGCTATATTGTATACAAATACATTGTCAATGTCGACTTTATTTGGTTATCTTAATTTCGGTTCCGTTATATTTCATCCATGACATAATTTATCGAGATCTCTTTATTTCATATTTCAAGTACTTGATTAGTTCTTTTGGAACTGAAAATAAATTATGTCAAAGTGCTCTTAGAATTTTCATATCCTCACTTGGGTCATCTTTAACTTTAGTTTCTTTTCTTGGTAGAGAACTTTTTAACATTAGAACCGACTTTTCTACCACGCTTCAAGCGCGGCTACAATTTATTTTCAATATTAGTTTATCTAACAAGAGAATCTACTTTAATTGGAATATTAGCAGCTGATAATTTGTTTCATAGACTTTACAAATGAATTGTGTTTTGAACTTCGAGGATCAAATATAATAATATTTTATTTCAAATTGTTCATTTAAACTTCTGGTTCACACTTTGAGCTGCTTATTCTCTCCCCCTAATGTTGGGAAAATTAATTTATCAATTAATAATCAGCCTACTGAGCTTCAAGCACATATCCAATTATTGGACCAAGATAAATCTCAAATACGATATTCATGTAAAATGAATTTTCTCAACATTCTTTCAAAACTCATATTAGCGTACTATATTGGAGCAATTGAATAATTACAACACATCCAAAAGTTTACTTAGATGAGATATAATAGGTTATTAACCTAAAATAATTTGTAAGTTAAGGGGAGAATCATCTTATATTAACTTGTTGGATTAATGCAAATAAATATCTTAATATCATACTTTATGTGTTTCAAATATCTAATTTAGAATTGATGATCTCACAAGTATCAACTATATAACTAACTTTAGACGTCTAAAGAATGGATCTTCAAGTCCATTTTTTTATGAGCATGTCCTTCAAGATGTTCAATATTAATTTTAGTAATATATGTGACACTTATCAAGGAATTTATGAAAATTCCAGAAAACAAGATCTTAGTCTAATTAATTGAGAAAATAATTTCACAAACTTCTGGCTGTGAATAGATACATGTACGATCTTTTAGTCGATGCACAAATTAATGTCATAAAAACTCAATTTCTCAATTTTTCCTTTAGGAACACACAAATTTTATTGGATTGAAGAAACTTCTAGTTCTTCAAAACTAGTTCTCACATTATAATACATCTGAGATGACCCAACCGATTTTGCCAACCACACACTTAAGTGTGATTTGTAAACATCTGGTTTACCATAATACATATGATTTTATTCTTCTAATTTGTTTCAATCTCTAGTAAATATAAAATAATTTGTATATAATATATATTTTTCAATCTTAATAAATTTACATTTATTAATATTATTCATGCAATTCCTTTGTGATTGTCAATTTTTCTAAGATCCATGAAAATCGTCATTGATACTTTTCTGATCAATGGAGACAGAATAATCATTTTCTTATCAATCATCCAGGGATAACCCTTATTTGATGAATGAATAAAAGTAATTCATTTTTTGAACAATCCTCTAGGGAACCTTTATAATATATATATTTTTTTTTCGAGAGGTAGATCATAGATCTTCAAATAATGATAAAGATATACAGTTTTCGTGCAATCCTCCAATGATGCATTATAAGTTCTTCAAGAACTATATAAATTATTATTTTTCTATCATTCCGGAACTATATAATATATTATTTTTCTATCCTTCAGGGATACTTGATAAGTTCTTCAGGAACTATATAATAAATTATTATGTTTCTCTCCTTTAGGGATGTTTGATAAGTTCTTCAGAAAATATATAATAAATTATTATTTTTCTATCCATCAAATGTATTTGTTAAGTTCTTCAGAACTATATAATAAACACATTATTTTAAGTCTTTCAGAGATATTTTAACATTATTCATCCAATCCTTCTGAGATTCATGAAAATCATTATTGATTTTTTCTTCTAATCAATATATTAATACATAATAGGTAGAATTAGTATTACGAAACAAAAAATAATAATGTTACCTTCTAAATCTTGGAGCTTCATATAGTCAGACCTTTACTATCAAATTATTTGTATCACTTCTTAGACAATTAGTTAACATTCATATGGTAGAGTTTCGTGCTGATAACGTGTTATAAAATAAGGAGAAAGAATATAAAATAGAAGAGAGAACGATTAGAATGATTATGTATTATTTCATTAGTCTATCGTATACAATGAGATTGGTCCTATTTATAGGACATCATATAAACATTATAATAAATACAAATTGATTAAATAAGGAAAAAAGTTATTGGGAGACAAATCATCTAATTATTCATAACAAATATCTATTTCGTGGGATGTCCATATCAGTACCCACGCTTTTGTTTTTAAAATGTAATAAAATGTAAATAAGAAAAACAAAATTGTATTATCAAAATAGTTTATTATTTTTAAAAGAAAGACACATTTTTAAAATAAAAACAAAATTGTCTTACATGAATAATATATAACCCGGTCGTACGTGTACCGATGAATTATGCACAATTGTTTTTAAAATGTAATAAGAATGTTAAATTTATCGATATTTTTCATAAATATTTAATACATTATAAAACGTATTTAATGATATTTATACAATAGATATGAACAATATATTTAAAAAAAATATTTAAAAAGTTTAGTTTAAATATAAATATAAATATTAAGTAGAACAACAATTTTCCCAGTGTACAAATATTTATTTTAAAAAATATAAATGTTGAATTTCATTCAATTTATCTCATAAATTCGAATAACTAACATGGATTAAATTAAAAATAAGACCTAATATATGTTCATTCACCACATGTACAGGTATATTACGCGCATTTATTTGTAAAATATATTAATAAGTATGGAAAAACAGAAAGACAAAATTATTTAACCAAGTTTATTTTTTTAAAAAGAAAAAAATATTTTTATTTATATTGGGTCATAAATATAATTTTTCATATATACAAATATTTGGATCAATGATATATTTTCCCGTATGTAAATATTAATTTTGTTTTGATATTATTTGTAAAAAATATTTTGATGAATCAAAAACTTGTTTTTATTTATAAAAGTGTTTGGATCACCGATAAACTATTATTATAAAATAATGTTAAATAAATATCATGTAAAATATTATTATAAAATATTGTTATTAGACAACTTCAATAGTAAAAAATACTATATATTTGGATCAAATTAATTTATTTCCATGTCTAAAAATAATATAATTAGACTAATAACATGTATTTTTGAAACTAATTTACTTGTGAATTAAAAATAAAATAAATTTTTATTAGAAAATAGACTTAAATAGTCTTTTGGTCCCTGTAATTTTTGCATAAAACATTGGGTATCATATATTTAGGCTTTGTCCTTCTATCCCTTTGGGTTGATAGTTGAAACACCTTGGTGTTTGCTATGATAGCTAATGATATGTTGTTAGAATGATAAATTATATCCATGGATGTTGTAAATGTTAATTTATATTTATGATTTGTATGAATTAATTATCTTGTCACAACACTCTTTAATCATGAATTTGGATGATAAGAATGATAATAATAATAATAATCTTGTTAAGAATGAATCTGTTGAAGATTATCCAACAGAGTTGGACCAACTTAACAAATGGACAATTCCATCTGTTTCTCCTAATAAGATATATAATTTTGAAAAGATAGATATTCTATCTAGATTGGCAGTTAAAACCCTTGAACAAACTGTTCAGGTTTCAGGAAATAAACAGACTATGAATCTGCTAACTTATAAAGACCTTCTTCCTTATAAGAAGAAGTATAATTATATCCATATTGGATTAGTGCAAATAGCTATTAAACCCTTAACCCTACTAGGATTAAATGCTAGCCTTCTTGGATATTTACGGGATGGTAGGTGTGAAGATTTCAAACAATCCTTGGCTGCTATGGTTGAAACAAGTCTTTGCCATGACCCAGTTTATTTTGAGATATCTCCCAATCTAAGTCTGTCTATGACAGATAAAAATATACTACAAGCCCTTGAGTTGACCATGCATACAGATGGTTACAATTACAAACCTGGCAGTGAAATTATGGCTGTCTGTTATAGGGTTTATTATAAAGTCCTAACCTCCCTTAAACCTAAGGCTAAACAATTAACTTTCCCTGGAACAACAACTTTGGTCCAAACCAATCTGCTAACCTCTAAGGTTGCAACAAATAGGTTGATTAAATGGGATGAAATTAAGTTTCCTGAGACATGGTCCTTACCTAATGCCTTGGAACCTAAACCTATCCTAAATCAGGATGTTGACCAGATTCTCCAAACTCAATCTGGTGATCTGGAAATAAGTTTCACACAAAAGAGGATTGTTAGAATCCCTAGGTCTGTTTCTGGTAGATATTCTACCAATTCTATTAATGAGTTTTACACTGCTAATGATCAAATGCCTAGCAGATGTTCAACTTCTCAATTAAAGGAAGAAATTGAGGCTGTTGAGAATGTCAAAATAAGTGATAACCAAATACCTTATGGAATTTACCATAACCCAACAGGTAGGAAATCCCCTACACAATCAGACATGAATTTTTCCTTATGAATAGATACGATTATTCTCCGGGAAGTTGTTGGAGGAAACTTATCAATGATGAGTTTATGACCCCTAAACATGCAGAATTTAGGGCATGGTTTTATACTAAATTTTTTGTCAAAGAGATAGAAGAAATAAAAAATATTTACTATACTTATTTGGATGTAGTCCAAGACTTTATTACCTTCCCAAGATGGTTTTTAGAACAATATGTTAAAAAACTAGAGAATGAGGTTATGGTCCTCCAGAAACCCTGGGACACAGGAAAAGAAATTATAAATTCACCCTTTCCTCCCAGCCAATCTTTGCAAATAAGTCCTAACATAGAAGCCACAACTGTTCTAAGCCTTCAAAAGGTCGAACATAGCTAAGCAACGATCAGGGAAATCAATGCTATTATTAGATCTCAGAACTACACTAATGCTTATTTAGTCTGTGTAGGAGATCACTTAGTTTCTATGGAAAAAGACTTAGCTTCATTACGAAAACTAATTGAAGAGCAAATGGCTCAACAAAAGATGCTAATAGAACAATTACAGAAAGCCAAACAACCTGAAATTCAGGAACCTAAAGATATTCCTTTAATACAACCTCCTACTCTTATTACAAATTTTAAAATGGAAAGCAATAGTGAGGAATTTCTTAAAGCCTTAGATAAAAAGTTGAAAGAAATAAATCTTTCTGTTTTATCAGAATCATATTCTGATGTTGAAGATTCTGATAATGTTGAAGAACTTGTAAATATGTTTGCAAACATCAATATAAACAAAGAGGAAACCATAAACCCTGTTTATGCTCCCAGACCAGTAGAAAAATATTACTACCATAGGCCTTCACCCCAAGATCTGCTCTATGAGGAGCCAGAAACCTATCAGAATTCTTACTCTGGCAAAGCTATCTATGAATGGAACATAGATGGTTTAAATGACAAACAAATTCTAGACATGATTCATAGAATGATCATGTATTCCACAGTCTGCAAACAACAAGGAAATTCTAACAGTACTATTGCAACGTTTATAACAACTGGTTTTGTAGGCCAACTTAGAGGCTGGTGGGATCATTATCTCACAGAACTTCAAAAGAAAGAAATTTTAACCCACAAGAAAATGGTTAAAATAGAAACAACCACTAGTAATTCTTTAACAGTTAGTGGTACTCCTGTTGTAACCACGGGAAAAGAAGATGCGGTTTACACTTTGTGTTTAACTGTCCTGCAATATTTTGTAGGTACTAACATGCCTATAGCAGAAAAAATAAATACCCTTTTGCAAAATCTTAGATGCCCTTCCTTAGGACACTTTAGATGGTACAAAGATACCTTTCTCTCAAGAGTTTATCAACTCAACAATTCCAACTCCTCGCATTGGAAGTCTAAATTTGTGGATGGTTTTCCACATTTCTTGGCGGAGAAAATCAGACAAAGTCTGAGAAACAAAAGTGATGGAATTAGTATCAATTATGAACACTTGACCTATGGTCAGATTATATGTTGCTGCATAAATTAAGGATTAACTTTATGCAATGACATTAAGCTTAAAAACCAGCTTAAGAAACAGAATAAGACAGAAAAACATCAATTAGGTGATTTCTGCGAACAATTTGCTTTTGACTTAAGCAAATCCTCCAAACCCAATAGAGAAAAACAGAAGGATAAGAGATCTAAACCTTATAGGGATTATAAGAGAAAACCTTTCAAGAAAAACCCTTATAAGAAACAATATCCTAATAAACAGGTTAAATCCAAACCTTACCAGTCCAAAGAAAAACGCAAAGCCAAGAAAATGGACATTATATGTCATAAATGTGGTAAGGTTGGCCATTATGCTAACCAATGTTGGACCAAAAAAGCCCTTCATGAAATTGAGGATGAAGAGCTTAGAAACAAACTAGAAAAAGTTTTATTGATGGATACTGAATCCAATTCTAGTATTTCTGATGATGAAGATGAATTAGGAATTTTATATAATTCCTCCACGGATGATGATTGTGACTATAATAATTGTCAATGCAGTGAAGAAGTAGATTACTGGAAATCAATCGTAGAGATGAATGGATTAAATGTTAATGTTCTGACATCAGAACAAGATGGAATTATTAAAATGATAGAATCTATTCCAGATAATGATCTAAAAAGAAAAATGCTAGAAACATTAATAAATGAATCTTCTAAGAAAGAAGAAGCTCCAAAAATTTTGGAAGCACCTTACCAATTCAGGGAAGTCTTATCTAGATTTCAAAACACCAATATTAGAGAAAATCCGGTTTCAATTAATGATTTGAAACATGCGATAAACCAGTTAAAGTCTGAAATGGTTCAGATGAAAAAGGATAACAATGGCTTATCCACAAGGATTACTTTTTTAGAAAACAATATCAAAATTCCTTCTACCGAAGAAACCTTAACCAATAATAATATTAGTTGGGATAAAAAACCAGACTATGTTACCCTTCTTGATCAAGTTACTTCACAAAAATGGTTTGTGAAAGTTACTTTAGTAATTAATAAACAGTGTATTCTGGAAAATGAGATAGCTCTGGTGGATAGTGGAGCTGATCTTAATTGCCTTCAGGAAGGAATAATTCCAACCAAATATTTTGATAAAACAACCCAATCTCTTACCCATGCTGGTGGAGATAAACTGCAAGTTAATTATAAAATTAACAATGCTTATGTTTGTACGAAGCAAATATGCTTACCTACTCACTTTATTTCAGTAAAAAATATGACCCATAGAATCATATTGGGTACACCTTTTCTTCACCAAATTATGCCAATTACTATCAGTCCTAAAGGAATTGTTACTAGGATCAATGATCAAGAAATTATTTTTGAATTTATAACGGTACCACAGACCAGACTGATCAATGAAATCAAAGATAGTCTATTGAATAAAAAGAAACAAATTTATTTCTTACAAGAAGAAATACAGTTGCTAAATATTA
Organism: Lathyrus tuberosus; assembly: GCA_022829125.1. Lineage (NCBI taxonomy): Eukaryota > Viridiplantae > Streptophyta > Magnoliopsida > Fabales > Fabaceae > Lathyrus > Lathyrus tuberosus. Next base: position 504,526 of record JALAZF010000285.1, on the reverse strand, counting down.
AAGAGCAACTAAATCAAAGAGAAATACAATCTCAAATCAAATTGATTGAGAATGCTTTCAAACTAGAAGTCTGCAATGACCTTCCCAACGCCTTTTGGGATAGAAAGAAGCATATGATTGCTCTACCTTATGAAGATGACTTTAATGAAAGTCACATTCCAACCAAAGTCAGACCGGCTCAAATGAACCAAGAATATATGGAGTTATGTAAGAAAGAAATCAATTCTCTCTTACAAAAAGGTCTTATCAGACCATCTAAATCCCCTTGGAGTTGTATTGCATTTTATGTTAACAAAAATGCAGAAAAGGAACGTGGTGTTCCTAGACTTGTTATAAACTATAAACCTCTTAATAAGGTTTTAAAATGGATTAGATATCCTATTCCAAACAAGAAGGACTTGTTAGACAGATTAAATGAATCTGCAATTTTTTCAAAATTTGACATGAAGTCTGGATATTGGCAAATCCAGATAAAAGAATCTGACAGATATAAAACTGCATTTACTGTCCCTTTTGGGCATTATGAATGGAACGTTCTTCCATTTAGGCTTAAAAATGCCCCTTCTGAATTTCAAAATATTATGAATGACATATTCATTCCTTATACAGAATTTTGTATTGTCTATATTGATGATGTTTTAGTATTCTCTAAAACCATTGAACAACATATTAAACATTTGAAAATATTCAAAGGTTTAATTAAACATAATGGGTTAGTTATATTTGCCCCAAAAATGAAACTTTTTCAAACAAAAATTAGATTTTTAGGTCATGAAATTGATCAGGGAACAATTATCCCTATAGAAAGAAGTATTGAATTTGCATCTAAATTTCCTGATGTAATTTCTGATAAGACTCAATTACAAAGATTCTTAGGAAGTCTGAATTATATTTCAGATTATTACAAAGATCTAGCTAAAGATACTGCTGTCTTATATGATAGATTAAAAAAGAATCCTGGTCCTTGGACTGAGAAGCATACTCAAGCCATGAGACGAATAAAGGATAGGGTCAAAACCCTACCTTGTCTTTCTTTAGCCAATCCTAAATATTTTAAGGTTGTGGAAACTGATGCCTCTAATCTAGGTTATGGAGGTATATTAAAACAAGTTCTACCTGATACAAATAAACAAGTTTTAGTAAGGTTTACTTCAGGGAAATGGAACCCTACACAGGAAAAATATGCCACTATTAAGAAAGAAATGCTTTCTATCATAAAATGTATTTCAAAATTCCAAGATGATTTGTTAAACCATAAATTTCTGGTAAGAATAGATTGTAGCTCTGCTAAATCTATCATTGAAAAAGATGTCAAAAATTTTGTGTCTAAACAAATATTTGCTAATTGGCAAGCTCAATTATCTGCATTTGATTTTGATATTGAATATATAAAAGGTGAAAATAATTCACTTGCTGATTTTTTAACTCGTGAATTCTTGCAGGGTTAACTATGTCAACCTTCTCCAGAGGGAGAGGAAGAAGAGGTGGAAATGCCTTTTCTACACAATCAACCAGAGGTCAGAGTAGCCAAATGCCGGCCTTTGCTCAAGAAAACATATCCCTAATAGGGGATTGGACTCAGGTCATAACTCATAGGGCTAGACAACAAGGCAGGGACATGCCACAACATCAAATTGATGCTTCTCAAATAAAAGTATCTTATAAAGATACTATAACAACAGAAGAAAATCAAATCATTGATTACTTGGAAAACCCAGTCACGGAAACCCTCATGCACATTGAGGAGGAAGATGTAAAATTATACCCAAACAATGCTTGGGTAATCAAAGAAAGATACCTCGAATCAAGAGGGTATGCTGGTCTTTATGGCAAAGCAAGACCAAACTTGGAAATTTTGTTAATTATAACAAAGTCTGTGGAGATTACCCACCATTACCAAAACAATAACCCAGAAAGTTTCATAAACTTTAGGAAATGTCATATTAGACGTATCATTTCCCCTAAAGAATGGGGCTTGAACCCTAACAGTGATAGGGCTCTGAAATTGGGAGAAGGTAAATATGTTTACTTTAATTACTGGGATTATATTCAAGCTTTTACCCAAACATTTTATTACCAGAACCCAAAAAATAAACATTCATGGTTCTTCACAATTAATCCAGAAATACTGGAAAAGCCAATACCAAGTTGGTTCTTTAATTGGTGGATCAAGTTCAGACCATCACTTGAAATTTTACCAGAAGAAATTATGAGTTTATATACTCCTTGGTGCGAATACAACCCATTGACTATGAACAATGTTCTTATTACAGGGCAATGTCCTTTAATGTTTTTCTCCAAATTTCAGATTCCTTGGATATGGAGATGGAGTTTAAATATCTCCAAAGATAAATATAATATCCCCATTCTAGAAAGACAATTTTTCTATAAATGGTGGAATAAATTGGATCAAGAAGACATTAAAGCCAAAATGGCAGCAATCAAAGCTGCAATCCAAGAAGATAAAACTGAAGGTATTGTGGAACAAAATTCCCAAAACATGTCAATGACATCCCTCAGGGAACATTTCCAAAACAAATTTCCTCAAGAATCTGAAGCAGATATCATGGTCAGAACTCTTGACCACATGAAAAAACAATTTTTCAAAGCTTTCCCCACATCCAGCAGGGAAGACATGTCAGTTTCATCCAAGGATTCTATGGATACTAATTTTCTTGCTGGAGAATCACAAGAAGAAGAAGATGAGCCAGCCCTAGAAGATTTCTGGGATTTAATGATTGAAGGCATGAGCCAGCAGACCAGAAAAGACAAAGGGAAGCGTCCCGCTCAGCAATAGGAGCTGCAGGACAGGATAAGATAATGGGAATCTTATATTTTTGACTTTCTATCCAGCTTTTATAAAGCTGTCTCCCACCTTGCCTGGAGTCTCCATCAGAGATAGCGATGTTTTGTTTTTAGTTTTTGTTTTGTACTGCAAAAGCCAGTTTAAGATTCTGTCAATGGGGCCCACAGAGCACCCGGGATATCTTTTTACTGTTTACTTTTGTTTTTTACTTTTGTCAGTTTAGCTTTTACCGGATCAATAGGTTACCGGTTTCCTGGCCAATGTGCCTATTTAAGGAAATCTGAGATTCCTCTTGTTCTTAGAAAGATTTTTTTCGAAGTTTATAAAATATTTTCAGGTTTTCTGTATAATACTTGCAAAGGTAGATAAGATCCCTCTCCGCTGTGCTGACTCTCAATTTTAGTAAATATTTAATATTATATTATATTTTTATTTTTATTGATACTATGAAATAATATTGATATTATTAAATAGTTTATAAAATATTTCAATTATTTAGTTTATTAAATATTTATTCTATTATATAATTAATTTATTAAATTTTAAATATTTAGTCTATTAATAATTATTTTATTAAATATTAAATAATCTATTTAATAATTAGTCTATTGCATATTTAATAATTTTTTTATTAAATAGTTTATATAATATTTCAATTATTTAATTTATTAAATATTTATTCTATTATATACAGTCATATTAGTATATTAGTATATGCATTATAAATATAAATTAAAAGAAGTAAATGGTTTGGTGAAAACTTCTTATTGTTGAAACCAATAGGTCCTGGGTTTAAAACCCACATAGCGACGTCAGCCACAATCGTTATCAAACCTTTTCATTTGGTTCTGGTTATTTTTAAAAATAAAAAATAAATGTATTTATTTGATAATCTTTTAAAACATGAAAAGACCTATGTGATGAAGAAAAAAAAAACATAAAGATCGATGTAGTTGATGTGACTTTTGCCTGCAATACTAGTCACACTACACTAAGACCTATTATATAATCTATAATATTTCAAATAGTATACATATTTCTAATATTATACATATTTCCACTCAATGAAAAATAGCAGTAGATACTATAATATTTCTAATAGTATATATATTTCTAAAAGTTGAATTCTTATCATTTTTTTTTTGTAAGCAAGGATTCAATAAAAGAGCATTAGGGGTGCTCAAACTCGAAAACAAAAGACAAACTTACGATCATTCATGCGGAGGGATTAAAAACCAAATGAAACTCTAAAACTAAATTCCCAAAGGATTCTTGCAAAAGTCGTAAAAGTTACATTTGGATTGACTAATATCTCCCATAGAAAACCACCTCAAAGCCAAAATATTGATATTCCGAACGAGATCGGACACTCCGCCGCTGGCTCCTTTGAACAAAATGTCATTTCTCAAAGCCCAAATACTCCAAGTTGTGGCAATCCAAAAGATACCCTCTCTACCTGCAAAAATTTTCCTCCTTTTGAGGAAGTTCACCCAATTCCAATAACTTCCGTGAAAATCAACTGAAGGCTCTAACATGTCCATCCCAATCCAAGACGAAATTTCACGCCCACCGACTTAGACAAAGCGCAAGAGAAGAATAGATGGAGATGATCCTCGGTAAAAACAGAACAAAAACGCAGCCAATGAGGTTAGGAGGCAATATACCTCTCACCATAAGAGGCTCCTTCAGAGGTAATCTGTTCAACAACAGTCGCCAACCGAAAGCCTTGAAACGAAACTGAATTCTGCATTTCCAAATGTGCGAATAAGCAAACTAGTTTGCCAACACGTCCTGGACAGGTAAGGAAGCAGCGCAGAGACAACTGTAACCGGGCTTCACAGAATACCCTTCGACCGGATCGATCTCCCACATCACACGATCCTCCTCCTCACCAGTCGGATAGAAATCTTGAATAACATTTTTCAGACTCTGCAACCTTAACAAGACAGCAGGATCAGAGTCGCGAGCGATCCCAAGATCGCCCCACAGCCAGCCACCCGAACTCCAATCCCCCATACTATCCACCATTGCATTCTTCAAGTTGCTAATCGCAAACAGATCCTGATAAACATCAGCCAGCTTCTCCTCTCCATACCACAAACCTCCCCAAAAAGAGATAGTGTTTCCCCTCCCTAGAATTTGTTTACAATTAGACAAAAAAGTAGAGGTAAGATACCTGATCTCTAAGGATGAGATGTCTCTCCACCAAGTGGAGCACGAAGATCTAGATCCCCTTGTCACATAACCGTTGTTGTTATCACCATAATCATACGTTGAACATTGAAACGTACCATATCTGGCCCTCAAAACCTCGATCCACAAAGAATCCCCTCCTATTAATAATCGCCATCTCCATTTGAACAAAAGGGCTGTGTTAAATTCTTGCACCCTTTTAAAGCCAAGCCCACCTTCATTTAACGGAAGACACAAGCGCTCCCATCCGACCCAATGAACCTTCCTCCTCCCGCCACCGACACCCCACAGAAAGTTATTCTGCAGCCTCGTGATAGAATTACAGACAGAGATAGGGGCTTTATAAAAAGACATTGGAAAAACCGAAAGGCTGCTTCAAACTGATTTTAAAAGAGTGATTCTCCCGCCGATACTCAGAATTCTGCCTTTCCACTTTGCTAACCTCTTTTCCAACCCTTCAAGCAGAAAGTACCACGAAGAAATGCGTCTAGGATTGATTCCGATCGGGATCCCGAGGAAACTAAAATTTCTATCTTCAATCCTGCAAGAAAGAAAATTAGCAGCAGCTTCCAGAAAGTTCAGGTTCAGATTTATACCTATAAGTTTACTTTTCATGTAGTTAATTCCAAGACCCGAAATCGCTTCAAAGCCTCTTAGCACAGATTTGATTGCCCAAACGTGCGTCCAACTGCCGTCTCCAAACAGGAGAGTGTCATCCGCGAATTGTAAGATATCAACCTTACATCTTTCATTCACGTAGAATCCAGAGAAATCCCCACTGCTGATCGATTTTCTGACTAAACCAGATAAGCCTTCGGCAACTATAACAAATAAAAAGGGAGACAGCGGATCTCCTTGTCTAAGCCCCTTACCTGCAACGAACTCCTTAGTCGGGGTTCCATTAACGAGAATCGACATATAGCTAGTGCATATCATAACCTCCATCCATTTGATCCAAGTATCTCCAAAACCCATTCTTTTCAACATATATAATAGAAACTTCCAGTTGAATTTGTCGTAAGCCTTTTCAAAGTCGACCTTAAAAAGCATACACCCCCTTTTTTCCTTTTCCGCAAAATCCACTATCTCGTTAGCTACCAGCACTCCTTCAAGCGATTGTCTTCCCGACACGAATGCTGTTTGACAGGTAGAAATGATAGAGGAAAGAACTAATTTCAATCTTGTCGCCATCAATTTAGAAAGAGCTTTGTAAATGCACCCAACCAAACATATCGGTCGGTAATCGTTCAGTCTCAGAGGGTTATTATTCTTCGGGATTAGAGTAATAAAAGAAGAATAAAAAGCCTTCGATAGAATTGCCTTACCATGAAAGTCCCTAAAACAGCAGAAGACATCCTCTTTCATAAAATCCCAGCAATTTCTCAGAAAAAAGAAGTTGAAATTGTCCGGTCCCGGGCTCTTAGATCCGTCACAGCTCCAAAAGGCATCCTTAATTTCGGAATCCGAAAAATCAGCTTCCAGGTTTCGTCTCTCAATTTTAGAAATTCTGTTAAAGATAATACCGTCTGGAGTAGGGCGATCCAGTTCCTCTTCAAAGAAGGCCTCCGAGAAATGCCTATGCACTTCTTGGTTCACTTCATCCACTCCGTCCACCATGCCACTGCTGGTTTTCAAGTGGCCTATGAAATTCCGTCTCCTTCTGTTATTCATCACTCCATGGAAGAATTTGCTGTTTTGGTCCCCCTCTCTATCCCACTGTAGTCTGGACTTTTGAAGCAACAAATTCTCCTTGATTCTCATGTCCTGCCAGAACTTGCTAATAACACTGCTCCTCTCCCGAGCCAAACCGTCAATAGAATCTTCATCACAATCTTGAAGCCGAAGGTCAGCCTCATTGATTTTACAGCATCCGTCTTTGATGGCAAGATCAAACTTACCAAAAACCTCAGAGTTCCATAAGCGGAGATGGATTTTCAATATTCTTAATTTCTCTTTCAAAACGAAATCACTCCTACCTTCAATCCTGATGTTTTTCCACACTTTCTCCACGAAAGGTAAGAACTCTTTGCAATCGAACCAGCTGTCAATAACCCGGAACAGTTTTGGTCCCCAGTCTGCTTTATTAATCACCAGCCTAATCGGACAGTGATCCAAAATATCTCTTTTGCCAATAGATTGACACACTAAGCTCCACCTACTGATCAAAGGTTTTGCAACCAGAAAGAGATCTATACGACTCATAGATCTACCATCACCGCTGAAACAACTAAATCTATTCCCTTTACAAGGAAGATCACATAGATCAGACTCAGAGATGAAATCTGCAAAATCCCTCATCTCAGAATTTCTACTGCTAGAAGAAATTCCCTTCCTTTCTGAGGAATCCTTGACAAAATTAAAATCGCCACCCACACACCATTCTCCATCCGAGTATTTTGATTTAAGGGACAACAACTCCTTCCAAAGGGTTCTTTTCTGGGCCAAAGAACACGGAGAGTAAATATTCACAATATATAAGTACCTGCCTTTCCAATTCACTTTGAGACCTAAATAACCAACACCTTTGAAACTAAAAATAATCTCAACCATACCTTCTCTCCACATAGTGATGATACCTCTCGATTGACCACTAGATTTAGAGAAAGACCAGCCCACATCACCCCCTCCCCAAAAACTCCTAATGATGCCCTCATCCACCTTTTCTAGTTTCGATTCCTGAATCAAGAAAAAATCAGCTTTCCCCTGATGAATAATACGACTCAACCTTTTCCTCTTAATCACGTTACCACCCCCTCTAATATTCAGAGAACCAATGATCATTTTCCTGTAGAAGAAAGCTCCTTCAACCTTTGATTCCTCTCCAAATCTCTCTTCTCCATAGCTTCGATTTTGCTCCTGTAGTCTAAACCTTCCCCATTATAAACTATGCCCAAATTGTCAATAGCCTTCCACACTTTGCTTCCCACGTTGGAATCTAAATTCTCCCAAAAGCGATTGTTGCAGATCACCATATCTGACTCAGTCAAGGATTCGCAGCAAATAATGGTGCCAGCAGAGAAACTACTTTCCTCCGTCTTCACTCTGTTGTTTTCCTCAAGGGAGCTATCCCTCAACTCAACAAAATGATTGGAACAAGTGATATTGGGCCTGGCAACCAGGCTCGGAATGGGCTCGACTATTTGCAAACTTTTCTTTTTGATCCTTTTTTTCCTAAAAGAAAGAGGCCCACAAACATAATAGATGCTCTTGGATTTCCTACCAAACGGCCCAAACTTTGAACTTTTCCTTCCCTTGGTCTTTCCGCTTTTGTCCTTGTTGGGAATAGATAAAGAACTAGCCACCCTAGTATCAGTAGGCTGAGATGTGTACAAGGTTTCGTTGGAATTCCCACCTGCTAAACCTCTTCTGTTAGTATCCACCTTTGTTGCCAAAAGCGCATCATCAAAACTCCCTGCTACTCTGATCTCACTGCTGCTCTGATTGGACCTATTCCTAGAGCTCTCAATAATAGGTATGCTATCAACATTGCCCGTTGGAACGTCACTTTCATCATGGAAAACCTCATCACGTTTCGTCTCCAGAGCAGGTTCATGTGAGACAAGGTCATGAAAATCTTCCACAGAATGACCATCATCAAGATTGTCCCAAAATTTCTCAGAGTCCGAAGAGGAAACGGATGTGGAAGGATTAGGGTTCTTACTATTCACAACCAAACGCAGAGGACCGTAAGAATTTTCCATAATTTTGATGTTAAACAAGACCCCATCCACCATCACCTGAATGTTCTTGGCGATGTCAGCATTGCTAGCGGTCCTCACCATCACTCTAGCTATGTCCTTATGAGTACCCTTGATTGTGTTATCGTCGGAACAAACATACCTCCCGATAGAGTTGGCCACCAGCTCGAAAAAATCCAGGTTCCAAGCATGGCAAGGGACACCATGAAGTCTGATCCAGGTGACCCTCTCCTGGTCCACATCAGTCTCTCTCCACTCTCTAATGTTCACAAACCATTGCTTCCACCAAGAGCCTCCTTCCTTAATCAAGTCAACAATCGCTCCTTCCTCTGATTCCTCCAATAGACTCAAATTTGCTCCTAAAGGTGTAACCTTAATAGCAAAATACCCTTTCGTCTCAAAGCATGTTTGGATATTGTAAGACATACCTGAGTTGATGACCTCCCCTACGCAGGCCCTCATTAAACCAGCTAAATCATCTTGGTTAGGTGAGTACCTCAAAACCTGCGGATTCTGATCTTCTAAACGGGTAAAAGTAGAATTCTTTTTCACCACCTGAGCAAATGATCTAGATTCCACCCTGATATTCTGACTCTGCCCCTATTAATGCGCTTCTCAAAAGAGTGACTCTTACCAACAACCTTGTTCATGTTCTTCAACGAACCAGTGCCACCCCCTGCCTTCAATCCACCAGAACTGGAACGGTCAAAGCGAGGCAAATTCGCGTGAATCTTTCTACTATAAATAATGACATTGTCAAGTTTCACCGCGAGCATTCTCAAATCTTCCATCTCCTTGAAGCGTGCGAACCCGAATCTTCTCCCCACTTTGTTCCTCTTCGCCGGAATGACGACTTCGACCACCTCTCCAATGCAACCAAACAGTTCAAAAATGTCACACGCCTTGACCCTGTCAGGGGTTTCAGAGAAGAAGATGGAAGACAAGCTCTCTTTATCACCCTGTTGAACTAAGTTGCCAGCCGGAAAAATATCCCATCTAGGTTAAATGTGTCTGAAACTCCTTCTTTGCACCTTTTTCCACTCCATGCAAACTTGAATACGTGTTTAGAGAGAAGGAGGAGCCCCTCTCTCTAAAATTTTCTGATAGGTATATTTGCGAGCCCATCTAGGTTGAATTCTTATCATGAAATAACATTCAGTGTAATTTGGTAAATATAAACCAACACAATTCAATCATAGAAAATCTCACATGATTAATAAAATGGATTACATCAACAAGATACAAAGATACAACATTTTAATTTTAAAATATTTGTAGATAAAGTCCTTAAATAAATCTGCAATTCAACGAATATTCTTAAATTCAAAATTTATTGTTTTAAATGTATTTCTTGACTCAATTTTTTTAAAAAGAAAAAAAAGCACAAGATATGTTATTTGTTACAAATTACAGTCTACCAATGAACATAAGCTCCACCATAGAACCTCCCACACTAAAAAAATTACAAAAAAGAAATTAAACAAACTGATATTAACCATCAAACCTTCTCATTTTGCTCTAGCTATTTTTTAAAAATAAAAAATAAAATTATTTATTTGATAGTCTATTATAACATGAAAAGACCTGTGTGATGATGAAAATGAAAAAAGCATAGAGATAGCCCGATAGATGTGGTTGATGTGAGTTTTGCCTGCAATACAGATCACACCACACTGAGACCTATTATATAGTCTATAATATTTTTAATAGTATACATATTTCTAATATTATACATATTCCTACTATATGAAAAGTAGTAGTAGATACTATAATATTTATAATAGTATACATATTTCTAAAAGTTGAATTCTTATCATGAAATATCATTTAATGTAATTTGGTAAATATAAAACCAAAACAATTCATTCATAGAAAATCTCACATGATCAATAAATGGATTACATCGTCAAGATGCAAAGATACAACATTTTAATTTTTAAATATTGGTAGATAAAGTCATTAAATAAATCTTTAAATCTACGAATATTCTTAAATTCAAAATTTATTGTTTTAAATGTATTTCTCGACTCGATTTGTTTTGAAAAGAAAAAAGGCACAAAATGTGTTATTTGTTACAAATTATAGTATATCAATGAACATAAGCTCCACAATAGAACCTCCAACACCAAAAAAATTACAAAAAAGAAATTAAACAAACTGATCTTGCTTAACAAAATAACCAATGAAAAATTAAATTTAGCAGTTGGCTGAGATGTGAAGGATAACTGCTGCAGGCACTCTGAAACCGCTTCCAGACAAAAATTACGCAGCTACAAACAACACCAAAACTAATAGATGAAAAACCAATGCGATCCGAACCACCACTGCGCGAAATAAATCTGTCAGGGGAACCAAAAAGCTTCTTGATACACTATTTTTACATCGACATTAGAAGTATGTATTTAAATTGCGGTTGCGGCTGTGGATGCGGTTGTGGTTGCAGACACTACGGTTGCGGCTATTGCGGCTGTTGCGATGCGGATTGCGGTCGTTGCAGTGTGAATTTATTTTTATCAACATAAAATAGTATACTTTATTATATATAATAGATTTCACATTTTATCTATTGTTGCGGGTTGATGCGGTCCGATGTGGACAAATGCGGTCGTTGCAGTGTTATGATGCAGCCGTTGCGGCGTTATAATGCGGTTTTTAGTGTGATTTACAATCACACCGCAATTATGGTCTGATGCGGATGCGGACACTACCGCAACCGCAATATTGCGACCGCATCAGGGGATGCGGTCCGCAATTTAAAACCATGATTAGAAGCCCTTCTACAACAACTCAAACCAAAAACTACTCCAACTACTTGCAGATTGAAAATTACACACGAAACATATACAGATTTGGGTCAAATTATAACTTAATTATCTGAAGGAACACCACATTCCCTGGACCGTCAAATCAATATCTGAATTATGACATAACCGATGGAGGATTCAAAACACCGCAACTGTATTACATGCGGAAAGAAAGGTTGTTGCTGAAAACTCGAAACAACTATTGTACCACCAGTTCTAAAATTAACTGTTGGAACTGATTTGTTTCATATACTGCCATCCGAAATTATGGAGAGCTGAAACGACACCGATCCTATTACAAATGTATCTCCAAACACCTGTAAAAATCGGACAGTTAAACAATATGTGAGAAACCAACTCAATTGATGAATAGTTACAACCATCAAACAAATAAAATCATCATCTATGAGGTGGACAATACACCATTGAATCCACATTACGTCATATCTTCCAACATCTGGTGTAATATCCTAAGTGAAAAAAATCAAGAGGTGGTCAATAACTTCACTGAAGAAAAGATCAAAAGAAATAATTAAAATATTAAAGCTCAAGCAATTATTATAAGTGCCAGAGAAGCTCAATACATATTCAAATTGAGAAATTAAAATAGATTTAGGAACAATATTGGTATTTGATGGGAGAAAAAACATATTCATATTAAAGTCAACAATCGTATGAGAAGCATTTGAGGTACTTGCTGCAAAATACAAACAAAACCAGGAAACAAAAACATAATAAAAAATTAAAAACCTAAAACCACAAACAAAACAAAACCTAAAACGATGTCATTACAGTGTAACTAACCCACATAGCTTATTAACAACTCGTTGATGAAATGATTTAGATCAACCACATCAAATATCTCGAAACCTGCAACAACAAAAAAAATCAACATAAAAATAACATATCTGATCTAAAATTACTAACCATATGTTTTTTATTTTGTTTTACTACCGTTTCCATGTTCTTATCAATAGATCTACAACCTGAAAAAACATTAGAAGTGAAAAAGATGTTAAACATGAAAAAGAGAAATCAAAAGATTTGTGTTCTTATCAATAGATCTACAACCTGAAAAAACATTAGAAGTGAAAAAGACGTTAAGCATGAAAAAGAGAAATCAAAAGTTTCAAAATAAAAAACAATAGAAAAAAAATTATATTGTGAGAAATGAAAAAGAAGTCAGAGAAGAAAGAGAGATGAGAGAAGCCAGAGGAAAAGTCTGAGGAGAAGGAGATTGTGAGAGGTCGGAGGACAAAGGGAGATGAGAGTAGAAGATATGAGTTTAGAAAAGAAAAAAAAGAGAGGAAGAATGAAGAAGAAGGTTGAGATGAAAGAGAAAGATGTAGTAGAGAGAGAGAGAGAGAGAGAGAAGAGAGAAGAGTTGGAAAAAAAACTTTTGAATATTATATTATAGTATAATTTCATAGCAAAGTGTGAAGCAAAGCAGTCTGAGACATAGCAGTGTGGAGGGGCATGTATATATAACCAAAAAGTATGCTGATGTGGTGAAGAAAAAAAGAAGGAAAAGCAATGAAGCCATCCACGTGGTGGCATGAGGAACCAACATGGGCATAATGGGTGTTTCCAGAACACACTATGTTCTTTTATATATATATATATATATATATATATATATATATATATATATATATATATATATATATATATAATATTCTAAACAAAAACACTAGTAAACCATAATGACTCCTATTAATATTATGATTTCCCACTAATGTTTTTAATAATTTAACAATAATAACTCCTAATAATATACTTTCACTTAAAAGTATAACTCCTACGTAATGAAAAGTCTAACTTTTTGATACTTTTTGTTCGTAGAATCCCATATACCCTTGATTGTGTTACAAGCAAGAATTATCCGCATGATTGAGCGATCAGTTGCTTTGAAGAAGAAGTTATTTGCCTTGAAATATTTAAGCTTACTCTCCTCAGCATGCGTTGGTCAGTATTGGAATAAGCAAGTATGAGTTTACTAGAGAGCATTGATACATAGTGTAGGATTAGACACCTTTGTGAGAGACACACCACTTGTCCACCTAAAACCTTAAGGTGATAAGTGAATGGGTTCTCTCACTTATAAATCCTCAAGTCACCACATTCCTATCCAATGTGGGACTATTTCCTCACTTACTCATACTTTCTTATTCCAATACCCCCCCTCAAGTGTGAGTCCACAATGTTCCCCATTTTTATACTTGTACCGCCGTTGACACCTTTTTCAAGGCACCTCTTATTAGGTATTTCGAATACACCTCTTCCTTGGGCGTTTCGATTTCAACGGAACACCACTTCCTGGGCATTTCGATACACCCCAGTCCCTTTCTCAAACCAAAGGCTCATGATACCATTTGTTGGGGGGAGTTTCACACTAGGGAACATTGATACAAGTAACCCGGTCCCTTTACGAACCAGGCTCTGATACCAATTGAAATTCTGGCCTATGCAGACAGCAGATGTCCTAACACATGTCAAGATATTATGCTACATAATCATTAAATAAGGACAGAACAAACAAACTGATATTCAGAATATCAGCAACAACAGCAAGATTGATTGCAGAAAGTAAACAAGCACACAACAACAACAAGCCGTCGGTGCAACATAAGCGTTTAGGGCTTTGAGAGTCTCTTGTGTAGTTTGTAAGTCACCCATGTATCTTTTGATACTATGTGGTCGACATAGGTTGTTGTAAATTGATCTCACTCGAAGCTTTGAAGCAAGAGTTGAGTATTGTTCTTGGTTGAAGCTTTTAAGCAAAACCGAGTATTGTTGTTAGTTAAGAGTCTTGGCTGAATATTAAACAGATTGATGCAGTTGCTAGAGATTGTAACTTTTAGATATCACTGAGGTGATCTAGGAATTGAGATGGGTTTCTCTTATCTAGATGGTGATTTCTAGACAGAATTGTACTGGGTAAGGATTAAGTGAGGAGTTGTAAATGGGGGAGTTTAGCTCTAAATTAATACTACTAATAGTGAATTCATTCCTGGCTTGGTAGCCCCCAGATGTAGGTGATCTGCACCGAACTGGGTTAACAATTGATGTATGTTTGTTTACTTTCTGTAATCAATCTTGAAGCTGTTGCTGATATTCTGAATATCAGTTTGTTTGTTTTGTCCTTGTTTAATGATTATGTAGCACAATGTCTTGACATGTGTTAGGACATCTGCTGTCTGCATAGGCCAGAATTTCAATTAGTATCAGAGCCTGGTTCGTAAAGGGACCGACTTACTTGTATCAATGTTCCCTAGTGTGAAACTCCCCCCAACAAATGGTATCATGAGCCTTTGATTTGAGAAAGGGACCGGGGTGTATCGAAATACCCAGGAAGCGGTGTTCCGTTGAAATTGAAATGCCCAAGGAAGAGGTGTATTCAAAATACCTAATAAGAGGTGCCTTGAAAAAGGTGTCAACGACGGTACAAGTACAAAAAATGGGGAACATTGTGGACTCACACTTGAGGAGGAGTATTGGAATAACCAAGTACGAGTAAGTGGGGAAATAGTCCCACATTGGATAGGAATGTGGTGACTTGAGGATTTATAAGTGAGAGAACTCACTCACCTATCACCTTAAGGTTTTAGGTGGACAAATGGTGTGTCTCTCACAAAGGTGCCTAGTCCTACACTATGTATCAATGCTCCCTAGTAAACTCCCCCCAATAGTCAGGAGTGACATCAACTTCAACGATGATGAAACCCTTCTTAACAATGTTCCAATCCTCCTTTGCTCAAAACAAGTTCTCCATTAACATGGAGTGATAATTATAGAAACCGTCAAATTTTGGTACAAAATGGGAAAGAAAATTGCTATCAACCGTCAACCATGATGGAAGAAAGGAGAAGAGGAAGCTTGAATAACAAATAAGGAGTTAGGTTGCAAACTAAGTTTCTTAAAAATGTAGTATTTGTGCTCACAACATGTTCGTGTTGGGCCTAATACCACTAGTTGGTGTAACTTGCACCACCCGTGCTTCAAATTTTTTTCCCTATACCTTAATAATTATTCCTGACAATTTGACCAAAATAGCCCGGTATAAACAATTCATGTTTGAAATTTTTTATTTTTTTCTCATTCACATTTGAAGTTCTCCGGTCTAGTATTGAAAGAGAGTTTGACACAATTTTGTATAGTGGAAGCATGGTTGTTAAAATCACAATTTAAAATCTAAACTCTTAGATTTTTTGTTTTTAAGTTGAAATTTGGTGTTAAATTAAAAGTAAAATCGTTTTTAAGTAAAATCATTTACTGGAGCGATTTTACACAATTTAAATCTCTCTGAAAACTAAAATCGTGTAAAATCATTGAATTTTACTCTTTGACTTGATTTTATATTTTTTTCTTGATATTTTAAAATGCCCAGCCCAATAAAAGTTTTTCCACTTTATTATTTTATTCACTTTAAATAACGTCTTTTTCATTAGACATTAGATTTTTTATTTACCAGATAAATGAAAATTAAAAACTTTTGAATCCTAGCATCATTTCATTTGTACGACGCCGGACAAGAACTTCAACGACAATATTTTGTGAGCTTTCTTCTTTTGCTTTGTATATTTTGATGCTTTTGTGTCTTTGTGACCTTTTTCTTTAATTGGTAAGTATCTAAGAAGTGAGTCTTCTTCACAAATAAAAAATAGAGCAATGTTATGTTACTATGTTATTATGTGATTGTATGTAACTTTGGTTTCTTACTATGTTAGTGTTGCTAGTTTTGCTATTATGTGTCTTTGGTTTGTTAAATTAGCATTTTTACTTAATTAACCATTAGATTATATCTAATTTAAAGGCTATGATTTGGAGTAAGTTAAAAAATCATACTCTTGAAATAAGTTGATCCCATATATATATATATATATATATATATATATATATATATATATATATATATTGGGAAAAACCCAAGTCCCACATTGGCTAAAGATAGGACTCATAAAGGGTTTATATAGAGTGAGACCCCTCACCTTACCAACCGGTTTTGTAGGGATGAGCTAGGCCAAACTCTAATTCTATCACGGTATCCCGAGCCTAACGATTCGGGTCACCCACCGTTTATATATGTGAACCAAGCCCAAAAAAAGTGCTGGGCGCAAGGGGTGTATTGGAAAAAAACCAAGCCCCAGACATCGATAATTCGGGTCACCCACCGTTTATATCCACGCACCAAGCCCAATAGTGCTGGGCGTGAGGGGGTGTATTGGGAAAACCCCAAGTCCCACATTGGCTAAAGATAAGACTCATAAAGAGTTTATATAGGGAAAGCACCTGTTGTTTGACTAAATTTTGCTACAACTTTCTGATGATAAACTTGAAGAATCTGCAGAAGAAAAAGATGTCGAAGGAAATGTCTCGACATCCTGACTGACTTGGTAAGTTAGCAGGTTTTAATCTGTTGCAAGAATTAAGGAGCGGATCAAGGAAACACAGGATCAAAGATTGAAAGCCCAAGACAACAGAAGACTATATAAGGAGACTCAAACGTAGGGTTAAATGACTGTAACTTTTGTATCGCTTATAAATTTGTAACCTAGTTCTCTTGTGTTGAATAAGGGTTTAGGGTTTGAGAGTCATTGGCTCTCTTAGGAGTTGTAAGTCTCCACTCTGTAATATGGGATACAGAGTGGAAGGCATTGGTATAGGGACACAACCAGAAGCCTATAGGTAATGGTTATTGTATTATTCTTGGACGAAGCTTTGAAGCAAGTCCAAGATAACTTGGAGGTCAAGAAACCGCGACAGTTCTGTATTGGCAGAAGACAGAGATATCACAGGTTGTGATTAGGATGTGAGTGAGGTATCTCATATCAGGATTGTAAACGTTTGAGTTTAGCCTTGGTAAAGATGTTCATTGGGTAGATGTTAGGGATAAAGTTGTAAACGGGGGAGTTTAGCTTTGTAACAGTTCTACAGATAGTGAAGTCTTCATCCTGGATTGGTATCCCCCAGATGTAGGTGAATTGCACCGAATTGGGTTAACAATTACTGTCTTATTTAACATTCTGCAATTTACAGTTTTGTTAATGTTCTTGACTGACATGTTGGATCAGATGTCGTGACATCTGTGAGTGTACAATTATGATATTCAAGGTATCAGTCTGTTGTTGCACCTCTAAGTTTAAATGATTATGCAACACAATGTCTTGACATGTGTTAGGACATCTGCTGTCTGTATAGGCAAGAATTTCAATTGGTATCAGAGCAGGCATCCTGTCTGGTTCTGGATGAGATCTTTGGGAGATACTTTCTTGCATTTAAACAAGGAGGAGTTTGAAGATCAGATCAATCAACTCAGATATACTCAAGGGTATTAATGAATTTGATGGATGTTCTGGATTGAAGGGAGCAACCCGGAGGTTGTTCATATTGCTGAGGAGATTCTACAACAACTACAGGAGAAGTGGCTAGTTCACTTGTTGGTGTGTCTTATAAGATGTTATGACATCTTATTAGGGCAACCAGAATCTGTTCCTTGGTGGTTCCGCTGCATGTGTTTCTGATGGAAGAGCTCTAGAATTATGGGATTCTGGAGTTGTTACTGAAGACAGTTGGTGGAAGTCTTAATCGTCGGCCTCTATATATTTGAAGATATCTGCATTCTTTTATTCCAAAGTCGGGAGCGATGGAGTGAAGGGAGTTGTGGTTAGATATCTGGTATGGTGACTTGGTACTTGGAAGCTTGGTTTCTTGGTGCAGTTGAAGTCAGTTGAAGAGGAGAGGAGTTGAGTTAAGTTTATCAGGTTCTTGCTCTAGGAGTTTGATAAATTATTGGTCGGCTAGGTTATCAAAGATACTTGAGAACTCTCTCAAGTCCACTCATAAAGGCATCTATGTCGTGTACCTGGAGTCTTCTAGTTACTCTTCTGACTAGAAGATGTTTCTTTGAAACACAATCTGAAGAAAGTGGAGGTAATTTATTTTCACCATCCAAAAACAGCAAGGAAGGATCCATCTCTCTTGACCCTAAGAGTGGATCCAATCTAATTGAAGAATTGTTGAGGTAAATAAGATTTTTTCAGAGAAAGTCTTAGTTACTTGAGTCAAAGGTGGCAGCCTTGGTATGTCAACATTGTCCTTTGAAGAAGATACTTGCAAAAAAAAAAGATTGAATCCTTTATAAGTGTTCATGACATGATCTGGTGGGGCTCAGCTACAGCAGTGAAGAAGGGTTATTGGACAAGGATTTAAGATCAATTGCTATTTGTGGAATCCACAAGTATTTAATTGATTATCCTTGAAAGTCAAGATTGCTGATGTTCAACAAGATGTTGGAACATCTCATCATCAGAGTTTATGCAGACTCATGGGAGGGGTACTGCATATGCTTTAGCATCTGTTTTAGTCTTGGGTGGTGACCTAAGAAGTGGCTTCAGTCGGGTGTGACAGAAGCATGTGTTCTCTGGAGATTTTCCTGGCAAGAAACTAGTCTGGACTTTGATGCTGTTGAAGATGAAGATGAAGACATCATAATCTTGATGGTTACAGCTTGGATCAGTTTATTTCTGATCTAGGTGCTTTGGAGCATGGTTTTTGCTCTGCTTGTGAAGGTCGAGGATAAGTGGCAATTATCTCTGGCTTTCTACTGACGACTCTACTAAGGAAAGTGGCATTCTTTGGTATAGCTATGGGGTAGTCTTGGACTACTTATTTTCTGAAGATTCAGACGTGGCAGGTTTGAAGTCTTTGGAGTTTCAAAGCAGGATGGAGGTTGTCTACTAAAACTTGGTTGTTGAATCAAGTCTATGAGAGCATGAAACTCTTGTTCTGCAAAGGGAGGAGGTTCTTCTAAGTGGCAGAAGGAGGAGCTGAATTCAACAGTTGGATGTCATATCAAAATGTTCTGACATCTAACTTAACATCAGAAGTCTCAGCTGGTGATGTGGCACATCAGCTTAAGATAAGGTGATCTACAGGAGAATGGAAGTTATGGATGCTTCAAAAAGGTCTATCTCATGCAGTTTACGGGAGCTGTGGATGGGAAAATGTTACATGACTAAGAGGCTTGGTGGATCCAAGATGTCTTGCTATGGGGCAAGTAGTTCATATGACTTGAAGATCTGATTTCTTTAGTGGATCAGTGTATCTTGTGGGAGTTCTGAAGATGAGTGAGGTCAATCAAAAGGTGGCATTTGGTTGGTTTCACAATGTGCATTGAAGCAGGATGCTTGAAACTGATTGCTCTTGTGCAGAAGAGTAGTTAGTTGAAATTGTAAGGAGGTTCTAGTTCTCTCGGAGCTTGTGGCAAAAGTTCTGGGTTGAGAATGGAAGCATACCTTTTTTTTGGTGGATGAGAGTTTATTTCTCTCTGGGTTTCTGAAGTTTTCTTTGTTCAAGCTGGTGGCGCAGTGTTGTGTGAAGATCTTTAGTATAGATTACTATGCTGATAGTAAGTCCAGTGGTGAAGCATATCAAGAGCCATGGTGTGTGGTGTCTGTGATGTGTGGAGATGTCCTAACTGATGTTAGAACATCTTTGGGTTAGTTATCCTTGGTGAAGGATTTCAGGTTCCTTGAGGAACTGGTTACTTGCATCGTGTCTAAGAAGTATCTACATTGTCATATGGGAGAATGATGGAGTAAAAGAACTGTCTTGGAGGTCTGATGTAAGGTTTTGGAAGACTGGAGTGGATCATGGGTTGATTACATGAAGGTCTGGTTTCTGATGCGTTCAGAAGTGGATATTCACCAAAAATCAGAAGTATTCCAGGTTATCATACGGGAGAATGATAAGGAATGACTGTCTTGGATTGTGGGCTGTCTATCTCTATTGCTGGCTGGGTAAGGTCAGTGGAAAATCTTGCGAAGGGGATGTTGCCCTAGCTGCAAGTCATGCTAGTAGTTGATCAGTTTAGTATCTGTGAAGTTATGGAGCATGCATATGATATCTATCATCGTTATAACAAACTAAGGGGCCTTGTGCGTCTCTTTGAGGAATGTGAAACATTATAATTCAATTGGTTTGTGCTTCAAGCAACTGGAGGTCTATACATGAGACTTCAAGAGGAGTTCGTATGGTGTGTAGATGGTTGCAGGATGGGGGGGATCAATGGGACTTTGATCTCAAGCCAAGAGTTTGTTATGGTTGGTATACATTTCCTCACGGGTAGCATGATGGTGATCATGTGTGAGTGATTATTGTTTCTTGTCAGAGGAAGCAATAAGAGAGTTGATGATTGTGTTCAGCTGGTAAGTTGGACTGAGGGTGCGCTCTTGAAGACATGAAGATGCGTCTTATGTTTTCCATTCATTAGCTTAGGTGTTCTGTGGAGGAGCGCTGGTTACCTTAGATAGGAGGAGATGCCTCTTGATCTAAGATGATTTACTGCGAGGGTGCAGTTGTAGTTCCAGTTTGAATTTGTGCGTCAAGCAAGCTGAGATGTCAAGGAGGATGTCTTGACATTTTTGTATTGTTGCAAGTTGTGGGAAACTTGGCAGTGCATGTTAAATGGTTCTTATTGGATGCTTAAGAATAATTTATTGAGTATGAGAGAATTTATTTTTCTTTGCAGACTGTGATATAATTTTGTGAAGAAATATCTGCTTTGTCAAATCAGAAGGAGAATCTAGGGATAACAGATAATGTCTGACATGATGTCAGGACATTGTTATAAAACATGTGTGCATATAATAGGTTCTTTGGCCAGCATTCTTAAAAGAAGAAACAGTCAAAGCAGTCTTGGTCAGTGCGGTACTGGTGGAGTTATTGCCTTCGAATAATGATCCTTTGAATTGACTTGCGTTATTTTCTGTGGATCGTTACTTTCTAGGAAAATGGCTCGGCTATAAATATGATTGCTTTGATTTTTTTCTTTAGTCTCAATACTCTCTTTGGGTTGGTGGCAGATGGGGTTCTTCAAAATCTGGGTATGTTGCGTCTTGGTTTGGGGCTGTCTTGGTCACTTTTGCCAAGTTTTGGCTAAAAAGGGGGAGAATGGTTTTCTGATGCTATCTGGGGTTGGGTACATTCATGCAGTTGTTTTGCAAGAATGTTAGTTAAGATGTTCTGACATCTTAACAATCTTATTTTCCTTGTGTCTTGTGATCTGAGTTGTGAAGCAGGTTGTGTCTTGTGACCTGAGTTACTCAATCTATGTTCTCAGTGTTACGAAGCCTACAAATGCTGTTGCTTTTCTGGAGGAGTCTTCTGGTTCCCAAGACCTCTCTTGGAAGGAGAGGGAATATGTTGAGGGGGAGACTCTCTCAGATCTTAGCTCCAATCAATTCTCAAGATAAACGAGTCTTGATGAAGGAGCCTTGTGTTTGCAGAATACAAAAGAAAATGTTTGTTTTAGCCAAAATTTGTCAAAAGGGGGAGATTGAAAGCACCTGTTGTTTGACTAAATTTTGCTAAAACATTCTGATGATAAACTTGAAGAATCTGCAGAAGAAAAAAATGTCGAAGGAAATGTCTCGACATCCTGACTGACTTGGTAAGTTAGCAGGTTTTAATCTGTTGCAAGAATTAAGGAGCAAATCAAGGAAACACAGGATCAAAGATTGAAAGCCCAAGACAACAGAAGACTATATAAGGAGACTCAGACCTAGGGTTAAATGACTGTAACTTTTGTATCGCTTATAACTTTGTAACCTAGTTCTCTTGTGTTGAATAAGGGTTTAGGGTTTGAGAGTCATTGGCTCTCTTAGGAGTTGTAAGTCTCCACTCTGTAATATGGGATGCAGAGTGAAAGGCATTGGTACAGGGACACAACCAAAAGCCTGTAGGTAATGGTTGTTGTATTGTTCTTAGACGAAGCTTTGAAGTAAGTCCAAGATAACTTGGAGGTCAAGAAACTGTGACAGTTTTGTATTGGCAGAAGACAGAGATATCACAGGTTGTGATTAGGATGTGAGTAGGGTATCTCATATCAGGATTATAAACGTTTGAGTTTAACCTTGGAAAAGATGTTCATTGGGTAGATGTTAGGGATAAAGTTGTAAACAGGGGAGTTTAACTTTGTAACAGTTCTACAGATAGTGGAGTCTTCATCCTGGATTGGTATCCCCCAGATGTAGGTGAATTGCACCGAACTGGGTTAACAATTACTGTCTTATTTAACATTCTGCAATTTACAGTTTTGTTAATGTTCTTGACTGACATGTTGGATCAGATGTCGTGACATCTGTGAGTGTGCAGTTCTGATATTCACGGTATCAGTCTGCTGTTGCGCCTCTAAGTTTAAATGATTATGCAGCACAATGTCTTGATATGTGTTAGGACATCTGTTGTCTGCATAGGCAAAAATTTCATATAGAGTGGCACCCCTCACCTTACCAACCGGTTTTGTAGGGATGAGTTAGGCCAAACTCTAATTCTATCAATATATATATATATATATATATATATATATATATATATATATATATAATTTTAATATGAAGTAAACTCTACGATTTTACGTTTCGATCTTACGTTTTGATTTTACCTAGCCAAAATGAGTCAAGGTAAAAACTCGATTTTGACAACATTGATTGAAAGTCTTATCACCAAGTTCTCCGGTACACAAAAACTCCAAGAAATCTTTCTACCAAGTTCTACAGTACAATACAACTCCCAGAAGTCTTTATACTAAGTTCTCCGATCCATATTATGTCTGGAAAAAAAGACAAAAAAACAGAAAAAAAAATTGCATTCTAGATATCTAGGGACTACATTAAAAATAAGTTTAGGCAAAAATGAAAAACCATGGCATGAAGTAAAGAAAACCGTTGCCAATTCTAATAGGACACGATTTTTCCAATAGATGAAAAACCAAATATTCTACTCCTGAAAAATTGTCGTCTAAGGCTTTAGGCATTTTTTTTTTACTTTAGACCACAGTTTTATATTGTCGCCTAAATTCATTTTGGTTGTAGTGATAACAGATAACTTACCTATAAGTTGTCAGAAATGCAATTTTTTCAGATTTTTTTCTAGACATAATATTAACTAGAAAACTTAGTAGAAAGGCTTTCGAGAGTTTTAGTGTACCAGAGAACTTGGTAGAAAGACTTTTGAGAGTTTTAGTGTATCATAGAAATTGATGGTAAAACTTGCGGCACAGAGAATTTTCTCGAATTCTCTCAACTTTCAATACTGGATCGAAGAACTTCAAAATGGAATGAGAAAAAAAATGAAAAATTTCAAACTTAAACTATTTATACATGAGTATTTTGGTTAAATTATGTAAATTATAAGGGTGAGAGAATAATTGTTGGAGTATGAGGTAAACTTTCCATGTGTTTCTTATTGTTGAAGGGTTTTATATAGGTTTAATGTACTTATCAAGAGAGTAAAATCCCAACAGAGAAGTTTTACCCTATACCCCTACTATTATCCCTTACCCCTATATTTTTTAAAATATTTCATTTATACTCTTTTTACTTTTCAAATAATTTTACTATCATAATTAACATTTCTAAAATTAAATTTTTTTACCCCTACTATTGTATACCATATAACTTTGTCCAATGTATACGGGTATGTAATTTCTATTCACTAGATAACTTGCAAACAAGTTTTCCGGTATAGTATATGTGCATCAAAATACTTATAAACAAGTTATTTTCTATTATAATCTTCACCGAATAACTTGTTTATAAGTATTCCAGTAGTCATCGTTTTTTTACGATATAACTTGTTTATAAGTATTCTGGTAGTCATTAGTTTGTTCACTAAATAACTTACATATATTTCATCCGATACACAATTTTTTCACAAAAAAAATTGACTTTATATTTTTTATTTTCATAAGTATGGAGACCACTTTATAGATACGCGATAAAAACCAAATATGGGTTGATACCACAGAAGCATCTTCAACTGCAGAAAAATTTGATACACGAGAAGAAGTGATAAGGTGGATTAAGGAGGTTGGAATAAAAAATAACGTAACGATTAAAAATGAAACAAGGATTTCTGTTGCTAGAAGTCATGTTGGATTGGAAGAAATGGCGTTTCCAGGAAGCAACGTCTTGAATGTTAGGATTTTCAGAGCGTTTACAACATTGTCAACAACTTACACATGTAGTGTCAAACATTGTTAGCTTAAATTATTACATTGTATTATATCATATGCTATCAACTCAAAATTATATTATATGCTATTGAATCTAATATAACTAACATAAATCTCAAAATAGTCATGCATAGATCTCAATATAATAATGCATAAACATCAAAATAGTAATACAACGATCATGGTAATGCACTGTGTAACACCTCAAAATTTGCCCTAGTGTTTCTAACCCTTTTGGCTTATGCTTCATTTCATTTGCATTGTCATTTTTGCATTTGCATATTTCTTTTGGGCATGGGATCATGGTATTCTCTAGCAGCTCACAGCGTCATCAGTTCCAGTATGATTTTTAATAGTGTTCAAGGCCAAGCAGATAACTTTCCAAGTCTTTTTGAGCATTTATTTTGCTCATTAAATGTCTTGATGATCAGAAACTCCTGCAGTCAATTTTTGATCAGTTATTCAGCACCAGACAGTTGTTATCAACAGTTTAATCCGAGTGCGAAAAAACATTTCACAGCATATTTCAAGTGTATTCCGGTGGTAATATCAAATGGCAAGTTTTAGAGGTCTATCGTGGTTCAGAACGGGTAGAACCAGACGAATATCCAAGTTTCCCTCCTTTTGGCGCAAAAATTCAAAATTTGAATGTGTTAATCGATTAACCAATTGCAGTGCAATTAGGTTAATCGATTAACCATAGTGAATTTTGCCCAAATGCTGCATTTTTAGCGCTGCATCTTTTTATTCAATTTTTAATCACCCATTTTAATTCTACACATCAGTAGAAGGATCTAGAGAGTTGATTTTCCATTCAAAAATTCAAATTCTTTCCACTCCAATTCCAAATTTCCTTTCCTAATTCACATTTCATCCCAATTTCCACTCACTTAACCTCACTCCCAACCCAAACTTAACTCCTAACGTAGGGGTTATTTAAACCAATTCATTCCAAACCTCTAG
Organism: Lathyrus tuberosus; assembly: GCA_022829125.1. Taxonomy (NCBI): domain Eukaryota; kingdom Viridiplantae; phylum Streptophyta; class Magnoliopsida; order Fabales; family Fabaceae; genus Lathyrus; species Lathyrus tuberosus. Next base: position 479,047 of record JALAZF010000285.1, on the reverse strand, counting down.
AACCTAGATCATTTTTCACTCTCATTTTTCAGAATTTGCTCTCAATTCTCTCTCACTTTTTTCATTCTCCAACTTCATCTTCAACCACACTCAAAGCTCCATATTCATAGATTCACAAATTCTTCATTGGAATTTGTGAATTCTTGAGCTAAACCTCCATCACATCCTCATTCTTGGTTCAATTCTGCAGTAGCTACTGGTTTGGATCTTGGATTAAGCTATTGGAATCACTTTTGGAGGAGCTTTTGCTTATTTGAAGTGTTCTTGCTTGGATCTTCAATTGTTCTTGATAAAGCTTCATAGATCTCTGGATTTCTTGCTTTGATTCATCAATTTTCGTTTTCAACAATCACCAAAGAAAATCTCAGCTTTGTAGGTTGGTTTTCCTTAGATCTATACTTGATTTAGCTTATTTGCAACTTATTCAATGTAGACCTTTGGTGATTTTTGATTTGGATCCATTTTGCTTGAATTTGATTCTTGATGTAGATGATTGTTGATTTAATTGATGTTTGATTACTGATATTTGATGTGAATTTCGTGATTAATTGATTGCATGATCATTTGGAGTGATTGCATAAGTGATTTTGCTGTTAAAAATGATTTTCCAAACTGATTTTCGGTTGCTGGTACAGGGTTAATCGATTAACCAATTGCAGTGCAATTAGGTTAATAGATTAACCAGTGTAAATTGTGCTGTTTTGGGGTTGTTAATCGATTAACCTAATTGCACTGCAATTGGTTAATCGATTAACACTGCTGCAAAGTGTGTTGTTTGTGCATTTTTGAGCATGTTTCAATCCCGTTTGACTTTTAATCTTGATGGATTGATATGATACTCATCTAAGTACTGTTTTGATGCTGTTGCACCTCACACCATTGTATGTGCACAATTTTCCGACACGCGGCTCTTGTATTTTAATCGTTCATGAACATGTTTACATTGTTGCATTCTTGATGCCATGAACACATAGCACATACTCCTTGAGCATGATAATTGTGAATTAATGTGTGTGTTGCTGGAATTGTGTTGTACGTGCTTGTTTGCTTTTCTCTTCCGTGAGACGCATAATTGTTTCAATTTGTTCACATGCTTAATGATGTTCATCCTTTCATGATGTGCATTTTTCCATGATGTTTTCAAATTCATTAAACATGATGTGACGTGTTTGTGATCATGATCAGAATGTGTAATGCTTGATGTATGTTTGCTTTTCCGTGAGTGAATCATTAATGTATCACATGCTGCCCTGTTTCTACTGCTATTTGTGTGCATATGTGCTGTTATATATGCTGCTGTTTGGCTTCTACACCTCCTTTTTGTGTTGAATGTGTGTTGTTGAAAGCTGCCTGGTTTGTGTGTTGCCTTTTACTGCTGTGTTGGTGCAGGTGCGCTGTGGTAGCTGCTGTTTTTTTCTTTTCTTTTCACCTTCTTCTTCTCTTTCACTCTTTCTCTTCCCTTGAGTCTCAAGGCTTGTTTAAGTCTCGAATTCACTCCCTTAGAGCTACCTAGTCCAAATTAATTTTTGATTAAGCTTGGAGTAGGATTAGCATTAGGCTTCCCTTTGCATGTTAACTTAGGTAGAAGTTTCCCTTTCAAACTCAACCTATAGGGCCATTTTTGCATGACAACATTAGGATAGAATTCCCCTTAGTGTTTTCTTTTTCCTTGAGTCTTCTCTTCCCATCTCATAACACTTCTAAAACACTTAATAAAGTTAACGTGTATTGCGCATGAGCCTTGCATGTGGGAAGTGAGGAATGAGGGTTTCCTCCCATTTTTCTAGAGTGTTTGGTGGACGTTCCATCTTGGAACGATTTGCTAAGCATTCGTTCCTATGTCATAGACTTCGGTGCAATACAAGTTATGAACTAACTTCAATCCACTTCTGTCTAAAAAACACAAACAAATTCAAAATCTTTTTCATCCTTTGGGATTGTTGAGTTTCAAATCATTTTTGGAAAAGGGCACGTTACTTCCGTCTCATCGCAAACATGCATCGACCCTAACTTTCGGACGCAAATCTAACATCGCTCGTAAAAAACACAAGACGACGATGTCTTGGCGAGCAATCTCCCCCTAGTTTGTGTCCAAACTATGTTGACTCTGACTTTCCCATTGCACGAGGGAATACGTAGGCATATGACGAGCGATGTCCTATCGAGTCACTTCTTTTTTCTTTTCTTCCCTGTTTCTTCGTTCTTTTCCATTTCCATTCCTTCTCGTTTCCAGTAGCAGTGGAGCTCCAGACGACGACACCCTTTGATCGAGACAACAAGCGTGGATCCCATCGAGTACGATGGATGCGTGGGGTGCTAACACCTTCCCTTCGCGTAACCGACTCCCTTACCCGTTTCTTTTGGTCGCGAGACCATGCTCTTTCCCTTCCCTCAGGTTTACGCAATGTTTCCTTTCCCTCTCTTGGGATAAATACACATTGCTGGCGACTCTGCTTTTCGCGCACTTTCGCATTTGTACCATGGATGCAAATCCTCGGGAGCGACAACTGGCGACTCTGTTGGGGAAATGTTGACCTCTTGCTGGTCCATCCCCTCTTGCGAGTCAATCCTAGCGCTTGTTTGTTTGTTTTCATTGGGTGTTTACTGTTGTGCTTTATTTTGCTGTGTATTACTATGTTTTACTATTTTACTGTATTTACCGTATTTATTGCATTGCATTTCATTATTATGCTGGACTGTACTGTGATGTGCTGGTTTTCTGTTTGGCAGGTTGGGATTCTTTAAGAGATAAGCCCAATACATAGGCTTGAGCATACACTTAGGACTAGAGTGGAAAGTAGTGGGACCTACGCGTCGTCTTGGTGCGTTTGGTGTTCACGAAATTCACATCCAGACGAGGCTATCTTCGGAGATATTCTGACGTTCGTGCCTTGCGCATTTCAGAATGTTGATCTACAGAGCTGTCGACTCTGGCGACCGTTTCTCCGAGGACTCAGCAACGCCTCTCCTCCCGACATGTGATAATGGCCGACCAGAGATGGCAATCCTATTACACTTGTCGATCCGAGGACCCAATGCTGGGAACTTGCAAAGGATGACCTTATTTTTGAGGGGAATCAGTTGAGGCCTCCTCAATTGATGAAGATGCCAAACCAGAAATGGTGACCGTATCATCATTTCTCGACCTGAGAGCCCGTGATATTGAGGATCCTCGGTTTTCTAGTACCCACATGTGAGATGGGCGGGGGTTTACAAGTCTGCAGGTAACCGAAACCTTCAACCTACCTGGTATTCTGGTTTTCTTATCGGTATAAACTTATCAACCTGGTATTCTGGTTTTCTTATCAGTGTGAACTTATCAGCCTGGTATTCTGGTTATTCGGATATTCTGGTATTCCGGTATTCTCTTCAGAGCAGACCTTTGAACTTATCCATTCAGCGGCACATCAGTACAGAGCTTTATGGAAGCCTTGATCCCATGTCTGTTGCATCTGCATCATCATTTTCGCATACATGTTCTTGTATTTCCAAGGGATATTAACTTTGAGACTCGCAGTTGAGCATTTCCATCCATTTCTTGTGGTTCGTCTGTGAAAAAAAAACTTGAATCAAAGCAGAGTGATTCCTTGGAAATATTCGAACATGGCATTTGCATTGGATTTCCATACTCATATGCATGGCAGGTGTTTGAGGTTTGTCTTTTGATCCCGATCGGGTTTTCTTCATGGTTGCAGATTCGACTTTGTTTTTTCAGCCGTATCCTACTTGAGCAAATCAAAAGAGAGCTATGGAACAGATGCAAGCTGAGATGGCCGCCATGCAGGCTCGCATGGCCCAGTTCATGGAATTGATGCAAGGTGTTGCCCTAGGGCAAGAGCAACTGAGGACTCTGGTCCAACCACTAGTGGCAAGAGTGGATGAAGACGGGATTCTTCATGGCGGAGTCCATAATGGCGTCGTTCCTCCGGGCGGAGGAGTCACTGGTAACGGTGCTCAGGGAGGTCCTGTGGGCGTAGAGATCCCCATTCTTAGTGTTGTCATCCCTCTGGGCAGAGGAGAGCAGGTGGTGATTCCCTCTGTTGTCGGAGGAGGAAATAGTGTTTGTGATGTTCATGGCCGTCGTTATGATGACCAACAGGACGACATTTTTTCTATGCAAGGTGTTGATGCTATTCCTCAGGTGGATAATGATCAAAGGTTCAGACTGATTGAAGAACAACTAAGGGGGGTTGTGAATCAAAATTCCGTGGGTATGGATCTAGAGGATTTGGGGCTGGTTCCCGGTGTTGTAATTCCGCATAAATTTCAGGTGCCCACTTTTGAGAAATACAATGGTACCACTTGTCCCAAGACGCATGTCAGGGCGTATGCGCGAAAGATGGATGCGTATTCTAAAGATGAGAAATTGCTGATGCATTTCTTCCAGGACAACCTGTCTGGGGCATTCTTGGAATGGTATATACAATTAGAGAGATGCCATGTCCATAATTGGAGAGAGTTGGTCGAGGCCTTTATCAAGCACTACCAATATAACACTGATATTGCTCCCAACAGGACCCAGCTACATAATTTGTCTCAGAAGAATAACGAAAGCTTTAAGGAATGCGCGCAGAGATGGCGTGAACTAGCGGCAAGGGTGCAGCCACCCTTGTTGGAGAAGGAGATGTTGAACCTGTTTATGGATACTTTTCCGGGACGTTATTATGAGAAACTATTACCTTGCATGTCAGGCAAATTTTCCAACTTGATCTTAGTTGGAGAAATGGTCGAAAACGGTATCAAAATGGGAAAGATTCAAGTTGCTCCTGATTCTTCTGAAAATGCAAAGAAACGTTACAGGGGAGAAGAAGGAGAGACTAATGTCGTTCAATACCAACAACCTTATGCTCTTTAACAACAGAACTATCAGCGTCAGAATCAGCATAGGCCTCGTAACAACCTGGAAAGAAGGAATGCTCCTCTTCATCCAGTTCCCACGTCGTACAGTCAACTCTTGCCACACCTGGTTCAAAACTTATTGGTGGAGCCTAAGACTTTGAAGCCTGTTCCAGAACCATACCCTCCGGGGTACAATCCCCATGTGCAATGTAGATATCATGGAGGATCTATGGGGCACTCAACTGAAGATTGCAAAGCCTTCTAGACCAAAGTGCAACAATTGATTGACAAAGGGTATATGTCCTTTCCAGAAGGAGACTTGGCTGTGCATGTCGACTTCTCACCCGTTTGAAGACTTCAAGGGTCACCTCCTAAAGCAATAAGTCCAGACGGAGTCAAGTCTCCTCAACAATGGCAGTCATCAGCTTCCTTTACTGCATTTTCATATGTAGCTTTCATTTGTTTGTTTAAACATTGTCTGCATGTAAAAACTTGTTTGTGTTTCGAATGATGATTTTAATGCAATGAATGTGTTGTCCTTGAAGTAATTTACTTTTATGCACTCATATCATGTTTATATGCACTGCAATACCAACCTTTCTTGTCTAGAACTCTTGAGGGAGGATGATGAAGTGAAAAACGCAAAATCTTTGGTTGTGTGCTTTTGGATAAGACTCTGTTGAGGATGTACAGGCATTGTTTCAAATCCCCAAACACTGGAGATATAAGGGAGATAGACCCTTGTTAACCCCTTTGAGCCTTGAAGTAGGAGTTTCTTTCGTATGAAAAAACCCTCACATTTAACCCAGAGGCAGGGTAGGCATCAGTTAATTTGACCGAGCATTCAAATTTCAAAAGGAGTGTGCATCTGAGGATCCATTACCTTCTATTCCACCATCAAGAGGTCAAAAAATGTGAAACCACAATGGTTATCCATCAATGATCAAGGAGTGAGGCAGTCACAACCCTTTTAAACAAGTCAGACAAAATGGTGTCACACGATTTTTTCAAAAAAAAAAGAAGAAAGAAAGCCCGCTAAGTCGAAGCTTGAAAACAAGCGACTTAGGCAAAAGTTAGGGCATCCCGCTGGACTTCAAAATCGAAAAACTCAAAAGAGTCAGTCCAGGCAAAAATTAGGGAACAAAAATCAAAAGAATGAAAAAGCAAAAAACGAAAAGGATTACAAAGAAAAATCCTCGATCAGAACAAAGTCGTGTGGCTACAGACACAAAAGACAAAAGGGGTGACTGTTGCTCCAAAACCTCATCTGGTCCCAAACCATCAATTGCATGGGTTCCTTAAAGATCATAAAACCTTTTGAGAGATGAGCGCTTGTGTCAGATTAGCTGAACGTAGGACTGGAGAACATCAAGGAGAATGGGTGGGTATAAACAAAATTTTGAGCCATAAAACCTTTCTTTTTCTAAAAACCGCGAACTAGGCCATGTTACAACCCTCAAAAGTCCTAATTGAAACAGGGTTTATTCTGAAAGTGCACTTCAGCGAGATAGCGTTCCTGACGCCTATGAGTTATGCTAATAAGATTTTTGTTGGTATTACATGTGCGTATTGTTTTCCATTCAAATATCAATGTCGCAGCCCAGCTAGTGATTCGTTCACAAGGCTTGGCGACACATTTTCAATAAAACTTCAAGGTTAACACGGGTGTTGCGTTAGAATTGTCATTCTCATAATAAACATTTTCTGCTTGCATGTGTTTGACATCAAAGAAGCTTACATGATGAACGTCAGTTGAAAAGCTCGATCACGCCAAGTTGAGATGGTGAGAACTCCGAAGGACAGTCAAGTCAAGAGGTATGTGGCCAAGAGACTGTGCGCAGCCTGGGGGTTCCGGATAAATGGTGATAAGAAGTAGCCAAACTGGGGCAATTATGTCGAGATTCAATAAATCTCTCCATGAGCGCTTAATATGGGGCAATCAGGCGATTTGACAAATCTCTGTAAGATCATTCAGGGGCAAAGTTTCTTCAAGACTTGGGGCAGGCCACCTCTAGACGTGAGAAGTTGTCCACTCCTAAAGACGGTTAATTGAAAGCACCTCTTCAAAGTTTAGAATACTGGGGTAGAGTATTTTCAAGTCATTACAAATCCTTTCGAGGTAATTTACTTTATGGATTATAAAGTCTGGGGCAGTTGCGTCGAGATCTGATAAATCTCTCCATGAGTTTTAAGACCCTGGGGCAGTGTGAATGCCATGTCTTCTATAAAATCCTCTTGAGATGATTTCTTCCTTTAGACCTGGTGGTCTGGGGCAAGTGGAGAGTTCAAAAGGCCGTTTATGAACATAGAAACGGTTCAGTTTACCATATGGCTGCAGGGTAACAAATTTGTTTTCCCCAGTAGAGTTTCTCTCCCCAGCACTGAAAGTTCATCATTCTCAGCAGAGCTTACTCTCCCCAACAAGAGTACAGAGGATTGTGTTCCCCAGCCGAAGTCATGATTGGTTGATTATTCCCCAGCAAGCAGTTTAAAGTGGATTGCTCCGAGGTGAATGTGGTTGTATCTCCAACAGGAGATATGTTGGATGTCTTTGAAAAGACTTTATTTTCCCCACAGAGCCTGATACTCACTTTCCTCAGCAAGTCAGGAAGTGTAATTCCGTCAGCGATGGCATGCTCTAATCTCCAGCAGGGTAAATTCTTTCCTCCAACAGCAGGTTAAGCTCAATGATATCCCTCGGCAGGTTTCGTGACTTTTCTCCCCAGCAGGGTATTCTCCCTAGCATTGAGGTTTCATCATCCTCATCAAACTGTCACTCTCCCCAGTCAGGGTACAAAAGATTGTTCCTCAGCCAACAGTTATAGTGGATTGCTTTAAGGCGGATGTTGCTTTGTCACCACAGGAGATTTGTGGAGCATATTCTCGAGACAAAGATGTTGTCTTCCCCAGAGTATTGGTGTCTACTCCTCTCGGCCAGTCAGGAAACGTGTTTTCACCGGTAACAGCAGGATAAGGGCGAAGTCATTTCCCCAACAGCAGGTTCAGCTCAATGGTGTCCCCAGCAGGTTTAGTACTTGTGATGTGTCTCCCCAAGCAGAGTTTGGTGGTAATCCTCGCAGGTTCGTTCAACGATGGTTGACATCCCCAACAGGTTTTAAGTCCAAGTGATATTTGGCACTCTTCTGATGCAGGTCTTGGTTTCCTTTTCAAAGAGTTATGTATAATCCCCAGTAGAGTGGTTGTTCTTTCGGATTTCATCTCCAGCAGAAGTTGTTGATCAAAGGAGTTATTCAACGTGATCCTTCTCACCAGAGATCTTGGACTCAGAGGACAATTTATTTTGTCATCCCCGGTGGAGCTGCCTTCATTTTCAGCATTTATTTTGCTGGAGCATCCCTTTTGCATTGCATAAGCATTCTTGCATGACATCCTCCCAAACGCGTAGCATTTCCATTTCGTATGGAGCATTACGCCATAGAAAAATTCAAACATGTGCATCTGAAGCATATGCCAGGTTTGATATTTTGTTTGCCAGTTCTCTTTCTCAGCAGAGATGGCATAATTCTGGATATTTTGTTTGCCAGTTCTCTTTCTCAGCAAAGATGGCATAATTCTGGATATTCTGTTTGCGAGTTCTCTTTCTCAGTAGAGATGGCATAATTCTGGATATTTTGTTTGCCAGTTCTCTTTCTCAGCAGAGATGGCATAATTCTGGATATTTTGTTTGCCAGGTCTCTTTCTCAGCAGAGATGGTATAACTCAGGAGATTTTGGTTTGTCCTCGGTGAGATCGCCGAGGGATGTGTTCATCCTACCTGTGCTCCTCGACAGAGTCTTTTATTTAGACTTCTCCTTTCCCCAGCGGAGTCATCTTATCTGTGGGTTGTAAGTCCGTTGATTTTACCTCTCACCCTTTCGGTTCACGACCGTATCTTTGCTAGGAGTTTGCCTTTGGTTAGCCAATCTCTTTTGTAAACCCAGTTCTCGCCTGGTAGTCAGTTCTCGTCAGACTTATTTTCGTGAAACCCAGTTCTCGCCTGGTAGTAAGTTCTCGTCTGACTTATTTTCGTGAAACCCAGTTCTCGCCTGGAAGTCAGTTCTCGTCTGACTTATTTCGTGAAACCCAATTCTCGCATGGTAGTCAGTTCTCGCCTGACATCTCTTTGGTAAATCCAGTTCTCGCCTGGTAGTCAGTGCTCGTCTGACCTATTTTCGTGAAACCCAGTTCTCGCCTGGTAGTTAGTTCTCGTCTGACTTATTTCGTGAAACCCAGTTCTCGCCTGGTAGTCAGTTCTCGTCTGAATTATTTCGTGAAACCCAGTTCTCGCCTAGTAGTCAGTTCTCGCCTGACATCTCTTTGGTAAATCCAGTTCTCGCCTGGTAGTCAGTTCTCGTCTGACTTATTTTGTGAAACCCAGTTCTCTTTCTCAGCAGAGATGACATAACTCAGAAGAGTTTGTTTCACTTTATCCACAGCGAAGTCCACATTCGGCTTGATCTTCCTTTTCGAGTTCGTCTTTGGCCGTCCTCGTATTATGATGTTGGGTAGAGCGCCTTCGGTCGGTCTTCCTTTTCGAGTTCGTCTTCAGCCGTCCACGTATTATTTGGTTGGGTAGCCCGCCTTTAGCTGGCATGTACTCCATTTCATTATCCCCACAGTTTACAAATTTCAGGGTTCTTTTGGTATTCAATCTCCGGGTATCCTTGAATGTCTGAAAGCCGTTGCTATCATACCTTCAGATCCAAGTTGATTGAATAGGGGCAGCTGTAACACCTCCAAATTTTTCCTAGTGTTTTTAACCCTTTTGGCTTATGCTTCATTTCATTTGCATTGTCATTTTTGCATTTGCATATTTCTTTTGGGCATGGGATCAAGGTATTCTCTAGCAGCTCACGGCGTCATCAGTTCCAGTATGATTTTTAATAGTGTTCAAGGCCAAGCAGATAACTTTCCAAGTCTTTTTGAGCATTTATTTTGCTCATTAAATGACTTGATGATCAGAAACTCCGACAGTCAATTTTTGATCAGTTATTCAGCACCAGACAGTTGTTATCAGCAATTTAATCTGAGTGCGCAAAAACATTTCACAGCATATTTCAAATGTATTCCGGTGGTAATATCAAATGGCAAGGTTTAGAGGTCTATCGTCGTTCAGAACGGGTAGAACCAGACGAATATCCAAGTTTCCCTCCTTTTGGCGCAAAAATTCAAAATTTGAATGTGTTAATCGATTAACCAATTGCAGTGCAATTAGGTTAATCGATTAACCATAGTGAGTTTTGCCCAAATGCTGCATTTTTAGCGATGCATCTTTTTATTCAATTTTTAATCACCCATTTTAATTCTACACATCAGTAGAAGGATCTAGAGAGTTGATTTTACATTCAAAAATTCAAATTCTTTCCACTCCAATTCCACATTTCCTTTCCTAATTCACATTTCATCCCAATTTCCACTCACTTAACCTCACTCCCAACCCAAACTTAACTCCTAACCTAGGGGTTATTTAAGCCAATTCATTCCAAACCTCTAGAACCAAGATCATTTTTCACTCTCATTTTTAAGAATTTGCTCTCAATTCTCTCTCACTTTTTTCATTCTCCAACTTCATCTTCAACCACACTCAAAGCTCCATATTCATAGATTCACAAATTCTTAATTGGAATTTGTGAATTCTTGAGCTAAACCTCCATCACATCCTCATTCTTGGTTCAATTCTGCAGTAGCTACTGGTTTGAATCTTGGATTAAGCTATTGGAATCACTTTTGGAGGATCTTTTGCATATTTGAAGTGTTCTTGCTTGGATCTTCAATTGTTCTTGATAAAGCTTCATAGATCTCTGGATTTCTTGCTTTGATTCATCAATTTTCATTTTCAACAATCACCAAAGCAAATCCCAGCTTTGTAGGTTGGTTTTCCTTAGATCTATACTTGATTTAGCTTATTTACAACTTATTCAATGTAGACCTTTGATGATTTTTGATTTGGATCCATTTTGCTTAAATTTGATTCTTGATGTTGATGATTGTTGATTTAATTGATGTTTGATTACTGATATTTGATGTGAATTTCGTGATTAATTGATTGCATGATCATTTGGAGTGATTGCACAAGTGATTTTGCTGTTAAAAGTGATTTTCCAAACTGATTTTCTGTTGCTGGTACAGGGTTAATCGATTAACCAATTGCAGTGCAATTAGGTTAATAGATTAACCAGTGTAAATTGTGCTATTTTGGGGCTGTTAATCGATTAACCTAATTGCACTGCAATTGGTTAATCGATTAACACTGATGCAAAGTGTGTTTTTTGTGCATTTTTGAGCATGTTTCGATCCCGTTTCACTTTTAATCTTCATGGATTGATATGATACTCATCTAAGGACTGTTTTGATGCTGTTGCACCTCACACCATTGTATGTGCACAATTTTCCAACACGCGACTCTTGTATTTTAATCGTTCATGAACATGTTTACATTGTTGCATTGTTGATGCCATGAACACATAGCACATACTCCTTGAGCATGATAATTGTGAATTAATGTGTGTGTTGCTGGAATTGTGTTGTACATGCTTGTTTGCTTTTCTCTTCCGTGAGACGCATACTTGTTGCAATTTGTTCACGTGCTTAATGATGTGCATCCTTTCATAACGTGCATTTTTCCATGATGTTTTCAAATTCATTCAACATGATGTGACATGTTTGTGATCATGATCAGAATGTGTAATGCTTGATGCATGTTTGCTTTTCCATGAGTGAATCATTAATGTATCACATGCTGCCCTGTTTCTACTGCTATTTGTGTGCATATGTGCTGTTATATATGCTGCTGTTTGGCTTCTACACCCCTTTTTTGTGCTGAATGTGTGCTGTTGAAAGCTGCCTGGTTTGTGTGTTGCCTTTTACTGTTGTGTTGGTGCAGGTGCGTTGTGGTAGCTGCTGTTTTTGTTCTTTTTTTTCACCTTCTTCTTCTTTTTCACTCTTTCTCTTCCCTTGAGGCTCAAGACTTGTTTAAGTCTTGGATTCACTCCCTTAGAGCTACCTAGTCCAACTTAATTTTTGATTAAGCTTGGAGTAGGATTAGCATTAGGCTTCCCTTTGCATGCTAACTTAGGTAGAAGTTTCCCTTTCAAACTCAACCTATAAGGCCATTTTTGCATGACAACATTAGGATAGAATTCCCCTTAGTGTTTTCTTTTTCCTTGAGTCTTCTCTTCCCATCTCATAACACTTATAAAACACTTAATAAAGTTAAAGTGTATTGCGCATGAGCCTTGCATGTGGGAAGTGAGGAATTAGGGGTTTCCTCTCATTTTTCTAGAGTGTTTGGTGGACGTTCCATCTTGGAACGATTTACTAAGCATTCGTTCCTATGTCATAGACTTCAGTGCAATGCAAGTTATGAACTAACTTCAATCCACTTTTGTCTAAAAAACACAAACAAATTCAAAATCATTTTCATCCTTCGGGATTGTTGAGTTTCAAATCATTTTCAGAAAAGGGCACGTTACTTCCGTCTCGTCGCAAACAGGCATCGACCCTAACTGCCGGACGCGAATCTAACGTCGCTGGTAAAAAACACTAATCGACCTCGTTAGGTCGAACTACGACTGCTCTAATTTCCTCTCTCTAGTCCGATTGAGGATACGTAGGCACAAGACGACGATGTCTTGGTGAGCAACCTCCCTCCTAGTTCGTGTTCGAACTACGTTGACTCTGACTTTCCCATTGCACGAGGGAATACGTAGGCATAGGACGAGCGATGTCCTATCGAGTCACTTCTTTTTTCTTTTCTTCCCCGTTTCTTCGTTCTTTTCCGTTCCCGTTCCTTCTCGTTTCCACTAGCAGTGGAGCTCCAGACGACGACAACCTTTGATCGAGACAACAAGCGTGGATCCCATCGAGTACGATGGACGCGTGGGGTGCTAACACCTTCCCTTCGCGTAACCGACTCCCTTACCCGTTTCTTTTGGTCGCGAGACCATGCTCTTTCCCTTCCCTCAGGTTTACGCAGTGTTTCCTTTCCCTCTCTTGGGATAAATACACATTGCTGGCGACTCTGTTTTCCGCGCCACTTTCGCGTTTGTACTATGGATGCAAATCCTCGGGAGCGACAGACTGCCATGAGGATATCGTAATGCCTTAAATATCTCTCCAAACTCAAGGCCATCCTCAGTACCCCTTAATCGTTGTAGATAACAATGAAGCTCATGTGAAATTTGTGATAGCCTGAGATATGACGGTCCTTCATCATACATAGAAACTGACAGTGCTCTCTCCTCATCATGAGGGGATTGTACCAACAGAGAATGTGACACCCTGTAATACCACTCAAGGTATCCAAGGTTAACATCTTGTGAGGATGTTAGCCACACATGTCATATGAATCACATCAAGCACGCTGGAATGATATCCAATCCAATCAATGTTAACATAACGTGTGCTAAAATTGAGAGGTGGAGGCGATATATACTACCTAAATCTAAGCTAATGTATACATCTATCAAGCAAGTACAGAATCACTGTGCCGCCCTTTTTCAGACCCCCACGTACAGACAGGTATCATTAAATGGTATAACTTGTCATATGACATCAACACGTGTCAAGTCATCCAACACCCTCTTATGCTCATCAACCTTCTTTGAGCATTACTTATACACCCATCTCATTTCCCGTGGAAGTCCACTACCGTCACCGCCAACCTGGACTCTCCTTTATTTCCAATAGTAGGAAAATACTCATGAATTCAACACTGTTACAACATAAATATTATATATTAAAATAAATATAACTAAACGATAATAAAAATATAAAGAAACTAAATAAAAATACCAGAAGAAGAGTGGCATGTCAGTCGAGATGCTTGCACGTAAACATGGAAGCATATTTGTATTATCTATATAATGTGACCAGTCCGGCTGCCCCATAACTATATCTACCACAAATAAGAAGGTCTCTAAATAGTCGCAAATATCTTATCTCTACAGGAGTAAACATATTGTCGGCAAAAATAGTAGCACCAACCAACATCATCATCATGCACAATCTAGGAGCAAAGCCCAATCGATTAGCAGCTCGATGATGCACATATAATTCGACCATCCACTGCGTCTTATAATATGGACCCTAGCAAACATGAACATGTTTTCTTGCTTCCTCTAAACTCACTCCCAAAAACTTAACAACAATAATCAATGGCAGCATCTTCATTCATAACCTCTAAGGGATTCCAGAAATCTCCCTTAATGAGAAGGTGCAATAGACAAAAAACATCCTCCAAGGTAATAGTCATCTCGCCAAATGGCATATGAAATGACGATGTCTCTAGATGTCATCACTCCACGATTATTGATAGTAGATTTTGGTCAATTCTACTCATAATGGTTCTTTGGAGTGAAGATAAACCAATGTTATCCAAGTACCCCTCAATCATTGAAGGGAGATATACTAGAACCCAATATTTCTGCTTACTTCCATGTGCAACCACCTTTAGTTCTTTCTTCGGACCTATTTCTTGAAAACAATTCAAAAGATAAAATATATATTAGAATAAACAATAATCAAAATTAAAGATTATTCAACATAAACTGTATGATTTTTACTTTCCTCGTCGTACCATAATTGACGAGAAACATGGTGCTCGTACTGTATGAGAAGATATGTGTCATACGGTCTGCCAGAGTTCTGAAGTGGCTATTATTGACCTCTACCTACCCGCTATTCCTGTACTCCTGAAGTATGTAGCGCTCCTCACCTTATGCCTCCACGACGAGTTATTCTACTGTCACTTCCTCTACGCCTCATCTTAAATGAAAAAAAATCAATTTTTAACAACTTAAAAAAAACCGAAATTCTTTCACAAAAGACATCCGGTAGACAAAAAAAACAACTTGGAAAACATACCTAGAAGTCTTCCGATGTAGATATATGTGGAAAAGATAATTTTGAAGAAACTTCCTGTGTTGATTTGTGGACCGAAAGACTTGTGGAAAAGAGTTTCGATTTAGAACCGTGTATTAAATAATTTGGTAAAAGAACTCCGCTAAGCTTTTGTGGATCAGAATACTTATATCTAAGTCTTTCTACAAATTCTCGCAAATCCTCTCAATGCACCGAAAAACTTAAAATTTAAATGAGTAATTTTTTTTAATCACATATATTAGTTATACATGAACATTTTGATATTAAATTATGTTAATTGTTGTGATAAGGGATTAAATTCAGGGGTATGAGGTAAAATTTCTTCCTAACCATTGATTCGTTATAATTTATATGGATGTCTATGTAACATCACTTATACATACAATAGATATCAAATGTAGGTGACATTATATGCAATCTATCATCTAAGGAACAGTAAATTATTTTGCAAGGTTTAAAAGTGTATTTAAACCAACAAGTGTAATACAAGTGATGATATAGTGAGAGATGTTTGTGTTGATTTTACTATTTGGTTCAATGTTTGATTTTTGAGCGTGCGTATGCAAACATATTTATTAGGAGAGGCCAATCTCTTAATGAAATACCTATCTTTTATAAAATCATAATTGCTTCAAGTTGAGAATGCAAGTTAAAGGAAATTTCATAGCAAAAACAGCTTTGGGAAGTTACGCCCCTAGTAATGTTCAACTTATCTTTTGTAAAAATTGAATCAAATATTTATGGTTAGTCTGTCGTGGACATTAATTCATTAACAATATGGTTGAAGTTCAGATACAATTATTAACGTCTCTAGTGTCATGCTTTTATATATACATATATTGTTCGTATCCAAACACATTAACGCCATTATCATTTTTTTTCTTTCTTCTCTTCTATCCATCCATGTCTTCCTCTTCTAGAACTCAAGAAGACATTCACAGCCATACACGAACGAGTAGGCTTTCCGTTGAGTCGCATATACGTGCACAGTCGAGTATGTCCCCCTTTCAGCCTGAGAGCAGATACTATTCTTCACACCAGTCTAACATTCTGTCTAGACGTACACCGCCTGCATATTCTCGCAGTCCTACTCCTACTTGTACTCGTACTCATGATCATTTTCAAGAACAATGTAAAATATACTACTTCAATTACTAATTATTTTACTTTATTACATGGATTTAGTTCACTCAAGCCACAAATTTATTACTCTTAACTACTTACCATTTTTTTTATAGTTTTCAGGAATGAAGAAATAAGAAATAACAAGAAGATATGGGAAAGATGCCATTAAAGAAATATGAGGTTTTTCTAAGTTTGAGAGGCGATGACACTCGTTCTTCCTTTATTTCACATTTCTATGCTTCTCTTCAAAACTCCCGAATTAATGTTTTCAAGGATGATATTTCGCTTAAAAGAGGAGATGTCATTTCAACATCATTACTGCAAGTAATTGGAGAATCTAAAATTTCTGTCACAGTTTTCTCAAAAAATAATGCAGATTCACGATGGTGTTTGGACGAGTTAGTGAAAACAATGGAGTGTTACAGTACCGTAGGGCATATGATATTGCCAGTTTTCTACAATGTAGATCCATCTGACGTATGTCGTAAAAGAGGTGAGTTTGGCAAAGGATTTGAAAGTCTCATGAGTAGTTGTTACACTCTAATTTTTGACTCTGAGATCCCACGTCTTTTTGTATCATTTATATAGTTTATCATGTCATGCATTTTTTATAATACTCAATTTATCATTTGAAATAAACTTGTTGGAATTACAGGCGAATCGGTCAAACTAAAAGTCATATGTGCGTAAAATCAGTGGACGGAAAACTTTAAAGTCGAGCTTGCAAACGTTAGTGATATTAATCTGCGTTTCGCGTAGTTTAATTTGGCGTGATCGTTTGAATTTTTCGATTACTTTTCGGTCGCATTTCTGAACAATTTGAGCAACTTAATCGGGTAAAGTTAATTTCGGAATTTGACCAAACTCTGTATTTTTCCAATACGTATATTTCGCACTGATCACTTTCGTGTATTGATTTTATTTTTTCGAGCACTTCGATGCCGGTTCAATTATTTATTTTTTACCGATTTTATTTCTATTTTTCAGTCATAATTTTTTTATTTAATATTTTTTTAATTTATTTTTTTCTTTCATATTTTTATATTAAATATTTTATTGTATTATTTTCTTATTTTTAATATTTAAGTTTTGATCTTTAGTTATTTTTGGAAATACTTGTTAATTAAGTGTCAAAAAGTTGTCTTGTTTTATTTTGCTTTTTGTGAAAGAAGTACGTATGTAGCATTGCACAACCAGCTATAATGGCACAGTTAACCACGAACTACGGACAATCTGATTTCTCAAGTTCCTCTTGAGAATACGTAGGCACAAGACCCTGATCCTTGGCGAGCACACTTTTCTTTTTTTCACAACCTTTTCTTTTTTCACACTTTTCCTTTTACACCTTTTTCATCGTAGTTCTGAACTACGATTGCTCTGACATCCTATTAAGGATACGTAGGCATAGGATTGCGAGATCCTAGCGAGCTATCTTTTTCTTTTTCCACCCTTTCTCTTTTCTTTGCCCATCCTTACCTTAGCAAACAATTTTAGCAAAAACACAAATATTTCAAGAGGTTCCTGTAGAGTACTACAGATGCTTAGGGTGCTAGTACATTCCCTTTGTATAACCAACCCCCCGTACCTTTGATCTCTCTTTGCTTAGCTTTAGACCTTGCTTTTTGCTTTACATTTTACTTAGGGTTTTTGTTCGATCTTTTCTCCATTCCCTTGGAAAAATAAAAGTTCGGTGATGATATCATTATTTTGCGAGTCAAGCTGATCCGATAGCTTTGGTATCCGATTCTCACCGCGACAGTAGTGTTAGTATTTGAGGGAATAATGATAGTTTAGAATGTAGTTGGATAGTGTAAAAAAACTTTGGTAAATAGTTGAAAGATAGTACCAAGTAGTGTGAGAGCTAGTTTAGTAATACAAAACAAGAGACAACACATAAGTAATCAACTTATTGTAGGAGGAGAATAATAGTAAGATGAAGCCTCCAATGTTATTGTCATTGGACCTTAAAGGCTTAAATACAATTACACATATGCTTGTCTATTTATAGGTGTTTGAGGATGTTTCTAGAATATAAGTATCTAGGATTTTGTTTGTCTTTTCTATATTATATTGACATATAACTTTCTAGGCTATAAGTTAATCTAAGAATTATTGGAATAATTTAGAAACATGTAGAAACTTTAGACTATTTTATTTTTCTCTAAACTTGGTCATTTATTTTTACTAAAGTGTTCTAGAAATGTGCACCAATTTCAACACTCCTCATTGATGCATATTTCAGTAACTGCAAGTGTAGTTCATAGTTGTTCAAATGTGAATTTGTGAAATTATCTTCCCTTGCATTGATACTTTTATGTAATGTATTTTATTTTGAAAAGCATTATCTCCACCATGATTCAATTTTGTCACACTACTTGTCACAATGATTGTTATTAAACTCTTTCTCATCATTGTTGAAGGCTTTTGACGATAATCATTCTCGCTCCTTAGTTGTGCTTGTGATCTTCCATGTTTGTCTTGTGAAAGACTTCTAACAAGGATCACTTTTGTTGTCTAGTTGCATGTGAATCTCCTTGTCGATCTTATTGAATATTTCTGACAAGGATCACTCTTGCTTCTTAGTTGCTTATGAGTCTCCTTGCCATTCTTGTATAAGAATTTTGATAGGGACAAATTCTTGCTCTAGTAGTTGCATTTGTCTTCCTAGGCTTGTACTCAAGTTGAACCTCGGAGGCCACAAGTCTCAATTTTTTTATTGCCTGCACTTGTGCTCTATAAGAACTCAGGCCTTATTTGCCATAGTTTACGATTTAGTTAAACTTAAAATTAAGAGGGTTGTACTGTTAGGCTGCCTGAACTCTTCTCTCTTTTTACTTTTTATTTATTTTGAGTTTGAACTCAAACAGAGCCGGACCGTGTGGCTACCTGTACTCCTTTGTGTTTAAGTCAGAGATCTCATTTTCTAGTTTTAATAAAATAGTTGGTGACAAAAAGAAATAGTTTGCTACGCCCAGTAAATGACTGAACGTAGCTCTAATACAACTGTTGGTATTTGTGGTTAGTCGATAGTTGATAAAAGACAGTTTTAGAGAATTATTTAGAAAGAAGGCTATTTCATTGATTTCTTAGATGATTAATTACAAGATACCAATTGCCTATTTATAGGCTCAAGTCACCAACCTCTTAATGATGGTGGATATTTCTACATTACATTAGTTCTTTCTAGAGTTTTCATGATAGATGAGTATCATGATAGTTCTAGGTTCTTCTATCATTTTCATATACTTATAGTTCTTGATTGTTCTACCATATTCATAATTATAGTTCTAAGACCTTCTACCATTAGTTCCTTCTAGAGTCAGATATCTTCTTGTCATTGATTCCAGCTAGTTTTAGTGCAATAGAAGCTTCCCGCTAAATTTAAAATATGCAACTAACATTGCCATGAAGGTACAAGTTGATGATTCGTGGCTCTTGCATCGAAGATTTGGCCACTAGAACACACATTCCTTGAAGTTGTTACATGAGAAGAACATGATGAGAGATCTTCCAAGCATAAAGGAGAATAATTAAATGTGTGAAGGATGTCTCCTTGGTAAGCAACACCGATTTATGTTCTCGATAAGTGGAGCATGGAGAGAGAAATATATGTTAGAGCTGATACATACTTACGTCTGTGGATCAAAGAGGATGCCATCAAACAACAGGTACTTCATAATATTCATTGATGGCTTCTCTAGAATGACATGGGTCTATTTCCTAAAAGAAAAATCAGAAGATTTTGGAGTACTAAAAAAGTTCAAGGCCCTTGCTGAAAATCAAAGTGGAAAACGGATAAAAGTACTAAGAAGTGATCGAGGCAAAAAGTACACCTCCCGCGAGTTTGACAGTTTTCATGAGGATGAAGGCATTGAGCGACAACTTACGGTCGCATATTCTCCTCAACAAAATGGTGTGTCAGAGAGAAAGAATCGCACAATTATGGAAATGGCTAGATTGATGGTCAACGAGAAGGGACTTCCTAACACATTCTGGACTGAAGCAGTATGCAGTGTTGTTTACATACTCAACGGATGTCCAACTAAGGCATTACAGGATAAGACTCTAATTGAAGCTTGGAATGGAAAGAATGAAGGTTGAGAAACATAAGAAATGGGGGTTTGAATTGGGTTTCACATTTCGTCCCCATTTGCGGAAATTAAACCAATTGCGTTAACATGTAAATAAAATAAATGAACACAATTATTTTATCCCGGTTCACTATTAACGAAGTTACTCCAGTCCACCCCTCAAGGTGATTTCGCCTTATCACAAGGACTTAATCCACTAATCATCAACATGATTACAACCACAATGGATACCCTCCTTTGCCTTCTTGAGAATCCTGGCTTTCATTCACCTCTCAAGGAATCATCCACTAAGCTGTTAGAAACACGCTTAGTCTTCTCAAGCATTCTGGTCTTCACTCGACCGCTCAAGAAATCAACCTCCAAGCCGCTCAACCACGACTTAGCCCTCTCAAGCATTCTGGTCATCATTCGACCGCTCAAGGAACATTACCTTTTTCAAGGATTTTTGTGTGCACTAATATGCTTCTTACAAGTTGATTACACAAATGAAGTGCAATAAACACCTAAGTGTTTCTAGCAAGATGTGAGCAATGACTCCTTGCTTTCTAATACAAAAACTATCTAAAAATAAATCTCTAAGAGATTATAAAGCTCCCTAGTTCTGTAGTTGCTTAAAAGCTTTCTTATGAGCATTGTGGCTTCTTATCATGAGCTTTAAGCTACTTTCTGATGTACTCATTTCTTGAGTAGGTAATGCTTCTTCCAGCTTAACTATCAAGATCAACTAAGTTACTATGCTTCACTTATTGATGTTTCACTTGATGAGTTTCACATGACTTTAGCATGTTGCATCGTTGTGCATCCTTCATCATTCTGCTTCAACTTCTTCTCCATTGAGCATTCTTCGTTTAAGCTTTAGCTTGCAGCATCTTATACTCCTTTCTTGAGCATATAATGCTTTTTCCAATTCAACCATCAAGTTCAACTAAGCTACTATGCTTCACTTATAATGTCTCACTTGAGTAGTTTCATACGGTGTTAGCATAATCATTGTTTGTGCACACTTGTAGTAGCAGCTTCATCTTTGCTTGCTGCATGTTGATTTGTTTGCTGTGTTGAATGATAATCCTTTGTATGAACAACAACTATCAATCTTTTATCTTTCTCTTTTTGTAATCAGCGGGTGCTTCAGTAATAAGCCATTGGCAACAAGCGACTAGCTTCTAGCCATGAGCAATATTTATTCAAGCTTCTAAGTCTTCAATTTATAGAGCAGGAGAGAATAGATCTGTTGAGGGGTATTCTTGGAAACATATTCCAACAACAATATCCCAACGTTCACATGAAGGAATGATCAACATCATTGTACAAAAAGCTTCTCCTGCGCAACCTTTTCGAGGTAGAGGATACAAAGTTTTAATACTATTATATTCAGCTTAAAACCATTCTGACCTTCAGTTTTCTAGAATCTTCAGAGGCTTCAGATATTAATTTGATGAAGCGTGTTGTAGAAGAGTCATTCTTTATGTAGTCTTTAGAAACTCAGTCTTCAGAATTTCAAGATCTTTGTTCTGCAGAATATATCTTGAGAATCTTCAGCACTCATTCTTTTAGAAGCATTATCTTTAGAGTCTTCAGAACCTTGTCTTCAGAGTCTTCAGATTTCATTGAGCACGTTCTTTGTCTTCAGAGTCTTCAACACTTCGTCAAATCAGAACGTTGTCTTCAGAAACTCTTAAGAACTTGATCTTCATAAATTGTGTCTTCAGAATCTTTAGAGCTTTGTTCACCTGACCCACATCTTCAGAATCTTCAGAACTTGTAACATTATAAGCGTATCACATTAGAAAGTCTTGTAGACCTTTCTCATAAAGTCTCAATTAGAATGTCCAGAACTAACGTTCATTAGAACCGTTGTATTAGAAACATTCATGAATATTGACTTTAACTTATACACACACATATGTTTTCTTCCAGAGTGTTGATAATAGAGTCAGATGACGTCACACGCCTTCTTATCATAATCAGAATCATATTGACAACAACCACACACTAGACATAAACCATATCATGCAGAATTGTTCTCTTAGATAACATGTGCAGTTATCATCAAAACTTAATGGCCAAATGTAGAACCAAATCTTGTTCTTACAATCTCCCCCTTTTTGATGATGACAAACAATGCATTTTGATTGAGCAATTCATATAAGGTAATCACCATAAATCTACAGAGTCAGAGATAAGCTTAATAGGCTCCCCCTGATTCTGTTACTCTCAAAATTCATTTATGCTTGTAGTGTGCTATTTTTGTCGGTGACGCGACCACCTTATTGCAGAATCGTGGGTTCCTCCTCACCGCAATGGTAGGAGGAAGAGGTGCTACTTTCTGATATCTTATTTATCCCGTGAAGTTGGAAGGGAAAGGGAAAGCTATTTAAAACTAACCTTGCACGCGAACGTTTAACTGAACAAACGCTTAAAGAGATTGGGGGTCCGGGGTCAGGTTATACAATGGGGAGTTGTTAATTACCCATCCTATATGTGGTTATCCATAGGTTGTCAGTTTTAGGTTCTGCTTTGTACTTGATGATGTTTATCTGTTGATGGGTTGGGAAAGTTTCTTGGGAAATATGAGAGAAAGAGTTTTTGATGATTTTGGTGAGGTACTGGACCTCAGTTTTGATTAGTATGTGTGAAGGTACTGGACCTAGAGTTTTTGATTGGTATGAAGGTACTGGACCTAGAGTTTTTGATTGGTATGAAGGTACTGGACCTAGAGTTTTTGATTGGTATGCTCGCTAAGATTTCACAATCTTATGCCTATGTATTCTCGTTTAAAGAAACAGGGAAATCAGAGCAATCATAGTTCCTCCTATTCTATGAGAGGAAATTTGTTTTGGTGTCTTGTTAAAAGCCTAAGATTAAAGCTAAAAGGAGTATTTGTATCTTGTTCAAAGCCCAAGATTAAAGCTAAAATGTTTGACTGAGAGAGAACTTGTCATCTCTAAAGGGAGACATCTCGTCTGTTTATCACAACTGTTGGGTGATTATTTATAAAGGAGGATTACTTTAACTGGGATATGAGAATCCAACAATGCCATAATTTCCTTTATAGAGGATTTGTCCTGAAGGAGAAAACTTTAACTCAGTGTTGAGCAATGCCATTTTTTTCCTTAGGAGATTTCATGCTAAGAGAGGGACAATGGCGTGGATGTAAATAATTCAGAGGCTTGCCGCTTACAACAATTAGATGAAAGAGAAAGTTTGGCCAGGATAAGAGATGGACGACAGCTTGGATTTTTTAAAATCAGCAAGTGTGCCACTTATAGCAGTTATTTGGGATTAGGGTTTGTTTTGATTTGTGATAACACAGAGAAATGTCTACCTACAGAGAGATTTTGATTTCCTCTGAGGGGATGTTGATTTTTGTGTGCCTTTATCAAAGCCCAAAGTTGAAGCTAAGAGATTGATTGACTCTACTGAGGAAGTCTTTATACAAAGCCTAAGAGGAAGTTGGAAAAGACTGACTCAACAAGAGAGTGTTTATCTGTCTTGTACAAAGCCCAAGATTGAGGTTAAAAGAGACTGACTCTTTTGGGGATATCATTATACAAAGCCTAAGAGGAGGCTAAAAGTTTGTCTTTTCCAGGAAATATTTTGTCTGTCTTGTACAAAGCCCAAGATTGAGGCTAAAAGGGATTTTGACTCCGCTGGGGAGGGTTTGTATGTGTTTTGTACAAAGCCCAAGATTGGGGCTGAAAAGAAGATTGACTCTGTGGGAAATAAATCTTTATTTGTCTTGTACAAAGCCCAAGATTGAGGCTAAAATGAGACTTTACTGACTCGACTGAGGATATTTTAAGTGTCTTGTACAAAGCCCAAGATTGAGGCTGAAAAGATTTTGACTCTGATGCAGAGTATTACCTGTCTTGTACAAAGCCCAATATTGAGGCTAAAAGAGGATTGACTCTGCTTAGGGATATTGTTACTCAAAGCCTAAAAGAAGGCTGGGAGGAATTGACTCCGCTGGGGAAGATATTTATCCAGAGCTTAAAAGAAGGTTACGAAGATTTTGACTTTGTTGTAGAAAGCTTATATATGTCTTGTACAAAGCCCAAGACTGAGGTTGATCAAGCTGGAGAAATCATTATACACAGCCTGAGAGGAGGCTAACTTTTGCTAGGGGAAATTATTATACCAAGCCTAAGAGGAGGCTGAAAAAGATTGACTCAACAAGAGAGTGTTGAAAGGTAATTGACTCAACAAGAGAGTCTGAAAGGTGATTGACTCAACAAGAGAGTCAAAAAAGTGATTGACTCAACAAGAGAGTCTGAAAAGATATTGACTCAACAAGAGAGTCTTAAAAGGTTAGCTCAGCTGGGGAAAATCTTTGTACAAAGCCCAAGAGGAGGCTGACTATGCTGAGGGAAGGAAGGATCATTATACAAAGCCTAAGAGGAGTCTATCTTTGCTGAGGAAAATCAAAGAGAGAAATCTTTATATAAAGCCTAAGAGGAGGCTGTCTTCTGCTGAGGATTATTGAGATCCATAGGCAGGTCCAAATGGGGAATCAACTCTTGCTGAGGGTTTACACAAGAGTTGAGTTATCAGATGCCTTGAGGTTCTGATTTGGGATAGTGTTACACTGATGATAAACTGACCCTGGCTGGGGAATTTTAGGATAAAAGACTGAATTTTAGATCCGGTGAGAGTTTCAAATCTACTGGGGATTGGTTAAATGACCAGGGTTTCCCCTATGTTTGTAAGGAACTTGAGAATGTCTTTGAGATCCAAGAAGGGATTAGACTGTCCAAGTCTACTGGTATGGAAGAGTTTATCTTTGTATGGTGCCCAAGAGGAGGCAGGTGTTTTAAGGGATGAGAATCAACCCTAAATTGGTCTGAGGTTTTTACTCAAGAAAGATTGCTCTAGCAAAGGATGACTAAGTTCTGTCCTATACCTTTAAGAGGTCTTCAGGGTCCTTGTATTAATCCCAAGAACTTCTAAGAAGCCGGAGGGTCCTTGTACAAAGCCCAAGAGGAGGCGGGATGCTTTTAGGAAGCCTGTGGGTCCAAACTTAAGAAAAGTTTCACTGGGAATAATCTTTTCTTTAGTGAACAGTTCTAGGGTTTGAAGAAATTCAAGAGAGGTTTCACCGAGAATTAATCCTCTCTGGGGAATGAATTTCTTTGACAATTTCTAATAGTGACAGTCTGAGAAAAGTTTCACAGGGAATAATGCCTTTCTCTTTGTTCAATATTGTTTAAGCCCAAGAGAAGGCAAGACTGTATTTGGAAATCCTATGGGGATCTAGTTTTGACTGTATTAAAGAGTGACCATCTGGCTTTACCTAGTTCTAGACCTAGTTGCCGGGGAAAACTCTAAGTAGATATACAAGTATATATACAATTGATATATGACAAGTATCTAAAAGGATATGAAAGAAGGACTTACAGGTGAGCAAGCTTCCAGCAATACAGTTATATATATGACATGTATTTAAAAGAATGAGAGAAGGACTTACAGGTGAGCAAGCTTCCAGCAATACAGTTATATATATGACATGTATTTAAAAGAATGAAAGAATGACTTACAGGTGAGCAAGCTTCCAGCAATATATATATATATATATATATATATATATATATATATATATATATATATATATATATATATATATATATATGAAAGCAAGTAAATGAAAACTGATAAAACTTACAGGCGAGCAAGCTTCCATTGTAACAGCTGTATGGTTAGTTGTTCAAGAAATTAAAGAAAGTTTTGACAACAACTATGGATTTGAACCTAAATCAAAAGGGAAGTTGTTTTGAAAAGATTGTTGGGGCTTATACTCAAGGAGAGGCCCAGATTAAAAAAACAGTAATCGTACCGTTGTTTTGTAAACTGTATTAGGGCTTATACAATGACTGAGGCCCAAAAAAGGTTTTCTGTACAGAGGGATGGGTCTTACAACTCAAGGAGAGGCCCAAAAGTTTGAAAAAAGAAAAGAAAATGGGACTTACATTATAAGTGTAGGCCCAGATTAAAATGTTTTGAAAAGCGACGATCGCGCCGAGATTTTGAAAACACGGTGGGACTTATACGATGACTACTATTAAAGAGGCAAATGGTCTTAAAGTACTTGATCTCACTACTTTGTTTGGCAAATTGGAAGAACATGAGCAATAACTTACTTGCTTGTAAAAACATGAAAAAAATTATGAAAAAAAGGTACAGAAGGAGAAAGGTAAAGACAAGGAAGTAAAGAAGAAGTACAATGCTCTAAAGACTTCAAGATCAAAGTCCGCACATAATGAGCACATGGATTGTGAAATAAGTAATGGCAAAAAATTTGATGAAGAAGAAATGGAGCTGTTTATAAAAAGGTTCAATAGATACATGTGGAAACATGGAGATAAATACTTTGACAAGAACCATAGAAAATCTAGAAGGCTATCTAACTCCTCCAAGGAAGATGAAAATAAGAAGGGTAATTCACTCTAAACTTAAATCTACTAATGACTTAACTTTGTCTCAATTACAAGAATCTTTTGAAAATCTACAAAGACAAGCAATAGATGCTTTCAAAATGTTAGCCCCAAACAAAAGAATAATTTCCCACTTAGAAGCTAAAATTTTGGAAAATGAAAAGAATATGGAAGCTCTAATTAAGTATATGCTAGATATTCTAAAAGATAACAGTGAGGATAACAAACCTTCATGGTTTGGTTGTGAAACTTATCACGTTTGGCAAAAAGAGTCAAGAACTCTTAAAGCAAAGTTGGATAAGGTTTTGCAACCTAAGGATACTTTTGCTATAAATACTTATAAATATGATATGCCTTCTTATAATCCTTATAGAAGGTATAGTTTTGCTAAAAAGGAACCAAATATCAAAAGCTCGTCCTCTCATAATTTGTATTGCCATTATTTTTGCAAAAAGGGTCATACTATTGTAAAGTGAAAATTTAGTAAACTTTTTGTTTCTAAAGGTGCCTTTCAATGGTTGCCTAAATGCCACCAAGGTTTCATTAATCCTCAAGGACCCAATGAAGATTGGGTACCTAGCACTATTAGTTGATCTTGCAAGAAAATTGACTTGGCTCTATGAAGAGAGTATAAGATCTCATTTATGGAGGCTCAATGCATAATAAGGGTAACATTGATGAGTGCTAAATTGTTGTAATTTTGAATGTGAATAATTAGCACTGATCGACTTAATTCATTCGTTTTATACCAATAAACCTCAACGTTTGTGTATATTTTGTATAGTTTATGTTATAGTGTATATATTGTGTTATCGTGTAAATATGATTGAGTTTAATTGTTTTTATCTCATTTTTATAGGTATTCAAACAATTATACCTAGTCATTGCCTTATAGAGCATTGGATAAGCTTTTTTAACGCTTCTGAACGTGCGTAAACCAGAGTTACAGTTCTCAAGTTATGATCGCAACAAGATCTGAGTTTTCTGTCATGGTTGTTGTGCGAGCGGAACGTGAGCTCTCCATGAGATCGCTGTGCAAGATGAAAGTGACCCAGAAGCATGGAAAAGCACTGTAAAGGAAGAATCTAAGTCTGGTATGGTCGTTGTGCGACCTGGAGCTTGCACAGCGACAGTGTGAAGTCAATTTTTCCTATAAAGTCACTTTTACAGCATTTTTTAGGTTATGTTTTTGGGGATTTTTACTCCTAACTACATCACAAACATTCTTTAGAGGTTTAGGCTTAGAAAGAAATATTAGATTGTGCAACTTGACGATTCAGAGTCAAATTTGCTTCAAACGGTGTTGACAAACCGAGAAATGTTTGTTCTTATTCCTTCTTCTCTATGTATTTTCTATTTGTTTGGGGTGTTGTATGTAAGTTTATCTTGATTGAATGTATATTAAATGATAGTTGTATAAAGTCTCTTTTACAAATCCTTATTGAGGATTATCTTTGATTTCAATATTTATCATAATGGGTTTGGATTGTTATAGACATATACGGTTCGAACTCAATCTAAGATGAGCATCTGTTAGATTCTAAACTCTAGACATAGATTTAGGTCTAATATTCGCGTGGGTATCTGTTCTTAATGATCCGTATTGTTGAGTTACGTGAGACATCACCAACGAGATGATACAGTTTTCTCTCGACTTTGCGTTAGACACAACCTCTGTTGTGAGCGATACGTGATAATATTGACGAGTGATTTAGGTTGCGTATAGTTGATTGATATATTTTTTTAGTATTTAATGGGTAAATGAAATATAATTCTTGACAAGTTCTCTTTTCTCTTAATAATGCATTATTTACTTGTTAATATCTTTTACTTTCCGCACTTTACTCATTCAAACCATTTAAACCCAAACTTAGAGAGATAGAGATTGTTGAACGACATTCTTTCCCTTACTTGTTATAGACATATTTTTGTGTTTTTTCTCAAGCTTTGTTTTTGATTAGCTTGGGGAGACATGTTGTGATTGTTCAAGTTTGAATGTTTAACAAGGAAATGTCATGGTAATGTAAAAAGTTTAAAGAAAGTTGCATTGTCAAGGTATGTGTTTATTGTTTTCTATAACATAGCATGTTTATAAACCTTAGTTTTTGTACAACTTACATGACATTTATTCTTTTACAATTATTGTTCAATTTTGAATCACTTTAGTTCATAACCAATGTGAGGAACCTTTCCATTATTTACTAAATTACATGGAGACCGACTTTCCTGTTTAACTTGTTTGAATTATGTTTAATCTTGTATTTGTGTTAATTTGTATGATAACACTAAAATGATCAAGGCTTTGTTTGATTTTGAGCACAACCACTTGACCAAATAGTAAATCTACCTTGTGAGTGAGTGAGAATTTGCTTACCCTCTTTGAGCCTTTGTTATAATCCATGTTAGTATTGAGCTCATTTTTGTATGGATTCCAAATTTTTTCTTGAACCCTCAACCATGAATTGTGGTTTAAATTTTTACCCTTGCCTTAAGAAGTTTGGGAGAATTCACATTATAATGTTGGTTTTATTCAAGTTTGGAAGAAAAGGTTGGTTGCTATGCGGTTGAGAAAAAGAAAGATTGAAAAAGAAAGAAAAAAGTGAAAAAGGAAAATAAAAGAAAGAGAAAAAGAATTTAAAAAGAATAAAAAAAATAGAAAATAAATTGTGCTAATAAGTTAGGTGAAATGGTGTCACAATTGGGAAAATAGAAAAAGGTGAAGAAAATTTGTGAATGCTTGAGAATTTGAGAAATGATCATTCTCATTTGATTAGGCAAGTTTTTGTTTCATTGACCTTGAGAAATTGAGCTTTCTTTGTTAGCCATGCCACATTACAACCCTTTGAAGCCCTTGTAAGTTTTTCTTTTATACTTTCAATATGAGTTTTTTTAGATTACTGCATAATTTAAATTGATGTTTTCAAGATTGTCGGGTGTGAGGTCAACCCCTCATGTTTGTTTTTCATCCCTTGATGAAGTTGTGTGTTAGGTGTGATTCATTCTTGACCATATGTATTGCTTTAGAATTTTTGACATGTCTTTTGTGCTTGGACTTTGCTTCATTGTCATGGTGTTGTTGTAGTATAGTGGTAAGCATTGCTTTGCGTGTACTTTTGATATTTGTACCATACATTTGTCTCCGTTTGTAAAAACTTGTTGAGCGGGATTTCTCGGTAGTTGCTTTTGTTTCTTTAGGTTAATTGATTCTTGTTTGAGGAAAAACAAGTCTAAGTTGTGGAGAGTTTGATGAGTGTTAAACTGTTATGATTTTGAGTTTGAGCAATTATCATTAATCGGCTTAATTCATTCGTTTTATACTAATAAGCCTCAACTTTTGTGTATATTTTGTATAGTTTATGTTATAGTGTATATATTGCATCATCGTGTAAATATCATTGAGTTTAATTATTTTTATCTCATTTTTGTAGGTATTCAAGCAATGATATTTAATCATTGTCTTATAGAGTATTGAATAAGCTTTCCAAAACTTCTGACCGTGCATACGGTTCTCAAGTTATGGTCAAAACAAGATCTGAGTTTTCTGTCATGGTCACTGTGCGAGCGGAAAGTGAGCTCACCTTACGGTCTTTGTGTGAGCTGAAGGCGACACAGAAGCGTGGAAAAGCACTGTAGAGGCAGAATCTAAGCCTGATATAATCGTTGTGCGACCTGGAGCTCGCACAGCGACGACGCGAAGTCAATTTTGCCTATAAAGTCACCTTTTCAACATTTTTAGGTTATGTTTTCGGGGATTTTTACTCCCAACTTTATCACAAACATTCTTTAGAAGTTTAGGCTTAGAAAAAAATATTAGAATGTGCATCTTGATGATCCGGTGTCGAATTTGTTTTAATTAGCTTTGACAAACCGAGAGATGTTTGTTCTTATTTCTCCTTCTTTATGTATTTTCTATTTTTTAGAGTGTTGTATGTAAGTTTATCTTGATTGTATGTATATTTATTGATCGTTGTATAAAATCTCTTTTACAACTCTTTATCGATCATTATCTTTGATTTCAATGTTTTTCATAATGGGTTTGGAATATTATAGACATATACAATTCGAACTCGATCTAAGATGAGCATCTGTTAGATTCTAACATTTAGACATATATTTAGGTCTAATATTCGTATGGGTATCGGTTCTTAATGCTCCGTGTTGTTGAGTTGCGTGAGACATCACCGATGAGACAATATGGTTGTTCTCTCGACTTTACGTTAGACATAACCTCTATTGTGAGCGATATGTGATGATATTGACGAGTGATTTAGGTTGCGTACAATTGATTGATAGATTTTTTTAGTATTTGATAAGTAGATAATATACAATTTCTGACGAGTTCTCTCCTCTCTAAAGAAGGCATTATTTACTTATTAATATCTTTTACTTTCTGCAATTTACTCATTCAAACCATTTAAACTCAAGCTTAGAGAGATAGAGATTGTTGAACGACATTCTTTCCCTCGCACCGATCCTTGTGGACATGATACAACCCAGAGGGAATTCTTCCAAATCTTTTGCTTATTGCTGATATGCGGCAGCTAGAACAAACATCTCCTTATTTCTTTGACTATGTGGTAAGAAAGGTGGATTGTGTTGCCAACAAGGTTAATTTTTATTGTTTCGTTTTAATTGGTAAAGTTAACGTGTTTAATGATGTAGGTTTATCTTCAACAAGACATACTCAAGTACATCAAATTAGGGATTCATCAATCTAAGATGATGAAGCATGAGGAGAAACAAGATAATCATCATGATTGAACAAGAGTGAAAGTCCAACTACAAAGGATGATCATCAAGTAACTTGTCAGTTTGATACATTATTACTCACACTTTCAATTACTTATACAAAGAGAAAAGTGGTAAGAGAGTTTTAGTTTCGTAAGTGTTTGTGGTACCCTTTGCATTCTTTCCAACTTTTGTTCGAGAGCTTCTTGTGGAATACAAGTGCATCCTCTGTCAATCGTACGGTGAGGTAGTATCATTTCAATTCCTTTCTTGTTCTGTAAGTAAATATTTCTCTTACCTGTTTATTTCTCGAATGTATGAGATGTATTATGTGTATGATGTTTGTTATATGACTTCACTTCGAAAGATTCCAAATGTGACCATTGTGTGTTTGCATTTTACATGTTTATAGTGATCATATTCTAAATGTCTTCACATTTGATCTATATCTTTTACCATTTCATGGGTACATTTACATGGTTGCATGTTATTAGCTAGAAAACCATGAAATACTATCATATTCATGTGCCTCTCATCAATTAGTTATACATAATTCAAGTTGAATCCCTCAAGGTCATTACGAATCCATTTGTGTCAAATTTTTAGAATTTGGGACCTTATAGGTCGACCCATAAGAGTTATAGGTCGGCACATGAAAAATAATTTTTGGTATTTTTCAAAACTGCTTCAGTATGTGTCGACACATGTTTGTATAGGCTGATACAGAAAAGAATTTTTTGACGCAAAACATTCATAGGTTGGTTCATAATATTCAAAGGTCGGCCCATGACGCATTTGAACAACTTTTCACATTGTTTTGCATTTATTCCTCATTCATGTACTTGTCACCACATATTTTCAAATTGTCTTGAGTCTTGTAACTCTTCAAAGTGTCATAAATCTCACCATTATATCTCTTAGATTCATCATCTCAATTCATTCTGCTTTACACTTTCAAAACTCTCATTATTACACATCATTCTTCATCTTCTATAAATGTCTCTCTATACTCATATTTCAATTCACATCCTAGTCTCAAAGATTTCGAATTTCTATTCATTCTCATTATTGATTATCATTTGTGTGTATTAGAATCTTTAGACTTGATTTTGGTTTGTGGGTAATCATATATTCCTCAAATCCTCTTCATTTCTCATTCGCACATTTCTTCAAACACCTAATGTGCAAACTCTGTTTCAACAATTATCAATGGCACCTAATATTTCAAAAACCAAAGGAGAATCCGAAGAAAAGGATAAGGCTACCATATCATCAATTGCTCCAGAAACTGTTTTTTCATTGGTTTCTTCTAATTTTGTTAGGGAGTTTGAAGAAAAACTCCAACATCATCTAGTTATGAAGCAACATGTTTGGAAACCAGTGGTTGCTGGCTGTATGGGTATTCCTGAGTTTGTTCGACTTGTCGAGCATCATAAAATCACTCTCACAGGAGTACAATGAAGACCTCATTCAGGTGTTCTACTCCGGGCTGCATAATTGGCGTGGCTCTACTTTCAAATTCACAATAGGTAACAAGGTTTATGATTTTACTGATGAACTGTGGAAGTTGTTATTTGATATTATGGTTGTTGATGTTGATGAGGTTGATGAAGTTGGTCCATTGGTAATGGATACCTACACTCATATACATTTTGAGTGGACCACTCGTCTAAATGAGATGGTTAAAGCTCCCATATCAGATGACTACTATGACACCTTAGCTGTCAGCCAATTGAAGACAGTTCCTAGGATCCTACTGTGGATAGTCTCTCACATATTGCGTCCAAAGAAAGGCAGGTACTCAAGAATTGACAATGCAGAAGTTCAACTTGTTTTTATTCTCTTGAAAAAAATTCAGATATATTGGGAAAATTATTTTGTTTACCGGATGTTTGCTATCAAAGAATGCAACAAAGGAAAATTATTTTGTTACGTCTCCATGATTACTAAAATCCTCAACTACTTCAACGTAGGAGTGCCAAATCTTCTGTTTACATCTCTTGGGCCAGTTCAAGAGTTCTCCCACCGCACCTTAACTAATATGGATTACTTTTGGGATGAGAAACATAAGGTGTATTATTTCTGGATGGGAAAACATGGGAAGAAAATATACAACTTTGATGACCCTTCTGTCGCGGTGAGAATTGGATATCAAGCTATTGATTAACTTGAATCGCAAATTATTTATTCACCACCGGTCTTTGATTTATCCAAGGGAAGGGAGAAAGATCGAATGTCCCACAGTATGAAATGCAAATGCAAAGCTAAGAGTCTAAGGTTCGGGGATTGGTTATACCTAGGGAAGGTGTTAGCATCCTAGATATCCGTAGTACTCTACAGGAACCTCTTGTTTTACTTATGTTATCTATTGATTGTTATCTGTTTCTAAGGGTTAAGGGATAGGAGACCTAAAGTTTTATTCCTAAGTGTACTCGACAAGATATCGCATCTTGTGCCTACATATCCTGTCGGGAGTGAAATCAGAGCACTTGTAGTTCCTCTCTAAGGGATACTAAAGTTTGTTTGAAAGTCTAGGAGAAAAGATGAGTCGTCATCTTAAGAAACCACCACAGTTTTATGAATGAACCTTTGCTTCATCTTAGGAGAAGGGCTCCAACTCAGATATATAATCAACGAGTATGCCTCATACCTCTCCTAAGTGAAAAAGGAATCCACATCTTGTTTGTATTGTGGGGTATGAGATTGTATGTCTCTTCTTTGAGATGATTCACATCTAACTCTCTTGTGTGAAGAATTAGGTGAGCTAAAGCTTGATTGTCTAATCAGATTTTAAGGGGGACTAACTTAGGAAAATCTATCTTAAAGCTTGATTGTCTACTATTTGTTCATATTATTGATTGTTACAATCATTTTGCAGGGTTTTTCCCCACATCTAATTCTGCAAGACGATTATTGATTCTTGGACTTGGTGATAATGTTATCCCTGGTAAGCTGAATCTTTTAAAAACTTTTCAGATATCGATTACAAACCATCTGTGATTGATAATATCACATACATAAATTTCTTGATCATCTAATGATGTTACCCTACCTTTATAGTACATAAAGATATGGAAAAGGGGATATTGGACAACTCTTCATTGTTGGCTTTGCGTGTTCATAGTTGTTTGGAACACTTGTGGGATCATTTATCTCCATGTAAGTGTTATAACTCTTTCTATTTTGAGTTGAATTGAGATGTTTATTCGATTGAATCTGTTTTCATATTGTGAATGGTTTTCATAATGTGAATGGTGCCATCAACAAGAGGTCAATGTTATTCCATCAGACCAAAGAGTGGTTTGTTAGTCAACCACGCTGTCTGCAGAGTTATGTGATAAACAAGGTGTATCCTCAATGTGATTAAGCCCTTTAGAAAAATTAGGAGTCGAGTTGAGTTGTTGATTTGTATAATCAGTAGACACACTACAGAGTGGTTTCCCTCATTTTGCTAATTTGAGTCATGTAACTCATTAGACAGGTTGCTGGTGATGATGATTGATGATGCACATACGTCTCGGGAAGAAGGATGCTTCAAAAGAGCTAATACATGATACAAGTGACATCTGCTGGGATTTAATCCATTAAAGTATATTGTAATGTTAAGTAAATGTTCAAATTCGTAATTGAAATATAGCTACTAAGTTGATCCCTTTTAGAGATTAATTCAATCATTCATTGTTTAATGTAATCACTGATTTTCTGTTATTTTCATGTTGTGTTTCAATGAGGTAATCGAGGTATTTTTTATTTTAACCAACAATTATTTCATATGCATTTTTTTAATTTGAGTTTAATTTTTCAGATATGTAGTCTGGCCGCTGTCCACAACCTAATAATCCCTCTCTGACGTCATCTGCTGCCTCCAATTATCCATTTGCAATGTTATTTTCCTGAATTATTATTTATTATATTATAGATGGAGGTTGTAGGTTGTAGGTTGACGAGACGATTTCTCACCTTTTTTTATCGTCCGGTAGATGTATGTAGTTCCATATGTAAATGGATTGCCGTATCTACAATTTTGCATAATGGTGGATGACAGCACATGGAACAATTGAAAGCATGCTAGGCAAAGAAAGACCAATATCATTAAAGGTAGAAGTGATTTGGTTCAACTGTGTTTGGAGCATTTGGAAGTCAAGGATCGATAAAGTCTTTCGAGGATATTCACATCAAAGGGTACGTGTTATTGAAAATCTTGATCATGAAGGATTTTACCTTCTGAGTGAAGAAGAATTCTCTTTTCACGTGTCTGTTTATGAACATGCCTGTAAGGTAATATATAATAATGGTAAATATTATTTTCAAGGTGCTTAACTTATGAACATGCAACCTTTATGACAAGAAATTATGGATTTGGTATACATTGTCTTCTATCAAAGGGTTCTCTGTTGCATGTTTGACATTTCATGTTGTGTAACCACATTATTATTTATCAATTATTTCCCTCAAATGTCAATATCATACAATACTACATTCATGTGTTAGTTTTAATCATTTTGTGCTACGATACTCGAGTTACGATTTTTAAATCCTTTACCAGTTTTGCGGAGACTCTCGATTTTAAAACATTGATGTGTATAACATTGATTCCCTAATGATTTGTATTACTGGTAAATCTAATTTTTTACATCCATTAATATATTTTTATCCATCTTCTTCTCTTAATGGTGCCAAGTATTGACCTCACACCTGTCATTGTTTTTTGCAGGTTAGAATTGCAATGGTGGGCAAATACTCGGGACTTTCAGATGCATATCTTTCTGTACTTAAGGTATACTCTTTAATAATTCTCATTTTTCCATTCTCAGTAACCTGCACTATAATCTTACAAATATTTGTCTTTGGTCCAGGCACTTATGCACGCTTCTGTTACTTACAACCGCAAGCTCATAATGGATTGGGTTCCTGATGAAGATCTTGAAGATGATACATTCAAACAGGTAAGTACCGATCTTTCTACTATTGCTGCAACTGGGTTCTTACTGTAATTTATAATATCTTTATAAGACTATCTACGAGTGGTTTTACGTAATTCATCCACTGTATATATAAATTGTGTTTCTTATCTTTTTAAGTTTGTTTGACATGAAGGAAGCTTATAGTTTTTGTCTGATTTGATCTTTAGATGTGGTGAATCGTAACAGTTGGCGGGTAGGAAAATTTTATGAATGCCTCAACAAATCTCAATGCCCCATATAGCGAAAGGTGAAGAAATGGAATCATCCAAAATGATTATCAGGTAGAAAATCAAATCATTTGGTTTACAGTTCAAAATTGACTGAATAATTCTTATATTATCTCTCATGATCATAAGTTGTAGTTGTGCTCAAGCTTTAATCACACTGGTTTCATTGCTGATTCACAAAATGCTTTTCGGTTTTGAAATGTCACTTCCCTATGGCTTTAATGCGAAATCATATCACACCCCGTATTTCCAACTTTTCATTAATCTTGACCATCACCCCTACTTATTATTTTGCCTCCTAATCTTCCACGATTACATTTTAAAGATAATTAATGCTTTTGCATTACCAACTGCAGGGAGAAGATAAAGAGTCTCATTCCAAACTATATAAACAAGCCACTTCTCTCACTAACACAAACTACAAATCAGAAACGTAGCATTATTTCTATGGAAACCAACAACATCGTCCATGTTTCACAGCCTTCTGAGATGCAGACTACGGCTGAAATACAACCATAGACGGCATTGCAACAACCATCTCAGGTCCAACAACCAGAGCAGGTTCGACTCCTAAATTACCTATTTCGTTTTTCAATAACTACATATATCTCTCCAATTTTCTTTCTTCCGCTTTCAACCATTTTTTTCATTAACAGCCGCAACAAAAGGTCGAAGCCCCTATCCAGGTAACACCAGCTGGTGACATCAAACCACTTCCTGAGAATGAACCACCTGCCGACGACCACCACCCCCTGCCACATCAACAACCTCCCCATGTAGAACATCGTCATCAGGTCGGCCAGGTATGGTTCTGTTTAATCCTGCCTCTTTTTGCCCTTTCTTGAACATCGTCATCATGGTCCGTTTTTTTCCTCTTCATGTCACATGAAATATTCAATTCATGTTCTTCACAATAATAAGTTACTGTTTTTTTCCAACAGCTACCTCGGGCCCCTGCTGTGCGAAAAATACGAAAGAGGAGAAGATTCAGGAGATCAGGAACAACAGGTAGAAAGGTTAAAAATTTGATTCAGATGATGATGAAGAACTAGAGTATGATATCTTTGATTCTGATGATGACGATGAGCACGACTACAAGTGGGACAACTTTATGACATCGAGGAGTTTTAGATTCGATGATTAAGTTTGCAAAATTTCTTTCTAATTGTTGTCGCATAATTTTAGATGATCACTGTTTGTAGTGACCTGTTTCTACAATTAAGTATTTATATTATTATATATTATAATGTTATCATTTTATCATATTTGAACTGCACTCCCA
The DNA here is from genome assembly GCA_022829125.1 of Lathyrus tuberosus. Taxonomy (NCBI): domain Eukaryota; kingdom Viridiplantae; phylum Streptophyta; class Magnoliopsida; order Fabales; family Fabaceae; genus Lathyrus; species Lathyrus tuberosus. Next base: position 441,481 of record JALAZF010000285.1, on the reverse strand, counting down.
AACTTTTTTAATTTTTATATGTTGTTTATTGACACATAATTTCAAGTTTTTTTAATAATATTTTTAATAATATAGATACAAACATTATTACATATCTTTAATAATATTAAATATTCTTAAGATATACTGATATACAAAATACTATTATAGTATATCTGTTTTTTTGCTAATGCAATGCAAGTGAATCATTGGTAAAAAAATTCAAATAATTTTATTGAACATGTGATTTTCTATAACTTATTTTATTCTTACTACAAATTTTTTATAACTTATTTAATTTTACATAATAACTTACATATTTTGATTGAAATATTTTTATAAATAATGTCAAAAACAAAAAAAATAATGGATTTAAATATTTTTATAAACGGGACAATTATATGCGCTTAAATAATATTGTTATAAATGGGGACCACTTTAATTTTGATTCAATTTTTTTAAGAGCACAACTTTAATTTTGATTAAATATTGTTGTTTTATACGGGCACAACTTAAATTTTGATTCAAATTTTTATATATAAGATAAAATACTACTGTAATAGACGGTAGCAACTAGAATTTTGATACAATTTTTTTATATATGAAAATATACTATTGTTATAAATGAGAACAACTTCAATTTTGATTCACGTTTTTTTATATACGAAAAAATATTATTGGTTTAAACGGGCACAACTTTAATTTTGATTCAAAATTTTTTATATAAGATAAAATACAACTGTTATAAACAGGGACAACTTTAATTTTGATTCAATTTTTTTTATATACGAATACAATACTACATGTTATAAACGGCCACAACATTTTCTTATACTTACCAATACAAATTTTAATTTTCAATCATTATCTATTTTTATAATTTTACCATTTTACTTTTTAATTTGATTAACAATTACACGTCCATAATATAAAATCCTCGAACAGACAGGCCCGTGCGAACGCACGGGTTAGTTATTAGTATATATATATATATATATATATATATATATATATATATATATATATATATATATATATATATATATATTCTTTTTTTTGTTGTTGTAAAAAGGCAGCTATATTTTTATTAAAAGGTTTATTGTTATTGTTGGATTAAAACTAACAAAGAAAAAACTACTAAAAGATAAAGACGCAGGTAAAAGGGGGTCTGATGTGATCCTGGGTCAGCGAATTATGTCATTCATTCGATCATAATGAGTCGAAAGATTGACTCAGATCGACGGGCCTGGGTGAGGGTGCACGCTAAGAATGGTGGGCGGACATACGTACGATTAGTTACAATACAAATCACAGAAACGAAAGAAACCTCACTCTTCTCTCTATTTTTCTCTCTGCATTTTCCTCACCCTCTCACGAACCACTCTCTCTCGCTGATTCCTCTTGATTCTCTCCCTCTCGTGCTAACACTAAATCGAACATTCGCAACAACAAAAAACCTAACCCCGCACAACCCCATACCCCAATCCACTATCATCATACAATTACAAAATACATAAGTTCAGAGCATGAAACAATAAAATATAAAAAGTTGTCGAAAGTTGAGAGCGTGGAGGCGCATGCAAGACTTCAAGGGTCGCTGTCCAAAGATAAGTTTCCTCTCCTTTTCCTTGTGGATACCTTGACTATATGTGTGTGTGTGTGAAACCGGTTCTTCAGCCTGCATATTGTTTGTGAATTTTTCTGTGTATCCCCTTCGCACACGTATGTGCGTGGTGTTGGATTTCTGGTGTGATGAACTTGTTTCTGGTATACTGTTGGGTTGAATTGTTGTTGTAGGATTTGATGAAAGATGGTATGTGAGATTGGTTTGATGATCTTCTAGTTTGGCGATTTTGATAAATTGGTTGTTTTGGATTTGATGAAATGGTTTCGTATGATCTGAAGAATTTGATATGTTAGATTTGAAAGACTCTTGGTATGTTTGTGAATGGTGAATGATTTGGTGTGGCAATGATTTTGAAGTTTGAGTTGCGTATGATTTTATGATCGTGCCCCCTTTTTCTGTCAAAATTCGTCCTTTTTATAGTCCAATGATGAATAATTCGTTTGGGAAATCTTTTTAATGTTGTATTGAAAACATGATTCTAAATGTTGCAAACTTTTGATTTGTCTGGTGTTTGTTTTGGAAGGCAATAACTTGTTGTCTGACTTTGTTTTGGAAAGCTTTGATGTGGTCTAATATGTTTTGTTTGGAAACTTGAAAGCTTTGAAGGTTGCTTTAAACGTGATTTCAAACTTTGATGGCTTTGATTTTGTCCAATTCTGTTTTTGGGAATAAATCTCTTGTGAAATAGTGTCCTCTCTGGTTTAGGAAAAAGGTCCGGTAATCATTGTGACGCTATTTCAATGTTATTTTGAAAATGATGAAAATATTTTCTGATTCAGGAAACTCTGAGGCCTAATTTTACGATTTGAAAAAGAAAAAAAGTTGAGAAAATGGTTTTGGAAACAAATTAAGTCATGATCTCTTGTCTTGAACTTGTTTGGATAATGTTTACTAGCTGTTTTGGAATATTTGTGACTGTTTGGAAACGATAGAGTTGTGTCTGATCTATTTCTGTTTCTGCCATATTTGGTATATTTGGAAACGATGGTGATTCCTTGCACGATTTGGTTTCATGAGACCCTGTAATTGATTGTGGGAGAAACGTGTTTTTGGTTTTACTTTCATGTCCAACATGGTTTGCTTTATATTTTTAGGAAAGCAAGTTTGCTAGCAAATTGGTGCCTTGAATCAAAACCTTGTGTATCCAATTATGAACTTAGCTTGTGAATCAACCGATTTCATTTTGGAGATGGCTTTTGAACATCAATCTCCTTTCATCTGTGTGTAACAGTTAACCTTAATTAGGATGAACTTTGGAGTTTGAACAGTGATTTCTTCCTTCCAATTTGGTAATGATTCTCATTCATGCTTGCATTTCCTTCTTGAATTATTGATGCGGCAGTGTATTGGTTTTGTTTCTAGATGGGTCATTGACGACAAAGTAAACATCCTCGCTGGTGAAGATCTATTTCTTCGGCGAAACCAATGTAACCACGGTAATGGCATGAAGCTAATGGTGAGGGTCCGATGAATTTTGGGGTTGACTGGTCTGAATTGAAGTTGATAGCTTGAAAGGTTTGGAATAATGTTGAGGATGATGCTGAGTCTAGTTTACAGGTTTTATGGCATTTGATGTTGAGTTTATCTTGGTTTACCCTTGACCGAACCAATGATGTATTATTTGTGCGGCATACATGACGACATATTCTAATTGTGCGTTGTATGTTTGTGATTGTAGGCGTGGACCAAAACGGCGCAGAACCGGAGGAAAAGGAGGGATCGAGGATCACCGGAACCGCTGTTATTTTAAAGCAAGCCTGCCCTTGAGAAATCATATATTATTCTTTCTATCAGCTCCAAAAAACGATGACGTTCAGGAGCAGTAAAAAAGCCTCATTAGCCTTGCCAAGCACCAATCAATATATATTCCTTTCGAAGCAGCCAATGGATCAAAGCATCCATTATATCACTTGCATCATGATTCTTATAGTTTTAAATGTATCCTTAGGTTTTGAATTTGGATTCTTAGAACATGATTACTATTACTGTTCTATTAAGGAAATGTCAGTTGGAAAGTTGTGTAGGCCTCATTATGAAAAGGTCTAGTGTTTGTAATGAAAGCATGAGCTGTAGGTTTCTTCGTTGTAGAACAGATGATTATTTCGTGGACCTCTTGAATCATTGTTTTAGTCAACTCTTAGCTTTAACTTATGTAGAGAGAAAAAAACAAGTCAGTTGGAATTTGTAAATTCAATGCTACAACTTAGGAATAAGAAATATATCTCGCCTGCTCCTTGAATTTTGAATTTTAAAAGATGAGTTTTGAACTTCTTTAAAAGAAACTCACAATCATGTACCATTTCTTATTGGGATCCTGAACTCTTGGTTAATAAACATTCATTGGATACCGTTAAAATGTTCAATTTGAATCCTGGAATCACATTACTTTGTGAAATTTCAACATGTTACTACTCGTAGCGTATGAATCCTTATAACTCTTGTAAACCTTAATTCTTGAGTTTGTACAATCCTGAATCAATGAATCCACTAGCATTAATCTTCAATCTAACCGCAAAAAGGATCACAGTCCATTTGACGAGGTCCCAATCCGTATCCAGAAACATATTGACTCAATGACATTATTAGCAACCCTGTTAGTAGAGTAATAGTGGGGGTTGTTTTTAATCGTCTCCACAGGGATTGTTCAATATTTGATGCTTGCCTTTCAATAGTGACACTGTTTTAAGTTCAATGGTTTCAATTGGTTCTCAATTTCGTTTAACATCAATTTGTAGCAAAGATTAAGTGGTTACAAAGAATTTGTAAAAGTTTTGATAAAAGCATGTCAAGGTTAGGTTTCGCTAATCCTTTTTACGTATAAACAAATAATCAAGCATATGAACTCGGTTTCCGACCAATACAACCGCGTATCCTCCCGACTAAGTTTATGTCTAAAGCGAAGTCGTGAGTATCGTTGTTTAGACCGTTAGATGATGTCTCACGCTAACAATCTAAACAACGATCATTAAGATCAACACAATGCGAATAGCAAATCCCAAATCTATGTCTAGAGCTTGGTTTTTAAGAGATAAAATTGTTAGGTCATGATTTGTAGAATCTATGTCTAGAGCAATACAAATCACACATGGATCATTAAGAGAAAACAACATCATCTATATTGATCAAAGACTTTGTTCATATACAAAAGATCAAATGCAATATATAAAATTAGGATCAACTACATCTAACCTCAACATTGAGTGTTTAGCTACCACTTCTCATGGTAGCTTGGATGACAAGTTAAGTTGCAAAGCTTGTGGAACTTCAATCTTCAAAGATTGAAGCATTGAAGCATAAAAGCTTGGAACTAGGAAAAATAAGTAACAATAGAGTTTTTTCTTCTTCACACAAGTTTTAGGTTACAAAAAAAGTGATAAATCAAAAGGTATCTCCACAAATATCTAACCACACACTAAATAGCACTTTCTGCCCAGACAAATTCGTCAGGCGAGCTACAAAATTCGCCTGGCGAAACCTTTAAGTACAGCCCACGTGCCAGAACAGTGCAAAGAACCTGAGAAAAAAACTTGAATTCGCCAGGCGAATTCCAAACTCGCCAGGCGAATTACTTTCGCCACCAAGTCGCCTGGCGAATGCTGCGGCGAAACACTTCCAGAGAGCACTCAATTTGAAGATCCATTCGCCAGCTGACTCGCCAGGCACTCGCCTGGAGAATTTCTCCTTCCGCCACCCATTCGCCAGGCGAAATCACTGTTTGTTGCAGACACGCGACGTTGCTCATTTAATCGTGTTTTCTTTCGATTTTTGCCACGTCCTTTTTACAAAAAATGCTGCAAAACAAACAAAAACATCAAATAGACCAAAATAAAACATTGATTCAAAAATCACTTAAAAATAAGCTGTTTCGCATTAAGGCACTTAGAAAAAAGCTTAAAAATACAGAAAATTAATCTAAAATTCATTTACAATCAGATACCTATCAAACTCTCCCCAACTTGCCTTGTTGTTTGCCCTCAAACAAAAATTAGTGTTAACAACTACAAACAAGAATTCCAAGCACTCCATCAACCGAAAACCTCAATGGTTCAAACTTGACACATACACGCACAAAGTATTTCCACAAAGTTGCATAGAATCCAAGCACAATTACGAGTTAAGTTCTAAACACAACTTACACAATGCAAAATCAAATTCCTACAAGCTCACGTTGAATCACCTAACTTTACTTATTATTAACAAACTATGTACATAATTACACACGGGACAAAACACTCTCACAAGCAATCGTGCCACATCCGGAATCATTCATGCATTCATCTCACAAAGTTATCAAAAAGAAGTAGAAACTAAGATCACAAAGGACTTTTATGGTTGTAATTTGGCCGGGGTAAAAACAAGGGACATATGTACACGGCTATTGAATCAAAACAAAAAATTTCACGAAGAGCATTTCACTTTTTAACACAAACCTTCTTGCTTGAACCACCAACACTAATTCTCACAATACATTCTCTTTTCTGGCTTTGATTCTTAAACCCTATTTTTTTCTTTGATTTTTCCTTTTCATTTTCATCATTCTCCTATTGAATTCATTTGAGAATGCATTGTATCCACCATTCTTTTCTCCTTTCAAAATTAAATCAATCTCCCCAACCTCAACAATACTACAAGTTCATTTTAAAAACTCTTCAAAACATGTTAACATCCGGGTTCATGATTCACACAACAAAAAATCTTTCCTTTTAGGCTCAAAAGGAGTTTCAAATTCGCGCACACTCACAAGGTTACTCGGAAGTATTTTTGGAACGGTGGTTTTTCTCATAGTACTCAAAATTTGCCTTGATCCTTTCTAAGTTTCCAATCATTTAAACAACTCACAAGATTAAACATGAACAAGACGAGTAAAACAACGATTACTCGACTCTCTTTTTGGTGAACAATGGAAAGCATCTCACTTTTGTGGTTTTGTCCTAAATGATTCAAACATGAACAAGTATTTACAACACAATGCATTATCATAAATTGTATAAAGCACCAACTCACAATCATGCTAAAATTATACACAACACATTCACACTTTGATTGTGCACACAATCAAGAATTCTATCATCACCATCAATGTTTAATGCTAACAAAGCACCTTTCTTGTGCTAACACAAAATTTTCAAAAATTTAGGGCAATTTTCACTTTCTTTGCGCAAACACACATAAAATAAAAACAGAATTTAAACTAAACAAAATTTCACACCAACTAAAATATTATAAGTACTGGTGTAAACACACCAAAAATTGTACTCGCCGAAGCGATCCAGAATACTACAACTGAAAATTCTCGCCGAAGCGATCCGAAATTCTAACTGAAATATAAAAACTGAAAATAAAATACTAACTGTCATATAAAAACTGAAAATAAAATACTAACTGTCATATAAAAACTGAAAATAAAATACTGAAAATAAAATTCATAAAACGCAATAAGAAAAATCCTTCACTTTGACGCCTCCGCTAATTAACCATATCATGGAGATCATCCTGCATCTTGTCACCACCATCATCATCATCATCATCATCAGCTCCACCATCACCCCCAGCATCAACAACTTCAGTTGGACCACCTCCCCCTGAAAAGAAAGGACGCCTGCCCACAGGCCAGTTTGCATAATTATCATAGTCCGTCCTAATAGGAAAAGGAACAACCTCCTGCGGAGTGGTTTGAAACTGGTACAGCTACTGCATGCAATTGAAATTGAACTCCGATGATCTCTGGTAAGCTTCAGCCATATCCCAAGAGTAATTGAATGCAGCTCGCATTCTAGGATCCCACGTCGAATAATCAAGAGCCTCAGGCTGCTCACTAGGCTGCTCACTAGGCTGCGAACGGGATGACTGACCAACACTAGAACCCTTCCTCTTCTCAATCAGCTTGTTCTCACAATACCTCTCAATATAGTCATCATTAATAACCCCCCTCATTTTCTCGTTAATCACCTCGGGCATCATGATCCACTTCTTGAGACAAAGAGCTGTAACAAAACAAGGGAAAATAATAGGGGCAGTAGCATCTACCTCGGGGCGTCGTGTATTCTCGATAAAATTTTTCATTTCATACGCAATGATCCGAGCAACATCAACCTCTTTGTCTTCCATGATGTAATAAAGTAGGAGGCAAACATCAGGCGGAATCGAAGAACGGTGCGATTTGGGCCTAATGTTGTGGAGGATTAGAAGAAGAACAGCTTGCACATCCGGAGGCATGTCCTCCCTCCGATAACGGATGGGATCACCCACAGCGTTTCTTTCCACACTTTTTCCCAGAAACAAAATGGTCTTGGCAATCTTATCATGATCAAGATGCGTGCCAAGCTCCTTAGTGTAAGAATCCTTCTCGAACATTCCTAAAGAACTCAGCTTCCCAAAAAGGACATTGATGTCTTCACGATCAAACCTAATTTCTTTGCCACGGACATAAGTGATGTACCGGAACACTTGCATATCTCCTTGAGTTTCGGGGAATTCAAGAGCATTTGCGTAGAATTCACGCACCATCTCGTAGTTGAGCGCCTCCAAAGGATTAATCAGATGTCCCCACTTTTGTTGTTGAAAATTTTGGCTAACTTACGGTATGGACCCTCCGGGTTGATATCAAATCTTTTCTCGGATAAAAACTGCCGGCCCTCAAGCATTTTGTACCGGGCAGCATGAGCTGCGCTTAAGAACCGGTTCGGATCAAATTCAGGTTGTTGCCCGGAACCACTTCCAGCAACCATCTTCTGTTTCTTTCCACCGGTGACTTTGGTTTTTGGCGGCATCTGAAAAAAAACGAAAGACACACAGCAAAGAAATCGTTGTCTCATGTCAGCACAACCCAAACACCAAACAAATTCAAAACAGAAAGTAAAACACATAAAAACATAAGACATATACACAAAACAAAACAGAAAAAAAAAAAAAAAAAAAAAAATGCCATTCGCCCCAAGCTCGCCAGGCGACTACCTGGCGACCTCTCGCGGCACACTCGCCTGGCGAGTGACTGGCGAGTTCTGGAAAATTCACAAAAAATTCAACATGCAGTGGTTGTTTCACAATTTCATTGCAGGCAAACACCAATCCAACACCTGCTACTTAATAACACTAACATTTAAGCATTGCCTTAGGGTTTCTAACAACATTCTAACCATTGTAAAACTAAACCCTAATTTAACCTAATTGAACAAATTAAGCAAAAAAAAAAAAAAAACAAAATGAAGAACAACAATTAGAATGTAAGCATACCTTAAATGGAAGTGAAGGTGATGGAGAAGGAGAAGGAAAGGTTAAGAGTGGAGGGTTTGGGAGAGGAGAAGTGAGAGTGAGAGTGATAGTGAGAAAATTAGAGGAAAAAGTGAAAGGAAATGAGATAAGGAGAGTGAGATGTGTGGTCCCTAGTGGACCCTAATAAAATAATAAGTTAATTAATTAATTAAAAAAACATTCTTTTGTTTTTCCTTCTGCAGACAAAGAGACAAGTCACGCCAAATTCGCCTGGCGAATATGTGGTGAGAGACTGGCGAAATTGAATTCGCCAGGCGAATTAAGGATTCGCCAGGCGAATTACACCAGAAGCAGAATTATCAGCTGTCAATGGTGTAAAGCAGAATTTTCCAACACTTTCTAAAATAACTACCAATAACACACAATTTATAAATTAAACAGATGAAATACTTACAATGTTGGGGTGCCTCTCAACAAGCGCTTGTTTAACGTCGGATAAGCTCGACGGTCCACCGCAATCTCACGGATCGCGGAAAGGAACAATGGCGGGATTCTGCTCGAAATCACCTCCAAGATACACTTTCAATCTTTGGCCGTTCACAGTCCAATTCTCTTTGGTTGTTGTGTCTTCAATTATAATCGCTCCATAAGGCTTGATTTCTCGGATCCGGAACGGACCCGACCATTTAGACCTTAACTTTCCTGGGAACAATTTTAACCGAGAATTGAATAGCAGGACCAACTGTCCCACCTCAAATTGCTTGATGATTATTTTTCTGTCATGGTAAGACTTTACACGCTCTTTGTACAGTTTATTGGAATCGTACGCCTGAAGGCGTAATTCATCCAATTCTTGTAATTGCACTTTTCTTTTTTCTCCGCTAAGAGTTGGATCAAAATTTAAAAATTTTAAGGCCCAAAATGCCTTGTGCTCCAACTCCACGGGAAGATGGCAATTATTACCATACACAATTTTAAACGGTGTGAGACCGATCGGAGCCTTAAAAGCGGTCCGATACACCCACAAAGCATCATCCAATTTGTTGGCCCAATCTTTTCTCGAGGCCGAAACAGTTTTCTCCAAAATACATTTTATCTCACGATTGGATACCTCCGCTTGACCATTAGCTTGAGGATGATATGGTGTGGCAACCTTGTGCTTCACACCATATTGCTCCAAAGCTTTATCAAGCTGAGTGTTACAGAAGTGAGACCCTTCATCACTTATTAACACTCTAGGAGTACCAAAATGCGCAAAAATGTTTTTTTTCAAAAATTTCACTACTGTTTTTTCGTCGGCTTTAGCACAAGCTATCGCCTCTACCCATTTAGACACATAATCAACAGCGACCAAAATATATTCACTGGAAAATGAAGACGGGAATGGACCGACAAAGTCGATCCCCCAACAGTCAAAAACTTCAATTTCCAACATATTATGTAGAGGCATCTCGTGCCGCCGTGAAATTCCTCCACTTCTCTGGCACCTGTCACAACTAAGGGCATGCACATGCGTATCTTTGAATAAGGACGGCTAATAAAAGCCCGATTGAAGAACTTTAGTGGCCGTTCTTAACCCATTAAAGTGTCCTCCATACGGAGAGTTATGACAATGCCAGAGAATGTTCGTTGCTTCCTCCAATGACACACACCTTCTTAAGAGGTTGTCGACACCAAGTTTAAATAAATAAGGTTCGTCCCATACGAAGGACTTGGCATCAGACAAAAATTTTCTTTTTTGATGGTGCGTTAGACCGTCCGGTATCAATCCGGTGGCTTTGTGGTTAGCCATATCGGCGAACCACGGTCTAACCTGCACCTTAAATAATTTTTCATCCGGGAACTCCTCTTTGACCTCACATTCATTCTTGGTCACGTCAACGTTTACCAGGCGGGATAAGTGATCCGCCACCAAATTCTCGGATCCTTTTTTATCACGAATTTCAAGATCAAATTCCTGTAACAAAAGGATCCAACGAATAAGCCTCTGCTTAGAATCAGGTTTGGTGAGCAGATACCTTATAGCCGTGTGGTCCGTGTAAACGATGACTCGTGAACCAATCAAATAAGAACGAAATTTCTCCAACGCATACACTATGGCAAGCAACTCTTTCTCAGTTGTTGCATAGTTAATTTGAGCCTCATTTAAAACTTTGCTCGCATAATGTATAGCGTGGAAAACTTTGACCCAAAACAGCCCCAACCGCATAATCACTTGCATCGCACATTAATTCAAAATCCAATTTCCAGTTAGGTGCAACGATTATCGGTGAGGTAGTTAAACTCTTTTTCAAAAAATTAAAAGCAAAAAGGCAAGACTCGTCAAAGTCAAAAATCTTACCTTGGACAAGCAAGTTGCTCAATGGCTTTGCGACCTCTGCGAAGTCCTTAATGAATCTACGGTAAAACCCGGCGTGTCCAAGAAAACTCCTTATGCCTTTGACATTCATCGGTGGTGGTAATTTCTCAATAACGTCCACCTTGGCTTTATCAACTTCAAGGCCCTTTGAAGAAACTTTGTGACCGAGCACAATTCCCTCGTTCACCATAAAGTTGCATTTTTCCTAATTAAGCACCAAATTGGTTTCCACACACCTTTCCAACACCGTATCCAAATTTTTCAAGAAAATATCAAACGATTATCCAAAAACGGAGAAATTATCCATAAAGACTTCAATTGTTTTTTCGATCAAATCCGAGAATATAGCTTGCATACACCGCTGAAACGTCGCCGGTGCATTACATAATCCAAACAGCATCCTCCTATAAGCAAAGATTCCAAAAGGACATGTAAAAGCGGTTTTTTCATGATCCTCCGGGTTCACAATAATTTGGTTGTAACCCGAATAACCATCCAAAAAACAGTAGAATTGTTGACCGGAAAGCCTTTCGAGCATTTGATCCATAAAAGGTAGAGGGAAATGATCTTTTCTCGTAGCTTTGTTCAACCTACGGTAGTCGATGCACATTCTCCACCCGGTAACGGTTTTTGTTGGAATGAGCTCATTTTTCTCGTTTCGGACCACCGTTAGTCTGCCTTTTTTCGGTACCACATGCACCGGACTAACCCACGGGCTATCAAAAATGGGATAAATCATTCCGGCATCTAACATTTTTACCACTTCTTTTCTAACCACTTCTTTCATGATTGGATTTAACCGGCGTTGAGGTTGAGCAACCGGTTTAAAATCTTCCTCCATAAACATATGGTGCATGCAATATGAAGGGCTTATGCCTTTGAGATCGGACAACGTCCATCCCATTGCATTCTGATTTTTTCTCAACACTTGAATTAAGTGGCTCTCCTCGTTTTCAGATAAAATACTACTTATGATCACCGGTTTATTACCACCGTCATCAAGAAAAGCATACTTCTAGGTTGAAGGTAACACTTTCAGTTCAAGTTTGGATGGCTCATCATTAATCACTTTTTTTAGAATTTCCTCTTCATACTCCCAAGGTTGCAATTCTTCCAAAGCTTCAAGCTCTAACAAACACTCTTCAAGAGCTCTTTGTAACGGATCATCCAAAGGAATCATCCAAAAGCTCTTTGTAACGGATCAATGACATGAATTTTCTTTGTAACTTCAAAACTCGCTTCCTCCGTTGCATCGATTCGGAAACAATCACCTTTATCTTTCTTGTGCTTCATGGCATCATAAAGATTGAAACACACCTCTTCATCTTGGACTCTCACTTTCATGAGACCATCGTCCATGTCAATTGCCATTCGGACAGTTTTCATGAAAGGCCTTCCAAGAATCAAAGGTACATCCTCATCCTCCTCCATTTCAATGACAACAAAGTCTATCGGAAATAACAATTTGTCCACTTTGACCAACACATCTTCCGCTACACCGTGAGGACGGGTAGTGGATTTATCGGCGAGTTGCAACGTCATTTGAGTGGACCTCAATTCCATGTGTCTCAACCGCTTCACAATCGACAAAGGTATCGAGTTGATACTAGAGCCCAAATCAATCAATCCGTTGCCCACATAGATGTTTCCTATCGTAACCGGCAATGTAACTCGTCCCGGATCACATTCTTTCCTTGGGAGAGTATGTTGAATGATGGCGCTACAGCTTGCATCTACCATAATCGTCTCTTGATCCGTATACCTCTTCTTTTTCGTGAGGATATCCTTCATAAATTTCGCAAATTTAGGCATTTGCTCCAAGGCCTCGGAAAATGGAATATTTATTTGTAATTGTTTGAAAATATCCATAAACCGAGAATAGTGCCGCGCACTATCTTTCTTTGTAGGAGCATGAGGATATGGTAAATGTTGAATCGAAATATTGTTCATCGGCTATTTTCCCTTGCTAGTTCTCTTCACTTTTTCTTCACTCTCTATTTTTTTTCTCATTCTCACTTTTTTCCTTCTCATTTTCAACTAAAACACCCTCAACATTTTTTTCTACTTCAATCTCATCACTATCTTTTTCTTTTTCATTTTCAACTACAACCTCCTCCTCCATTACTCTTTTACCGACACCCATGTCAATCTCTCTTCCACTTCTTGTTAGAATTGCTTTGCAATCTTTAGGATTCGGAAGCGTATTTTCCGTAAAGTCCCCTTTTTGTTGGTCGGCCAATTGTTTTGATAATTTCCCGACTTGTGTTTCAAGATTCCTTATGGCTGCATGGGTGTTCTTTTGGTTGGAAATTGCCATTTGCATAAATTGTGTGAGAGTGTCCTCCATCTTCGTATTTCCAACAGGAGCTTGCGAAGGTTGAGTGTAATTTTGGTATTGTTGACGGTTTGATGGTCCGGCTTCTTGCGGTCTCCATGGTTGTTGATAACCTTGGTTAGCCCTTTGTTGGTAACCTTGGTTGCCTTGTTGATACGGAGGTCGGGGTTGGTATCCTTGATTTCCCGCATAATTTGCCTCCTCCACAACGGGAGGACAATAACCGGTCGGATGGTCACCTCTACATAATTCATAAACTAACACTTGCACATTTTTACTTGAAGACTCATGAATCTCTTTGAATTGTTGCGGCAATTTATACATTTGCTTAGTTAACAACTCAACCTGTTGTGATAATAACTTATTCTGCGCAAGGATAACATCGTTTGTTCCCAATTCCAACACTCCCGGAGTTCGTTGAGAAGGTCCACGGTTGTGACTACCTTGATGATAGTTCAAGGCCATCTTATCAATGATAGCTGTGGCTTCCGCTACGGTTTTACTTAACAAGGATCCACCAGCGGTGGCATCCAACAAGGTTTTGTGTACAAGTTGCAGCCCATTTCTAAATATATGAATTTGTGACAATTCATCAAAACCATGGCCCTTGCACTTTCTTAACATTGATTTGAACCTCTCCCAAGCTTCGTTGAGAGATTCATTGGCTCCTTGTGTGAATACCGTGATGGCGGTCTTTGCTTCCATAAACCGAGTGTGAGGGAAAAATCTCTCCAAAAATTTTTCTTCCAATGCATTCCAATCCGTCATTATGGCCGTTGACTGATCAAGATACCATTCATTTGCCTTCCCAATGAGGGAATGCGGGAATAGTCTCTTGAACAGAGATTCCTCTTCTACTTCAGGTGCACCAGTCTCTCCTGCTATTTCATAGAATTTCGTCAGATGGGTAAAAGGATCTTCATGATCCATACCCGTAAATGGACTTTGATATAACAGCTGGAGAATACCGGTCTTCATTTCAGCATGACGACCGTTGTGTGCATGGCGAGCGAACTGAGCATTGTGTCTCGGACTATTTGTGCATGGCCTAGAAGCAGGTGGTGGTGGTGGTGGTGGATCTGCCTCCATAACTGGAATTATCCGTGGAAGTGGTGGTGGTGTAGAAGTACTTTCCTCTCGTTTTCGCTTTTGTCTCGCTAGCTGCCTCCTTCGTCTAGTTCTGCTGTTGATTCTACGAGCGGTTCTCTCAATCTCAGGATCGAAAAGAAGTTGGTCCTCCGGTAGTTTCCCTCGCATAAACTAAGTCTGCACAATAAATAAAATAGATTAACAAGTTCAAGATAAAGTGGTAACAAGCTTAAAATAGCTCAACTATCGCAATGCTTGCAATATCACTTAACAATCCCCGGCAACGGCGCCATTTTGTTAGTAGAGTAATAGTGGGGGTTGTTTTTAATCGTCTCCACAGGGATTGTTCGATATTTGATGCTTGCCTTTCAATAGTGACACTGTTTTAAGTTCAACGGTTTCAATTGGTTCTCAATTTCGTTTAACATCAATTTGTAGCAAAGATTAAGTGGTGACAAAGAGTTTGTAAAAGTTTTGATAAAAGCATGTCAAGGTTAGGTTTCGCTAATCCTTTTTACGTATAAACAAATAATCAAGCATATGAACTCGGTTTCCGACCAATACAGCCGCGTATCCTCCCGACTAAGTTTATGTCTAAAGCAAAGTCGTGAGTATCGTTGTTTAGACCATTAGATGATGTCTCACGCTAACAATCTAAACAACGATCATTAAGATCAACACAATGCGAATAGAAAATCCCAAATCTATGTCTAGAGCTTGGTTTTTAAGAGATATAATTGTTAGGTCATGATTTGTAGAATCTATGTCTAGAGCAATACAAATCACACATGGATCATTAAGAGAAAACAACATCATCTATATTGATCAAAGACTTTGTTCATATACAAAAGATCAAATGCAATACATAAAATTAGGATCAACTACATCTAACCTCAACATTGAGTGTTTAGTTACCACTTCTCATGGTAGCTTGGATGACAAGTTAAGTTGCAAAGCTTGTGGAACTTCAATCTTCAAAGATTGAAGGATTGAAGCATAAAAGCTTGGAACTAGGAAAAATAAGTAACAATGGAGTTTTTTCTTCTTCACACAAGTTTTAGGTTACAAAAAAAGTGATAAATCAAAAGGTATCTCCACAAATATCTAACCACACACTAAATAGCACTTTCTGCCCAGACAAATTCGCCAGGTGAGCTACAAAATTCGCCTGGCGAAACCTTTAAGTACAACCCACATGCCAGAACAGTGCAAAGAACCTGAGAAAAAACCTTGAATTCGCCAGGCGAATTACTTTCGCCACCAAGTCGCCTGGCGAATGCTGCGGAGAAACACTTCTAGAGAGCACTCAATTTGAAGATCCATTCGCCAGCTGACTCGCCAGGCACTCGCCTGGCAAATTTCTCCTTCCGCCATCCATTCGCCAGGCGAAATCACTGTTTGTTGCAGGCACGCGACGTTGCTCATTTCATCGTGTTTTCTTCCGATTTTTGCCACGTCCTTTTTACAAAAAATGCTGCAAAACAAACAAAAACATCAAATAGACCAAAATAAAACATTGATTCAAAAATCACTTAAAAATAAGCTGTTTCGCGTTAAGGCACTTAGAAAAAAGCTTAAAAATACAGAAAATTAATCTAAAATTCATTTACAATCAGATACCTATCAAACCCTTTGGAGATTGATGATCCTAGCTTAAGAACCATGCGTTGAGGAAACCCTTGGATATCACTGGGAGCCCTGACCAAGTCTTCAGAACCCGCTCAAGTACCATTGAAAGAGGATAACCTAATCATCCTCTAGATGTATACTGAAGCTCTTGAGGAAAGTGAACTTGTGTTGACTGAGGGGGAAAAGATGCCATCTTGCAGTATAACCTTGCCACGTAACCGGTGACTAGCTTTTAGGGACCAATCAGAGGGTATAAGGACATAGTATTCTGTGGGGGAAAGAGGCTTGGTAGTGGTTTAGGGATCAAAAAGGGTGAGGACACGATCACACAGGAGTCCAAGACACATCTTGCAAAGACCAGAGAACCACAATAAACACACACAACACCGCCTTCAAGACCTGAAATCTTCTGCAGCAGCACCTGTCCTTAAAAGAGAAACAAATAGACAAAGCTAGATAAAGTGGTTAGTTATGCACGAATGATTGACCTAATATGTTATGCAAAGAGCAAAGCGGGGATCTTAGGGTCAAAAATTAGGGTGTGACACCTTCTGAGTTTGTTGATTCAACTACTTATCCACATGTGATTGATGATCAACATATGCAAGATGCTGATAATGAAGATGTTTAAATGGGCAATGAATATGAAGATAAATCCTCCATTATAACTATGCTTCAAAATATGCAGATTAAGCAAGATGAGCGCTATAAGGAGGAGAGTCAGAGGCGAGAAGTTTTTGAAGCAACTCAAGTAGAACAACTTCGTCTTTTGCAAGAGCACATGAAGTCTCAAGATGCCAATTTTGACACCTTTGCTTCATATGTGACTGAAAGTCCGATCTCTATGCGGAGTGAAATAGATGCTAATCATGCCGGTGAGATTGCTAGAGTTAATTACATGATTGCTGCTCAAAATGAGAATCATCAGCACTATGCCCAATTCTATCATGATATTTGTGACTTTTTGGATCATTAGTTTGGGAATGATGGATAAGGATGATTCCGTGGAGTGAGGCCTAGAGGTCATGGAGGACGCTGAGTTCTTGAGTCATTGTGTCACATGTCTTAGGGATTTTTCTGTCATGCATTTCTTTGGTTAAGTCTTCATGCTTTTATTTTGTTTGGTTTATTTGTTCTTTTGGTATATATCTTATCAATATAACTACTGATTTTAATGAGACAAAGGGTTTTACTTTGTGTATTCTCTTGGTTGACTATTATGAAATGTAGTTCTATTGCTTTATGTATTCCCAATACTGGTTGAATTAAGACAATGATTGTGCTATGATTATTATGTTGGATGATCAATGTGTAATAATGTTGTGTTTATTAATCATGTGTATTTTCATGTATGTATGATATATGTGAGTTCACTTCTTATCTTTGCAACTTGCCTCTGTATAGTATATTGTAAATGTATGTGATACTGCTAGTAATGTGCCTTATTTCTTTTTGATGTTATCAAAGGGGGGAAAGTATATGAAGCTATGAAAGCTATGATGCACACATTTAGGGGGAGATTTTCATGAACAATAAATGCAACGTCTCAAGTTTTTCCATCATAAAAAAGGGGGAGTATGTGAGTGCATCTTTCTATTTAGATATGTTTTGTATGATGTCAAAACTAGGAGAAACTTTAGCGTTTTTGTACATTGGACGATATCAATAGATTCTAGGTGTGAATTGTGCATTTTAGCATTAGAAAGCATGTCAACATGTTAGAAATGGTTTAGAAAAGATTCAAGCATCAAGAAATAGCCCCATGCATCAAAACATTTGTTTTGTGTGAGAAAAACACTCAATAGGTCGACACATAAGACTTTATGTCTACCTATAGAAGAATTTTTCCAGCCTAGGTCGACACATAGAATGCATAAGTTGACTCAAGACCTTTATAGGTCGACACGTGACTTTGATAGGTCGACCTATAGACCTAAAATCTTGAAATTTTGCTTTTATTTCATTTCCTTTTACATGTCTTTTTCTTTCATTTCTAGTAAGGTTCTAGAGTAAACCTATATAAAATTGGGATTTCTAAGAATTCTCATCATATTCAACCTATCTTCTATGCATACACATAATCAAACTACACATAACCATTTTTTGATTGGGTGACCATCTAGATTATGGTTGATAACGTCCAATTAGGTTGTTGTACAAAGAATATTGGGTTGAAAACTTTGAGGATTTCATATAAGAAAACTGAGTTGGAGTTTTCCTTCAAGATCATTGAGGATTTGAAGGTTTTGGACAAGATTACATAATTCGGATTCTATCGAGTGAAAGCCTAGGGACAAGGGGTGCCTTGCAAGGGAGTAGCGTAAGACGATGGATTATCTTGGTAAATCTGGGTTTTCAATAAGTGTGCGCTTGGGATTAATTCAAGCAGGTGAAAGCCTTGGGACAAGGGGTGCCTTGCAAGGAAGTGGCAAGAACAGGTGAAATAAAGCAACATTGTGGGTTAATTGGTCAATCTTTAATCAAGGGTTTTAGAGGTGGTATAATCAACAACAAACCTAGGGTTTGTATGGTTAGAGTTCTTGATCTCTTATATACACACATTAGCAATGTAAGATATATTATAATATCTCAATTCGAATTCGAATTGAGAGCAGATGTACCCATAGTGGGACCGATTATTCCTCTCTCTCTCTCTCTCTCTCTCTCTCTCTCTCTTAATTTTGTGTTTGTAAATTATTGAATTCATTGTGTGTTTGGTCAATTCGTTTAGGAATTATTTTTTATCACATTTTGAATTAGGTTTTGTTGATATAATCATAATCTGTTTGATTGTGATTGGTTTTTAAGATCAGTAAAATAAAGCAAATTTCCGAACGATATCGATTGCACATAAAATGTTTGATAGATTGCTTTATTGTGTTTTTGTATATTTTGATCATTGGGAATAAGCTCTACGTATAACTTAGCATTCAAATGTTTGTGATTAATAGTTGTTGAACAATTTTTGTTCATTATCATACGTTTGTATACCTTGATGCATATCCGAGCTTTTCGATAGAGGTTTTGTTAGACGATTCGATTCGGGTTATTTCCGTTGTGCCATAAAACTTTTTAAATTTATTTTTGCAAAAAGTTTTCAAATTTATTTTTGTGTAAAATTTTCAAAGAAAAATAAGAGTTAGAGTTGAACTTCAACCAAGTATCCTTTGAGAAGAATAGTTTAAAGAGAGAAATTGAGCGGCAGTCAGAACAACTCAAAGAAAGTGAAGAGATGACAAGGGTTGAAGTGGCTAAGTAGAAGCTAGTGGCATACGATCTAGGTGCGGTTAGGTCAAGCCTCAAGGTGCATAAACAGAGCTAGACAATGCTTGGGGACAAATCCGCAAGTGGGAAGTGGCATGGATGAACTCTTCAAAGGTACATAAGGAAATTAAAGAAGGATTTAAAGCTCAGGTCTAAGATCTCAAATCTACAATAGAGGAATATCAAAAGTTCGCATCCAATTAGATACATCTCAGACAGGAAATTGAGGAGGCTCTCTAAAGGCACCCCACCAATTAGAGAAACACTGTTGCAGAGCTACGAGCTTCTAAAGAGAAGGAATGACAATAAAGGATTGGCGTTGAAGCCCAACTTTTGGTTCGTAAAGAGGAACTAAGGTAAGCCTTAGCAGATATAAGGACTCTCCAAGAAGACAATAGGACTTTGGACGACGCATGTTCACACTTTGAAAATTTGTTTGGGGGCAGCAGAAAGGTTGTTGGATGAACAGAAGATCCAGATCAGTCGAATCCGTCAAGTACTGGCATATTGGTATAAAAAGTGTGCCAACCTAACCGAATTTTCTAATCAATTAGTGGTCAACATCCAATACTCTTGAAGAAGGACAACAAGGCCATCATAGTTTCCAAGACTCCATTTGATGTTTTAAATTATATCCATACTTGTAACCTCATGCTGAGTGAATTTAAGAAAGTTATGGTTGTAATTGAGAAGTCTAAGAGCCCTCTGTTGTAGTTCAATTTCTATTTGTACTCTTTCCTTATTAATGAATGAAAAGTTTTTCTTTTAGATAGATGTTGTCTTTATGCTTCATTGTTGGCAATATTTAATAAATTCTAATTCCTTGAAAACAAAACAATCAAACATTTTTTTGCATCCCATACATACGCATAATGCATTACATCCATTGCATAAAAAAACATTTTTCCCATCTTCCCTCCAGACCTGTTGAACAAGCAAGCTGACTTCCCGACCTCTATTGACCAGAGCTCGACACAAGAAGGTCATGGAGCAGATAGAGCAAAACCAAGCTGCCCTCATAGAATATGTGGATTCGATGAAGGGAAACATCGACAATGTGAAAGGATGTTCAGAACAAGTGATGCGCTCCTTTAACAATCTGTTAGCAAGGCAAGACGAAGACCATAAAACCTCTCTTGGAAAAATTCTTCATGCCAAGAATATTGACACTCTTGTGGACAATAACCCCCTATTAGGATTCATTCTTGGTTACAAGCTTACTGAGGCAAACATGACTCATCCAAAAACAAACATGTCGCCTCCTGAAGGTCTCATTCCACCTCATATGAAGAACAAGGTACCTCACCCTCTATAGATACCAGTCATTAATTCTCCTGCTGATGACAATTTTATGGACTTGGGTTTGCAATATGGAGACGAGGATATCGGTAACATAACTCACGCTTCAAAGCTAGGGGCACACCCTAGGGGCATTGTTAAATAATCCAAGGTAGCTGATAAGTACAAGGTACTTTAAGAACAATTAAGGGTTGTGGAAGGTTTCAATATTTTCGATGTTGATGCTCTCAACATGTGTTTGGTTCCTGATGTGGTGATACCTCTAAAATTCAAAGTACCTGACTTTGAAAAATGCAAAGGCCTCAACTGTTCAAGGAACCACTTGGAATGGTACATGCAACTAAAGCGGGCTCACATCCAAGCATGGGAAGCCTCACTAATGCTTTCCCGAGAAAGTAAAAATAAAATTTGGATAGGGCTCCTGATTGCATGCAGTTGAAGAACCTTGCTCAAAAGAATCATGAGTATTTCAAGGAGTATGCACAGAGTTAGAAAGAGATAGTTGCTCGTGTGCAACCGCCACTCTTTGAAAGAGAGCTAGTGGATATATTTATGGGTACTCTAAGTAAATACTATGAAAGGATGCTAGTAAGCGTCTCATTTGGGTTTTTCGATGTAGTAGTCATTGGAGAAAGAATTAAGGACGACTTGAAAAGTGGTAAGATACATGGGGCATCCAAAATTTAGGCTAATACAAAAAAATTCTCCAACTTCAATTCAAAGAAGAAGGAAGGTGATACCAATGTGTCGCACCTCGAAAAAAATCCCTTGATCGAAGACGCGACCCTTCGCGCGAAAGGCGCAGAAAACGGTTCGACAGAGTCGCCACCGAACTTTATTTATCCCAAAAGAGGGAAAGGAAAATATCGAGAAAACCTTTAAGGGAGATATAAGAACATGGTCGTCGCAACCACATTCTGGGTTCAGGAGTCGGTTACGTGAGGGGAAGGTACGCGCACTCCCTCACGTCTGTTGTACTCAACGGGAACCTCTTGATTCGAATCGCGATGCTCGTTAGCTAAGTTGTTTGTTTTCTTCTCTAAAATAAATGCGGAAAGGTAAAGATAAAAGGAAAAGATACTAAGGGGAAATGGGTGGTTTAAGGATAGGGTGCTCGACAAGATCTTCGCGACCTCGGGCCTACGTATGTTCATTTGGACGAGAATGAGGAATCAGAGCAATCGTTGTTCGACTACGGGGTTTGACGGAAAAAGATGGAAGTGTGGACGCAAACGGGGAAAAAAGAAAAAGTGTGGAAACGGGGAAAAAGATGGTAATGTGCTCGCCAAGATCATCGCAATCTTGTGCCTACGTATCTTTACTCGGACGAGAATAAAGAATCAGAGCAGTCATAGTTCGTGGTACGCCCACAAAACAAGGGAGTTAGTTGATTTTTAAAAGAGGCGCCAATTGCTCACACACGAGTAAGAGAACTCGCACCCAAACAATCGAAGAGAGATCAAAGACTTGAACCCCCATTTTTCACCTTGAAAGAGTTTCGATAGTTATTAGTCATTTTGAGGTTTGATTATGAAAGTCTGCTTGACGTGGGATCAAGGGTTTATTGTATGCGCTTGGTTATTTTGAAAAGGATTTGATTTGTTAAAAGAAGAGGCGTCAATTATTCACACACGAGTAAGAGAACTCGCACCCAAACAATCGAAGAGAGATCAAAGACTTGAACCCCCATTTTTCACCTTAAAAGAGTTGCGATAGTTGTTAGTGGTTTTTGAAGTTTGTTATGAAAATCCGCTTGACGTTGGATCAAGGGTTTATTGTATGAAAAGAGTTTGGTTTGAAAAAGGATTTGGTTAGAGGTTGATTTGAAAATGGGCTCGACGACGAATCGAGAGTTTGGTTGAAAATGAGTTTGTTTGAAAATGGCTCGACGACAAATCGAGAATTAGTTTGAAAATGGGTTGTCTATGCTAGTCCCTAGGGGTGCTCCTTGTAAACAAACCACAAACAAAAGAAAACTAAATGCGTACATCGGAATGGGGAGCGGGGGTACATGTAAATTACAAGGGATGACATGAAATAAAGGGTCTCATTGTAAGGTAGCCCAAGAGAAAGTCGTGTGTGTGCAAGGTGTCCTAAACTAAGCCTTGAGCAAAGTTGCCAAGCAAATGATCATAACCAACAGTCCATCAATTAGTTTTTTAGGTTTCGATAATTGCTAGTGTTTTTTGATTAAGATATGAACAAATATTAAAATGGTTAGATAAATATGAATATGATATGAACAATGATAATAAGATAATATGAACAATAGTATAATCAAGAAAATATGACAAGATATAATATTGACATAAAAATAAAGTTGGTCTCGTCTTAATCAAGATTTAATCGAGAAATCGATAATCAACGATCTTTGACTTTCATCGACCAAAAGTGTAATATACGAAAATTAAATGAAGACTAAATCGAAAAAACTAAGAAAGGTCTCACCTTTACTAAGATTTTAAATCGAAAAATCGAAAATCTTTTGTATTTCGTTTTCATTGACCCAAAATGAATAATAAAATGAAATAGATAATAAAAATGAAATAAAATCGAAAAAGATAGGAAAAAGAATAAAGGTCTCACCTTTATCAAGATTTAATCGAGAAATCAAGAAATCGTTGATATTTGGTTTTCATGGACCCAAAAAGTTGAAAGAAAAATAAAAGAAAATAAAAGTATGCCTCATATACATCAAAATTTAGAATCGATTTGACGAAATCAACTTAATCAAGATTGTTGTGATATCATTGGCCCATAAATTAAAAAAATGGAAAATGAAAAGGAAATGAAATGAAATATGGAAATAGGTAAAAATACCATTAAAACCAGTCCACAACACAAGTATTAAAATAGAATGAATACTTAAAAAGCAAAAATATTGAGAAAACAAGAAACGATGGGTGCTGAAAGTAAATATGGGTGCGTGGAAAAGCATTTCTGGGCTTTCAAAAGAAAAGCCCATCATCAACTCATAAATGAGAGAAAAGAAAAAAACAAAAAAATGGTTGAGGAACAAAATGGTACGCAGGAAGGACTAGGGTGATGTATTGAATCGCCATGGGTCAGAAAGTCCATATCCAAATACTTTAAAAAAGATCATATCCAAATAAAATAAGAAAAGCTCAGACCTAAAGAAATGAGACACGTTTTTCAAGTGTTCATCAGTTTTAATCCATTTTGAAAAACCAAACAAAAATAGAGAAGCAGAACATTGCCATTAAAACCAAAATAGAAATAAGGAAAAACAAGATCACACAACATCTTATCTCAACCTTCTTTCCGTGTAATCTAGTCCGTCTCTCGCTCGAATTTGCCTCGTTCTTGTCTCGGTCTCTCACTTTCCGTCTCGATCGCTTGATTTTCAGGTTTGTGAGCTTGTTTTGTTTTCATTCGATTTTGAACCTCTCTTCATCTTTATTTCTGGATTATGATGGTGGTTTTGAGTTGTTGTTGGATTTGGGAACGATTTGGGGTTTAAGAATGAAGGTGGGTCGTTGAAGGACGGATGGAGTTTGAGGAAAGGTTGGATGGTCGTTGAAATTGGGTTCTGATGAATGAAAGTTGGGTTTGGATTCAAGGTTGAAGATTATATGAAGAATGGATCGGGTTTGGGATTATGGTTGAAAAAGGATTTGTGAAACGTTGTTGTTGTTTTTTGCGATTTGTCTGAGGAAGATTGAAGGTTGTTTGGGGTTGATTTTGGAAAAAAAGGTTGAGGAAAAGGTTGAAAATTTTAGGTGGAAAATTTATTGTTGATGTTTCGAAGGCTGAAGCCAGGTCTCACCTCTCGATCAAGGGTCGGTTTTTTTGTTGGGCCCCCAGGAAAATGAGAGAGGTCCCCCCTTTTATGGTTGATACAGAGGAAGAGTTTAAGGGTATCCGTTTTTTTTGTCTCTTTTCTTTTTGAATCCTTCTCCTTTCTCCCTATTTTTCCAATTTAAAATCTTGCTCTCTATGCTATTGATAAATCTTTTTCGTGGCAGATTAGCGTACAGCATATGGTAGCAGCAGGGAGGCTATGCGTTTGTATGTGCAGATGGTGTCATAACTCATAATGCTCAGTTTTTTTCATGTTTTGGTGAAATTGGTTTTGCTGAGAAATTTTGGCAGGTTTTGTTGGCTTGTGGTTTGAAAGTGGCATGGCTTGGTCAATGTAGCAGCTTGAACTTTAATCAGACAAATATCAGCTTAGGATGGTGGTACGAATGAATTTTGTGGTTATTTTGTGCAACACTTGCATTTTGCTACAGGTTGTAAATTGGAGTGTGGGCCATGAAAACAGATCTTGGGAGTGTAGTAGGATTGCACGAATTGTATTTGTAGGTCGTGTTATTTGGTAATGTTTTGTAAATGAAACAAAATGTAATTTTTTGGTAATTGAAGATGATTTTGAGAAATGTTTGTAGCAACTATTATATATTTTTTTTTTGTTTTTGTTCTAAGTGGTAATGGACCTTTATTGGGAATTTTTGGAGAAACATGGTAGTGTGAAATGGGCCCAAAAAGAAGTAATGATTTTTTTATTTGGATAATCATTTATTTGGATTTGTATGAAAAATAATATGGATGATTGGATATTAATTGAATTTGAATTAGGTTTAGAAATGGTTGATGGATATAAGAGGGTTTAAAATAAATGGAGAAATGGATTGGTAAATTGGTTTAGAAGAAAAAGGATGTACAGAGGTCATTTATACACATGTAGGACAAATTTGGGGTATGACAAATGCCCCTATCTAATTGTCTTGAACCCGAGAAAATGAATTGCTACGGTGTTCCATATTTCGAGGTAGAAGACAATTAGATATAAAGAAGACCGCAAATTTGTCCGAAAAGAAAATGTTTGGGAGGTGGAATAATAGATAGCTTGCAAAGGTCGTCATCACCAAAAGGATGACAACAAGAGAATCTGACACCAAAAGGATGACAGACCTATCACCAAAAGGATGATAGTAAACACACACACACCCAGACCCTTCCACCAAAAGGATGGAAAATGAGGTCAAAGCCTGCTATTACCAAAAGAATAATAGGGCACACATGCACACAGACCCTTCCACCAAAAGGATGAAAATGAGGTCAAAGCCTGCTATTACCAAAAGGATAATAGGGAATACACACACACAGACCCTTCCACCAAAAGGATGGAAAATGAGGTCAAAGCATGCTATTACCAAAAGGATAATGGGGCACACACACACACAGACCCTTCCACCAAAAGGATGGAAAATGAGGTCAAAGCCTGCTATTACCAAAAGGATAATAGGGCACACACACACACAGACCCTTCCACCAAAAGGATGAAAATGAGGTCAAAGCCTGCTATTACCAAAAGGATAATATGACACACACGCACACAGACCCTTCCACAAAAAGGATGAAAATGAGGTCAAAGCCTGCTATTACCAAAAGGATAATAGGGCACACACGCACACAGACCCTTCCACCAAAAGGATGAAAATGAGGTCAAAGCCTGCTATTACCAAAAGGATAATATGGCACACACACACACACACAGACCCTTCCACCAAAAGGATGAAAATGAGGTCAAAGTCTGCTATTACCAAAAGGATAATAGGGCACACACGCACACAGACCCTTCCACCAAAAGGATGAAAATGAGGTCAAAGCCTTCTATTACCAAAAGGATAATAGGGCACACACACACAGACCCTTCCACCAAAAGGATGAAAATGAGGTCAAGGCCTGCTATTACCAAAAGGATAATAGGGCACACACACACGAACCCTTCCACCAAAAGGATGGAAAATGAGGTCAAAGCCTGCTATTACCAAAAGGATAATAAGGCACACATACACGCAGACCCTTCCACCAAAAGGATGAAAATGAGGTCAAAGCCTGCTATTACCAAAAGGATAATAGGGAACACACGCACACAGACCCTTCCACCAAAAGGATGAAAATGAGGTCAAAGCCTGCTATTACCAAAAGGATAATAGGGCACACACGCACACAGACCCTTGCACCAAAAGGATGAAAATGAGGTCAAAGCCTGTTATTACGTAAAGGATAATAAGGCACACACACACACAGACCCTTCCACCAAAAGGATGAAAATGAGGTCAAAGCCTGCTATTACCAAAAGGATAATAGGGCACACACGCACACAGACCCTTCCACCAAAAGGATGGAAAATGAGGTCAAAGCCTGCTATTACCAAAAGGATAATAGGGCACACACACACACAGACCCTTCCACCAAAAGGATGAAAATGAGGTCAAAGCCTGCTATTACCAAAAGGATAATAGGGCACACACACACGAACCCTTCCACCAAAAGGATGAAAATGAGGTCAAAGCCTGCTATTACCAAAAGGATAATAGGGCACACACACACGAACCCTTCCACCAAAAGGATGAAAATGAGGTCAACGTCTGCTATTACCAAAAGGATAATTGGGCACACACACACACAGCCTGCTATTACCAAAAGGATAATAGGGAACACACACAAAGGCTGTCACTCACCAAAAGGATGACACACAAACCAAGGGTTTATGGATCGGCGACACCAAAAAAATGACTGATCAAAACAAGCTACTACCATCAAAAGGATGATAGGAACTTCTTATTTGTGAGGACCAACGTCAAAAGGATGAAGGTTAAATTGACATGGTTTCGGTTATCACCAAAAGGATGATAAAAAAGTTTTTATTTGAGGGTTACCAACACCAAAAAGATGTAGGTTGAATTGAGTTGATTGGGTTTGGCTATCACCAAAAGGATGATAGTAAGGCAATTGACAAAAGGTCAAGTTTGCTGGGGATATGATGAGATTTATTTGGAGACATCAACAAAAGGTTGAAGTAAAGAAATAAATGAGGAGAGCCCACGAAAAGGAAAGGGAAACAGTGAAAAATGGAGAAGGTAACCCGCCAAGATCTACGCAATCTTGTGCCTACGTATCTTTACTCGGACGAGAATAAAGAATCAGGGCAGTCGTAGTTCGACTTGAAGAAAAGATTCAATGAGGAACGCCCACTGACTCGGAGGAATGTTTATTGGTTGGGATGAGGATGACGACCTCAGCAACAAAAGGTTGAGGAACACAACCCAATGAGGAATGCACACTGACTTACTTGGAGATCATAGCTTCATCAACAGAAGGTTGAAGGCTTTCATGAGGAACACCCATGAGCTTGAAGAAGATGCCCCTGACTGGGCAGAAGGTTGCTTTGAGATCTTGTCTTGATCAACAAAAGGTTGAACCAACTTCGTGAGGAACACCCACGGATTTGCAGGAGATGCCCTTGGCTGGGCTGAAGATCGTCTTGGAATAACTTTGTGAAGAACATCCACGAATTTGATGAAGATGCCCCTGCCTGGGCTGAAGATCATCTTGCAGTCTCGAGATTGATCCTGGATCTCAGACATGTATGAATGCTTGATTTTGTAATGATGTGCAATGCAAATGCTGACGCGCGGAGATGTAAGTGCTGGGGAAGTATGATTTGGTTTTTTGGGACGCGTATGATGCAAATGATGTTGAATGCGATGCGGATGATGCATATGATTGCAGACGGGTGGTTGGATATGTTTGGAGAGGTGCCAGCGTGGTGGACTATCGGTAGTTGCCAATGAGGATTGGACTTTTGGGCGGTGGGAGGGATTGAGTTCCTCGACACTCAGTTTGTTGAAGACGCCATGATTAATGTAGACGAAGATGCTCTCGAAGCCTTGAATTTGACCACTTGCTTTTGTGCTTGTCGGTCAGGATGACCTTCTACAATAAGGTTTGTCCCAGTCTGAACATGGTAATGGTCTTCCCTTGATTAACCAGTTCTGAAGTGGTCTGATCTTTGGAAGTTGAGATTTGATGTGCTTTGAGATGACTTGCCCCTGATTGAGGTGTTGAAGGATTTGCCCCAGCCTGTGGGTTGAGGTAGTCTTGCTTCGGGTCGGCACCACTGAAAGTTCAAGTTCCTCTTTGGTTGCCCCTTGTTGGAATTGCTTTGATGCCTAGCACTGATTTATGGTTAAAATTGCTCATTCACAAATGGTAATCTTAATGCAATGCTCATGCAAGCTTTGAAAAAAGTGTCATTTATTAGAGTGTCATGATAGTGAGACGAATGGGCCGTTAGCCCAGACGCTGTGCTGATTTTGATGGCGTGAAAGATATAGCAAGGAAAATGACACCAATGCTGAAGATTAGCAAATATGGGGAGTCAGTTTACGTAACCTTGCAATAGTATGCTTTCAGAATAAATCTCGCCTCAATTAGGTCTTTCGAGGGTTGTAACGTGGTCTGGTTTACGGTTTATGAAACAAAGGATACTAGGCTCAAAGTATGATTTGTACCCACCCCTTCTTCATGATGATCTCAAGTCCTACGTTCAGTTAAATTCTGTACATGTTCATCTTTCAAAAAGGTTGACGGTGTAAGCGTGATGATTCAAGGTTTGCTCGAAATGGCAGTCACCTTATTTTGTTTTTGATGGGTGTCAGTGACCCTTTGGATTTGGACATGGTGGCCACTGAATCTTATTTTGTTTTTGTTGAGGATTCGAGGGCCTCCTTTGTTTTTGATCCCTATCTTTTGCATGGACTGATTTCTCTTGTCGAGTCCATTGGGATTGCCTTGATTTTTGCCTAAGTCTCCTTTGAGGTGCTCGACTTAGCAGGCTTTTGATTTTTGTTTTTTTGGTTTTGTTGGATGATCGTAACTGTCAAGTTATGGTTATTGATGAACAACCGTCATGTCTTTTGGATTTTGTCTTTGTGATTTCGGTGTGTAGTTAGGATTAACTGAACACTACCCTGCCCAGGTTGAGTGTAAGGGTTTATAGATCCAAAGGGAAACTGCTACTTCTTGGCTCGAAGTGGTTAGCTAGGGATTAACTCCTTATCTCTCCAGTGTTTGGGGGTTGAAACAATGCCTGTACATCATCGGCGGGATTCAATCCGAAAGCATACATTTTTGCAATTATGGGTATTTCGCTTTCATCATCCTCCCTCAAATCATTTCTAAGCGACAGTTTGATATAGAGAGTGAAGTGGATAAATGTGTCGATGTTTTGCAGTAAATGAAAAAAATTAGTGAATATGACATAACTGATTCAAAACATGCATAGTCAATACATTAAGAAAACCAAATGCAAACGGCAATGTTCAAAGCATACAGTACTTAAACAAATAAAGACAAAATAACAAGAATGTAAATGATGGGATGGCAACATGACTGCCTTCTTCGGGGAGAACTTGACTTGATTTGACTTGACTAGATGCTGGCACTAGCGTGGCGGCGGCATAGGGTTGTTGATGAAGTTTGGAGCCCTCCCATTGAACGTGAGAAACTTTGAGTCGATCATGTCTTGAACCTTGTGTTTGAAAGCTCTGCAGTCCTCAATCGTATGCCCTAGAGCACCCTTATGAAACTTGCAATGAGCATTAACATCATAATCTGGAGGAATGACAGTTGGAGGAGCCAAGTCTCTGGGAGTAACAACCCTTTTCTCCATCAATTGAGCAAAAATTTGAGCATACATTATCGGCAGACGATCAAAGTCTCTTTTAGACCTCCTTGTCCTCTGTTGATTAGGCTGACGTTGTTGAGCAACTCTCTGTTGTTAATTCTGAGGAGGATATTGATACCCTCGCTGATTATAGGACTGTTGTTGAGGAGCCTGTTGTTGAGGCATTGGAGCTTAAACAGCTTGAACAGCTGGCTGATAAGGCATCGGAGCATATTGCGCAGCAGCAACATACGGATACTGGAAGTATGGCATTTGATAAGGCATTGGAGGGGGAGCTTGTTGAGCTTGCCCTCTTTGAGCAGATACAACATTTGTTTCGCCCTCTTTCTTTTTGAATCAATTGAAGGGCTTCTTGACTGCAGACTGACATCTAGAACCTCCTTGGATATTTCCGCTCTTCAGACCTTCTTCAATTCTCTCACCGACAATTACCAAATCAGAGAATCCAGCAGAAACACTACCAATCAGCTTTTCATAGTATTGGCCTTGCAAAGTACCCATGAAGATGTCAATCAGTTCATGATCAACAAGAGGTGGATGCACTCTTGCAGCTAGCTCTCTCCAGCGTTGCGCGTACTCCTTAAAGGATTCGTTGTCCTTTTGAGCCATACTCTGAAGTTGAGTACGATTCGGAGCAAGGTCAGTGTTGTACTTATATTGCTTGACAAATGTATTAGCTAGATCATCCCAAGTGCGCACATTGCTACGCTCCAGCTGCATATACCACTCAAGATATGCTCCAGACAGACTGTCTTGAAAGTAATGGATCATCAGTTTTTCGTCTTTGGCATGGGTAGCCATCTTGCGGCAGTACATCCTTAGATGCATGTGAGGACAACTGAGGCCTTTGTACTTCGAGAATTCTTGTACTTTGAACTTAGGAGGAATGACAACATCTGGCACCAAGCACATTTCCAGAGCATTCAGAGAAGTTGAGTTGCGTCCCTCCATGACTCAGAGTTTTTCAGCTAGATCCCGACACATCTTGATGGCTTCAGAATCCTGAGCAGTAGTAGGATTGACAATTGGAATAGCAGTATGGTAGTTATGTACCTCATCATACTAATCTACCAGATTTTCTTCAGCATGAGGAATAGGAATCTGAGTGACAACAGGTTGGGCTTGCAGAATAGCACCAACAACGACTCCAGATGTTGGAAGTGGTTGAGAAATGGCTCCTTCAGCGGCAGGCGTAAAGTTCATTGGTATCCCATAATTTATAGGGTTGGGAATAGGAACTGAGAGCCTTGAGGGTGACCCTTGCACAGACGCAGTGTTGTTGGCAGCAGCGGCTTCACGCAGTTCTTCTTCTCTTCTGGCCATCATGATGGCTTCAAGAATCTAATCAATCTTTCCCTTCATAAAGTCTAACTTTTCTCTGAAGGCAGCTTGCTCTTGCTGAATCTGCTCCATCGTTCTTCTGGTATTGGCTCGAGTTGCGTACTGGTGTCGAGGAATCAACTTGATTTACTGGAGAATGAAGGAAGTTAAAGTGAGATTCTGAGGTTGAAAATGCAATGCAAGATGCGCAACAGATGCGATGCAATGCAATGACATGAGATGCAATGCAAAATGCAAGATCCAGGATCGCAGAATCAAACAGCTTCAAACAGTTCTGAGGTTGGCCGGAGATGACGGGTCAAGAACCACAGCTAGGATCAAGAAAGCCCAAAGGTAGGTTTTTAAGATGGGTAGGTGCCTAGAGTTATGGATATATTTCGAAAACATTATAACCAAGACGAAGAGACATCCGACTATAATATCCTCGAAATAATCTCGTCTAGGTGAGGTCTTCATTTCTTCCCCACGAGAAAGATTCCTCGGAGGCGCCCACTACACAACCATCGACACACGGGTTCTAAATAAGGTTCTCAGAATCCTAGATCGAGGTCGAAAATATTACTGCCAGGAAGTAATACATTCGAGGGATCTCATCTGATTGGGGTGTTCGCATTAACTCACATAGAATTAACACTACCAACCACCATGGGTAAATTGGGTTAATGGTCCTTAGGATCAACGATTCACCTCGAAAGTATTACCACCATGGCAAAGATTCACCACAACAATAATATCTCCAAGGGAATCTACTCCAAGCGGGGTCTTCGCTTCAACTAACGCGGAAGAGACCATGCAAGCCTACACTACACAACCACCATCCTAATCCTAGGGTTATACTCAGACTCGGGTGTAGAGCCATCTCACAAAGTTCCCAATATCAAAACAACCCAACAATGTTACACAAGGTAACACAAATAAGGAAATAGGAAAGCGAGTAAATAAGCGAACGAGAAGAAAAAGGTAAACAAAGCTAAAGAGCTAGCGATTCGAATCAAGATAGGCTCGACTCTCTCTTGCATGGAGCAAATGGATCCCCAGCAGAGTCGCCAACTGTCGCACCTCGAAAAAAATTGCTTGATCGAAGACGCGACCCTTCGTACGAAAGGCGCGGAAAATGGTTTGACAGAGTCGCCACCGAACTTTATTTATCCCAAAAGAGGGAAAGGAAAATATCGAGAAAACCTTTAAGGGAGAGATAAGAACATGGTCGTCACAACCACATTCTGGGTTCGGGAGTCGGTTACATGAGGGGAAGGTACGCGCACCCCCTCACGTTCGTTGTACTCAACGGGAACCTCTTAATTCGAATTGCGATGCTCGTTAGCTAAGTTGTTTGTTTTCTTCTCTAAAATAAATGCGGAAAGGTAAAGATAAAAGGAAAATATACTAAGGGGAAACAGGTGGTTTAAGGATAGGGTGCTAGACAAGATCTTCGCAACCTCGGGCTTACGTATGCTCATTCGGACGAGAATGGGGAATCAGAGAAATCGTAGTTCGACTACGGGGTTTGACGGAAAAAGATGGAAGTGTGGACGCAAACGGGGAAAAAAGAAAAAGTGTGGAAACGGGGAAAAAGATGGTAATGTGCTCACCAAGATCATCGCAATCTTGTGCCTACGTATCTTTACTCGGACGAGAATAAAGAATCAGAGCAGTCGTAGTTCATGGTACGCCCACGAAACAAGGGAGTTGGTTGATTTTTAAAAGAGGCGCCAATTGCTCACACACGGGTAAGAGAACTCACACCCAAAAAATCGAAGAGAGATCAAAGACTTGAACCCCCATTTTTACCCTTGAAAGAGTTTCGATAGTTATTAGTCATTTTGAGGTTTGATTATGAAAGTCCGCTTGACGTGGGATCAAGGGTTTATTGTATGCGCTTGGTTATTTTGAAAAGGATTTGATTTGTTAAAAGAAGATGCGTCAATTGTTCACACACGAGTAAGAGAACTCGCACCCAAACAATCGAAGAGAGATCAAAGACTTGAACCCCCATTTTTCACCTTAAAAGAGTTGCGATAGTTGTTAGTGGTTTTTGAAGTTTGTTATGAAAATCCGCTTGACGTTGGATCAAGGGTTTATTGTATGAAAAGAGTTTGGTTTGAAAAAGGATTTGGTTAGAGGTGTATTTGAAAATGGGCTCGACGAAGAATCGAGAGTTTGGTTGAAAATGGGTTTGTTTGAAAATGGCTCGACGACGAATCGAGAATTAGTTTGAAAATGGGTTGTCTATGCTAGTCCCTAGGGGTGCTCCTAGTAAACAAACCACAATCAAAAGAAAACTAAATGCGTACATCGGAATGGGGAGCGGGGTACATGTAAATTACAAGGGATGACATGAAATAAAGGTTCTCATTGTAAGGTAGCCCAAGAGAAAGCCGTGTGTGTGCAAGGTGTCCTAAACTAAGCCTTGAGCAAAGTTGCCAAGCAAATGATCATAACCAACAGTCCATCAATTAGTTTTTTAGGTTTCAATAATTGTTAGTGTTTTTTGATTAAGATATGAACAAATAAAAAATGGTTAGATAAATATGAATATGATATGAACAATGATAATAAGATAATATGAACAATAGTATAATCAAGAAAATATGACAAGATATAATATTGACATAAAAATAAAGTTGGTATCGTCTTAATCAAGATTTAATCGAGAAATCGATAATCAACGATCTTTGACTTTCATCGACCAAAAGTGAAATATACGAAAATTAAATGAAGACTAAATCGAAAAAACTAAGAAAGGTCTCACCTTTACTAAGATTTTAAATCGAAAAATCGATAATCTTTTGTATTTCGTTTTCATTGACCCAAAATGAATAATAAAATGAAATAGATAATAAAAATGAAATAAAATCGAAAAAGATAGGAAAAAGAATAAAGGTCTCACCTTTATCAAGATTTAATCGAGAAATCGAGAAATCGTTGATATTTGGTTTTCATGGACCCAAAAAGTTGAAAGAAAAATAAAAGAAAATAAAAGTATGCCTCATATACATCAAGATTTAGAATCGATTTGACGAAATCAACTTAATCAAGATTGTTGTGATATCATTGGCCCATAAATTAAAAAAAATGGAAAATGAAAAGGAAATGAAATGAAATATGGAAATAGGTAAAAATACCATTAAAACCAGTCCACAACACAAGTATTAAAATAGAATGAATACTTAAAAAGCAAAAAATATTGAGAAAACAAGAAACGATGGGTGCTGAAAGTAAATATGGGTGCGTGGAAAAGCATTTCTGGGCTTTCAAAAGAAAAGCCCATCATCAACTCATAAATGAGAGAAAACAAAAAAACAAAAAAACGGTTGAGGAACAAAATGGTACGCAGGAAGGACTAGGGTGATGTATTGAATCGCCATGGGTCAGAAAGTCCATATCCAAATACTTTAAAAAAGATCATATCCAAATAAAATAAGAAAAGCTCAGACCTAAAGAAATGAGACACGTTTTTCAAGTGTTCATCAGTTTTAATCCATTTTGAAAAACCAAACAAAAATAGAGAAGCAGAACATTGCCATTAAAACCAAAACAGAAATAAGGAAAAACAAGATCACACAACATCTTATCTCAACCTTCTTTTCGTGTAATCTAGTCAGTCTCTCGCTCGAATTTGCCTCGTTCTTGTCTCGGTCTCTCACTTTCCGTCTCGATCGCTTGATTTTCAGGTTTGTGAGCTTGTTTTTTTTTCATTCGATTTTGAACCTCTCTTCATCTTTATTTCTGGATTATGATGGTGGTTTTGAGTTGTTGTTGGATTTGGGAACGATTTGGGGTTTAAGAATGAACGTGGGTCGTTGAAGGACGGATGGAGTTTGAGGAAAGGTTGGATGGTCGTTGAAATTAGGTTCTGATGAATGAAAGTTGGGTTTGGATTCAAGGTTGAAGATTGTATGAAGAATGGATGGGGTTTGGGATTATGGTTGAAAAAGGATTTGTGAAACGTTGTTGTTGTTTTTTGCGATTTGTCTGAGGAAGATTGAAGGTTATTTGGGGTTGATTTTGGAAAAAAAAGGTTGAGGAAAAGGTTGAAAATTTTAGGTGGAAAATTTGTTGTTGATGTTTCAAAGGCTGAAGCCAGGTCTCACCTCTCGATCAAGGGTCGGTTTTTTTGTTGGGCCCCCAGGAAAATGAGAGAGGTCCCCCCTTTTATGGTTGATACAGAGGAAGAGTTTAAGGGTATCAGTTTTTTTTGTCTCTTTTATTTTTGAATCCTTCTCCTTTCTCCCTATTTTTCCAATTTAAAATCTTGCTCTCTATGCTATTGATAAGTCTTTTTCGTGGCAGATTAGCGTACAACATATGGTAGCAGCAGGGAGGCTATGCGTTTGTATGTGCAGATGGTGTCATAACTCATAATGCTCAGTTTTTTTCATGTTTTGGTGAAACTGGTTTTGCTGAGAAATTTTGGCAGGTTTTGTTGGCTTGTGGTTTGGAAATGGCATGGCTTGGTCAATGTAGCAGCTTGAACTTTAATCAGGCAAATAGCAGCTTAGGATGGTGGTACGAATGAATTTTGTGGTTATTTTGTGCAACACTTGCATTTTGCTACAGGTTGTGAATTGGAGTGTGGGCCATGAAAACAGGTCTTGGGAGTGTAGTAGGATTGCACGAATTGTATTTGTAGGTTGTGTTATTTGGTAATGTTTTGTAAATGAAACAAAATGTAATTTTTTGGTAATTGAAGATGATTTTGAGAAATGTTCGTAGCAACTATTATATATATATATATATATATTTTTTGTTTTTGTTCTAAGTGGTAATGGGCCTTTATTGGGAATTTTTGGAGAAACATGGTAGTGTGAAACGGGCCCAAAAAGAAGTAATGATTTTTTTATTTGGATTTGTATGAAAAATAATATGGATGATTGGATATGAATTGAATTTTAATTAGGTTTAAAAATGGTTGATGGATATAAGAGGGTTTAAAATGAATGGAGAAGTGGATTGGTAAATTGGTTTAGAAGAAAAAGGATGTACAGAGGTCATTTATACACAGGTAGGACAAATTTGGGGTATGACACAATGCAGTAATGGAATATTGTCAAACACCCTCAACTCAGGGGCCTTACTACCCATATATGTATGTAGCACCTGTGGCCTCTGGAAAATATCCTCCACGAGCATTTCCTATGCCCCCAGTCTAGGAACAATTGATAATACCTTAGCAAAATCAACATCAACAATAGAATGGGTATCGGCCAAGAAATCAACCAAGGCCAAGAAACAATTATGAGAGAAGGCCTCCCCGTGTTGATCCAATACCTATGCCATACATATAGATTTTCTCCCATACCTGATTCATAAAGAATGGGTTATGCATATGGCTCTCGGACCTATTATACCCCCATATCCACCAAATTTTGATGAGAATGCTAGATGTGGCTACCACGATGGATTATCGAGGCATACCACTGACAATTGCAAGGCCCTGAAATATAAAGTACAAGAGTTTGTTGATGCCAAACTTATGACCTTCAAAAAGTTAGGTCCAAATGTGAAGAATAATCCATTTCCTGGACACCCTGGTCCACCCGTCAATGCTATTGAATAGTTTGCTAAGACTATACCAATAAAGGAAGTAGAAAATGTGAAGACTCCAATGTTGATCTTCCATGAAAAGCTTGCTAAAGCGGGAATAATTCAAGATGTTCATGGTTTCTATGAGATACGCCTATCCTCACTAGATGAATGTAAAGAACTGAAAAAGTGTTTGCAAGAGTTAATGAGTCAAGGAACAATACAAATAAGGCGTGTAAAAAGTGATGAGAGTGTGCCACGCTCGAGCCTCTTGAGATTCCATATTTAAGACCAGACACTCAAGTATCTCCTCTAGTCATCCGTGGACATCACAATTAATATGCTTATGTAAAGTAGAATTGGGGATGTGGCACCAATGATTCGAGCCTCATAAATGGTTTTTAGTCGCATAGAGGAGACGTATCATAAGTGGGTTTGAGTCCCATAGAGATGTGGGCCTTTAAGTAGGTGAATAATTTTAATACGAGGTTAATACCTTAAGTGGGTGAGAAAGTCCCATATGGGTGAAGATACTCTAAATGAGTGAAAAAGTTTCATACGAGTCACTGTTCTTGAAATGGGTGAAAAAGTATCATGGAGAACCCAAAACCACAAGAAAGTCAAACCATACAAGCATTTGTAACCCGAGCCTTGCCCTAGACGTAAGTCTGGTCGGGGAAAGATGTTTGTGTACTTTTCAAGTAACATGTTTCCATACTTTGTGAATATCCCTTAAATAGTTCAATCTTAGTTATGTTGTGTGAGTGATACACAAGTAACAAAAGATGAAGACTTGAGTTAGGAATCGATTAGAAATCACGTGTAGCTGAATGAACTCATATGATAGGGGAACTCACTGAGATTATTATCTCACCTCATTATTGTTGTTGTTTTTCAGGTGTTATTTGCAAGTTAAAAGCAAGAGAAGTTGTCTGTTGATGTTTCAAATAATTTGGACTAACATAATCTTTCGTTGTGGATTATGTGCAATACAAATATTGCACATAGATCTTTATTTTTATTTAGGAACTATATATGTCATGTGCCATACTTTGTATGATATATATATATATATATATATATATATATATATATATATATATATATATATATATATATATATATATATATATATATATATATATATTATGATGCCGCTAGGCACTTGTGTTATATAATACCAAATTAATATTTAGTATAATGTATTTTTTATATGTATATTATATGGAGTGTTAAAACATTATTTAAAAATATTTAGTCATTTATTAATCTTGAAATGAAATTTGTGATTGTAGTTTGTGTCATTAATTTTTTTTAACTTAAATGCTACAATTTTAAATATTTAATAAATCAATACATAATGCATGTTTTAAAAGTAGGAATTGAACATAACATTTTGTTAGATGTTAAACATGCTACATATTTGTATTTAATACTTGACATTTTTCATTACTTTCTATGTTTAACTTGTTGATTTTAGTGATGATTTGATGTAGTTCTTCAAACATTGGAATATACTTGTGGTGCTTGTAATTTGTGTGCTAGTGTGCAGAAATAGGCATGAAATGATCAAGAAAGTAAGACACAAGGAGTTGGTGCAAGCTGCCATAGAATCAAGAAAGCAACAGCAGGGTTCGCTAGGCGAATCCTGGCGAAGTCACCAGCGAAGGTTCGCCTAGCGAACGGTAGCGAATCTTCCAGCGAGGAGGGCCAGAAAGAGTCAGTAGGAAAAGGGAGTAAAATCCGCTTAGCGAAGTGCCAGCGAGTGTTCGCTGCTTTGCTCGCTGGGCGAAGGTGCTGGCGAAGGACCCTTGGCTGAGGCAAAGGAGAAAGGTCCCAAAATTCGCTGGAGCGAAGATTTTGGCGAATGGCTCGCTTAGCGAATGATTTGTTCGCCTAGCGAACCCGCAATAACAATTGGGGCAGTTTAAGTTTCTGAGGCACTTAAAGTGCCATTTTTTGATCCATTCGCTAGGCGAGTGATTCCTTCGCTAAGCGAGGTCTGCAAAATTTTAGTATCTTATAAATAGATTTTTACTTTTCTTTGAAGGGGGACTAGCTATTTTTCACTCCAAAACATAGTTTTCTGAACTTTGCTCATTGAAGAGTGAATTTTCACATAGAGAAGCTGAAGTCACATCCAATCTCGATTATTCGACTCAGATGTTCTTTCATCTCCTCTTGAAACTTGTCATCCAAGCTACCATGAGAATGAGTAGCTAAACACTTTTGTCTTAAGGTTAGATGTAGTTGATCTTGATCATGTGTATTTCTTTTGATCTTTTGTATATGAACAAGGTTATTGATCAATATAGATGAAGTTATTTGTTCTTAATGATGTATGTGTGGGTTGTATCACTCTAGACATAGATTTTACAATTCATGACCTAATATTTTCATCTCTTAAAAACCAAACTCTAGACATAGATTTGGGATTTGTTATTCGTTTTGTGTTGATCTTAACGATTGTTGTTTCGATTGTTAGCATGAGACGTCATCTAACGGTTTAAACAACGATACTCACGAATTTGCTTTAGACATAAACTTATTAGAGAGGATACGCGGTTGTATTGGTCAGAAACTAAGTTCATATGCTTGATTAATCAGATATGTGTGAAAAGGATTAGCGAAACCTAATCTTAACATGCCTTTCTAAAACCTTACAAACTCTTTGCTACAAATTTATGTTAAACAAAACCAAGAACCATTTGAAACTCTTTAACTTAAAACGTTACGACTATTGAATGACAAGCATCAAATATCACACAATTCCTGTGGAGACGATAAAAACACCCCCTAATACTATTTCAACACATTTAATATGCATATAATGTAATTATTAAATTATATAAATCTATTTTACTCAACTAATCATGTATAGAAAACTTACAATGAAACTATTTGTGTGATTTAATTGTTACTTTGAATAATAAATATAAGTGATAATGCTTATAAAGTCACAATTGCGTTGTGAAAAAATATCACTGAATCTCTCCATAGTAAATAAAAGTTATTAAGTCTCTTATAATTATATGAACGATCACATATTTGTTTGTCTTAAAATTAATTTTAAAAGAATTTATTAGGAAAGTAAAACGCTAAATTACAGTTTTTGTCTCCTTATTTTAGTCAATTCAAGAAATCAATCCTCTTATTTTATTTTTAATCAATTTTGGTTCCTTTAATTATTTTGAATAAAATAATAATTATGTGTCATTTTTTTTAAATATGTAGCACTATTGATATGACATGCTTATTTCCAGCTAATTAATCTTATATTCCATATCATTTGAATATATTTGTTTAATTAAAATTTATTAATTATATTTTCCATGTCATTTAAATATATTTATTAAATCAAATATATTAAAAAAGTATATTAAATTTTTCTCAAAATTTAAATAATTATATCACATTAAAATCACATGCCATAAATATCAGCATAATATTACAATTTCTTTTCACTGTAATCTTTAGGTATTGCAATTTGCACCAAAGTTATTATATTTTGTTGTTTGTCATGTCATAAGAAAAGATTCAACAATTAAACCAAATCCCTCCCTCATCGGAAATATAAGAAATTTTCAACAAAGTATCAACATAAGAAGATAGTCATTATAATTCTTTAATCATATCAAACTTAAGGTTATAGAAATAGAAGAAACAAAAATTAGAACAAACAAAAGAAAGGAAAATTGAAGAATAGAACATCCTGTTGTTATTTACTCTCACCACCAAAACAAAAATCACATCCAACTATTTGCTCCTCACAAAATTCAATCTCTTCATTTCTTCATTATCTATTTCAAATCAAAACCCAAACACCCCATTCATTATTAACTCCTTCCAAGACGAAACATCACCTCCATCACCAACACGACCACAATCTCAGATCTCGTATCCCCTTCACCAAAATTTCGGTAACATAATAGTTGTTTAACCAAACGGGATTCGTGGTTGTTTTCCAACAGAACACTAAAATATGTAGAAGAAATGAGAAGAAGAAGAATGAGTGAAGCATGGTTTTAAATTGCGGACCGCATCACCTGATGCGGCCGCAATATTGTGGTTGCGGTAGTGTCCGCATTTGTCCGATGCTGACCGCATTGGCCCGCAACAATGACATGTGAAACCTAATACCTATAATTAAGTATACTTTTTTATGTTGATAAAAATAAATTCACGCCGCAACGACAACAATCCGCATCGCAACCGCCACAATAGCCGCAACCGCAATGGCTGCAACCGCGTCCGCAACCGCAATCGCAATTTAAAACCATGGAGTGAAGAATGTTGAAGAGGCAATGTTTTTTTTTTCTGAATCTGCAAAGAATTAGAGAACCCTTGACTTCTTCCTCGAAGAACGTTGAAGAAAAGCCATTTTTTTCTTCTAGATCTACATAATATTAGAGAACCCTTGCCTTCTTCATCAAAGAATGTTGAAGAGAAAGATGAGGAGAAGACATTTTTTTTGGATCTGAAAAGAATTGAAGAGTGTTTGCCTTTTTCTTCAATTTTTTGTTTATGAAAAAACCTCTTTCTGCAGAAAACAAGAAAAAGATTAATCAATGTAAAACAATCAACAAAAAACAAAGACGAATTACATATCTTGTAATTGACTCATTTTTTCTCTCTCCTTGTGATCGATTAAGCTTTAGTTTTTTTTTATAAGCAAAAAGGGATATATTAAAAAAGCACTAGGGGTGCTTTAACCCAACAAGTACAACCAAGCAATACAATAAAAAGAAAAACTCTACCAACAAGGAGCAAACAAAGATCCTACTCAAAGAAAACTAGAAACCACTAGTAGGATCCAAACACCACTCCGGCCAAGACAAGTTCGAACTGTTACTAAATAACACCGAAAACCAATCCTAAGATAACTTTTTTTCAAGCCCCAAACCATCAATGTTAGACAAAAACCTACCCTTGAAAAGAATCTCATTTCTACAAGTCCAAATAACCCAAGCCATAGCTAAGCCAAACAACCAACCCAAATCCTTCTTCCAAACCAATTTACATTTCAAGTCGAATAAAATGAGCCAATCCAAAAACGAATTGGTCGATGGAGTAACATCCACCCGAAGGCACAAACAAAATAAATCTCACCATCTTCTAGAGATAAGGCAACCAAAGAAGAGATGATCCAAGTCTTCTTCAGCACAAAAATAAAGAGGGCAAACCAAAGAATGTGATCCCATCAAAATACCACGTTTCGAAAATTCCAACTTAGTTGGTAGTCTATTCCAAATTAATCTCCAACCAAAAATTACAATCTTGCTAGGAACTTTTGAAAGCCAAAGACGATTCAAAGCTAAAGAAATGATATCATTTAAATCCGGATTTCGGACATATAAGAAATAATAGAGAGATAAGCACTACTAACCGAGAAACTTTTAGTATTTTTCCACCACACAACTCCATCCTCCAAAGACGAATTTGGCTGCACATCATGGAGAAGGTCAATCAAAGCCAACTGCTGCAATGCTGCCCCAGAATTTTTCGGACTGTCTAAGAACAAAATCAACCACCTCCACTCATTTCCATTCCAAAAACCCATATCCGAAACCTTGGCATGACGGTCCACAACCAAAAAGAACAAATCCGGAAAGAGAATATCAAAAGAAGATGTACCTAACCATCGATCGTACCAAAATTCCAAGAACAAACTCGATCCAAGCTTGAAGGAAATAGACTTTGAAAACTAATTTGAATCTTTGTCCACCATGCATATATCCCTCCACCAAAGAGAGACTTTACTTCTAGAATGAAAAAGAAGGGGCGTGAAGCATAGCTCTCTTTATATCACCGTACCTGCAAGAAAGAAAGTTAGTCCTTAAAGAATTTGCTTCGTTCAAAATCTGCCACTTCCACTTGCTAAGAAGCGCAAGATTGAAGTTTCCACAATGTTTCACACCAAGGCCACCTTCTTTCTTAGGAAGACAAACTCTCTCCCAACTAATCCAATTAATCTTCCTTTTAACCTCACCCCCCCCCCCCCCCCAAAGAAAGGATCTTTGAAGAGAGATAATTTCGTTGATAATAGCTTAAGGTGCCTTATAAAACGAAAAGAGAAAAATCGGGATGGAGGAAAGGATGGAGTTTAAGAGAACCACCCTCCCTCCAATGGAAAGATGCCTAACATGCCACCCTTCAAGACTCCTCCTAATCTTCGACAATAATGGCCTCCAAACCTCACTTCTCCTTGGATTGATCCCAACCGGAATCCCAAGAAAAGAAAAAGAAGAAGAACCAATCTCACACTTTAGGAAAGAATAAGCCACTTGAACAAAATCCGGATCCAAATTAACACCAAGGAGTTTACTCTTATTCAAATTGACTCGCAAACCGGATTTAGTTCAAACCCTCGAAGGATGGCCTTTAACGACCAAAGGTTATTCCAAGAAGCTTCGCCTACTAGCATAGTATCATCGGCAAATTGAAGAATATCAATACTAGTATGCTCATCCAAACGGAAGCCCTTGAAATCCCCTATAGACGAAGCCGCCTTAACCATACCCGCCAAACCTTCCGCTGCCAACAAGAAAAGAAAAGGAGAAAGAGGGTCCCTTTGTCTAAGACCTCTAGAGATTGAGAAATCCAAAGTAGGACTTCCGTTCAAAAGAATAGACATCGTGCTACTGAACACTAATGCTTCAATCCACTTAAGCCACAAAGACCCGGACCCCATTCTTTTTAACAAATACCTAAGAAAGTCCCATGACACGCAATCGTAGGCTTTCTCAAAGTCCACCTTTACAACCATACAACTCTTCTTGAATCTCTTAGCATAGTCTAACACCTCATTAATAAGAAGCACCCCATCCAACATATTCCTATTAGGGATAAAAGCGGATTGGCACTTGGAGACAAGCTTGCCCACCACCGTCTTCAACCTAGAAGCAAGAATCTTAGCCAAAATCCTACACATGCTTCCAATAAGGCAAATAGGTCTATAGTCATCCAAAGAGATAGGAATATCAACTTTTGGAATTAAAGCAAAAAACGAGGCGGTAACCGCTTTAGGTAAAATAGAAAATGCGTGAAACTCGCCCAAAAACTTCATCTCATCCTTCTTTAAAAAAGACCAACCCGCTTTGTAAAAATTCAAAGTGAATCCATCAGGCCCCGGGCTCTTATCACCATCACAACTCCAAATGGCTTCCTTTATTTCCTCCTCCGAGAACGAATATTCCAAATAAGCAGCTTCCTCAACGGAAAGAGAGTTAAAGGAAATTCCGTCTAAGAGGGGTCTTGAATGCATAGACTCCGAGAATCTCAAGGAAAAGTGAGATCTAATCTCTTGTTTAACCTCATCCACTTTATCAATCCACCCTCTAGAAGTGTTCAAACCAAATATATTTCTTCGAATGCGATGTTTAATGCACTTGTGGAAGAATTTAGAATTGGAATCACCCTTCTTAAGCCAAGAAATCCTATACTTTTGACGAAGAAATCTCTCTTTAAGACGAAAGGAGTCCCACACTCTATCATTGGCCAAAACACGCTTGGAAGCAATATCGGTCGAGTCAAAAGTATCCGAACCAGCAATCAAA
The DNA here is from genome assembly GCA_022829125.1 of Lathyrus tuberosus. Classification (NCBI taxonomy): domain Eukaryota; kingdom Viridiplantae; phylum Streptophyta; class Magnoliopsida; order Fabales; family Fabaceae; genus Lathyrus; species Lathyrus tuberosus. The sequence continues at coordinate 396,766 of JALAZF010000285.1, read as the reverse complement.
TCATCCAAATCATTCAACGCTCCTAAAGCCGATTCCACCTCTAAATTCAAAAAGCCAAACACCTCAACATTCCACTTGCGCAAACAACCTCTCATCAACTTTAGTCTCTCTTTGAAAGAGAAAATCTCTTTTCCTTTAACCTTTGACAACTTCCAACTTCTTTCCACAAAAGGCAAAAAATTCTCATGACTAATCCAACAATTAAAGAATTTAAAAGGCTTTGGTCCCCAATCAACCAAAGCACTTTTAAGCAAAATTGGACAGTGATCTGAAATTTCTCTACACCCCACCACTTGACCATCCACCTTCCAATCCTCTAACAAAGCCTCTGAAAGTAAAAATCTATCCAGACGACTCATAACACTCCCATCCAAACTAAACCACGTAAAAATCTTCCCAACCGGAACCTGCTCGATCAACCCCATGAAAGCTATAAATTCATTGAACTCATCCATATCCCGTGTATTCACCCTATTAGAAGACCCTTTATGTTCAGAAACCCTCCTGACCACATTAAAATCTCCTCCCAAGAGCCACTCCCCCTTCGCAAATCTCGACTTGAGATCCAACAACTCCCTCCAAAGCAATCTCTTCTTATAAAAAAACAAGAAGAATAAATATTAATAATATACACCAATTTATCCTTCCAATTACCACAAACCGCAACAAAACCTTCTCCTGAGAAACTGAATAAAGAGGAGAAAGAACTCGACTTCCACATAATGATCAGACCACCCGAATTTCCATTTGAAGGTTTAAAAGACCAATTAATATTTGTACCCCCCTCCCCCCACAATTCAAACACCACTTTATCCGAAATCACAACCGATTTAGTCTCTTGAAGAAGGCAAAAGTCATAACAGTCTCTTCTAAATAAATAGCTCAGACGTCTCCTCTTAATGGAGCTCCCCAACCCTAGAATATTATACGAAATAAAATTCATAACTGACCTGATTGAGAATCAACCTTCTGAGACCTGACAGAAACATCTCTGTTTTCCAAAGCTACAATTGAGTTAAGAAGAACGTCCTTTGAGGCCCCTCCCTTCATTCCATAAGCTGCTGCCTTATCCCTTAGTTTAGAAGCAATTGCTTTTCTCTCATTTGCCCAGAGCCTACGATTGCCTTGAACGAGGCACGAATCAGAGATGTCGTCACTAGCTGATTCACTTACAGAACCAGAATTAACAACCGTCTTCCTGATTTTTTTTTTATTTTGCGAACCACCAAAGCCCACATCACGCAGAGAGCAAGCCCCATCCGTCGTCGCAACTTTATCAGAAATGCCACCCTTGAAATTGGTTCTTCTAAGAGGGAGAAAAGAGTTGGATGTGGAAATTGGATAGGAGACGGATGGAAACGAACTCGTATCGGTCTTAATAACAGAGTCGTTTGTCTCCAAACAGAAAAAATCCTTAGAAGAGGAGCCTTTCTGAGCCTCACCAAGAGAATAAAGAGATAGTTTATCGATTTCCTGCAATTTAGGTAAAAAGGAATATTTCACGGAGGCTGCCACAAAGGATTTCACAATCCAGCCACTTGAGTCGTATTGGGCCTGAGAGCGACCCGACCCAATTCCATGAAGAGCAGTGTCAAAACGACCCAATATTACAGAATAAGCCTTGCCTGTGTGACTTTGCTTCCTAGAACACTGTTTAGTTGAGTCCACGTGGCCAAAATAAATCGGACAAGAAAAACAAAGCTTATCATATGAGGGTCCCTCCTGCTCCTTCTGAAGACACGTAGTAGCTGGCTCTAGGCCTACTTCGATACCAGTTGGCTTCTCCACAAAAGGTAAGGAAACATTATCACCATAATCATCAGAATGATCAGAGACTCTATTCATGCAACAAGTCTCATCCTTCTTAGTACGAGATTCAAAATGGTCAACCAAAACCAAACCGTCTTCCTCGATAACAGTGGCAACGAGAATTCCTTCACACTGTTCACCATCTCCGATGCCAGAAAAGCCTTCCGAAATGCATTCTGATGAATCGATTTCAGAATCCGATGAACTTGTTGGTTGGATGCGCAGAGGACCCTGTGCATCTTCAATCAATTTCAAGCAAACCAAAGAGCCATTAATCACAACGTTGAAGCATTCATCAATACCCAACGTGCACCTCGTTCTTACTAAAAATCTGGCCACATCAAACCTCGTTTGTGAAGAAGTCACCTCATCACTCCGAATGAAAGAGCCCACCGTCTTCGAAATAAACACAAAAAAAGCTTCGTTCCAGACATGACATGGGAGTCCAAACAACCTAACCCACGTAAACATTTCACCATCAAACGCTGTCGAATCCCAAGGCCTGACTTCGCTGAACCATCTATCTAACCACTGTGGCTCGTTGGTCAAGAGTGCTGCCAAAACACCAACTTCTCTATCTTCGAATAAACACTTGTTAGCTCCAAGTGGGGTGGATCTAACTCCAAATAAGCCTTCCATGTCGAAGATGTCCTGCATGTTATAAGACAACCCAACCTCCATAATTGTCCCAACAAAAGCCCTCTTGAACCTCCCTAACGACTCGGTCTCATCAAAATCATAAGTTAACGAACATGAGAGCTCCTTCGGTGAAACCACTCGACCTTGAATAGTAGCAACATAGGAACAAACACGACGAACCTCCTATTTTCCCTTCTCTCCCCCATGACCCCTAAACTCCTTCAAGATCTTCGATGCCCCCGACATCTTCTCACCAGTCTTCGAGACTCGCTGGAAACGCGGAAGATTAACAAAGATTTTCACATTGTCGATGAAAATATTATCGAGCTTCACCGCTAATCTTTCGTTATCCATAACATCAATGAAGCGGACAAACCCAAACTTTTTTCCACACTTGTCTCTTCTTCCTGGAATAACCACCTCCTCAATCTCACCATAGCCCTAAAAAATATCATATATTTCCCTAGCACCAAATCTCTCAGGGAAAGAAGTGAAAAATAATGATGTTGTAGAACAGTTGTTTTTGGACTTAGACTTGCCAAACAAATCCAATCTACGACGCGAAATGACCTTTCTCCGTCCCCCAACCACTATCCACCCTCTTCGTCCTCTTGACTCATTAGCTCTTTTGATAATGTAAAGTTTCTACTTCTATTGTTTCTGCCTATGCATTTAGGGTTTTTTTCTTCAGAATTTAGGATTTTGTGAACACCGTGGAAAGATCTATGAGATAAGAATGGAGGAAAGGATGACGAAAGATCTTCAAAAGGGCAAGAACACATCAAATCAAATCTGAGAAAAAAATGGTGTGCATGAAAGATGAGAAATGGTCTGAAAGCTGATGAGGAAGACGATGAAAAGTTAGGAGCATTATTTTTATCAAATATCTTTAAATCTCTATATTAGTAAACTTTTAATATAAATATAAGTAAAATAATTAAATAAGATATATTATTTATTAATTATATTTTTAATAAATGATTTTATTATATTAATTAAACAAATTTAAATGACATGGAGAAGAAAAATACCAAGTTGAAAATGTACATGACAAATTATAGTACCAGCTATTAAAAAAATAACACGTCAACCTTTCTTGAGTAGAAAAAGTTTGGGGGACCAAAAATGTTTAAAAGTAAAATAGAATAACTGATTTCGTAAATTGACTTAAATGGGGGACCAAATTAGGCAAAGTAAAATATATGGCAGCTCTCAAAATGCATTTACCTCGTTTGATGAATGTTCTTGAGGAGTATAACATGTGATTTGTTATTATAAAGGGAGGCAATGATAGAAGCGACTTGGATTAAAAGATGATTGTTCCTTTCAAGAGGTGATTTATGGGATGGATTGTGTAAATCTCATTTGATTTTTGAATGAGAACGAGCATCTTGAAAAATCTACAGTTAAAACGAATTTGGATTGTTTTGGAAAGATGACCTCGAATCACTGCATTTTGATGCACGTTTTTCTACTATTATACTTAGGAAACTCTATAATTTATATCTTTATTTTTATTATTTTAGAGTGTTTTTATATTTAAGTTTATTTATGGTTTTATTTTATTTTCCTACTTTATTTTCAGCTTAAACTGTTATTTGATACCTGCTCACAGTGCAGACCATAACTTGAGCTACAAGAATCAGATTCATGCGTTCTAATAGGCGTTGGAAAGTTAAGAGAAAGAGCTACAAGATTCCTGTTGAACTTAAAAGCAGATTCGGAGTGAAGCAATGTCTAATAATTCATTCAAGCTCCTAACTTAATTATAATAGTTAGTTTAGGCCGATTTTTGTAATTTTCAGGTCGGTTTCCATAAGGCTCCAAATTTTCCTTTTGTGATATTAGGATTTTCGCTACTACAGTAACACTATTATGCATTCACGAAAATTAGAGGCTAGGATATGACTTTCATGGAGAACTAAAGTTCGCACGGTTGATCTGCTGTAATTGGTTTCCGCCGACACTTTGAGGTTTTATAAATTTCAGTTTAATTTTGATTTCTTTCCAATTCTTCTTATAAACGTGTTTGCTTAATTTGATTGCTTTCGTTTGCTTAATTTTATTGTTGCTTATAGGGTAGAGTTGATTAAATTCGATTGTTGCATGATCATTAACTATAATTACTTTAGCATAGCTTTTTCGTTATTGTGTTTGATTAAATCGTGTTTGCTTAATTCATGAGAGCTTAAATCCGTTTGCTTAATTCGGATAATAGGAACATACATCACATAATACTAATTGCACTTTTTAGTGGGTATTGTAATCGAATAGGGTCAAATCCGCTTAGGGAACTAAAAATTATATTAACCAATGATAAGTTAGGAAACCAAAACATTAGATCAGCTTATTTCATAATCACTTTTTATAATCACTTATTCTCAATGGAATTAAAACCCTCTTATTTCAATCGGTTGGTAAAAATCAAGATAAGAGTCCTTGTGATACGATATTCGAGTGTCGTTACCCTAAACTACACTTTTAAACTCATTTTTGACCCGTGTGCAACAACAGATCAAATTGGCGCTGTTGTCGGGGACTCTTGTATATTTTAAACAATATAATTATAGTAATAGGTGTTGTCTTTCACCATTCTTACCCTAGTGTTCTTGCGTTCTGCCCATTTCGTATTTTAGCGTAAAAAAATCGGTTTTTAGGAAAATCGTCTCAGATTAGTCTGATTCTTTGAGACTTCATTACAAAAAAATCAGGAATAAAAAAACCTCTATTTAATTATTAAATAGTAGACGTCGCCCTAAAAATCCAAAATTCCTTATTTTTCTATTTTTTATGATTTTTTTTCAGATTTAATAGTTTCAGAAAATTTCGAAAAAATTCTCAAAATTCTTAATTGACTTAATTAGATTATTTTTTTCGTGTTTGTGTATTTGTTTTCTTATATTTTAATCGCTTTTGTTGTTTTTCAATGGCTTTTGCTTAACAAGAACATTGTCGGTATTTTTATAATTGTTGTTGCATTGCTGAGTTAGTTATGTGTTTTCTCATTCTTTGTTGATTCTGATTTTGAGTTTAACATGGCTAATCAAAGAAGTCTTAGAGAACTTGTTGCCCTTGATAAGAATTATAATGCTTTATGTGTTGAATATCTTGTTGTTGCTGCACCTTTCGAATTGAAATCTGGTTTAATACACTTGTTGCCAAGGTTTAATGGTCTTGAAGATGAGGATCAACATAAGCATCTGAAGGAATTCCAGGTTGTGTTCTCTACACCTTTGAGACCTAAAGGAATAACAGAAGATCACATCAAGTTTAGTGTCTTCCCATTCTCATTACAGGGTGCTGCAAAAGACTGGTTGTGCTATCTTGAGCCGAATTCTGTTACAACTTGGAGTGATTTAAAGAAAGTCTTCCTAGAAAGATAATTTCCTTCCTCAAGAGATGCCTCAATCAGAAAAGATATATGTGGTATTAGACAATTTAACATGGAATCATTGGCCGAATGCTGGGGAAGATTCAAACAGTTAGTGTCTAGTTATCCTCAGCACCTGATTACCAAGCAGTTGCTTATTCAGTACTTCTATGAGGGATTTCTACCAATGGATAGAAATATTTTAGATGTCGCTAGTGATGGAGCACTTGTTGATAAGACTCGTGATTGAGAATATGTCACTTAACACCTAACAGTTCATAACTAGAAATAATTTTGTCCAAATAAAAGGTGTGAATGAGATTCATGTTTCTTCTTCCAATAAAGCTCTAGAAACCAGACTTGATGAACTTACTTCTTTAGTGAAACAGTTAGTAGTGGATAAAGCTCAAACAGAAAAATTGTGTGGCATTTGTACTTGTCCTAAACACCCGACCGATACATGTCCTATTCTACAAGATGATTCGGTTACTGAGTTGCCTCAAACATATGCAGCAACCCTTTACAATCAAGGCAACAATCAAAATAGGTACAACAACCCTCCTGACCTATCCTCTAATAGGTACAATCCCAACTGGAGAAACCATCCAAACCTTCAGTATGGGAATCCATCCACTCAACAACCTAGTTAACAACACTTGATGCTACCACTTCCACAACCACAAAACTCTCCACAAGTAACCGCCTCTGCACCTTTCAGACCTTCACTAGAGGACCTTGTCAAGCAAATGGCTGTAAATAATCTCCAGTTTCAGCAACAAACAGATTCTAGTATTCAGACTTTGCAGACACATATTGGACAGCTTGCCACCTTGATGAACGATATGCAACAAGCTCAAGGATCAAACCAACTACCTTCCCAAACATTAGTGAATCCTAATGTCCCTAATCCTTATGTGAGTGCAATTTTCGTGAGATTTGTAAAAGTTGCAGAACAAGCCTCAAAAAATAAAAATAAAATTCTTGAGGTAATACCTGAACCTTTTGTTGTTGAGGTTGAAAAAGAATATGTGCCACCAATTCCTTTCCCACAAAGAATAGTGAAAAATAAGAATATGGACGAGGAAGACAAAGAGAAAGAGATTTTGGATGTATTCAAAAAAGTGGCGGTAAACATTGCGCTTCTTGATGTGATTAAGTAGGTTTCGAAATACACAAAATTTCTGAAAGATTTGTGCACACACAAGAGGAGGTTGAAGGGAAATGAGAGAGTCAATTTGGGACGAAATATTTCTGCCTTTACTCAGCCTAATCCTGCACTAGAAAAGGTTACCGTTTCATACCTCAATTAGGCCATGCCACAGAAAATGCAAGGATCCAGGAACTTTTGTTATTAGATGTATCATTGGGGATAGTAAATTTGAAAATTGCATGTTAGATTTAAGAGCTTCTATTTATGTTATGCCTACTTATATTTTTAACAGTTTTGATCTTGGTCTTTTGCAGCATATAAGTCTTACTATTCATCTGGCAAACAAAAGCAATGCTCGCCCTGTTGGAGTAGTGGAAGATGTGCTTGTTCAAGTTAATGACTTGATTTTTTTTGCAGATTTTAACATTTTGGACATGGAAGGAGAAACAAATTCAAGCAAATCATTAATCATTTTTGGCAGACCATTCATGAAAACGGCGAAGACAAAAATTGATGTTGAGGATGGAACCATGTCCATGAAATTTTGTGACTTGTCACGAAATTCAACATTTTTTATGCTATGAAACATCCCTTGGAAGAGCATTCTATTTTTCAAATAGAGTTGCTTTCTGGAATTGTTGCTGAAGCTTATTATGATTTGTTTTCAACTGATTTTCCATCTTTATCTAGTTTTGATGATATTTACTCATGTGCTGATTGTACTGACACTAATATTTGTTCTGTTTGTGCTGAGATTGAGGTTGCATTGCAGATTGACATTTTTCCTACAAATGGAGTTGTAGATGAATCTGTTTATATAGGTGAAGCTCTCAACACCCTGACTGCCCCAACCAAACATTCCATTGAACAACCACCTTCATAATCACTTCTTGAAGATTTAAATTTTTCATCAAAGCTTGAATTTGAGCAGCAAGAGAAATATTGCAGGAACATAAGAAGAGAATTGGATGGACCTTGGTTGACACTCGTGATTTTAGCCCATCCATTAGTATGCATAGGGTCTCACTTGAAGATGAAACAAAAGTAGTGAGGCAACCCCTTAATCCTCTGATTCTTGATGTTGTGAAAAATAAGATCACGTTCGCGTGCCCATTCGACACTTTTACTCATCGAAGGTTCTTCTTTGATCTTGGAATAAAAGACGAAGGCACTATTAAATATTTCAAAAACAATGTACATTGCCCAAAGCTACTCCATGAGAGCCCTACTTTGGAAGAAGAGACTGTAGAAGAGCTCTATTTCAAAAAGGTTGTTCATGCGATCATCTATCTGCCTTGACTCCGCGATTGTGTTCTTTCCTATCTCTCATCTCAATTACATATTAAATTTTTGTTCAAATTTATAATCTTTCCAACATCTATTCTATGTGCCATTCTAAAAGATTTTTTAATCAAAACATATTTAAAAATATATAGTTAATTATTGATCTTGAAATGAAATTTGTGATTTTAGTTTGTGTCATTAACTTTTATTAACTTAAATACTACAATTTTAAATATTCAATAAATCAATACATAAGGCATGTTTTAAAAGTAGGAATTGAACCTAACATTTAATATGCATATAATGTAATTATTAAATTATATCAAGCTATTTTATTCAATTAATCATGTATAGAAAACACAACGAAATTATTTGTGTGATTTAATTGTTACTTTGAATAATAAATATAAAGTGATTATGCTTATAAAGTTACAGTTGTGTTTTGATACATATCACTGAATCTCTCTCCATAGTAAATAAAAGTTATTAAGTCCCCTATAATTGTATGAAGTATCGCATATTTGTTTATGCTAAAAATTAATTTTAAAAAGAATATATTAGGGGAAGTAAAATATATGGACCACCTAAGTGGTAAATACAATAGACATATACCACAAGAGTTGACACCTCCTAAAATGCATTTACCTCTGTTGATGAATGTTCTCGATGAGTATAACATATGATTTATTCTTATAAAGTGAGGTAATGATAGAAGGTACTCCGATTAGAAGATCATTGAGCTCATTTTTGGTAGAAGTGTGAAAGAAAACCGGTTAATATTAATCAAATTAGTATCTAAATTGTTTCACTTTTAAAAATTTAAATTAAATATTAAAATATAAATGTGGTTATTCATTTTGTTATCCAAATATAAACATTTTTTTTTTCTTTTTTCAAAAGGCCATTCATTGATACCAAAAAGAAAGAACAATAAGATGTTCCTGTACAAAGCCAAAAACTAGACAGAACTCCACCCACCAAACTATAAACGTCCCAAACAAAAAGGGAAATAACCCCACCAAGAGATTTTCAAGCCCAACTCTAAAGAAATCTAATCCCCTAAATGGTACATACAAAAGGCAAAAAAATTAGAGTTGAGAGATGAAAATTTCCCAAAAGAAGACCATTTCCAAACGAGAAGTTTGATAGACTAGCAAATGTCTTCAAAAATGAATGATCCACCCGAAAAAATAATGTTATTTCTATTCCACCATAGCTTCCAAAAAATGATTAACCAAACATAACCAAGCTTCAATTTGTCCTCCTCCCTATGTCCACAACCACACCAATCCAAAAAGAAAAGAATAACGTCTCCTTCAAAAAAGCTACCTACTCCTATCCAATCTCCTATCCTTTCCCAAATAGCTCTCACCTGCTCACAAACAAAAAAAGAGTGAACCAGATCCTCCTCCTGTAAATGACAGAAAACACACTTTTGATCCAAGTCAAGACATCCCCTCTTCAACAGCTCCTTCTTCGTAGCAATTCTCGCCCACAAAACTCTCCAGCCAAAACACTTCAGCTTGAAAGGAATCCTAATTCTCCATAAAAGACTTAAAGCTTTCAATAGATTTTCGCATAATTCCTCAGAATTAGAATATGACAGCAAGGCTTCATAAGTATCCCTGACTTTAAACCCTTCGGCATATCCATCTTTCCAAAACACCCTATCCTCACCATCTTCTGCGGGTCTGCAATCACTCAACCACCTGCTCAATTCCTCAATCCTATCTTTATAATCTACTGAGGCCTGCCCATTGAAACCCTTCAGCTTCCAACACCACTCCCCATTCTCCCAAACTCCCATATCATGAACCGGAACATGAGGCAAATTGTTGCAACTATAAAGATCAGCAAATATATCTGCCAAAATAGAACCCTTACACTAATTAGTCTGCCAGAAAGCAATGTTCTTGCCATTACCAATCGAAAATTTCACTTCCTGCTTCAAATTGAAACCCCTGTTGGCAGCATATGAACCACTTTTAACCACATCCTTCCACCATTGTGATGAACCTCTAATAATAGTGTAGTTATCGTTGATAACCTGCTCTTCTATAAAGCCATATCTATCCTTCAGTATCGATTTCCACAAGGCTACACTAGTATTAAGAATCCTCTATCTCCATTTTGTAAGAAGAGCAACATTGAATTCTTCCAATTTTCTGATGCCTAGTCCACCCTTATCCTTAGGACAACACACCCTCTCCCATTTGATCCAATGGATCTTCGACTTCTCCTCTATGCCTTCCCATAAAAACCTGCTTCTAATTTTATCGATCTCCCTTATAACTCCCTTCGGTACCCTGTAAAAAGACATCCAAAAAATAGGTAGAGAAGAAATAACAGAGTTAATTAAAGTTAGTCTTCCAGCCATGTTGAGAATTCTAGCTTTCCAGCCCACCAACTTTTTCTTAATTTTGTCAATTAAAGGCTTCCATCCAGCTATCCTTCTTGGGTTGAAACCAACAGGTATTCCAAGAAAAGAAAAAGATGAGGACTCAATTCTACATGACAGAAACAAAGCAGCAGCTTGGAGAATCTGAACATTTACATTCACTCCAATCACCCTACTTTTTGAGAAATTCACTTTCAGACCTGAGACAACTTCAAAACCCCTTAACAAAGCTTTGATGCACCAAATGTTGTTCCAAGACCCCTGTCCAATTATCAAAGTATCATCTGCAAACTGTATCAAACCTGCTTGAGTATTCAGCCCCATTTTAAAACCTTTGAACCTACCTTTTTCCACTGCCTCTCTCATCATAGCAGCCAGACCCTCAGCCACAAGAACGTACAAAAAAGGAGAGAGAGGATCGCCTTACCGTAATCCTCTTTCCGTCTTGAAATCCTCAGTAGGGCTACAGTTCACTAAAATAGAAAGATAACACGAAAAGACAGTTGCTTCCATCCATCTAATCCATCTTAATCCAAATCCCATTCTCCCCATCATGTATCTCAAAAAGTTCCAACTCACACAATCGTACGCCTTTTCAAAATCAACTTTGAAAAGGAGGCAACTTTGACTGTCTCTAGTAGCCTTATCTATCGCTTCATTAGCAATTATCACTCCATCTAATAACTGCCTACCGGGAACAAAACCAGTTTGATTTTGAGAAACCAACTTACCTACAACCATCTTCAGTCTACCAGCCAACACCTTTGCCAGAATTTTGTACAAACAACTGACTAGACATATAGGTCTGTACTCACTCAAAGACAGAGGATTATCCACTTTAGGTATAAGAGTGAGGAAAGAGGAACACACAGCCTTGGGAAGAAAGACTACTTCATGAAACTCAGAGATAAACTTAAAGATGTCCTCCTTTAGAAAGTTCCAACATTTTTTAATAAACATAAGACTATAACCGTCCGGGCCCGGACTTTTGTTGCCTTTACAGCTCCAAACAGCAGCTTTTATTTCCTCCTCCAAAAAAGGTTTTTCTAGAAATAAAACGTCCTCCTTAGAAAGTCTTCCAAACTTACATCCATCCAGTTTAGGTCTAACCAAATTCTTCTCAGTAAACTTCTCCTTGAAGATCTCTTTTATCGCTTCTTTAACCTCTCTCACCTCTTCAACAATGCCTTTCTCTGTTACGACTCTGCCAATGAACTTCCTCCTAAGTCTACCTTTAATCCATCTATGAAAAAATTTGGAATTCTCATCACCTTCGTTCAACCACTTCACCTTAGCTTTCTGTCGCAACATCCTCTCTTTCCAATAGAGTTTCTTCCAAAACTCCTTAACAGCTTTAACCTGTTGCCCCACCATATCATACTCATCACCTTCTGTTAACAAACTCAACTTAGCATCTATTTCATTCACTAAATCAATATCCTCTTCCATCTTGAGATCCACCCAGCCAAACACTTCCGTGCTCCACTTGACTAAACTCTGTTTGAGGACTCTGAACTTTTCTTTCACTACAAAATCACTTCTGCCCCAAAGAAATATTCAAATATAAACATGTTTTCATAATAACAATGTGGTTTAGTTATTAGGTATCTAAATTTTATTATTTTTTAAATTGATATGTTTGTCTTTTTTCATATTTTATTTTATATATATATATATATATATATATATATATATATATATATATATATATATATATATATATATATAAAATAATAAACCAATTTTATATTTTAAACTATTTTAAAGTTAGATTTTTTTGAATTTCATAAAAGAAATTATTTTACAGAAATTTATTTTTCAAAATGAAAAAAAAAATGTTTATAAATTCTCTAACTACCTAAAATGATGTACTAATACTTCACAAATTATATGGACTTTTAGCAGTTAATTATATGGATTTTAGTGCATCGAGTGTGATTTGTTGAATTTGACTTTAGTTTTCATCTATAAATCTCGAAGATCATTAAAATTTTATGAAAAAGTGATCATAAATATTATATATTTCTCCACCAATAGATAGATGTTTTGACATATACAATTATATGTATTATAACATATTAGTCACCATTTTAAGTCCATATAATTTGCTGAAATTTTTTATTTTAGAATTTTTTATTTTCAGTTTTTTTATTTTTGAAATACTTTTTATTTTTAGATTTTCTTTTTTAAATTGTTTTTAAAATGTTTTTTTTTTATTTTCAAAGAAAAAATATGTTAAAACCTTATTAAATTTGTTTAAGTATTTAAATTTAAAAATTGATATAATTTAAAGGAAATAACATTTAAATTTAATTAAATAATTTAGATTAAAATCAAAATTCATTTAGAACCGGCTTTAAATCGGTTCAGAACAAGTGGTTTGGTTGATAAACTATGACCATAAAAATGGATTGGTTTATAAACCATAACCATAAATATGGATTAGTTCATATTAAATGGTTATTCATGCACATCCTTAAATTTTGGATGGGATGGATTGAATGAGATGATGCGTCTTGAAAAATCTACAACTAAAATGAATTTGGATTGTTTTGGAAAGATGATCCCTTTTAAATCATTAGATTTAAGAAGTCTAAAGTTTATTTTAATCCTACTGTCAAAAACCAATTAGTCCCGTTAGCACACAACAAATAAAATAATGTATCGATTGAATAAACTTTTTTGTACATTTTATTCCAACAAAAATTAGATATATGTATATTTTAATTTCTACTATTTTAAACTAAAAAAAGAAAAGAAATTTATTTACAAGACGGTATAAGGAAATGCGATAAAATAAACTAACGTCCAGACGGGCACTGTCTGCTTTCTTTAATATTGACGCGCAGAAAATATAAACCGCACTATTTTTTTATTTAATTTTAATTTTATTTTAAATTATTCATAAAATATTTAAAGATAATGATATGAAAAATAATAAACCTTCGTATAATTGCCATTGTGAGAAAGAGAAGTTGAAACTTAAAATAAAAATTGAAAAGGATATATTTGAAAGAAAAAAAGGCTACACCAAATTTATATTTTGCCTTTATATATTAATATAGATATACAATAAGTATTCAAAATATCAATAAGTTCCCATTATTTTGGTGATTGAAATTGATTTTTTTTAATTATTTCTTTTATACCTCATTCATGAATATATTATGATGTTGTCAAAAATTATTTTATTAATAACAACAATTGTTTTTTATACAACTCATTTTCTTAAGAATAGTCAACTGTTCAGAGAACAAATCACATTTCAACCACTCAAACTAGTTGTTATTGAAATAACAAGGTTTTCCGGACAACAATGTGATTGTTGAGAAATTGAGTAATTTATAATAGAAAATTTATGGCAAAATACATATCAAATAGTTCTATTTTAAATTAATAGTTATATTTTCAAAACAACAATTAAGTTGTTGAGAAAAAATTACTTATTATAGGAATTTAAATTAATGTTTGTTATTAGCATGTTGTTCAAGCAAATAAGTTGTCGCACATATATATAATTTATATTTTTTCATTATGTTTTTCAATTACATTTCGTGTGTGTATGTTTGTGTATAATATTAAAGTCTTTAATATTCAAATCATTTTTAGAGATGACAAATTTGATAAACACGCTCTTTTCAATAATGCTTATCGAAGTAGTTCTTTTAGCATTGTTGTTGGGAAATTCGAAAGCAACTCCTCACTTTACTGAAATTGATGATGATATTGATAGAGATATTTTGAAAGGTGTTAATTCAAATCACCACAACTCGTACCAATCAAGTAGTGTTGATCACATTTTCGAATTGAGTCCAAGAGGTCAAAAACCCTACAACCAAGACTCCTTACAACCTAAGAATGTTCATCGCCATAGAAAATTGAGTCCAACAAGTCTTGATCTACACCACCGCAATCCCTTACAACATGAGAATAATAATCACATTGCAAGATTGAGTCTAGGAGGACATGATTCACACCATCATGTTTTCTTACAAACGGAGAATAAACACCGCATTGCAAGACCGAGTCCAGGAGGTCTTGATCCACATCACCATATCTCCTTAAAAATGGAGAATGTTTATCACATTGCAAGACTAAGTCCAGGAGGTCCAGATCCACACCACCATTCCTCACAAATAGAAAATGTTCATCGCATTGCAAGATTGAGTCCAGGAGGTCCCGATTCACACCATCATGTTTTCTTACAAACGGAGAATAAACACCGCATTGCAAGACCGAGTCCAGGAGGTCCTGATCCACATCACCATATCTCCTTAAAAATGGAGAATGTTTATCACATTGCAAGACTAAGTCCAGGAGGTCCAGATCCACACCACCATTCCTCACAAATAGAAAATGTTCATCGCATTGCAAGATTGAGTCCAGGAGGTCCCGATTCACACCATCATGTTTTCTTACAAACGGAGAATAAACACCGCATTGCAAGATCGAGTCCAGGAGGTCCTGATCCACATCACCATATCTCCTTAAAAATGGATAATGTTTATCGCATTGCAAGACTCAGTCCAGGAGGTCCAGATCCACACCATCATTCCTCACAAATAGAAAATGTTCATCGCATTGCAAGATTAAGTTCAGGAGGTCCTAATCCACACCACGACGAATCCTTGCAGCCAAGGAGTGTTCACAAATTAAAAAATTGAGTACAAGAGGTCCTAATCCAAACAAGCTTGAATGCTTTCATCCTTAACTTAATCATCGTATTACATGATTGAGACTAGTGAATCTTAAAAGACACCACGACCATATTTTACATTAAGTTGTCGTCCACATTGCAACTTAATTTTTAATGTATTTTGCGATTTCAAAATAAAGGAGAGGGACAGAGAGATAAACTATATTTGAATAAAAGAGAGATATATAGAGAGGGAAGGGTAACTATTACTTTAAATTATATATAAAGTTATAATGTTTATATTTACTTGTCACGTTTATGTCTCGAATAAATCACTAAACCTTGCCTCATAGTGAATATAACATAGCAAGTAATATACTCCCTCATGTCCTTTTTATAAGGAACACTTCACTTTTTAGATTTATTAAATAATTAATGTATTTGATCTGCATTATAGACCAGATACATTAATTATTTAATGAATCTAAAAAGTGAATTGTTTCTTATAAAAATAATCGAAAGTAGTATTATTTTATGAACTAATATGTATATATTATTGCAACAAAAGTTACTTCAAAGGGAGTATTACCCGATCAAAAAATATGGATTACAAAAGTGGAAAACAAATAAAACATAGACCACACAAGTTGATTGCTCTAAATAATCTTTATCTCTAAAAATTAACACATAAGAGGAGTGTAGCCTGAAATTTATTCTATGAAAGGATACATTCTAAATTAAACTTATTACTTAATAAGCCATTACTAATGATTTTTAATTTTAGATATTAAATTTTTGTTCAAATTTATCATCTTGCCAAGATCTATTCCATTTATCATTGTAAAAAAAAATTTAATCAAAACATTATTTAAAAATATTTAATTAATTATTGATCTTGAAATGAAATTTGTGATTTTAGTTTGAAATCTCTTTTCTCACAACTCTCATTCTTCTTATTCTTTCTCACAAAAAAAAAAAACTTTTCTGAGCATACTTCCTGCGTAATTCTTTTTCTTTGGGTAGTGTTATTTTCTGAATTGTTGTAGGTACAAAATGGCTTCAAAAAGAGAAAGAATGATAAGAGGTTCATCTTCAAGAGTTGCCCCCACTCTTTATGCTTAAACCTTCCTCAATCTCAAATTTCTTTCAGAGGCTAATGCGAAAAAGTACCTCAAATTGGTTGATTACCATATTGTGAGAGAGAGAGCATTCGCAGTGAATATCTACAGGGTTTTGGAGAGGTGGTGGGGATGCATCAACAAAGGCATTGGGTAAGTTTCAACAATTTGATTCGAGAAGCAAATAAAAACATAGGCATATAATTTTATGCAAATGCGACATTTAGCGAGATGGGCACCTACTGTAATACCCCATATTATTTAAATGCTCAATTGGACATCAGATGAGTATCTATGTGCTCTATCTTTGGTTCATTAGATTTATGGAATGCTTTAAGTACTTAAAGTGTTATCAATTGGGATCAATAGAGCAACTGATGAACTCTGAAGGGATAAATTATTTAAATTCAAGAAAGGATTTTTAAGTAACTCTGATAAGTGATCAATTGGGTTGAGACGACAAAATATCAATTGGAGATATTTTAATCTATTGGATTATATTATATAATATTGGTTTTTATATATATATATATATATATATTTGGAAAGAAAAAGATAGAAAAGAAGAAGAGGAAAGGAGAGAAGGAAGAAGAGAAAGAGAGAAAGTGGAGAAAGATGAAGAAGAGGAACTCATGGATCATCACCATCTTCTTCAACCTCCTCTTCGATTATCAAGTGGGTTCTAGTTAGAGACTCTAAGTTCTAGATATCTATGATTTGAACTTAGGATAGTTTTGAGAGAAAATGATTAAACGGATAAATCAACGAAACCTAACGGACGAAAATTGGTATAAATTGCGTAGAGTAGTCGTGATATGCATGTGATTAGTTGTTAATATTTGTGATTATACCATGCCTATCTAATTGTGAATTATGAATGAAAAAAATATCCATGTTAAAATGAATTAGGAAGAGTGAGGAAACTTTACCTCAAAACAAATGGCATAGTTAAGATTGTTATAATTCTAGGTTGTGAATAGAATTGTGATAGAAACTCTGGATGGCGACGCTCGTGCATTCATTGACGAGTTCTGGCCTAGAGTAGATAACTTAATGACAACGCTCGTGCAGAGAGGCCGATGCGTGTGTCCAGTACCGAATGGTACAGAAATGAGTGAAACACTAGTACGGAACATGTGTGTAAACCTTTGTGGTTTTGTAAAAGGCAAAAGAGGCCTTAAGGAGAATGTGGCCTTGTGATTGTCGAATACAATCAGGTTGTGTATATGATCACGTAATCGTAACCATTTATCTTGAGGTGTAGTTTCATGAGACTCGAGCTCCTCCTCTGAAACGTATGCACAATTACTTGGCAGGTTTGATTCCCGCGTGTAGTACGAATGGAACCTACGGGTAGAGACTTGTGATGGTTAATAGGCCATGTGAAGTGACGGTTCACAGATAACAGGCCGATGTTCCCGAATTCATGTCGTATGTCAAGTAAGTTACAAGGATCCATGACTCGAGTCGACTTCTAGACGTAGAAGCGGACGGGAAAAGGGGATGCCTTGGTAAGGTTATCGATGAGTGAGATTCTTGAGTTAACAGGCTCAGGTCATATTTATGAGTTAACAGACTCATGGCATGTTTCCATATAGTGTGAGTTTGTGAGATTGTGAACTCAAAGTTATTTTCCCTTCCCCTTGACTTGAGTTAGGATTGATAGAACCTTGTAAAGCCGAGAGAATCTATAGGATAGGGAACTCACTGAGATTTGATGTATCTCACCCCACTATAGTTGCTTTATTTCAGGTGTGGTTTGCAGGTCTGTTTTACAAGTGGAGCGATGCTTGGATGTTTCAAGGGAAGCTTAGTTAAGCTTATTCCGCTGTGTATTTTATCGTTCTTGTACAATGAGGAATATTGTATATTATTCTTAGATTTTTATCTTTGGCTAGTTTCCATACCTTGTACCATAGATTGTTTTATGTTTTTAGGAAATGGTCAAGTATGTGAATTACACCATTAGGCACTTATGATGGTGTCAGTACCAAATAAAATGCGTGTATTGTATTATTTTAGATATATATTATACAGGGCATTACAGTTGGTATCAGAGCAGGTCGTGTCCTCGACCTAGCCTTGAAACATCATACGTAAATCTATTCCTGCCTCTTAAGTGTGTCTTGCCAACATGAGACTTAATATCATATTATGTAGTGTTGGGCCTGATCAACCTAATACTATGTATGTGATAGGTAGAATCATGGTTGAGCGACCACGAGGACTCCGAAGTGTTGTCGGAACTTGTGCTGTGAGGGTAGGCTCAAGCCAAGAGTTAGTAGTGCGGAGTTTTGGTCAGCTCAGTTGAGATCTTGGTAGAAGTTGTGTTTGGGTGTCATGGAAATGAAAGAGCGGTGTGTGGTTAAGCAATCCTTTGGAATGGAGGAAGTCTGAAAGTTGAGGACCTCTATCAGATGATCGGTTGGGATATTGAGGAATACGTAAAGTCGCTAGTGGACCCGGATTAACCACTAGTATGGAAAAGAATTTCAAGTAACCTCACTCAGTGAGAAAGAAAAGTTGTTTTGTGGAATGTTTGACGTAAGGTCCGGAAGTGAGATAAGTATTGGTATTTCAGTTTCTAAGGTCGCTATGGTATCTTGAATGGACGAGAGTACCTTAAGGAATGTGTTCGGAGCAATGTCTTCCTACTGATTAAAAGTTGAGAGTAAATGAAGTTTAGCCTTTGTGGAAACCTAAGTAGTAGAGGAGTGTGAGAAGGAACACAAAGATGTGTTTACATACTTTAAGTGAAATAAGTATGTGCCGGACGAAGAGTGTGTGATGAATTGCGTATATTCAGTTATGTAGAGAGATTAAGTTTGAGATATTACATCGGGACTTTCAGTTTTCGGTAAGAGACCAATTTAGAATTTTGAAATGTTAACTTACCCAAGGAACCGTATAAGGTGATGTATTGGAGAAATAATGAACTTCCTTTAGTAACGGAAAGTGTAGTGATATGGAACGGAAGAAGTTGTATTAAGAAACTGTGTAAGTACCTTGGATTTAAGGGAATCTTAGTATGATAATTTTATACTTGGACCTAAGAGGATTACCAAGGAAAGCAAGGTAAACGCGGTATGGAAAGCGGTATTAACGGTAAGTTTTGAGACAGTAACGACTGAAGGTAACTTGGACGAGTGTGTAATAGAATTTTTTTAAGGTGTTGATGAACCTATAGTTAAGGAAGTGTAATTACGGATGGTTCACCTGTGAGGAGCCTATTAGTATGGCGTGGAATGGGAAAAGTTACACCTTGGTATCTAGAACAAGTGTAATGGTAGTACCGTGGTGACAAGTGCACATGATGGATTCTTATTCTCGAGACAAGTGAGATGGGACGTACTCTGTGGAACAGTGGATATCGTATTTTAAGAAGTAAGATTGAGGTGAAACAACGAGAAGCAAATCAAGATTTATTACGGACTAAGTGTAAATCATGGGACGATAGATACCAGAAGGGTTTTGTAAGTAGTTGACGAGAATTGTCGGTTGTAAATCTTCCAGTAAGTAATTTGGTGTAAGTGGGATGTTCAATGGATAGTGTAGGGTAAGAAATCCCGGTAAATATGTACGTAATGGTGGAAAGATTCTTCAAGAGGACGCATTGCCCCAATTTATTTTTAAGTATAGAGAAACTTCTGTAATTGTGAATAATCGGAATATTCGGAATCTACCTTTTGTTGGACTAAGAACGTTGTGGTGTTATTTCTCACTAAGGGAGTTCAAGTGAGAGGATAAGGTGGTATGCTTGATATGAGATGTCCATCAATTTTGTGGTATCGTATATTGGTTGTGTGTTGAGTTTTGCTTATGGACGAATCAAGTATGAGTGTTGTAAGAACCCTAAAATGTCGTCATTATTGACTTCCCGCTAGTGTGGTTGGTTGAGCACGAAAACGAACCACCCCGCGGAAGTTTTGTAGTGTGACTGGGTCAGAATTTAGAATTTTGCCTGTCACTTGGTTGGAGTGTGTCTTCTGCATGTTTTGACTTTGTCGGTTTTACCTGAGTGGATCATGGTTAGTGAATGTTATACAAGTTAAGGAGCCACAAGTTGAGAATGGTATTTCAAGTTAGAATAAGTCGGATTGATGGTTTTGAGTAGGGGTGACTTTTGAATTATGAGAAATTGGTTTTCAGTTTCTGCATCAATGTTAACCGATTAACACGTGCATGAAAGATGTTTTACGTTGGATTTTGAGAAGTTAACCGATTAGCTCATATGGGTAATCGATTAACATGTGTGTAAATTGTGAAATCCCTTAGGAACCATCATCTGTGTTGTGTTACCTTATGTTGCTCTGAGTGGGGAGTATTGTGTGAATAGAGAACTGGATTGCAAGTAAATGAAAGACGGATTTTTGTTTTGAAATCGTAATTTCTGGAAAGGTGTTGCATAGTTGACCACTTGTTCAGACGACGAGGGAGTTTGACTTTTGGGAAAATAATCTTGTGAACTGTGTTGACTATGAGAAGGTCTTAGGTATATTTCCGTTGAGAGTCTTAAGGACGAAGTTGGAAAATACTCACAAAGTATCGGTCTGCAAGGAAATATTTCGGTGTATAATTATGGTATTGGTAAGGTATGAACGGTTGGTCAGAGTTAGTAATTGTTATTTTTACTCGAGCTCAAGGTATCGAATTGAGACCGTGAGAGTGGTACCAGTTGGGTGCAGTTGTGTTTTACCAAGAGAATGAAATTAGGAGGTTATCCCTCCAAGTAAGAGTGAAATTGGACTTTCTGAAGTTAAACATGTAACTTGGAATAGTTTATGGAATAGAACGATGGAGGGAAGTTGATTCAACTGAGAAGTGTGGTATGGACTTCAAAAGTGTGGGTGTGTTTATGGAGTGTTATTTGTGAATTAGTGAGTAGTATGGAAACTCACAATTGTGCTTTGGACGATTTAAGTTTTGATAAGTAGGGACTCTCATATGATTTAAGTTCTATGTTGGTAGTATGTTGTTATTGGCTGAGATCTCGTGTCAACAAGGAATCTTGAGTAAGTCGGAAAACCCGTAAGAATAATTAATATGGAATGTGGTAACTAGAAACGGAGGTTGTTAAACTACTTGGACATTGTTTCAAGTTTAGAATGAAATTGGAGTTGTACATGTTATGGTTGTAATAGAGTTGGACAGATGTTAAGATATTGTGTGTTGGCCAAGAAATTGTTTTACCACAGGACGTCAGTAAGTTCTTGTACCGTTGGTTAGTAAGGATCCAAGTGGATAAGTGCATTTCTCTGTGGACGGCTAACTATGATTGGTGGTGCTCAAGAATTCGTAGTGTTCCACTGTTAGAAATTGAGTTGCGTAGTGGAAGGTGATAGATGAAAGAGTTCAGACAGACTAATGAGGATTAGAATGATTGTTACTTATAAGTATGCAAGTAAGAAGATCTTGTTTTAAGTGTGTTACCTTTTGGTGTGAGACGAAAGAAAGGAAATGTCGGATTTAATGAGTACCATGTATAGTATCAGACCAGATGGAACTGGTAAAGAAGTCGTTAGACTAGTCGTAAAGTGGTTTTGAACGTTGAAGGATTTATGAAAGGATAAGTCGTTGGTGATTACAGGAAGTTAAGAAATCACTGAATTACATCACTGAGATGTGGTGAGTGTTGTCATAATTTGAGATAAGATTTTACGGGTTGGTTTGTGACCCGGTAGAGGAATATGGAACGATACATTCTTTCCGAAGGTAGAACGCGGCCAAGTCTTTTGTATGGAACAACAGAGGAATTGTGGAAGAGCAAGTTGAAAGTTAACCCAATATTGGAATAAGAGTATGACTAAGGACATGAAGTTTGATAATTCGTGAAAATAAGGATTTGAGTCTATGAAATCAAGTTGGAATTTGAAAACGTCTGAATTTGAACGGAAGTAAAGTTAAGTGCGGGTTTAAGACAGTATACAAGTTGTGGTTATTGTTGAGTAGAGGAAATTCGGGGGCGAATTTCAATTTAAGGTGGGGAGAATGTAATATCCCATATTATTTAAATGCTCAATTGGACATCAGATGAGTATCTATGTGCTCTATCTTTGGTTCATTAGATTTATGGAATGCTTTAAGTACTTAAAGTGTTATCAATTGGGATCAATAGAGCAACTGATGAACTCTGAAGGGATAAATTATTTAAATTCAAGAAAGGACTTTTAAGTAACTCTGATAAGTGATCAATTGGGTTGAGACGACAAAATATCAATTGGAGATACTTTATTCTATTGGATTATATTATATAATATTAGTTTATATATATATATATATATATATATGGAAAGAAAAAGATAGAAAAGAAGAAGAGGAAAGGAGAGAAGGAAGAAGAGAAAGAGAGAAAGTGGAGAAAGATGAAGAAGAGGAACTCATGGATCATCACCATCTTCTTTAACCTCCTCTTCGATTATCAGGTGGGTTCTAGTTAGAGACTCTAAGTTCTAGATATCTATGATTTGAACTTAGGATAGTTTTGAGAGAAAATGATTAAACGGATAAATCAACGAAACCTAACGGGCGAAAATCGGTATAAATTGCGTAGAGTAGTCGTGATATGCATGTGATTAGTTGTTAATATTTGTGATTATACCATGCCTATCTAATTGTGAATTATGAATGAAAGAAATATGCATGTTAAAATGAATTAGGAAGAGTGAGGAAACTTTACCCCAAAATAAATGGCATAGTTAAGATTGTTATAATTCTAGGTTGTGAATAGAATTGTGATAGAAACTCTCGATGGCGACGCTCGTGCATTCATTAACGAGTTCTGGCCTAGAGTAGATAACTTAATGACAACGCTCGTGCAGAGAGGCCGATGTGTGTGTCCAGTACCGAATGGTACAGAAATGAGTGAAACACTAGTATGGAACATGTGTGTAAACCTTTGTGGTTTTGTAAAAGGAAAAAGAGGCCTTAAGGCGAATGAGGCCTTGTGATTGTCGAATACAATCACGTTGTGTATATGATCACGTAATCGTAACCATTTATCTTGAGGTGTAGTTTCATGAGACTCGAGCTCTTCCTCTGAAACGTATGCACAATTACTTGGCAGGTTTGATTCCCGCGTGTAGTACGAATGAAACCTACAGGTAGATACTTGTGATGGTTAATAGGCCATGTGAAGTGACGGTTCACGGCTAACAGGCCGATGTTCCCGAATCCATGTCGTATGTCAAGTAAGTTACAAGGATCCATGACTCGGGTCGATTTCTAGACGTAGAAGCGGACGGGAAAAGGGGATGCCTTGGTAAGGTTATCGATTAGTGAGATTCTTGAGTTAACAGGCTCAGGACATATTTATGAGTTAACAGACTCATGGCATGTTTCCATATAGTGTGAGTTTGTGAGATTGTGAACTCAAAGTCATTTTCCCTTCCCCTTGACTTGAGTTAGGATTGATAGAACCTTGTAAAGTGATGCGTCCGCAAGCGCACGGATTTATCGAAGTAATATAAAAGATTGTCGAATCCACAGAGACCAATGTCAACCTACCGTAATCTATCGTTACTTTGTAAAGCTAAGGCTAATGAATGATTGATGAAGGGGAAACTAAGACTAAAACTAAAAATGAACTTTAGAAAATATGAAAGAAAGGAGAGAGATCGGAATGTGGATTCCGTGTACCTCAGGCACTCTGTAATTGGTTGGCGTTAATTTACGTATGTTCCATAGAAAATATTGGTTTAAAGACTCCGCCTCACACTCTCGCGTTATTGACTAAAGCCACATCTCCTAACCACAAGATTTTGCTCTCGCTCGCCCGCTTTAATTAGAAAATCTATTTTGAAAATCAATTAGATCTTAATCGATACCTAAAGCACTCTCGCTGTTTTTAGGATCAATGCCCCGTTCCCACTATCTGGTTCGACCCCCACGCTCTCGCAGTGCCGGCTCTAACCTTTACTTGTTTCTCACTCTCGTGACGAAACAGTGTTAAATAACCTCTCACTCTCCTGACGAAGTTATTTAAATTGAACTTGGAAACAAAGACCAAAACAAAATTTATTATAAGTTAACGCCAATTTAATTACCGAGTCCCGTCGGAACGACGTTCCTCACATACCGGACTCTAAACATTTAGTCGGACATGGAATTAAATGAAGACAACATAAACATTATAATTGAATTTGAAAACATCATGATAATTAATTTAGGAAAGCGATAAACAATAATAATAAGCAATGCGATAAAGAACCTGTAAAGACTTGAAGTAAATTGCGGGACTTGGAATAAATGCAGAACTGAAACGACTTTTATTAATGGCGACAAGATTGATGATCCAAGAATTACATAAATTGTAGGCCTAAATAATAATGGTGTAGTAGTTCCTCGATGTGAGAAACTACCACTTTTACAAAGGTAATATCTGCCTAAAACTATGAAAATAAATTCTACGGCGCTTTCGCGCATAAAAACTTGGATGCCTCAAAATAACAAGGGAAATCCTATATATAGAGGGAGATTCCGTTCTATAACTTCCATAGAGCATAAGTGAGTGGTGGAGAAAGTGGGAGGTTGGAGAAGTCTTCGGAGAAAATCTAAACATGTGAAAGTTGATCCTCTAAAACTTCGTGACCACATTTCTGCTCAACGTATTAAGCTTGTTTTGGACGCATGACGATCGTGAAGCTTCTGTTACGCTCGTGATGAATTTTGTGTCTGCCACGGTCGTGGTGGACCTGCCACAGTCGTCACACCAGCAGAATTTGGATTCTGCTATTTTCTGCTCTTTTCTGCATCTTTTCTTCCTTGTTTTGCTTCTTTTCTCCACTTTGCATACTTTTAACTTGGAAATAGAAATACCTGCAAAAACACTTAAATATTCTCGAGAAAATCGGATATTAGACGAAAACGATATAATAATTGAATGTAAATCAAGGCCAAAATACGATACATTTTCGTGTTATCAAACACCCCCACACTTAAACCTTTGCTTGTCCTCAAGCAAACCATGACTCGTAAGAAAAATAGTGCATACGGATACTCATCCTAGGCTACCAACTCTACTTCGGTTGATTTTGTGTCATAGGCACTAGCTTACACACTAAGGATATCGTAACAACACAATTCCGCTTTTGCGGTCATCAACCTCCCTCCTATACAAACCAATCCGAATCATGTCATTATACCTAAACCTAACTAACTCATCCTTCTTTCATCCCTTTTCATTCTGGCGCAATCACATTAAGCCCGTTATCCTTTCACACTCATGGTAGGATAACCTGTTAGTGACTATGATCTCATTATTATTATCAATTTTTTTTCTTTTGCACATTGGCTTAAATATCAATAAAATAAAGAAGTTTGCACCGTTGGGCTAAATGATCGGGTGAGGATCACCTAACTTAGAAGGAGCATTTCTTTTCATTCTTTTTTTTTTACTTTTCAATTTACCATTTAAATATGAGATCATACACTTATTTGCATCGGCTTCCTACTTAGTGCATGCTTAGGATGGTGCTGACTGCTAAATAAACTAATTAGGGACTACTAAAGGGGTGAGAACTTAAGGCTATGGCATAACAAGTACTCAAATCGATTTCCATAATAGGGAGGCTCACGGTGTTAAGACGATATCAATTTTGCGGAATTTTTCCCATGACTCACAATCTAACCTTAATTTCGTCTGTAACCTAAGATTTTCAAAAGAAACCCTATTTTTAACGCAAAAATTTTCAAAATATTTGGTGTGGCTCAAGGGAGTGGGAAATCGATAAACACAAAATCGCATATAAAGACTTGACAGCACATACAAATACGCAACGAAAATAGATTTTTTTTTTTTAAAATCATGCTAGAAAGCAATAAATCTAACTAAAATGCGTTAAAATGAAAGCGGTAGAGTTCCTTCCCCACACTTAAACCAAACATTGTCCTCAATGTTTTGATAAAAGGTGGTAAAGGAAAGATAGAACCTGTATGACTGCCAATGCGTGCTACCATAGCCAAATTCACTCTGATTCTTCCCTTGCTATCCTTGTCTTTGCTGACCACTTCTACTCCGGCGTCTTGTACTACAAGATATCTGAATTTGCTGAAACTTCACTTTCTTGAAGCCGCTTATTATATGGCTTGTTTTCGAAGGAAGTACCTGTAAAAATTTGTTAGAAAAATACGGTGCGATGTGTGCAGGTGGAACCTGACCAAGCGAAAGGACAAAGAAGAGGTGAGTTATGAATGGGAGAGATATGCCTTCTCCTATCATACTCATCATCGGTGTCACCACCAGCAGCGACATTCGTAGGAATGTGCGTGGGCACCAACTCATCTTAAGGGATTGTCATCAAGAGATCGTTCGCCTAAATGTAGCTGAGACGTGACAAGCGATACAATTCTTTATTTTCTGCAAACACAAACAATGAAAGGAAAACATTTAAATTAAAAACTTGTGGGTTTCCTCCCATGCAGAGCTTTGTTTAACGTCGATAGCTCGACGGATGGAAGTGTTAATTTTTGGTTTCCATGGCCATTTATCAAGCCATCTCACATATCCCTCACCTTTTCTTTTCTTCCTTCTGTGGGGTAGTTCATTCTTTTGAACTTGTGGTGGTGGTTCTGGATCTATGCTAAGTATTAGCTTTTCAAGTTTGGGTTTAGTTATTTCATTCATCACCTCAAAGTTTAACCTTACCCTCTTAGCAGTAATGTTTTCCCTAGTTTCGCGGTCCTCTAATTTTCTCTTTTTATGCGGGACCTCATACAAAGGTGTGTTAGTGTGGATATTTTCCAATATCTCCACATTCGTTTTGGATTGGGATTCTACTTTAGCCTCTACAAATCTTTGCGGGAAAAGAATTGGTGGGGTATATGGAGGAAGAACAACTATAGTTGCTTCATTCTCTACCTCTATGACAACCTCTCTTTCGAATGGTGTCGGTGGATTTTTCTCTACACTTTCCTCACCAGAACTCTCATTATTCTCATTATCACTGTCCTCAACCTCATTATCACTCTCCTTAGGATTTTCGAGTTGTTTTTCACTACTAGTTGTTATAACATACGCATTCTCCTCAGGGGAGGGTTCTATAGGTGTCAGTGCAAGTAGTAAGATTTGGGTCTCCAATGCCTCGGTGTGAGTCACGAGGGACTCGACCATAGTGTTCATCTGCCTAAGAGTTTCATGAGCATCGAGATGTTGTCTTCTAAGCTCTTCATTATGGAGAGTTTGGGTCTCCACAAAGTGCTCCATCATAGATTCTAACCTAGAATTAGTTGTTGTTTCAATGAAATTCTCCATTAATGTTTCAAGGTTGGGATTGACGGATTCTTGTGGTTCCTCAAAATATTGGGAGTGGTAATTTGGGTGGAAATGAGTTAGTGTCGCGTGGAAATCCTCCATTATTGTTTCGAGATCGGAATTATGTGATTCTTGCGGTTCCTCAAAATTTTGGGAATGGTAATTGTAGGAAAAATTTGGTTGCGGTTCCTCAAAATATTGCGAGTACTGCGGTTGGTAGTTGTAGAGAAAATTTGGGTGCGGCTCCTCAAGATATTGTAAGTGGTTATTATAGAGAAAATTTGGGTGATACATATTTTTTTAATTTTTTTTATGAGAGTCCCTTAGTCTATACGGTGCAACAACGGAAAAACAATAATGACTGTTGGTCCCCGACAACGGCGCCAAAAACTTGATGCGTCCGCAAGCGCACGGATTTATCGAAGTAATATAAAAGATTGTTGAATCCACAGAGACCAATGTCAACCTACCGTAATCTATCGTTACTTTGTAAAGCTAAGGCTAATGAATGATTGATGAAGGGGAAACTAAGACTAAAACTAAAAATGAACTTTATAAAATATGAAAGAAAGGAGAGAGACCGGAATGTGGATTCCGTGTACCTCAGGCACTCTGTAATTGGTTGGCGTTAATTTACGTATGTTCCGTAGAAAATATTGGTTTAAAGACTCCGCCTCACACTCTCGCGTTATTGACTAAAGCCACATCTCCTAACCATGGGATTTTGCTCTCACTCGCCCGCTTTAATTAGAAAACGTATTTTGAAAATCAATTAGATCCTAATCGATACCTAAAACAGCGCACTATCTGGTTCGACCCCCACGCTCTCGCAGTGTCGGCTCTAACCTTTACTTGTTTCTCACTCTCGTGACGAAACAGTGTTAAATAACCTCTCACTCTCGTGACGAAGTTATTTAAATTGAACTTGGAAACAAAGACCAAAACAAAATTTATTATAAGTTAACGCTAATTTAATTACCGAGTCCCGTCGGAACGACGGTCCTCACATACCGGACTCTAAACATTTAGTCGGACATGGAATTAAATGAAGACAACATAAACATTATAATTGAATTTGAAAACATCATGATAATTAATTTAGGAAAGCGATAAACAATAATAATAAGCAATGCGATAAAGAACCTGTAAAGACTTGAAGTAAATTGCGGGACTTGGAATAAATGCAGAACTGAAACGACTTTTATTAATGGCGACAAGATTGATGATCCAAGAATTACATAAATTGTAGGCCTAAATAATAATGGTGTAGTAGTTCCTCGGTGTGAGAAACTACCACTTTTACAAAGGTAATATCTGCCTAAAACTATGAAAATAAATTCTACGGCGCTTTCGCGCATAAAAACTTGGATGCCTCAAAATAACAAGGGAAATCCTATATATAGAGGGAGATTCCATTCTGTAACTTCCATAGAGCATAAGTGAGTGGTGGAGAAAGTGGAAGGTTGGAGAAGTCTTCGGAGAAAATGTAAACGTGTGAAAGTTGATCCTCTAAAACTTCGTGACCACGTTTCTGCTCAACGTATTAAGCCTGTTTTGGACGCATGACGATCGTGAAGCTTCTGTTACGCTCGTGATGAATTTTGTGTCTGCCACGGTCGTGGTGGACCTGCCACGGTCGTCACACCAGCAGAATTTGGATTCTGCTGTTTTCTGCTCTTTTCTGCATCTTTTCTTCCTTGTTTTGCTTCTTTTCTCCACTTTGCATACTTTTAACTTGGAAATAGAAATACATGCAAAAACACTTAAATATTCTCGAGAAAATCGGATATTAGACGAAAACGATATAATAATTGAATGTAAATCAAGGCCAAAATATGATACATTTTCGTGTTATCATAAAGCCGAGAGAATTTATAGGATAGGGAACTCACTGAGTTTTGATGTATCTCAGCCCACTATAGTTGCTTTATTTCAGGTGTGGTTTGCAGGTCTGTTTTACAAGTGGAGCGATGCTTGGATGTTTCAAGGGAAGCTTAGTTAAGCTTATTTCGCTGTGTATTTTATCGTTCTTGTACAATGAGGAATATTGTATATTATTCTTAGATTTTTATCGTTGGCTAGTTTCCATACCTTGTACCATAGATTGTTTTATGTTTTTAGGAAATGGTCAAGTATGTGAATTATGCCATTAGGCACTTATGATGGTGTCAGTACCAAATAAAATGCGTGTATTGTATTATTCTAGATATATATTATACAGGGCATTACACCTACACTTCAAATGTACGAGGTAAGTCTGTTGATTATTCTCTTAGTGTTATTAACTCTCTTTTTAATCTTTAACTTCCTCCTGTATGTGCTCTTACGAAATATATAAATGAGCACAAGGTAATAAACGAGGCAATGACCTAAGATATGATTAAGGCTTTTTATAGGTCAGGGGCAGAATGGGTGGTTGAGTGTGGCTTAGCGCTGCGACTCAAAGCCGCTGAATTCCGCCAAATTCTGAGGGCTTGGGCCTCATTTTTTGTGCAGTCTTTAAAAGTAACGTCTAACCAATCATAATTTATTGTGAAACGATGTTTAGGATTTTTAGCTCTTTTGAGGGGGGGACCTATTGATTTGAGGCGGTTAATTTTTAAAAATATCAAAAACATGGATAACGCTGCACAATAAGCTTGTGGGCATTTTTGTGTTATTAGTGAACTATGCAAGAGAGTCGGCGTGCTTGTTTACCCCAATGACGAGATGATAAGTCCAAAAGCACCTCTCAACGCTTCAGCTATAAGGAGACTGAAACATATGCATCCTATAGAAGTTTTCATCATGATCCAAGGGATAATCCAGCAAGAAATGATAAAGGATTCTACCAACCGCAAGTGCCACAACAACCAGAGAAAATGCAAGGTCAACAAGCGTCAAAGTTTCAAAGAAGAACGAAAGCTCATGCAGTGGGGGGTTACAAGGTGGATAATGGAAGTTTCACCCACTTTGTATGTTGAACCTCTGAGATTCGCTCTTGTATTCTAAGACTTTTATCAGGAAGACCATATGCCAGCTTAGAGTTT
The DNA here is from genome assembly GCA_022829125.1 of Lathyrus tuberosus. NCBI lineage: Eukaryota > Viridiplantae > Streptophyta > Magnoliopsida > Fabales > Fabaceae > Lathyrus > Lathyrus tuberosus. The sequence goes on along the minus strand of JALAZF010000285.1, from coordinate 366,088 downwards.
AAAATCATGCTTTGCAACCACTGAAGAGATGGGGGATTACTAATCAAGATTAAGAGCAAGTAAGAAGGAGAAACCATATGCGAGCAGAATGGACTAGGCAGAGTAACGACTTCAACAACATAATGAATGACATGCATTATATTTTCCGCAATGATAACATATGAAAAGACATGTATTTTCTTTTTATTTCTTAGAAGATTTTCTTTTTATTTTCAAATGTATACCTAAAGAAGAGTAATAGCAACTATAAGTACTCTCTCCCCCAAAGTATTATTATGTAATGTTTTCCTTAATGAACAAGTTTGTAGCTGTTGTTTCTTTCAGATTTACAAAATTTGCAACTATAGTATTGAACAAATGAACCAAAAAGAAACTTGATCATCAGGAAAATGACTTACAACTTGAAAGCAATGGATGAAAAAAAGAATCAAAGGACTTGTACTCAACCCTCAGATACCTCAACTAGTAAGGTTTGAGCTAAATAAATTCCATTGTTTATTATTCTTTCCTATTGAGTGTGTTCATGCATTATTGTTTTATCAGGTTTGAACTATTTTCGATTATATTTGTCTAGTTTGATTGACACACACTAAGACAATTGTTTGCTTTTAACTTTGAGCCTTTTTAACCACCCTGTAGTAATAGGTACATCCATTACTAACCAATTTGAGCTTAGCCTTTCTTTCGGCGACTTACCCTTAACTCTTAGCCGTATGACTTGAAAGATCTTATCTTTTCACCCTGTATTTGGAGTTAGGTAGAATTGTAGTTCTTAAGTGGTATGAAAAAGATTAAGTTTGGGGTTGCTCTTGGAAGTGAGAAAAGTTTTAAGTTTGGGGTTGGGGTTGGGGTACTAGAGAAAAACAGTCAAAAAATCAAAATTTTGAGAAAATAAGAAGGGGAAAAGGGAACTTCTTCAAAAAAAATTAAAAGAAACAAAGTGCGAATAAGAACCACAATAGTAATATCTCTAGTACCATCAAGATGGAAAAAAAGGGTGTGATAATAGAAGGAGAACTACGCACCTAACTCCAAAGGTTTAAACCTACTTTCCCAAAAATATCATACCCGAACATAAGCCAAGATACAACCGAAAAAGCCCTCAAATGTGTGTGTTTTGATTTCTTTGATGAATTATATTAGAACATGATCAAACTCAGTATAAACTATTTTTCATGTTACTTGAGAGACTACCTTATCCATTGAGTGAGTCAAGGTGATATGAGAGACAGGTTGAGTACTTGTCAAAGTTTGAGGATGTTTTTTGAATTTTTCGGATGGAAGTTGGAAGTTAGAATGATGGTCAAGTAAAGAGAAAGTTATATAGTGATGTTAAATTGTTATTGTGCAACTTGTTTTCTGTTTGGAATTGGTAGTGCAAGCAAGTTACTTTAGGATAATCAATGATTCATGTTTGGGGTTGTGATGACACTTTTTCATTGCATATTTTTGGTCGAATAAATGGATCAAGACAAGTTAAAAAGGAGAAAAAATGAAGAATAAAGGCCAAAAAAAGAGGGAAAAATGACTAAGTGTGGAGAAATATAGACTTAGTGAAAATCAGGTGAAAAAGGGAGCAAAAGCATGCAGCTACACGAATAACCACGCGCAACATCGTGCAACATCGCACATACGATAGGAAAGTAAAAGTTGTATCATGCGCGCGATGCAAGTTATCACGCAAGCGATGACTCTTTTTCTAGACTTTTTCTAACTCGTTCTGATCCATTATGAAGGCTTTAAAATGGGAAACTTGGTACTTTTTCAAGGGTTCTAAAATTTTACACGTGAAGGAAGAGTATACACCACCAGAGGGCATATTTGGAGAGCATTTGAAGCCAATGGAGGCCAATTCTTCAAGGGATTTCTTATGCAACCTCCTTATTTGATTTTGGTATTGTAATTTTCACTATGAGTAGCTAATTTTCTTTAGGTTAGGTTGTGTTTGATGAACCTATTTTGATATTGATGGGATGTACGTTTGATTTTTTATTGCTTGAGTAATTTGATCTAGATAATTCTATTCAATTGTACCTTGTTCTTAATGTTTTTTATGTGAGATATTCTTTTAATATGATTTTAGACACATAGAGAATACTGACCATTAGTTTATGTGTTGGACCAAGGGTAATTGTTGTGCTTACGCTGGTTGAATAGGGATAGGAGACCCCGAGTAGTGGCTTAGCATTTAACGTTCTATTGCATTGCCTAATCTTGCTTACGCTGGTGGACTAGGGATAGAAAACTCTGAGTATAGATTAGTGAGCTATACATCAAGGGATTGGGTATATCGATTTTGTTAATTTCTCGTGGAGTTATAATGACGATATCATTCATGTAATACATTGAACATCAACAATTGAGAAATAGGGGATTCTTTACACAACCTGACAGCTTTTGTATTATTGTTAAAACACTTTATTTTATTTTCACAATTAAAACTCGAAAACCCCCAATTTAGTATTTTCTACGTCTTACACAATATTGTCTTGTTAAATAGCAGTCCCTGTGGATTCGATCTTCTTTTTTATTACTGCGACATTATCGGTACACTTGCCGAGAAGTCATTGTAACGCCCCAATTTATTTATTTATTTTATTTTCGTAATTAAATTGTGTGGTTGTATGTGTTGGTTGATATTTTGATATGTTAGGGGGACCCTTTGGTGTAGGGTAGTAGCCTTAGAGAGTAAAGCTTAAGGTATTGGGGGTGTGTGAGTAAAAGTGTAGAGACATGGGGGTGGTAGGAGAGTGTCATTTGTTATTATTATTTAAATTGGAGCTATTTAAAAAAATAATTGCGATGGTAATAATTAAATATGTATTTTAATTATTATGGTGATAATGATGTGATAAAATAAATATTTAGTGGGGTTAATATTTATTTTATTGGAATAAGTTTAATTAGATATGATAGAATAAAAGAATATGAAAAGAGGAGAATAAGGGAATCAGAGTCAGAACACGTGAAAAGTTGGAGAGAAAAGAGAACATAGAGAGCTAGGGCTTGAGGAAGAAGAAGAGAACCCCATTGTTGAAGTGCTTTTTCTAGGAATAACCAGGTAAGGGTGGGATTTCCTATTGTATAAGGGATTGCATGATAACATGTGGGTGAGTTTCTATATCTATATATGATTGTTTTTATCTTCTCTGTGTTCTGAATAATTGATGTGTAATGATGAAATTGTGTGTATGCTTGGATGAATTGTGTGTTGGTAAATGATTATGATGATTGTGTGTTGTTAGGAATTGGCTAGTGAGACTGAGGTTGTGTTTCCTGTGACAATTTAGGGTTTTGGGGTGTCTCAAAAATAGATTTTCGTACCACAAATTAGCAGAAAAATGCTTATGTCACAGTGGTAACTGGTTGACTCTTTTGATGTAACCGGTTACACCTGAGACATATTTTCTAAAAAGTGATTTTTTGTAAGGTGTAACCGGCTACACTGTCAAAAGTAGCGTATATTGGGCAGTTTTAAAGGGTGTAACCGGTTACGGGATTTGGTGTAACCGGTTACACTGAAGAGGGTCAGCCACTATTTTTGAGAAAGTGGTAACCGGTTACCTGTTTTGGTGTAATTGGTTACCTGTTTTGGTGTAACCGGTTACACCTGCTGTGTCAACTTTGAAAATTCAAAACTTGAGTTTCCGGTGTCCGTTTGAGGTGTCGTTCGAAGCGTTAGGAAGCTGACGCAATGAACTCTATTTTAAAAAATAGTTTCATTACGTAGAAATAATTTTTAATGGTGCGTAACGGTGTTGGATGGTATGTTGCGGTGTCGCAATGTGTGAGAATGGTGTGTATTTACTTGCTATACTATTATAATGACATTGTTGAATGATTGTAGTGCATGTTTGGTGTTTGGTGGCCAGTTTTGCTTTGGTATAATGATCAAGGTGAATATCATTGTACATGTTTTTGTTGTTGCATGTCTTTTATAAATCATGAATTCACGGTGTTTGGACGGTGGTCCGTTTTTTGTGAGCCTCAATTACATGGTGGGGATTGGGTGCGAGTAGATGGTTCCGGGTGGGAATCAGTGAAGTGTTACATATGGTGATGGTAACATTTTTTTTGGTGGGCTCTGATCCTATGGTGGGGATCGGAGTGAGTGAACCTGTGAGGTCACAATTGGTACCACATGCATTGAGTCATGGAGTTGAGTCTCATTGCATTGCATACATGTTTTATTTATTATTTCCGGATTGTGTGGATTATGAGTTGTTGGATGGGTGATTATGCAGATATCAATGGTGTGCTTACATATTATTATGCATTTCTTTATATGATTGTGATTTCTCACCCCTTTTGTTTGAATGTTATCTTTACATGGGCATCGTGCAGATAATCTACAGTAGAGGCGTGGATGTGAGTGGAAGAGAATGCTCTTCTTTATGTTTTCGTTGAGTCGACATCTGCTCTGATATGTAAACCTGAGGGAGGTGGAACGCTTATTTGGTTTACTTTCTATTTAGTGGAGATTTCATGTTAATTTCTTAAGTTTAATAAATTATTATGATTTCTGTTTGTTATGGTTATGTTTGTTATGATCATGTTTGAAACATTAAAATAATCAGTTGTTGATGTTTTTCACTGCTAATAAATGTTGAAGTTCAGACAGGTTTATTATTATTACTATTATTTTAAAATTTCATAAGTGTTACATATCCAATTGCATGAGCTGTTTAATGTTGATAGTAGCATCCTAATTGTTGATGGTTTTAAATTACTCTGATTTTTATTTAAAATTACACGGGGAAAATTAGAGTGTTATAGTCATCATGTATTTTAATACCCCCCTTAAACTGGAATGGATGTTAAGTAATTCCGTTTAGAACCATATATTTAATGGCTCCAAGTGTATTGATTTTGTGAATAAGTCACCAATTTGTTTGGAGGAAGGTATTGGTTGAAGATGAACAAATTTGTCGTGAACTTTATGTCTAACTATGTGGAAAGAAATTGTCTAAATCTTCACACAAAGAAACAAATATCAGGTCGAAAATGAATTAAATAAATCAACTTACAAATTAACCGTCTAAATTGAGATGGGTCAGACAGTAAATCAGTCAGATCAACTTGCAAGTTGAATGTAGGATCCATTTGAGTAGAGGCAGTTTTTCCCCCTAACAATCTCGTGTCCTTTAATAAATCAAGGCAATATTTGTATAACGAGAGTAGTGGATTTTGCAATCTCGAAGCCTAGGAAATATTTTAGAATGTCAAGGTCTTTGATGATGAAACATTTGTCAAGGATGGATTTGATATGATTGAATTCAGACAATTTATTACTTGCAAGTAAAATATCATCGACGTGGATAAGAATAGCAGTGAAATAATTATTATCCTTTTTAGTAAATAAGGAGTAATCAGCCTGGGATTTAGTATAGACTAATTCAAGGAGGGTGGTGGTGAGAGTGTTGTTCCATTGTCTACTGGCTTGTTTAAAGCCATAGATGGATTTGTTGAGTTTACACAAAGGTTTTTTTGGAAGAATGGTTAAGGCCCGAAGGGAGTTTCATATAAACTTTTTCATCTAAATTCCCATGAAGAATGGTCGTGTTAATGTCAAGTTAGTGTAAATGACATCCTTTGGCGGAGGCAAGGGTCATTTTGACTACAGGCTGAAGGTTTCATGATAATTAAGGCCTTCATTTTGAGTGAAGGCTTTGGTGACAAAATGAGCTTTGTATTGCTCTATAGTTCCATTAGGATGAAATTTAATTTTAAATATCAATTTTCAACTAATGACCTTTTTATTTGTGGAAAGAGGAGTAAGATCCCAAGTATGATTATTAATGAGGGTCTGTAATTCTAAATTTATAGCTCTTTTCCAATTAGGGTCGGTAACAGCAGTAGAAAAAGAAGTAGGTTCTATGATGGAGGATAGATTTAAAGAGAAATATTTTTTATTGTTAGATAAGTTAACATAAGATAAATAATCAGATAAAGGATAAAGAGATCTACCTGTAGAATCCATAGGGGAATTGTGAATGAAAGAGCAATGTAAGTCTTGTTGGTAAGATGGTAGTTTAGAAATACGACTAGATTTTCTAGTGGGTTGGGTGGTGGGTGTGGCAGTGGGATTGGGGGAGTTATGGTGTTAGTACGGGTAAGTATGGATGGTGAGGTTTGTTGTGTATTAGTATCATTGACATTTAAGGGAATGGTGGTGGGGATGGCTGGATGATCAAGATAATCAAGATCAAAATCAGCCTATATTAAGGGTGGGGGTGGAAGGTTAGTGTTATTGTTGGTTGTTGTGGGATAGGGAAAAGGTGTTTCAAAAAATAAGGTGTCACAAGAGAGAAAAATAATTTTAGGCTGAAGTTAAAAAAGAATATGACCTTTGATACATCTTTATTACATAATTAAATGCATTTGCGAGACCAAGGGTCCAACATAGATCTATTGTGTTTAGGACTGCAAGCATAAACAAGGCATCCTAAAACCTTAATAATAGAATAATCAGGAATTTTCTTGCATAAAATTTGAAAGGGATTTTTATGTTTTAATAAACAAAAAGGGAGTCTATTGATTAAGTAGAGAATGTGATGAAAGGCATGAGCCCAAAAAAGTTTGGGCAAGTGGGATTGTAGAAGTAAGGCTTGGGCAAGTGGGATTGTAGAAGTAAGGCACGAGTGACATTTAAAAGATGTTGGTGTTTACGTTTTACAATGTTAATTTGTTTAGGGGTATCCGGATAAGAGGTATGATGTATGACCCATATTTTTGAAAAAAAGTTTTCATAGTAAATTCAAGACCATTATCAGACCTGATAATCCAGATGGCTTGATGGAATTGAGTTTGAATATAAGAAACCAAGGATTGAATTAAAAAGCGAAGTTTAAGATTTAAGTTTCATCAAGAAAGTCCAACATGACCTACTGTAATCGTCTATAATAGTCAAAAAGTATGTGTCCAAGCATGAAGGGTGTGGGTATAGGACTCAAACTGTCCATGTGGGCGATGTCAAGGACATTTAAAGACTTAGTAACACTATTATAGAAAGGAAGTCATTTTTGTTTAGCCATGAAGCAAGTATCACAACTTGAGGTAGGTTTAGCAGTAAAATCTAAAGGAAAGTTTTTATTGATATGAATGATAGTTTCATAAGAAAGGTAACAAAGGCGATTGTGCCATATGTCACATTTATTGACAATGTTATTACAAGAATTAAAATGAATGCTATTATTAGCAGCAATGTGGATAGGAACAAATATATATGGAGAATTAAGCAGGTAGAGCCCATTAGTCAGCTCAGTTGTATCAATCGTCCTCATGGTATGGTGCCTCTGTATCCATCATTTAGAGGAATAAAAGTAAACGGTACAGTTCAAGGCATTGGCTAGACGGGGAATAGAAATAAGGTTTGTGTGAAATTCTGTAAAGTATAAAACATTATTAAGAAAAAATCTCTATTGAATTGAATAGTTCTAGAATAAAAGGTTTTAACAGAAGCTCAATTAGGGAACGTATGTCGTAACCCGAAATTTGACCTTCTCTTTTTCCTTTTAGCATGAGCATGCGCACTCGCATTCCTAGCATACGCATCAACATTTTTATTGGTGAACTCATTGCAGGTGTATATTCAAAATCCCCACAGAATCTGAAGGTTGTGAATATGTTCATCACTGTGCCATCAAAGTCTCGATACAGGCCAAAAAATTGGGTTTCCATGCCTATATATCAAAGCATGAGGTTGGAATACGAAATCATGGCCAAGGCATTGCATATCTGCCGGTTTAAATTTCCGTACTATACTTTGGTGCTGGAGAAGGGATGAGAGTGGAGAACTCCTACACTCATTCAGATTATTTTGGGTAGGGGATGAATGACCCTGTGCCTGGAATGGTCGTCTTTATCTCCAGACTGTAGTGTCTCCCGATCCCCAGCCGAGTCAATCTTTGATCACCCTTTCTCTTCAACCTTTCTTTTAATCAATCATCATTTCCTTGATTCAAGATCAATGCCTTATTTCCCTCAGTTAACCACAATCTATCTGTTAATATACTGAGTTTCTTTGGGTTAACAACCGTTTTTGGTTCAACACCCTTTCTTTTGGTCGATCACTGTTTGTTGGTTCCCCAGAAGAGTTGTAATCACCCGTTCTTTGGTTAATCACAGTCTGTCTGTTAAAACCAATTTTCCTTAGGTTAATCACCTTCTCTTGGTTAATCATCCGTTCTTTGGTTAATCATAGTCTGTCTGATAAAACCAATCTTCCTTGGGTCAATCACATTCTCTTGGTTAATCACCCGTCCTTTGGTTAATCACAATCTGCCAGTTAAAACCAATACCCTTGTGAGTTAGCAACCTTATTTTGATTCAAATACCCACGTCTTTGGGTTAGTAACCTTTTTTGGTTAAAATACCCTCCCCTCGGTCAAGTACTGCTTTTCAGTTTGTGCACCGAACCCCTTGTTTACCGTGAAAATTGGTAAACAACCGTTGATTTTCCAAATCTAACTTTGGTGACTCACAAGATCGATCAGATTAATCCTAGGACATGTGCTAACCATTGATCTAAAGTAAATTCCAAAGAACTAAACACTTCGACAGTGATCATGAAGAAAGGTTTGTTGAAAATATAATCTAAACAACGTTTTCAAAATGTTAAGTTAAAATGATGAAAATTTAAAGGAAAGGGTCAAAGGTGTACAGTAAAGGTCAAAAGTATGAAAATAAGACAAAGTGCAGAAACATAACTTGTGTTAAAAATAAAGGACAAGTTCTTAATGAAAGATTGAAGTAAATTGCATTAAAAAGATAAATGGTGTTTATATCACGTACATTCTCACGAGACTCTTTTCTCTACACGCGGATACTTTGAGTAAATTTGGAGTAACTTGTACAAAGTGAACACAACACCCCGAATCCTGTTGCTAGAACTCCTATTTATAATAGTAACTAACTGCTGTTAACTTCCTAAAATAATCAACACATGACAAGTGTCGCGCTGCATGCTTCTCCCCCTTGGATGTGCGCCACTTGTCTTTTTCTAGGAGTGGACAAGAATAACTACTCCCTCCTTTATTTGAATTTGAATTCCTTAGCATCGGACATCATCAAGAACCTCGGTCGAAGGTCATTTCCAAATTCTTGGAAATATTTCTAAGTCCCAAGCACATCCTTTACACAAGCATCTTCGATTTAAATTCCACATGAAGATCCAATCGAACACTTCTTTGGACCTCTTCAAAGAATTTTAACACCAATTAATTCCTTCAACTTAATACAGGCGTCGAATTTATGAGCTAACAAATTGTCCCCCAAAAATGTCCTTTTCGACAGTAATGAAGGAAAGGCCATTTTTTGATAGTGTCCATTCGACGCCATCTTTCGACCATGCATAGGTGTCCATCAAAACTGACTAACCCACGTCTCAAGAAACTATTCCGTTTCTTTTCAATCAATTTTATGATGTCACATCCAATTATGATTATATCTAAAACGTTCCTCAGGAATCACATCAAATCCCAAACCATCATAACCTCTCCTAGAGTCTAGGAGATCATGGGCATGGGTAGTAACTGCCACCGCCCCTACTTTTGCTCCTGGGAGGACACGTATCCCACTAGTTTTTAGCTCCTTAATGATGATGAGTGACCTTTTAGTGTTTCCAAACACTTTATAAATAGTTTCTTCATAAACTATTTTTTATTTTTCCAACTTCAAAGTATTCACTACGCACTCTCTTCTCTTTCAAAACTCTCAACCCTTCACCTTCAGTAAACCCATTCTCTTCAAGTTCTCAACAATGGCATCCTCAAACACTACCACTCAAGACCCAAAGAAAAGCCAGAAGTTCAGGGGGCCAAAGAGCGTGCCACTACTTCCTCTATTCGCTACATTGAATGGACCCAAAGTGGTGAAGAACCAGCAATTCATCCCGGAACCTCTTAAGGAAGAAAAAAGACATATCTACGAAACCCAGGTATTGATTCCTGTTACCGTTTCTGGGAAACCATTAGCTTTATCTGGTCCTTTGTCTTCTTTCGATACAGATTATGCAGCCATTAGTGATTTCTTTCCTTCATACTGTAAAACTAAACCCTTAGGGCAAAATGATAAGGCTAAGATAAAAGCTGAGCCTCGTGATAATGTAGCCCTAAAAAACATAGATTTGAAGTACTTGAATGATGGGTCTAGGTTATTTAGAGCAACCCCATATTTCAAGGATTCTGACCTCTATTTAAGCTGGTTGACCAAATTAGAGAAAGTCAAAGCAAAAACTTGGAAGGATTTAGAAATATACGACCTGATTATGATGTCAAAGATAGGTCATGCCTACTGTCCGACTCTGTTAGTCTCCTCTTTGTATTTTCGGGATAGTACCCATCATACATTCCATCTCCCTTGTGGGATGATGACACCCACCCTCTTCGACATCGCTGATATCACGGGTCTAAAACCACACGGACTAGTCTATGACCCTGAGGTAGATGCTCAAGACACCATAAGGTTTTCCAAAACCAAGCACACTTACACCCATTTTCTGAACCATTACCATGACAAACAAACTGACACAGTCGAAGATCAAGAGCACATAGCATTTATGGCTATGTGGCTTTCTCGCTGCGTATTTTGCACCAAATCTTTGCAGGTGGCCAGGAAATACCTAACTCTGGCCAATCAATTACACCTCAATCGAGGCATTTGCCTAAGTGAAATGATATTGGCCAGTCTATATGAGTCTTTAAGTGAAGGTGCTGGTCGTCTAAAAGATCAGGAAAGCAACGGGAACCTTCTGCTATCAGGACCCTTTTGGCTACTTCGACTTTGGCTTAATGCCACTTTTGAAGCTAGCCTCCCTAACAAAGGGACCATGGATGAGGAGGCTGCAGAGATCAAGGAAAGATGAGTCGAATGGACTCGACTGGTTTAGCTAACCCCAAACGAAGAAGGGAAGACACTTAAGGCATCTTTCTCTGGCTTCGTCAAGATGTTTGCCAAGCGCTATGAATTCACACCAAGGATGGCACCCTTTGTCGAAAGAAAATATGGTCCTAAATGGTTTACCAGGCCCTTTCCCCCTTCGTTCAAGAAACATGAAGAAGAATTAAAGCGTGTCTGGGAGGCACTCCGGATCCCTCGACTCATCATTCATCGACTCAACCTGCTAAGGGGCCAAACATCTTTGATGGCCTACCAACCAAATCTCGTCTCTCGACAATTTGGTTTGGTCCAGACTCTACCCAAGTGCCTATATGAGAAGAAGGTCCATGTCATCCTTCCCAACACTATCTATGATGCCATAGAGAGTTCGACACACCTCGCTCGACATGCTCACCGATCACTCCTAACTCCTGTCTACTTTGAACCCTCTCATCTCTGCACCCAAGAGTTCCACGACTGGTGGTCGAAGCATTATGTTGCGGAGTTCCTTGATGTCTCTAGCTTCGCTCAGTTGATTGACCAAGCTTTTGTTGATGTACAGGAGAAGATCAAGAAAGGTACATCCACTCACATTAAAGAGATTCAAGCCTTCCAGAGGTAATTTGAAACTGTTTATCGACCAGATGATATTAGTCGAACCGTCCGTGAAGCCGCAGTTACGTTGAAGGAATTTTTTTAAAGAAAATGGAGAGTTTGCAACTCCCTTCACACGTTCCTCCTGAGAAACGCTATGAAGTGGCTTTCACACTGTTTCCTCCAAAGACTCCTCGACTGCCATCTGCTGATTTTGGAGTGGCTCTTGCCCCTCCATTTCCATATTGGTTCATATGTGGGGATTCTATAAAGATCCTTCACCAGCAGTCGAAACCCAAGGCTCAGCGGGTGGTTCCGACTAAGCATACACTAGACAGTTTCAAAGGACACCTTCATGTCGGTATCGAAGATGTTTGCATCGAATCCGAAATACTTGAAGGTTTGGATTCTTTATTTTATGTTCTTTTATTCGAACTTTATCATTACTGACTTGTGGTAACTTGGTTTGTTTTACAGCTGTACCCAAAAAGAACATACCTCAGCAACTGGTCGAAGCAAAAGGTGAAGGCCGCAAGGTACGCCACACACCTTTTCCTTTCGTTGATTAGTCTTTCCTCCTCTAATGCTTCTCATTATTTCAGGCTTCCCGCAAACCACCTCTGACACCTCAAAGGAAGTCAAAGAGGGGCACTACCCAAATTATCATTGATTCGGAGGATGATGACCAATATCCTCCTGAAGACTTAAAGATCAAGAAGAGGAAAAAACCAAGCCAAGAGACAGATGCTACTGGTGGCCAATCTGAGCCTAAAACGGCTAAAGTCTCCAAAAAGACAACTACTATTAGTAGAGTTGCAGAAGCCTCTTCTGGAGCTGCCTCTAAACCAGCCGCGGATAATGCTGAAAGCAATAACTCTAGCCCTGATGCTGAAGGTGTCAAGGTAACTTATCATATCACTTTTTAAAGAGCCAATTTATTTACCTTGTTTCCTTTCATTATGATTTGCTTCGATTTGATTCAGGTTGATGCAAGTGGTTCAAAGCCACCGGTGGATAATCCTCTTTCTCCAGCCACTCTTCTGAATAGCCAAGGTGAGCCTACATACCATCCCACTTCTGACTTGGGCTCTGGAATGAGTTTACTAGGTGAAATTAACAAATTTGCCTTTGAAAAAGCTCCCCATTCGCCAACAAAGACCACTACCCAGCAGTCTCAAACAGATGGCTCCGACCATGAGGAAGATGATGGCTAGCAGAATCCTGAAATAGAAAATCCAAGAGTCGCTGCCATGGATGAAGATACAACCTTGGTCGATGAGGATGGATCCCCAGTGGACGAAACCGTTAGGGCTGACAATGCTGACCCAGAAGGGGAGGAGGAGATGGAAGAAGATGATAATGAGACAATGCACCAGTCTGAACTTGATGGCCATAGTGATGAAAATGCTAATGAAAAAATGGATGAAGATGAAGAAGAGGAGGACAAAAGTGAGGAGAAGAAGGCTGACAAAGGACCCACCAATGAGCCGACCCCTGTCGAAGCCACTACTACCCCAGCGATTGTTGCTGCTACTGAAGGCAAGGCAACCTCAACTGTGTATGGAGCAGGCCTTTCTAAAAAGGAACTCGATGCCTTGAAGGCCAGCAACCCTCGACAATACATAAAAATTCTTCTTGCCCGTCGAGGAAGTTCATCTGACAAAAATCCTAGTGCTTCGAATGCCTTTGGGGATCAGCCTTTAAGCAAACCTTAGGACAATATCCTTCTAAAGATCAAAGATAAGATCTTAAAGGGTGACCATTTCAAACTCTTACAGATGGATCATGTCACTCACATCTCTCTGAAAAATCTCCTCCAACAAGTTGACATCCATGTTATTTCTCTAGAATCTGCCAACATCATTTTAGAGCTTGGCACTATGATTGACCAAGTCTATGGTGACCTCAAGCACCTGCCTCAAATCGAAAAGGCAATCTCATCCAAAGCTGGAAGTGAGGCTGCCGCTTGGGCTTCTACCACTGACTCTGAGAATAAGGTAGCAGAATTGGAGGAGACCAAAGAAAAGAACAAGCAGGAAATCACCTCCAATGAACAAAATATTGCTTCCTGAGAGCACAAGATCAAGAAGCTTCGAGCCAAGATCTCAAAGGCGAAAAATCGCAACGCTGAGTTGTCTGCCTTTGATGACTCCGACTTCTCGAAAGAGCTTGAAAATGCTATAACTTTTGCTGAGGAAGCTCAACAACTGGAGAAAGAGGTTGCCCGATTAAAATCTGACAAGGCCTTGTGTAAAAGGCGTCTTGAACTCCAGAAGTCGAAGTACTTGAAGATGAAAGAGAATCTCCCTTTTTAGCTTTGTTAATTTCTTTGTAATTTTCCTTTTTAGTATAATGCTCCATAGCCATTTGAGGCTTTTATATGTAATGACTTTTAAGCCATTTTGGCATTCATAAATACCATTGTTGGCTTTGCCTTTTTTACGTCGAATTACTCTTTAGCAATTTTAACTTCTTGAAGTGCTGGTTTATATTTTTTCAAATGCTTGCCATTTACTTTCAAGATTCTTTTATCCTCATTTAATTCTTCAACTTCATAGGCTCCATTAGAAAATACTTGCGTAATTTGAAACGGGCCTTCCCATTTTGGGGACTACTTACCCAAGGCTCTAACCTTTCGATCCATAGGCAGGATTACCTTCCAAACTAAATCTCCAGGCGAAAAGGTCTTAATCTTAACCTTTTTATTGTAAGACTTCTCTACTCTTTTCTTTTGTCTCTTCAAAAGTTCTAAAGCTTTAAGTCTTTCTTCGTCCAAATCTACCAACTCATCTAACATCATATTCCAATAAAACTCAGAAGGAATTTCATGATGTCTCTGAATCCTTGTCGACTGGAGGTAGATCTCAACAGGTAAAACGACATCATGACCAAAAGTTAATCGAAATGGGGTAGTGTTAGTTGCCTGTTTAGGAGAAGTTCGACATGCCCAAAGGATCTGATCCAAGGTCTTATGCCAATTCCTAGGCTTCTTTCCCACATGTTTTTTAATCAAAGTAATTACCACTTTATTAGCTGCTTCGACCTGACCATTAGCTTGAGCATAATAGGGTGTAGAGGTTAAGAGTTTTAAACCCATCTCTCTAGCATACTCCTGCATCTTTCGACCAGTAAAGACTGATCCTTGATCTGTCATGATCGTTTCTAGGATTCCAAACCTATAAATGATGTATTTTTGAATGAATTCAATCACATCCTCTTGATCTACATTTGGAAATGGTATCGCTTCGATCCACTTCGTAAAATAGTCAATACCCACCAAAATGTATCTCTGATTTTTGGAGGATGCTGGTCGAATCTCTCCAATCAAATCCAAAGTCCAACCTCTAAAAGGCCATGGTTTGACTATAGAATAGAGCTCACTTGCAAGGATATGCTGTATGCCAGCATGAACTTGACATTTCCGGCAGCCCTTAGCGAATTCAATGCAATCTTTTAGCATAGTAGGCCAATGCATGCCTTGTCGAAACAATAGCCATTTCATCTTATGGCCTACTTGATGTGCCCCACATGCCCCGCTATGGACAGTCGAAAGGGCAAGATACGCCTCTGATTCACTAAGGCATTTAAGTAAGACTCCCTCAGAGGTCTTTTTAAATAATTCATTACCTAGAAGGACGTAACTTAAAGCTTGATACCTGACCTTTTGTTCTGTGGACGCCGTTGGATTCTGCAAGTATTCGACTATAGGCTTCCTCCAGTCTTTGTCGGTCAAGTTGTCTATTGCAAAAATCTCAAAATTTTCATCATCAACGTATCCAAGCTTCGTCACTTCTAGATCTGAAGGGCATAACCCAACAGACACGACTTTACCTCTAGCTTCGATTGCCTCTTGTAAATTTTCCTTCGAAACCTTATACCCAGAAGCAATCTGAGCCAAATCATTGGCCACTTGATTCTCTAGTCGAGGTATGTGTCGAATGCTTACTACTTCGAATTTCTTTAGTAGTCTGTTGGCTACTACAAAGTACATGATAAGATTTTCCTTAACACATTTGTACTCCTTTGTAATTTGCTTTACAGCCAACTCTGTGTCTGCCTTTATTTCGACTCGAGTTGCCCCAAATTCTAATAAAATTTTAAGTCCAGCTATTAAGGCTTCATACTCAGTCTCGTTGTTGGAACAAAGTCCTTTGACCTTGTACTTGAATTTTGTTGGAATTTTATCAGGAGAAATAATTAGCACACCTACGTCTGTTCCATCTTTGTGGCTAGAGTCATCGAAGTATAACTTCCAAGGTTCCAGTTCGACATAATTTAAAGTGTTTTCATTTATGGAGTGGCCAAATATGAAGTCTACTACCACTTATCCTTTAACTGCTTTTAAAGGCTTATATGTTAAAGAGTACTCAGTCAATGCTAGTGCCCATTTACCGATTCGATTATGCAAGATAGGTTTAGACAACATATGTTTAATAACATCGAAATGAGACGAAACATAAACATCAACTGGTTTTATATATTGCTTTAATTTTGTACAAGAGAAATACAAGCATAAGCATAATTTTTCTATCATGCTATATCTAGTTTCTGCATCATTCAAAACTCCACTGAGGTAGTAGATGGCCCTTTCGACACCATCTTCATCCTCTTGAGCCAACATGCTCCCTAAGGTTTTGTCTGACGCAGCTATGTACAATCTCATACTCCTATTCCTACAAGGTGGTGAAAGAATTGGAGGATGACTCAGGTATTCCTTGATCTTGTCGAAGGCTTCCGGCTATTCTTGCCCCCATTCGAACCCATCTTTATTGAATCAAAGTAATGGTGAAAAGGCCTGCGTTTTTCCGCTTAGGTTCGATATGAAACTTCTCAAGAAATTAATCTTGCCCAGCAGTGATTGCAACTCCTTTTTTTTTATGGCGTTTTCGCCTCCATGATGGCTTTGGTCTTATTCTGGTTAATCTCGATCCCCTTTTTGTGGACCACAAAGGCTAGAAAATCCCCTGCCTGCACACAAAATGCACACTTAAGAGGATTCTTTTTGAGACCATGTCTTCTCATCCTTTCATAGGACTGTCGAAGATGGTCTAAGTGACTCTTCCCTAAAACATACTTAACCACAATATCATCAATATATATTTGCATGAAAGTCTCTATATAATCATGAAAAATTGAGTTCATTACTCGTTGATATGTTGCCCCAGCATTTTTTAGGTCAAAAGGCATTACTACCCACTCGTAGGTGCCTAAGGCTCCAGTACAAAGAAAAGCTATTTTTGGGACATCCTCTTCAGCAATGAATATTTGGTTATAACCAGGGTACCCATCTAACATACTAAGATACTCATGTCCTGCGACGGAATCGACTAGCATTTCTGCCACAGGCATAGAATATTCATCCTTTGGAGTTGCAGAATTTAGATCTCTAAAGTCTATGCAAACTCTTAAGGAACCATTCTTTTTAATAACAGGTACAATGTTAGCTAACCATTCGACATACCTGGCAGTGCGGATGAATTTGCATCGAAGGAGTCTTTCGACTTCTTCCTTTATCTTTGAGAGAATTTCTGGGGCAAACCGTCTTGGATTCTATTTGACTGGCTTTTTCCCAGGCTTAATCGACAACTTATGTTCGACCAACTCTCTACTCAAACCAGGCATCTCATCATAGTCCCAGGCGAAACAGTCTTTAAACTCCTGCAACAACTGGGTAACTTCGACCTTAAGTTGTGGGTCAAGATTGGCACTGACATATGTTGGCCTTCTAATTGCCCCTTCTCCTAGGTCGATTCCTTCTAACGGATCCTGCGCTAGCATCTTAATATTATTTGCCAGCGGATCTTTTTCAAATCCCAAAGGCTCATCGTCATAGATGGCATCAAGCCTCTGGCCTTGTTCTACACCCTGAACCTTATCAGGTGGCTCTGGGTCGAAGTCCTTACCAGGACCTTCTTGGTGGAATCCAGAATTGGCTTCGCCAGCCATATATTCATTAGCAGCTTCCGAAGCCGCTTGTAGTTTGGTTTCAGCCACATAGGCCGAAATTCTTTTCAATGCTTCGAACTCAGTCATTATCACTGAATTCACTTCCCCACCCTGTGGGGTCTACTGCAGGATTGACAAGGTATGGAAGCCTTTCCCTGGCACCTCCTTATCCCAACGGAAACCATCCACGGGATGTAAGTACAATGAGCAAAATGTTTCATCATCCGGGACAAACTCAAAATCTGCTGGGCCAGAAGGGGCAATATGAGCCAGGTGCTTGTCGAACTGTCTTTTGTCGACATGATTTATTGGTGACTTAAAATACCCCTGATCTGCTTCAATGTTCTCGACTATGCCATCTGGCCTCCAGATGGTGATTCGTTGATGCATCGAAGATGGCAGTGCACCAATGCCATGTATCCACTCTCGTCCTAAGAGCAGATTGTAGTTGGCTTTTGTTTCCACTACCATGAAGACAGTAGGCCTAGTGATTGTCCCAACTGTTAAATCGACTTGTATCACACCCAGTGTAGAGCCAATTTTTCCTTCGTAATATGAAAAACCCATATTGTGTGGCTTAGTATCAGTAACATACTTGCCAATCTTGTTCAATAAGAAATGTGGCATCAGGTTTACTGTCGCACCAAAATCAACTAATATCTTGTTTATTAGTACATTCTCCACTTTTCCAGTAATGTAGAGAGGCTTTAGGTGACCCTTCATCGCCTCTGTAGGTCGCTCGAAGAAGGCGTTCTGCTCTTCAACGCACCCATTATTCATAATATAGTAGCACACAGGCTTATGTGCTGCCATCTCTGCTTCAGTGCAAGCATCTAAATCTTCGACCTCTGTAATTTGGTCGAACTCCCTTGGCATTACAGACACGACATTGACTATAATGTCGAGAGAAGCTTCAGACTCGGAGTCAAAGTTGTCTGTCATTTCTTCATCATCTTCGACAGTCTTTTCATGTTTGTCTTCTTGAGAGGAAAATAATTTTTCCCCACGGGGACTTTCTCAGCAATCTTTATTTGATTCCCTCCGTTATTATCAGTAGGGACATTAGTACTGGATTCTCCTTGGTCCTTCAACTGAGCCTCCCTGAGAGCCTTCCTTCTACGTTGCTCTCTCCTCCATTGAGATCGCAACTTCGGGTTCTTCCCTTTATAGTTTTTAGAGACATAAGCCAACCTATTGGAAGTTTGAAACTCTTTTCGATACTCTATTGAAGAGCCTCTGTTCACATCAAACTTCTGCCATTTTTTCTGACCTTTTTCCTTTCCTTCGACAGGTTTCATCCAGCTTCCCACTGGCGCATTACTTGTTGGTTTGAAGGTGTTGGGTCTGGCCCCTGGGAACTGTGTTTTTCCACCCACCTGTTTTGAAGAAGACCTTCTAGGATCGAAACTCCTTTGACCCTGAGACGTTCTTTACTCCCTTCTTTCTTTAGCCTTCCTAACCCCCTCAAGATTATAGGCAGTTTTCTGGTCGAAGATTGCACTGCATCTGGGGCATAGCATGACACCTGATCCCTTTTTTTGGCAACGGTGAAGGAATTCAATGATAGTTTCTTCCTGTTTTGGATACGCCACTTTGTTACGCTCTTCTTGGCATCTTGCTTCATCAACCTCCATGGTCTTATGTTGTGTAATCTCTACCATATTTATGTCCATGTTGACGTCGATACGAAGATTCAGATTGCAGGAGTCTACATCAAGGCCTTCAGTAGCCTTATCCATCTTAACGAAACTCTCATCAATTTCTTTGGTAACCAGCATCATGTTGGAATCCTCAGTGATCCCATCATTTAAGCCATCGGCAGCTTTGTCGAAGCCGTCAGCGGCCTCGTTCATGAGTTTCTCATGGTATTAATGCCGAGGTCTTCAGTAACCTTGGCTAACACAACATCATTTGCGAAATCTTTAGTAATTTCCACCATGTTGATTGAACAGTCGAAGTCATCAGCAACCTCAACCATATGTACCTCTGGTTCAGCATAATGGGCATCCACTGTTTGCAATGGGTCGGAGTCAATTTTCATTTGACCTTTGCTCTTCTCTCTGAATTTCAGCCTGCCCTCCTGAATAGTGTTTTGCACCAGATCCCTGAAAAGAAAACACTGATAAGTTTTATGACCCAGAAAATTATGGTACTTACAAAATCATCTCTTTTTTCTTTGTTCTAAAGGTGGCATTTTAGCGCCAGAAGGCACTATCATTTGTCCATCTTTAACTAACAAATCAAAAATTTCGTCACACTTAGTGATATCGAAAGTATATGTTTTCTTTGGAAACCTATCATTCTTCTCATATTTGATAGAATTTTTGCCATTCGAAGGAGCTAACATTTTACAAGCATACAAAGGACCTTGCTTTAACTCAGCAACGTCTACCTCATTTTCGTCGAAATATAACGGTTCGTCATGTAAACCTTCGACATCCACATTATATTCAACATAGGCTACCCTTTTACCCTTATTTGCCTTAGCCTTTTCGTCTTTTAGACGTTCTAACTGTCGAACCCTATCAGCCAGTTGGCCAATATCTCTTAGATACTGGGTTTCCAACTTCTTTCTAATAGAGTAAGTAAGGCCACCAGCGACCATTTCGACCAATTCATGTTCTGGCACTTGTGTAAAACACCTAGCCTTAGGTAATCGTCTATTGACTCAGTAAACTTTCGTTTTATTCTAGCCAATTCCTTCAAACTAATATTAGTTTATCCCATGTAGAATTGTTCATGGAATAAACGTTCTAACTGGGTCCAATTACAGATTGAGTTAGGAGGTAGGGTTGTAAACCAAGTAAAAGTATTTTTGGTAAGGGAACTTGGAAAATATTTTACCCTAAGACTTTCGTCATTTGCAATCTCTCCAGCCTCGATCATATATCGGGCTACGTGTTCGACAGTAGATTCTGTGGTATCTCCTGAGAACTTAGTAAACTTTAGGACCTTCGTCTTAGGAGGTAATTCTGATTGGAGAATGTAATCTATTATCGGTGATGTATATTTTGGCCTAGTAAAGCCAAAATTTACCCCATTTCGAGCCATTATCCTTTCGACCATGGCTGCTAGGTTATTATCTGCTGCTACGTTGTTACGTCGAACTTGTTGTACAACATGGTCAGCATCTTGCACTACTACGAAAAACCCATTTAACAACGGTTGGGAATGACATATAATGGCGCGGGCGAAGGCATTGTTATGTAGATTGTTGTTGTATCTTCGATGTTTCTACAACGGTCTGAAAACTGTTGTTTTATTCTGGAAAACGCGCTATATATTGCAACGGTTAGTTGTATCAACCGTTGTGAAATATATTATTAATCACAATGGATATTAGTTTCAACCGTTGTGAAATATATTATCAATCACAACGGATATTAGTTTCAACCGTTGTTACATGTACCCTTAGTTTATTATATACAAATGTATATTGCTTGTTTTACCATACACCTAGTTAAAGAATTACAACCATTAAATTGGTAAGGAAATATATAATCTGAAAATTAAAATATTCTTGAAAACCAACTTAAACACACCACTGTTTTTCGAATTGCATCCATTTCATTCCGCACATTTTATGTTCCTTAACACATAATATACGATTCAATGGTCTGATTCACTCTACTCATCGATATTTTTAATTATATAGTTTACCTCTCCATCGCCCAAAATCATCGCGATTTTATCATCATAACAATCATGATCATAAACCACTTTCAGAGTAGCATCCACACGAGCATTACAACAACAATATCGGCATCTTTGGATCTATCTGATTATGATCAGATACAGAAGCATACTTTCTTCTTGCGACTTGTGTTACACATAGTAACTCGAATATGATTATTTACGCATATATTTCTGGTTTTTGTTGGATCTGATATCTTCTATGATTATGATCTGCACACAACACACATTAGAACATAAAATAGTTCTTTCACAAATACTCATTGTTATCATCAAAACATAGAGATGACTTGCAGAGACAACTCTTGCTCTTACAGTTTTCGTGCGCATAATCGGTTACAGGATTAGGCGTAACCGATTACGCCACTTGCTAGTGCCCCTGGGAGGCATTTTTTGCCTCCGTAACCGGTTACAGCATTTCTCGTAACCGATTAAGGGCGCGGCTTTTGCCTAAATTGCTGTTGTTTGTGACTGTTTGCATGTTTGATGCATGTTCTTCCACATGTTTAATCACATTGATGTTAATGCTACTATTTTAGGTCAGAATTGACTTGAAATGATTATTGCTCGATTAATTGCATAATTTTTCTCGTTTATTTTGCAAATTGATTGCATGTTCAAAGCACTTGTTTGCACAATTTTTATTTTGTGTGTTAACATGATTATGATTAGTGATGCATGCTAATTTTGTCTTTGTTAATGTTTGGAAATTTCATTTGGATGCATTAGATTTATTTTTCATTGGGCAAATTTAATTTTGTACAATCATTACTTCGCACGTTTTCTTTGATGATCTTTTAACTCGCTTGGAAGATTGTTAGCATGTTTTTTCCAATTGATCGATTGATCGAAACTCTGTTTTGATTGGTTAATCTTTCCCCGCTCTCTTCTTTAGGACCTCTTTAGAACCTTTATTTCTTGATCCCCTGCAGAGTCGTAGGTCTGCACAACGCATTAGAGCACTGTACAAGTTTTGCGTCGTTACTCTAGCGGTTTCAATTTCCGCACTATACTTTGGTGCTAGAGAAGGGATGAGAGTGGAGAATTCCTACACTCATTTTGATTATTTTGGGTAGGGGACGAATGACCATGGGCCTGGAATAGTCGTCTCTATCTCCAGACTGTAGTGTCTCCCGATCCCCAGCCGAGTCGATCTTTGATCACCTTTGCACTTCAACCTTTCTTTTGATCAATCATCATTTCCTTGATTCAAGATCAATGCCTTATTTCCCTCAGTTAACCATAGTCTGTCTATTAACATACTGAGTTTCTTTAGATTAACAACCATTTTTTGTTCAACACCCTTTCTTTTGGTCGATCATTGTTCGTCGGTTCCCCAGAATAGTCGTAATCACCTATTTTTTGGTTAATCACAGTCCGTCTGTTAAAAAAAACTTTCCTTGGGTAATCACCTTCTCTTGGTTAATAACCTATTCTTTAGTTAATCATAGTCCGTTTGTTAAAACCAATCTTCCTTGGGTTAATCACCTTCTCTTGGTTAATCACTCGTCCTTTGGTTAATCACAGTCCGTATGTTAAAACCAATATCCTTGTGAGTTAGCAACCTTATTTTGGTTCAAATACCCACGTCTTTGGGTTAGTAACCTTTTTTGGTTCAAATACCCTCCCCTTGTTCAAGTACTGCTTGTCAGTTTGTGCACCGAACCCCTTCGGGTTAGCAACCTTCGCTTGGTTCCACACCCGCTTTCTTGGGTCGCAACCTTTGCTTGGTTCCACGCCCTTCCTTTTGGTTGATCATAGCCTGTCTGTTAAAACCATTTTCTTCTCTTCTCTTTTCGGTTAACCAATGTACGTCAGTTAACACACCGAGTTCCCCAGAGAGTCAAACACCTTTTGGTTAAGCACTCTCTCTTCTGGTTAATCACTGTCTGTCGGTTAAACACAAATTCTTTTCCTTCCCCGGTAGGGCAACTTGTTTTCCCTGCAGAGTCGTAATCTTCTCTTTCTTCGGTTAAACACTTCCTGTCAGTTAATATACTGAATCCTCGGTGGATCTTACCTTATCTTGAATAAATTCCCTTGCTCCTCTATTTTCTTTATTTCGACACCATTCCTTTACCTTTCCTTCTTGGTTCTAACACCATTCTTTGTCTTCCCCAGTGGAGTCTTTCCCTCTATTTTCGTTCTTTGTTTTGACACCATTTCTCTTTTTTTCCCCATCCTAGTTCCCTGAACTACGGAGCTCTGATTTCCTCATTGCACTATGAGGATACGTAGGCACGAGATCGTGAGGTCTTGGCGAGCACCCTTCTTCCTCTTTTCTCTCCTTTCTTTTCCCTGGTTCCATGAACTACGGAGCTCTGAATTCCTCATTGCACTATGAGGATATGTAGGCACGAGGGCCCCAATCCTCCGCGAGCACTTTCTTTTTCCTTCTTCCTTCTCTTTTCTTTAGCTAGTAGCCTTTAGATAGATAACTCACCCGAGCCTAGAAGCAAGAAAATGGTTCCCGTCGAGTACGATGGATGCGTGAGGTGCTAGTACCTTCCTCTCATAACTGACCCCCTTACCCATTTCTCTTCCCCTTCATTTTTATTGATATTTTCCCTGTCCTTTGGGACTAAATAAAGTTCAGTGGTGACTCTGTTGTATCTTTGAGTGTGCGATTCACTTAGGTATAATCATGCTAGCTTCAACGCAGTAAGAATATGTTTGATTTCCATTAAATGAGAAAACATAGCATTGGAGTGGCACAAATGGTCTATGGCTCTAGTGTCTAGAATCCAAGAATTTTGATTAGAGAAAAAATATGGATGAGAAAGAGTACCTGATGGAGCAGAGAGATTGGTATGCAGTTGATTGACATTGGCTTGGGGCGACTGAGCAACATGTTGAATGAGGGCCAAAAGTGCTTTTTATTGATTAGAAGTGAAGCTTATATGGACCAAGTCAGAAGGAGTCTCTAAAGTGTGATCCACATTATTGTTGTTGTTTTAGTATTCAGTAGCTTGAGCCATATTCATCTTTTTGAGGTTTGGAGGCAGCCCATGCTTCTTGGAGCACACCTCTACAGCGTGACCAACTTTGTTACACTAGGAACATAACTTATTTCCTCTGCCTCTGCCCTGTGTGTTGGGTTTGAATGAGTAATCTAGAGACCAATTTTAGGTGTAAACTTATTGAATTGAGAAATGAGTTTGTCAAGGTCAGTAGAGGCTTGTTGAATGGAGGGAGTGAATATCCTTTCTTGTTGAATTAGCATAGGAAATACTTTGTTGAGGGGGGGAAAGGCCTGCATAAGCATAATTAGGGATCTAACAGAAGAGTATTGTTCATTGAGGCCCTTGAGGAAACGGATAACATGATCATTATATTTATAGATTTTAATGGTAGGAAAAAGGGTGCAAGAACATGGTATGTGCAATACCCTAATTTTTACCCCTAAGATCCCACATACCATTTGTATCTCATACCACAAGCAAGATTACAAGCTTTGGTTCTCTTGCCTTCCTTTGTAGGTTTGTTCTCGAGGGAGATCATCGGGCACCCCTGTTTTCTTGTTTGTTTGATATTTGTTTATGTTTATGTTTACTAACCCTAATTAAAATCCAAAAACATGTTTGTTTTTCCCTTTACTAACTTTTTCAAGAAGAGGTTGGAACCAAGAATATCAAAGCTCAGTTACTCAGCTCGAGTGAAATTTATCTGAACAAAGTCAAAGTTGATCAGCAAATAATTCGAAATTATTTGATCAAGAGTTACCAAGATTTAATTGATCATTATTCAAGAGACTCCAAGGTTCATGTGTTTATTTCCATGCCTTCTTTGACAAGTAAAAAGAATCGAGCCAGAGCCAAGACAACATATCAAAAAGCAAATTTTCACAATTTTTGCTATGTTAATCGGTTAACATTATATGGTTAATCGATTAACCAGTGGGTTTTTTTTTGTGAAAAATGAGACAAATTCAAATTCTATAGTATTTTGGCACCAAATTCAAATGTTTCATCATGAGAATATTCTAGTTCACTTCATTTAATTCCCCTACCTCATCACAATTAATTCCCACCATACACCCTCACTAATCACCACTTGATCTTGATTTTGCCTCCAAATTCAAATTCCAAGCCTAATTTTGGTTCCAAACCAAGCTCAAACCCACCAAAACTTCCAAGCCTAAAAATCCTATAAATAGAGGCCTCATTTCATTCATTTCACAAGCTTTTGATAGCCAAATTCACCTTGCAAAAATTTCTCTCAATTCTTCATTTACCCAAATTCACCAAAGCTCTTTCTTCCATTGAAAGTTAGTAAGTTCATCATTAGAACTTACTAATCTTTGAGCTAAACCTCCATCCATTCACTTTTTCATCATCAGTTTCTGTAGATCAAGGCTTTGGAGTGTGGTTCTTGGAGTTGATTTGAAGAATTTTCATATTTGAAGTGGTAAACCCTTGTTCCACCATTATTATGCTTGATTCACCTTCCACAATGTGATCTATTATTGATTCTTGTTGCTTGATCTTTGGATCTTCCAAATTGTGTTTTATTGGTGTTATTTGCTGCTGTTTTACTTGAATTTTCGTGCCAATTCACATTCATGATCATGAGGTGTTTGAAGAAATGATTGGATCATGAATGCTGAATTTTTTCAAATTTTGTTGTTGTACTGTTAGGGTTAATCGATTAACCAAATGCAGTGCAATTTAGTTAACCGGTTAACCAGTAGCAGAATTGTGTTTTTGGTTCTGTTTTGGGACTGTTTTGGTTCCTTTCTCTTCTTCTTCCATTTTCTTTTGATTTTTTCCTTGGTTTACACTTTTAAAGGTCCTATTCCTCTTAAAATTCATTGGACTTAGGATATAGATGAAGTTGAATTAACATTCACTAATTCAAATCTATCTTTAAAGTGAATTGTTCAATTCATTTAGGTGCTTTGAGTTAATGATATGTTTAGTGCTTAACTCCATCAAGATGAGTGGATGAACTTAAAGATGGAATGATCTTGAAATTGTAATTCAATTTGGCTATCCCCTCCCTTCTTCTTCTTTTTCATTTGATCGATCAAAATCTTCGATATCATTGGAACTTATTTTAAGTTCTTGATGAAGATGAGATCGTTACCACTTTTCTTTTCGTGCGGTATTGCTTTCGGAGAGTGATGTACATATCACTTCTCTAACATGCATTAGCAGTAAAATTGTTATTGACCAGCCTCAGATATTCGTGGCTTCTACATAAATCTGATTACGATTGCTTAACATAGCGCTAAATTGTCCCAAAATCGGAAAACCGTTGTGATTTGTAAGCGAATTATCAGTCTTTTATTCGTTCATGGCGTAGTTTGAAATAGATTGGCTTTCTCTTGTTACCTGTGGGGGTTAGTTGGAATACTCGTTAATTTTATCCGAGTTGGAGCCCTCCCCATGGTAATGTTTGAGACCATGTTTTCATTCTCATGGATGTCTAGTCGAGCATTTCCGAAAACACAACAAAACTTTGTTCTCTCATTTTGGATCACAATTGCTCTCTATTGCTATATTACTTGTGTTATGTTTATGCTTCCTTCTTGCTCCCTATCTCTCTTTATTTTTTATTCTTTATGTTATCATATCATATCATATTATTTGTTTATGTTTCCGCTATTTTTCCTTTGTCCACTTGGACCATTTGTTTATGCTTCTGCTATTTTTCCTTTGTCCACTTGAACCATTTGTTTATGTTTATGCTCTTTTTCTTTTGTACATTTGGACCCAAAACATTAATAAAGGCTTAAATCCCTAAAAAAACATGTTCTCTTAATGGTGGACTATGGTTACTATCCTTTGCATTCGGACATGGAACTTTTGGACCTAGAATTAGGATCTTAACCTATGCTTGGAAGGTTGTGATGTCAAACCTTGGATTTTGGGTACTTGGAGCTCTCTTATGAAGACCTATCTTGATCAAGGCCTAATCTAAAGGAAATAATGCTTATGCTATGGAGCTTGCTTGTGTGGTTAGACCGTTCTTATCCTTAGCTTTTATCTTTATGCAATAGGATAGTCCCTTCTTCTCCACCCCTTCTTTAATTTTCAAAATCTCCTATCTTTTTCAAAACCTTCATGATTTCAAACTTAAAACTGCTTTCGTAATAAAACCTTGACTTTTGTCAAGTGATTTTCAAACTTTGTTTTCTTTAATAAATGTCAATCAATGTTAATCATACTCTGACCATTTCAAAAAGACATAAAAAATACAAAAAAAAACTCATTCAAACTTTTTGTGCTTTTGTGCACTTTTTCTTTTAAACTTTTCAAAAAGATTAGACATGAATCATCTTCTTTGATGAGATGTAAAGCTCCTAACCATGGTATTTTATGTAAAGTATGGTCATTTTCCACTTAGATGTTGAAGTGATTAGACTTGTTGATTTTAATCCAAGCAAAATCCTCAATCTTTAGGTGATGCAAATGTTGCCTTATATTTGTGGGTGACTAGTCGTAGTTTTCTCCTTAAAATGACGACTTGGCTTTACATTTAAAATCAACCATAACAAACCAATTTTTGTTATTTGTACCACGAACTACGAAGTTTTGATCCTATATTGCACTTAGTGGGTACGTAGGCATGAGGCGATAAGTCTCTTCAAACACAAAAATATTTTAAAAAAATTTCTCTTCTCATCCCCCTAATCTCTTTTCTAACAAACCTTTTCAAAGCAAAAAGCGTAGATATTTCAAAGGGTTCCTATAGAGTACTATAGACGTTTTGGGTGCTAACACCTTCCCTCAACGTAACCAACCCCCTTACCCAATCTCTATTCATCTGTTCTTGTTTTAGAACTTGTTTAGGTTTTGTTCGCTTTTTTCGTTTCCTTTAGGATAAAATAAAAGTGCGGTGGCGACTCTTGCATTTTTGAGTTAAGTTAATCAATAGCTTACACTCACAAATTTCCCCGCTACAGTATAGTGAAAGTACAGGAAGGGATGAGACATAAGTTATCAAGCTCTTGCCAAATCTTCTTAAGGGTGGTGAAGAATTGTGTGATGCTTTGGTCACCTTGACGAAGCGCATAAATTTGTTCTTGTAACTCTGAGATTTTGAAATTATCTCCCTGATGGTATCTTTCTCTTAGCTCTTCCCAAATTTTACGAGCAGTTACCACTCACGTGATATTTTCTACTATCTCACGGCTAATGGAATTGGCTATCCATGCCATCACCATGGTATTACAATGGTCCCAGGCTATGGAATTGCGGTCATTATCATAAGGGCGAATTAGGGTTCCATCGATGAACCTAATTTGTTCTTTGATCTCAGAGCTACACGAATCGAGCGAGACCAAGTATGTTAGTTTTGGTTGGTTAAATGAGGGGTGACAATAGCGTGTCTTAGGTTGTCAAAAGGGTGCATGAAGAACGGATCCAACATATCAGTTTGATAGTTGCATTGGGTATTCTGTGTATAGTTGTTTTTGTTGGTAACGGTAGGTGAGTGTGAGAATCAATTTAAATGGATTCATCTTCAACCAATCCGTCATTAAAGGCCATGATTGAAACAGAGAAATTGACAAAAAAAATGAAATTGAACTAAAGTGGAAGATGAATGCGGGTTAGGGTTTCAAGAATGATAAAGTGTAATCAGGGATTGGTGGTTAAGTTTCTGTGATTAGATGGAGAAATGGAGAAAAAAACGGTTGATTTTGTGAAGGAGGATAAAGTTGCATGAATTTTGTTGAGGTGTTTCACGGTGGAAACGAAGATGATCTTGGAGGAAGTTTGTTTTGAATGTTTTAAGGTAGGTGATGAAGGGCAATGGTGTTTTGGATATTTTTGGGTAGATAGTGGTGGTTTTCTTGGGGTTGTTGGGTAGAGAATGGTGTTTGTCTAAGTAAGGGTGGGAAGAAAGGGCGGTGTCGGTGGTGGTTCTTGGAGTTTGTTGGTAAGATGAGAAAGCAGTTTTAGGGTTGGAGAAAGAATGAAGAGCGAAAGAAAAGGAGAGAGAAATAAAATTGTGAAATGAATGGGTACCTTAATTTTATCAGTTGTGAATAGAGAGAGGAAGTTGATGATTGACACACGGCAGAATAGTTGTCACGAAGAGATTACAAAGGGATAAAATGGGATTGTGCAATATGTTACTGTTGACTGGGATTTCGACACTCATTAAGGTTGGAAGTAAGTGGAGAGGTTTCAAGGTCATATTCTGAAGAAGAACATGATGAATTCGATGATAAATAGTGACAAGGATGTTTCGACGGAAATGAAGATTTGAAATAGGCTGTTGAAGTTGAAAGGATCATTGTTTGAGAGGAACAATGTACGCTTCGACAGGGAAATGGTGAAGATCTAGTCGAAGAAGTCTTAGCATAGGAGACGATATGATCTAAGACTTAGAAATATTTTTGCATAGATTGGAGTTTGTCGAAGTCCATTAGAAGAAGCGTTCGACGGATGGAGTTCAAATAAGGCTGATAACTACATTTTGGCCTTATCCATTTTTTAGGACACTTGACGGATGTTGAGGCGACGAAGTGCATGCAGTGGAGAATGTGGAGAATTCTAGAGAAATAACTATTAGATGACGGTTGTTTTTTATTTACTATAAATAGGACATTTAGAATTTAGAATAAGGGTGTTCAACAATTGTACAAAATTCTACATTTTTCTCCCAGTATTTGTGTATGAGAAAAGAGTGCTTTTGAGAGAATGTATGTTTGAATACATTGCTTTACAATAAAATTCACATTTAAATTCTAGTTATTTACCTTTGCGTACAACTTACTTCCTTGTTATTTATCTTCAAGTCATTTATCTTTTAATTTATCTTTCTGCAATCTACGTTTCTTTCTTTACTTAAAAGAACACATTCTCTTAATAACTTTGAAGAATACTTGAAGAACATTGTATAAATTTTCATGGTAACTAAAACCAAGAACTAAATAACAACACATTTCCTAGGATCAATCTAGTCGACCCTGTGAGTGACCAAAGACTTAGTAACTATGGAGGACTAGCGGTTGTTTTCCATTTTCGATGGTAAACAAATTGGCACGCCCAATGGGACTGGTGTTGTTAATTAGAATTTGTAGAGATATTTAAAAAGTTTTTCATTTTTGGTTTTCTATAGTTTCATTGCATGAGATTAAGGAGTGGTAAAATAACCACTGATAACGAAGCTAGACCAAGAAAGAGATGTGTACGTGTAACAATGGCGAATCCGCCAAGTAGTAGTGAACCCCCCTCCTTTGACGGGGGAAATGACAACCATAATGTCTGTGGCCAAAGTCATTCCATCCACAATAAGTACGACGGCAGTACCGTCGAATGCTTATAGTGGACCTATTATGTCCTCTGTGAGAACTCAGGGCCAACCATTAACTCCTCCTCCAATGGGCACTGGTTCATTTAGGCCTTTTGTGTCTGGATTTACAATGCCCTTAAAAGGTAGAGAACAACCATATAGTATGCCAACTTCAATGATGGCTAATTTACACAACGCAACTGTAGCGTTCGACTACCCAATGGTGAATACGTTTTTGCCAGTGCAGGGGTCTGGTTCTGCTGTAAACAATATGGGATGAAATAACCCACCCCCAAGGATAGGATTATCTACCCAGATGCCCAATTTTACCACAAATTCTGCAGCAGTGTTAAGACAGCCAATGGACGAAAGTAACCATGATATGGTCCATATGTTGGCCCAACAAATAGGCACTATATTTAATCTGTTGATTCAAAACACCACTCAAATGAATCAGCAATTGGCAACGCAGATGACTAGAATCGCAGATTTCTTTGGAGTTCCACAAGCCCCTCGAGAGATTCGAAGGGATGCGATAGTCGAAAACCAAGGGGCAATCTTTAAATAAGACCCTACAATTAATCAAGTCCACCAAAATGAACCCCGTGTCGAGGTGGTTGATCAAGGAGTTAGGGTCGAACAACTAGTTACAAGGGAACAGAAACCAAGGGTGGTGATAACTAATAGAAATCAAAATGCTGACAAAGTCATACATCAAGTTCGAAATGATGGTATGGCTGGAGATAATAATTTGGCTTGCATATGCCAAATTATATTTCCCCATTATCTGATTACATTCTGCAAACTCCTTTGCCTAGGGGATTGAAAGTCCCAAAATTTATAAAGTTTTCAGGAGATGCTAGTGAGTCAACTGTCGAACATGTGGCGAGATACCTGACTGAAGCAAGAGATCTTGCCAATGACGAAAACTTAAGAATTAAGTATTTTCCTAGTTCGCTCCCTAAAAATGCTTTCACATGGTTTACTACACTCCCTGCGAGTTTGATCCATTATTGGACTCGTTTAGAGAGATTGTACCATGAGCAGTTCTACATGGGACATTCGAAGATCAGCCTTAAAGAGTTGGCTAGCATTAAGCGTAAATTCTCTTAGTCAATCGACGAATACCTTAATAGGTTCCTTCTGCTAAAGGCAAGATGTTTTAAACAAGTTCCTGAGCAAGAATTTGTCGAAATGGTCGCTGATGGGTTAGACTATTCCATCAGGAAGAAGTTAGATACCCAATATTTGAGAGATATGGCCCAGTTGGCTGATAAGGTTTGACAAGTAGAACGTTTGAAGGTTGAAAAAGCCAGAGAGACTAAGAATAATAGGAGAGAAAGGGTAGCTTACGTTGATATAGATGAAAATGATCAAGAAATGTACAGTGACCCTGTAGACTTCGATGAAAATGAAATTGACCTGGCTGAATTAAAGCAAGGGCCACCTTATTCTTGCAAGGTCATTGCGCCTTCGAATGGGAAAAATTCCGTCGAACCAGAGAAGAACGATAAGTTCCCTAAAAGAACGTATACCTTCAACGTCACTAAATGTGACGAGATTTTCGACCTATTAGTTAAAGATGACCAAATGATAGTGTCTCCTGGCGCTAAAATGACTCTGTTAGAGCAACGAAAGAAACGTGGCTTTTGTAAATATCATAATTTTCTTGGGCATAAAACTTCACAATGTTTCCTTTTTAGGGATTTGGTGCAAAACACTATTAAGGGGGGAAGGCTGAAGTTCGGAGACAAGACAAAGTCTAAAATGAAGATTGACTCAAATCCTCTTCAAGAAGGAGACACACACTACAATGAGCCGACCATCATTAACATGGTCGAAGCTTCTGAAGGTTGCTGCAAAGTCGAAACTACTGAAAGTTTCCAGAGAGAGATGAATGAGACTAGGGCTACTAAAGGTCTTGTGGTCGAAGACGTGAGTAAAGCTGCTGAAGGATTTAAGGTCAAAGATAAGATTGAGGCTACTGAAGGCCTTAAGAGTGAGGAGAAAGTGGAGACCACTGAGGGCCTTGAGATCAAAGAAACAAATGAGGCTACTGAGGGCCTTAAAGTTGAGAAAATTGAGGCTGCTGAGGGCCTTAAAGTTGATGATGAGTCCAACCCCTTGAGGATGGCATTAATTTTGGTAAAACTAACTTAGCAGAAAGATGTTGGACAAGATGTCCTGACATGATGAACTAACTGCAGGTTGAGATGTTAGACAAGATGTCCTATCAGGTGGATTTGACATCTTTGTCTGTTACAGTTTTGGGATAACTGTATAACTGTTTTTTCAGGTGTGATTGGAATATGCTTTAATCCCAGATGGCATTTGAGATTAAGGAATGAGAGATTCTGATTCTAAAAGGAATATGCAGTTTCCATGTATGGAGACATTTTTGGAAACTTGGGATTGAAGAAAGGATTAGGTCGCAGATTCTGAGGAGCAGAATTGTTACGCTTTTGAAGCCCAGATCCAGTTCTGTTTTTCAATATAAATAGGACGGTTTTAACCTAGTTTAGTGGTTGTATATTGCAGCTGTTTTAGAAGTACTAGGGTTTGTACTTTTGTGAGCCTCTCATGTATTGTGTGAATACCAGAGAAGGACAGTTTATTGAGTTGTAATACTTTCAGTCACTGCTGTGATTGGAAGGGAATTGAGAAAGGTCTCATACCTAGGAGTGTCTTAGGTAGATATCTAGGAAGGGTAGTTCCTAGGTACTAAGTTGTAAACGTTTGAGTTTAGCTTAGAACCAATTCTACTGAGTTGATTTCATTCCTGGCTTGGTAGCCCCCAGACGTAGGTGTTGTTGATCACCGAACTGAGTTAACAATTTCTGTGTGTTATTTTCTTTCTGCAGTTTGTTTATGTTCTTTCTTAATCCTTGTGAGAAGCAGAGATCAAGTGTCACGACATCCTGTCTGGCATCTTAGTGATCTGCTTAACCAGAATTTCAATTGGTATCAGAGCAGGCATCCTGCTCTGTATTTGGGTGAGATTCAGGGATGATACTTTCTGGTTCGATGGATAAAGAAGGAGGAATTCTAAATAGGCCACCTATACTTGATGGTTCCAATTATTAATATTGGAAAGTGCGCATGGTGGCGTTTATCAAGTCAATGCGTGGAAAAGCTTGGAAGTCTGTGGTTAAAGGGTGGGATCCACCAAAGATCAAAGACGAAGACGGGAAGCTCACTGATGATCTGAAACCGAAAGAAGACTGGGATGATGAAGATGATAAGCTTGCTCAAGGAAATTCCAAAGCCTTGAATGCCTTGTTCAATGGGGTGGACAAGAAATCTTCAGACTCATCAAGAATTGCACTATTACAAAGGATGCTTGGGAAATCCTGAAGTCTGCTCATGAAGGTACCTCTCGAGTTAAATCTTTAAGACTTCAGCTTCTTACCACTAAGTTTGAGAACTTGAGAATGAGAGAAGATGAAAATATACATGACTTTCACATGAACATTGTTGATATTGCCAACACATCTAGTGACCTTGGAGAGAAAAATCCTAAAGCCAAGTTGGTTCAAAAAATTCTAAGGTCTCTTCCCAAGAGATTTGACATGAAGGTGACCGCTATAGAGGAAGCTCAGGACATAGCTACTATGAAAGTTGATGAGCTCATGGGTTCTCTACAAACTTTTGAAATGGGACTGAATGAAAAATCTGAGAAAAAGAAAAGCTTAGCCTTGGTGTCAAATCATGATGAAGAAAAGATAAAATCCAATGAAGTAATGTCTAAGGCTGTTGTGTTTCTTGAAAAGCAGTACGGACCATTGCTGAAGAAAATGGAGGGGGAATCAAGATCGAATGCTAAGCCTCAATCATTCAACAACTTTAAAAGAAATAACCTTGGAAGAAACGCTAAGTATGAAGAAAAGGATGACAAAGGAAAAGGGATCAAATGCTATGAGTGTGAAGGATACAGACACATCAGATATGAGTGTCCTAACTTTCT
The DNA here is from genome assembly GCA_022829125.1 of Lathyrus tuberosus. Lineage (NCBI taxonomy): Eukaryota > Viridiplantae > Streptophyta > Magnoliopsida > Fabales > Fabaceae > Lathyrus > Lathyrus tuberosus. The sequence continues at coordinate 331,767 of JALAZF010000285.1, read as the reverse complement.
GAAGGAAGAGAAGAAAGGACTTATTACATCCTGGTCTGAAGATAAGTCTGCAAGTGATGGAGAATCACCTAAACGAGTTTATGCTCTTACAGGAATATTTGATTATGATATAGAATCATAGATTGAAGATCTATCCTATAATGATCTAATCAAATCCTTCAAGGAGGTCTACAAGAGATGTGCTAAAATCTGCCAGCTAAGAGAAGGACAACACAAGATCATTATGCTCCTTAAGGCTAAAAGAGCAAAACATCTTGGTGTCATATCTGATCTTGAGAAGGAAGTTGTTGTGCTAAATTCCAAGCTTGAAAATGTGATCAAAAGTGTTAGGATGCTCAACAACAGTTCTGATATACTAGATGAAATTCTTCAAGTTATGAGGAGTGCTGGAGATGTCAGAAGACTTGGCTACAATGATCCAGAATGCAGTCTCAATCCGATCAAAAGGAAACAGACAATGTCAAATAGAATGTCCCAACATCATTATAGACATCAGAGAAGACAAAAGTGGAAATGTCATCATTGTGGAAAGTATGGCCACATTAAACATTATTGCTACAAGCTACATAGATATCCAAAAGGTAGGAGTACTGGAAAGAGAAAGAGTTCCAAGAATGAGTCTATGGCTCTGGTAGCCCATTCCTATCAAGAAGAGTACCTTGAAGAAAAGTGGTACTTCGACAGTGGATTTTCAAGACACATGACTGGTGTAAAGGACTATCTGGTGGATATAGAGCCTCATTCCTCCAACTATGTCACCTTTGGAGACGGATCCAAGGGAAAGATTAGAGGAGTTGGAAGATTGGATCATGCCGGGAATCCTAGACTGGACAATGTGCTGCTTGTAAAGGGATTGGCTACAAATTTGATTAGCATCAATCAGCTTTGTGATCAAGGTCTAAAAGTCAATTTTAGCAGATCTGAATGTCGAGTTGTGGACAATAAAGATAGAGTTATCATGAAAGGTGTCAGATCAAGGAACAACTGTTATGTGTGGACAGCCTTGTAGATGGAGAAACTTCATAAACCATCCTCAGATACGAACATTTGAAGATTAACCAAAATGACACATAGGAGAATGCAACTTCAGACTATCACAAGGATGGAGAATCTTCTTCAGAAGGCTTCCATGATTAGGGAAATAGCTAGAAATAGATGCTCTTATGCCATCACAACAGACTCAATCATAGAAACCTATGAAACAAGAGATAAGAATGATTGTCTTCAGAACATTGGAACTAAAAGTGTTTTGCTATGGCATAATGTCATAACAGATGTCACGGCATCCAACTGCGACATCTTGAACTCCTCAAGGATTACAGAAGTACAAAGAAAAATGCTAAAAGACAAATTAGGGTTTTACTTGGTTTGTGGGAACACTATTCAAGGGTTCAAAAATCAAATCACTCAAAACTGCTTCAACAATACATACTCTCACCTTGCTCCCTCAAACTCGTTCATCCTTCAGATTGAAGAACAAGCATATCGTGTTTATGAGAAGATGTCTTAACAACAATCACCAACACGTGGAACCCAGAAGGACACGACAGAGCATCTGATTCTAGGTCAAAGTCTAAGGAGCTACACGCTAAAGATGATGTTGCTCCGCTTGCTATCATGCCATGCAAAACGGATAAACTTCTGATTAGAAGATCCAAAACTACCCTACCAGGTAACCCTTAGAATACCTCTGATGCTTTCTTTAGTCCTAAGAAAGGAATAGAAAGGTTTAACACAAATGAAAGGATTGATAAAATTGTTGAGAAACTCATAAGTCAGGGGGACAAAGTGAGTGTTGCTGGAATCACCAGACCCCTTGCATAGATTATGCCACCTAACTCATCTCAGGATCCAGATGTAACTAAGAAAAATGCTGGCAAAAGAGGAAATAATGATGAAGTGTCAGAAGGGAATCTGCACACCCTTGCTGACTCTGTAATTAAAAATGCTGGGACAGATGATGAAACATCTTCATCTACACAAGGGGCTTCAGAACAGATTGACAAAATCATCAATTTAGATATTTTCCCTCTGACAATGAAGTCATTGCGACAAGCCTCAAGCTTAGTGTGTTTGAACAATTGAGAAGAAGGAAAGATAAAGGGGTAGCCAGCTCCAACAAGCAAACTAAGAAGTCCACAGTTGGACCCCATAGGCCTTGGAGCAAGGTCGGTGTTGGAAGAAAGAAAAGGAAGACAGAGTCTGAAAGTGAATCAGACTATGATGGGACAAAGGATGGACAAAGTGTCATAAAGAAACCAGCTTCTAAGAAGACATCAGTCACACTTCCTAAGGCTCCCATGGACAACATCTCCTTTCATGATGTTGTAAGTGTCAACAAGTGTGAAGAAGTGATGAACTTGATTAAAGAAGCTGGGTTGTTGAATACTGTCTCTCATTTTGACTCATGCTATGAGCAGCTAGTTAAAGAGTTTGTTGTAAACATTCTAGAAGGATGCAATGATAGAAAAAGTGAGGACTGTTTCAAGGTGTATGTCAGGGGAAATGTTGTGACATTTTCTCCTGCTGAGATAAACAAGTACCTTGGCAGATCTGAATGTCCTCAGGCTGAAATTGAAGATTCAGATGATCAAATTTGTAGGGAAATTACTGGGAAGTTTATTTATGCAATTGGAAAAAGAAAGTCTTTTGGTTTTGGTGAATATATCTTTGATCAAATTCTGAAACAAGCTATCTCGTCAGCTGTTAAATTGCCAATCTGCTTTCCATCACTCATCTGTGGAATAATTCTTCAACAATATCCTAGGATAGTTCTATCTGGTGACGCTATCATGAGAAGAAAGCCGCCTCTGACTCTACATCATAAGTTGTTTGCTGGCAAGCATGTCTCAAAGATTGCCTCAACATCCACTCCAACATCTGCAGCTACATCCTCAGAGGAGGACACCCTTGCTCAGCTAAAGGCAACCTGCAAAGAGCTTGATGATATTATCAAGGTCAGCACTACCAGAAAAGAGAAGCTAGAAAAGTTGATACAAGTCCTGTCGGCTGAGCAGATCAAGGACACTGGAGTGAATAATAGAGATGCTGAGAAGGCAGCTGAAGAGAACTGTGATGCAGGAGAGGAAGATGCTGATAATGGTTCTGGTGGAAGTACAGGAGAACAAGAAGATGATGAGAAAACTGAAGATGACCTCTGAGAGTTGTCTTCTCTTTACTTTATTTTGTTTTGTTTTTACTTTTGGTTGTGTAAGGGCTGAATGCCCAAGATATTTTTTTACTTTTTTTGGGTGTGTTTTTAACTACTATGAAATGTTTAATTAGTTTTTGAGTTAGTTCTTCTGCCTTTGTCATATTGTGGCTAAAAAGGGGGAGAAATACTAACATCACTAACCACTGCTGATATTCTACTAACCACTGAGGGGGAGTAGATCTGTACTGATTGAGGGGGAGACAATGTTAGGTTTTCATTACTGTTCTGATGGTGGTCTCTCTGATATGATTCTGCAAATCAGTGAAAGTTAGTTTTAGCCAAAATCTGCCAAAGGGGGAGATTGATGAGTCCAAGCCCTTGAGGTCGGCATTAATTTTGGTAAAACTAACTTAGCAAAAAGATGTTGGACAAGATGTCCTGACATGATGAACTAACTGCAGCTTGAGATGTTAGATAAGATGTCCTATCAGGTGGATTCGACATCTTTGTCTGTTACAGTTTTGGGATAACTGTATAACTATTTTTTCAGGTGTGATTGGAATATGCTTTAATCCCAGGTGGCATATGAGATTAAGGAATCATAGATTCTGATTCTAAAAGGAATATACGGTTTCCATGTAAGGAGACATTTTTGGAAACTTGGGATTGAAGAAAGGATTAGGTCGCAGATTCTGAGGAGCAGAATTGCTGCGCTTTTGAAGCCCAAATCCAGTTCTGTTTTCCAATATAAATAGGATGGTTTTAACCTAGTTTAGTGGTTGTATATTGCAGTTGTTTTAGAAGTACTAGGGTTTGTACTTTTGTGAGCCTCTCGTGTATTGTGTGAATACCAGAGAAGGACAGTTTATTGAGTTGTAATATTTTTAGTCACTGCTGTGATTGGAAGGGAATTGAGAAGGGTCTCATACCTAAGAGTGTCTTAGGTAGAAATCTAGGAAGGGCAGTTCCTAGGTACTATGTTGTAAACGTTTGAGTTTAGCTTAGAACCAATTCTACCGAGTTGATTTCATTTCTGGCTTGGTAGCCCCCAGACGTAGGTGTTGTTGATCACCGAACTGGGTTAACAATTTTTGTGTGCTATTTTCTTTATGCAGTTTGTTTATGTTCTTTCTTAATCCTTGTGAGAAGCAGAGATCAAGTGTCACGACATCCTGTCTAACATCTTAGTGATCTGCTTAACCAGAATTTCAGTTGAGAAAACTGAGGCTGCTGAGGGCTTTGAAGTTGAGAATATGAATGAGGCCACTGAGGGCCTTAGGCTTAAGCTAGAAGGACTGAAGATCAATGATGGCTCCAACTTGGAAGTCCATATGGTTAAGGTTAGTGGTGAAAGACAAGCTGATGAAGAGAGGGCTCGTTGAAATGAGCAACAAATGGGGGGGCCTACCCTAAAGATAATGAAACAATGCTGGAATTCTTTCAATGTTTTCAAAAGAAGAAATCTGAAGTTATGTTGTGCCCTAGGTGCAGTTCAGTGTTTGATAAGAAAGTGGTTAAAAACCTTGAAAGGGTTCGAATAGCCAGTCGAAGGGGGAATTGGAAAGATACTCGCAATAATTTTACCTTTGACAAGAGGGGAGTCCCTCGAAGAATGGAGCAAGGAGACACAAGTCTTCAACCAAATAGGTCTTCTACTTTTAAGCCAACTATTGATGCACCCAAAGGAAAATGGGTAAGGCCTGCTGAAAGAGGAGAAAGAGTATAAGAAAAGCAGCAAAGCTTCGTGGTAGAGAGAGGTTCTTCGATGGCTTATAGGAAGGAGTTTTAGGTGTCGAAGCAACAAGCCTACTGGCCTGAAAACTACAAGGGAAAAAATCCTATGTCAAGGTTGCAATGACGCAGACAACAAAGAAGGAGAAAGGCTAAGAGGGAGGCAAATGAAAAGGTGATGGCTGAATCAAGTACTAATTTACCTCCAGAGAAAAATAATGTCGAGGAAAATAAACCTATGGGAAGGAAACTATTTATCAATAAACTAGAAGATCTCAAGAGTAAGTTGAGGGATATAGCGAATGATGAGGACATGTTGACTGACAATTTCTTAGATACAAAATCAGAAGCTTCGTTGGACATAACTTGCAACGTGGTTTTTGTGCTGCCTAGAGAATACGACCAGATTACTGAGGTCGAAAAGCCTGATGAGGTAATGGAAACTGAAATGGCTAAGCATAATCCAATTTGTTATTATGTTATGAATAATGTTTGCGTTGAAGAGAAAAATGCCTTTTTCGAGAGGTCAGATGAAGCTATGAGGAGTCACCTTAAGCCTCTTTTAATTAGAGGGAAGGTTGAGAATGTGGTAGTTAGTAAGATTCTTGTGGACAGTGGAGCAACAGTTAATTTGATGTCGTATTTTATGTTACAAAAGGTAGGAAAATTTGATAGGACCATAAACCCCACAATATGGTCTTATCAAATTATGAGGTCAAAATTGGATGCACTCTGGGTGTGATTCAATTGGAGTTAACTATTGGAACAATAACTAGATCGACGATGTTTAGGGTTGTCGAGTTGAAGGCTAACTATAATTTGCTGTTGGGTCAAGAATGGATCCATGGTATAGGTGCAGTACCATCCTCAATGCATCAGAGGATCACCATATGGAAAAATGACGGCATCGTAGAGAATATCAAGTCTGATCAGAGTTATTTCTTAGCTGAAGTGAATCATGTAGATAGAAGGAACTTTGATAGGAAATTGGCAAATATTTCCCCTTGTCGACCTGCAGACTTTGCATTCGACCTTACGGATGCGGCTTACTACTCTCTTCATTTAGACCCAACCTATGGGTTCCAATGGGATAGAGAGGTTGTTGGTCAGGACCTCAAATTTGAAGGGACATCGTATATCCAGCCAACTGGTTAGGGAGATGAGTTTGATGAACATGTCTCATTTAAAAACAATGGAAAGGATTTTGGTTTATGTAGCCTAAAATAGATTAAAAGTGGCCTTAGAAGCCGAAGTTAAATATTTGGTTGTCGAAGCCAAAGAAAATGATGAGCACCTTAAGGGCCTGACATAAAATTTGAACCAGAGCCACCTGATAAGGATGAACAAGAAATGCAAGGCCAGAGGCTCGACACAATTTATGATGAAGAGCCTTTGGGATTCGAAAGAGACCCGTTGGCACCCAATATCAAGATGCTAGCGCATGATCCTTTTGAAGAAGTTAATCTAGGAGAAGGTACAGAAAAAGGCCAATGTACATAAGTGTTAATCTTGGCCCATAACTCAAGGTCGAAGTGATCCAGATTTTGAAAGAGTTTAAGAACTGCTTTGCTTGGGATTATGACGAAATGACAGGATTAAGTAGGGCGTTGGTCAAATTAAAGCTACCCATCAAGCCTGGAAGGAAACTAATCAAGCAAAATTCAAGGAGATTTGCACCAGATATTTTGTCGAAGATCAAGCAGGAAGTCGAATGACTTCTCAAATATAAGTTTATTTGTACAACTAGATATGTTGAGTGGATTGCTAACATAGTCCCCGTTATTAAAAAGAATGGGCCTTTGAGGGTTTGCATCGATTTCAGGGATCTGAAAGCTGAGACCCCAAAAGATGAGTACCTAAAGCTTGTGGCAGAGATACTAGTCGACTCCGGTGCAGGCCACGAGTATCTTATTATGCTCGACGGGTACTCTGGTTATAGTCAGATCTTCATTACTGACGAAGATGTGCCAAAAATGGCATTTCGATGCCCTGGAGCCTTAGGCACCTATGAATGGGTGGAAATGCCTTTTGGCTTAAAAAATACTGGGGAAACTTATCAAAGGGCAATGAATTTAATTTTTCATGAGTTCATAGAAACTTTTATGTAGATTTACTTTGATGATATTTTTGTTAAGTTTGTTTCAGGAGTCAGTCACATAGACCATCTTCGACAAGCATTCAAAAGAATGAGAAAGCATGGTCTAAACATGAATCCACTAAAGTGTGCGTTTTGTCTACAGGCTGGAGACTTCTTAGGCTTTGTAGTTCATAAGAAGGGAATTAAAATAAACCAAAATAAGACAAAGGCTATTTTGAAGGCGAAGGCGCCATCGAAGAAGAAGGAATTGCAGTCGCTGCTTGGAAAGATTTATTTCTTAAGGAGATTTATTTCAAATTTGAGCGCAAAACTCAAGTCTTCTATCCTCTACTTCGACTCAAGAATGGAGATTTAGAATGGGGGAAAGCACAACAAGAATCTTTCAACAAAATCAAAGAGTATTTTGTTCACCCTCCAATTCTGTCGCCACCTTGTAGGAGTAGAAGTTTGAAATTGTATATTTCTGCATCAGATGTAACCATGGGGAGCATGTTAGCTCAAGAAGATGAAAATGGCGTCGAATGAGCCATTTATTATCTTAGTAGAGTCCTTAATGATGCAGAAACTAAGTATAGCATGATTGAAAAGTTATGTCTTTGTCTGTATTTTAACATGTACGAAATTGAAGTATTATATAAAACCAGTGGATGTTTATGTTTCTTCCCATTATGATGTTATTAAACACATGCTTTCTAAGCCAATTCTTCATAGTCGAATTAGAAAATGGGCACTTGCTTTAATAGAGTACTCATTAACTTATGTGCCTTTAAAGGCCATGAAGGGACAAGTGGTGGCAGACTTTATAGTCGACCACTCTGTAGTCGAAAGTCCCCAAAATTACCTCGAGCTTGAACCTTGGGAATTATATTTTGATGGTTCGAGTCATAGAGATGGAACAGGAATTGGGAAATTGATTATCTCTCCTGATAAAATTCCAACGAGATTCATATATAGAATCGAAGGGCCTTGGTCGAATAATGAGGCTGAATATGAGGCTTTAAGAGCGGGTCTTGAAATTTTGTTGGAATTGGGGGCAACTAGAGTCGAAATCGTTGGCGACTCTGAATTGGTTGTGGAGCAGATAACGAGGGAGTATAAATGTGTTAAAGAGAACTTGATAATGTATTTTGTAATAGCCAATAGTCTATTACGAAGGTTCGACATGGTGAATATCAAACATATCCCTCGAATGAAAAACCAGGAAGCTAATGACTTGGCTCAGATTGCTTCTAGCTATAAGGTTTCAAAAGAGAAGTTAGAAGATGTGATCGAAGTTTAAGGAAAAGTGATGGCAACAAGGTTATCTCCAAAAAACTTAGAAGCAACAAAACTGGGCTATGCAGATGATGAGAATTTTGAAATCTTAGCAATCGACAGCGTGGCAGACTCAGATTGGAGGAAACCTATTGTGGATTATTTGAAAAATCCAACTGCATATGTGGAAAGAAAAGTCAATTATAGATCTTTAAGTTATACTTTGATGAGGAATGAACTTTTCAAGAAGACGCCCGTGGGAATCTTACTTAAGTGCCTTAGAGAGGCTGAAGCATATCTAGCTTTGTCTAATGTCCATAGTGGGGCATGTGGCGCTCACCAAGTAGGCCATAAAATGAAATGGCTCTTGTTTCGACAAGGAATGTATTGGCCTATTATGCTAAAAGATTGCATTGAGTTTGCCAAAGAATGACAAGAATGTCAAAAGCATGTTGGTATACAACATGTTCTTGCAAGCGAGTTGCACTCCATTGTGAAGCCTTGGCCTTTCAGGGGTTGGGCATTGGATTTAGTTGGTGGGATTCGACTAGCATCTTTGAAAAGTCACAAATATATCTTAGTAGGTATTGACTACTTCACTATGTGGATTGAAGCTATTCCTTTGGTGAATGTTGATCAAGATGCAGTAATCGAATTTATCCAAAGGCATATAATATACAGATTTGGGATCCCAGAGACGATCACAACTGACCAAGGATCAGTGTTTACTGGTCGAAAGGTCCAGGAGCTTGCCAAAGATATAGGGATCAAGCTGTTGACATCGACACTTTATTATGCTCAGGCGAATGGTTAGGTTGAGGCAACAAATAAGGTGGTCATTGAACTGATAAAAAAGCATGAGGGGAGAAACCCAAGAAATTGGCATAAGACTTTAGGCCAAATTTTATGGGCTTGTCGAACATCTCCTAAAGAGGCTACAAGTGCTACACCTTTTCGACTGACGTTTAGACATTATGCAGTGTTACCAGTTGAGGTTTATCTTCAATCAACTAGGATCCAAAGACAAAGTGATCTTCTGTCTAAAATTTATTGGAACATGATGATGGATGAACTGGTTGATTTAGATGAAGAAAGGTTAAATGCTTTCGAACTATTGAAGAGGCGGGAAAAGAGAGTAGAAAGGCGTACAATAAGAAAGTAAAGGTCAAGTCTTTTTCGATTAAAGACTTAGTTTGGAAAGTGATTTTGCCCATGGATAAGAAATATAGAACTTTGGGTATGTGGTCTCCAAAATGGGAGGGTCCATTCAAAGTTGTGCCATTATTTTCTAATAATGCATATGAAATTGAAGAATTAGTTGAGGAACGAAGACTCCTGAGAGTAAATGGGAAATATTTGAAGAGATATAGGCCTATGCTACAGGAAGTTAAGATATTAGCATAATAGTTTATATGCAAAATTTATAGCCAAAATGGTAAATTAAATTAAATTCCAAAATGGCTAAGTCTTTACAAACCACAACATCCAAAATCAAAATGAAGTTCAACAAATTACATCACAAATAAACAAGCAAGATTATCAAAAGGGTAAATAGGCATTCATTCGTTCATACATCGACTTTGAAAGAAATAGACGACGATCAATTAAAGATTTGTTTGAAGTAAGAGTGTCAATCTCTTCTCCCAAAGTTTGAGCGTTGTCGACATGGTGTACTCCAACTTGAATTTCTTTGTTGAGTTCCTGGCGGTCGAGTCCTTGAAGCTCTTATTCGAGCTCTTTTTCCTTCTTAATCTTTGCTTGCAATTATTTAATTTGCTTCTCCCAAGCAGCGATGTTGTTAGAGCAAGTTGTGAGTCTTTCTCGATTTTGTTTGAAACTTTGCTCCAATACAACAACTTTGTTGTTGGATTCAGTTGCAGCCTCTCATTCAGCTGTTTGGGTGTTTATCTTGTTTTGAATTTTTCTTGCCACATCTCTTCGACGGTTCAGATCTGTAGTTATATGGTCAATTAGCAGTCCAAGATCTATAAGTACGTCTACAACTTCAGGAGGAGTGGTTAAGACATCAACTCGCTTTCAGGAAATCCTTGATTTCGAAGGCAGTAAAAGAATTAGCTTCTAAGAGCAGGAGCATATCAACTTCAAAAACTTTCTCATTTATCTTTTGAAGTAGATTGTCAATATATTTGTTGCCAGATTAACCTCCAGAAACTATTGAAGAACTGGAACACTTTTCAGTTGAACTGCCTCTTGTACGGAGGATAGCCTTCAGATATTCTGCAGGATTGGTCTTCTTCAGGTTGGCTAATTCTTCTTGGGAGAGGCCAGTGGTGGTTCCAGTCGAAGGAGCTTTGAGGTCCTTAATAGCTTCGGAAGGTGGAGTAGTTTTGATTGTCTCATCTGGTCTTGACTCATGCTTTGTTTCTTCTTCTTTTTCTTTTTCTTCTTCTTTCTCTTCTTGGACTTCATCTTCTTGAGGGTTGGCTTCATAGTCAAACATAGAGTGTCCTTCATTGTGTCGATCTTCTTCTTATTCCTCTTCATCTTCATCTTCACTTCGATTATGAATTTGTGGCAAAGCGTCATCTGCTGCGTCTGACATGATTGTTTATGTGTCATCAATGTTCATTTTATCTTGGATTTCGATCGCAGGAGTCTTTTCTTCCTCATCTTTTTTATTTATAGGGTCAGTGGTTTGACTTACTTGGGTGGTACCCTTAGGAGGAGAAGTTTCTCGTTGTTCTTTGACTAGCTCATTTACTTTGCATGTCGAACCTTTGTTTGTTTCCTTATCATAAGTGGGCTGGTTCGAAGGGGCGTTGGTATTCGCATGGATTACGTGCTTAACACTTGATTGTTCTGTACCGTCTGCGCCATCCTGCAAAAGAAATTGAACTATGGTAAATTGAAATAAGAAGAAGGCGAAAATTAGTTAAAAATTTTAAAGGGAAGTGTTGTTACCTTGGGACCTTCAGCACCTGGGCTAGAATTGTCACTTTCATCCTGCTCAGGAGTGTTTTTGGTGGTAGGATTAGGATTAACATTGATTGCCTTGGGAGTAGTTGACGGTTTGTTTTTTATTCTTATTGTAGTGGATTTTGGTTGGGAGGCAGCATCAGAAGCTTTTGCCTTTTTCTTTTTGGGAATCCTAGAAGTATCTGGTGAAAGACCTTCATGTGATTCGATTATTTGAACTTGAGGTTCTTTAGCCTTACGCTTTTTTGGAGTAGGTGATGGTTTTCGACTAGCCTGGAGAATGATACAGGTGTTAACATATAAGGTTGATGTATTAATCAAAATAAGAAAAAGGCAAAGTGTACCTTTGTTGTAGCTGCCTTGACAGTGTTTTTGTCATTGCCTTCGTCCTTGGCTAAACTAGTAGCTTTCTTTGTTGGAGCTTTAACTGGTTGCTTTCGATCGACAGCTAGAAAATATGAGTAAAAACAGTTGCCACAAACAAAAGAAATGTCAAGAAAAACGGTTAGAGAAGAAAGTAAACTAAAAGAAATTCTTCTATTCCACGCCTTCAAGTATGGGAGAGAGTATTTGAACATCCTATATGCCAATATGAAGATGCCCTTTGAAACTGTCCAAAGTGTGCTCAGTCGGAACCACCCGTTTCGCCAGCTTTTGAGATTCTTGTCAAAGGATTTTCACAAAGTCCCCACAGACAAACCAGTCGGGAAACAGAGGTCTAAAAGCCACACCGAAATTAGCCGTTGGCGGTTGAGGGAACCTTGGAGGATATAAGTTAAAGGCAAACTCATACCTTTATTTAGGTTTAACATAAGAAGGTAGTTTTAAATCTGGGAGTTTTTGCATAAAATTTTCTTTTAAAGTGACTGCTGCTTCACGGATGGTTCGACTAAGATCATCAGGTCGATAAGTAGTTTCAAAGTATTTTTGAAATCTTTGAATTTCCTTAATGTGCGTTGAAGTACCTTTCTTGGTTTTTTCATGTATAAAAGCAAAAGCAGACGTTAGGTGTTGAGTAAAAGCATTAACGTCGAACATTTCTGTAAGATAATATTCCCTCCACCAAGTATCATATTCCTTGGAACAATAATAAGATGGTGTGAAAGGAATATGAGTAAGTTGAGTAAGGCCAGAGTAACGAGCTATCTCTTCGATATATTCAGCTTCTGTGTGATGCATGTTGTAAAAAATGACTCTACTTTTCCTTGAAAAAATGGGTTTTGGTAAAATCTGGCTAATTCCAAATTGTCGAGAGACAAGGTTTGGATGGTAGCTTAGAAGGACTATTTGTTTTCTAGAGGGTCGAAATATGGTGCCGATTAGTTTGGGTGTGAGGAAGGCATCACGTATGGCTATGGATTCTGCTTCTTGGTCTTTCAACATAGGAGGGAATTTTTGAGTGAACCATTATGGGCCACGAGTCCTTTTGGCGAAGGGAGCCATATAAGAAGTAAAGTTGTAGCGCTTGGCATACATCATTAAATACTCAGTATAGGATTGCTGAAGATTTGAGCCTTCGTCATTTGGGGTTATATAGACGAGGCGTGTCCCTTCGACCCGTATGTTCTTGATCTCATCACATTTTTCGTCAATGGTGTTACAAGTCGACAACGAGGGTTTGAAGGTGGCATTGTGCCACAACTGAAGTAACCAGAATGGACTAGCTAGATTTAAATTTGATTTTGATTCATTCTGAATACTCTTGAGAAGTGCCACACTTTCTCCCAAGGATTCATACAGGAAAACAAGGATCATCTGGCTGAGGTAAAGTTTTCAACCAACATGAAGTTGGTTGGCCATGGACAGAAATGTTTTCGCTACCTGTAAAGACCTTGAACAAAAAACGCAGCGAGATAACCAGAGAGCTAGAAAAACAATGTGCTCTTCGTCAGATACTTCTTCAGTATCTTGTTGGTGATGGTCAGAAATGTAGTTGGTGAAAGTGGCTTGATTCCCGTTGATGCCAATAGTGTCTTCTGTCATCAAGTTTGGGTCGAAAGACTCCCATGTGGGTCGAAGGCTAGTAATGACAGCTATGTCGAAGAGAGTGGGAGTTAGCATTCCACAGGGGAAGTGGAAGTTGTTGTGAGTGTTATCCCAGAAGTACAAGAAGGTGAGCATCATAGGTTGACAGTATCCAGGTCCATATTTCGACAGCTGGAACATGTCAAAAATTTCTATTTCTTTCCAGAAGTCAGCTTTCTTCTTTTCTATCTTCGCCATCCAAGTCAGATAGTTTTCAAGATCTTTTGATAAGGGGCAAGAGCGAAATGCTCTTAGGGCAGTGCTCATGTAATCTAAGCTAATAATGTTTTCTTTAGGCTCATTCAAATATGTTTCCTGGATTTCAGTTACCTTTTATCGTTCAGGAGTTTTGGTTTCAGTTGCAGGTTTAGTTTTTCTCCTACTTGCCATGGGTCTATACCTATGGTAAGTTGGGAATAATTCCCTAAGTTTCACAGGATATGTGTCAACATCTGGTAAAGGACTAAGAAGAGCATATAGTTTTCCAGAAATAGAAATTGGAATCAGTACCTGGGATTGATAGATTTGCCTTTTTTCTTCCTCAAGGGGAGGTTCTGGAACATATTGTTGATTACCTACGACGTGAAGGCCGATGATTGTATTGGTAGGCGGAGAACCGATTTATTATTAGCATTTTTAGCAGGAGATGATGATTTCTTGGACACCATTGATGATTAAGGTGGAGAGCGCTTTGAGTATATTAAGTGTGCTTGTGAGAAGATGAACAGTTATTATTGCGCTTGAAAGGGAAAAGCAAGCTCAGAAAGGTGGAAAAAGTGAAAAAAAGAAATGAAATAGAGTATTTATACGGGAAAAGCGAGACGCTTCATTTTAGCCATCATGAGTAGTGGTTGGGATCATGGGGCACGCGTTGATCTGTTATGGTGTGGAAGGACGGTTGCAGAGGGTAGCCCACTACTTCCTAGTAAATAAGGGAGTGATGATTGTCTTTTGGGTTCCTGCACGTCATAGCAACAATGGTACAGTAGTGTCGAAAAGTTTCAAAAAAATGTCTTTTTCTCTTTGCAATCGAAATGACATTTTTGGGGGGGCAATTTGTTGACTGGGATTTCGACACTCATTAATGTTGGAAGTAAGTTGAGAGGTTTCAAGGTCATATTCTGAAGAAGAACATGATGAATTCGACAATAAATAGTGACAAGGATGTTTCGACGGCAGTGAAGATTTGAAATAGGCTGTTAAAGTTTGAAGAATCATTGTTAGAGAGGAACAATGTACGTTTCGACATGGAAATGGTGAAGATCTAGTCGATGAAGTCTTAGCATATGAGATACTATGATCTAAGACTTAGAAATATTTTTGCATAGATTGGAGCTCGTCGAAGGCCATTGGAAAAAACGTTTGACAGATGGAGTTCAAATAAGGCTGATAATTACCTTTTGGCCTTATCCATTTCTTAGGACACGTGGAAGATGTTGAAGCGACGAAGTGCATGCAGTGGAGAACGTGGCGCATTCTGGCTAAATAACCGTTAGATGACGGTTATTTTTGATTTAGTAAATAGGACCTTTAGCATTTAGAATAAGGGTGTTCAACAATTGTACAAAACTCTACATTTTACTCTCAGTATCTGTGTGTGAGAAAAGAGTGCTTTTGAGAGAATATACGTTTGAATACCTTGCTTTACAATCAAATTCACATTTAAATTCCAGTCATTTACCTTTGCGTACAATTTACTTCCTTGTTATTTATCTTCAAGCCATTTATCTTTCTGCAATCTACATTTCTTTCTTTACATAAAAGAAATCATCACATTCTCTTAATAACTTTGGAGAATACTTGAAGAACGTTGTATGAATGTTCATGATAACTAAAATCAAGAACTAAATAACAACACTTGTCCTAGGATCAATCTAGTCGATCCTGTGAGTGACCTAAGACTTAGTAACTTTGGAGGACTAGCGGTTGTTTGCCATTTTCGACGGTAAACAGATACATGTGAGCCAAGTGTGAGATGAAGGAGAGGGAAATATATTGTGAGGGGTTAAAAAATGTCAAAGAAATTGATTCTTAGAAAATGAATTGTGAGCCCTAAGATATGCTCTTGACACCATATTAATTTGTAATGATCCACATCACATTAATTACACAGAGAAGAAATGAAAAATATGAAAACAGAAAAAAATTTCATTAAATCAAAATTGTTATCTTACATAGCTCATGTGACCACCTATATATACATTGCATATAGTAACAACTTAGAGAGAAAATCCAGGTCAACTCTCAAACTAATTAACTAGCAAAATAAAAGATAAAATAAAAATAAAATAATATTAGTGATGTATTTTAACAATATGCATTGTCGATTCTTCAACCACGAATAACATAGCATATATGGCCTAAAAAACATTTTGGTGAAAAACTACACAAAGGACACCATTCAACTATGTAAGAGAGAGGCATTAGTCTCATTTGAAAACGAAGAGGGGTAGAGCTTAGTATCAAGTATAGAACCAGGTAACAAAGTCGAAGTTATTGTTGTTTTTTCGAACAGTTTCATTGTGAAGAAGGTAACAATTTATCTCATATATGATTAACCAATTGGAAAAACAATAGTGCAAATCCCTGATCTAAATGCAGTGTGATAATGTGTGGATTCTTGTTAATGTTTTATCAATAGGAAAATGAAGTGTGTCTACTCTATGAAAAATGCCAACAGATGAATCATTAGCCTACTCAAAGGAACTGCTCATTCTGTAAACAGATTTTTATATGGCCGTTGAATTTTTTTGCTGTCACTATGTCATGTAACAAGATTCTTCCTCTTCAATTTCAAGTGATCAAGGAAACTGAATTCTTTGTGAATTGGTCCATCATATATGAGATAAACTCTTGTTTCATTCACAATGAAATTGTTCTCAGAAACAACAACAAACTCCACTTTATTACCAGATTCTATACTTGATATTGCACTCTGCAACTCCTCGTTTTCAAAGGATGCTAATGTGTCTGTCTTAAAAAGCATAATGGTTGCCTTCGTGTAATTTATCACCAACACATTTTTAATTAGGCCATCTGATGTCATGTTACCCCGGGGTCGAAGGATAGGCAACACACATAATTGTTTTCAACTTACGCCCTATCACTATAGTAGGAACTTCAAATTTCACAGAAGAACTATCACAGTTGAAGTTTAAGCACCATGGATGACTCTCATCATTACCCTGTAACAGTAGAAATAGGCTCAAAACTTCATATAATGTTTCAACAATTGAAGATACATGTATAGAAAGAGAGAAGGAGTTCAATGTGAAACCTGTAAAATTTTTTCTTTAAGAGTTTCTGTTACTTGGCAATTCGCTCCCGTTTGAAAAAACCGAGATTTGAAGGAAGTTTCTGAACTTGTAATGTGAACTTGTTCCATTTCTTCAGAATTTGTGACAGATAATGCATTTAACATTATTTTTGCGCCTTTAGATAGATCAACTTTTGAATCACATTTCCCACAAAGACACTGAAATTGTGGAAGGTATTCAAACATTGATGATAAATCAAGGGAACTACTACGAGGTGCATTGAGAGGAACAATGGACGAGAGATTATTTCTTGGTGATGTCCAAGACTTAATGATAGATGGAAACACATCACTTGCGAATCCTTCATAGCCACACAAAGAAATATATCTAATTTTTTTTAACTTTTCTAACGAAAATGGTACTTTTGTTATTGCAGTGTTATTTGCAATGAGGGTGGTTAATGATTCCAACTGCTCTAAATCTTCTTCCAACTTGTCAATCTTTGAACATCCGGAAATAATGAGAGTTTTCAGAGATTTCAACTTATATAGACTTTTTGGAAGGCTCTGAAGGCTAATACAATCTTTCAAATTTATCAGAAGAAGCTTTTTGTGACATTCAAAAGTATCGGAAACTTCAGACAACATTGGACAATCAATGAGTATTAACTTTTCAAGATTAGGTAACTTTGAAAAGTCGGGAGTCTTTGTGCGATAATGAGAATGACTAAGATTGAGAATTTTTAATTTCTCTAGACTCTGCAAGAAAAAGAATGTAAGAAAATGCAATGTATTAAAAAGACAGACAAAAAAAAATGAAAACTTTGTCAAAATCGCAACATAAAAGATAATATTAAATATTGACGGATATAAGTGAAATAAAAATTAATACCCGATTCTCTTTGTCGTTCCATAGAAATTTGATTTTGCTATTTTCTAACTCAATAGAAACTAAATTTCCTAAATAAAAGCTTGAAGGTATGGATGTTAAAGGGAATCCATTCCAAGAAATCCACCTCAAATTTGTTGAAAGATATTCAAAGTCATCGTCAAGTCTTACTCCAGCAAGTTGAAGCAATCTGAGTCTAGTCATTTTCTCAAATGCCTTAGTACTAAAGCATTTTGTATTAGGACTTGGCAACATCAAAGCAAGTCCTTCAACTTTTGTTCCCTTTGATATATGGTGAACAAAAAATTAAAACAAGCATAAAATAAAATACAAGGTAGATAAAAAACTTTTCATGAACCAGTCATTTGTTTCTATAATCTATGAAAGATAATATGGTTCATAATCAAGCTAATTTTCATATCACAAGTAAACTAATTTTACCGAAGCATGTTATTGTTAAAACTTTTCGAATAAATGTTTGGTTCACTTCCTTGAGAATTAGATATTTAAAGTCCAAAATAGAAAGAAAATATGAATGTAAATGAAGTATTTACCGTTCGTTTTGACAATACATCAAACACATCCTTACTAAGCCACAACCTCCTAAGTTTTTCGGGATTTTTTGGTGATTTTGCACGAGTGATTTCTCTTGCCATATCTCGCAGCAAATCATGCATTCCAAGTTTGTTTGTATCATCAACCGTCACAAGACCTCGCGCCACAAGGATGTTTATTCCATTTTCTGGATAAAATCCACATTCATTTAATATATGTATAACATCATTTTGGTCCTTCCCAATAAAAAAACAAGCTATATCAAGAAATATATCTTTTTGAGTGTCATCCTGCAATCCATCGTAACTTATTTTTAACTTCTTATGAATTTGATCATTAGGGATTGTTCTGAGTTTGTCCAATACACACTCCCACTCTTTTACCTCCCGATCATACAAATATGATCCAAGGACTTCTAGAGCTAGTGGCAATCTCCCAGCATACTCAACAACATTTTTGGAAATTTTAACAAAAACTTCTTTAGGTTTCACTTGTTTAAACGCGTGCCAGCTGAAAAGCTCAATTGATTCTCTTTCATCCATTTCTTGCATTTTGTAAAACTCATCAACTCTATTCCCTTTAAGTAAATCCATATCTCTAGTTGTGATAATTATTCTACTACCTGAACCAAACCATTGCCGACCTCCACACAAAGCATTCAATTGATCCAATGTATTCACATCATCAAGTACGAGAAATACTCTTTTATGGCCAAGCTTATCCTTTAATATATTTTTTCCTTTGTCAATGTTTTGTATCCCTATTGTAGTTTCTTTACATATATCAAAGAGAATTTGTTCTTGTAAAGACACTTGTCCAGCATTTTGCTCCCAAATTTCTCTAATATTTGCAAGGAAACTCCTACCTTCAAAATTGCGGCCAATTTTATTATAAATTGCTTTTGCAATAGTGGTTTTACCCGTTCCTCCCATACCCCATATGCCTATCAATAGAACATCATTTAATTGTTGGGTGGACGGTTGGATGGCTAACAGTTGAAACACATCACGCACTCGAGATTCAACTCCCACAGGATGATTGGCAACAAACATGTCGGTCTTGTCTAGCAAATGTATAGTTTCTTTAACAATATTCTTGATAGCCTCACTCTGATTCCTATTAAAAAAAATTAAATAGAGGTTTATATCTATGAAGCACATATTCTATAAAACTCAGATTCCGACACAGACATTCTGACAATAATAATGCTAAACACTTAGAACAATGACGCCATTGTATGTATATATCATAGTATTTAACTTTCATTATCCATCTATTATTAAAGTTATTAAAGAGTTAAAACTATTATAAAAAAAACTAATATATATTTAATCCTTCACTGACAATGTTGTTTTAATGCTGTGAGACTTTAAAAAAATTGTATATGATATGTTGAAGTAAACATACAAATATTTTTTATATTGTCAAAATTGTCAGACATGTCATAGATGTGTCACACATCGATTCAAAAAATGTTTAAACAAGCAAAAAATCATTTTTTGAAATATTTGTTTGATTTTATCAACATATGTCAGATTTTTCTAATATGTATCCTAAGAGTGTCATAAAAATGTCGCGAAAAACTTATTCTTAAGTAGTGTATTCGTTAAGGTGAGCCTACTTTTTTTTAAAGATTTGTATTAACTTTTGTTTCAAGAATACCAGAAAAATTCTATCAAAAAATTAAAATATAATCCAAAGTTTTTTTTTTAAATACTTTGTTTGAATGAATTTTGGTTGGATTAGTTACCTGGAATTTAGCACCACAAACCCTGCGAGCCCAGCTGCTTGACCAAGCGCTTCTTTCCATCTCTGAACTTGATTAGGAGACTCTTCTTTCCTATTTTAAAAACAGCTCAAAACAGTTTTAGAGGCATTTGCAACCTTACTAGAGAGTCCTTCTTCCTTTTTTGAAATTCTTTTCAAAAGACTATGAAATGCTTTTCTAAACTCACCAGTTTGGTGACGTACATCAGATGAATATACATCGTAGAAAACCGGCAGCACCACCACCTGACTCAGGGTTCTGTGACACTCCATTATCTTCACCAATTCATCCAGACACCATCACGAGTTTGCATAATTTCTTGAAAAAACTATCAGTGCTATTTGAGATCCTTCAATTGCTCGCAGTAATGATGCTGAAATAACATGTCTTCTTTTAAGAGAATCTTCGTCCTTAAAAACATTAATTCCGGTGTTTTGAAGAGAATCATAGAGATGTGAAATGAAGGAAGAACGAGTATCCTTGCCTCTGAAACTTAGGAAAACATCATATCTTTTTAAGGGAGCTTCTTGGGTGAAGTCACTAAAATGACTTCTTTGATGAAGTCATTAATCTGACCAATAAGAAACAAGCCCTAATAAGCCTTAATTTAATTAACGTCACATCAGCAATATAGTGCAGCACATTTATAGTGAACCTCTTTTTATTTAAAACTTTTATTTATTGCATATCAGTCCTTCATTAAATTAATAATAATGATATACAATTTAAAATATAACATTTATTTAAATTTAAATTATATAATTTGCAAATAAAAAAACAGAGTATCAATTAATTTGGTCTTCTTGTTCTTCTTCGTTCTTCTTCGTTCTTCATTTTTCCACCTTCAAACCACCATTATCGGACCACTCCAAACGCCACCTCACAGGTTCGCCCAACATGACTCTCTCTAATAGCAAGCTCACACTCCAGATAGCAACCTCAGATTCCGATTCTATGGCGTTTTCCGATTCAATTGCTCATCGGATATAACACCACAATTATCATTCGAGGGCGACATTCGTATTGAAGACACAGTTGCTAAGGTGAATACGATATTGTTTGTCATATTTATTTGAAATTAGTTATTATGATTTACTGATTTCGAATAAATTATAATTGGAGGTGTTAAATTTGGTTTCAATTTGGGAATTAGGGTTCATGCTTGAATTTGTTTTCTATATATGGGTATTTCAATTTGGGAATTAGGGTTTATGCCTGATTTTGTTTTCTGTATATGGGTTTCAAATGTAATGATTTCGATTTTCAATGTTGTTAGTTACGTTTGAGAAGTAGAAGATTGTGGTTGTAGATAAGCTTCACCAAGGACTCTTGGAGCTGGTTTGTCAAGTTACTTCTTGATGACATTGGTGTTGAGAGTAGGTTCGGCTACATATTTGATCAGCAAAAGGTATGGGTAATGGTCCATTGGTGGTTATTGTAGTTGCTTGTGATTATAGTCTACTAATTATCTATGTTATTATGTGTTTAGGATGTTAAATAGGTTGTATTTTCAACTGAAGGCGACAGGAGTCCAGGACCAGATGGATTTAACCTCAAATTCTTAAAACAATGCTGGGAGGTGGTAGGTTCGGATTTCACCAAATGCATATTAGAATTCTTTAAGAATGGGATGCTTCCTAAGGTATTCACTTCTTCCTTTATTGCTCTGATACCAAAGAATGATGATCCAAGTGGGTTGAAGCACTATCGTCCAATCAGTTTGATAGGTTCTGTATATAAAGTAATTGCATAGCTGATGGCAGGAAGAATTAATTAAGAAGGTGATGGATACGATAGTCTCCAACACGCAGACAGCATTTATTGAAGGGAGGAACATGTTGGATGCATCGTGTTGAATAGAGGTGAAGTCAACTTGGAACCGCTCAAGTCAGACGTTAATTCAATTGAATTGTGCATGGCCAGATAAAAGAGGTATGTGAAATCCAGATGTGAAAAATCATCAATTTTGTGATTTGGTGTGTATTTGTCATATACTAGTACTAGTAGTATTTTGTTTTGAATTTGTAAAAAAGGTCAAAACACATAGTAAACAAAGCAACAATGTTTTAAAACTTGAACTGTGATAAGTTGAAACAATGCAACTGTATTTGATGTCTTAAAATCCCCAAATTCAAAATCACATAGTAAACATCTATTACATAAGCTGAAACAGCCACTGCAACTACAAATAAGCCTACTAACAATGTAAATGAAACAATGTTTTAAAACTTCAACTGTTAAATGGTTTTCACAATCATACAAACATTAAACATCAAACTTCAATCACATTTCAGCGATGCCTTATGACACTTTTTCTGATAATTCCAATAAGCTTTTGACCTTAACACCACTTCATCTAGCAACACATTATTTGCTGAATGCACCAAAAATAGTGCTAGTTTCATTCTTGTCGATGTCGAAACCTATATATAATTAAAAACATTTATGACAATTAGAAATATAATTACAAGAGAAATGATTAAATTAATCATTTTCACATGAATTCAACTTACAGTGATATCATCTAAATACCACCATTGTAGACAACACTCAATCATCCATTTACAGACCCAAACTCCACAATCATTTCTGCATTCAGTCCCTAAGTGCATTAGTGACACTTAATAGGTAATACTATCAATTGAATAAAAAACAGTAATGTATGAGTACTTACGATCCGGGTCGTTGTTGAATGCACGTCGGTTGACATATGCTGAATGTTGTTATTACAAGATTAGGTGATTTGGTATCATAAAAGGATTCATGAATAAGAATTTCCTCAAGAAATATGGCCTGCCACATAGTACAAACCAAAGTTAAACAAAGCTAAACAATTGATTGGACAGTATAAAAACCAATTCGAACACACATGCATACCAATTTTTTAATTGCACGGTGTTTGATATAATGTCTTTCAGGACAATCCCATGAGTCCAACCAAACCAATTTGTTGTCCAAAAAATCAACAACAATTAGAAACCAGTGCACTCCAATGTCGTTCATGGGAATAAAAATCTGCAAAAACTTAATATTTAGTAGTATGATGAAATTTTTTTATGTGCCTATTGTTTTGGCAACGAAGTGACACACAACTCACCTTGGAAACCCATTCTTTTGGTCTCGTTATGGAAGGTTGGTATATATTCCTCACATATTCAGCAGTATGATGTCCGCTCAGGGCATATTGCTGCAATTAGAATAAGTGTATCTTAAGTCAATAATTAATACTAAAGGAATGTACATTTGAGGGTACTATTAGTACTCACCGCAAACTCAGTAGGCAAATACCAAGAGGACTTAGATTTTTCCATATTATTTATGAACCAGTTTTGTCTTGAAACGACAAGATTGACAATCTGTATAGTCAAATGAAAATGATGTTAACAAAATTATACATTAATTGGATAAATTATACTCATAATCATATTAACAATAACCTCCTGGTCCATAGGGCATTCTGGCATCAGCGTCCTCAGAGCTTTCCTATCTCTATATACACTTGTAGTTGTTTTGACCAAAACCTCATCACTATAGAGAAAATAAATATAATCATCAAAATAACTGTGATAAATAAACTTACTATTAGGTTTTAGCATGTGTATTAAAAATAAATACCCGTTAAGTTCTTCTTCGTCGCCCATAAAGATGTATGCGGCTGTGTAAGAAAAAATGTCATTTAGATACGTGGTTTGAGGTGGTCTAAATGTGATTGGCATCCACTGTCATTAAATACACATGAAACAAAGAATGTTTTAACAAGAAATTATATAATATCGTGCAGTATTAGGATTATTGAAAATAAATAATCAATACTTACGTCAGGAATTGTAGTAGGAGCATGAACACCTTCATATCCAACAAATTCACCTAAATGAGAGTTGATGTAAAAGTCATTATCGCAGGGTTCCTCATCTTGACTGAAAAGCGTCTTCCGAATCTTTTGTAATTTCCCGTCATTTATATTTCTCTTACCCCTTTCCTCTCCGTTGTTTTTCGGGGGAGCCGAGGTTGTGCCTATAGTCGCCTTACTTTTATACTTTGTGGCTTTCCTTTCAGTTGCCGCAAAATTTTTAGTGGTACGCTTGCGATCCACGATAGGTGTAGACGCTGAGGATTCATAACCATGTGATTCGTAGTTGTCACTGCCTAATGTAGTAGTATGATGGCTATTCAAATCATTTTAATAATCAGTTTAGTAATAGTATCGAAGTAGAATACAAACTAAAGTTCCACAATGTGTTATAACTAACATATATGTTATTGAAAACTTGATTCTCAAATTCGAAAAATTATCAATCAAACACATGTAAGACCTTGAATTTATGATGAATTTATGTGAAGTATAAAGGGAAGAAAATGATTGACTGCTAAAGTAGAAAGTAGGAAACAATGATTTATTACCTGGATGATATCTCGATAATCTCAGTTTGTAGGTGCTTCATGCGAGTCTCAGAGTAACTGTTCCTAACTTGTTTTGAATGAGTTGAAATGTTTGAAGTCTTTTTGCTCATCTTATATGTTGAATTCGTTTCAGTTTTGCTGCGTTTTGTGCGTCTGTTTCCCATTGCAGGAGTTGTTTGCTTCATTTTGATTGTTTATGAAGTTGTGAGGTGTGGAAGAGTAAGTGCTTAGTTAAAATGTTTTAGCAGTTGGAGTGTTAAAGTATGAATATGATTAAAACACAACGGTTAGAATGCCAATGCCCAATAGTCATGTTAGATGTTGTGTCTTTAATGCACTCGAAAACTGCAACTGTTGGTGCATAATAAATGGGAATGAGAATAGTCACTTGTGTTAAAAGCCACTATTGGTCAAAAAATAAAATTAGTGTTATTAAAAAATGGAACAATAAAGCACGATGGAGGAATTAATATTTACTATAAAATTAAAATTCGTATTATTAGAAAGGTTTTGGAAGATTAAAAATCAAAGTGGTCGGTAAATTAAAATTATATTTACCCTAAACCCTAATGGAAGAATAAAAATCAGAGAATCAACTATTAACACAGTCATTTGCGACCCATTTTTTTACCATGGAATCGAAGAACTTCACTTCAATTCGCATGAGAAGGTAAAATTCTATCAATAAGAAGTCTGCATGTTAAATTTTAATGGATTATTCTTTGTTGGTATGTAGTTTTAATTTGTTGTTTTCCATATCCCTTGAGGAGGTGGTATATCTGAGAGATGTGAGAGGAAAATTAATGGATGATAACTTTGTGGAGTTTGACAGGAACAGCGCAAAGAGGTTGAAACAATCAGATTTTATTTCAAGGTAAGACTTCAAAGGCTGATCTGTAATGGTTAGAGTTAAAGTAGAAAAATTTGAACAGTGCGTTTGCTTAACATGCTTTGTGTGTAATTTATGTGCAGCAATATGGAAGAAGTAGCTCTTGAATATCCAAACATTGGTGATTGTGCAGCAAGGCAAACATGGTGCCTTTGGAAGATAGAAGTCAATGATCCAAAGATTATGCAGAAAAATGTTTTGGTAAGTTAGTTATTGTTTCATTGATCCAACCAAACACATTGATACATGCCTGTGTTATTA
Source organism: Lathyrus tuberosus (assembly GCA_022829125.1). Classification (NCBI taxonomy): domain Eukaryota; kingdom Viridiplantae; phylum Streptophyta; class Magnoliopsida; order Fabales; family Fabaceae; genus Lathyrus; species Lathyrus tuberosus. The sequence continues at coordinate 306,549 of JALAZF010000285.1, read as the reverse complement.
TTTAATGGATGTTCGTTTAATTTAATTGACGGTTACTTTTGAAATGTGTAGCAATTACCTCAGACTGTGTTAAAGAACTGTGATTTAATAGGAAAAAGTAGCATAGAGCTTGTTGATTCCACGACTGGTGATACTTGTCTTTGTGATCTTCACACAAATGTGAAGAAGGACTGTGTGGAGAAGTTCATATGCCACGGGTGGTATGAACTTGCAAAGGACATGCGGCTGGAAAGAGGAGATGTATTGGGAGTTAGCATCAAATATCCCCCAGCTAGAAGTATGACCGTGACTCGTTTGAACCGTCGAATCGAAAGATGATGTTGCTGGTGGAAGTTTTTTTTTTATGTTTAGTTTTATTTTGTATAGTTAAAAGTAAGTTAATGTTAACTGGTATAAGGGGAAGATGGTCAATAAAGTTGCTATGGTTATAAAGTGTGTTGTTGTTTGGTATATTTGGTAATAGTGTGTCGTTGTATGAGTGGTTCACAGCTCCCCTTGCTTGTTTCAAGGGTTGATGTTTTCTGTTTTGTACTGTATTGTGGCCATACTCTTTGTTTCTTGCACGTCTTGTGCTTGCTAGTTAATGATATTGCCTTTTGGATTGATTTACATTTGTGTTACATTTGAATTGTTTTAGTTGATTGTTGAAGTGATTAATTTATAAACAATATTCATTATAAACATTTGAATTGATTTACATTTGTGTTACATTTGAATTGTTTTAGTTGATGGTGAAGTGATGAATTTATAAACAATATTCATTATAAACATTTGAATTGATTTACACTTGTGTTACATTTGAATTGTTTTAGTTGATTGGTGAAGTGATGAATTTATAAACAATATTCATTACAAACATTTGAATTGATTTACATTTGTGTTACATTTGAATTGTTTTAGTTGATTGGTGAAGTGATGAATTTATAAACAATATTCATTATAAACATTTGAATTGATTTACATTTGTGTTACATTTGAATTGTTTTAGTTGATTGGTGAAGTGATGAATTTATAAACAATATTCATTACAAACATTTGAATTGATTTACATTTGTGTTACATTTGAATTGTTTTAGTTTATTGGTAAAGTGATGAATTTATAAACAATATTCATTATAAACATTTGAATTTATTTACATTTTGTGTCATATTTCACATTCAATCTACATTGCAAATCACATTTCATTCACATCTATAACATATTCATTTTCAATATAATGTGACAATCATAAACATACACACATCCAATATCAGAAAAAGAATAACCAAGCAAAAGAAATGGGGACCACCTTCAAATATAGCAAACAGTTTTCTTAGTATATAAACACCTTACACAGAAACCTTAACAAATCCTTGAAACCATTACTCCTAACCATTAGTTTCACATACACTATTACTCCTAACCATTAGTTTCACATACACTACATAAAAACCTTAACCAGTTTTTAGACAAACAAATTTTCACATACACTACATAAAAACCTTAACCATTACTCCTAACCATTAGTCACAACCCTAATCATTACCACCCAGTACTGTACGCTCCACCAGCTTCACATAAAGTCGATCGCCTGGATAAGTTACCCAAAACCGAAGTCTATCCTTTCTTCTAAGCCTTTTTTGCTTAGCATATTCGTACCATCCATGACCTATAAACTTCTCCATTTTATTAACCTTTCCATCTCTCTTTTCACAGTGTATCTTGGCTTGGTAAGTCTTCCCAGTATCATCATCAACAAGCTGAATCGATTTCTGGTCCAAACCTAGCTGAGTCCTTGTTACAGCTCTAGGAAAGTGCTACACACAACAACAAACGGTTAATCATTAAATTTCTACTTTAAAACATATGCAAACATGGACATAAAAACCCTTACCAAAACATTCTTGCTTGAAATGAATCCAAACCAAACTTCCTTTTCCCAAGCGTTATCAGGAATTTCTTCAGCTACGACATCAGAACTACAAACATATAATGACAATTTTCACATTAATCATTTAGTGATTTTTCTGATCCAGACTAAAATGTAAACAACACAGGATCTATTAAATAATTTCATTGCATGCATGGAAATAATATGACACCTCTATTTAGATACTACCAAACGACTACACAGACTTATATTTTTTTTCCATTAACCACCAAAAAATCTATCTAAACTGTAAAACCATTGTACCCGAATGCATTAGTTGTTCGACGGTGGCCGGCCATTGATGTTGATTTCTCTTTTAATCTTTCACGATCGCGAGATGACGGAACTTTTTGGGAACTGGAAGGAGGAACAAAACGCTTTTATGTGGGAATAGTGTGTTTTCATCGGTTGCACTCATTATATGGCCTGGACATATGGAGTGAAGTCTTTCACGGCCCATTTGCCTTTTCAAATTCTGATTAATGTTTCTTAAAAATAATAATATTTAATTGCACAACTATTATTTTAAGGTTAGGGTTAGGGATATGGTTTGGGTTAGGGTTTGGGTTAGGGTTAGGGTTAAATATCATTTTGAATTTTAGTTTAGAAAACTAAAGTTTTTGAATTTTAGAAAAAATTAAAATTTTTTAATTTTATAAAAAATTATAGTTTTCGAATTTTAGTTTAGAAAAATAAAGTTTTTGAATTTTAGAAAAAATTAAAATTTGGGGGTCAACTATCAGTTGACACATAGTCGGGGGTCAACTATCGTTTGACACATAGTTGGGAGTCAACTATCATTTGACACGTAGTTGGGGGTCAACTATCAGTTGACACAAAGTTGTGGGTCATCTATCGTTTGACACATAGTTGGGGGTCAACTATCAATTGACACACAGTTGGGGGTCAACTATCATTTGACACACAGTTGGGGGTCAAATATCATTTGACACATAGTTGTGGGTCAACTATCGTTTGACACACAGTTGTGGGTCAACTATCAGTTGACACATAGTTGTGGGTCAACTATCGTTTGACACATAGTTATGGGTCAACTATCGTTTGACACATAGTTAGGGGTCAACTATCAGTTGACACACAGTTGGGGGTAAACTATCATTTGACACACAGTTGGGGGTCAACTATCATTTGACACACAGTTGGGGGTCAACTATCATTTGACACATAGTTGTGGGTCAACTATCGTTTGACACACAGTTGGGGGTAAACTATCATTTGACACATAGTTGGGGGTCAACTATCGTTTAACACATAGTTGGGGGTCAACTATCAGTTGACACACAGTTGGGGGTAAACTATCATTTGACACACAGTTGGGGGTCAACTATCGTTTGACACATAGTTGGGGGTCAACTATCAGTTGACACATAGTTGTGGGTCAACTATCGTTTGACACATAGTTGGGGGTCAACTATGAGTTGACACATAGTTGTGGGTCAACTATCATTTGACACACAGTTGGGGGTCAACTATCATTTGACACACAGTTGGGGGTCAACTATCATTAGACACATAGTTGTGGGTCAACTATCGTTTGACACACAATTGGGGGTAAACTATCGTTTGACACATAGTTGGCGGTCAACTATCGTTTGACACATAGTTGGGGGTCAACTATCAGTTGACACACAGTTGGGGGTCAACTATGATTTGACACACGGTTGGGGGTCAACTATCATTTGACACATAGTTGTGGGTCAACTATCGTTTGACACATAGTTGTGGGTCAACTATCGTTTGACACACAGTTGGGGGTAAACTATCGTTTGACACATAGTTGGGGGCCAACTATAGTTTGACACATAGTTGGGGGTCAACTATCAGTTGACACACAGTTGGGGGTAAACTATCATTTGACACACAGTTGTGGGTCAACTATCGTATGACACATAGTTGGGGGTCAACTATCAGTTGACACACAGTTGGGGGTAAACTATCATTTGACACACAGTTGGGGGTCAACTATCGTTTGACAGATAGTTGGGGGTCAACTATCAGTTGACACATAGTTATGGGTCAACTATCATTTGACACATAGTTGGGGGTCAACTATCAGTTGACACATAGTTGTGGGTCAACTATCATTTGACACACAGTTGGGGGTCAACTATCATTTGACACACAGTTGGGGGTCAACTATCATTTGACACACAGTTAGGGGTCAAATATCAGTTGACACATAGTTGTGGGTCAACTATCGTTTGACACACAGTTGTGGGTCAACTATCAGTTGACACATAGTTGTGGGTCAACTATCGTTTGACACATAGTTGTGGGTCAACTATCAGTTGACACACAGTTGGGGGTAAACTATCATTTGACACACAGTTGGGGGTCAACTATCGTTTGACACACAGTTGGGGGTCAACTATCATTTGACACATAGTTGTGGGTCAACTATCGTTTGACACACAGTTCGGGGTAAACTATCATTTGACACACAGTTGGGGGTCAAATATCATTTGACACATAGTTGGGGGTCAACTATCAGTTGACACATAGTTGTGGGTCAACTATCAATTGACACATAGTTTGGGGTCAACTATCAGTTGACACACAGTTGTGGGTCAACTATCGTTTGACACACAGTTGGGGGTCAACTATCGTTTGACACACGGTTGGGGGTCAACTATCATTTGACACACAGTTGGGGGTCAACTACCGTTTGACACACAGTTGGGGGTCAAATATCATTTGACACACAGTTGGGGGTCAAATATCATTTGACACATAGTTGGGGGTCAACTATCAGTTGACACATAGTTGTGGGTCTACTATTGTTTGACACATAGTTGTGGCTCAACTATCGTTTGTCACAGAGTTGTGGGTCAACTATCGTTTGACACATAGTTGGGGGTTCAACTATCAGTTGACACACAGTTGGGGGTAAACTATCAATTGACACACAGTTGTGGGTCAACTATCGTTTGACACATAGTTGGGGGTCAACTATCAGTTGTCACACAGTTGGGGGTAAACTATCATTTGACACACAGTTGGGGGTCAACTATCGTTTGACACATAGTTGGGGGTCAACTAACAGTTGACACATAGTTGTGGGTCAGCTATCGTTTGACACATAGTTGGGGGTCAACTATCAGTTGACACATAGTTGTGGGTCAACTATCATTTGACACATAGTTAGGGGTCAACTATCAGTTGAAACACAGTTGGGGGTCAACTATCATTTGACACACAGTTGGGGGTCAACTATCATTTGACACATAGTTGGGGTCAACTATCATTTGACACATAGTTGTGGGTCAACTATCGTTTGACACACAGTTGGGGGTAAACTATCGTTTGACACATAGTTGGGGGTCAACTATCGTTTGACACACAGTTGGGGGTCAAATATCATTTGACACATAGTTGGGGGTAAACTATCGTTTGACACATAGTTGTGGGTCAACTATCGTTTGACTCATAGTTGTGGGTCAACTATCGTTTGACACATAGTTGTGGGTCAACTATCGTTTGACACATAGTTAGAAAAAATAAAAAAAATTTAATTTTATAAAAAATTATTGTTTTTGAATTTTAGTTTAGAAAAATAAAGTTTTTAAATTTTAGAAAAAATGAAAATTTTTTAATTTTATAAAAAATTATAGTTTTTGAATTTTAGTTTAGAAAAATAAAGTTTTTAAATTTTAGAAAAAATGAAAATTTTTTAATTTTATAAAAAATTATAGTTTTCGAATTTTAGTTTAGAAAAATAAAGATTTTGTATTTTAGAAAAAATGAAAATTTTTTAATTTTATAAAAAATTATATTTTTGTCATTTTAGTTTAGAAAAATAAAGTTTTTAAATTTTAGAAAAATGAAAATTTTTTAATTTTATAAAAAATTATAGTTTTCGAATTTTAGTTTAGAAAAATAAAGTTTTTGTATTTTAGAAAAAATGAAAATTTTTTAATTTTATAAAAAATTATATTTTTCTCATTTTATTTTAGAAAAATAAAGTTTTTAAATTTTAGAAAAAATGAAAATTTTTTAATTTTATAAAAAATTATAGTTTTCGAATTTTAGTTTAGAAAAATAATGTTTTTGTATTTTAGAAAAAATGAAAATTTTTTAATTTTATAAAAAATTATATTTTTCTCATTTTAGTTTAGAAAAATAAAGTTTTTAAATTTTAGAAAAAATGAAAATTTTTTAATTTTATTAAAAATTTTAGTTTTCGAATTTTAGTTTAGAAAAATAAAGTTTTTGTATTTTAGAAAAAATTAATATTTTTTAATTTTATAAAAAATTATAGTTTTTGAATTTTATTGTTAAATGAAATAGATTAAATTAATAATCAGTATCTGCTACAGTATAATTTGATAATGTTTTCCACTATTTTAAATCATGGCCGCTTATTTATTGTGGAGGGTTGTGATTAATCTGTCACTTATATATATATTAACCATTGATTTACATCGAACGGCTGTTAACTATACTACGTCAACGCATATGCTGCACCGAATTGAACCCAAATCCTTCCACAAGCTGCATGTTCTATGCCGCTCCATGTTTCGTTCTCTCTCACCCATGTTAATGCACTTTTTGCACGCCTCCTTCCCCAAAAACTATTACCATATTCCGATGCACTTTTTGCACGCCTACAATAGCGTCTGATTATCATTTAGTCCTAAACCTCCATTCAATCATGTCTTCGGCTTCTGTTTCGAACTCTCTGCCGCTTCAAATACCAGAATGTGGTTGCAATAAACCAGTGAGGTTGTTCATCTTCAATTCAAATGATAACCCTAAAAGGAGGTATTGGAAATGTGCAAATTGGGGGGTGAGTTGGATTTCATTTTTAATTGTTATGAATTCTTATTTGTTACGATTTCTTATTTCTTGTGGGATAATGAATTTTAAAACAATTTCTTATGTTAAAACGATTTCTCATTTTATGTTTGTTTTTAATGTTTCGTTTGATTCATACACACAGGCAATTTCAAGCTGTAAGCTATTCATATGGGATGATGATATTGATGGTCAACCTGCATATGTTCGTAAAATAGGACATGAAATAAGAAATTTGGTGTTGGATTCGAACGATGACCATACACACAGTGCGAAGAAATGTTGTGGTTGCAACTGCGCAGAGATTTTGAAGGACTTGACTGCCATAGTTACAGAACTTCAATGCAAGAAAGGAGAGAAGATGAAGTTGAAACTACAAAATGAAAGAAAGACATCCAAGATGTTTAAGTCCTTGTTGTTTTTTTCTTGGATTATAATCATTTGTTATTTTAAGATGTTTTAGACCTTGTTTTTTTCCTTGTATTATTGTCATTTGTTGAATGCCTAATACAAGAAATTGATTATGTTGTCAAAATGAGGTTGTTCATCTCTGTTTTAGATATTGATGTTTATTGTATCATTGTCCAAATGTTGTATTCATCTCAGCTTTATCAAAAATTGAACTTATGCACCACTGATACACCAATGGCAGATCATATTTTTGTTAGCAGCGTTTTAATATGTGTTGGCCAAAGAAGATACACCATTACTTTGTGATACACCATATAATTTGTTCAACTGATACACCATTAACCACAAAATGGATTCAACAGATACCACAATAGAACCATGAAGGATTCAACTGATAAAACATCTTGAATACAAGAAATTGAATATGTGTTGGCCATATCTTTGTTAGTAGAGTTTTAAGACATTGCAATAGGCCATCATGCGCAAAGATCATTTTTCAATTGTTTTCATTTGTCTAATAACTAATACAAGTAATTGAATATGTGTTGGCCATATCTTTGTTAGTAGAGTTTTAATATGTGTTGGCCAAAAGAGATATACCACAATATAATTATGAACAAAGATCATTTCAAGACATTGCAAGATTGCAAAACTACAACAAGTTATATCAGTACAGTGAGGGTGCTTAAATTTCAGAGAAAAATGGTCATCACACAATGCCATACTAATCCACATCAATTTTAAATAAGATGCTGGAATTACACATACAGATTCACATACTAATAATATCAAAACACTTGCAGATTCACAGGTTCATTTCAGCCACAAACAACATTGTACGTTGAGAACATTATCACATTCCAGCATAGGCCCGGCCGATTTCATAAACACTACCTAAAAACATCGTTTTTTGACTCAAATTACATAGATGGGTATACTCAATCATGACCAGCAGATTTCATCACTAGTTGTAGTAGAGACTGAAGCACGAATTTGAATTTTCCCCATCACTCATTTCATACATTGCTTGCAACATCCACATTTGCTGAAAATTTCTTTTGCACACTTCTATCACCATTGCAGCTGCTTTTTATTTTCTTCTTTTGTTGATAAATATAAATTATTATTTGAATACAGATAATTACACAATATAATTATAAAAACATATAATACCTTCGAAATTTGGCTTAAAGAATCAGTTATCGACACCAACTCCAACTCAACATTTCGCTCAGATGGCGTGTTTTCTGTACTCTGCAAATTAAACAATAACAACTGTTATGTTTAAAAAAAACAAGACATTGACTCTAACAATCAGATCACAAGTTATCGAACTTACCGAACAATTCCTTGCATTATGAGTTGTACTATTGCATTTTGAACAGTGCCTGACAGCTTTTGTGTCATTCTTTCTTTTCTTCGGAGCACCTTTACTCTTCACCGTTATTGGATCACCTACAGCTGACCTTTGTGTCCCAATTTGATCGTCATTACTGCAATATTTTTTGTGTAACTGCATGATGTCCTCCATTATTTCCCCGTAAACACCACTCTTCTTTGAAGCTTCTTTGCAGAAAGCAGTAAAAAGAGAACAATATGCACCAAAACGAGCAACCTCAATCGAATTTGAATCAACTGTACCATTATCAACCATGTTCAAATATTCAATTTTGGCATCCTTTGTCCAGCGCGACAAAACCATACTACTAGGAATTTTATCAACATGTTCTTCCTTCATGACATAAAAAATATGAGAACATGGAAGCCCACAAGAATCAAATAACTTACAAGAACATTGATATGTTGTACCATCATAAATCACTCATCTTTCATAGTTTTCCTGACAATATTTTGTCAATATGTACATCTTAACATCACCGCGTCTTACATAGCTCTTAACGATCAACGCACCAGCCTTCATAATTTCATCTTTAACTTCTTTGAAAATCTCGGCTGTATAAATTTTAGTGGCTTTGCTCTCAATCAAACGCAGGTGCGTTGTCAACACCGGTTCTGAAAATTTCGATTTAAAATCGGCTACCAGTTCATTGTTTCTATAGTGTCTAAGAGCCTCATCAAAATTGTGCATAAATTCAAAAATGCAGCCTTTCTTCCTTACGTAACTCTTGATTATTGCATTAATCGCTTCACATTGAGATGTTGTTCTTATACGTCCAAAAAACTTGTCACGTAAATACGCAGTTGCCCACAGTGACTTGTTCTCATAGGTCTTGGTTACCCATGGATTTCCTTCAAGTTCATTTTGTTTAATTAGCTCTGACCAAAATTCTTCAAATTGATCCTTTGAAAAATTTGAGTACATTGCTTTTTTAAAGCCTTCCAAAAATTCTGAGTTCTTTACATTTTCACCTGCATTCTTATTCAAATGCCAAGCACATAACCGATGGGTTGCATCGGGAAATATCTGTTTTATAGCCTCCCGCATAGCACCATCTCCATCTGTTACCACTGCTTGTGGGTATTTGTCATCCATGCACTCTAAAAAACAACTCAACAACCACTTATAGGTATCCGTTGTTTCATCCGATACCAACGCAGCACCAAAAATGACTGTCTCAGAGTGGTGGTTACACCCTGAAAATATAACCAGTGGGTAGTTGTATTTATTCTTCTTGTAAGTTGTGTCAAACGCAACCACATCGCCAAAACAAAAATAGTCGGATCTACTGCTCCCATCAGCCCAAAAAAGAGACCTCAGTCGTCCATCTCCGTTGACGGCATATTTTGCATATAGCATGGGATCAGTAGATGACTTTACATTTAGATAATTTAAAGATGCGGCAACGTCACCATCTTTAATAGTATCACGCATTTTTTTATCAAAATAATTGTACAGATCTTTCTTTGTAAATCCAACTTTAGCGTATCCACCCTTCTGAGCAACCATGTACCCCATTATATGACAAGTTCTATCTCCATGTGACTGAAGACCATCAATCTGAGCTCTATCCACTTCAGAAATTTGACGATAACCGGGGTGTAAGTGCATAAACCTATATGGGGTTAATTCATGGTTATGAACCTCTTCGAAAAATGACACTACATATATACCCTTTTTTACTTTGTAGTGCACACGAAGCCTAGCTAAGCAATTAGTACGGGTCGTACGTCTCTCCTCTCTTTTCCTATCTAACCTACGAAAGTGTTTATCCTCTCTTAAACCATGCCTGTTGCATACAAACTGCCTCATTACTATTATTTTACTACCTTCAGGCCCTCTACTCCTAATATCACTTTTCCTAATGGCAAAACCTTTGCATTTACCATACTTATAATAAAAATCATAAGCGTCATTAACAGAATCGAATTCCATAGCACGAATATCATCAGAAGTCATGGAATTAATTCTTACCCTTTCATCTAATTCTGCCGCATCAACTTCAACGGCATTATCAGCATCGTCGACATCATCATCTGAGCTATGATAACTGTCACCCTCATCATCATTTAATTCAACATCAGAAATATCAGCATCAGTGGAATGAATTTCATTGGAATCAACCTCAAATGACTCGTCTGAGTTTTCCATCGTGAACCTGAATTAAAACAACTTTTAACACATCAAAACTCAACATCAATCACAATACCTAATTCCATAATTAATATCAAATGTAACTCAGAAAATTGAAAATCGAAATCATTAAATTTGAAACACATATACAGAAAACAAAATCAGACATAAACCCTAATTCCCAAATTGAAATCAAATGTAATACACCAATTCGATATCATTAAATCTTAGTAACTAATATCAATTAAATATAACAGTGAATGGCGTATTTACCTTAGCAATTCTGTTGTCAAGAAGAACACAATCAAACCCTTGTGAACAATGGCGGAACGCGATTTGCAGATTATGGGTGGTATGAGCCGAGCACGAACTGAGCACAAGCAAATAATGGAGGAATGAGTGCGAGGCCCTTGTGAATTAAACCCTAAACAATGGCGGCATGTTGCTGAGCATGAATTCAGAGTAGAAATTCGCAGAAGAGAAAATGGAAAGATGAAAAATAGAAAAATGAAGTTTATATAATTTTGCCACTTTTATTTGATTTTCAATTTAACAACTACAATAATAATTTTGTCTTTTTTAATATGATAAGGACTTAATTGCAATATTAATAATATTAGATTACATAGTAAGTTGTATGTACAATATAATCCTACGTGGCACTCATTAATTAGGGCAAATTAGGGTTTGTTTCTGATTGATCAAATTAATGACTTTACCAAAGAAGTCATTTTTGTGACTTCACCTTAGAATTTGCCTCTTTTTAATGGTGTCTTTCCCATATCTTTTTGTTGAGTTTTTATTTCTTCATCCCTGAAAACTACAATAAAAATAATAAAATTTTGGATTGAATTATGAACTAAATCCATGGAATGAACTAAAATAACTAAATCAAATTAGAGGAAAATTTTACACTGTTCTTGAAAATGATCGAGATTCGGAATACGACTACGAGATCTCGAAGAGGAAGGCCTGCTCGTCGGTGTATGGCGGGGAATGTCTGCTCTCGAAAAGGAAGTCATGGATGAAAGTCTGTGTTCGAAGCTGAAAGAGAAAAAGATAATATGTTTAGACGCTTACTCCCTTCTATCCAATTTATATGAGAAATATAACATAAATAAAATAACAAGCAATTTATATTTAATTTCATTTTTTAAAAAATGTGATTAAAAATTTTTTTTGACTAGTTTCCAAAGCTGAAAGACAAAAATGTTTGTTTGCTGTGAAATTTCCTTCAAATAGTGTTCGAGAAATTGCTTTGGCGTATAATACATTGACTCATATAGTTGACTCATATTGTTGACAGAATATCGAAGTTTATTTTTTATCTTTATAAATTAATTTTTTAATGAAAATAATAACAATACTAATTCTAAATTAATTTAATTTAAAATTATTTATTTCTATATTTAAATGAGAAAATGAGTGATTTACTGACAGTGTACATTTTTTTCACTGTTAATCAATCACAACCATGAATCCCACCAAATCAGACTGTAATTTAAAAAAAATAAATAAATGGCATGGCAAAATGATATATTTTTATTGGATGACAATGTAAAACTATTTTACACCGTCAGTGCATATCAATTAAACTCTATTTAAATATATATTTTTTATATTTTATTATTGCCAATTAGTTAAGTTAAATCTTATCTTCATAATTCAAATATTTATATTATAATTAAATTTATTTTTATTTGGAATTGTGGAGAATGTGGTTTAGAGAGATTTGATAGTTTTCTTTGTATTCGATTGTTTCTAGATAATGTATGAGCGATGGAGAGTGAGAAGGGCATGGGTAATGGGTATTGTCAATTTGCATACTTATTTTTCAAACAACGTGGGAGAAAACTTTGGAGTATTTGTTGTTAATAATTTAAGCATAATTAAATCACTTTAATAATTTAAATTATATTTTTGAAATTGTATTAATAAAAATAAGCACTTTAATAATTTAAATTATATTTTTGAAATTGTATTAATAGAAATAGGCTTAGCTCTTGTTATAGTCCTCTAATTTTATTCGATTCAAGAAATCGATTTTCTATTTTTAAATTTAAACATTTTTTGTCTCATTTTATACTTTTACACTAAAAATTAATGATGTTTCTATTTACAATTTTTTGTGAAATATGATAAAGCATCGTATATAAATCTATTGTAGAACTTTTTGAATAAAAATATAAGTTAAAAAACAAACATCTCAGTGATTTTTTATTGAAAAACATGAAAGGTGGACTAAAAATATTTAAATTCAAATTAGAATGATTAATTTAGTAAAGTAGGTAAAATTGAGGGACCAAAATTGTAATATTTAACCATAAAATATTAATTAATTGGTTTCATTTAAATAAAAAGTTGATGATTGAAATCTAAACCATTATTTTAACTAATACATATTGTTCTGTTATGGGATCACTATTGGTGTTGAATGATGATGGAGGATTCTGGAATCGGCAATGGTGATCTTCGGTACGGTGGCACGCAGTGGATATGCAAGGTTAACACTCCAACATCCAAGTCTCTTCAGAGTCTAAGATGAGTTTAGTGAAAAGTGTAGATCAGAAAATTGTACCTTGAATCTAATGTATGTTGGCTATATAAGTTGGATAATCTTGATTGTGCTTGTGTATGATTGGCATTTGTATTAGACCTTTAGTCAGTCCAGAACAGTTGCCCCTAAGGCTTGTCAAATGTGAACTAGCCGGGAAGTCTTCAAAACTGTGGCCGACCCCTAGTGATGATGTTTGACCACAGAGAGAAGCAAAAAAGTCTTGGATCAATTACAAAAGTAGTGAGGGACGAGCGCATTAAATACTTTCCAATCATTGAAAGGTTTCATTGATTTTTCTCGAACGTGTGGCTTTAGGATATCAGTTAAGAGTATGGAGATTTCCCCTAAGGCATTCCAGTGCACTTGAGTTCACTTGAGATTTCCCTCATATCGTCTGTTCTTCCATCTTTTTTCTGTAATTGGTACCTCTAGGTATAGTATCCGAGATCAGGGACTTATCGTGTTATGCCAACATATTCCTTTGTTTGGCACTTTCTTTTAAAAATGGGGAGACTTTGTACTATGGAAGCTCACTCCACACTATGTCGTGTTTTTACTGGGTCTTGTTCAGATAGGTTCCCCAAATATGGGTTTTGGTCCATTTTAACCGGAAACCCCATTCATATAATGTTCAACTAGATTCTCTTATTCTCAGAGAAATTATGATGAAGAGATATTTTTAGACTCTCTACTGAGGATTTGGCCATGAGGAAAGGTTTGACCCTACTGAACTAACGACTTTCTTGAAGAGAAAGCAATCCATTGACACTCATACTATTGTGAATGTGGTTGGTCGTTTGGAAAGGGAAGAGATCTTTGGTGAGGAAAGAGTCATCTCCGATTTATTTTAACATATGTTTTTATACTTGCAAATAAAATGAATTATTTGAAAAAGGTATATGTTATTGCTATTAGGCGAGAGGCTCATAATATTCAGATTTCTCCTCTGACACGAGTCGTCATTCCCCCTCCTGTAACGCCCCGGATTTTCATCCAAAACATAACTCAGAAAGTATTAAAATTACTTATTTAAATAAAATAAGAGGGTTTTGAAATTAATCAAATTCGGTGGCAATTCAAATTCATAAGCGGAAAATCACCGCATTTCTAATTCATATCCAAGGTAAGTAAGTAAATAACTTAAAATATAATGCAAAATAATTTATAAACTACTGAAACTTTATTTTTTGAAAACTCCTTCTTCCCCACGATCACGCATCAAGCAGACATCAATCACTTTGAAATTCCACATTCACACCTAAAATGTTATTGTAAGAGTCAGTTTCCATTAACCACAATCCATGTCAAGAATAAATTAAGCAAGAGTTAACAATTAGAAAAATATAGATACACATATCATGTCCAAGAGAATTTGTTTAGAAGGAAAATTCATCAAAATTATTAATATCAAACTGTAACCATAACGTCATACACATAAAGTAATCAACTCAAGACTAAACACAACAACAACAATCACGAAGTGTTATATGCAACTATGCATACTCTTAAATCTAAATGATTCGGATAGAAACCGCCACACAGGCAATCCGCCACAAAGGCAATCCACCACGAAGGCAATCACACAGATATTTTTAAACGCCACAAAGACAATCACACATAAATCTGTAGCCGCCACTAAGACAATCACACAAGATCTTTACCTGTTACTAAGACACTCACACAATACATATGACATGTCATGCATGATGGAACATAAACTATAATAATATGTCACTAAGAAAACCATTTAGAAATTTTACCCGCCACTAAGACAATCACATGACACAAGTAATATTTATTATTCAACACCTAATGTTAAAATCACAATTTAATAATGTACTTTCGGAATACAAATAGCACATTTTTTTTCCAACTTTCAGCTGAATAATTTAATATTAACTCTACATCAAATTGATGGCAAAATATATTAAAATAAAAACAATTGCTGGATATAACAAGCTAAATATATGTTATAAGCATTTCCAAAAATCATAAGCAAATTGGAGAGGAAAGTCTGCCACGAGTGATCAATCATAATACTTTCACTGATATTTTCTTCATTCATTTCACTAACTTACTAAAATAATGGTCAGTTACTTATTCATTATTAGGCTCTATTTGATAAAAATAGTGGTTGACTGATAAGTTAGCTGATAGTTTATAGTTTATGATTGATAACTAGTGACTAATAGCTTATTATTTATAGCTGATGACTGATAACTTATAGCTGAAAAGTTAATTGAAGTGTTTGGTAAAATTAGCGATTTAATTATCTGATAAAATAAAATGAAATAAAAGATATTTAATAATTATTATTTTATTTTAAATTATAATAAATTATAAAGGATAATGGTGGGTTTTATTTAAAATAATAAGGGTAAAAGTGAAAGAAAAAATAATAAGTTATAAGCTATAAGTTAAAACGCTATTTAAAATAGCGTCTGAAAAATAAGTTATAAACTAATAAAATAAGCTATAAGCTCGTGACGAAAAAACTATTACCAAACAGATCTTTTATTATCATACGAACTTATAAATTATAAGACATAAACTATAAACTCAAAAAATATTTTGTCAAACAGAGCCTTAGTGTTTCCTATTCAACCATAATATAGTTTATGGATAATATTAAATCATGTACTATTTTATAACTATGGGTTCATATCTCACTCCCTGCCAATGACAGTTATCCATCACAATAGCACTTATTCAAACATTGATATAGATTCTTGCACCACTTAAAACTATGCATTAATATCTCTTGGAATCTAGTATCTATCTATTATAATTCAATTGTATGAACTCTCAACATTGCTCTTTCATCACAAATTATTTACACTAACAAAAGGACATTTTAGTAATCAACTAATGTTTACTTTTTTTCCATCTCAACTCCTATTATATCATGACAAGTGGCATTCATTTATCAATCTCTACCAATAAAATCACAATTAAATATTACATACACTCATTCTCTCTCTTCATTCAAATTTCAAATCTCTCTCACATTTCTTTTTCCTACACTTTCTCACTTTCATTTTAATTTTTTTCTCTATTTAATTATTATCACTAAAAATACCAAAAATCTATTTTTTAATTTTAATAAAATTAAAAATTTATTTATCTCACGGGTCACTATCAACACAATATCTATTTTATTTTAATCTACCATTAATTTGAGAGACAAAATTAAATATTATTTTTTTTTCTTTCTCCATCTCATGATTCCTTTTTAATCTACCATTAAATTGTATTAAATAATTATATATAATTTAATTTATATGATTATTGTTCATTTTACAATTAAGTATATCATTTTAAATTTTGCATTTGTATCTAAATACATTTTAAATCGCATCAAATTATTTTTTTATCTCACGGGTCATTATCGCATCAAATTATTTTTAGTAATCAACTAATGTTTACTTTTTTTCCATCTCAACTCCTATTATATCATGACAAGTGGCATTCATTTATCAATCTCTACCAATAAAATCACAATTAAATATTACATACACTCATTCTCTCTCTTCATTCAAATTTCAAATCTCTCTCACATTTCTTTTTCCTACACTTTCTCACTTTCATTTTAATTTTTTTCTCTATTTAATTATTATCACTAAAAATACCAAAAATCTATTTTTTAATTTTAATAAAATTAAAAATTTATTTATCTCACGGGTCACTATCAACACAATATCTATTTTATTTTAATCTACCATTAATTTGAGAGACAAAATTAAATATTATTTTTTTTTCTTTCTCCATCTCATGATTCCTTTTTAATCTACCATTAAATTGTATTAAATAATTATATATAATTTAATTTATATGATTATTGTTCATTTTACAATTAAGTATATCATTTTAAATTTTGCATTTGTATCTAAATACATTTTAAATCGCATCAAATTATTTTTTTATCTCACGGGTCATTATCGCATCAAAATTTCCTTTTTTGTCTTTTTTTCATCTTATGAATCTTTTTTTTCTTCTTTTTGTATGATTATTTAATACAATTGAGATTGTATAATTATTTTTCAATTTATAATTAAATAACTCACTTCAAATTTACATATGTATATAAATACATTTTAATATCTATCAAATAAACTTTATATTTCACGGATCACTAAAAAAACAATGCATATTTTATTTTAATCAATAATTACCTTAATTTGAAAGATAAAATCCTTATTATCAATTTTTTTTTATTTTACAAGTTCTTTTTTTCTCTTTGTATTTAATTACAATCGTATTTATATAATTATTGTTCATTTTAAAATTAATAATTAATTTTAAATTTAAATACGTATATAAATATATTTTATAACGTTCAAATTTACATTTAAACATATTTAATATTGTATCAAATAAAGCACGGGTATTTTACTAGTTTAACTCATTTAATAGACTTCACAATTATCACCAATGCCTTATGAATTATATTTATTTTGGATTATAATTAATATCTAATATGTATAGCAGTACATCATGGCATTTCTTTTGGTTAGCCCGTGTTTTTTTTTTTTGAATGCATATAAATGATGATGATGGTCACATGATACACCATGTAGATACTCATAGAATTTCATCTCCTTGGGACTGTATAACTTGGCCTCAATGCATACATAGACTTAGAATTAAATATAAATATTTATATAAAGGCTCATACTTAATCTTTGTTGGACACCCCTAAACGTTTAATAAATTAACAACATCTGATTCCATAACTAAAAATCTCATCTCTCTTTCCTCCATCCTAATTAAACTTCAATTTGTGTGAATATTGAACCGTGAAAAATAATGACGGCAACTGTAGCAATTATAACTCACTAATTAAATTGAATCGATTTCACAAATTAATACTAACAGATCTCAAATTCAATCTAATCATAAAAATGCACTTTTATAAAATAAAATAAAAAAAAATAAAATAAAATAAAATAAAATAAAAAAATAAAAATGCACTTTTATTTAATCAATAGTATGAATTTTAAAATTCTACAATAGAAATTATATGACATGTATATAATATCAAACTAACTCCTAACTCAAATATAATTTATAATTGCATAGGGAAAACCCTTACTTGTATTCCACTCTGAATCAAAATAGATTCTCTGAATCGGGAGGGACTCTACGATTTTATTATACAAATGAGAGTCTCGGAGACACACTCAAAAATAATACCGGAACAAGTAAGAGGGTTATCGGTGTTGCAAAATTTCCAGTGAGTCGTGTAGATTTTTGGTTCTATGAAAAGTTTGTACGAGAACAGAGTTCAAAGTGGAAGTTGAGAGAAAGTGAAAGATCGTGTAATTCTAAAAATTAGGAGAGTATGGAACTAGTTTAGGGTCCATGAGTAGAAATAAGGAAATTAGACTAAATCACCTCATTCTAACTTAAGTTATAATTACCCCACTTCTTTCAATTATTATTATTATTATATATAACTAATCAACTCTTATAATTACTATTATCAATAATTTAATTTATTAATCAACCTGCATTGTTATTTTACCTACAATAATTAAGTTAGCAAATAACACTAACAATTCAAACATGTTGCCAATTTAGAATCTAAGAACAACCGATTGAAAATCTTCCTACTATGACCACACAAAATAATTTAATAAAAATCGACTGTTCGGTCCACGACTATGGAATAAAGCTGAAAAAGTTCTAACTAAATAATTAAACTAAAAAGAAGGTGTTACAATACTTACCCATTTAAAATAGTTTCGTCAAACTAGACAGACACAAAAGGTCGGGATAAAGCTCCCTCATATGATCCTCTCGTTCCCATGTAGCATCATCTATCGTCTGATTCCAAATCACTTTGACTAACTTTATCTCCTTTCCCCTGAGGTGTCTCACACTTCTATCTGCAATACTCGTCGAAGAAACCTCTAATGAGAGGTTCTCTTTAAGTTGGACATCGTCAGGTGTGATGACATGCGAAGAATCAGGCATGTACTTCCTCAGTTGAGACACATGAAACACATTATGCAGGTTAGCTAAATTCGGAGGTAATGCAATTTGATAAGCTACGGGGCCAACACGTCTGAGGATTTAATACGGTCCAATGAATTTTGGAGTTAGCTTCTTAGACCTCAGTGCTCAGTGGTAGGTGTAACTCTCAAAAACACATGATCACCTTCTTGAAACTCCAAGGCTCTCCTCCGCTGATCCGCATAACTCTTCTGTCTGCTCTGAGCTGCTTTCATTCTTTCCTGAATCATTTTGACCTTCTCAGTCGTCTGTTGTACTAAATTGGGTCCCATAATCGAGCTTTCATCATCCTTGTACCAACATAAAGGCGTCTGACAATTGCGTCCATACAGAGCCTCGTATGACGCCATCCCAATACTTGCATGATAGCTATTGTTATAAGTAATTTCCACAAGTGGTAACAACATGTCCCAACTTCCACAATCATCCAAGACACAAGCCCTTAACATATCTTCCAATGTCTGAATGGTCCTCTCGGTCTGGCCATCTGTCTAGGGATGGTAGGCATAACTCAATCTCAACTTTGTGCCCAAAGCTTCATGTAACGCTCCCCAGAAGTGAGAAGTAAAATTCAGATCTCTATCTGAAACAATGCTAGATGGTACTCCATGTAGTCTGACAATCTCTTCAATATAAATCTCTGCTAGCTTGGCCACATTATAGTTGGTTCTCACTGGTACAAAGTGAGTTGACTTTGTCAACCTGTCCACAATCACCTATCGAGTCAAACTTCCGCAAGGTCTTAGGTAATTCCACACAAAAAGTCCACGGATATGTTATCCCACTTCCACCACGGAACATCCAGAGACTGCATTAATCCGGCTGGCTTTTGATGCTCTACCTTAGCTTTCTGACAAGTTAAGAACGAAGCCACATACTCAGCCACTTGCTTCTTCATACTTGGCTACCAAAATATATGCTTCAAATCTTGATATATCTTTTTCATACCAGGATGAATACTTAGATTGCTCTTATGAGCTTCTTCTAGAATGGATCTTCGCAACTCTGCATCACCTGAGACACAAACTCGCCCTTGGCATCGTAAAACATCATCCGAGTCTAACTTAAATTCAGGTGCTTTTCCTGCTTCAACCAATTTCTTCTTATCTTGTACTACTTCATCACCCTACTGAAGAGCTTTGATCTTGCTCATCAACTCATTCTGAGCTGTAATTGTACCACAATGTAAACCACCGGTTGAGGAATCCTCCCTCAAGTTCAAATCACAAAATTTCTCTAATAGTTCTAGTCTTTTCACTGCCATAGCTGAGAGATAAACTTGCTTCCTGCTCAAAGCATCTGCCACTACATTCGCCTTCCCTGGGTGATAATGTAAAGTGAAGTCATAGTCCTTAACAAACTCCATCCACCTTCTCTGTCTTGAATTTAACTCTTTTTGATCAAACAAGTACTTTAGACTCTTATGATCACTGAACACCTCAAATGTACAACCATATAGATAATGCCTCCATATCTTTAGTGCAAAGACAATAGCAGCAAGCTCCAAATCGTGTGTGGGGTAGTTCTTCTCGTATACCTTTAGTTCTCTTGAAGCATATGCCACTACTTGCTTATGCTGCATAAGAACACATCCCAACCCTTGATAAGAAGCATCATAATAAACTTCATACGGTTCCCCTGGTTGTGGCAAAATAAGCACTGGAGAGGTAGTCAACTTTTCTTTCATCAGTTGGAAGCTCTTTTCACATTCTTCTATCCATGCCAATATTTGGTTCTTCCTGGTAAGTTGAGTCAATGGGAATACAATCTTCGAGAATCCTTCAATGAATCTTCGATAGTATCCAGCTAATCCCACAAAGCTCTTTATCTCAGTGGCGGTCTTAGGTTGTTCCCACGCTAACACAACTTCTACTTTGGACGGGTCAACAGCAATACCATTCTTCGAAATCACATGCCCTAGGAATTTCACTTTGTCTAGCCAAAATTCACACTTCCCTAAATTAGCATATAACTGTTTCTCCTTCAATACTTGCAATACTTGACGTAAGTTCTCCTTATGCTCCACCTTATTTTGGGAGTATATAAGGATGTCATCAATAAATACTACCACAAATTTGTCCAAGAAAGGATGAAAGATATGATTCATATAGTCCATGAAAATGGCTGGTGCATTAGTCACTCCAAAAGGCATAACTAGATACTCATAATGCCCATAGCGAGTTCTAAATGTTGTCTTGGGAATGTCTTCTTCCTTCACTAGTATTTGATGGTACCCTGACTTCAAATCAATCTTCGAAAACACTACAGCACCTTCGAGTTGGTCCATGAGGTCGTCAATACGCGGCAATGGATATCTATTCTTTATAGTGACCTTGTTGAGTTATCGATAATCAATGCAAAGTCTAGATTTCCCATCCTTCTTGTGAACAAGAAGGAATGGGGCTCCTCAAGGTGAGACACTTGGTCGTATAAATCCTTTGGATTGGAGGTCCTCTAACTTCTTCTTTAGCTCATCTAACTCTGGAGGAGACATTATGTAGGGAGATATAGATATAGGTTTTGTTCCGGGAGTGATATCAATAGAGAACTCAACATCGCGAACTGGTGGTAAACCGGGTACATCTGCTGGAAACACCTTTGAGAAATCTCTCACCACTGGAATGACACTAACATCAACTTCTGGGCTCAGGCTGATAGAATTTAAAAACACATACTTCTGAACGCCTCCATGCAAGGAAAACTTCAATCTATTAGCTTCGAGGAATCGGGTGATGCCTGAGTCTGGGAATATTACTAACTTGCGAGCACAATCTAGAAGAATATAATTATTGGACAACCAGTTCATCCCAAGAATAACTCCAAGATGCTTAAGATTAATACAAATTAGATCGACTTTGAAATTCATGTTTAAGACAGTCAGCGGACATTGTAGGCCAGCCTCCCTAAGAGTCACAGGTTCGGAGGACGGTATCGTGACCACCAAGTTAAAAGGTAAATATGTCACAGAAGCTGTAAGGAATTCACACACTCCCAAGAGATAAAAGAATGAGCAGCTCCAAAATCAAATAATATTGGAAAAACTTTGCCATAAATTTCACACTCACCCTTGATCAGCTCTGAATGGTTTTTCTCTTCTTCTCGTCAACTACATTGTTGAAGAAGCGGAAGTACTTTGCTAAGGATTCGAACTTCGCAGCATACTCAGTGAAACTCATGTTACTCAGATGCAACCTAAGGAATTGAGCTTCTTTCTCTGCTCTTGCACTTCTTGGAAAGTACTTATCTAGGAACGTTTACCTGAAAGCTCCCCATGTCAGTTCTTCTCCTTTATTCTTCATTATGCTTTTAGCGCCTCTCCACCAACTCTCTGCTTCCCCAATTAACAAAAAGATGACATACTCCAGCTTGGTCTCCCCAGTACAATGAAGAACTTAAGATATCTTCTCAATCTCTTGCAGCCATAGACCAGCCTTGTCAGGATCATGGTCACCTTCAAACCTTGGTGGATTGTGGCGCCGATACTCTGCTAGTCCTCTAGCTACTGCTAATGCTTCTTCTTTTTGTTGCCTCTGCTCATCTCTCTGTGCTTGAGTTTGAGCTTATAAAGTCATCGCACTAGTCTGTTGGGTAATGGCAGCCGCCATATCACGCATTGTCTGTATGATCTCCATCATATTCGTTCCATTCCCAGTATGAGTAGCATTAGGGCTTCCTGGTGCCATTCCTTAAATCCTACAAGCTCCTTGAGTTAGAATCATTCAAAATTTAATCAAAACCCATGGGTTAGGTTCTCAAGAGAATTCAGTTTGCATAATATCATGAATTTCCTATCATGGGGTATCTAAACATTCGTAAGCGGTCATTTTTCAAATTGTCCTAATATCATAAAATAGCAAGCAATCAACAGGTCAAACGACACAAATTCAATTCCCATACCACACAAGCATGCATCAAACAAACGTTATCCCACCCAAAAAAGTTTGTCCGAGGATTATGGCTCTAATACCAATTTGTAACGCCCCGGATTTTCATCCAAGACATGACTCAGAAATTATTGAAATTACTTATTTAAATAAAATAAGAAGGTTTTGAAATTAATCAAATTCGGTGGAAATTCAAATTCATAAGCGAAAAATCACTGCATTTCTAATTCATATCCAAAGGAAAGTGAGTAAATAACTTAAAATATAATGCAAAATAATTTATAAACTACTGAAACTTTTTTTTTTAAAATCCCTTCTTCCCCATGATCACGCATCAAGCAGACATCAATCAATTTGAAACTCCACATTCGCACCTAACTTGTTATTGTAAGGGTCAGTTTCCATTAACCACAATCCATGTCAAGAATAAATTAAACAAGAGTTAACAATTAGAAAAATATAGATACACATATCATGTCCAAGAGAATTTGATTAGAAGGAAAATTCATCAAAATATTAATATCGAACTGTAACCATAACATCATACACATAAAGTAATCAACTCAAGACTAACCACAACAACAACAATCACGAAGTGTTATATGCAATTATGCATGCTCTTAAATCTAAATGATTCGGATAGAAACCGCCACACAGGCAACCCGCCACAAAGACAATCGACCACGAAGGCAATCACACAGATATTTTTAAATGCCACAAAGGCAATCATATACATCTTTAGCTGCCACTAAGGCAATCACACAGGATCTTTACCTGCCACTAAGGCACTCACATAATGCATATGACATGTCATGTGTAACACCCCAATTTTTAGTAATTATTTATTTATTTTAATTAATTGAGTGATTTTGTGAATTATTTAATTTATGTGATTTAATTGAAATATGTGATTTATTGAATTATTTGAAATAATGGATTTGTTTGGATTTATTTGAAATAATTGACTTATTTAATTACTTGAATTATTTAGATTATTTAAATTAAGTAATTTATTTAATTTATTCTATTTGGTTGAATAATATAGATTTGCTAGAATTATTAGTTGAGTTTTATGTGGTGTGTGAATAGTAAGTGAGATGGGTTGGGTTAAGCCCAATTTGTTTAAGACAAAATTAGGGTTAAAGAGAATAGAAAGATAGTAAGTAAAGTGGGAACAAGAAAAGAAAAGAAAAGAAAGATTAGAGAAAAGAAGAGAAGTGGAGAAGAAGATGAACTCTAATCCAAGCTCAAGGAATTCATCCAAAACTAAGGTAAGAGTGGGTTTTCACTCATTATTGGGATTATTGGATGATAACTAGTAGGTAGAAATAAGTTTAGATTAAAATCCCCAAAATTTTCTAAGAGATTGAAATCATTAGGTTTTGATATTAATTTCTGAAAAGTGTTGATTTTTGTGGGTATGGAATTGATATTTGGTATAGTATAGAGACCCATTTGATATTTAGAGAACCCATTAGAATTGGAAAATTGAGATAATTAATTTGTTCATTAACTGTAGTTGTAGCGCCACATCCCTCCATTAAGTGATGCGCCGAAATACTATATATATATATATATATATATATATATATATATATATGGAAAATGCTAACATACACTCAAAATTGGTGGACCTCACACAAAAATACACGACATCTATTTTCTTTCTTTTTTTTTCTTCATCTTTCTAATGTGGGTCCCACCTAAAATTGGTGGGACCCACACAAAAATACACTAAGGTGTATGTTGCTAATGCACACCTACATGGGTGTGCATTAGCATAACCCTATATATATATATATATATATATATATATATATATATATATATATATATATATATGTTGCGGTGAGAATTGGATACCATAGTTATTAATGAACTAGGATCACATTTCTTTAAATGTTCACCACCGTCTTTGATTTATCCAAAGGAAAGGTTCAAAAGCGAAAAAACCTAAAGATCTAAGGTTCGGGGGTTGGTTACGCCTAGGGAAGGTATTAGCATCCTAAACGTCCGTAGTACTCTACGGGAACGTCTCGTTAGTATTTATGTTATCTCTCATTCGCTTGCTAAGGTGCTATGCTAAAGGTTGAACCCTAGGGGTTAGTATCTAAGTATACTCGATAAGGTATCGCACCTTACGCCTACGTATCCTCGGGAGTAGAATCAGAGTATGCGTAGTTCTGAAAAGAGGAACTTCTTGACGTGGTCAAGGTTCCAAGGGGGAGTAAAGTCTTGGGCAAGACCTTACATAGAGTGCGGCGACTCTAAAGTTGTGGGTTGGTTCAAGAGGGGTAGGATTGTAAATGTTCGCGGCGGAGCATTTACTTGGAGTTCGGCGACTCCGATCCTAAGGCTAAGATTCTAAGTGTCTACGGCGAGACGTGGAGTACGGCGACTCCGAATCCTATGGCCAAGGGTTCTAAAGGTTAGTCCTATGACGGTTTAGTCAATTATTAAGGAACCTTCCTTTGGAATGTCGAGGGACCCAACTAACTGATTTATTTGTGCATACTAGCAAAGTGTGAGCTAGCTTAAGTGTATTGTGACCGATAAGGTTGAATGCGAGGCCCAAAGGCACTCGACTTACATAGGTATAAAATTGGCTCGATGTTGGATCGAGAGTTTTTAGTATTTTTGAAAAGGTTTTAGACATAGTAAACAATATCAATATAAACATATAGTAAGCAACATATAAAACGGCATACAGCAAGCGATTCACTCACGCGCGAGGGATCTAAAGAGTTTGGTTTATTCTAAAGGTTGATTATGAAAAGCTTGGTTGTTAAGGTTTATTACGGAAAAAAAAAGTTATTGAGGTTATTATTTTGAGGATTGTGTTTATAGGTTTTATTAACTTGAAATTAGAGACTTACTTGTGAAAGATTTTGTCTTGGATAATAAAAAGGGTAATCTTAATATGGAGGTTTACTATGAGGAATAGTTAAAAAAAAATAGAAGGTTTTAGTTTTAAACTCTTAGTAAAAGGATTAATTATATTTTAAGAAAAGTTTACTAGAAAAAGGTTTTAGAATCGGTTTTTTATAAATGTTAAAAGTTTCTACATACTTATGCTTTTAAGATTAGTTATAAAACGAATTAATTATTTAGAAAAGATTAAAGTTAGGTTAAAAAAGGTTTGGGGTTTATTTTCAAGGATTTAAAAGTTATTATAAAAGATTAATTAAGAGTGTTTCTTATTAATAAACGTTTTTTCATCAAATAAAAGTAATTAAAAAAAGCTTTACCAATAAAAGTTGATTTAATTAGTTTAGTTACAGTTTTTTTAGAGGAAGTTATATTAAAAGGTGGTTCTATTTATTTTAAAATTTAAGAACAAATTGATTTGTGATTATTAAAAGAAAAAGAAAGGTTAAAGAAGACAAAAAAACGAAGGTAGAGGCGGAGGGATCCTCACACGGCTCAGACACTCATGTTCCTCTCACTCGTTCTCTTACGTTTCTCTCAAAAGTTAGGGTTTTGAAAACCCATAATCGCCGCCGCTTACATCGTTTTCTCTCTCGATCTCTCGGCTTCCCTTTCTCCTCACGCGACCTGTAAAAGAAAACAAGCAACAAAAACCCCACCCCAATCGGCCCCTATTTCCCCAATTTCACTACATGTGGGTGTTTTACAGATTACAAATAATAGAATGCAAACGAAATGAAAGCGATGGCGGAACGGCGACGGCTCCGATCAGGGAAGTTCTCCTTCTCTCTACCTTCTTGTTTGTGAGTTTGCGATTGCTTCGTTCCTCTTCTGATTTCTGATCCTTGCGGCAATGATGAGGCAACGCGCTCCTGAGCCTGTGTCTTTGGTGGGTTTGGAAACTTTTTGGTGATTGTTGATTTGGGATCTTTGCGATTTTTCTCTCTTAGGTTTTTTTATTTTTCCCCGTCCCCTTTTTCTCTGATGTCGTGACCCTTTTATAACTGGTGGCCAATGATGAGATTTCGGAAGGTTTTAATGTGTGTTTATTGTCAATATTTCCAATCATTACCGATTTGATTTAGATTGCTTGATTCGGAAAGTTTTTGAAATAATTGAATTGGTGATACGATTGGAAATCTGAAGTAAATGAAATGGTGATATGATTTGATACTGATTTGATAATTTTGGAAATCCTGATGTTTTGTCATGATACGGTTTTATAGCCTTGATTTGGAAATCCAAATATTTGAAATGCTGCCTTGATTCGAACGGTTTAGGAAATCTGATTACTCCGAATTAAGAAAGAGTTGCTGCTGGTGATATCTTTGAGATATTGCCCTCAACTTGAATTAATTCTGATTCAAAACACTCTGAGGCCAAATAGGAAAACTTGAAGTATTGTCTGATCCTGTTCTGATGTATCATGTGAGATTGAAACAACAATCTTGAAAGCTAGTACTCGTGCTTGGTTGACCATGTTTGATGGTTTTGTTTTCATTAGACTTCCCAATTTCAAAGCGCTAGGTGACCAAAACTGCTGCAGAAAATGGGTTTGTTGAGAAGCTTTACATCAGTTTTTTTTCTTACGTCCATTGCTTGAAACTTCTAGCCGTCAGATAATTCCAAATCTTTAAATTTTTCAAACTAAACCAAACGAGTTGGAAATTTGCTATGACTGACTTTGCTCCCCTTTTGCAGGCACAATGAAGTGGATGTAGTCGCGAGTATCGTCGCACCTTCCATTATGACGCAGGCCAATTTGACAATGGTAAGCTCATTCTCGGACGCATCAGGGCCAAAGACTCAGCTTCTCATCTTACCCTGAAGACAGGAGTTCGCGCAGGCGGTAGAAACTGATATGAGTGAGAAGATCCCGTCAGGCATACAAAGCGCAAGTGAAAAACATGGTAAACTTCTCGTGTATTGGATGCCTCTTGGATTCGGTTTAGGTTCTCAATTTAAGTCGTATTGATGTGTTACAAAATAATTCCTTATCTTAGAATCTGAACCTAACTGTGAATGCAGCGACCTCAGTAATGGTGAATTCGGCGCATGTGCGTAACTGCGGGAGGCGTACCTATCTTGATCACTTGGAGGTACGAGGTCCTTCAATTCTTATAATCTCTCATCCATCTTGCTTCTTCTAACTTCTCTGGTTATTCAGTGAATGTTGCTGTCGCAGACAGTGGCTTTCTCATGGTGTCGCTGAGGAATGATGCCGCAAGGGAAGTCTTTTAACAACTCTAAGATATTACCATAAATCCCATGTTCCTTATTTTTTGAAATTGTGTTGACCAGGCTACGAATATTGGCGGCGGTACCGACTCTGACCATTTGGTGATGCTTACTGATAGTGTTGCCATGAGATTATTCTTTGTAAAAGTCCTTTATTATCATAGCTAGTGATATGTTCTTGGTAGCCGTGAGATGTATTAATAGGCTAAGTATGGTTCTAAATTTTCTGCCATGTACTTTATGCTAAAGTTAAATAATCTTCAAACAAATGCCTTCTAGATGAAGTATTGATGCTACTTCGGTTGCGGTTTATTCACTGTTAGCATATAGGCAAGGAAAATGAATATTGAAAAACTTATTCATTGTATTAATTTATGCACTTCCTTTCTATGCTTCTTAACATCATACTTGTATTTGAGAACATTAGAAAAAGTAATCAAAGCGTATCCGCTATTCTTCCATAATGTCTGCGCATAGACTCATGTTGCCTTCTAGGCCCACAAGTGATATTGACGACAATTTTGAAGGGAATTCTGCCTGGCCCATGATCACAACACACCTTGATTAAAACTGGAACTTCGGATACGGATTAGAATTTTAAAGAACTTGTGAGAATCTTGTTCTTGTAACCTTGAACTGAATCTTTGTGCTTGAACTTTGTAACCAATAATAATCCTTAATAAAAGCCAAAACTTTTTGAAATGATACATACCACCCAATTCGAGATAAGATGAACCAAGGCCCAAATTAACTTAAAACCACAATGTGTTCAAAGTCCGTCAAAATTCAAACTTGAGATCAAAGTGCCGTCATCAAGAACAAACTTCCAATTACACTTTTAAATCCACTCCTCCGTCCAAAAAGAACGATTCAAAGTGCATGTTTCGCGGGCTACCAAGAGTCCAAACTTTCCCACTTAGTGACGTGAGATCCTTGAAAGCGAGGACACCACTTGTAGTGCAACTCCCCACGAAGTTCAAGCCAGTTCTCTAATAACCATGCTCAATACCAAAGGATAGAAACTGCAATCCACCTTAGTGAAACTTATGAGAAATCTTGAGGCAAATGACTTTGGTGGTGGCTTAGGGACCAGAAAAGGATGAAGGCAAATAATCTCACAGGAGTCCAATCACTAGAGATCCTCAACAAACACACTCACAACACAGCCTTCAAGCTCTTGAACCTTCTGCAACAGCACTTGTCCTCAAAATAAACAAACAGACAAAAGTCTAAATAAAATGGTTAGTTATGCACGAATGATTGACCTAAGATGATATGCAGACGAAACAATGTATCTAAGGGAAAAATTTGGGGTACAACAATATATATATATATAATCGTACCTGGATCATACAGTTAGACAATGGCCAATAGCGTCGTGAAACCTTGAGCTCCAGTGATGACGATACGGCGGGGGGGGGGGGATGTGTTCCTACAAGGTACTCTGACGCTCAAGTCAGGCAAGGTCAGAGAAAAACAAGTACAGAAAGCAGTTGTGAGTTTAGAATATGAAGTAACTTGACCCTCTCAAGAGAGAAGGTATTTATAGAGAGCCCCCAACGCGGGGCCAACGGTTACTTGCACTGGGCTGGATTGCAGGGCCCAATCCAAGTAACTACCAAGGCTTACGTGGCGTAGTGAAGACTAGTGCATGGTCTTCGCCCTGGGGTAACGATCCCGAGATCTCCGGAAGGTGGGAAGACCGAATCCTTCGGAAGTGGAAGGTTACAAGAGAACATGTCCTCGCGGGGAGGAGTCCTTGTGCGTCGGGGAGAAACGTGCCCTGCAAGGTTTGACGTCTCTGTTCGACGTTCTTTCCTGCACGTGCCCGACACTGCTGAAGGCTGGCACGTACTCGATGCAGGTACTGCATACGGGCCTTGTTGGGCCGTCCCAGGTCATGTGGGTTGGGTCTGCCCGTCTGAAGGGCAGGCTTCGGCCCAGTCTAGAACAGAAGCCCCCCAAGTCATTGCTCCGAGGTGTCGGAGTAATGACTTAAGGGTCAACAATCGTGTCGAGGACGTATTGGACTCGATCGTGGGATCGAGATGATAACAGTCGCGGGGACCTCTTCGGTTATGACGGGCTCATACTACGAGCGAGGCATGTCAAACGGGGTAGAAACCTTGACGTCTGCTCGAGTTTGATAGGCCGTTGCTGGGCGACGCCGCGGGGATACGTGAAGTTATGGAGTCGAGCCCAGACATTATGAAAGGACGCGTGTGGGAGAACGAAAGGGCGCACGTGGGGAAGCGTGTGCCACGTGTCACACGCAATTATTACCTAGGGCGGCTAGGCTAGGCTAGCGTAATAGAGTGCCTAGGAACTCCTCGAGTCCCGTGAGGGGCTTTATAAATAGTGGCCAGCCCGCCTCATTTGCACTTTTCGCTCTCCCTTGCTCAGATTCTCTCTCTTTTCCTTCTCTGTCTTCACCGCCGTTCTCCACCACCTACCGCCGCGCCGGAACTCCGTAGCAGCCATTTTTCAAGTAAGTTTCTTGATTCTTTCTCTCTTTAAGGCATTTTATATGGTGTTCCTCCGGTGAATTGATGAAGTTCTCGTGGAAACCATGAAATTTCTGGCGAAAACGGTGGAATTTCTCTATGTTCTTGTTGAATCTTGCGGGGAGATGGGATGAGTTCCACGAGGACAAGAAGACTGTCCCGAGGACACAAGATGAATAACTCGAGGCTCTCACCAATATCCTGAGCTGTGGGACGAATTCCCCCGGGGTGACGTACCGGTGACCTGAGGATGGTCCCGTGGACGCTCCTTCTTCGCCCTTTCACTTGATCAGCAGTGGAGAGGTGAATTTGATACAGACCATCAAATTCACCGTTTCCTTCTGCTTTTTAGGTAAATGGAAGCCTTGGTCGTGGTTGTGGGATCTCTAGACGTGGACGACCAACCCGACTCCCCGATGGCGCCGATCAACAGTGTCGAGGAACGACCGCTTGAGGAGTGGGTCAGCAATGAGCCTCTAAATATGATTTCCCAGTTCGTCGACGGGGACAAGGACGACATCTTCTGTACCGTCGAGCATCGCTTGGTGGGCTCCGTGATGACATGGAAGGTGTTCTGGCCTCAGGCGCACCATCGTATTTGCTCGACATACCGAGGGATGCGGTTTCCCCTGTATGAATTTATGTTCGACGAGGCAGGGTGGCGCCTGCCCTTCACTAATTTTCAGTAATCGGTGTTCGTTTGGCTCCGGCTGGTGCCCTCGCAGCTCCACCCCAACTCCGTCACGTTTATCCACGCCTTTGAGCTCGTCTGCAAATATCTCAAGATTGGGGCGACTATGCCCCTCTTCTTCCGTATTTTCCACCTGCAGCGCCAGGCAATTGATGGCAGACACGGCTGGGTGTCTTTCAAACAGGTGAGCAGATTGTTCCAAACCTATATGGACTATGTTCGAAACTTTAAATACCGATACTACATCGTGAGGCCGGTTTCGCTCGAGGCCGTAAATACGGTGTATCATCAGGTCTTTCGAGAAGTAGACGGGCAGCATGAAGAAGCCCTCGAACCAATATTCCCCTTATTCTGGATGGAGGAGCATTTTAAGAGGGGTACGGATAGCTACATCGTCAGTCCTGGTCGGCTTTGTGAGGGGGACCGTCTGGCGTACGAGGAGATAGTCAACTTCGTCGCCGATTTTAACAAAGCCAAGCTCGTGACATCGGACGGGAAATTTGTTCGGGGTGATGATGGGCAGGTCCTAACGAAACCCCAGTTAATCAATACGAGGGCCCACCTCGAGACATTTTCCGACGAGGATGCCATGGAACTGTTAGGTGGTGGAATCTTTCTCGACCTACTCTTTCTGCCCGTTCTGGGTTTGATTTACTGACACATTTATTTCCCTTTTGCAGGTAAGATGTCGAGTGCGGAGGAGCGCATCAAGAAGCTGGCGGCTTCCCGCAGTTCGAAGAAAAGTGGCAAAGGCCATATCGAGCAAATCCGTTCCCAGCACCTCGTCCCCGTTCCAGCGCCCGGGGGTTCTTCCAACTCTCCCCAAGGTAGTTAGTCTCCTGACAGTCAAGGGTCCCCAAAGAGACAGCGCTTAGACGTGTTGGTCGACTTGACAGTGACCGACAGTCCTCCCTCGGAGAAGGTCGTGCTTCCACCTTGTCACTCGAAGCCTCATTTCTTTTCGGATGTCAACTCTCCAGGCATCGCTGCTGCTGAGGTCCAGGCCATCCTGGGCGTTGCTCAGGCTTCGAGGAGGAAGACTTTGCTCGAGGATCTGTCCGCTATAATGCGAGTCTGCTCGACAACATTGATCCTGAACGACAACACCTGCCCAGCAGCCGAACTGACCAGGCTACAGGAAAACTTCAAGTATATAAGTGCTGAGATGGAAAAAGCGAGGAAGGAGTTGACTGAGTGCAAAGAGCAGAATAAGGCACAGGCCGAGCTTCAGGAGTAGTTGGAGGAGTGCCTGAAGAATGCTGAGGAGGAGAGGAAGGGTCTCTTGGCGAGGATCGCCGAGCTGGAGGAAGCTGTTCTCCCAGCCGAGGAGGAAACCGAGGAAGACAAATTATTGACCTCTCGGGCATCTCTGATAGCGAAGCTCAGGCAAGTCGAGCAGGATAGCCTCGTGGCGGCCGACATTGGTTTCAACAACGTCGTGCAACAGCTTCGGGTCCTCAACCCTGGTCTCATTACTGAAGGGGTTGATCCCGACTACGAGGTGGTCGAGGGTCAGATCGTGCAGCCGATGCAGGAGGATGAAGTCGGCGGAGGGGCAACGAAAAACGAGCAGCCAGAGGGGACTGCCGCCGAATAGGTTTTTACTTGCTTGTTCTATTTGGCCTGCGAGCCACTTTTTGTAATGACTTTTGCCCGACCTACGTGCTAGGGGGCTTTTTGACATGTTTGTAACATTTGTACAATGGGCCTTTGCCCTGTTTTAATACTTTTCCTTTTGCTTATCTGTGTGTGTAATGCTTGTGTATTTGCTATACTTTACTTGTTTGGTCTAAGTAATTTGGTGATTTTGGGAGTTTGCTCGACTTTGATGATCCTCGACTGCGTGGAGAGCTGGTCGAGTGGTCGGAGGTGTATTCCGACCTTTAACGAGGCTAAGAGCTCGGTCGAGGTCTTAACTTCGTGGCGTGAACTTCCCATCGCGAGCTGGGTGTTAGGCCTAATTGGTACGGCGACGACGGAGCTCGATCGAGGTATCCTCATCGGATCAAAAGTTCTCGCGTACACACAACGCAACCTTTGACCATCGTGTTCGTATAAAGGTGTCGCGCTTGTACCCTAGCGCGCACCCATAATCACGACGTTGTCGTGTCACGGGCAGTGTCTAACTGTAGTATTGCTTAAGTTTCTTAGCGTTCCATGGTCGAGCAAGTTCCTCCCCGTGTAGATTTTCGAGGTAGTAGGCTCCTGTCCCCGTTTTTGCACGGACGCGGTACGAGCCCTCCCAATTTGCGGCGAGCTTGCCTTCTCGCGAATCTTTCTGGTTCCTTCGTAGGACAAGGGCGCCTGTTATAACGTAGAGTTATCTTCTGCTTAAGTGAGGCTTCCTGGAGGGAGGCGTCCGTCCTTATCTCCTCGACAAAGTCGAGCTCCTCTCTCAGGGCCTCGTTGTTCGCGCTCTCGTCGAGGGGGGCCTGTGTCCTCCTCGAGGGTTCCCTGATCTCCACGGGGATCAGCGCTTTTGTTCCGTACGTTAGACGAAAGGAAGTTTCCCCGGTCGTGGAATGCGGGGTTGTTCGGTAGGCCTAGAGGACGCTGTGTAGTTCCTCGACTCATCGTTGCTTGGCGTCGCCTAGTCGGCGTTTCAATCCTCGAAGGATCACCCTGTTCGCTGCTTCGGCCTGTCCGTTCGTCTGAGGATGTTCGACCGACGTGAAGTGCTGCTTCGTGCCCAGTTTGGTGACGAAGTCTTGGAAGTTCCTGTCGGTGAACTGCGTCCCGTTATCGGTGACAATCGCTTGGGGTATGTCGAATCGGGCGAGGATGTTCCTCTTGTAGAAACAGAGTATGTTGAAGGCCATGATTTTGGCCAAGGCTTCCGCCTCGATCCACTTCGTGAAATAGTCTACGCCGATGATGAGGTATTTGTTTTGGTATGACCCCACGACGAAGGGCCCGAGGATATCCATCCCCCACCACGTAAATGGCCTTGGGGACGATAGTGTTTTGAGCTCATTAGGGGGAGCGAGGTACATGTCCCCGTGTCGCTGGCATCTATCGCACTTCTTGACGTGCTCCTTGGCGTCCTGTTGCATGGTGGGCCAGTAATACCCTGCCCGAAGTGCCTTGCGGGCTAAGGATCGCCCGCCCAAGTGTTGGGCGTTGATCCCCTCGTGGATTTCTTGGAGTATACCGGGGACCCTGGTCTCTTCGACGCATCTGAGGAGGGGGATAGAAAACCCGCGGCGATATAGCTTGTCCTCGACTATTGTGTACGAGCACGCTCGCCGCTTGACCTTCCCCGCTTCCTTGTCCTCGTATATCGGGGTCATCCAACAATTTTCGTCCCGGATGGCGTTCACGTCTGTCGCCGGAGCGGGTTTGTCGATGCCCGGGTGAGAAAGTACTTCCTGAATGACGGACTTGTTCCCGCCTTTCTTCTTTGTGCTCGCCAATTTGGACAAAATGTCTGCTCGGGTATTGTGCTCGCGCGGGATGTGGGTCACTTCCGCGGAGGTGAAATTCTTCATCATTTCCTTCACCAAAGTTAAGTATTCAATGAGGCAGTCGTTCTTGGCCTGATACTCTCCTCGGACTTGAGAGGCCACGAGCTGGGAGTCGGTGAAAATTTTGACCTCTTTGGCACCAAGGTCTTCGGCCAACCGCAGCCCGGTGAGGAAAGCCTCATATTCTGCCTGGTTGTTCGATGTTGGGACAGACAATTAGAGGGAGACCTCGATCAGGATGTCGTCCCTGTTTTCGAGGATGATGCCTGCCCCGCTCCCTTTCGAGTTGGATGCCCCGTCGATGTAGATTATCCATTTATGGGATCCGTGGGTCGAGGGTTCCGGGACGGTCATCTCCGCCATGAAGTCGGCCAACACCTGAGCCTTCAGGGCTTTCCTTACCTCGTGCTGGATGTCGAATTCGGCGAGCTCTAACGACCATCTGAGCATTCTTCCTGCCATGTCTGGTCGGCCAAGGAGTTGTCTTATCGGCTGCTCAGTTCTTACCACGACTGTGTGGGCCAGGAAGTAATGACGCAGTCTTCTGGCCGCGGTGACGAGGGATAGGGCGACTTTCTCAATCTGCTGATACCTGAGCTCAGGGCCTTGGAGGGCCTTGCTGGTGAAGTAAATTGGTTTCTTTCCATCAGGGGTTTCCCAAATGAGGACAGCGCTGACCGCTTCGTCCGTGATGGCGAGATACAAGAAGAGTGTCTCCCCGTTCTCTGGCCGTGAGAGGGCCGGGGGTTGTGACAGGACTTTTTTGAGATGGAGGAGCGCCTGCTCGCATTCCTCACTCCATTCAAACGTGGCCTTTTGTCGAAGAAGCTTGAAAAACGGGAGTGCGTATTGAGCAGATTTGACGACGAAGCGGGAGAAGGCGGTTAGCATCACGTTCAGCGATTGTATCGACTTCTTCGAGTTCGGGGTTGGGATCTCGGAGAAGGCCCTACATTTGTCGGGGTTTGCCTCGATTCCTCGCTCCGTGAGGTAGAAACCGAGGAACTTTCCCGCCCGGACGCCGAAGGTACATTTGTCTGGATTGAACCTCATACGGCATCTCCTCGCCGTTTCGAATACCTTCTTGAGATGGGCAGCGTGGTCGACTTCTTTGCAGGCTTGACGATCATGTCGTCCATGTAGACCTCGAGCATGTCGCCGATCTCTGCCTGGAAGACTTTGTTCATCATCCGTTGGTAGGTCACGTCGGCGTTCTTCAGGCCGAAGGGCATTACGTTGTAGTAGTAATTGTCCGACTCGGTTATGAAGGCAGTGTGCTGCTTGTCGGCCTTATCCATGGGGATTTGGTTGTACCCCGAGTAAGCATCCATGAAGGACAATAGCTTGAAACCTGCAGATTTGTCGACCAGCTGGTCGATGTTAGGCAAAGGGTAAGAGTCTTTCAAGCATGCCCGGTTTAGATCGGTGTAGTCAACGCACATCCTCCATTTTCCATTACTTTTTTTGACAAGTACAACATTGGACAGCCAGGTTGTGTACCTGGCATCCAAAATAAAATTTTCCTATAGGAGGTCTTTTACAGCTTTTTCAGCAGCCTCCGCTTTTTCGGGAGATTGCCTACGCCTACGTTGAACTATGGCCCTAGCGGCCGGATCTACTGTGAGCTGATGACAGGCCACACAAAAAGATCAGCGTTATCCCGAAGACATGCCTTCAACTGCTTCTTCGCCAGGTCGGGGAGCCCGATTCCAATCTTCACATTCTGGCTTGGGTCATCTCCAAGGGCGACAAGCTCGAAGTCTCCGTCTGGGATGGGGCGCGTTGGGTGGAGAGGCTGCCCGTTAATTTCTCCTTGGAAGTCGTGGCCAGCTGCTCCGCCTTCCTCCTGCTCGCCAGGGAACCTGCTGTCGAGGTCGACCGTGTTGACGCGCGGGAGTGGCTTCTGCTCAACGTTCGGGGATGACTTTGCTCCAGTCTTGGACCTGGTGTTGATAGAACTCAACCCTTTGGTCGCGGCATCGAAGTATCTTCTTGCCGCTTCTATGTCCCCGTGCATCGTAACGACCCGGCCCCTGGCCGTGTAGTGTTTCATCTTGAGATGGACCGTTGACGGGACTACTGTGAGTTCGGCCAGGGTGGTCCTCCCGAGGATGCAGTTATAGAGGGATGGACATTCGACCACCAAGAAGCGGGTCTTTACTTACCGAGCAGTGTGTTCGGTCCCGAAGGTGACCATCAGTTCCACATAGCCCCAAGGTCTAGTGGTGGTGCCATTGAACCCTTGTAGATCCGAACCAAAGTAAGGAGTCAAATGCCTCTCGGCGAGCTGGAGAGTCCCGAACAGGTGAGTGTACATGATGTCAACCGAGCTTCCCTGGTCGACAAGGATCCTGCGAACGTCAAAATTCTCCATCTGCGCCCTGACCAAGAGGGGGGTGGTGGCGTTGGGCGCTCCTCCTGGCAGTTCTTCGAGGTAGAAGATGATGGGGTTTGATTTCCCTTGCACCTTCTCGAGAGTGGTGGTCCTCACCGAGGTTGCGGACTCCAGTTCGTCAAACTTTCTCTTGATCGACCCAACGGACACCTTCTCATAACCACCTCCAGATATGACCATCGTCCTGGGGAAACCCTTCCACGTGCTGCGGGCAGTAACGGGGTCTTCATGGGGGAAGTTCGCCCACATGTTGCTGACTGCCTCTTGGTCCTCGAGGGCCTCGGGGACGAAGAAGTCCTCGGGTCGACTGACACTGAGGGCGACCTGCAGCCGCTCTCGTCGGGAGGAGGCATTGCCTCCTCGACGCTTTGGGCTTCCCGGGCACTTGGACGAGGAGTGTCGTACCTCTTGGCATACTTCCTTAGGTGTCCTTCCTTGATCAGAGTCTCTATCACGTCCTTGAGGTGGACGCAATCTTCCATGACATAACCATGGCTCCGATGGAACCTGTAGTACTTGGACCTGTCAGTGTTAGCCTTGGGGGTTGTCGGCTTGGGAAAGCGGAATCCCCCTTTCTGAAACTCCGAGTTGGCGCATTCGTTGAGAATTCGGTCGCAGGGAGCGTTGAGCGGAGTATACTCCGCGAATCGGCCAGCTGGTCCTCTCGATTCACGAGACTCCCTGGACCGGTCTTTTCGCCTCCTCTCCCACTAGGGAGGAGGAGAGCCCTCGTCTTTGTGGTCGCGAGGGCCTTCTCGTCGCCTCGAGTCGAGGGAAATTTAGGTTGCTTCCGACTCCTCAAACTCGATATATGATTGAGCTCGGTGGAGTAGGTCTTCTAAGTTACGAGGCCGGTGGATGCCCACGGACTTGGCGAACTTGGATCCAATGCGTAGTCCCCGCATGATCAGGAACTTCTTCATGTCGTCGGTCGTGTGGACCTCGACAACTTCTCAGTTGAATCTCTCAATGTAGTTTCTGAGGGATTCGCTCTTCCCCTGGAAGATGCCTTCCAACGAGGCCACCGTCTTCGGATGTCGGCGAGAGGCGGTGAAGTGTTTAGAGAAACGTCCCTTCAGTTGCCTCCATGGCGTGATTGATTCAGGGGTGAGACTTTTGTACCAAGTGTTGGCGCCTATCCGAAGAGTGGTCGGGAAGAGCCTGCACTTGATAGCTCCTCTGACATTCCTATAGTCGAGCATGGCCTCGAAGCTCTCGACGTGGTCGTCGGGGTCAGCTGTGTCGTCATAGGTCCCCAGTGGGGGAGGTTTCTCCATGCCCGCCGGGATGGGAGTGTCCATGATTTCCCTGGATAGAGGGGTCCTCTGGTCATCCTCATCGCTTCTGACTAGAGACCGTGATGGGGAGAGATGACCCTGACCATGTCCATGTCGTCGAGGAGAGTTTCTGGGGCGGTCCCTCGGCCTTTCGTCGTCGGCTGTGCTTCTCTTCTTGGTTGGGGAATGTTATGGCTCGTTCTTCGGAGGGGAGCGAGGGCGCTTCTGGGTGACTACTTGTTGGGGTCGCAGGGAAATTCCTTTGCGGGGAAGGAGAACAGTTGGGAGACGGTGGGTGACGATGCCTTCGCGGGAAAGAGCGTCGTGGTCGCCCCCTTTCGAGCGCTTCGATCCTGAGATTCTGCTGGGCAATCAATTGGTTAGTCTGGTTGACCAAGGCGAATAGGGTCACCGTGCCCGGATCAGCGTTTGGCGGCGGAGCAACGGGCTGGTAGACGACTTACTGGTCGTCCTGCTGGGCGGCGTCGTAAGCCGCGTCTTCGAAAAATGGTGAGGAGATCTGCCCGTCCCTGACGTCGAGTTCCTCGCCATGGGGGGCAGCGTTGTTCTCCCGATGATCCCCGTTCTCGGGTTAAGTATGGGCGGTGTCCGGAGCTTTGTTCCCAGAGGTGCTGGCCGTGTTGGTGATGAACGGAGAAATTGCTTTGGTTTAACGGTGAAGGAAAAATGGGGAAGCAGTTGTTTCCCACAGACGGCACCACTGATCGTACCTGGATCAGTCAATTAGACAATGGCCAACAGCGTCGTGAAACCTTCAGCTCCGGTGATGACGATACGGCGGGAGGGGGGTGTACCTGCAAGGTACTCCGACGCTCAAGTCAGGCAAGGTCAGCGAAAAACAAGTACAGAAAGCAGGTGTGAGTTTAGAATATGAAGTAACCTGACCCTCTCAAGAGAGAGGGTGTTTATAGAGAGCCCCCTGCGCGGGGCCAACGGTTACTTGCACTGGGCTGGATCGCAGGGCCCAATCCAAGTAACTGTCAGGGCTTACGTGGCGTAGTGAAGACCAGCGCATGGTCTTCGCCCTGGGGTAACGGTCCCGAGATCTCCGGAAGGTGGGCAGACCGAATCCTTCGGAAGTGGGAGGTTACAAGAGAACATGTCCTCGCGGGGAGGAGTCCTTGTGCGTCGGGGAGAGACGTGCCCTGCAAGACTTGACGTCTCTGTTCGACGGTCTCTGTTGCACGTGCCCGACACTACTGAAGGCTGGTACGTGCTCGACGCATGTACTGCATACGAGCCTTGTTGGGCCGTCCCAGGTCATGTGGGTTGGGTCTGCCCGTCTGAAGGGCAGACTCCGGCCTAATCCAGAACAATATATATATATATATATATATATATATATATATATATATATATATATATATATATATATATATATATGTGTGTGTGTGTGTAGTCCTGTAGCGCCTTTTAAATTAGTTGGCAATGAAAAGGGGCAATTGAAGAATATATATATTTATTGTAGCGAGGGATTTAGGAAGTGGGAATTAATTGGTGATTACCCAATACTACTACCCCTGTAGCACCTTTTTCTTATATCATCAATAATATTATAAGGTAAGTTTGCTATGATAAAGGGTCAATTGCCCTTTGTTACCCAATTTATAAAATGAGGTGCTTTCCTGTTTGAACTACATTGTCCTTGATAGGAATTTAAAATTGCAATTTGAGAAGCACGTGTATTGCTAATAATTTTATGGCTATAATTATGAAGACCAATTCTTGCTATCCTATTTTAATGAGAATGATCCACAGGAAATTAACTTGTCAATTTTGGCACAGTTGGAAAATCATTTAGAGTTTATTTCTTGTCTTGAAAAGTAACTTATTTATATATTATGAATGGTAGTATATATGTGTTAATGTAAATTGAAATGTTTATTAAAATTCTAAATATTTTATTAAATACTTAATATTTAATTAAAATATTGATTAGTTAATTAAAATATTAATTATTCAATTAGATATTGATTATTTATTTAAATATTAATTATTCCTTGAATATTGATTCTTTATTCAAATAGTAATTATTTATTAAAATAATGATTATTTATTAAAATAATGATTGTTGGTTAAAATATTGATTATTTATTTAGATATTGACTATTTATTTAAATATTGATCATTTAATTAAATATTGATTATTTATTTAAATATTGATTATTTATTTAATTATTTATTATTTATTTAATTATTGATTATTTATTTAATTATCGATTATTTATCTAATATTGGTTATTTATTTAAATATTGATTGTTTATTTAAATATTGATTCTTCATTAAATAGTGAAATTTTATTGAATATTGGATTAATTATTCTATATTTAATCGGTATCGTGTGTTTTGTGAGATGCGATTGAATCGAGTTGATACTTGTATATTACTTGCTAATTTTGGTGATGATGTTTGAAATAAGAATGCTATGCTTTTGAAATGTGATTGTGTGTGCAATATGTGGTAATTCAAGTGTGATGAATTATTGAAGATATGCATGATGTTAAGATTAGGGAATGGTCTTAATTGCATATGA
This sequence comes from Lathyrus tuberosus, assembly GCA_022829125.1. Taxonomy (NCBI): domain Eukaryota; kingdom Viridiplantae; phylum Streptophyta; class Magnoliopsida; order Fabales; family Fabaceae; genus Lathyrus; species Lathyrus tuberosus. The sequence goes on along the minus strand of JALAZF010000285.1, from coordinate 265,373 downwards.
TTGTTGATTGCATACGCATCATTTGTGTAAAGAGGCAATGCATGTTAGTTCTGTGGGAGCTAGTGACATGTCCCAAACCTAGAGCGGGGTTTGAAAGCTTAGGGAATGTCCTTTTGTGTGTTATTGGTCTAGGGAAAGGAGCCGATTTAAATGTAAAAACCAAAAAATAATACCACATGGCATGAGTTGCATTGAGTCTTGCATCGAGTCTCATTGTGTATATATTTGTTATATGAGATTATGTGTATTCATGTGAAATGTTGAATTGGTGAAATTGTGGATTGTGTGAATATACTTGTGAATGGTATGGTTACTTGAGTGATACTTTGTTGATGAAACTTTAAAGTGTGAGAATAATTGTGATTATGCTTGTATGCCTTAAATTAATTATTATCTTATTATTTCAATAATTATGTGAATTCTCACCCTTCTGTTGGAATGATGTTTTGTACAACATCGCTCAGGTACTGAGGAGTAAAGTTGCTTCTAGTGCGAGGTAGTCGTTGGATTAGCTTATTTAGTTTCTGGTTTTATGTTGGGTCTAGTCATGCTCTGATCATGTAACACTGAGATCATTTCGGTTTATGTTTTGAGAGATACACTATGTACTCTACGTTATGCTTTTATGTTTATTTGAATTGTATGAAGTGTTGACTTTTATGCCTAAGTATTGATTATAAATGAGATGAGCATGAGACTTTTTTTATGTCTATCATGATTGAATTAAATTCGCTGCTACATGCTAATGTGAAAGTTCTTGAAAATCATGAAATTAGTTTAAGTGTTATTGAGCATGACAGGTGTTTGTGATATTTTGAAATTATTTGTAACACCCTTTAGTGAAGGCATGATATTTACTCTGAATTATTTATATATTTTCCGCGGGGTTTAGAAGGGTGTTACATTAGTGGCATCAGAGCAAGGTCGGTCAGTTGACCAAGTTGTTAGTGTGTTTATTTCCTTTTGTACTTGATATGTGTGTGTAGCACTATCGGTATTGGTTGTTCTAACGAGGATTTGTTGTTGGAATTTAGAACAATGGTTGCAGGTAGGAATGATGAAGCGATTGTTGCAACTTTGGAGATGTTGGATAGAAGCGATTGGGCAGAATCAGCAAGGCAACGTGAATGCTGGAAACAACGCTGATGATGAGTTCCGTGCTTTGGGAAAGTTTCAAAGGAACAATCCGCCAATATTCAAGGGAACGTGTGAACCTAACAAAGCACAAGTATGACTGAAAGCGATTGAGAAGATCTTTCGAGTCATGAACTGTTCAGATGCACAGAGGGTGTAATTTGGCACTCATATGCTTGAAGAGGAAGCTGAAGACTGGTGGGATAACACTCTTCAGAGGTTTGAAGAAGATGAGATTGATATTACTTGGGATTTGTTCAAAGGCACGTTTCTGGAGAAGTATTTTCCAGAAGATGTTCTTGGGAAGAAAGAAATTGAGTTTCTTGAGTTAAAACAAGGTAACTCAACTGTGGCCGTGTATGCAAGAAGATTTGAGGAGTTGATTAAGTTTTGTCTTCATTACAACACTGTTAATGCTGAGAGATCCAAGTCTCTTAAGTTTGTGAGTGGTTTTAGGCCAGAAATCAAGCAAGCCATTGCTTATCAGGAGATTAGGCAATTTTCTAAGTTGGTGAACAAGAGCAGGATCTATGATGAAGATAGTAGAGCTCGATCTGCACACTACAAGAGTTTGAATGATAAGAAAGGAAAAGGCCAATTCAGAGGGAAGCCGTATGTGACTCCTACTGATAAGGGGAAACATAAAGATGGTAGTGGCAATAAGCCGAGTGGGGGAGGAGCTCATACTCCAGTGAAGTGTTTTAGATGTGGTGTTAATGGACATCGTGCTCCTGAGTGCACAAGTGTTGAGCAGAAGTGCTTCAAGTGTGGCAAGCCAGGCCATAAGGCTCTTGAGAGCAGAAGCGGTGCGAATGTGACTTGCTACAACTGTGGTGAGCAAGGGCACATTAGTACCATGTGTGACAAACTAAAGGAGGCTCAAGCAAAAGGGAAAGTGTTTGCTATATCAGGATCTGAGACTACTAGTGAAGATCGATTGATCCGAGGTACGTGCTTCATTAATGGTATACATTTGGTTGCTATAATTGATACTGGAGCTACACATTCTTTTATTTCTTTGGATTGTGTTAAAAGATTGAATCTTGAGTTGTCTGTTATGAGTGGCGGTATGATTATTGATACTCCTGCCATGGGTTCAGTAACTACCCCATATGTGTGTTTGAATTGTCCGTTGAGTATTTTTGGTAAATACTTTGGAGTTGATTTAGTGTGTCTTCACTTAGATCAACTTAATGTTATTCTTGGGATGAATTGGTTGGAATTCAACCATGTTTATATAAACTATTTTGATAAAATGGTTATTTTTCTTGAACCCGAGAATGAAGGAGACTTGTTCATGACTGCTAAGCAAGTGAATGAGTCAGTGCAAGATGGTGCCAAGGTGTTTATGTTGATGGCAACCTTGAATATTGGTGAAAGTGGAGCAATTGATGCTTTACCAATTGTTCGTGATTTCCCGAAAGTTTTTCCTAATGAGATAAGTGATTTACCGCTGGAACGTGAGGTGGATTTTTCGATCGACTTAGTTCCTGGAACTAGTCCGGTATCGATGACTCCATATCGTATGTCCGCATTAGAATTGAAAGAGTTCAAGAGTCAACTTGAATATTTACTTGAGAAGAGGTTTATTCGTCCAAGTGTGTCACCGTGTGGTGCATCGGTTTTGTTGGTTAAGAAGAAAGAAGGTTTTACGAGGCTTTGTGTGGATTACAGACAATTGAACAAGGTGACTATAAAAAATAAGTATCCACTTTCGAGGATTGATGATTTGATGGATCAGTTGGTTGGTGCAAGTGTGTTCAGTAAGATAAATTTGAGATCTGGGTATCATCAAATTCGTGTGAAGGCGGAAGATATTTAGAAGACTACATTTAGAATAAGGTATGGACATTATGAGTATTCTGTGATGCCATTTGGTGTGACTAATGTACCAGGTGTATTTATGGAGTACATGAACATGAATTTCCATCCTTATTTGGATAAGTTTGTGGTTGTGTTCATTGATGATATTTTGATCTATTCGAAGAATGAAGAAAATCATGTTGAGGATCTGAAGATTGTGTTATCTGTGTTGAAAGAGAAGCAGTTGTATGCTAAACTGTCTAAGTGAGAGTTTTGGTTGAAGGAAGTGAGTTTCCTTGGACATGTGATTTCGAGTTGAGGTATTGCAGTTGATCCATTGAAGGTTGAAGCTGTATCGCTATGGGAGACTTCGAAATCAGTTTTTGAGATTAGAAATTTTCTTGGTTTGGCAGGTTATTATCGGAAATTCATTGAAGGATTTGCCAAGTTATCTTTGTCATTGACGCAGTTGACTAGGAATGGTCAAGCTTTTGTTTGGGATGCAAAGTGTGAAGAAAGTTTCCAAGAGCTTAAGAGAAGACTGACGACAACTCCTGTTTTGATTTTTTCGAATCCGACAGAACCATTTGTTGTGTATTGTGATGCTTCTTTGATGGATTTGGGAGGTGTGTTGATGCAACATCGGCAAGTGGTAGCTTATGCTTCAAGGCAACTTAAAGTGCATGAGAGAAATTATCTGACGCATGACTTCGAGTTAGCCGCTGTTGTGTTTGTGTTAAAGCTTTGGACGCATTATTTGTTTGGTTCGAGATTTGAGGTGTTTAGTGATCATAAGAGTTTAAAGTATCTCTTTGATCAGAAAGAATTGAATGCGAGACAAAGGGGATGGTTGGAACTTTTGAAAGGTTATGATTTTGGTTTGAATTACCATCCGGGTAAAGCAAACGTGGTAGCTGATGCATTGAGAAGGAAATCTTTGCAGATGTCAATGATGATGGTAAAAGAGTTGGAAATGATTGAGCAATTTCGTAATTTGAGTTTGGTTTGTGAAAAAAGACTTCTTATGGAGTTAAGCTTGGTATGTTGAAGCTTACTAGTGGCATTCTTGATGAGATTCGAGAAGGTCAGAAATCTGATTTGAGTTTGGTTGATCGGTTGACTTTGATCAATCAAGGTCAAGGTGGTGATTTTCAGATTGATGAGAACGGTATCATGGGATGTCGTGATAGAGTTTGTGTTCCGGATATTGTTGAGCAGAAGAAGAGTATTCTTGAGGAAGGGCATCATAGTGGATTGAGTATTCATCCTGGTGCTACTAAGATGTATCAATATTTGAGGAAAGTATTTTGGTGGCCTCGTATGAAGAAGGATATTGCAGAGTTTGTGTATTCTTGTTTGACTTGTCAGAAGTCGAAGATTGAGCATCAGAAACCGTCGGGTTTGATGCAACCGTTATCTATTCCTGAGTGGAAATGGGATAGCATATCTATGGATTTTGTGTCTGGTTTACCTAGAACACCAAGTAATTTTGAAGCTATTTGGGTTACTGTGGATAGATTGACGAAATCTAATCACTTTATTCCAATGCGAATGGATTACCCGTTGGAAAGATTAGCAAAGCTGTACATTTAGAGGATTTTCAGTTTGCATGGTATTCTGTCTAGCATTGTGTCAGATGGAGATCCGAGGTTTACTTTGAGATTTTGGGAGAGTTTGCAGAGTGTTTTGGGTACGAAGTTGCATTTGAGTTCTGCTTATCATACGCAGACCGATGGTCAGACTGAGAGGACGATTCAGTCACTTGAGGATCTTTTGAGAGCTTGTGTGTTGGAAAAGGGAGGAGCTTGGGATAGCTATTTTCCTTTGATTGAGTTCACCTACAACAACATCTTTCATTCGAGTATTGGGATAACACCGTTTGAGGCACTATATGGTAGGCGGTGTAGGACGCCATTGTGTTGGTATGAGTCGGGAGAGAGTTTCGTAGTTGGACCCGAGATAGTTCAGCAAACTACTGATAAGATTAAGATGATTCAGGAGAAGATGAAGATTCCTCAGAGTCGTCAGAAGAGTTATCATGACAAGAGGAGGAAAACACTTGAGTTCCAAGAGGGAGATCATGTGTTTATTCGAGTTACTTCGATAACTGGTGTTGGTAGGGCGTTGAAGTCGCGTAAGTTGACGCCGCATTTTATTGGTCCTTATCAGATATTCCAGAGGATATGAGAGGTAGTCTATCGGATTACTTTTCCCTCGTCGTTTGCTAATCTCCATGACGTCTTCCATGTATCTCAATTGAGGAAATACATTGCGGATCCGTCTCATGTAGTCCAAGTAGATGATGTGCAGGTGAGAGATAACCTGACTGTGGAGAAATCACCTATGCGGATTGAGGATCAGGAGTTGAAGCAGCTTCGAGGTAAAGAGATTGCTTTGGTGAAGGTCGCTTGGGGAGGACCAGCCGGTGGAAACGTAACTTGGGAGCTTGAGAATCAGATGAGAGAGACTTATCCCGAGTTATTCGTTTGAGGTAATTTTCAAGGGCGAAAATCTTTTAAGTGAGGGAGGGTTGTAACACCCCAATTTTTAGTAATTATTTATTTATTTTAATTAATTGAGTGATTTTGTGAATTATTTAATTTATGTGATTTAATTGATTTAATTGAAATATGTAATTTATTGAATTATTTGATCAAATAATGGATTTGTTTGGATTTATTTGAAATAATTGATATATTTAATTACTTGAATTATTTGGTTTATTTAAATTAAGTAATTTATTTAATTTATTCTATTTGGTAGAATAATATATATTTGCTAGAATTATTAGTTGGGTTTTATGTGGTGTGTGAATAGTAAGTGAGATGGGTTAGGTTAAGCCCAATTTGTTTAAGACAAAATTAGAGTTAAAGAGAATAGAAAGATAGTAAGAAAAGTGGGAACAAGAGAAGAAAAGAGAAGAAAGATTAGAGAAAAGAAGAGAAGTGGAGAAGAAGATGAACTCAAATCCAAGCTCAAGGAATTCATCCAAAACTAAGATAAGAGTGGATTTTTACTCATTATTGAGATTATTGACTGATAGCTAGTGGGTAGAAATAGGTTTAATTAAAATCCCCAAAATTTTCTAAGAGATTGAAATCATTAGGTTTTGATATTAATTTCTGAAAAGTGTTGATTTTTGTGTGTTTGGAATTGATATTTGGTATAGTATAGGGATCCATTTGATATTTAGAGAACCCATTAGAATTGGAAAATTGAGATAATTAATTTATTCATCAACTGTAGCTGTAGCTAAGGGTGGCAAAACGGGTCGTGGCCCGCCCACCTGCCAAAAAATGGCGGGTTGGGTTGGAATTTTAGGCCCGCCGCCCACCAACGCCCGCCCCGCTAAAAACCGCCACCCGCCAAAGCCCGCCCCTCAAAAGCCCGCCGCACCTTTTTTATTAACATGGTTGGTATTTTATTTTTCAAATTATATACAGTATGAAATTTATATACAACCTTGCATCACATGAAAATTATATACTTTATGAAAATTATTTACTATGATAATCATTATGAAATTATTTGTATGAAAATTACTTACTAGCCTTGCATCACATGAAAATTATATACAGTATGAAAATTGATATACAGTATGAAAATTTGAAGATTCTCCAAATTATTAGTCTTGCTCATACTTTATTTGCCTTGCGCAAAAAATTGCTCAGTAAGCCAATTTGTAAATGCTTTTATAAAAACACATAGTTCGTTTAATTTGTGCATGCTTTTATAAAAACACATAGTTTATATATATTGCACAGTAGGCCAATTTTTATACAAAATTTATAAAACACATGTTTTGTGGATGCTTTTAACGGAACCGTTTGAAAAATTTCTAACCCAATTTGTTCTTATTGAAAGGTAAAAAAAGCCTTTTAATTTCTTAAAAAAAATGGAAAAAATAAAAATACAAAAAAGAAGGCGGGCAAGCCCGCCGCCCGCCAACCCGCCACTTGACGGAGCGGGCTTGATTTTCATGCCCATTTAAACTTGGCGGGCATGCCCGCCCCGCTCTTTTTTTGGCGGGCATTAAGCGAGGCGGGACGGGGCGGGGCGGACGGCCCGTTTTGACACCCCTATGTAGTGCCACATCCCTCCATTAAAGGTTGCGCTGAAATACTATATATATATATATATATATATATATATATATATATATAGTCCTGTAGCGCCTTTTAAATTAATTGGCAATGAAAAGTGACAATTGAAGAATATATATATTTACTGTAGCGAGGGATCTGTAGCACCTTTTTCTTATATCATCAATAATATTATAAGGTAAGCTTGCTATGATACAGGGTCAATTGCCCTTTGTTACCTAATTTATAAAATGAGGTGCTTTCCTGTTTGAACTACATTGTCCTTGAAAAGAATTTAAACTTGCAATTTGAGAAGCACGTATATTGCTAATAATGTTATGGCTATAATTAAGAAGACCAATTCTCGCTGTCCTATTTTAATGAGAATGATCCACAGGAAATTGACTTGTCACTTTTGGCACAGTTGGAACATCATTTAGAGTTTATTTTTTGTCTTGAAAAGTAACTTATTTATATATTATGAATGGTAGTATATATGTGTTAATGTAAATTGAAATGCTTATTAAAATTCTAAATAATTTATTTAATAATTAATATTTAATTAAAATATTGATTATTTAATTAAAATATTAATTATTTAATTAGATATTGGTTAGTTATTTAAATATTAATTATTTCTTGAATGTTGATTATTTATTCAAATAGTAATTATTTATTAAAATATTACTTATTTATTAAAATAATGATTGTTGCTTAAAATATTGACTATTTATTTAGATATTGACTATTTATTTAAATATTGATCATTGAATTAAATATTGATTATTTATTTAGATATTGATTATTTATTTAATTATTTATTATTTATTTAATTATTTATTATTTATTTAATTATCGATTATTTATCTAATATTGGTTATTTATTTAAATATTGATTGTTTATTTAAATATTGATTCTTCATTGAATAGTGAAATTTTATTGAATATTGGATTCAATTATTGGTGATGGATTAATTATTCTATATTTAATCGGTATCGTGTGTTTTGTGAGATGCGATTGAATCGAGTTGATACTTGTCTATTACTTGCTAATTGTGGTGATGATGTTTGAAATAAGAATGTTATGGTTTTGAAATGTGATTATGTGTGCAATATGTGGTAATTCAAGTGTGATGAATTATTGAAGATATGCATGATGTTAAGATTAGGGAATCATCTTAATTGCATATGATTGTTGATTGCATACGCATCATTTGTGTCAAGAGGCAATACTTGTTAGTTCCGTGGGAGCTATTGACTTGTCCCAAACCTAGAGTGGGGTTTGAAAGCTTAGGGAATGGGCTTTTATGTGTTATTGGTTGTAGCGTGCGATTTTTGTCGGTGACGCGACCACTTTATCTCCATGGGTTCCTCACCGCAATGGTAGGAGTGGGGTGCTACTTTCTGATTTCTTATTTATCCCGTGAAGCTGGAAAGGAAAGGGAAGTTATCTAAAACTAACCTTGCACGCAAATGTTTAACCGAACAAATGCTAAAGAGATTCGGGGAGTTCGGGTCAGGTTATACAATGGAGAGTTGTCAATTACCCATCCTATATATGGTTATCCACAGGTTGATTAGCATTAGGTTCTGCTTTGTACTAGATGGTGTTTATCTGTAAATGGGAAAGTTTCTTCTTTGGGAATGTTTGAGAGAGAGTGTGAGTTTTTGATGATTTTGGCAAGGTACTGGACCTTAGTTTTGATTGATATGAAGGTACTGGACCTAAAGTTTTTGATTGGTATGCTTGCTAATATTTCGGAATCTTATGCCCACGTAGTTCCTTCTATGGGAGGAAAAGATGATGTTTTGGTGTCTTGTTCAAAGCCCAAGATTGAAGCTAAAAGGTTGTATTTGTGTCTTGTTCAAAGCCTAAGATTGAAGCTAAAGGTTTGATTGAGAGAGAATTTGTCATCTCTAAAGGGAGACATCTCGTCTGTTTATCACAATTGTTGGGTGACTGATTATAAAGGAGAATTACTTTAACTAGGATATGTGAATCCAACAATGCCATAATTTCCTTTATAGGGATTTGTTCTGAAGGAGAAAACTTTAACACAATGTTGAGCAATTTCATTTTTCCTTAGGAATCTTTCATGCTAAGAAAGGGACAGTGGCGTGGATGTAAATAATCTAGAGGCTTGCCGCTTACAACAATTAGATGAGAGAGGAAGTTTACCAGGATAAAAGATGGACTACAGTTTGGATATTTGAATCAACAAGTGGGCCACTTACAACAGTTATCTGGGATTAGGGTTTGTTTTGAATGTCTGTTTTGATGTGTGATAATACAGAGAAATGTCTTCTTACAGACAAATTTTGATTTCCTCTGAGGGGAAGGTGGTTTTTGTATGTGCCTTGATCAAAGCCCAAGGTTGAAGCTAAGAGATTGATTGACTCCACTGGGGAAGTCCTTATTCAAAGCCTAAGAGGAGGCTAGAAAAGACTGACTCAACAAGAGAGTGTTTATCTGTCTTGTACTAAGCCCAAGATTGAGGCTAAAAGAGAATTGACTCTTTTGGGGATATCATTATACAATGTCTAAGAGGAAGCTGAAAGTTGACTTTTTCGGGGAAATATTTTGTCTGTCTTGTACAAAGCCCAAGATTGAGGCTAAAAGGGGAAACTGACTCTACTGGTGAGAGGTTTTATCTGCTTGTACAAACCCCGAGATTGTGGCTGAAAAGAGATTAACTCTGCTGGAGAGATTTATATGTGTCTTGTACAAAGCCCAAGATTGAGGATGAAGGATATTTAGGGGTTGTACAAAGTCCAAGATTGAGGCTAAAAGAGAATGACTCAACAAGAGAGTGTTTATGTTTTGTACCATTGACTCAACAAGAGAGTGTAGAAAGGTGATTGACTCAACAAGAGAGTACTTTGTTTGTCTTGTACAAAGCCCAAGATTGAGGCTGAAAAGGGTTAACTCAACAATAGCGTGTTTTAAGAAAGAAGATGGACTCAACAAAAGGGTGCTTTCAGGGCTAATTCTCTATTAAGGAAAAATCATTATACAAAGCCTAAGAGAAGGCTGACTTTTACTCAGGATTATTGAGATCCAGAGGCAGGTCCAAGTCGGGGGATCAACTCTTTATGAGGATTACAGAAGAGTTGAAGTATCAGATGCCTTGAGGTTCTGATAAAGGTTTATTTATAGTGATTTAACCCTAGCTGGGTAAATTTAGGATAAAGATTGAGTTTTAGATCCTGTGAGGGTTTTAACTCTACTGGAGATTGATTAAATGACCAGGGTTTTTTCCTATGTTTATAGGGAACTTGAGAATGTCTTTGAGATCCAAGAGGAGATTTAGACTGTCCAAGTCTATTGATATGGAAGAGTTTATCTTTGTATGATGCCCAAGAGGAGGCTGGTGTTTTAAGGGATGAGACGCAACCCTTAAATTAGTCTGAGGTTTTGACTTTTTAGAAAGACTGCTCTAACAAAGGATGACTAAGTTGTGTCCTATACCTTTAAGAGGTCTTCAGGGTCCTTGTATTAAGCCCAAGAGAAGGCATGAGAACTTCTAAGAAGCCGGAGGGTCCTTGTACAAAGCCCAAGAGGAGGCGGGGATGCTTTTAGGAAGCCTGTGGGTCCAAACCTAAGAAGAGTTCAAGAAAAGTTTCACCGGGAATAATCTTTTCTTTAGTGAATAGTTCTAGGGTTTGAAAAAATTCAAGAGAGGTTTCACCGGGAATTAATCCTCTTTGGGGCAAATGAACTTCTTTGATAATTTTCTAATAGTGACAGTCTGAGAAAAGTTTCACCGGGAATAATGTCTTTCTCTTTGTTCCATATTGTTTAAGCCCAAGAGAAGGCAAAACTGTATCTGAAATTCCTATAGGGAACTAGTTTTGACTGTGATGAAAGAGTGATCACTGACTTTATCTAGTTCTAGACCTAATTGTCGGGGAAAACTCTAAGCAGATAATATACAGACATATATATATATATATATATATATATATATATATATATATATATATATATATATATATATATTTATTTATTTATTTATACAAATGAAATATATATTGTATCTAAAAGAGGGTAGAAGGACTTACAGGTGAGTAAGCTTCCAGCACAAACAAATATATATATATATATATATATATATATATATATATATATATATATATATATATATATATATATGTGTGTGTGTGTGTGTGTGTGTGTGTGTGCAAGTATGTAAAAGAAAACTGTTTAAAACTTACAGGCGAGCAAGCTTCCATTATAACAGTTGTATGGTTAGTTTTTCAAGAATTTAAAGAAAGTTTTAATAACAACTATGGATTTGAACCTAAATCAAAAAGGAAGTTGTTTTTGAAAAGATTGTTGGGGCTTATACTCAAGGAAAGGCCCAGATAAAAAACAGTAATCGTACCGTTGATCTGAAAATTGTATTGGGGCTTATACAATGACTGAGGCCCAAATTAGGTTTTATTTGCAAAGGGATGGGTCTTACAACTCAAGGAGAGGCCCTAAAGTGTTTTAAAGAAAAGAAATGGGACTTACAACACAAAGACATATCCAGATGGGTTTTGTTTTGAAACGACGATCGCGCCGAGATTTTTGAAAACGTATTGGGACTTATACAACAACTGAGGCCCAAATAATTTTGGTTTAAAAAAAGGGGTTGGGTCTTACACTTTATTAGAGGCCCATGAGTGTTTTGAAAAAGATTTGTGAGGGTCAAATTAATCAAAACCCTAATTTGATTTTAAAATGTATTTTAATTGAATAAAAATTCAATTAAAATGATCAAAATTATCAAACACGTATGAAAAACAAGTTGTGATATTGGATTAATGTTTGAAAAAACATGTTTTATTCATGGAATGTTTTGAAAACCATTTGAAGTTGAAAAAACAAGAGAAAGAAATATTTTAAGTGTTAAAAACAACAAATAAAACATAATTCTTTACAAAATGAAATAAATAATATTTTTGTGGAATAAAATATTTTAATATTTTTGGGAATTTTCAAAAAAAAGAACCAATAAAAAATAATTAAAATTGAGAGAGAAATTAATTTTGGAATTAATTAGTAAAAACCACAAAAAATATGAAAAATAGCAAAAAAAAAAGAGAAAAGGCAAAATGGTCTTGGTGGGTGTTGAACCCACGACCTCAGCAACAAACACACATGCGTGCTACCACTGGGGTGGTGATACATCTGTCTATCAAAACCACCCCATTAATACATATGGGATGCCAAGTTATAGGCTTGGCCAAGGCGTTATGCCTGGGCCTTGCCCAAGGCAAGGCCTAGTTTTGGCAATTTACGTGAAGCCTCTAACTTTCTCATTTCTCCATGGATTGAGACAAAATTTAGGTGAATCTGGCCTAGAATTTCATGAGAAATCCAATGGTGCCCTTGAAATTTTCAGAAAATGTCTCTATCTCAAAATCCGATAGTGATTTCAAAATAGGCCAAATTTTGCATGTTCTATGCTATCTCATCATACAGACAGTAATAGCATGATAAATTGGTTCAAACACAACACATATGATATGTATGAGAGGTCCATGATCAATGGACCTCAAAGCAATGCATGATTTAAAGAGTTCAAGTTGTGATGCACTTACCTCTTGGAGCTTCTTGTGCAATCTGCCAAGTTCCTTGTGCCAGAAGTAATTCAATGCTTTGAACACTCTCAATTGATCCCTTAGAAGCTTTTAGGATGATCAGAACCAGCTGGAATCCTCAGGAACAAGTATAAGCCTTTTCTTGCAAAAGGAGCAAAAGTGACCAAGATAGTTACTCTCTCAAATGGTGTTCTAGATGAGGGAAACCAATTGGGACAGTTTGAGGATGATATTTGGAGTGTGTTTGAGGCCTGGTTTGGTTTTGGAAGTGACTGAATCAAGACATGGCTTGAAAAATGCAGAAAAGTCAAATTTTGAGGTTTTGGAGGTTGACTTTCTGATTTTTGTGTTTCAGATCACAAGTGAGTGTTTGAACAGCTTAGATATGACATATTGGATGTGTTTGGATCATGAGCTGTGGTGGAATTGCTCTCTAACTCAAAAACTCAGAGATTACTTGCAAAAGAAGGCATTTTGGCCTAAAGAGAGAGATTTTGAGGAAAGCAAGTGTTGTAGTGCTTTGGTGTACTCAAACTGATCAGAATTGAGGTCTATTTATAGTGCAACAAGTTTTTTTTGGCAGCAATAGTGTGTGGCAACTGCAGCAGGCCTTTGGCCAATGTGGATCAAATGGAATCTTTAGTCTCCTATAGCCATTGACTTGAGGTTAGGGAACATGCCTATGAACCTTTGATTCAGAGCTTAAGCTTGACTCATTCAGTTAGGAATGTCTCATTCCATGCCACCTTGGTGCATCCATTGAATGCTTGGAAACAAAATTGGAGTCTTTTGCACTTTTTAGCCTTTTTAGGTTTGTTATGGCTATGTGTAGATTCTTGGACTTTGGAGGCTTGGGGATCAGATCATTCCCCTTGGATTTTGTCCTCTGATGTGTCCAAATGGATGACAAGGCTTGGAGTTGTCCAATTTTTCCAAATCGAGCAAAACACCAAATTCTGCCTTGCTTAGGACAGTTGAAAATGGTGATTTTGAGGGATTCATATCTCCCTGCTCAGGTTGAGTTATGGGAGGCTCTTGTGCTTTTTAGAAAGCCCTCATATGATACAATACATGTGTGATCATAGTTTGTTTTGAAACTATTTGAATCCAACTAAAAAGTACTCAAGAATATTGATGTCCAAGGCTGGTAACTTAGGCAGATTTTCACTAAGTATTGGAAAAGTGTCATTTTCTTCCTTTTTGTCATTTTGATCACTCCATAACTTAAAATCCATGAAGAATTGGAGTTTCTTGTAGTTGAAGTTTTTGTAGAATGTAGGAAGACCTACAAATCAGGCTTTGGATCACCCAAAATGGATGCTTGGATCTCAAGTTATGATTCTTGGAAGTTGGTACCAAAATCACTTTTGTTCCATAACTTGGAAATATTTTGGTTTTTTATGGTTGCCCCTTTTGCAAGAAATCTCACTTTTCTTGATTTTTCTTAATGAATGATGATCAATACTATACATTAACATTACTTTTGACTTAGGGGAACCATATTTGTGAAAAATTCCAAAAAGTCAAACTTGATTTTGTGCACAGTTGACTTTTTTATCGAATGAAATCCAAACGGTAAGATCCCTTATGAAATCAAGTTCTTGACCTAATTTAAACCTAATGGATGGATTTCATAGGTGTTATAGGTTTTATTGAATCATGTCCCAAGGTTTGGGAGCATGTGATGGTCAAAAGTCAAAGGTACATGTTGACTTTTCCTTTAAAACCCTAATTGTGGTTCAGATGAAATTGAAAATTGCGAATCAAGCTTCTTGGATCAATCCATTGTTGCAAATGGATCAATGTGGTGTATTTAAGGCCCTCAAATCATGTCTTGAGGTCTTGGCTCACGCTTTACTCCAAAAGTCAGCTTAGGGGTGAATTAGGTCAAGAAACCCTAATTCCTGATTTTTTTATGAATGCATCCCCTGAAGCTAAATTGACTTGATGATTGGGTCCATGAGGCCCCTTGGAGTATATTGGGCTGTGCTTTGAAGCATTGGCTCATTCCCAGAGGAGAATTTCCACCTGGAGGCCTTGGTCGTCCAAAACCCTAATTTGGTGACACTGGCGATCTTGAGGCTTGATCCACTTGGAACGTTGCAATCTTTGTGCTTGATTCTTGATGTGGGAGTCCTCTTGATCCTTTAAGAATGTTTGAGAGGTTAGACAAGTTGAAGATCATGTCATTTCTTGATTGATCCTTTGTCTAAGTGCTCTAAGAGGGCTTAAAACCCTAATTCTTGATTGCAATGAATGCTCAACCATCTTTGAGGAGCTTGATGAGGCATGAAGGTACATCCATATTATGGTGATGATTTGAACAATGATGAGAAATCTTGGTGGTCAAAATTTGGGGTTAACATTGGTCTAGGGAACGGACCCGGTTTAAATGTAAAAACCGAAAAATAATAACAAGTGTTGGTACCACATAGCATGAGTTGCATTTAGTCTTGCATCGAGTCTCATTGTGTATATGTTTGTCATATGAGATTATGTGTATTCATGTGAAATATCGAATTAGTGAAATTGTGGATTGTGTGGATATACTTGTGAATGGTATGGTTACTTGAGAGATACTTTGTTGATGAAACTTTGAAGTGTGAGAATAATTGTGATTATGCTTGTATGCCTTAAATTAATTATTATCTTATGATTTCAATAATTATGTGAATTCTCACCCTTCTGTTGGAATGATGTTTTGTACGACATCGCTCAGGAACCGAGGAGTAAAGTTGCTTCTAGCGCGAGGTAGTCGTTGGAGTAGCTGATTTAGTTTCTGTTTTTATGTTGGGTCGAGTCATGCTCTGATCATGTAACACTGGGATCGTTTCGGTTTATGTTTTGAAAAATACACTATGTACTCTATGTTATGCTTTTATGTTTATTTGAATTGTATGAAGTATTGGCTTTTATGCCTAAGTATTGATTACGAATGAGATGAGCATGAGACTTTCTTTATGTCTATCATGATTGAATTAAATCTGCTGCTACATGCTAATGTGAAAGTTCTTGAAAAGCATGAAATTAGTTTAAGTGTTATTGAGCATGACAGGTGTTTGTGATGTTTTGAAAATACATGTGACACCCTTTTGTGAAATGCATGATATTTACTCTGATTTATTTATATATTTTCCGCGGGATTTAGAAGGGTGTTACATCATGCATGATAGAACATAAACTATAATCACACGTCACTAAGAAAACCATTTAGAAATTTTACCCTCCACTATACAAGTAATATTTATTACTCAACACCTAATGTAAAAATCACAATTTAATAATTTACTTTCAGAATACAAGTAGCACATTTTTTCCAACTTTCAGCTAAATAATTTAATATTAACTCTACATCAAATTGATGGCAAAATATATTAAAATAAAAACAATTGCAGGATATAACAAGCTAAGTATATGTTATAATCATTTCCAAAAATCATAGCAAATTGGGGAGGAAAGTCTGCCACGAGTGACCAACCATAATACTTTCACTGATATTTTCTTCATTCATTTCACTACTGTCGCGGCCGGCAAAAATATTCGAGTCGCCACCATATTTTTTAAAGGAAAATAATGATAAACCTAAATATCCTATCCTAAGGTAGAGATTCCTACGGTTCGGGAGTCGGTTAAGTAAAGGGAAGGTGTTAGGCACCCCTTACTTCCATTGTACTCAATGGGATCCACCTTTGAGTTTAGGGCATGTTTGTTTGTCTAAATGAAAAGAAAACCTAAGTTTTTTTCCTAATTATACTCGCTAGGGTTGGTTTGCAACCCTATGCCTACGTACCCTCAAAATGAAGGATCAGAGTAACCGTAGTTCACCTCCCCTATTCCTACCCCCTAATCCTATTCCTAATCCTAAACCCAATCCACTATTTATACTCTTGGATAAAGAGTTCTATCCCTTAATCTGTTGTTTATACTCCTAGATAAGGAGTTATATCCCTTAAATCCCTTTGTCCATTGTTTATACTCTCGGAGGAAGAGTTCTATCCCTTAAATCCCTATCCCTTGACCTATATTTATACTCTTGAAACCTAAGAGTGTTATCCCCAAAATCCTAATCCCATGGCCTATATTTATACTCTTGGAACCTAAGAGTTTTATCCCAAAATTTAATCCTAATTATATCCCTTATATCCCTTAGAAATATTCCAAATAAATATCCCCAAATCCTATTCCTTTATTTATACTCTCGGAAATTAGAGCTCTATCCCATGTTTTAATCCCTTAAATATCCCTTAGAATTTCTTATAATAATCCCTTAATGTTTAAATTATAATTACTATAATTTTATTATAAATCCCTTATCCCAAAAAGAATTCCTTTAATTATTCACAAGAAAAACAACTAAGAGAAATATCTTTAATCCCATTAACTCTTAAACAAAATTATAACAATAATCTTTCCCAAATAAATCCTCCATTTTAAAATTAGAACTCAACATCAAAAATAACCCATATTTTAATTCCCAAAAATTATAAACCCATATTTCATAATAAACCCAAATTTTAAATCCACAAAAAAAAAGTAAAATATTATAAACCCCAAATTAATAAATAAAATCTAAATCTAGGTAGATAAAACCTCATTTATTATACTAAAACCAAAATTGTAAATTAAACTCCAAATTACAAAACCCACTTTATTTAATCATAAAACCTTTTAATATCCCTTGATTATTCCTAAAATTATCCCCTAGAATTATTCCTTTCATTTATCCCTAATAATTATAAAATTTGTAATATCCCAAAATATTCCCACATTAAATTTTTATTCCCAAAAACTTGAATTAACCCCATTACCCCCAAAAATATAAAATATTATCTCAAGTGTTTAACATATGAAATAAACCCCATTAATTAATATCCCAAAAATACCACCAACCCCAATTATTAAAATATAGGATAAAAATTCCAATAATTTAAAATAAATACCATATAAAGTGAATCCCAATTATCTAAAAATATGTAGTGCATTCTATTATTTATAAAAAAAACTCCTTTAATTATTTAATTAAGCAATTTTATAATATCCAAAAATAAATAACCCTTAATTATACTCCTAATACTATTCATTAATTTAATTCCTAATTAAAACTTGATTAAATATTTAATTATACGTGTTTTTGTATGTTTGGTGTTTTATTTCAATAGTAATAATATTCACAAGATCTTGACTTTTTTCGACCATTAACAACAATCATTAAGATGGTGACACGTGGCTAGCTACATAATAATAATAATAAAAAACAAAACCACATTATTAAACTTGCTGAAAGATGAGAAAACATAAATCGTACATTTTCTTCACCACACGTGAAAAACCCAGAAGAACAAAAGTCCATGGCGGCGGATTTAGCGGTGGGCGGCACTGTGGTTACACGGACGGAGGGAGGTCCTTCGTCGAAGCGGTTGCGGATTTGAGGCGGTTTGGATGGCGGTTCTTCTTCGGAATTCCACCGGGAGGGCTTCGTCGGAGGCACTGAGGACGGACGACGTGGTTGATTGAATCTGTTGTGATTCGAACTGTTACTTCTAGTTTCTGATTGTTACGGTTGCCTTGTTGAATTTGTTTTGAACTTCCTTCAGTTTTCCTTTTACAGGTTTATTGCAGTGAGAAATTGATAATTGTTGTTGGATTTGGATGTTGAATATTTTTAGAGTTGTGACATTGTTGTGTTCTTATTGATTTTGTTGAATGAGAATGTGGTGATTTTTGTGTTATGGTTCTATATGTGGTTTACTGTGATGTGGTTTGAGAAAGGTTTTCTTTTGGTTTGGTTAATGTTAATTTACGGAATACACAATAAATATGGATGTAGATGAGAGAGGTATGGTATTAGTGATGATGGTGTTTGATATCACAGGTTATGTGTAAGGATCCCGGAACAAGTGAATGAATCCCCCCATATACAGTATGAGAGTGGGTTTTTATAGTGTGAAATTAGGGTGAATCTTGTATTAATTAGTGATTGGAATTGATTGAGGATGATTAAAATTGGTTTAAATGTTTTTAACGCTTTGTTGATTCGGTGAAAATTATGAATGGTTTTGGACTTGAAAAACTCTGATTTTCTTCTTGCAATTTGGAACTAAGAGGATATGCTATTTATGAGCCATACACACGATCCTCCGTTTCTCTTTCTTTTTTCTAATTTTCTTTCTAATAAAATCGATTAATAATTGTTATTATTATTATTAATAATAATAATAATAATAATAATAATAATAATAATAATAATAATAACCACACAAACAAATAACCATAAAATAAAAACGTAAGTTCTCCTATTACTAACAATAATCAACTTAATTAATAATAATAAAAAATAATAATAATATAAAAGCCATAATAATGAATTAACAATCATATTAGTAAATAAAAATAATAATAATTAATCAATGACTGAATTAAAAAAATAATTAATAATAATTATAAAAAAAATGAATACTTTAATATTAATATCCTTGTCACTAAAACCTTGATATATAATAAATCCTAATTGTTAATAAAAAAAACAACATTCCTAATTAATAAATAAATAAAGCCAAGCAAATAGAAATTTAAAAAACCACTAATAAAAATATTCAAAAATAATTATCTCTAACATAAAACCTGATCATCATCTAATTAATCTAAAAAGCCCAAATTCTACAATAACAACCCAACTAACTCTACCATAAAAAAAAATTCTAAAATAATAAATTCTAAAATGAAATCCCAATTAAATTAAAAAACTTTACCTCTTAATATTTTAAAAATAATTAAAAAAAATTCTAAATATTATCTAATAAGATTAATCTAAAACTTTTTAATTCCTAATTAAATATAAAAGTCCCTTATATGGAACCAAACCCCAAAATAGGTCAAAAAGTACTAACAAATCCCAAAAGCCCAAATGACGTCTGAATGACGCCCCTCTGGTAGCACAAAAAAATGAAAAAATACTGGTCAAAATTTAGGGTACTACAGCTGCCCCTGTTTAATCGTCTTCGAATCAAAAAGAGGATGTTGATGAGTCTTCCTCTTTTGAAGAGGAGACGATTAAATACAAAAAGGACCCTAATTTTGACCGCAGAGTTAGATAGGTACTATGCATATTATCCTAAGGTCCTTAGCAATAATCCTGTAGTGAAATATCCGATTGAACCCCTTGATAAATATTTTTTCAAGAAACTCCTTCTAATAAAACCTATTGATGCAACAGTGACACCCCTAGATATAATTCTTTGATGACAAACCCAATAAACCCTCCTCTTTTGTCTTTTTTAATTCTAAATAAAAACCCTTTTTGGATGAAAATCCTTAGATGGAACCCCTTGAACAAAATCCAGTAGAACCCCTGATACAACTCCTCGACGAAATTCCTTGGGCGAAAATCCCTTAATATAAAATTTTGTAGAACCCCTTCTGATTAATTCCTTAGTAAAACCCTTTTTGATTAATTCCCTAATAAAACCCCTTTGATAAAACCTGGATCAAACCCTTTGATAAAAAAAAATCCTGGTGATATCCTTTTGATAAACCCTTAAGGAACCCTTTGATAGAAAATTATGTTAAAACCCTTTGATAAATCCCTGATGAAACCCCCTTGGTAATACCACTTTGTTGAAACCTCTTGGTATAACCCTAATGAACCCTTGGTGGATAATGCTCCGATGAAACCCCTTGCTTGAACCCAATTGATAAAATTCCCTTGATAAAACTCCTTTGATAAAAATTCCTTGGTAAAATCCCTTGATAAACCCCTGATAGAAATCTTATAGAACCCTTGGATAAATCCCCTGGATAAAACCTTTTTGTTAAAAATATTTCGATTAAATCCCTTGATAAATTCCTTTTCGATAAAATCCCTTGATGAAACCACTATCGATAAAATCCCTTGATGAATTCCTCTACAAAACCCTTGGATGAATCTTTTTAAATGAAACCCTTAAATGAAACCTTGGAGGAATCCTTAATGAAAATCCTTAGATATTTGATGAAACATATCCCTTATGAAGGCCATATTGCCGAGCTATGGATGTGAGAGATGAAGACCTACTCCCAGCTGGATGATAATCCTGTAAAATCCTTTATCGAAGCGATGTTTCAATGATATAGTTGGGGATTAAACCCCTAAGAGTAATTATGAACCCTATGCATGTATGCATGTTTGCATGTATGTATGTGCATGTATGTATGTTTATGTATATATGTGATGCTGTGTTATATATGCATGATTAGATGCTAGAGCGTAGCGACATGATTAATGTATGACGATGATTTGAATGTTTCAGTAAATCCCCTCCGGTGAGCAATGTAATGGTTAAGACCTTAAGAGATTGCTTGTGTAACAAGGATATTAGTCCCCCCAAAAATAGTAGTGGGTATTGAGCTAGCATGGTCTCCCGATACTCGTTTTGAACTTGACAATTGTAGATGTAGGAGAGCTTGTATGCCCTAGATTGGTTGAGCTTTGGAATGATTGGCTTCACCATGCGGTTGAAGTATCCTGCCCTAGCATGGAAATTTTAAATGGTCTTCCCTTTTCATGGAGGTGTTGTCTGAAGAGGAAACTTGGATCCCACCATGATGTGATATTACCTTGATATGGACTACCCCGACATTTAGATCTTGAAAAATATTCCCTTGATCAGTAAGATTTGCAGATGATGTGCCCTTATGATCACTAGGATTTTCCTTGGTTGGAATAATTCCTTATATGATGTGCCCCTAGGATCATAAAGATTTGCCCCATAATTAGAAGGATCCTTAGGTGGCTTGCCTCTAGTAAGGAATGCCTCAAAGTTGTGTGCCCCTGATCATACCTTTGTTGATATTTCCTTGGTGCTAAGTATTAATTTGTGAAAAAAAAATTCCCTTTGAAAAGTAATTCTAACTCAATGCTCATGCAAGTTTTGAAATCCAAAATTTATACAAGGCGTATGATGATAAGTGGTATTCGTCCATGAGGTTGGCGCGAATGAGAATAGGAAAATGATGATTTAACAAACATTCAGATTCGGAGTCAGTTTAACAACGACTTTGCCGAGTATGCTTTTATAGTGCCCCTAGCTTCAATTAGGACTTTTATATGTTGTAACATGGCCTGGTTCACGGTTTTAAAAACAAAGATACAAGGCTCAAAGTTTGAAATTTAACCCACCCCATTCTCCTTGATGTTATCCATTCCTAAATCCAATTAACACAACAAATGCGTTCATCCTGCAAGAGAAACTTTTCAGTCATGGTGATTAAAAGGTATACTGGTTTAAGCACTTTATGAGATTTTTTTTTTGAGGTGCAGTCACCCTCTCCCTTTTATAAGATTGTTCCATTTTTTCCTTTTTCTTTTCTTTTAATCCCTTATTTTTGCATGGACCAATTCTTTTGAATTTAGTGGTCCATCGGGATACCCTTATTTTTGCCTAAGTCAAAATCGAATTTTTTTTTTTACTTAGCGGGTTGCTTTTGACTTAGAAAGAGTGTGACTGCCATATTAGATATTATGAGCTATTATCCCTCTTGCTTCCTCAATGTTGAATGGTGTGAGGAAGAAGATGTGCTTTAAACCTTTATCCTTGTGATTAGGTGTACTGATTCCCTTGCATTAGGACGCAATGTTGAATGAACTGAAATCTACCCTGCCCCTGTTTAAGATTAAGGTTTTTTTTTTAAATAGAAAGAACACCAACTTCTGGCTCGAGGGGGTTGACTACGGATTAACTCCTTATTCCTCCAGTGTTTATGAAGTGAAACAATGCCTTAAATCGTCAGCTAGGTATTACTATTAAAGCATACATCAGCAAAATCAGTTATTTTTATTTACCTCATTCTCCTCCTAAGTTTGTTAATAGTGAAGAAGTGAAATGGAAAAGGCTGGATTGCTTTTTTTTAGTGATGGCATAAGAAAGAGTGAAACGAATGAATGAATTCCAAAAATATGCATGCTCATCTTATTAAAATTATTTCCCAAAAAGTACATCTTTAAACAACACTTAGCAAAAGGCAAATACAACTGGAAATGATAGAGGCCTAATGATCCTAAGGGTAAGCTTCCTTGTTGATCCACCAGTCTTGAAATATTGGCGTAGGATCTAGTTCCCTTCCAAACTTCCTTTGTTGTATGGGCATCCTCCAAGGTTGTTGCATTTGAGGCTCTAAACACTCATTTGGCAAACATGGTGAAGGGTTATCTTCTTTCCTCCATGGTACTTGGCTCTCTTGAATACCTCCATAGCCTCTTGAGGTACCCTTTAAGTTCGTTCATGAGTATCGGGAAACCTCTTAGCTCTTGGTAATCGGACAAGGGCGAAAGCGGAAAGGATATGCAAATGTATGTGTATGTATGCAAATGCATGAAAATACATGGGGTCTGCAGAATAATTTTAAAAATTTATTTGGGGGAAATTCCAAAATCCATTGCAGTTATAGATGAATATATCCAAGGGATGAAACCCATACACATAGAATATCAAATCCGAATCCATTAGCCAATCCCCAAATCCAAAATACCTTCCAAACTTATAACAATAATTCCTCGGGAATAACCCAAAACAATAATCCCAAAATGGAAGCTCCTGAACTTAAGAAGACGTAAACTAAATAGATGCCCCCAATGCCTTCTTAAAACTCCTCCAAGTACCCTTGCATTTCCCTACCCTCCTTGTGGTGAGATAATAGATCCTCAACAGGCACAGCTAAGTCTTTAGGCTTGACCCCTTTTCCTTTTATGTTTTTTTTTTCTTTTTTCTTTTTATTTATTTGTTTGCCCTCATGCCCCTTGAAAGTTTTTTCTTCTCCTTGTAAATCCAAGTATAGCGTAAGAGCTAGTTAAAAATCCTTGAAGGGAAAGTCACATAGAGGAGGATTGTGCAAGAGTAGTTATGGCCTCTACCTTTCTAGGAGTCCCTAAGAGGCCGAGGATCCTTCCATGCTTGTGTATAACCATCCCTTTGGCAGATTTGGCATTACGTCTCAAAGGCCTTTGAGACTTTGTAAATCAACACTTAGCATTCTGATGCGTAGGGTAGCCCTTTTATTTGAATCAATCTTTCCCATATTCCTACAACACATCTTGAAATTCCCCACAAAAATGCAAATATGCAAAAAAAAAAGTTTTTAAATGCATGATGACATGGACATTTTGTTTTTTTTTGTTTTTTACTTGGTTAGGGTAAGGTGAAAATGCAAGCATGACCCTAACTAGGTAGGCTCCCTATGATAGGTTAGGTCTATGTTTTGTCTACCCAATCCCCTCACATGTAGGATATAAAGTTTGGACAGCATAACGACCCTATAATGTACAGATTATACCCTTGTTTTACCATGAGAAGGAGCAAGCCATCCTATGGTAATCCTTTGGGATAAGTCTCATCTGGGTAGGAGCCTAGTAACAGCCCTTGAGGGTTGAATACATAAGGTCCATGATTGGTGTGGGGTAGGTTAAGGTTCTCAGAGTCACGGACCACATCCAAATCATTCCGCTACGAGAGGGGCTAGCCCTTTCGTGAGGACGACTTTGGAAGGATCTACTCTGAGTGTGGCATCAATGCATTTTAGGGGACGTTGCGTCCCCGCAAAAACATTTCCGTTCCACTTTAGGTTCTAGGGTTATCCTCCAAGCTTTGAGTTTTAGCTTCACTCTTTTTTTTTTATGTCCCAATCCCTTGCATGATAATACCAAAAACAAAATGTTAAATAAGTAAATATATGAAATTTAAATAAATAAATAACAATAAAAATAAAAAATAAAAAAACCAAAATAACATCTAAGACAAACAAATCCCTAAATCCTAAGGCTAGGATTGACTCTCGCTAGGAAGGAATCCCCAGCAGAGTCGCCAGCTGTCGCGGCCGGCAAAAATATTCGAGTCGCCACCATATTTTTTAAAGGAAAATAATGATAAACCTAAATATCCTATCCTAAGGTAGAGATTCCTACGGTTCGGGAGTCGGTTAAGTAAAGGGAAGGTGTTAGGCACCCCTTACTTCCATTGTACTCAATGGGATCCACCTTTGAGTTTAGGGCATGTTTGTTTGTCTAAATGAAAAGAAAACCTAAGTTTTTTCCTAATTATACTCGCTAGGGTTGGTTTGCAACCCTATGCCTACGTACCCTCAAAATGAAGGATCAGAGTAACCGTAGTTCACCTCCCCTATTCCTACCCCCTAATCCTATTCTCATTCCTAATCCTAAACCCAATCCACTATTTATACTCTTGGATAAAGAGTTCTATCCCTTAATCTGTTGTTTATACTCCTAGATAAGGAGTTATATCCCTTAAATCCCTTTGTCCATTGTTTATACTCTCGGAGGAAGAGTTCTATCCCTTAAATCCCTATCCCTTGACCTATATTTATACTCTTGGAACCTAAGAGTGTTATCCCCAAAATCCTAATCCCATGGCCTATATTTATACTCTTGGAACCTAAGAGTTTTATCCCAAAATTTAATCCTAATTATATCCCTTATATCCCTTAGAAATATCCCAAATAAATATCCCCAAATCCTATTCCTTTATTTATACTCTCGGAAATTAGAGCTCTATCCCATGTTTTAATCCCTTAAATATCCCTTAGAATTTCTTATAATAATCCCTTAATGTTTAAATTATAATTACTATAATTTTATTATAAATCCCTTATCCCAAAAAGAATTCCTTTAATTATTCACAAGAAAAACAACTAAGAGAAATATCTTTAATCCCATTAACTCTTAAACAAAATTATAACAATAATCTTTCCCAAATAAATCCTCCATTTTAAAATTAGAACTCAACATCAAAAATAACCCATATTTTAATTCCCAAAAATTATAAACCCATATTTCATAATAAACCCAAATTTTAAATCCACAAAAAAAAAAAAAAAAATATTATAGACCCCAAATTAATAAATAAAATCTAAATCTAGGTAGATAAAACCTAATTTATTATACTAAAACCAAAATTGTAAATTAAACTCCAAATTACAAAACTCACTTTATTTAATCATAAAACCTTTTAATATCCCTTGATTATTCCTAAAATTATCCCCTAGAATTATTCCTTTCATTTATCCCTAATAATTATAAAATTTGTAATATCCCAAAATATTCCCACATTAAATTTTTATTCCCAAAAACTTGAATTAACCCCATTACCCCCAAAAATATAAAATATTATCTCAAGTGTTTAACATATGAAATAAACCCCATTAATTAATATCCCAAAAATACCACCAACCCCAATTATTAAAATATAGGATAAAAATTCCAATAATTTAAAATAAATTCCATATAAAGTGAATCCCAATTATCTAAAAATATGCAGTGCATTCTATTATTTATAAAAAAAAAACTCCTTTAATTATTTAATTAAGCAATTTTATAATATCCCAAAAATAAATAACCCTTAATTATACTCCTAATGTGAGAAGAAGTGGCCAAGGAAAGGAGTTTCATGCACCTATCCATCTCCTGAAGTAGACATGGATCAAATGAGAGAGTGTATTGATATTCACACACCGTATGATACCGAATAAATAGGTCTCGATCCTCTTTTCTTTTATTATGTGTCTGATACGCGAGTGAAATACTAATAGAATTATAATATTATTAGGAACCCTTAACTGAGAAAACTTATGGTTTAATAGCACTTCACCGAGATAGTAATATCTCACCCTATTATTTTGAATATTTCAGATGAGTAGGTATTAGGAAAGGGAAAAGGAAACATGGCTTGAGTTGTATTGAAGACCTTGTTGTTTATGTTGTTTTCTATTGTGCATTTTGATCTTAGTATTTTGTATCCAACATGTAATATATGTTTGCACTAAGTTGTAGATCATGTGCCTTTCATGTATCTATGTTATTTAGACACGGTTGTATGTACCAGCACCAATGTATAACATTCTAAATATGGTCATTCTAGAGGTATCGTATTCGGGTTGTTATAGTTGATATCAAATCAGATCGATCCTCGACCAAATATTGAGACATCAATAGTTAAATCTTTTCCTCCTCATGTATGTGTTCCCGGCCTGATTTCTACTGTCATAGTATTAATTTATTGAGCCTGGTCAACTTGATATTTACATATATGTGATAAGCAACACTATGGTTAGCCACCACGAAGACACAAAAGACAAAAGGGAAGCGAAATCAGGGCACTAGACCTAGTCAACCGCCCCAATATAACACTTACAAGATTTTTTACTTTGGAGACTGTGGGACCGGGCTGTTGAAATGTTATCATTGTCAAGAACTAGATCCCATAGAAAGGAATTGTCCTAAGTGGAAGACCCCGAGTTGACTCGATGAATGCATGAAAAAAAACCAAGGGATTCAAGGATCTTATAA
The DNA here is from genome assembly GCA_022829125.1 of Lathyrus tuberosus. Lineage (NCBI taxonomy): Eukaryota > Viridiplantae > Streptophyta > Magnoliopsida > Fabales > Fabaceae > Lathyrus > Lathyrus tuberosus. The sequence continues at coordinate 238,436 of JALAZF010000285.1, read as the reverse complement.
CAGGTACGTATTACACGTTTGATTAATTTCTCTTAGTTCTTTCCATGGTAGAGCATCGCATTTTCTTATATCAACTAAGTGTGTAAGAGGCTTGTTTAGAAGTAAAAGAGAGATTTTTCTTCAATGGCGAAGCTCACGAACCTAACGAAAACTAGGACTAATCCCCAAATACAAACAATAACTTTTTAAATGGTTTAGCTCTCAACCAATATAATAACTTCCTAAGGAAGAATATTTACTCAAAATAAAAAATCTACTTTTGATAAATTTACAATTTTACCCTCACCCAAAACAATATTTCTCACTAGACTCAAGAACACTCTCAAAGCACTATGGCTAAAATATGTGAAAAAAATATGAAAGATTTAGAGAGGTTATGAGAGAAATGAAAAGTGAGGTTTTTCACATTTTTTTAATCATACAAAATTATAGAGAATTTATCTATTTATAGCCAAGACATGGTTAATGTTCTGGACTGGACCAATGGCTAGAATTGGCCCAATCCGCATCTGCTCTAAAGCGGCCCATACTACCTAAGCCCAATCCACAGAGGGGCAAAAATGACATTTTTGCCCCTCCAACCGGGCAAGGAACGCAACGTTCCTCCTCGGCTTCTATGCCCGTCACGCACGGCTTCCTCACTGCCCGGACAGCAAAGGACAGGTGCCCGGAACCACGTTTATGCCCGACATAACGGCTAGTTTCTGACACCCTGCCCGACGTAACGGCTAGTTTGGGCAGTTACCTATTCTTTGGGGAAATCGGTTATTTCGCCCCGAAAATAGGACCGTTGGCCACGCGCTGGGGGCTCTATATAAACCCTCTCGCTTGAGAGGGTCAGGTAACACATTTTTTCTCACCCTAAGAATACTCTTTGTACTTGCCCCCTTATCCGACCTTACTTACTTGAGCGTCAGAGTGCCTTGCAGGTACACCCCCTTTTCTCCTCCTCATCAACATTCCGAGCACCTCTCCCGTTCGACGACCAACAACTTGCCGAGCACCTTGCCCATCTGACGACCAGCGTGCGTGGATCTGATCGAACACTCGAGATCAGTGGCGCCATCTGTGGGAAATCCTTGTTCTCCCCTTCTTTCTTTCCTCCTCAGAAACCAAAGATCAAAACATACTCTCTTTAATCCACCTACCTATGGCCGCTCAGAACTCCGCACAAGGTGCCGATATCCCAGTCCTCGCTCCCGTCAGCAAGACGGACGTCAACGAAAGATATCCACTACTTTCGGATCCCCGCTTCCTTCGAGACGGAGTCACCGCGTCTCCAACTCCTCCTCCCACCGAGCAAGGAGGCAAGCAGCTACCGTTGGGGGAACGACCAATTCCTGGCCCTCCCAGCGCCGACCTGGCCGTTGCAGCCCTGTTACAAGCTGTCAACCGCACAAACCTCCTCATCTTGCAACAAGACGAAAGAATAGGGGCTCTCGAGGAAGCATCTCTTCCAAGATCCTCTCCTCCCAAGAGCAAGCACCAAGGACCAAGAAGCCCGCCAGCTAGGCGCGGAGAAGGCCACAGATCGAGGCATGAACCTGAGTCACAACATGTTCGCAAGCGCGACCAGATCTCCCCGCGGGATCGATCACCTCCAAGACACAAAAGAACGAGACAGGACAGGCATTCTCCACCGGTCCGACCTCGTGACCGACCGCGCTCACCCTCACCTCGCAGAGACCGCTGCCGCGAGCGCAGACAACAGTCTCCGTCGACTCCCAGTTCGGACAGCGACGACGAGCCTCGCGGCCCGTTGTCCCGCAGGATCCTGGCCACCCGTCTCCCTAAAGGACTAGAGAAGCCTCCGTCTCTAGGGACTTACGATGGAACCACGGACCCAGACGAGCACATAGAGAACATAGACGCCCTTTTGGACTACAGAGGGGTGCGAGGAGCCATCAAATACCGCCTGTTCCCGACCACGCTCCGGAAGGGAGCAATGACTTGGTATAAGCAGCTGCCGGAAGAGTCCATCACTTCTTGGAGGCAATTGGGGAGGATTTTCTCCTGTCACTTTACTGCATCGCGACGCCATCCGAAGACTGAAGCGTCCCTCGGAGCTGTCGTACAGGGAAGAGACGAACCTCTTCGGGACTATATTGAGCGGTTCAACAAGGAAGCCATCCAAGTGCCAACGACCGACGAGATGAAGAAATTCCTGCTCGAGCAGGGATTACGTCCCGGCTCAGACTTCGCAAAAGCCATCGGCCTCGATCCACCGAGGAACCTCAACGCTCTCCTCCACCAAGCCCAGTCGCATATATAATACGAGGAGAAAGTGGCCGCCCACTCTGTCTGGGCCTTCCGTCACCAAGAAGGTGCCCGGTAATCCAGAGCTGAAGAGCCCTCGACATCCCGTCGGGGGGATAAAAGACGCGATGATCGACCTCGCGATGCACGCGAGTAGAGGGGACCTTCTGGCCCGTTCCACGAGTATACGCCCCTCACTGCTTCAAGGGAGAAGATCTTGTCTGAGTGTGCCAACTCGGAGTTCAAGCAAGCGGGAGTCCGCTTCCCCAAACAGCTGCCGGCTAGACCAGGCATGGACAAATCCAAGTATTTCCGCTTCCACAAGAGTCACGGCCATATGACGGAGGAATGCATCCACCTCAGAGATGTCATAGAGATCCTCATTCGTGACGGCCACCTGAAGCAGTTCGCGAAGAAGAAAGAAGCTCCCCGGCAAGAAGCCTAGGAGAGCAAGAAGGTTGTAGAAGAGACTCCGCCCTCGGAAGACACCGGCGTACAGGTAGCCATGTCCGTAACTCGGCCAGAAGACTTCCGCATCCCTGACAACCTACCCGTCTCCACGTACCTCGCTACTCACAGCCCGTGGGAGGCCTTCCCGTCAGCCATGGTCATTTCTGGTGGTGGATTAAACAAAATCACGGTCGGCTCAGTCAAGAGGAGATTCGACCAACTGGTCAGCAAGAGCTCCAACGAAGTCACTACGCTGGACACCACTCACAAAGGATTCGTTCCTATTTCCTTCTACAAGGAGGAGCTCCTCGGCGGGTCGCCAAACTCAAGCATTCCCCTGCTAATCCGAGCAAGGACGGCGAACTTCGACGTTCGCAGGATACTCGTGGACCAGGGCAGTTAGGTTGATATAATGTACAACCACCTGTTCGAGACGCTGCAGCTGAATGACTCTCACCTTACTCCGTACGTTGGATCCGACCTGCAGGGATTCAACGGAGCGGTGACAAAGCCCCGGGGTTACGTAGAGCTCATCGTAACATTCGGTTCAGGAAAGACAACCCGAGCAATTAAAGCACAGTTTCTGGTGATCGATTTCCCGTCACTATACCAGTGCATCTTTGGAAGGCCAACCCTGGCAGAGTTGATTGCAATACCTTCCACCGTACATCTCAAGATGAAGTACTACACTTCTGAAGGGATGGTCGCCACCCTCCACGGCGACATCGAAGCTGCCCGGCGATGCTTTAAAGCAGCATCAAAAGGACTGAGCACCATCTCAGCGAGGCCGAGGACATCTGGTCGTCCTCCTCTGGCCAGCAGCTCCGAGCAGCCACTGCCACTCCCCCAGGTCGAATCCATCGACTTGGACAGCCGTTTCAGCGAGGATGATCACGCCAAAGACCAGACGACTTCAGGCAGCCAGTCCCACAACAACGGCCATCTCCTACGCCCCGCTCCAGACGGCAACTTCGAGATCGTTCCGTTCGGAGAAGACCCCCAACGGGGAGTGAAGATCGGAGCAGACCTCCCCGACCTGGCCAGGAGACAACTAAAAGCATGCCTCCGAGAGAACGCAAACTTGTTTGCATGGAGTGCTACTGAAATGCCAGGATTGGACCCATCCGTCACTTGCCACCAGCTTACAATTGATCCGGCCGTCAAGGTCGTTGCCCAGCGCAGAAGGAAACAGTCCCAATGGCCTACTCAAGGCTGTTATCGTTCCTCAACGCCTACTCGGGCTATAACCAAATCCCAATGGCCACGAGCGATAAAACTTACACGGCCTTCATGACCGACTCGGGCAACTATTACTACAACGTAATGCCCTTCGGACTGAAGAACGTCGGCGCTACATACCAACGAATGATGAACAAAGTCTTCCGAGGACAAATTGGCGACATGCTCGAGGTATACATGGACGACATGATCGTCAAGTCCCACGAGGAACTAGACCATGTCGCCCATCTTCGAAAAATTTTCGAGCAAGCAAGAAAATACCAAATGCGTTTTAACCCAGAGAAGTGCACGTTCGGCGTACGGGCGGGCAAATTCCTTGGTTTCTACTTAACGGAACGAGGAATAGAGGCTAACCCTGACAAATGTCGGGCATTCTCTGAGTTCCCAACGCCCAAGTCTAAAAAGAACATCCAGTCCCTCAACGGGGTACTCACCTCGTTGTCCCGCTTCGTCGCGAAATCCGCCCAACACGCCCTTCCTTTCTTCAAGCTCTTGAGAAAAGAAGTCGCGTTTGAATGGACCGAAGAATGCAAGGCGTCCCTCCTTCACTTAAAACAAGCTCTGTCGAAACCGCCCGTGTTATCACGGCCAGATACCGGGGAAGTTTTGTTCTTATACCTCGCCGTCACCGCCGAGGCCGTGAGCGCCGTTCTCATCCGCGAGAATCACGCCGGGCAAAAACCCGTATACTTCACAAGCAAAGCGTTGCAGGACGCAGAGTTGCGATATCAGCAGATAGAAAAGGTAGCATTGGCCCTCGTCAACGCAGCCAGACGACTGAGACACTACTTCTTGGCCCATACGATCGTGGTAAGGACGGATCAACCCATCAAGCAATTGCTGGGCCGGCCAGACATGGCCGGTCGAATGCTCAGGTGGTCGTTGGAGCTGTCCGAATTTGACGTCCGGTATGAAAGCAAAAAAGCTCTTAAAGCACAGGCCCTGGCCGATTTCGTGGCAGAAGTAACCTTCTCAGACTCCTCGCCCCACATAGCAAACAAATGGACCATCTACGTGGACGGAGCATCCAGCTCGAGTGGCAGCGGGGCAGGAGTAATTCTTGAAAACGACGAAGGGACCATGGTAGATGCGTCTCTCACTCTGTCCTTCCCCACATCGAACAACCAGGCGGAGTATGAGGCCTTCCTCGATGGGTTGCGCCTAGCCGAAGACCTAGGGGCAGAAGAAATCATCATCTGCACAGACTCACAGCTCGTAGCCCACCAGATCTCCGGGGAGTATCAGGCCAAAAACGACAGTCTATCTGAATACCTTTCCCTAGTCAAGGAAAAGATGTCGAGGTTCAGGACGGTGGCAGTAAGACATGTTCCCCGCGAACACAACGTGCGAGCAGACGTCCTGTCCAAACTAGCGAGCACTAAGAGGAAAGGCGGAAACAGGTCAGTCATTCAAGAGATACTTCCCCGATCCAGCATCGACAAGGTGTCCTCGACCCTACACGTGCACGGGATCGGAGACAGCGACTGCTAGATGACGCCCGTGTACAACTACCTCACCAGGGACGAACTTCCGGATGACCCCAAGGAAGCCAGCACCATCAGACGAAGAGCTTGCTCGTACGTCATCCACGAGAATAAACTTTACCGAAGGGGCTTCTCCATCCCGCTACTAAAGTGCATAGAGGAGGAGATTGTCCCCCACGTATTGCGAGAAATCCACGAAGGTATTAACGTCCATCACCTGGGAGGAAGGTCCTTCGCCCGTAAGGCACTCCAGGCAGGATATTACTGGCCAACTATGCAGCAAGACGCCAAAGAGCATGTGAAAAAATGCGACAAATGCCAACTGCACGGGGATATGCACCTAGCTCCACCTAACGAGCTGAAAAGCTTGACATCCCCGTGGCCATTCGCCTGGTGGGGCCTAGACATCCTGGGACCCTTCGTGACAGGATCTAGCCAAAACAAATACCTGATAGTGGGCGTAGATTATTTCACAAAATGGATAGAAGCAGAAGCCTTAGCGAAGATAACAGCACTTAACATTCTACGCTTCTACAAGCGGAATATCCTTGCCCGTTTTGGGATTCCCCAAGCAATCGTCACGGACAATGGAACACAATTCACGGACAAGAAGTTCCAAGACTTCGTCGCCCATCTCGGAACAAAGCAACACTTCGCTTCGGTCGAGCACCCCCAGACCAACGGGCAGGCGGAAGCGGCCAACCGCGTCATCCTTCACGGCCTCAAACGAAGACTGGACGAAACGAAGAGAGCCTGGGTCAAAAAGCTCCACAGCATCTTATGGGCATATCGCACTACTCCCCAGTCCACCACCGGGGAAACGCCGTTTCGCTTAGCATATGGCATGGAGGCTGTTCTACCCATCGAGATCCACGTACCGTCCAGAAGGACCGAATCACCTCTAGACGAGGAAATGAATAACGAAGCGATAAGAGAAGAGCTCGACCTCGTCGAGGAAATCCGGACAGGAGCGGCCCTCCGCGAAGCGTCTCTCAAACAAAAAATAGCAATCAGGCACAACGCCAAAGTCTTACGGCGAGAGTTCGATGTGGGCAGCCTGGTCCTGCGAAGAAACCACAAGGACTCTCGCGGAGGCAAACTGGCAGCCAACTGGGAAGGACCATACAGAGTCCGCACCAAGACGGGAAATGGTGCGTACTTCCTCGAAACCCTTGACGGGGACGCGCTCCCTCGACCATGGAACGCTGAGAAACTTAAGCAATACTACAACTAAAGTAACTGTAAGCTTCCTCGCATCAAGCGACCGCCTAACGGTCGTCGTGCTCGTCCAGGTACGAACGACGCAGGCACAAATGTAGGATCCCGCTCAAGTACATGAGCCAGAACTCTGCTCGTCGGCGGTCCTCAACCGAGCATCGCCTTCGCCCAAGTACCATGATTGGCAGAACCCCAGCTCGCGATGGGACGTTCACGCCGCGACCTCAGGCCTCAACCACGACCTGAGATCCGCAACCTCGCCAGGACCTTCCCCGGCTATTCGACCAGTTCCCCGCACTGGCACCCCTCCGACGGGCAGTCATACATGCACAACTAAAACAAAGTACAGCAATATAAACGGAAATGGTATAAGTTAACCGGGCATAAAATTAAAAGGCCACAAGGGCCAAATATTGTGCATATTACATAAGAAATGGGGCCACGCCCCCAAAGCAAAATAAGATTACAACAGGTCAACAGCACGCAGGCCGGATGCAATAAAATAACCAAACTCTTCAGTCCTCCGCACGTTCGGTTGACACAGCTTCAGGCCTCTGATCTCCACGGGCTGGTCCTCGGTCTGTTCCTCGGGAGTATCGAGAACAAGACCCTCAGGCAGAACAATGCGGCCGCCCTCCACTCGAGAAAGATAGTGGGTACCCTCGGTCGAAATCTCTAGCCCGGGGTTCACCGCCCGCAATTGGGCCACGACACTGTCGAAGGACTCCGCGGCCACTGCGATACCATCATCCTCGGCTTGCAGGATGCCAGCGACCAGCTCTGCCCGGGTCTTCAACGCTCTTATCTCATCCGGCTCATCAGCACCCAGGGCACTGGCCGCCATCAGCTCCTTGTTCAGTTCCTCGGCAGCCCTCTTCTCCGCCTTCAGCTTGGTGACCTCCTCTTTCAGCTTGGTCATCCCCTCTTCGGCTTTCTTCCTAGCCTCACGCGCACTCTTGACCTCCTTCTTCAAAGCAGTTTCGGAAGCCTGAGCGGAAGTAAGCTCAGCCTCGAGCGCATAGTCCCCCTCAGCATACACAGCTGCCATCTCCAGCATCCTCACGAGGGCAGAAGCGTCCTGGGCCACCATCGCCCTCTTGCTCGCACGATCCATGTTCCCCAAGCTAAGAGATTCAGCTCGAGGAACGATCAAGGTGTTACCCTCGAAAAACCTCTTGTCGTTAATACACGGAGGAAGTTCGAACTTCCCCTTCTCGGGTGCCCCTCTCAGGTCCACCATATCTGCCGCCCGGGGCCGTTTCGTTCGCCCGAGCAGAGGTAGCGGAGAGTCCCGTAAACCAGGAGTAGGAGAGGAGGAGGTCCCCGGAGCAGTTTGAATAGGGGGAGGCGCACGAGCACGAGCAGCAGTCCGGGTCTTGGAGGGAGTCGATCCAGCCTTGCCCCTCGCCATGGCATTCCTCACCACACGGTCACGGGCTTGAGGCATCTCACCTGCACAAATAAAACAAGCGCGTTAGAAACGGAGAAGAAAGAATAGCAAATAAAGTCTAAGTAACTAAATCTACCGAGCAGCGCCGTGACATCCGCAGGAGTCTTGCACTCCAGCAGTGCCTTGACGGGGATAAACCGGCGCTCGACCCTTTGACTCCCATCCTCCTCGAATATAGGATTACCCTTGCTCGTCCAACAGGTCGCGAGCTGAAAGGAGTTGACCCACTTCACCAGGGTCTCATAAGACGCGGTATCCTTCCCGCGTAAAGCACTCGGCTCAAAAACATAGGCACTGGGCTTCTTTGAGAAGTGGTCGGGTGTCCAGCGGATTGGAAACTTATACACCCTCTCCCCGACGTACTTCCCCTCCTCGGTGAGCAGCTCCTCTCCGTTCTCGTCACACTCTAACTCCCAGGCATACACGCTGTCCTGAGCAGCTTCGGACAGAGGCTCGACGATGTAGTACCGTCCCTTGAAGTTTCGGATGGACTCCGAGAATGGCTTGAACAATTTTTTGGGCTGCTTCAAAGAGACCTATCCGTACCTCTTCCCCGTCAGCCGCCGCTGTAGGTGGAAAACAGCAAAGAACAAAGGGATGGTGGGCCCCAAAGCAAGGTGCTCGCACACCAACTCAAAAGCCCGTATAAAGGCCAGCGAATTGGGGTGGAGTTGGGAAGGCGCCAACTTCAGATTATGGAACACCGACCGCTGGAAGTCAGTGAAGGGCAACCTCAGCCCCAGTTCTTTGAATACATATTCGTACATCCCGAAGCAGTCCCCAAAGCTCGAGCAGATCCGCTCGCCCACATTAGGCAGAAGCACCCTCCATTCACCTGAGGGCCCCACCTCAGTAAAAGCGTCCGCCGCAGACCTCGCAAACGTGGAAGTATGTTCGGAAGGCTCGGCCACCTCCCACTCTTCCGGGCAGAACGCGTCTATGTCCTCTTCCATTACATCTTCCTCCACGACCCCCAAGTCATCTCCCTCCTCAACATCACTCGATTCCCCCTCGACGTCGCTCGAGGAATTCGAAGCCGACGAACTCGAGGACGCAGAACTCGAGGCCGTTGCACTGCTGCTCTCATCGGAGACAGTTTCTTTGGATGTAACGGGGATAACCTCCCTCTCTGGCTCCATCACCGCTACGATCACCTGAAAAAGTAGAGAAAGACAGTGAATTCGACAGGAAATCAAATCCACCCTTCCACCGCTAAGTCAAGTGAAAGGGCGCACAGAAGGCTAAGGACTACATCCCCGGCCTAGGCCCTAACATCAAACACCTCCCCGCGAAGAGATGCCCGAGACAAACCAACTTCCCACAAGGAACCTTTCCGCGTTCGTACCCAGATTCTGTTTAAAGCTCCACCGAAATCTGGGAACATTCTACCGGAAATCTCGCCACTCCATCATAAGATGGTAAGACGCGGTGGTCACAACTCGCAAACCACAACGTAGACCACCACGCTCAACAAACACGCTACATACTCCGGCGACGTGTTTGAAGCAGCAAAAGGGCAGAACCACCGCCCGCCACCAACATTCGCCGAAAATCTACCTACTTTGTCACTTAAAACTAACCCTAGCCGCGTGCAATCTACCACTAACAACAAGGAAAAGTAAAACAAGCTGAAAATCTGAAAACTTACTTGTTCTAGCTGGAAGAGAAAGGCTGCTCGAAACTTGGCACGGTGGTCGGTTGCTCTGAAGACGACGACGGGCAGGAATGCTGATGATAACAAAGAAGAATCAGAAAGGAAAAAGTGCAAATGGGACAACCTCCCCCCTTTTTATACTGAGGGGCACGTGCGCCCACGCGCCCGTAGGTAATAATGACTGCCCACTAGCCATGATTACCTATTAACTTCTACACAGGGCTCGATGCACACGTGGCAACCCAACGTTTCCCATTCTGTCTGGCGTTCCATCTCCCCGAATACCAGGCAATTGGTTCACGATCAAAAACATCACGGACACAGAGGGCCACGGGCACCTCGAGACAATCGTCCTCGTCTCAAACAGTCCGTAAGTCATCACTCCCATGCTCAGGAGCAACGACTTGGGGGGCTCCTGTTCTGGACTGGACCAATGGCTAGGATTGGCCCAATCCACCTCTGCTCTAGAACGGCCCATACTACCTAAGCCCAATCCACAGAGGGGCAAAAGTGACCTTTCTGCCCCTCCACCAGGCAAGGAATGCAACATTCCTCCCCGACATTTATGCCCGTCACGCACGGCTTACTCGCTGCCCGGACAGCAAAGGGCAGGTGCCCGGAACTGCGCCTATGCCCGACATAACGGCTAGTTTTTGGCACCCTGCCCGACATAACGGCTAGTTTAGGCAGTTACCTATTCTTTGGGGAAAATGGTTATTTCGCCCCGAAAATAGGACCGTTGGCCACGCGCTGGGGGCTCTATATAAACCCTCTCGCTTGAGAGGGTCAGGTATCATTTTTCTACCCTTAGAATACTCTTTGTACTTGCCCTCTTTTCCGACCTTTACTTACTTGAGCGTCGGAGTGCCTTGCAGGTACACCCCCTTTTTTCTCCTCATCGACAGTCCAAGCACCTTTCCCGTACGACGACCAACACCCTTCCGAGCACCTTGCCCATCTGACGACCAGCGTGTGTGGATCTGATCGAACACTCGAGATCATAGTTTATGGATAAGATTAAATCATGTAGTCTTTTATAATTATGGGTTCATATCTCACTCCCTCCCAATGGCACTTATTCATCACAATAGCACTTATTCAAACATTGAGATAGATTCTTGCACCACTTAAAACTACTGCATTAATATCTCTTGGAATTTAACTCATTCAATAGACTTCACAATTATCACCAATGCCTTATGAATTATATTTATTTTGGATTATAATTAATATCTAATATGTATAGCAGTACATCATGGAATTCCTTTTGGTTAGCCCATGTTCTTTTTTTTGTGAATGCATATAAATGATGATGGTCACATGATACACCATGTAGATACTCATAGAATTTCATCTCCTCGGGACTGTATAACTTGGCCTCAATGTATATATAGACTTAGAATTTCTGCACTTGCAATATTTCTCATGGTTAGTCTACTTGTTCATTAAAAAATGTGCAGATGCGTAGCAATCCTAAGCTGGTAAGGATTACTAGAGGCTATAGTGTTTATGTGGGGTTAGAACAAGTTTAGGAGGGTGAGATACTTTGTTTTAGGGGTCTTTATGTGAATATCTTATTGTCCTCTCTCAATCCTAAGATTGTGGTATTTATAGGGTGTGTGATATTTATTTATTGTCTTGTAGATTAAATGCAAAGATTTCCATAGAGGATGAGAATAAAAGATTGGACAAAACCAAGGCAGTGCGCGAGGAAACTGATAGGTCTCATAGCCACCCTGAGACATGACCGTCAAGGGGGAAAAAGGCACATCGGAGGCCATCCTCCTGATTCACGAAGCGCTAAGGACCAAAAGTTTGAGAAGTATTTTTCCCTTGTTATTAGGAGTAAAGTTGTTTCGTCTACTCCAAAGGAGGCGGGTGTCCAGAAGTCACCCTGGTGGCGAGGTTTTTCCCCCAAGTTTTTTTCAATCCTTTCTAACCCAAATTCATGAACTCAACTGTGTGTTCTTTAACCATGCTTGTTTGCCTTGTATTGTTGTTAAGGAATCAAAATAACTAACAAATTAATCTAGGGTCATTATTAGTATCACTTAATCAAATAATCTCGTGGTTATATGATGCTTGCTTGTTAACCTAAAAGAATTAAGTAATTATGTGAGGAACCCTAAGATAGATTAGTAGTACACTAATAAGACTTTCTGGATATATAGTCGTATTCCGAGTAGGTAAGTATTGATAACCTTGGTTTTTAAAGAAGTCACATATATACGTGTGTTGAATATCAAGACTCCCTGCAGATGCCTATAAGTGTTGTTGATAATTGGGAGGGTAATCCAGTCACGGAGTTAGGTAGCACCGTAAATCTTCACTTAATGGTACTAAAGTATGTGACTCATGTCCAGACTTATGTGAGAAGTAGTGGCCAAGGAAAGGAGTTTCATGCAGCTATCCATCTCCTGAAGTAGACATGGATCAAATGAGAGAGTGTATTGATATTCACACACCGTATGATACCGAATAAATAGGTCTCGATCCTCTTTTCTTTTATTATGTGTCTGATACGCGAGTGAAATACTAATAGAATTATAATATTATTAGGAACCCTTAACTGAGAAAACTTATGGTTTAATAGCACTTCACCGAGATAGTAATATCTCACCCTATTATTTTTGAATATTTCAGATGAGTAGGTATTAGGAAAGGGAAAAGGAAACATGGCTTGAGTTGTATTGAAGACCTTGTTGTTTATGTTGTTTTCTATTGTGCATTTTGATCTTAGTATTTTGTATCCAACATGTAATATATGTTTGCACTAAGTTGTAGATCATGTGCCTTTCATGTATCTATGTTATTTAGACACGGTTGTATGTACCAGCACCAATGTATAACATTCTAAATATGGTCATTCTAGAGGTATCGTATTCGGGTTGTTATAGTTGATATCAAATCAGATCGATCCTCGACCAAATATTGAGACATCAATAGTTAAATCTTTTCCTCCTCATGTATGTGTTCCCGGCCTGATTTCTACTGTCATAGTATTAATTTATTGAGCCTGGTCAACTTGATATTTACATATATGTGATAAGCAACACTATGGTTAGCCACCATGAAGACACAAAAGACAAAAGGGAAGCGAAATCAGGGCACTAAACCTAGTCAACCGCCCCAATATAACACTTACAAGATGTTTTACTTTGGAGACTGTGGAACCGGGCTGTTGAAATGTTATCATTGTCAAGAACTAGATCCCATAGAAAGGAATTGCCCTAAGTGGAAGACCCCGAGTTGACTCGATGAATGCAAGAAAAAAAACCAAGGGATTCAAGGATCTTATAACAGGTACGTATTACACGTTTGATTAATTTCTCTTAGTTCTTTCCATGGTAGAGCATCGCATTTTTTTATATCAACTAAGTGTGTAAGAGGCTTGTTTAGAAGTAAAAGAGAGATTTTTCTTCAATGGCGAAGCTCACGAACCTAACGAAAACTAGGACTAATCCCCAAATACAAACAATAACTTTTTAAATGGTTTAGCTCTCAACCAATATAATAACTTCCTAAGGAAGAATATTTACTCAAAATAAAAAATCTACTTTTGATAAATTTACAATTTTACCCTCACCCAAAACAATATTTCTCACTAGACTCAAGAACACTCTCAAAGCACTATGGCTAAAATATGTGAAAAAAATATGAAAGATTTAGAGAGGTTATGAGAGAAATGAAAAGTGAGGTTTTTCACATTTTTTTAATCATACAAAATTATAGAGAATTTATCTATTTATAGCCAAGACATGGTTAATGTTCTGGACTGGACCAATGGCTAGAATTGGCCCAATCCGCATCTGCTCTAAAGCGGCCCATACTACCTAAGTCCAATCCACAAAGGGGCCAAAGTGACATTTCTGCCCCTCCAACCGGGCAAGGGACGCAACGTTCCTCCTCGGCTTCTATGCCCGTCACGCACGGCTTCCTCACTGCCCGGACAGCAAAGGACAGGTGCCCGGAACCACGTTTATGCCCGACATAACGGCTAGTTTCTGACACCATGCCCGACGTAACGGCTAGTTTGGGCAGTTACCTATTCTTTGGGGAAATCGGTTATTTTGCCCCGAAAATAGGACCGTTGGCCACGCGCTGGGGACTCTATATAAACCCTCTCGCTTGAGAGGGTCAGGTAACACATTTTTTCTCACCCTAAGAATACTCTTTGTACTTGCCCCCTTATCCGACCTTACTTACTTGAGCGTCGGAGTGCCTTGCAGGTACACCCCCTTTTCTCCTCCTCATCAACATTCCGAGCACCTCTCCCGTTCGACGACCAACAACTTGCCGAGCACCTTGCCCATCTGACGACCAGCGTGCGTGGATCTGATCGAACACTCGATATCAGTGGCGCCGTCTGTAGGAAATCCTTGTTCTCCCCTTCTTTCTTTCCTCCTCAGAAACCAAAGATCAAAACATACTCTCTTTAATCCACCCACCTATGGCCGCTCAGAACTCCGCACAAGGTGCCGATATCCCAGTCCTCGCTCCCGTCAGCAAGACGGACGTCAACGAAAGATCTCCACTACTTTCGGATCCCCACTTCCTTCGAGACGGAGCCACCGCGTCTCCAACTCCTCCTCCCACCGAGCAAGGAGGCAAGCAGCTACCGTTGGGGGAACGACCAATTCCTGGCCCTCCCAGTGCCGACCTGGCCGTTGCAGCCCTGTTAGAAGCTGTCAACCGCACAAACCTCCTCATCTTGCAACAAGGCGAAAGAATAGGGCCTCTCGAGGAAGCATCTCTTCCAAGATCCTCTCCTCCCAAGAGCAAGCACCGAGGACCAAGAAGCCCGCCAGCTAGGCGCGGAGAAGGCCACAGATCGAGGCATGAACCTGAGTCACAACATGTTCGCAAGCGCGACCAGATCTCCCCGCGGGATCGATCACCTCCAAGACACAAAAGAACGAGACAGGACATGCATTCTCCACCGGTCCGACCTTGTGACCGACCGTGCTAACCCTCACCTCGCAGAGACCGCCGCCGCGAGCGCAGACAACAGTCTCCGTCGACTCCCAGTTCGGACAGCGACGACGAGCCTCGCGGCCCGTTGTCCCGCAGGATCCTTGCCACCTGTCTCCCTAAAGGACTAGAGAAGCCTCCATCTCTAGGGACTTACGATGGAACCACAGACCCAGACGAGCACATAGAGAACATAGACGCCCTTTTGGACTACAGAGGGGTGCGAGGAGCCATCAAATGTCGCCTGTTCCCGACCACGCTCTGGAAGGGAGCAATGACTTGGTATAAGCAGCTGCCGGAAGAGTCCATCACTTCTTGGAGGCAATTGGGGAGGATTTTCTCCCGTCACTTTACTGCATCGCGACGCCATCCGAAGACTGAAGCGTCCCTCGGAGCTATCGTACAGGGAAGAGACGAACCTCTTCGGGACTACATTGAGCGGTTCAACAAGGAAGTCGTCCAAGTGCCAACGACCGACGAGATGAAGAAATTACTGCTCGAGCAGGGATTACGTCCCGGCTCAGACTTCGCAAAATTCATCGGCCTCGATCCACCGAGGAACCTCAACGCTCTCCTCCACCAAGCCCAGTCGCATATACAATACGAGGAGAAAGTGGTCGCCCACTCTGTCCGGGCCTTCCGTCATCAAGAAGGTGCCCGGTAATCCAGAGCTGAAGAGCCCTCGACATCCCGTCGGGGGGATAAAAGACGCGATGATCGACCTCGCGATGCACGCGAGTAGAGGGGACCTTCTGGCCGGTTCCACGAGTATACGCCCCTCACTGCTTCAAGGGAGAAGATCTTGTCCGAGTGTGCCAACTCGGAGTTCAAGCAAGCGGGAGTCCGCTTCCCCAAACAGTTGCCGGCCAGACCAAGCGTGGAAAAATCCAAGTATTGCCGCTTCCACAAGAGTCACGGCCATATGACGGAGGAATGCATCCACCTCAGAGATGCCATAGAGATCCTCATTCGCGACGGCCACCTGAAGCAGTTCGCGAAGAAGAAAGAAGCTCCCCGGCAAGAAGCCCAAGAGAGCAAGAAGGTTGTAGAAGAGACTCCGCCCTCGGAAGACACCGGCGTACAGGTAGCCATGTCCGTAACTCGGCCAGAAGACTTCCGCATCCCTGACAACCTACCCGTCTCCACGTACCTCGCTACTCACAGCCCGTGGGAGGCCTTCCCGTCAGCCATGGTCATTTTTGGTGGTGGATTCAACAAAATCACGGTCGGCTCAGTCAAGAGGAGATTCGACCAACTGGTCAGCAAGAGCTCCAACGAAGTCACTACGCTGGACACCACTCACAAAGGATCCGTTCCTATTTCCTTCTACAAGGAGGAGCTCCTCGGCGGGTCGCCAAACTCAAGCATTCCCCTGCTAATCCGAGCAAGGATGGCGAACTTCGACGTTCGCAGGATACTCGTGGACCAGGGCAGTTAGGTTGATATAATGTACAACCACCAGTTTGAGACGCTGCAGCTGAATGACTCTCACCTTACTCCGTACGTTGGATCCGACCTGCAGGGATTCAACGGAGCGGTGACAAAGCCCCGGGGTTACGTAGAGCTCATCGTAACATTCGGTTCATGAAAGACAACCCGAGCAATTAAAGCACAGTTTCTGGTGATCGATTGCCCGTCACTATACCAGTACATCTTTGGAAGGCCAACCCTGGCAGAGTTGATTGCAATACCTTCCACCGTACATCTCAAGATGAAGTACTACACTTCTGAAGGGATGGTCGCCACCCTCCACGGCGACATCGAAGCTGCCCAACGATGCTTTGAAGTAGCATCAAAAGGACTGAGCACCATCTCAGCGAGGCCGAGGACATCTGGTCGTCCTCCTCTGCCCAGCAGCTCCGAGCAGCCACCGCCACTCCCCCAGGTCGAATCCATCGACTTGGACAGCCGTTTTAGCGAGGATGATCACGCCAAAGACCAGACGACTTCGGGCAGCCAGTCCAACAACAGCGGCCCCATCTCCTACGCCCCGTTCCAGACGGCAACTTTGAGATCGTTCCGTTCGGAGAAGACCCCCAATGGGGAGTGAAGATCGGAGCAGACCTCCCCGACCTGGCCAGGAGACAACTAAAAGCATGCCTCCGAGAGAACGCAGACTTGTTTGCATGGAGCGCTGCTGAAATACCAGGATTAGACCCGTCCGTCACTTGCCACCAGCTTACAATTGATCCGGCCGTCAAGGCCGTTGCCCAGCGCAGAAGGAAACAGTCCCAATGGCCTACTCAAGGCTGTTATCGTTCCTCGACGCCTACTCGGGCTATAACTAAATCCCAATGGCCGCGAGCGATAAAACTTACACGGCCTTCATGACCGACTCGGGAAACTATTACTACAACGTAATGCCCTTCGGACTGAAGAACGTCGGCGCTACATACCAACGAATGATGAACAAAGTCTTCCGAGGACAAATTGGCGACATGCTCGAGGTATACATGGACGACATGATCGTCAAGTCCCACGAGGAACTAGACCATGTCGCCCATCTTCGAAAAATTTTCGAGCAAGCAAGAAAATACCAAATGCGTTTTAACCCAGAGAAGTGCACGTTCGGCGTACGGGCGGGCAAATTCCTTGGTTTCTACTTAACGGAACGAGGAATAGAGGCTAACCCTGACAAATGTCGGGCATTCTCTGAGTTCCCAACGCCCAAGTCTAAAAAGAACATCCAGTCCCTCAACGGGGTACTCACCTCGTTGTCCCGCTTCGTCGCGAAATCCGCCCAACACGCCCTTCCTTTCTTCAAGCTCTTGAGAAAAGAAGTCGCGTTTGAATGGACCGAAGAATGCGAGGCGTCCCTCCTTCACTTAAAACAAGCTCTGTCGAAATCGCCCGTGTTATCACGGCCAGATACCTGGGAAGTTTTGTTCTTATACCTCGCCGTCACCGCCGAGGCCGTGAGCGCCGTTCTCATCCGCGAGAATCACGCCGGGCAAAAACCCGTATACTTCACAAGCAAAGTGTTACAGGACGCGGAGTTGCGATATCAGCAGATAGAAAAGGTAGCATTGGCCCTCGTCAACGCTGCCAGACGACTGAGACACTACTTCTTGGCCCATACGATCGTGGTAAGGACGGATCAACCCATCAAGCAATTACTGGGCCGGCCAGACATGGCCGGTCGAATGCTCAGGTGGTCGTTGGAGCTGTCCGAATTTGACGTCCGGTATGAAAGCAGAAAAGCTCTTAAAGCACAGGCCCTGGCCGATTTCGTGGTGGAAGTAACCTTCTCAGACTCCTCGCCCCACATAGCAAACAAATGGACCATCTACGTGGACGGAGCATCCAGCTCGAGTGGCAGCGGGGCAGGAGTAATTCTTGAAAACGACGAAGGGACCATGGTAGAGGCGTCTCTCACTCTGTCCTTCCCCACATCGAACAACCAGGCGGAGTATGAGGCCTTCCTCGCTGGGTTGCGCCTAGCCGAAGACCTAGGGGCAGAAGAAATCATCATCTGCACGGACTCACAGCTCGTAGCCCACCAGATCTTCGGGGAGTATCAGGCCAAAAACGACAGTCTATCTGAATACCTTTCCCTAGTCAAGGAAAAGATGTCGAGGTTCAGGACGGTGGCAGTAAGACATGTTCCCCGTGAACACAACGTGCGAGCAGACGTCCTGTCCAAACTAGCGAGCACTAAGAGGAAAGGCAGAAACAGGTCAATCATTCAAGAGATACTTCCCCGGTCCAGCATCGACAAGGTGTCCTCGACCCTACACGTGCACGGGATCGGAGACAGCAACTGCTAGATGACGCCCGTGTACAACTACCTCACCAGGGATGAACTTCCGGATGACCCCAAGGAAGCTAGCACCATCAGACGAAGAGCTTGCTCGTACGTCATCCTCGAGAATAAACTTTACCGAAGGGGCTTCTCCATCCCACTGCTCAAGTGCATAAGGAGGAGATTGTCCCCCACGTATTACGAGAAATCCACGAAGGTATTAACGCCCAGCTCCTGGGAGGAAGGTCCCTTGCCCGCAAGGCACTCCGGGCAGGATATTACTGGCCAACTATGCAGCAAGACGCCAAAGAGCATGTGAAAAAATGCGACAAATGCCAACGGCACGGGGATATGCACCTAGCTCCACCTAACGAGCTGAAAAGCTTGACATCCCCGTGGCCATTCGCCTGGTGGGGCCTAGACATCCTGGGACCCTTCGTGACAAGATCTAGCCAAAACAAATACCTGATAGTGGGCGTAGATTATTTCACAAAATGGATAGAAGCAGAAGCCTTAGCGAAGATAACAGCACTTAACATTCTACGCTTCTACAAGCGGAATATCCTTGCCCGTTTTGGGATTCCCCAAGCAATCGTCACGGACAATGGAACACAATTCATGGACAAGAAGTTCCAAGACTTCGTCGCCCATCTCGGAACAAAGCAACACTTCGCTTCGGTCGAGCACCCCCAGACCAACGGGCAGGCGGAAGCGGCCAACCGTGTCATCCTTCGTGGCCTCAAACGAAGACTGGACGAAACAAAGAAGGCATGGGTGGAGGAGTTCCACAGCGTCTTATGGGCATATCGTACTACTCCCCAGTCTACCACCGGGGAAACGCCTTTCCGCTTAGCATATGGCATGGAGGCTGTTTTACCCATCGAGATCCACGTACCGTCCAGAAGGACCGAGTCACCTCTAGACGAGGAGATGAACAACGAAGCGATGAGAGAAGAGCTCGACCTCGTCGAGGAAATCCGGACAGGAGCAGCCCTCCGCGAAGCATCCCTTAAGCAAAAAATAGCAATCAGGCACAACGCCAAAGTCTTACGGCGAGAGTTCGATGTGGGCAGCCTTGTCCTGCGAAGAAACCACAAGGACTCTCGCGAAGGCAAACTAGCAGCCAACTGGGAAGGACCATACAGAGTCCGTGCAAAGACGGGAAATGGTGCGTACTTCCTTGAAACCCTTAACGGGGACGCGCTCCCTCGACCATGGAACGCTGAGAAACTTATGCAATACTACAGCTAAAGTAACTATAGGCTTCCTCGCATCAAGCGACCACCTAACGGTTGTCGTGCTTGTCCAGGTACAAACGACGCACACACACAAAGTAGGATCCCGCTCAAGTAAATGAGCCAGAGCTCTGCTCGTCGGCGGTCCTCAACCGAGCATCGCCTTCGCCCAAGTACCATGACTGGCAGAACCCCAGCTCGCGATGGGATATTCACGCCACGACCTCAGGCCTCAATCGCGACCTGAGATCCGCAACCCCGCCAGGATCTTCCCCGGCTATTCGACCAGTTCTCCGCACTGGCGAATTCACACACAGCGAGCTATCTTTCAAGAGAAAGCTCCATTGACAGACACACCCTCCGACGGGAAGTCATGCATGCACAACTAATGTAAAGTACAACAATGTGAACAAAAAATGGTATAAATGAGCCGAGCATTAAATAAAAAGGCCACAAGGGCCAAAAGATTGTGCGTATTACATAAAAAAGGGGGCCACATCCCCCCAAAATCAAATAAAGTTACAAATATATCTACGGCACGCAGGCCGGACAAAATACAACAACAAAAAAATGACAAAAAACTCCTTATTCCTCCGCTTGCTCGGCCAACACGGGCTGAGGCCCCTGCTCCCCCACGGGCTGGTCCTCGGTTTGAACTTCACGGGTATCCAGAACAAGACCTGCGGGCAAGACGATACGGCCATCCTCCACACGCGCCCGTAGGCAATAATGACTACCCACTAGCCATGATTACCTATTAACTGCTACACAGGGCTCGATGCACACGTGGCAACCCAACGTTTCCCATTCTGTCTGGCGTTTCATCTCCCCGAACATCGGGCCATTGGTTCACGACCACAAACATCACGGACACAGAGGGCCACGGGCACCTCGAGACAATCGTCCTCGTCTCAAACGACTACTCCGCGCTAGCTCCTCGGAGCAACGAACAGTCCTTAAGTCATCACTCCCATGCTCGGGAGCAACGACTTGGGGGGCTCCTGTTCTGGACTGGACCAATGGCTAGAATTGGCCCAATCCGCATCTGCTCTAAAGCGGCCCATACTACCTAAGTCCAATCCACAAAGGGGTAAAAGTGACATTTTTGCCCCTCCAACCGGGCAAGGAACGCAACGTTCCTCCTCGGCTTCTATGCCCGTCACGCACGGCTTCCTCACTGCCCGGACAGCAAAGGACAGGTGCCCGGAACCACGTTTATGCCCGACATAACGGCTAGTTTCTGACACCCTGCCCGACGTAACGGCTAGTTTGGGCAGTTACCTATTCTTTGGGGAAAACGGTTATTTCGCCCCGAAAATAGGACCGTTGGCCACGCGCTGGGGGCTCTATATAAACCCTCTCGCTTGAGAGGGTCAGGTAACACATTTTTTCTCACCCTAAGAATACTCTTTGTACTTGCCCCCTTTTCCGACCTTACTTACTTGAGCGTCGGAGTGCCTTGCAGGTACACCCCCTTTTCTCCTCCTCATCAACATTCCGAGCACCTCTCCCGTTCGACGACCAACAACTTGCCGAGCACCTTGCCCATCTGACGACCAGCGTCCGTGGATCTGATCGAACACTCGAGATCAGTTAAAATTTAGAAACAATACATGTGCCAAATTAAAACCTAATTGATTAGGAGAATTGATTAGGCAGTGTAAATAATATATTGTTGTGGCTCAAAATGGAATGTTTAGATATAGATTTTTTACCAATAATTAAGAGACTGACATAATTGATTGTATACTCAAATATCTATTATCTAATTAATTAGGCCAAATATCTAATCAATTAGACAGTTACAAAAACTCTCTTAATATAGGATTTTCAATGTTTTTAGTGTGTGTGATTTAGCCATAATACTTTCATAAATGCCCTTGTGTCTTTATAAGACACTGATCACTCAGATAGACATGATTCGACGAGCTTTTACACTTTCTCTCTTTCACAACTCTAAATATTTCAAGTATTAGCATTACTAACTTTGACTTTACCCATCACGCTAGAACCTTTAGTCTTCATTGTGAGGATTGAGATATATCCATGTTAGTTACAGTCATCTGAGAGACTAAAAGTTTAAACCACTAGTGAACATAAACCCAAAGTCTTCACTTGAGATTTGTTGGACTATAATATTGACTTTAAACAAGTGTCTAACTTGATTCGAGAGGATAACTTGATTAGTTATCATGTGCATCTTCGATCGCTTAAGCTGTCATTAGCAGTTGCTTAACTTCAAGTGTTGTCATCATCAAAACTAAGTAATTATTGGTTGTCTTGTATCCTTTCTATCCATTGGCTTTATCATCTTGGATCCCTTCTTGACTACACCTGCAAGCACATAGATCCATAGCTTTGACATCTTGATCTCCAAACATTACACTTTGATCATAACTTGATCATCATAACAACAAAAATTTGATATCTTGAGCTCCGTTTGATCATCACAACATATGTGTAGTGATATATTTGTGAATGGCACACAAGGGGCGAAGAGACCATTTTGCCAACAAAGAGCAATGGGATCCTATCGTTCACGAGGTGGATGACATCACCCAAAACACTCTCGCTCGCCCAGTATTGGGAAATTACATGTCTTGGTCAAAGATAATGCAGAAAAGGAGTCAATGGAATAACCTACATCTCCCTAGGAAATAGGGATTCAACAATCCACTACCATTATTAGGTGGGCGATTGCAATTCCTAAGAAACCCTAAAACATTGCCTATATGTCTCTATAAATACCTCAACCTTAGGGTTGAAATGGAGATTGTAAATTTACCACGAAATATCCCCCTATAGAGCTTGTCACCCTTGTGGACTTGCTCTCACTTTATAGAAAACACCACCTAAAATGTTTTCTCACAATCGTGAGCTTACCCTAAGCCACCACAAACTCTAAAAGCCTCTGGCCACCCCTACCAACATAGGGGTGCCACGCGTTCGTACTTTTTTTTTAGAAAGTACAATATGACACCTTGAACTTCAAGCGCCACCACTTGATCATCAGATGACATCTTCACTCGTCATCATTCGAACCAACAAGCCTTGAAAAGTACTTATGATGAAGACTTCTCTTAAGAGAGTTGTCAACATCAAAACTAAATAGGTTGTTGCAAATGTCATATCTCGAAGCACATAAATCTACATTAACAATGGAAAGGATAATCTTGAGAAATTTGACACAAAATATGATAAAGGAATATTCTTAGGATATTCTACTTTTAGCAAAACTTTAAGAGTTTTTAATAAAAGAATCCCTAACGATAGAAGAATCAATTCATGTTACCATTGATGAGTCTAACCATTTGTGTGTAGAGGTAAAAATTGTTGTTTGTGCAGGTATCCTTGAGAAAACATCTCTAGACAGTAATGATCAAGATAAAGAACAAGATCAAGCTCAAGAGGAAAATCAAAGTCTAGCTAAAGATACTCAAGGTGAAGAAGCAAATGTAAAATATCAAAACTTACCTAAAGAATAAAGGATTGTTAAGGACCATCTATTCAAATGTTATTAGAGATATTTCTAAGGGAGTTACAACTCGACATCCCCTTAGCAAGATACATAACCATATAGCTTTTGTTATCCAAATTAAGGCAAAAGAAGTTGATGAGACTCTCGTCGATGAACATTGGTCTCTTATTATGCAAGAAGATAACTCAATTTGGTAGAAACAGCGTTTGGGAACTTGTTCCCCAAAACTTAAGTTAATCAAGTGACTGAAAATTGTTGGGTCTTTTGCAACAAGCTTGATGAGGATGGAAAAGTTTTAAGAAAAAAGAGAGACTTGTTGCAAAAAGATACAATCAACATAAAGACATCAATTTTGATGAAACTTATGCCCTTGTAGCTCAATTAGAAGTCATAAGGATACTTTAAGCTTTTTTCGTGCATCATAAATTTTAAACTCTTTTAAATGGATGTAAAGAGTACATTCTTGAACGGATACATCAAAAAGAAAGTGTTTGTTGATCAACCTCTGGATTTTGTAAATTTTTCCTTTCTTGATTATGCTTTTAAATTGAAAAAGACTATGTACGGCATAAACAAGTTCCTAGAATTTAATATGATTGTCAGAGAAAATTTCTGCTTAAAAATAACTTTCAAAAGGTTGAAGGTTGACAAAATCATATCTAAGCAATTCATCCTATTAATTCAAATTTATGTGGATGATATTATTTTCGATGCTACTAAATAATTCTTATATAAGAAATTTTCTGAGACTATTCAGAAGGAATTCAAGATGTCAAACATAATTGCACAAGGGAAGACCCACGTCTGAGTAGAAACGTGCATATGTAGGAGGTGCGGTGTATAAACGTGTAACACAACAGATGCTTAAGATATCTTAAACTCTTCGTTTTTGAATTGGATTTTTGAAATTGAATCAAGTGATCCTTATACTGACCAACTTTCCATACAAAATGACACTTGATTCTAAACTACTTGATAGGGAGTGGAATTATAATTATATTAATTAAGTTTATTTAGAATTTATATAAATAGTACTTTATTTATATTGCTATTTTAGTGGGCTCTTATTAATATTTGGGTCATTTTAGCTTATTACCCATTAGAGGTATTATATATTGTAGTCTCATAGAAACATTAGAAATCAATCAATGAAAAAAGTGTTATCTTTAATTTTTATCTTTCTTATAGTTTTATTGCCTTTCTTAGTTTTCTCTAATTTTTGTTAGGGTTTATCAATTAGCATCCTAACAATTGGTGCTTTCATCCATGTACTCAAATCCTCCTATGGATTATCCTTATCATACACCTTCATATCATCCATGGAACATTCCTCCTTCCTATCCTACACAACCCTCTTTTCCAACTCCTACCACACCTTCATTTCCATCTTTTCCATGGGAACTCTTTTCACCCTATTACACAAATCCATATGTTACAACCCCATATTTGTATTTTAATCATGGGTATACACCACCTCCACCTAACTCATATTCATCCTATTCATCATCTCATTATTCATACTCCTACAATAATTATCATCAACAACTACAACCAACAACTACCTCTTCTACAATTAGTCCTAATTATCAAAATCATTCTAGTATTAGAAAAGATTTTGAAAAACATTTGCAAGCATCTCATCTCAATTTAAAAAAAAAAAAAATCTTACCCTAATTTTCCCCTTTCTCCAGCCAGAGCTATCGCCGACGAACCGAAATCAGAAGATTGGGATTCACATGCGTTACCGGCGAGCATAACGGAGTCACATGAGATAATGGCTTACCGATTTTTCTCCTCTTCTCCTTCCTCTCTCTTCCACGACCCACCCTCCTTCTCTTTCTCTTTCCGCAAACCCAAACTTCGAAACTTTCCATCTTCTCCCACTCCTCTATCCAAAACCATTCTCCAATCCAACCATGTCTCACTACAAGAACCCATTCCTCAACAACAGTCCAAAAAAGACGCAAATTTTGATAACCCAGTTACTAAATCTTCTTCCTCGAAAAGCAGTCACATATGGGTCAATCCCAAAAGCCCCAGAGCCAAACAAATTGGGAAGAAATCTCATGATGCAAGGTATAATTCTCTTCTCAAGCTTTCCAAGTCTTTGGATTCATGTAATCCCACTGAAGATGATGTTTCTAGAATTTTAAAGAGGTTAGGAGAAAATATTATTGAACAGGACGCAGTCATGATCATCAATAACATGGAGAATTCTGTTGTTGTACCTTTTGTTCTTCACTTAAGATTGAATGGTGCAGAGAAGGTGTTTGATGAAATGGTTAACCGAGGGGTGAAGCCTAATAATGTTACTTTTTTGACTATAATTAGTTGTGCCAGGCCTTGTCTTTTGCCTCCTTTGGTTTATGAAGAGATTAGGGATATGTTGAGGAAACAAGGTAAGGTTAGTGCTAGGTTGTTGCAGAGGATAAGAGACCGTGTTCAGAGGTGGTATCACGAGGAAGGTTATGTTTGTGCTCAGGTTGTTAATTTTGGTAACCTTATTACACGTGAGGTTGTGTGTGAGGTTGTTGAAGGGGATATTACAAAC
The DNA here is from genome assembly GCA_022829125.1 of Lathyrus tuberosus. NCBI lineage: Eukaryota > Viridiplantae > Streptophyta > Magnoliopsida > Fabales > Fabaceae > Lathyrus > Lathyrus tuberosus. The sequence continues at coordinate 212,708 of JALAZF010000285.1, read as the reverse complement.
TTGTCTATTCAGTATTTGGATAAACTTGGTAATGTTGTTGAAGGCAACACGGAAGAATCTGTTGTTTCAAGAGAACTTCCAGAACAGCTTCTACCGGGTCATACTTTTAACATTGAAGCTGGGAAACAAGCTTTGAGGAACATAAATTCCCTGGCTTTGTTTTCCAACATTGAGGTGAATCCACGGCCTGATGAGAAGAATGAGAGAAGCATAATAGTTGAAATTAAGCTCAAAGAGTTAGAGCAGAAAACAGCTGAAGGTTCTGATGCATTAGTAGCATCTGCACAACCAGAAGCAATGCTATCATGTACTGATATGACTTTGGGGAAGTTTGAATCTTTGCCTAGTTTGATTGAAGGGGGTAATGAATCGTTAGCCGCTACAAAAGCAAGTGTCGGTGACCTTGTTGCTAGAATCAATGAGTCATTCAATGCCTCTATTAATAAGGGAGAAAGTGCTTTCCAAAGCTCGGTGGTTACAGTCACTAATTTTGTCGATTCCATTGTTAAAAATGCTACTACATCTGCGGATAATGCTTTTAGCAAGGCATTTTCTGCTGTTGATCAAACAGGGGGATTGGCGAATAAAAAAATTACTAGCTTTTCAAGTGAGATAAATGGAGTCACTAGTAAGGCACCTAGTTTGGTTATTGATGTGTTGCACCGCTCAATCGTTGCGGTAGAGAGTTCTCTATCAACTGGGGCTTCCTATATTGTTTACCTATATGGGTCAGCCAAGGAGTTCCTTCCTGCAGAGATTAGGGAGACAGTCGGTGTATATGAAGATAAAGCAACACAATTCTTGAGACCTGTTGGATCTGGAACTCAACAGATATACACAGCTTTCTATTCATTGGAGAGGAGTCTCGACTTTGATCCAAACGACCCAATTATTCCGTTTGTTGTTTTTGCGGGCTCTTCAGCAACATTATGGACTATTTATTGGTTGTGAAAATATGGAGGTTACTCAGGAGATTTATCCCCTAAATCAGCTTTTGAGCTTGATCGTACCCGAATCAGACAGTTATTGATGACCAACGACGCCTGTTGAGCTCCGGCTCCGGTAAGGTTGAAGGACGGCCGGGGGGGGTGTACCTGCAAGGTACTCCGACGCTCAAGTTAGGGAGTACACAGAGTAACAGCTAGGGGTGTTCGCGGTGCAGTTTGGGCGGTTTTGACGCTAAAAATCATCCGAACCGCAAGGGAAAAAAGCAAGCGATTTGGTTTGGTTTGGTTGGCTTTTAAAAAAAATCCGAACCAAACCAAACCAAACCAATGCGGTTTGGATTGGTTCGGTTGGTTCGGTTTTTTACAAGATTTTTATTGAGTGATATTTACATATATAGAGAACAACATAACTTTGTGTTTAGTCATTTATACATTGCCAAATAACAACAAAATTCATCATATTTAGACAAAAAGTTCTCATTCAATATACAAAAATCAATTTAAACAAAAGTGAAAAAAATAGTAGCATAATACAATATCAAAATATTATAATAAAACAGAAAATATAAGAGAATGGATATTAGAGAAGATGAAAAAGAAAGAACATAACAAATGTGAGATTAGAGAAGAAATGTGCGATAAAAATATAATTAGAAGAGAAAATAGTAACATAAAAATGAGAAGATGAAAAAGAAAGAACATGAGAGATGAGAGATTAGTGAAGAAGAGGCGAGACGTACATGGCAAAGAAGATGAGAAGAATGCACAATACTATTAGAAGAGATTTGAGAAGATTAAAACTGAAAAGTTAAGTGTGAGTAAGAGAAAATATTTCGTAATTGTAAGGTTAAGGAAAAATGGGTTTGAGTTTTGGGTTAGATGTGAGATAAGTGAAGTTTGGGTTGTAACATAATGCGGTTTAGTTTGGTTTAGTTCGGTTTGCAATATACAAACCGCAAACCAAACTGAACCATGCGGTTTTGTTAAAAGATGGCCCGAACAAATCCGAACCAAATGCGGTTTTTTGCGGTTTCGGTTTGGTTTGGTTTGGTTTGCGGTTTTTTATTGGGTTGGTTTGGTTTTGAACACCCCTAGTAACAGCAAATATAAGAAGTGAGAAAAGCGACTTAACCTGACCCTCTCAAGTGAGAGGGTATTTATAGAGAACCCCCAGCGCGGGGCCAACGGTTACTTGCGTTGGGCTGGATTGTCAGGCCCAATCCAAGTAACTGCCAGGGCTTACGTGGCGCAGTGAAGACCAGCACGTGGTCTTCGCCCTGGGGTAACCGTTCCTAGATTTTCGGGATTAGGGCAGACCGAATCCTGCGGAAGTGGGAGGTTACTTGGAACGTGTCCACGTGGTACGGACCGTTAGACACTCCTCGCGGGGGAGGAGCCTTCTGTGTCGAGGACCAACAAAGCCGTACGACGGACATGGCCTCGCGGGGAGGGACCATGTCTGTCGAGGAGTGGTATGTGGCATTCTCGCGGGGGGAGAAGCTGGTATGTCGGGGAGGTACCTCTCCGCCGGGGTGCGAGGTCCTCATGTCCTGTTGACCTAAGTGCCCGACACTGTAAAGTGCCCGGGGGAAACGGTGGTATGCTCGCAGCAGTCAAGTGCCCCGCATAGGGGTCTTATTGGGCCTCCCCATGCTGGATGGGTTGGGCCTGCTCGACTGTTGGGCAGCCTCGGCCCAGTCCAGAACATGAGCCCCCCAAGTCGTTGCTCTGAGGTGCCAGAGTAATGACTTAAGGGTCATTGGCATGTCGAGGATACGCCCAGAGAGGAACCGAGGAGGTCGTTCCCGTGCGCGAAGTTCCTTTGGTCGAATGAGAGTCGGGGAGCTGAAGGGTTTCGGATTCGAAGCGTTGAGGAAAACCGAAACGACACGCGTGGGGAGATGGGCGGCTGCATGCGTGCCACGTGTCGCCTGTCATAATTACCTAGGGAGGCTAGGGCGGCTGGCTAGGGTAGCGCACTCGAGTGCCCTATGCACCTCGAGTCTCGCGAGAACCGCTTATAAAAGCCGCTCCCCTCACTCATTTTTCACTTTTCCGCTTCTCTCTCAAGAATCCTCTCCTTCTCTCTCTACTCTCTCCCGCCGTAGCTGGCAGCCGTCATCCGCCGGACGTTCCCTGCCGGAGACCCTTTTCTCCTCAACAACCGTCGTTCACCATCGTGAAACCGCCGGAGACTCCGTGCCGGAACCCTACTTCGCCGTTTAACAGGTACTTGTTCCAAACTTGACCTTTATTTTGCGTTTTTCTTCAATTTCAACTAGTGTAGGACGTTTCCTTGGTGAATTGATGATATTCCCATGAGAAACGAGAGGATTCCTGGCGAATACGGTGGGAATCTTTAGTTGTTGAGGGAGAGAGTGTGGAGGACTTCGCTCTCTTTTGATGAATATCTCGGGGATCAGGGACGAACACGTCGGGGACCCGTTGAATGTCTCGGGGTCCCTAATAATCAGTATATTTGTTAGTGCCGCGGGGACACGGGGCGGAACCTTTCGGGGAGACGATGAATTCCCCGGTGGTTAAGTTGATCCTCGGCCGATCGTGTCGGGGAGTTGAGAAAGCCTTGCCCCTTCTTCGCCCGTTCGCTTGAACAACGGTGGAGGGGTGAATTTGATACGACCAATCGAATTCACCGTTTCCTTCTGCTTTTCAGGTAAATGGACGATTTGGCTGCGGAGGTGGCCGTAGGATATTTCGAGGAAAATGACGACCAGCCCGACTCCCCCATGGCTCACATGGCCTTTGCGCAAGAGAGGCCGCTCGAGGATTGGGTCTGTAACGAAGCCCTGGAGATGTCGTCCATCTTCGTGTACCCAGATGTGGACGATGCTTTTTGCACCGTCGAACACCGACTAATCGGATCCGGCAAATCCTGGAAGGTTTTTCGTCCCGAGGAGCATCATCGGATATGCTCCCCTTACCGGGGAATGCGAGTCCCCTTATATGAGTTTATGTTCGAGAAGGCGGGGTGGAGGCTGCCTTTCACGGATTTACAGGAGGGGATCTTCGACTGGTTGAAGTTGGCCCCTTCACAGATTCACCCGAACTCGCTGGCCTTCATCCGGGCCTTCGAGCTTGTATGTAAGTATTTGGAGATCGTGTCGACCGTTCGCCTCTTCTTCCGCATATTCCACCTCTAACGGTCGTCGGTCGGTGGTCGACATGGCTGGGTGTCCTTCAAGTAGAGCAAGGCACTGTTCCACACTTACTTGGATTCCATCCGGGATTTCAAGTTCCGCTATTTCTACGTGAAGCCGGTCACCCTCGAGGCGATATATTCGTTGTACCGGAAAGTCACCCGCGAGGTCGACGGTCGTTCCGAGGAGGTGCTGGAGCCAAAATTTCCTCTGTACTGGACGGAGGAACATTTTAAGAAGGGAGTTGACAAATATAAAACGAAGCCTGTTCAGATGGAGGCCTACGAGCGGGAAGCCTACGATAAAATCGTCGCTTTCGTTGACAGTTTTACCGAAGCTCGACACGAGACACTGGACGGCCAGCCTATAATAGGTGCAGATGGGCAGGTGAAGAAAGAACGTCGCCTGATAAACACCCGCGTTTTGCTCGAGACCTTCTCCGACGAGGAAGCCATCGAGTTGTTAGGTGGTGAAAACGTCCCCGCTTTGAGTCTTCCTCGCATCTGTGTTTCTTGCCTTACTAACGTTTTCTTTCTTTTTTGCAGGAACAATGGCCGGAGCCGAGGAGAGGTTGAAGAAGTTGAAAGCGAAGAGGGCCCGGGAAGCGCAGGCCCGGGGAGAGACATCGCGTCCCAAGGACCAAGAGGTTGCTCCTTCTGGGGCCACGCCCGAGGGTGTTTCCTCGGCTGCCATGCCCGAAGGTTCAAGTCAGACTCAGCCCGCTGCCACCGTGTCGGGGACTGCAGGTGGGCGCACTACTCCCGCGGGCAGCCAGTCACCGGCTACCCAAGGGACTCCGAAGCGGCAACGGGTCGCGGAGGTCGTCGACCTGGGTGGTGACAGTCCCCCGCCCCCTTCCACCTTTGACCTCCCGCCTTGCCACCAAAAGCCTCGTTTCTTCTCCGAGGTCACTTACCCTCGCGTCCCTCATTCCGAGATCCAAACTGTGCTGGGGACTGCTACCGAAGCGAGGAGGAGGATGATTTTCGAGGATCTGTCGGTCGTCATGCGCCTCTGCTCGACTGCCATCATCCTTAATGACGAGACCCGCCCTGCTGCCGAACTCGCCCGCCTGCAGGAAAAGCTGGAGACCTTGGGTGCTGAGATGGTCGGTATGCGCAAGGAGTTAAAAGAGTGCCAATACCTGAACAAGGAACAAGGCGAGCAGCAGCAGAGGGTCGAGGACAAGCTTAAGAAAGTCGAGGAAAGGGAGACGGGCCACCTTGCCCGAATTGCAGAGCTGGAGGCGGAGGAGAAGCGGCTTAAGGAAAGAATCGCTGAATTGGAAGATGATGTGCGGCCGGCCGAAGGGGAAACCGAGGAGGACAGGCTCCTAACCACTCGGGCAGCATTTGTGGCCCAACTCCGGAAGCTCGAGCAAGATCTCCGGCTATCCGAGGACGATGTTATTGAAACAGCGGGCATCGGGTTCCGCAGTGCTGTGGCGCAGCTTCGGGTTTTCAACCCCGACCTCGTCACCGAAGGGATTGACCCCGACGCAGAGGTGGTGGATGGCCAGATAGTTCCGCTCGGTCGAGCCAGACACGACTGAGACTGCTGCCGAAGATGCTGTATAGGATTATGTTTTACTTGGCCTGCGTGCCATTTTGTTCTTGCCCGGTTTGTGGGCTTGTTTGATGTACTATTTGCACAACGGTTATTTTTGCCCGGCCTGTGGGCTTATATTTGTAACTTTTGTACTAGGGATTTGCCCGATATTCGTACTTTATAATATCTCTTTGTTAAATTTGCTTGTGTGTGATGTGTTGTTTGTTATACTTTATTTTTGCCTAAGTAATAAGGCTTTGGGTGTTGCTCGACCTTGATAGACCCTGACCGCGTGGAGAGCTGGTCGGGCGGCCGGAGGTGTACTCCGACCATTAACGAGGCTAAGAGTTCGATCGAGGTCCTAGCCTCGTGGCATGAACTTCCCATCGCGAGCTGGGTGTTATGCCCGGTTGGTACGACGACGGTGGGCCTCGATCGAGGTATCCCCGCCGGATCAAATGTCCTCGCGCACACACAACGCGGTCTCTGATCGTCGTGTTCTTATAGGGGCGCCACGCTTGTACCCTAGCGCGTCCCCGCAATCGCGGTGCTAGTAAGCCGCGGGCAGTGTTTAACTGTAATATTGTTTTAGCTTTTCAGCGTTCCATGGTCGAGCAAGTTCTTCCCCGTGCAGGTTTTCGAGGAAGTAGGCTCCTGTCCCCGTTTTTCCGCGGACGCGGTACGGGCCCTCCCAGTTCGCGGCGAGTTTACCTTCACGCGAGTCCTTCTGGTTCCTGCGCAGGACGAGGGTGCCTACCTGAAACTCACGTTTGATAACTTTGTCGTTATAACGTAGTGTTATTTTTTGTTTAAGTGAAGCTTCTCGGAGGGAAGCGCCCGAGCGTGTTTCCTCGATGAAGTCGAGTTCTTCTCTCAGGGCTTCATCGTTTGCGTTCCCATCGAGGGGGTCCTCTATCCTCCTCGAGGGTTCCCTGATCTCTACGGGGATCACTGCTTCCGTTCCGTAGGTCAAACGGAAAGGGGTCTCCCCGGTCGTGGAGTGTGGAGTTGTTCGGTAGGCCCATAGGACGCTGTGTAGCTCCTCGACCCACCGTTGTTTGGCATCGCCCAGTCGTCGTCTTAATCCTCGAAGGATCACTCTATTCGCCGCCTCAGCCTGCCCGTTCGTTTGTGGGTGTTCGACCGACGTGAAGTGTTGCTTCGTGCCTAGCTTTGCGACGAAGTCTTGGAAGTTCCTGTCGGTGAATTGGGTTCCGTTGTCGATGACAATGGCTTGAGGCACTCCGAACCGGGCGAGGATGTTTCTTTTGTAGAAACGTAGTATGTTGAAGGCGGTAATTTTGGCCAACGCTTCTGCTTCAATCCATTTCGTAAAGTAGTCTACCCCGACGATGAGGTATTTGTTTTGGTATGATCCTTGGACGAAAGGTCCGAGGATATCCATCCCCCGCCATGCGAACGGCCACGGGGAGGATAGCGACGTGGGCTCGCTGGGATGAGCGAGGTGCATGTCCCCATGCCGTTGGCATTTATCACACTTCTTGACATGCTCCTTGGCGTCTTGTTGCATGGTGGGCCAGTAATATCCTGCCCGGAGTGCTTTACGAGCTAGCGATTGTCCGCCGAGGTGCTGTGCATTGATCCCCTCATGGATCTCCTGGAGTATTCCGGGGACCTTGGTCTCCTCGACGCATCTGAGGAGGGGAATAGAGAACCCTCGGCGATATAGCTTGTCCTCGACTATGGTGTACGAGCATGCCCGCCTCTTGACCATTCCTGCCTCTTTGGGATCTTCGGGCAGTTTGCCTGTCATGAGGTATTCGTATACCGGGGTCATCCAGTAGCTGCTGTCTCCTATGGCGTTGATGTCCGACACCACGACCGGTTTGTCGATGCTTGGGCGGGAAAGCACTTCTTGTATGACGGACTTGTTCCCGCCTTTCTTTTTCGTGCTCGCCAATTTTGACAGGACATCCGCTCGGGCATTATGCTCCCGGGGAATGTGAGTCACCTCTGCCGAGGTGAACTTTTTCATCTTCTCTTTTACTAAGGCCAAGTATTCTATGAGGCTGTCGTTCTTGGCTTGGTATTCCCCTCGGACTTGCGAGGCTACGAGCTAAGAATCGGTGAAAAGTTTGACCTCTTTGGCGGCCAGGTCCTCGGCCAGGCGGAGTCCTGCGAGGAAGGCCTCGTATTCGGCTTGGTTGTTCGACGTCGGGAAGGGCAGTTCGAGGGACACCTCGATCAGGATGCCCTCCTTGTTTTTGAAGATGATTCCCGCCCCGCTTCCCTTTGGACTGGATGCTCCGTCGACATAGATTGTCCACTTCTGCGATCCGTTGGTCGAGGGTTCCGGGACGGTCATCTCTGTTATAAAGTCGGTCAGTACCTGTGCCTTCAGGGCTTTCCTCCCTTCATATCGGATGTCGAATTCGACTAGCTCGAGTGACCACCTGAGCATCCTCCCCGCCATATCCGGCCGTCCGAGGAGCTGCCTGATAGGCTGTTCGGTCCTCACGATGACGGTATGGGCGAGGAAGTAGTGGCGTAGTCTTCTGGCCCGGTGCGACTTTCTCGATCTGCTGGTACCTGAGCTCGGGGCCTTGGAGAGCTTTGCTCGTGAAGTAAACTGGCTTCTGTCCGTCCGAGGTTTCCCGAATAAGGACGGCGCTGACCGCTTCGCTCGTGATCGCAAGATATAAGAAGAGTGTTTCCCCGTTCTCGGGTCGCGAGAGGACCGGGGGTTGTGACAGGACTTGTTTCAAGTGTGCGAGTGCTTGTTCGCATTCCTCGCTCCACTCAAACTCCGCTTTTTGCCGGAGGAGTTTGAAAAAGGGGAGTGCGTACTGTGCGGATTTGGCGACGAACCGGGAAAGGGCGGTGAGCATCCCGTTCAACGATTGTATTGACTTCTTCGAGTCTGGAGTGGGGAGCTCGGAGAAGGCCCTACACTTGTCAGGGTTTTCCTCGATTCCTCGTTCCGTGAGGTAAAATCCGAGGAACTTCCCTGCCCGAACGCCGAAGGTGCATTTGTCGGGGTTAAACCTCATGCGGCACCTCCTCGCCATGTCGAACACCTTCTTGAGGTGCGCGGCGTGGTTGACTTCTTCTGCAGACTTGACGATCATGTCGTCCATGTAGACTTCGAGTATGTCGCCGATTTCAGTCCGGAAGACCTTGTTCATCATCCGTTGGTAGGTCGCACCGGCATTCTTCAGACCGAAGGGCATTACGTTGTAATAGTAGTTGCCTGACGCGGTCATGAAGGCCGTGTGTTGCTTGTCGACCTTGTCCATGGGAATTTGGTTGTATCCTGAATAGGCGTCCATGAAAGATAGTAGTTTGTAACCTGCAGAATTGTCGACCAGTTGGTCGATGTTAGGCAAGGGATAACAGTCTTTCGGGCAAGCCCGGTTGAGATCAGTATAATCAACGCACATTCTCCATTTTCCATTATTTTTCTTAACAAGTACAACGTTGGACAGCCATGTCGTGTATTTGGCTTCCGAAATAAAATTTGCCTCTAGGAGGTCTTTTACAGCTTTTTCAGCAGCCTCCGCTTTCTCGGGAGACTGCTTATGCCTACGTTGTGCTACGGCCCTAGCGGCCGGATCTACTGCGAGCTGATGGCAAGCCACCTCGGGGTCGAGGCCAGGCATCTCGGATGCGCTCCACGTGAAGAGGTCAGCATTCTCCCTCAAACTTGCTTTCAGCTGCTCTTTGGCTAGGTCGGGGATCCCGGCGCCGATCTTCACGTTGCGATCTGGGTCGTCTCCGAGGGCCACGAGCTCGAAGTCTCCATCTGGGATGGGGCGCGCTGGGTGGAGAGGCTGCCCGTTGTTTTCCGCCCGGTGGTCGGGGTCTTCGACTCTGTCTTCGTCGGGCTCACCGGAGAACCTGCTGTCGAGGTCGACCGCGTTGACACGCGGGAGAGGTACCTGTCCGACGTCCGGGGGTGGTTTGGCCACGGCCTTAGGTTTGGGACCAATGGAACTTAGGCCCTTGACGGCGGCGTCGAAGCATCTTCTGGCCACGTCGATGTCCCCGTGCATCGTCACTACTCGTCCCCTCCTTGTGTAGTACTTCATTTTGAGGTGGACCGTCGACGGGACCGCCGTGAGTTCAGCAAGGGTGGTCCTTCCGAGGATGCAGTTGTAAAGGGATGGGCATTCAACCACCAGGAAACGGATCTTCACCTGTCGGGTCGTGTCTTCGGCCCCGAACGTAACCATTAGCTCCACGTAACCCCATGGTCTGGTGGTGGTTCCATTGAACCCTTGTAGATCTGACCCGACGTACGGGGTCAAATGCCTCTCGTCTAGCTGAAGGGTCCCGAACAAGTGAGAGTACATGATGTCGACCGAGCTCCCCTGGTCGACTAGGATTCTTCGGACGTCGAAGTTTGCCATTTGCGCCCTGACCAGGAGGGGAATAGTGGCGTTCGGGGCTCCCCCGGGGAGTTCCTCGAGGTAGAAGGTGATGGGATTGGAATCTCCCCGTACTTTCTCGAGGGTGGTCGTTTTCGCGGATGTCGCGGATTCCAGCTCGTCAAACTTTCGTTTGATCGATCCAACTGACACTTTCCCGGGATCGCCTCCGGAGATGACCATCGCTTTGGGGAAGCCTTCCCAGGTGCTGCGGGCAGTGACGGGGTCCTCGTCGGGGAAGGTCGCCCACATGTTGCGGATTGCCTCTTCGCCCTCGATGATTGGGGGGACGAAGAAGTCCTCAGGTCGAGTGACGCTGAGGGCGACCTGAAGCTGATTGTCGACGGGAGGAGGTGTTGCCTCCTCGACGTTCTGTGCTTCCCTTGAGCCGGGACGAGGAGGGTCATTCTTTTGGGTATACTTCTTCAAGTGCCCCTCTTTGATGAGAATCTCAATGGCGTCCTTGAGATGGACGCAATCTTCGGTCACGTGCCTGTGGCTTCGGTGGAACCTGCAGTACTTAGATTTGTCAACGTTAGGTTTGGAGGCAACGGGCTTCGGGAAGCGAACTCCTCCTTTCGCAAACTCGGAATTCTGGCAGTCCGAGAAGATCCGTGACCGGGGAGTGTTGAGCGGGGTGTATTCCGTGAATCGACCAGCTGGCCCGCGTTGTTCCCGAGGGTCTCGGTCGCGGTTCTCTTTCTTCTTTTCTCCTCCCCGTCGGGGAGAAGCGTCATCATCTTTTTGGCCGCGGGGGCCTTCCCTACGTCTCGTCTCAAGAGCGATCTGGGCTGCTTCTGTCTCTTCGAGTTCGATGTACTTCTGGGCTCGAGCGAGAAGGTCCTCGAGACGCCGGGGTCTTCGGAGGCCTATGGACTTGGCAAAGTCCGACCCGGCGCGTAGTCCATGGATAATTAAGTATTTCTTCATGTCGTCGGTCGTGTGGACCTCGACGGCTTCCTTGTTGAACCTCTCGATGTAGTTTCGGAGAGATTCGTTCCTCCCTTGGAAGATCTTTTCTAGGGCAGCCTCTGTCTTCGGGTGTCGACGAGACGCGGTGAAGTGTTTGGTGAAGCGTTGCTTCAGTTGCTTCCATGACGTGATCGAACCAGGTTCCAGACCCTTGTACCACGTCATGGCTCCCTTCCACAAGGTGGTGGGGAACAGCCTGCACCTGATGGTTCCCCTGACGTTTCGAAAGTCGAGCATCGCTTCGAAATTCTCCACGTGATCGTCGGGGTCGGTCAGCCCGTCATAGGTCCCCAAGTGTGGAGGTTTCTCCATGCCTGGAGGGATTGGGGCGTCCATGATTTCCCACGACAAGGGGGTCCTTTGGTCCTCGTCGTCGCTATCAGCCGGGGATCTCGAAGGTGATCGATGGTGCCGTGGAGGAGAGTTCCTCGAACGGTTCTTTGGTCTTTCTTCGGTCTGCTTGGACTTCTTGGAGGTGGTGGAGGCCCTGGGTTCCTTCCGAGTCGGGGAACGAGGGCGTTTTTGGGTGATCGCCGACTGGGGGCGCTCGAGACGCGGTCGACGACCATGGCGTACGGGCGACGGGGTCCGAGAATCTTCGGAAGGGGTCCTTCGCGGGGAAGGAGAGCGGCGAGGTGACGGGGGACGACGATGTCTTCGCGGGGAAGATCGTTGTGCCCGTCCTTGCTCCAAGGCTTCAATTCTGGTGTTCTGCTGCGCGATCAGCTGATTTGTCTGGTTGATCAATGCAAATAGGTCTACGGTGCTCGGGTCCGCGTTGGGCGGCGGAGCAACGGGCTGGAGAGTGGTTTGCTGGTCGTCCGCAGCGGACGACGTTGTGGGTCGCATCCTGGGAGTCCGGGGAGGCGGTCTGTCCGTCTCTCATGTCGCCTTCGCCGCCGTGGAGGATGATGGCGTCCTCACGGTGGCTCCCGTTATCTAGTTGTGCGAGCACGGTGTCTAGAGCCTGGCTGACGGTCGGATTGGCCATGTTGGTGATGAATGGAGGAAGCTTTGGTTTATCAAGGAGAAAAAACGGGGAAGCTTATGAAATTCCCACAGACGGCGCCACTGATCGTACCCGGATCAGACAGTTACTGATGGCCAACGACGCCTGTTGAGCTCCGGCTCCGGTAAGGTTGAAGGACGGCCGGGGGGGGTGTACCTGCAAGGTACTCCGACGCTCAAGTTAGGGAGTGCACAGAGTAACAACAAATACAAGAAGTGAGAAAAGCGACTTAACCTGATCCTCTCAAGTGAGAGGGTATTTATAGAGAACCCCCAGCGCGGGGCCAACGGTTACTTGCGTTGGGCTGGATTGTCAGGCCCAATCCAAGTAACTGCCAGGGCTTACGTGGCGCAGTGAAGACCAGCACGTGGTCTTCGCCCTGGGGTAACCGTTCCTAGATTTTCGGGATTAGGGCAGACCGAATCCTGCGGAAGTGGGAGGTTACTTGGAACGTGCCCACGTGGTACGGACCGTTAGACACTCCTCGCGGGGGAGGAGCCTTCTGTGTCGAGGACCAACAAAGTCGTACGACGGACATGGCCTCGCGGGGAGGGACCATGTCTGTCGAGGAGTGGTATGTGGCATTCTCGCGGGGGAGAAGCTGGTATGTCGGGGAGGTACCTCTCCGCCGGGGTGCGAGGTCCTCATGTCCTGTTGACCTAAGTGCCCGACACTGTAAAGTGCCTGGGAGAAACGGTGGTATGCTCGCAGCAGTCAAGTGCCCCGCAGAGGGGTCTTATTGGGCCTCCCCATGCTGGATGGGTTGGGCCTGCTCGACTGTTGGGCAGCCTCGGCCCAGTCCAGAACAGAGCTCTTGGCTGGGGACTCAAATGTTGTACTTATAGATGTCCGCTCTGAGGAGTTGCGAGAAAAAGACGGTATTCTTGATATTCGACAGGCAGCTTGCTTTCGTTATGCAAGTGTGACTCCAATTGAGGTTGATGGTCCGATACGCAAGTTGTTGAAGGGTGGTAGAGACCTGGATGACTCCTTGGTCGCTGTTGTTATTCAAAATTTGAAAATTGTTAAGGACAGTTCCAAGGTTATTGTGTTAGATGCTGATGGTACTTTTGAAGTCTCAGTGCTTGAGGCCGGTGACGGAGATCAACGTCGTCGACGGAGAGAGCAGCGTAAGGATTCTTCTCAGGGAAGAAATAATGTCGTTAGCGTTCGAGAGAAGCAGACGAGTCGTCATACTGCATATTTTCCGGGGAATCTTCCGGCACTGGACCACTGGAAACCTATACTTGATCCGTGTGCGGTGAATCAACAGGGTTGGCCGTCTTGGTTGATGGTTGATGGTTGTTGGCCGTCATACTGCATATTTTCACGAGGCTATCATACACAAGGCGGATAATACCTTCTAGACCCAGTAGTCATCAGACTTTAGATCATAACGACACAGATTTAATTTACCTTCTGCAACCCTTCTTCACTCTCAATTCAAACTAGTACCAAGAGAGATCTGAAATCAATTCAAACCAAAAGAAAGTCAGCACGGTCAAGCATACATAATGTGCGCAAGTTATTAAAAGTAAAAGTCACTGACTTTCTCCAAGAGAACTTGTGTAACAACTCTAACCTGACTTCATGGAGAAAAAAATGAAACTAAATTGTGGTACTGGTCCCCACGAGTAAACATTCTTCTTCTTCAACTTCAAAGTTCCAAAGGAATATCCAGCATTGTCAACTTGGATAATATAAACTTGTCAACTTATCACGCATTTCTTCGACTACTTCCTTTGAGTAGGCTAGTGATTCATCTGTTCGCATTTTTCATCTAGTAGACGCACTGCATTTTCCGGTTGAATTTACCTTTGTCCCGCACATCTCACCCCAACATTTATTCATTGCAAGACTGTTGTTCCCTTCATTGCAGCAACTCATTGTAAAATGGATAAAACAGCGGGCCAGATTCTTCATTAGACATGGTTACATCGATAAAATCTTCTTGATCAGGGCTTCAAAATGAAACCCAACACCAGTTTGATTTTCTTCAGCACCTCGAGTAGCATCCAATCTACACATAAAATCTGCAATTCTTCCTGGCTCTAAATTTGATTAATCAACCAAAGCACATTCATTTTTATCACCGATTCAAACCATGACATTCTTATCTGGTGCGTGACTTTGTTCCATTGTTTTGCCAATTGGTTCATCATATATGAGATAAATTGTTGTCTTCTTCACAACTAAATTGTTCTCAAAAACAACAACAACCTCCATTTTATTACCAGGTTCTATACTTGATACTAATCTCTGACCCTCCTCATCTTCAAATGAGACTAGTGCCTCTCTCTTATAGAGCTGAATGGTGGCCTTTGTGTAATTTTTCCCCATCACGTTTTTAAGGCCATTTGATGCCATGTTTTCTGGATTTGAAGAATGGACAACGCACATTATTGTCTTTAACTTACGCCCTTCCATTTGAGGGACTTCAAAAAATACAGAAGAACCTTGGCAATTGAAGGTTAACCAATACGGATACTTATCACCTGGGAGCAAAAAGCCACCGCACCCATGGTCAGCCATATTCTGTACAATGGAAAATAGGATAATAAATATAATTGAATTATAAATTAACATTAACAGTAAGATACATGCAAGGAAGAACGATCGAAACCTGGAGAATTTTCTCTTTCAAAATATTGGCAACTTGGCAATTCATTCCCAATTGAGTGAAAATAGATTTCAAGGAATTTCGTGATACTTGTGATGTAGTGGCAGCTGATTCCAATTCACTATAATTAGTGGCATACAATGCCTCCAAAATTATTGCTGCATCGTGAGAAAGTTGAAGTTCTGAGCTGCACTGCACCCAAATACTTCGAAGACTTGGAAGGTGCTTTGAAATCAATGATAATTCGTGGGAATTACTATGTGGTATATCTAAAAGAACAGGAAATGACTTGATAGTAGAACTTTGAAATTGTGATGGGAGATTATTTGTTGGTGACATCCAAGACCGAATGATAGATGGAAACACATCACGTGAAAATCCTTCATAGCCGCACAAAGAAATATATACAATGCTTTTTGATCTTATAATTGAAAACGGCACTTTTGTAATTGCAGTGTTATTTGCAATCAGGGTGGTTAAAGATTCCATCTGTTCCGAGTCCTCTTCCAATTTTTCAATCTTCAAACAACCAGAAAGAATGAGAGTTTTCAGAGATTTCAACTTGTAGATACTTCTTGGGAGACTGCATAGGCTAATACAATCTTCCAAATTTATTAGAAGAATTTTATTGAGATCTCCAATGCTAGGAGAAATCTCAGACAACATTGGACAATCGGAGAGTATTAGTTGTTCAAGATTAGGCAAATTTGAAAAGTTTGGGGTCTGTGTCAGATAATGAGAATGACTAAGTTTGAGAATTTTCAGCTTCTCCAGCCTCTGCAAGAACAGAAATGTTATATAGAAAACTTAGGGAAGAATCATAAATGATTTGTAAAAATATTCTTTAATGGTCTATTTCTGAATTCTTAAGGAAGTTTCATTATCACAACCTCTTGCAGAAGATTTAAGGCTTTTAATAATATGCCAATACATTAATGAGTAACAATATTCAATAACTTTACACTTGGCAATGAATCAAAACTTTACAAGTTTCCTAATTCCTTAAAATGTTTGAAAAATTTGTACTTCTAATTTTGAAATTTAAAAGAACTGTGTTTCTAAGAAAAGGATAATATACTAGGCAAGTTGAATATTTGCCAAATTTCACGGGAGAAACTTCCAAACTAAAAACACCGACGAAAAGAAATATGAAAACTATTTCTAAATAAGGATATATCAAAATAGTATAAAAGTTTGAAGTGCAAAAAACCTGAAATCAAAATTAATACCTGGGTTTCTTTCCATAAAAGTTTGATATTGCTATTTTCTAACTCAATTGAAACTAAATTTCCTAGATAAAAGCTTGAGGGTATGCATGTTAAAGGAAACCCATTCCAAGAAAGCCATCTCAGATTTCTCGAAAGGTATTCAAAATCTCCATCAAGTTGTACTCCTGCAAGTTGAAGCAATCTGAGTTTCGTCATCTTTTTAAATGCTTTAGTACTAAAACATTTTGCATTATCTCTTGGCAACATCAAAGTCAGTCCCTCAAACAACTTTTGTTCCCTATGAAATATAACAAACCAAAAATGAAAACAAGTGCACATTAAATATATGAGGCCAGGTTAAAAACCTTTAGATGAACCAATCTTATATTACTAGAACCTAGGAAGCACAATATCATTCACAACCAAACTAGTTTTTATATCACTACTAACTAATTTTTATGTTGTGATTAGTCACGAAAACATGCTTTTGTTAAGAATTTACTCTTAAAATATTTGTTTCATTTTCTTAAGCTTTGAATATTTTAAGTCTAGAATGTATGGGAAAAATATGAAGTGCTTACCGTCTGTTCAAATAAAACATTAAGCACGTCGTTACTAAACCACAACCTGCTACGCTCCTCGGGCTCCTTTGGTGATTCCTCGCGTATGAGTTCTCTTCCCATATCTCGTAACAAATCATGCATTCCAAGTCGATTCCCATCATCAACGGTCACAAGGCTTCGCTCAAGAAGGACATTTATTCCAATTTCTGCATATAGTTCACAACCATTTAATATATGTATAACTTCAGTTCGGTCCATCCCAATAAAGAAACAAGCGATGTCAAGAAATATTTCTCTCTCAAAATCATCATTTAAACCATCATAGCTTATTTTTAACTTCTTCTGTACTTGATCATTTGGAATTCTTTTGAGCTTGTCCAATACACACTTCCATTCTGTTATCCCCCTATCACACAAATAAGACCCGAGGACTTCTAGAGCTAGCGGCAATTTTCCCGAATACTCCACTACATTTTGGGAAATTCCTACAAAATCTTCTCTAGGCCTTGCTTGCTTGAATGCATTCCAACTAAAAAGCTCAATTGATTCACTTTCATCCATTTCTTTCATTGAGTATACTTGGTCAACTCTATTAGCTCTAAGTATATGCATATCTCTAGTTGTGATAATTATTCTACTCCCAGAACCAAACCATTGACGACTTCCACACAAAGCATTCAATTGATCCAATGTACTCACGTCATCAAGTACAATAAATACTCTTTTTCCGCAAAGTCTATCAGTTAATATAACTTTTCCTGCCTCAATGCTTTGAATCTTGGTTTTCGATTCCTTGCAAATATCAAAGAGAAGTTGTTGTTGTAAAGACACTGGTCCATCATTTTTCTCCCAAACCTCCCTTGTATTTGCTAGGAAGCTCCTGGCTTCAAAGTTGCGACCAATTTTATTGTAAATGGCTTTTGCAATGGTGGTTTTTCCAATTCCTCCCATACCCCAGATTCCTAGTAAATGAACATCATTTGATTGTTGGATGTTTAGTAGCTGAATCATATCTTGTACTCGAGTTTCAACTCCCACTGGATTATTAGCAACAAACAAGTCTGTTTTGTCTAGCAACTGTGTAACTTTTTCAACAATATCCTTGATAGCTTCATTTTCATTCCTATTTAAAAATCCAAATAAGGTTCATATATATATGTTCACGCATAAATCCTATATGTAATATTTGTATTCATGTAAAAGTAGAGCAAACCACCAAGTTGGTCCTTCATTCTGTGAGTCACTTTCAAAAACGTTCATGTCTCTCTGTCAATATTTCAAAATGGTCTCTTACTATATAACATTACTCAGTTAAGTCCCTCCATCAACACTTGTTTGATAATGTGATGTCATTAATGGCGCTAGCGTGGCCAGTGAAGTGACCAAGTTAGTCCCTGACTTTCTGAGTCGCTATCAATAATTCAAAATAGTTCATGACTTATGACTTAAGTGGCCATGTTAGTATCATTAACGGCATCATCAAACAGGTGTTTGAGAGTATTCAGAGACAAACTTAAAATATAACTTAGAAGATAGAATGATTGTTGAACATAATTTACCTGGAATTTAGTACTACAAATCCTGCAAGGTCTGCTGCCTCACGAAGGCTGCTCTCCAACTCCATACCAGCCCCTGATTTGGCAACTCGTCTTTATAAATTGACAAACTGTTCAAAGCATATCGAACAGTTTTTCCAAGCCTATCATAAATCCCAGCCTTGTTTGAAAGCCTAGTGAGTAGAGTTTGAAATGCTTTTCCAAACTCGCCAGTTTGATGGCGAACTTCTGAGGGATTGACATCATAGAACACCGGCAAAACCACTTGCCCTATGGTTCTACGCATCTCCATTATATTCACCAATTCATCGAGACACCATCGCGAATCTGCATAATTTATTGAAAACACAATGATACAGATCTGAGATTTTTGAATTGCTTGATGTATTGATGCTGAAATGTGATCTCCTCTTTGAAGTGAATCTTCGTCTCTAAAAACTTGAATTCCTTCGTTTTTAAGAGAAGCATAGAGATGTGAAGTGAAGGAAGAACGCGTATCTTCTCCTCTGAAACTTAGGAAAACTTCATGTTGCCTCATTGATCTCAAATGTCTCTTAAACTTGCGAATAAATGCATCGGCCTTTTCATCGACATCCATTTCTGCAAAAGGAAAGTTAATTCTTAGGGTTAAACTAAAATAATGTAATAATACAGGGAGAGAGAAAAAAAAGTAAGAGTTCGTTTTTAAGCTTACTTTCTGTGAGATTTGAGAGATCTTCCATGGAAGACATGGACGAATATGTGGGTGGGGCGATGAGATGAATTTAGTACTTAGGAAAGTGAAGTGAAGTTAAAGAAAGAAAGAAGATACGAAGAATAACAGAGGTACAAATCAATGGTAGTTGGTCAACGCAATGTCATCATGTATACTGTGTGAGAATGGGTCGTTGTTGTTGCTTTATCCATTTAAAAAATGTTGGATATTAGCATATATTATTAGGATAGCATATATTGTTAGGACTAGGGGTGGACAAAAAATAACGATCCGACCAAACCCATCCGGTCCATGTTATTCGAATGAAGTCGGTTGGGTCAAAATCAGGTTGCCGGGTCAGTCGGTTGTTTAAAATGGATTTTGATGAATAGTGGCGGGTCGGTTCGGATTGTTCAACTCAATCTAAAAAAAATCGATTTCGACCGAGTTAAAATACTAATTATTATTTTTTAATTATTAGACAGGTCCAATAATTAAACTCTAGCCCAAAACAAGATCCAATCTCACTATTTTCCCGTATCAAATTAAAAGGAATTGCAAATCTAACCCTAACTCACTTACCTTTTTTTTCCAATCGTTCTCTCTCACACCTACCTCTACACTTTCTTCTCATCTTCATGTCTCCTCCCTCTATTTCCACACCACCAATCTACCCTCATTTATGTTTATCACTTTTTCTTCTCATCTGTTGTATATCAATAGGTACTTGAACTGTGGAAGCAAACAAAAGGGTTTAGGGTATAAACAGAATCATCATCAATAATGAGATTCTTGTTGTGAGAAGAAATTTTGAGTGAAACACAACTCAAAAACGAGCTAAGCAACGAGGAGGGGAGATTATCATTTGTGCTGTTAGAGATTTTGATGTTGTTGAAGATTTATAAAAAACGCAGAAAACATGTTGAAGAAGCCGCCATTGACATAGCAGAGCCAAACAAAGCATAGCAATGTATTCACTTTTTATTATTTGTTTTTGTTTCATAAATCTGAAAAAATTGATCAAATTAACCTATTAAAATGGGTTTAAATATTCCAGATTTAATAAAATAAAAAAATAAAAATTTTAAGTCTAACTGAAAAAAAACCGACATAAAAAATTGAACCGCTTTAAACCGAACCCGAAAAAAACCGAGAGTCAAAAGGGTCGAAATTGGGTCTATAATTTTCACACGTGGATTGGTTCGGTTTAGAGTTTTTGGCCCGAACCCGATCCAAACCAAACTGGTGTCCAGCCCTAATTAGGACCACCAATAGAATATCAAATGTATAGCCAGAATTCCAATCGTAGAGTGTCACCCGTACATTTTAGTTATTGTATTAACCATACAATTTGTATCTTATGAGGTAATAGGTATATCTTATCAGGTATAATGAATAATAAATAATGAATAATATTTTATAACATCTCTCTCTCGTATCTTCATCTTCTCCATGAATCTTGCTTTCATTTTCTCCTTGTATATGAATGAGTTTTCTAGCTACTTCAATGTTAAAATGGTATCAGAGTCTCACAAGCTCTGGTAGTCAATGTTTTTCTTTCTTAATTGTTTTTCATTCCTTCTCTTGTTTTTTCTATTTCTGAAATTCGATCTTCTTTATCTTTCTTGGTCGTTTTTCATTTCTTCTCTTGTTTCTTACATCTCTGAAATTCGTTATTCTTATTCTCCCTTATGGCATACTAGAGCTTCACAGATTTATCCACAAACTCGACGAATCGATATTATCTCCATCTGAATGAGAATCTTTCTCTTGTTCTGATCACACTGTTACTTGATGATAAGAACTACCACACTTGGGCAAGGTCAATGCACATTGCTTTAGTTTCCAAGAACAAAGAAAACTTCGTTGATGAAACCCCCACGACACCTCCGATTTTTTATCCACTGTATTCTCCTTAGATTCGTTGCAACACCATAGTTTTGGCTTGAATTCATCGATCAATTTCTGAATCTATTGTTAAATATATGCTTTGGATTGACAGCACAGCTGATGTATGGAGGAACTTGCGGCTTCGTTTCTCTCAAGGTGATGTATTTCGCATCTCAAACATTCAAGAAGAGTTAAACAAATTTCGCCAAGGTACTCTTGAAGTTTCGACCTATTTTACTCAAATGAAAGTTCTATGGGATGAGTTAGAAAACTATAGACATATTCCTGCTTCTGCTTGTGTTATACCTTGTTCATGTGGCGTTATTGCATCAGTTCAGAAATATCGTGAGCAAGACTATGTCATCCGCTTCCTCAAAGGGTTGAATGAAAATTTTACTCATTCTAAATCCCAAATTATGATGATGAATCCCTTACCAGATGTTGATAAAGCTTTTTCCCTTGTCCTTAAACAAGAAAGAGAACTCAATAATTCAGTTTCTGTGGTAGTTCCAAATGCATCTTCTAGTGAAGAAGTGACTGCTTTTCAATTTCAAACAACATCTGGAAATTCAAATGGCAAGACTGGTACAAATTCTGCTAAAGGTAAATGGCAAGGATATGGTGGAGCACGAAGACATAATCGTGTTTGCACTCATTGTGGCAGGGCCAATCACACTATTGAAACATGTTTTCTCAAGCATGGATATCCCCCAGGTTATAAAGGCAAAGGTAAAGCTCTAATTGCAAATTCTTAATCTTAGTTTGTTGCTTCGGTTACTACAGGTTAAAAGTCATCCCAACAAAGCTCAACAATGTCTTCTTTTGGATTTACTCAAGAGCAGTACAACATTATCCTGGAATTGATTCAACAGTCCAAGATCACACCCAAGGCAAATTCCATATCCATATCTCCTTTTGTCCTAAACTCACACTCTCCAAATGCCAATGGTAAGAATCCTCAACTTTGGATCCTAGATACAGCTGCAACTGATCACATATCATATGACATGGCATCTTTTACTTCTTACAAAACTATTATTCTTGTCCATGTTAACTTACCCGATGGCTCACAAGTTGTTGGATCCATGTCTGGTAGTGTAGCCATATCCCCTGCCCTAACCTTACTCAATGTGCTTTACATTCCCAACTTTCATGTTAACTTGTTTTCTATTGCTAAATTTGTTAATAGTAATGACTGACATGTTAATTTCACTGCTAATTCTTTCCAAATTTTGTAGAATCATTCCAAGGCAATGATTGGTACAACTAGCTTGTAAAGAGGGTTATATGTACTTGACTCAACCAATCACTCCCTAGTTAATCATTTTAATGCTTAATCTGATTGTAATCTTTGGCATTTAAGATTAAGCCACATTTCTAATATAGGCTTACACAATATTTCCAAGGTTTTTCCTTTTATACCTTATGCAAATAACAATCTTCCTTGTGATTCTTGTCATTTTGGCAAACAAGAGAAACTCCCATTTCCTCATAGCACTACTAACTCATCTACACCTTTTGAGATTTTGCATGCTAACTTGTGGGGACCTTTTTCTACTATTTTAATATTAGGACACAAATATTTTTTTTACTTTAGTTGATGATTACACTAGATACATATGAGTTATCTTTCTCGAAATCAAAGACCCAACTAAAGATAGCCTCATTCTATTTATATCCTTTATTGAAAACCAATTCAAAACCACACTAAAATGCTTAAGATCAGATAATGGGACTGAGTTCATTGCCCTCTTTGAGTTCCTCCTATCCAAAGGCATTGTCCATCAAAAATCGTGTGTTGAAACACCCCAACAAATTAGGGTGGTAGAAAGGAAACACCAACATACATTAAATACTGCTAAAACATTGTATTTCCATTCTCATATTCCCCTAAATATATGGAATTTTTGTGTCCAACATGTCATACATATTATAAATAGGTTGCCCACACCTCTATTGAAATACAAATGTCCTTATGAGCTATTATACCTACAACCACTTGCTCTCATTCACTTGAAAGCTTTTGGATGTTTGAGCTTTGCTGCCACTATCCAAGCACATATAACAAAATTTGAACCTAGAGCTAGAAAAACTATTTTCCTTGGTTTTAAGGATGTAACCAAAGGGTATATCTTATATGATTTACACAACCATAACATATTTGTATCTAGGCATGTGATATTCTATGAAATCGAGTTTCCCTTCAAGCCTAATAAGTCACCCTCACAAACCAAGTATGTTCGCAATACTTTTCCTTTTTATGATGACCCTATTGGCCTTGACCAATCTTCTAGCTCTACTGATATTTCCTACCTTATTGACAATGAAAAATCATTTCCCATCTCATCACAGCAACTTGATAACATTAGCCCTTATACCAGTCATGTATCCATCAACTCACCTTTTTCACAAGTTTCCAGCCCTCTTAGCCTAATGGATAGTCCTTTGCCTAGTCATGTACCTACTAGTATAGACCTTTAAATGTAACAGGTTCACCTGTGTTAACAAGTACACCTACTAGTACTTCTTCTGAACAAACACCTTTATCCATTGACCAACCACACAATTCCACCTTTAATCCAGACATTACTACAGCTGGAATTGATATTTTTAACCCTCCTTTGAGACAATCTACTATAGCATCCAACCCTCCTAGATATTTGGAAAATTACCATTGTTATCATACTGCACATAACCTCTCTTCACCCAAACCTCATTCTCCAAATGTTATTTACGCTCTGTCTTCTGTCATCTCATATGAAAAATGTTCTTCATCATACAAACACTTTTGCTATTCCATTTCACATACACTTAAACCAAAAACCTTTGACCAAGCCATTAAAAATGAATGTTGGAAAAATGCCATGGATGTTGAATTACTTTCTCTTGCAGAGAACCAAACATGGGCTGTTGTTGACTTACCACCTGGTAAAGTTCCCATTGGATGCAGATGGGTATACAAAGTTAAACACAAGGCAGATGGTTCTGTTGAAAGATATAAAGCTAGGTTGGTGGCAAAGGGGTATACTCAGATGGAAGGCATTGATTACTTCGATACTTTTTCTCATGTAGCCAAGCTTACTACAGTTCGAGTGCTATTGTCACTTGTCGCCATTAAGGGATGGCATTTAGAACAGTTGGATGTTAGCAATGCATTTCTTCATGGAGACTTACATGAATCTGTATACATGACTTTTCCTCCTGGTTTGTCTGGCTTTCATGAATCCAAGGTTTGTAAATTGCAAAAAATCCTTATATGGTTTAAAGCAAGCCAGCAGGAAATGGTACTCCAAATTATCTTCTTTCATAATCTCTATTGGATATCATCAATCACAAGCTGATCACTCTTTATATGTCAAGACTGGCAAACATATTTTTATTGCTTTATTGGTCTATATGGATGATGTTGTCTTGGCAGGGAACTCAAAACTTGAGATCAAGAAGGTCAAGCATCTTTTGGATTAATAATTCAAAATCAAGGATCTTGGCCAGTTAAGATTATTCTTAGACTTTGAGATTGCTAGATCCACAATAGGTGTCTTTCCCAATCAGAGAAAGTATACTCTTGAGCTCTTAGAAGATGATGGTTTCCTTGTTGCCATACCTTCTTCAGTTCCCTTTAATCCAACCACTAAGCTTTCCACTTATGAGGGCTAACTACTAGAAGATCCTTCTTCATATAGAAGGTTAATTAGTCGCTTGATTTACTTAACCAATTCAAGGCCAGACATTTCTTTTGTTGTGCAACACTTGAGCCAATTTGTGTCTCAATCCCGTCTATCCCATTATCAAGTTGCTACTCATGTCCTCATGTATTTGAAATTTGCTCCTACTAAAGGCATTCTATTTTCTACTTCCAGTGCATTATAGCTTTTTGGTTTTGCTGATTCAGACTGGGCAAGATGCCCTGACACGCGAAAATCTGTCATTGGATATTGTGTGATGTTAGGTTCATCTCTTTTATGTTGGAAGTACAAAAGGCAACACATTGTTTCAAGATCTTCAACTGATGGTGAATATCGTGCTTTGGCATCCATTACATGTGAGCTTCAATGGCTATAATACTTATTTCATGACTTCCGTGTTGAATTCTCCCTTCCTGCATCAATATTCTGTGACTGTAAATCAACAATTTATTTGGCACATAATCCTACCTTTCATGAACGTGGTAAACACATTGAATTGGACTGTCATGTAGTGAGAGAAAAGATTCATTCCAAGTTAGTTCACCTACTGCATGTCTCCACTCATTATCTTATATTATTAGTACCACTAATAGAATATCAAATCTATAGCTAGAATTCCAATTGTAGAGTGCCACCTATACAGTTTAGTTATTGTATTAACCATACAATTCATGTATCTAATCTAGTATATATGTAGCTTATTGCATGTCAATGAATAATGAGAAAATTCATAGTTACTTTCATAACTGTTTTGTAACAAACTTTGTTTTTCTCTCTCGGGTATCTTTATCTTCTCCATGGATCTTGCTTTCATTTTCTACTTGTATGTGAATGAGTTTTCTAGCAGCTCCAATGTTAACATTGGATAACATTATCCGATTTGTCAAAAAAAAAATTTCATGTGTCCACCTTTTTATATTACGACATCTGGGTATTAATACAAGAAAAGAAAAAAAAGTTTATTTTTTAGATTTATTAAAGAATAAATATATTTGGACTATACATGATCAGATACATTGATTTTTCAATAAATTTAAAAATTAAAATTTTTTTATAATAAAAACCAGAGGGAGTATTAATAATAGATGTTATTATTTTATAATTGTAAGTTTGTCTCAAATATATTTTTTTAATAAACAATTATATTATCTATTATAATATATTAAACCTGAAACAACAGATTATATTACGACATGTCATATACCATATAACTTTATTTTTGCTACATCTATAAAAATCCTACGTGTCCCTCTTAGAATTGAATCTAACAACAAATTTGCACAATTGCTTTTCATCACTTCAATTTCTATTCCAAAAATACATATGTTATAAACTTTATTATTATCTATCCTCACAAAAATTAATCATAATTAAATACAACTATCACCCCTTAAATTCTTAATTTAATTTCAATTATTTTTTCACTATCTTTCAATTATATCATTCAAGATTCTCATATTTATCTATACTTTGATGCATATATTTTCTTTCTTATTTTTTTTATAGTCTTGTATCTAAAATAATAATAAT
This sequence comes from Lathyrus tuberosus, assembly GCA_022829125.1. NCBI lineage: Eukaryota > Viridiplantae > Streptophyta > Magnoliopsida > Fabales > Fabaceae > Lathyrus > Lathyrus tuberosus. The sequence continues at coordinate 186,939 of JALAZF010000285.1, read as the reverse complement.
AATAATAATAATAATAATAATAATAATAATAATAATAATAATAATATTTTGTTGTATCAAAAGACTAGCACAAATATAAACCGGTGATACTATTCAAAAATAAAATAAAATAAATGATGATTAAAAAAAAATATAATAAAAAAATATTTAAAATTCTTACAAAACTTATTAATGACAATAATAAATGTTTTAAGTTATACACACTATAAACAATATACAAGGTAAATTTTTAGGTATCCATGAATCTAAAGTGGGTACTGGTACTGCAAATTATGCTAAAATTTTAATTTATTTTAAAATTAAAAAAAATTAAAAAAAAATGATATAGCATTGAATTGGTTAAAAATATCAGTACCCAATTAAATTGAAGGGTACCGAAGTATTCACCAATATAAAATACCCTACTTATACCTCCTCAATTATATGTATTATACATAATAATTATAATAACATGTGTATATTATATTAAAAACCACGTTAATCAAACAACTAATTCATTTTAGCATGAGATACAATCAACTGAAAGATGGCAAAATAATTAAATATAAGACTGTTATAAAATTTAATAATACCAATAATAAATGTCTTAATTTTGACACTATCAAAATACATAGATTTATCTCTAATAACAAATATAAAATCAAACTTTTTATTATGATCACATATAGATTTTAATTCATAAAACTTTGTACATGTACTTTAATTTTTTGATTTAAATTTCTTCCAAAATATATACAATATATATCACGCATTTTTTTTTTCATTTTTAAAAACATATACTGTCAATTAAATAGAAATTTAAAAGTCTGTTACGTTTCTTCATTATAATTATACAATTTAAAAATATTTCGTCCCATTCTTTATTTAGTTTCATACCATAAAATTATCTTATTAACTATAATTATGAAATTTAAGAATTAGGTTCTTTGTATAATATCATCTCATATATCATATTTTAACACGTGTATTCTCAAATTATCTTAACTAGATTAAGACCTGCGTGATGCGCGGTATTAAATTAATTTTTTATTTATTAGATTTATGTGTATATTATCAAACATTAGTTATACGACGAATAAAAGTATTTCAAATACTAGTTACCTTAAAAAATTTTATTAAAAAAATAATTATTTTAATTTGTTATGAACGATATTGTAAAATATTTATGTGATTTTATTATTGGAATATGAGAATTAATTATAAAATTATATCTTTGTTTTTTATTATATTTACTATAATCATTATTATATATATATATATATATATATATATATATATATATATATATATATATATATATATATATATATATATATATATATATAAAGAGCAAACTATAAATACAATTTTCTTATATGTGAAAAATCAATAATCTTATTGTTTGTCTTTAATTTATTTCTCCGACATGATATAAAGAATGTATAATCTTAAATTATTTAGAGACATTATATTGAAAATATATTATAAAATTTTTATTCTTTAATATTTATAATTAAAAAATTAATTGCAAGAAAATAAAAAATAATGTCTATTCATTTTTTTAGTAGTTATCTTTGATTTAGATATTTAATTTTAAGATGTTAGAGATGTGTATTTATTCTGAGTGTTAAATAAAATTAAAAGATTATTAGAAAAAAAAATTTTGTTGTGATTGAATTCCCACATTTATTATAATATATTTTTGAAATTCGAGATAATACACTTTGTTAAAGTAACTCTTATGTTGTTAAATATTTTGTTTAAAATGAATATGACATTATTTTCTTAAAAATAATTTTTTTAAATAAGAATAAATTATTTTAATGAGTTGAATCCCGAGTAAGTTATCAATATTCAAGAAATTCATATATGTCTTATATCATTTTAAATTTTTTGCAATGTAATATCAAAATTAAAAATTAAAATCTACAACCAAATACTATAAATAGAATGATAAAAAGTACTATACCATTTTATATTTTAAAATTAAAAAAAAAAAACTAAAATTATTTTAAAGACACAATATTGAAATAATATATTAAAGTTAGTAATTATCTCAAGATAAATATAAGCATTGTTCTATAAAATTTATAAAAGGAATATATTTATCTAAATTAGTAATTAACTATTAGGTTAATAAATTTTTTATTATAACTACTTTGAGATTAAAAAAAATTATTTTAAGTATTCATTGTATTTATGCTTTTAAAGAAAACTTAATTTTAATTTTAATTTTTATATTTACATGTCCATTTTGAATTTGAAAATTAGAGGAATATGCATAGTTAAAATAGTAGTTGTTTTGTGACTTTGTCACATCATTTTATTAAAAATGAGTTTTTTTTGTTTGTGTTCAAATTTGAACTTGTGACCTTTAATAAAGAATAAATTTTGTATTTTTTTTAAAGTGAAAATGAGTATTGAGAGCTGACACATAGGACAATGAAATGATGTGGCACAAATGAAGTAGAAATATTAACATGTGTCGTAATATAACATGTCGCTTCAGATTTAATAAATTATATAGAAATGTACTATATCATTTAATATTTTAAAATTGAAAGAAACTAAAATTATTTTAAAGACACAATATTGAAATAATATATTAAAGTTAGTAATTATCTCAAGATAAATATAAGCATTTTTCTATAAAATTTATAAAAGGAATATATTTATCTAAATTAGTAATTAATCATTAGGTTAATAAATATTTTACTATAAATACTTTGAGATTAAAAAGAAATTATTTTAAGTATTAATTTTATTTATGCTTTCAAAGAAAACTTAATTTTAATTTTAGTTTTTATATTTACATGTCCATTTTGAATTTGAAAATCAGAGGAATATGTATATGTGAGACTGTTGGGTCGAACTCATGCTGTGTCGAGGGAAAGCTTTCATGCGTTTCGACAAGAGACAAGCATGAAGTCGAAGCTGAGTCACATGATGTAGTTGTAGTATACATATTTTAGTCGAAGTATGTTCAAATATGTATTGTCGAAATGTTTGTCGAATTGGGCCTTGTGTTAAGGATCCAATTGTTTAGGTAGCTTGGGTTGTAAGTTATCTAGTTAGTCTATAAATAGGCTAGTACACTCAGTTTGTTGAGTGTGGCTAGATTGTGGTATTCACTTGTAATCTTTTGTAACATTGAGAAAGTGAATAGTATAGCAATTCTGCCCTAATCTTACTTCTTTCTTTCTTTGTTTCTCCGTTAACCCTATCCCTTGTGTGTTTCTTGATTATGAAGAAACCGTTTATACTTTGTGCAAAGGCATCATTTTTCACAACAAATTGGTACGGTGAGCATGGAGAAGATGTCTTCAACAAAATATGAGATTGAAAAGTTCACCGGAGTGAACGATTTCGGTTTGTGGCGCTTGAAGATGAAAGCCCTACTGGTTCAGTAGGGTTGTTTGGAAGCGCTGAATGGAATGTCAGCCATGGACGATGCGTTAACGAAAAAAAAGACTACCATGATAGAGAAAACACACGCGCAATATTGTTGAGCCTTGGTGATAAGGTTCTGCGATAGGTATCAAAGGAGAAGACGACATCGGGGTTATGGGTGAAGCTTGAAAGCTTGTACATGACCAAATGTTTGGTAAATCGTTTGTACTTGAAGCAAGCGTTGTATTCATTCAATATGAATGAAGATAAAGCATTGACGGAGCAGCTGGATACGTTCAACAAGCTGATTCTTGATCTTGAAAATATTGATGTGAAGATCGATGACGAAGATCAAGCACTGTTGTTGTTGTGTGCTTTGCCCAGAACGCAGGCTCACTTCAAAGAAACCCACTTGTATGGAAGAGAGTCCCAGACCTTTGAAGAAGTTCAAGCAGCCTTGTATTCAAAGGATTTGAACGAAAGAAAGGAGCAGAAACCATCATCATTAGTTGGCGAAGGGTTGTCCGTGAAGGGGAGATCGTCAAAGAAAGATGGTAGGTTTGACAAGAAGAAAGGTAAGGCTCAGCAGAAGTCTTGTAGTGGTGATATGTCTGGTATTAAATGTTATCACTGTAAGAAGGAGGGTCACACAAGAAAGGTGTGCCCTGAGCGCTTGAATAATTATGAAGGTAAGGACAATGGGAATGCAGCTATTGTGCAAGATAGTTATGAATCATCTGATGTCCTTGTAGTTTCGAGCAGCAACTCTTGCGAAGAGTGGATTATGGATTCTGGATGTACTTGGCATATGACTCCAAACAAGAATGTGTTTGAAGAATTATATGATCAAGATGATGGATCAGTGCTGCTCGGGAACAATAAAGCTTGCAAGATTGCAGGTATTGGATCTGTTAGATTCAAGCTCCATGATGAGTCAATAAGGTTTTTGACTGGGGTTAGGTATGTACCTGACCTTAAGAGGAATTTAATTTCTCTTGGTGAATTCGATAGGAAGGGATATGTTTTCCAAGGAGAGCAAGGTATCCTGAGAGTCATGAAGGGGTCGAAGGAAGTCTTGAGAGGCGTGAAGAAACAAGGCTTGTATACCCTTGAGGCTGAGGTTGTAAGTGGTTTAACAAATGTTGTATCCACGAAACATGTGTCAAAGACAGAATTATGGCACATGAGATTGGACCATGTCAGCGAAAGAGGCCTGGTCGAATTGGGGAAGCAGAACCTGCTAGGTGGTGACAAAGCCGAAAAGTTGGAGTTTTGTGAATCTTGTGTACTTGGAAAATCCTGTAGGGTGAAGTTTAACAAAGGCAAGCAAAGGACACATGGATCCCTGGATTACATTCATGCTGATCTTTGGGGGTCTGCAAGGAATCCTTCACACTCAGGCGCAAGGTATTTTCTATCCATCATTGATGACTATTCCAGGAAGTTATGGGTATTCATTCAGAAGACGAAGGATGAAACTTTTGAGAATTTCAAAAGTTGGAAGGTTTTGGTCAAAACTCAAACTGGCAGAAAGGTTAAGAGGTTGAGAACCAACAATGGCCTTGAGTTCTGCAACGAAACGTTCGACAGTTACTGTGTTGAGTCTGGGATTGCAAGGCATAATATTGTAGCAGGTACTCCTCAACAAAATGGCTTAGCTGAGAGATTCAATCGAACAATCCTTGAAAGGGTTAGATGCATGTTGGTTAGTGATGGATTGAAGAAGGTGTTTTAGGCAGAGGCTGTTCGACAGCAGCTTATCTGATAAAAAGATGTCCCTCGACTACCCTGGGAATGAAGACACCTGAAGAAGTTTGGTCGGGTCATCCACCAGATCTCGTCAAACTGAGAGTATTTGGATGTTTAGCCTATGCTCACATTAGGCAAGACAAGGTCGAACCTAGAGCTCTGAGATGCATGTTCCTTGGATATCCTGAGGGAGTCAAGGGTTATAGGATGTGGTGCCTAGAACCAGGTCACAGAAGATGTATCACAAGTCGTGATGTAGTTTTCAATGAGGTCGAGATGGCGTTCAAGAAAACTGGTGATGTTGGTCGAAGTGTAGAAATCTCTGAAAAGGAGCTGGAACAGGTAGAGATGCCTGTTGAGGTGGAGCATAGTAATGCTAAAGTGCATAGCCCAGATGAAGTCGAAGAAGAAGAGCTAGATGCTGAAGAGGCTGAGGAAACTGTCGATGACTAACTACTGGCAAGAGATAGGTTGAGAAGAGTCATCAACCAACCTCAGAGACTTGGTTATGCAGATCTTATAGCTTTTGCTTTAATCTCTACAAGTGAGGTGCTTGAGGAAGAACCTAGAGATTACAAGGAAGCTATAAGAAGTCGAAACAAGAGTGAATGCCGAAAAGCCATGAATGACGGATGAAATCTCTTCATGATAATAACACTTGGGAGCTGATTGAGAAACCTTCAGGATCAAGGTTAGTCAGTTGTAAGTGGATTTTCAAGGTCAAGGAAGGAATCGAAGGAGTGATGTTAAAGCGCTTTAAGGCGAAGCTGGTTGCTAGGGGGTTCACTCAGAAAGAAGGTGTCGACTTCAATGATGTGTTCTCACCTGTTATAAAGCATAGATCCATTCGAATGTTGTTGGCCATGGTGGCAAAGTTCGATTTGGAACTTGAGCAAATGGATGCGAAGACGGCATTTCTGTATGGTGACCTAGATGAAACGATCCTGATGCGTCATCCTGAAGGGTATGCAGAAAAGGGTAAAGAAGATTATGTGTGCAAGCTGAATAGGTCTTTGTATGGCCTGAAATAATCTCCTCAACAGTGGAACATGAGATTCTACAAGTTCATGGCACACATTGGTTTCACTAGGAGTCAGTTCGATCACTGTGTTTACTTCAGATTTCGACCTGGAAACTCACTTGTTATGTTGTTGCTTTATGTGGATGACATCCTCATAGCCAGCAACAGAGTTGAGGATGTAATGGAGGTGAAGGTTGAACTCAGTAAGGAGTTCGAAATGAAGGATCTGGGAGATGCCGCCAGGATTCTTGGGATTGACATCCGGAGAGATAGAAAGTAGTCGAAGTTGTGCTTATCTCAAGAGACATACCTACGCAAGCTTCTCGACAAGTTTGGTATGTCGAATTCAAAGCCTGTTGTGACACCTACAAATCCTCAGTTTAAGCTTAGTACTACTCAAAGTCCGAGTACTGAAGCTGAAAGAATCTATATGAGTAGCATTCCATATGCTAGTGTAGTGGGTTCTTTGATGTATGTTATGGTTTGTACGAGGCCAGACATAACATATGGGGTGAGCCTTGTGAGCAGGTATATGGCCAATCCTGGAAAGGCACACTGGAAAGCTGTAAAGTGGATTCTCAGGTACATAAATGGGTCTCTGAAAAGAGTCTTGATTTATAGTGGAGCCTGTGGTGGTGATAGCTAGGGGTGGAAAACGGGCATGCCCGCCCCGTTTAGGCCTGCCCCGCAAAAGCCCGCAAAAAAATGGGGCGGAGCGGGGCGGTCAAAGGTAGAGATGCGGGCTCATTTTCTAGGCCCACCCCATTTAATGACGGGCATGCGGGCAGGCCCGCCATTCTCTTTAAAAATTTTTTTTTTCACTCATGATATAATTTAAAAAAAAACTCATAAATCCTAATACTACCAATAAAAAAACACTATCATTATCTTACATTCAATAATTAAATTCAACAAATAAAATATCATAAAATAAAATTAAAATAAAAAACTCATGATATAATTTGATAATGGGTTGTTTTGGTATGGGCCTATTGGGCCATAAGATATCATAAAATAAAATTAATTTTATTTGTTCCTAAATTTTTACCTGCGGGCATACCCGTGACCGCCCCACGCCCGCCCCTCTTTTTTGCGGGGCGGGGCGGGGCGGGCATACTTAAATATGCGGGTTCAAAATTCAGGCCCGCCCCGCGAAAAATGACAGGTAAAACGGACTTTTCCCGTGGGCCGGGCCCGTTTTGCCACCCCTAGTGATAGCATAGTCGAAATCGAAGGATTTGTCGACTCTGATTATGCAGGTTGTATGGATTCCAGAAAGTCTATTTCTGGATATGTGTTCACAATGTTTGGCACAACAATCAGTTGGAAAGCAACGCTTCAGAAGGTTGTTGCCTTATCAACTACTGAAGCAGAGTATATTGCCCTCACTGAAGCTGTGAAAGAAGCATTGTGGCTTGAAGGTTTCGCAAAGGAGCTGAAACTTCAAGGTCGAAGTATCACTGTTAAATGTGATAGTCAAAGTGCAATACACATTCGAAGAATTCAGCCTATCATGAGCGAACCAAGCACATCGATTTGAGGCTGTGCTTCGTCAGAGAGATAATCGAGCGTGGTGAAGTCCAGGTGCTGAAGGTTTCGACTGAAGACAATGCTGCTGATATGATCACCAAGACGTTGCCGAGTTACAAGTTTTTCCACTGTATGTAGTTGATAAAGCTGCATGATGAAAGCTAGTTGATTCCCTGGTTGTTGAGTTAGATCCAAGGTGGAGATTTGTGAGACTGTTGGGTCAAACTCATGTTGTGTCGAGGGAAAGCTTTCATGTGTTTCGACAGGAGACAAGCATGAAGTCGAAGTTGGGTCACATGTTGTAGTTGTAGTATACATATTGTAGTCGAAGTATGTTCAAATATGTATTGTCGAAATGTTTGTCGAATTGGGCCTTGTGTTAAGGATCCAATTGTTTAGGTAGCTTGGGCTGCAAGTCATCTAGTTAGTCTATAAATAGGCTAGTTGTAGCGAGCGATTTTGGACGTGGTTCTTAAGCACAGGTCGCTCTCTACGGTTGAGTTTACTACAGGTCGATTCATTTTTTATCCTATTAAAGCTGATGAAGGAAGGGAAATAGATGTCTCCAATTAACCCTGCTTTGCATACTGAGTTTGAACAGCGGTCTGTTAGGTTACGAATGCTACAATGTGGGGGGCCTTTGTACTGGTTATTTGTATTTTCGTCAATATTGTTTTCTTTCTTTTTATCTAGGCAGAGGGTTTCTGACGGGGAATAAGGATTAGGATATTAGGACTGATGTTTTTGGATTACTGCTTTTGAAATGGGATTTGGGTTTTTTGTTGATTGTGCTCGCTAAGATCTTTTCTTTCGATCTTATGCCTACGTATTCCCGTTTACCGAAACAGGGAAATCAGAGCGTTCGTAGTTCCTCCTAGTATATGGGAGGAAATGGTTTTTGGTGTCTTATTCAAAGCCCAAGACGTGAAGCTGAAAGGTCGTTTGTATCTTGTTCAAAGCCCAAGATGTGAAGCTGAAGGGTCTCAACTTTAGAGAGAATTTGTCATCTCTAAAGAGGGGTAAAGGAGAATTACTTTAACCGGGATACGCGGATCCTAGCAATGCCATAATTTTCTAAGAAGGGGTTTTTTAACCTGAAGGAGAAGACTTTAACTCAGTGTAGAGCAATGTCATCTTTCCTTAGGAATTCCTCATGCTAAACGAGGGACAGTGGCATGGATATAGATGATCCAGAGGCTTGCCGCTTACAGCGATTAGATGAAAGGGAAGGAGTTGTTGATGTTTGTATACTATGAACGAGGCACAGCTTTGATGCTAAAAGGTTGATTGGATCAACCAGTGGTTTTCTTATACAAAGCCTAAGAGGAGGCTAATTTCCGCTAGGAAAAATCATTATACAAAGCCTAAGAGGAGGCTATTTTGTGTCTCGTATAAAGCCCGAGAGAGAGAGGCTAAAAAGGGTGACTCAACAAGAGAGTGTTTTTTGTATCTCGTATAAAGCCCGAGATGGAGGCTAAAATTTGTTTGGCTCAATAAGAACTTTTTTGGTATCTCGTATAAAGCCCGAGATGGAGGCGAAAAGGGGTGATTGACTCAACGAGGGAGTCTTTTATGTGTCTCGTACAAAGCCCGAGAGAGAGGCTAAAAAGTTTTGACTCTACAGGAGAATCTTTGTGTGTCTCATACAAAGCCTGAGATGGAGGCTGAAAAGGTTTGCTCCGCTGGGGAGAATCATTGTACAAAGCCCAAGAGGAGGCTAGTGTAACTGTTTCAGTTAAGTGACAGATCCAGTATACTGATTTTAAAGAGAAAATCAGTTCTTATATGAGCAACACTGTACTCATGGGTTTGATCTGAGGATCGGGATTGTTCCCTGTTCTTTAAGGAAACGGGGAAATCCAAAGGGTATTGAGACTGTCCGAGTCTATGGTTTCTTCCTATCTAACGAAAGGGTGCTTGAGAATGTCTTTGAGACTCAAGGAAAACAGACTGTCCAAGTCTAGAGTTTTATCTTTTGTACTATGCTTTGAGAAACAGTAGTAGACTCTTTGAAAGGACTGCTCTATGAAGATTACTAAGTTCTGTTCCTGTACCTCTAGAAGGTCGTCGGGACAATTTGTACGAAGCCCAAGAGGAGGCTGGAAACTTTTAAGAAGCCGATCGGTCCTTGTACGAAGCCCAAGAGAAGGTTATCATTCCCGGAGGAAGAGATCATTATACGAAGCCTAAGAGGAGGTTGTGAATACTTCTAAGAAGCCGACGGGTCCTTGTACTAAGCCCAAGAGGAGGCGGGGTTGCTTTTAGGAAGCTTGTGGGTCCTTGTACGATGCCCAAGAGGAGGCCGATGCTTTTAAGAAGCCCGTGGGTCCCCAAACCCCGAGAAATTCAAGGCTAGCTATTCACAAGGAATAGAGCAAGTCAGGAAAGTCCGAGAATTTGGAAGAAACTCAAAGATGCCATTCACGGAGAATACATTTCATCTTTGGGAGTAGAGTTTCTTGACGATTCCTAAGGAGGACGGCCAAAGAGAAGACTGTATCTGGTGCTCCTATTTGGGTTCTAGCTGTCTATTTCTACGAATAAACGAAACGGCTTTACCTAGTGCTAGACGTAGTTGCCGGAGAAACTCTAAATATCTATACTATTATTACACAGTTGATATGAGTTTATGAAAGGAGACTTACAGTGAGTAGCCCCACAATACAGTTATATATATGAGTTTATGAAAGGAGACTTACAGTGAAACAGCCCCACAATACAGTTATATTATATGAAAGCAGTAAATGAAAGCGTATAAACACTTACTCAGTTGTAGAGCTTCCATGTTGTTTGGTTAGTTGTTCAACAAAGAAAGATTGAAAACAACAGTATATTCAAAATCAAAGGAGAAAGTGCTTTAAAAAAGAAAGATTTGGGGCTTACAGCTCAAGGAGAGGCCCAAATAGTCTTACCAGTGATTGCACTGCTGAATTTGTACAGAGGGACTTATACAAGTGACTGTGGCCTAAAAATTGTTTCTGTACAGAGGGATGGGTCTTACACTCTCTCAAGAGGCCCAAAAAGTTTTAAAGAAAAAGAGTGGGGCTTATAACACGAGGGTAGGCCCAGTTGACTTTTCGTTTTAAAATGGCGATCGCGCCGAGGTTTTCTTTTAACGCAGAGGGACTTATACAATAAGTGAGACCCAAAAATGATTTTGGTTAAAATGGGGTTGGGTCTTACACTCTATTAGAGGCCCAAAAGTGTTTTTAATGGGTCTTATAGCTCAGGAGAGGCCCAGATGATTTTTGAAAAGGCGACGATCGCGCCGTTTATTTTTTTGACGGTATCGGGACTTATACAATAAGTGAGGCCCAAAAATGTTTTTGTACAAGGGGGTGTGGGTCTTACACTCTCTCAAGAGGCCCAAAAGTGTTTTGAAAATGATTTATGAGGGTTGATTTAATCCAAAATCCTAATTTGTTTCCAAAATGTATTTAATTAAATAAAAATTCAATTAAATTGATCAAAATTGTTTAACACATGAGAAACAAATTGTGATTTTGGATTAATGCTTCAAAAATTAAGTATTGACCTACAAAATAATTAGAAAGCATTAAAAGTTTGCAAAATCAAGGTGGAAAAAATATTTTAAATGTTAAAAACAATTAAAACATTAATTCTTTATAAAAATATCAATTATGTGAAATAAATAATATTTTTTGGGATTTTTTGGTAGAATCAAATAATTTAACATTTTTGTGAATTATTGCAAAAAGAACCAATAAAAAATGATAAAAATTAAAGGAGTTGTTAATTTTTCAAATCATAAAAAATAATAATATGAAAAATAACAAAATAAACAAGTGATAAAAAGAATTCTGGGGCGAGGGGGATTCGAACCCCAGACCTCTCGCTTGCCAATACACACAAAACCAGCTGATGAACCGCTGGGGCGCAATGACAATTCAAATATAATATGGCAAGGGAAAAATATATAGAGAACTTGTTGGATTTTCTGAAAATGGCGCCATGGCCATCTTCCTCCTCCAGCTCGTGCATGAAGCACCCTATCTCACTCATCTCTCAACCATTTGACATGATTCAAACACCAAACTCATGCGTTTTTTCACAAGGGACAAGATGGCAATACCCAATTTTATTCATTTTCAGTGTGGAGTAAAATAACCATGATGAACACAGATGAACCCTAATTTGCAAAAGCAATCGTGCAGTCATGGTTATGAGGTCTATGATCTAATTTTTTGAGGGAAAACAATCAACACATGATGGCAATCAAATGGCAAAAATATCATGCGAGGAAATATGCATGGATCATGGAGTTTGAGTTTGAAGCTCACCTTGATGCAAGCTGAAATGGAACTTTGCCCAGATGGTGTTCCAGTCATGAATTGATGATCCCTACAGCTTCAATGGATGTTATGGAGTGTGTTGCAAGCCTTGGAACACTTTGAAATTCTCTGGATCAAGCTGGAGACCTCCACCTGCAAAATTGAAGCATAATGGCTTGGTTGAAGAATGATTTTGAGCTGGGAGTGTTACAGATGGTGTTTAAGCACTTGGACACCTCAAATACATCATATGTGATGTGTTTGAGCAATTGGAATTGATTGCCTATGGCTGCAACTCAAAACCCGATAGTGGTTACTCAAAAACAAGAAAACTTGAGGTTTAAGAAAGAATGAGAGAAAGCAGTGATGTAACTGGCTTTGGTGTCAGTTGAATGATCCTTTGGGACCTCTATTTATAGGTGATCAACTCTTGTCTTGGAGGAATAGTGAATGGCTGCTGGATCAAACCACCTCCAATTGGATTGGCTTGGCATAAATGCCTCTTGAACTAGGCATAACAGCTGCTCTAAATAGATCAGCTATGCCTTGACTGAAATCACATTCTTCAGATGTTTTTAATGTTGTTTAATCAGAGAACTTGACTAAGGAGAGTGAGAATCTTGACAAAGCACTATTCCACATTAATGCACTTTGAATTCAAGGCAAAATGTGCCAAAGTGGATGAATTTCAAGTTGGAAGGTTCTTTGGCTTTTTGACTCAGATTTATCAGTTGGATCAGATGCAATGTGATTGGTTTGAACACAGGTGGCATAGTTATCCTTAGTATTTGGCTCAAAATCGTGTGAGATAAGCCAACATGCAAACTGATTTTTCCAAAACAGCTTGCAGCAGCATGACTTTGGGCATGGATTTCTCATGGCTTGAGTTAAATCAATTCATGCTGTTGAGCTCTTTGGATTCTTAGCAACATATGCAACAATGTTGATATTTAACTTTGGACTTGATTCAACTTGCAACTATGTGAAAAGATCTCACAAGTTTTGGTGTTTCAACAAAAATCTGTCTTGGACAAAATTTTTTTAAGTGTTGGAAAATGGTATACTTTCACATTTTCAGCCACTTTGGCTCACACATAGCTCAAAATCCATAATGAATTGGAGTTACTTGTAGTTGAAGTTTTTGTAGAGGGTAATGAGGTCTACAAATCAAACTTTGGATGGAAAAAATTGGCCTTGTGGTTTAGGAGTTATAGTCCTCCAAAGTTGGTACCCTAGCCACTTTAATTTTAACTTAGAAAATTTTTTAAGTTTTTATGGTTACCCCTTTTACAAGTTATCCAACTTTTCTTGATTTTTCTTGATGAATGATGATTCAAATCATACATTAACATCATTTTAGGGTTAAAAAACCATTTTGGTGAAAAATCTCAAAAAGTCAAAGTTGACTTTTGTGCACAGTTGACTTTTTATCAGATGAATTCCAAACTGTGCAATTCTTCAGGAAATCATGTCCTTGACCTAAATCAAACTTGATGGACATGTTCCAAGGGTGTCATTGGGTATATTGAATCATGTATTAGGGTTTGGGAGCATGTCCAGGTCAAAAGTCAAAGTTACAGTTGACTTTTCTCGCGAAACCCTAATTGTGGTGCAGATGAAATTGAGACTTGTTGCTCAAGCTTCTTGGATCAATCCATTGTTCCAAATGGATCTATATGGTATGTTGGAGACCCTCAAATTATGTCTTGAGGTCTTGGATCATGATTTGCCCCAAAAGTCAACTTAGGGGTGAATTAGGTCAAGAAACCCTAATTCCTGATTTTTGATGTATGCATCCCTTGAGGCAAAATTGACTTGATGCATGGGTTCATGAGGTTCCATGGAGTATATTAGGTTATGTTTTGGATCCTTGGCTTGTGGCCAGATGAAATTTCCCATCTGGAGGCCCTGGTCGATCAAAACCCTAATTTGATGACACTGTCGATCTTGAGACTTGATCCGCCTTGAAGGGAGCAGCTTTGTGCTTAATCCTTGAAGTGGGAGTCCTTTTGATCCATTGTGGATGTTTGAGAGGTTAGACAAGTTGAGGATCAAGTCATTCCTTGATTGATCCTTTGTCTAAGGCTCTGAAAGAGCTTGAAACCCTAGTTCTGATTGCAATCAATGCTCAACAACCCTTGGGGTATTTGATGAGGCATGATGATTCATCCATATTGTGATGATGACTTGCACAATGATGGGAAACTTTAGTGGTCAAAATTTGGGGTATTACAGATGCCCCTATTTAATCTTCTTGAACCCGAAGGTGCGAATGACGAAAGTATTCGAGCATTCAGGGTGCAAGAGGATTAAATATCGGAATATCCGAAATTTTGATGGCTATGAATGGCAGCTTGCGCATTCATCTTCTTTTGCTAAGTAATGATGCTTAGAAAAGGTAAACTTCCCCTCGATCCTGGTTTCCTACCAGGGAACTGGTCTTAGTTTCTGATTCAAACTTCCCCTCGATCCTGGTTTCCTACCAAGGAACTGGTCTCAGTTTCTGATGTAAACTTCCCCTCGATCCTGGTTTCCTACCAGGGAACTGGTCTTAGTTTCTGATTCAAACTTCCCCTCGATCCTGGTTTCCTACCAAGGAACTGGTCTTAGTTTCTTTTGTCAATAAACTTTATTGACAAGGGACGCTATTCATAGCGGTTTTCCTCAAACTTCTCGCCGAATTTTCCTGGGGAGATGCCATTTGACAGAAAAAGTTTTGACGTCAGACTTGCTGGGGAACCCATCGTCCGAGTTGTAGAGTTGCACAAACTTCTCTGTTGGAGACGCCATTTGTTTCTACTGGGGAAAGCGAGTCTCTTGAGAGACTGCTTCTGCTTGGGGTCGTGCATCATACTTTTCTCGAGATCTTCCCGGAGAAATGCCATATGATGTGATCCAATTTTGAGGTGCCGATGACCTTTTCATCAGCGGATTTTCAGAGAAACACTGATGTACTACCGAATCTCTGTTTAAGAGGCTTTCTCTGGGGATTTTCCTTAATTCGGGAAAGCAAGGATATCATCTTCAATGGCGAAGAGTGACATCTGTTGAAGGTTTCTCTGGTCTTTCAGAGGTTCAAGTTATCAAAGTGGTCGAGCGCCGACTCTGATCTAAAGATACACTAGTGAAGAGATTGTTCAGACGTGATACTTCCTGACGAGGAAAGAACTGACAAACTCAATTGAGAGGACGGTTATCACTAGGGGATAAGACCGACTAAAGTGATAGTGATGCAGTATGAAATGTGAATGCAAATTAAATGCATGATGCATGTATGTATATGCTGACAAAACAGACGCGACATACAGATTAATAGAAGAACACGACTGAATACTCAGCCATCGCAGGGCGAAGAAATACCGTTGGTTCAAAATAGCAATTCCACCTTGCTTAGGAGAGATAGTCCCTGTTGGGAGCTATGTTGGTCGGGCTTAGGAGATGAGAACTCGGCCGAGGCGTGTCAGACGAAACAAGGTCTCTGACACAGTTGATCCTTCATTCAGGCACACTGGCTTAGAAGGAGTACTTTGATTATGCACTTTGAAGTTCGCTTACTTCTGGAGAAGCGATCGATGTTCTTCTGATGTTCAACAGTAAAAAGAAATGCCATCTTTAATTTAAAAGCAGAAAAAGTTTTAACAAGTAAATTCATTTTGTTTTATTTCAAGAGTCGCTGATTAAGTTAAACAACGTCGTTCTGTAAAGCTAAAACAAGTAAGGATTACAAACAAAAGCACAAGGGCTCAAATTTTATTGATAAGATGGAAATCAGCCAAACGCGTGATTCCAAAGAGTATATACAAAGCTAGAAAATGGTAATTTACAGGGAAAAGGGCTACGTTGAAACATAATGACCACTGTCCTTCTACCAACTTTGAATTCTGGGCATCCTGAGCCTCTGTCGAAGATGACCTTGATGGGAGTTTTCCTCTGATGGATGATGTAACTATTGCTAAGGGACTTGCCTCTGTTGAACATAGTTACTTGCCATTATCCCTAATTTTGCCTGGATTGTACTATGATGTTTCCAATCCACCGGGATGATTTTTTTCGTGTCTCTAACTTTTGCCTGGACCGCCCTTCCGGGTTTTCAATCCACCGAGACGTTTTTTTTTGTTTAGGCGAAGTATTTCTTGACTACATCAACATTCGTGGGGTAGGCAAATTCCTCTCCGTCCATGGTTGCAAGTCTCAAGGCGCCGCCTGAGAAAGCTTTCGTGACCACATAGGGGCCATCATAATTTGGGGTCCATTTGCCCCAAGAATTAGTGAGAAATGATTGTATCTTCTTGAGCACGAGGTCTCCTTTTCTGAAGACACGAGGTCAGACCTTTTTGTCAAATGCCCTCTTCATTCTTTGCTGATACAACTGACCGTGGCATAGTGCCGTGATTCGCTTCTCTTCGATCAGATTCAGTTCGTCGTGTCGACTTTGACACCACTCAGCTTCGGTGAGCTTAGCTTCCATCAATACCCGGATTGATGGGATCTCTATTTCTATGGGGAGCACTGCTTCCATGCCATACACTAGAGAGAAAGGGGTAGTCCCTGTTGAAGTGCGGACAGATGTTCGATAACCGTGAAGAGCAAAGGGTAGCATCTCGTGCTAATCTTTGTAGGTTACAACCATCTTTTGAACGATCTTCTTGATGTTCTTGTTAGCCGCTTCTACCGCTCCGTTCATCTTGGGTCGGTAGGGAGATGAGTTATGGTGTTTGATTTTGAACTCAGCGCACAACTCTTTCATCATCTTATTGTTCAAGTTAGATCCATTATCCGTAATGATCTGGCTTGGAACACCATAACGGCAGATGAGATTGTTTTTGATAAATCGGACCACCACTTGTCGGGTTACATTAGCGTACGACGCTGCTTCGACCCACTTGGTGAAATAGTCAATGGCTACTAGAATGAACCGATGTCCGTTTGAAGCCTTAGGTTCAATCAAGCCAATCATGTCGATTCCCCATATGGAAAAAGGCCATGGGGAAGAGAGAACTTTGAGATGTGATGGCGGTACATGAATTTTGTCGGAGTATATCTGACACTTGTGACACCTTCTCATGTACTTGTAGCAGTCGGATTCCATGGTCAACCAATAGTACCCTGCTCTGAGAATTTTTCTCGCCATTGTGTGTCTGTTGGCATGAGTGCCAAAGGATCCTTCATGAATTTCTTTCATAAGCATGTCTGCTTCAGGTCTGTCCGCGCATCGGAGCAAGACCAAGTCGAAGTTTCTCTTATAAAGAGTGTCACCGCTCAGGAAGAAGCTTCCAGCCAGCCTTCTGAGGGTTTTCCTGTCTTTTCGGAGTGCCCCAGGTGGGTACTCTTGTTTCTGAAGGAAGCATTTGATATCATGATACCAAGGTTTGTCGTCTATGACTGCTTCGATCGTGAAGACGTAGGCGGGCCGTTCAAGGCGCATTATGTCGATCTTAGGTAGGTCATTCCATCGACCTACGCTAATCATGGAAGAGAGAGTGGCTAAAGCATTAGCCATGTGATTCTCACAACGAGGGATGTGATGAAACTCAACTCTGTTAAAGAAAGGTAGCAACCTTCTTGCGTAATCTTTGTAAGGAATCAATCCTGATTGGTATGTGTTCCAATCTCCTATTATCTGATTGATAACCAAGGCTAAATCGCCATATACGTCCAAGTTTTTGATCCTTAAATCAATCGCTTCTTCGAGACCCATGATACAAGCTTCGTATTCGGCCTCGTTGTTCGTACATTTGAACATAAGTCTGGCAGTGAAAGGAATGTGGGTACCCTGAGGGGTAACAATGATTGCCCCAATTCCGTTTCCATAATGATTAACTGCTCCGTCAAAGATAAGTCCCCATTGGGAACCTGGTTCCGGCCCTTTACTGGGTAACGGTTCATCGCAATCTTTCATTTTTAGATACATGACATCTTCGTCCGGGAAGTCAAACCCGATTGATTCTTGATCGTCAATCAGTTGATGAGCCAAATGATCGGCTAAAATACTTCCTTTAACGGCTTTTTGAGCGTGGTACTCTATGTCATATTCTGATAGTAGCATCTGCCAACGGGCATTCCTTCCCGTGAGAGCAGGTTTTTCAAAGACGTACTTGATTGGATCCATCTCGGAGACCAACCAAGTAGTATGACGAATCATATATTGGCGAAGACGTTTGGCTGCCCAAGCCAAAGCGCAACAAGTTTTCTCAAGCATCGTGTACCGAGTTTCGCAGTCGGTGAACTTCTTGCTCAGATAGTAAATGGCAGACTCTTTCCTTTTGGTTTCGTCTTGCTGGCCAAGTACACATCCTATTGAGTCCTCAAGGACTGTGAGGTAAATAATCACTGGTCTTCCTTCCACTGGTGGTGATAGAATCGGAGGATTCAATAGATATTCCCTAATACTGTCGAAGGCAGTTTGGCAGTCTTCTGACCAAACGCAGTCCTGGTTCTTTTTCAGTAATTTGAAAATCGGCGCACATGTGGCGGTCATAAGGAATATGAATCTGGAGATGTAGTTCAAACGTCCCAGGAATCCTCTGACTTGTTTTTCAGTTTTCGGAGAAGGCATTTCTCGAATGGCCTTGACCTTGTCAGGATCAACTTCAATTCCTTTCTGGCTGACGATGAACCCTAAGAGTTTCCCCGAACGGACACCGAAGGTGCACTTGTTGGGATTCAAGCGGAGCTTGAATTTTCTTAAACGTTCGAACAGTTTTAACAGATGTTCAACGTGCTCATCCTCTGTTTTTGATTTTGCAATCAAATCATCGACATATACCTCGATTTCTTTGTGTATCATGTCATGAAACAGAGTAGTCATGGCCCTTTGATAGGTTGCCCCGATGTTCTTCAAACCGAACGGCATTACCTTGTAACAAAAGGTACCCCATGGGGTAATGAACAAAGTTTTCTCCATGTCTTTCAGCGCCATTTTGATCTGGTTATAGCCCAAGAATCCATCCATGAAGGAGAAGACTTTGAACTTTGTTGTGCTGTCAACCAGCATGTCAATGTGTGGTAAAGGGAAGTCGTCCTTTGGACTAGCCCTGTTTAGATCTCTGTAATCTACACACATTCTAACCTTTCCGTCCTTTTTAGGAACGGGTACGATGTTGGCTAACCATTGAGGATATTCAGATGCAGCGAGGAAACCCGCGTCGATCTGCTTTACTGGCGGACATTCCGATCTTAATGGTAAGTGATGTTCCACGATGCTCGTATCCAACCCAGGCATGTCCTGATAGGACCAAGCAAACACATCGGGAAATTTTCTGAGAAGCTTTATCAAACCCTCTCTGGCAGTTGGACTGAGCAGTGCCCCAATCCTGATTTCTTTTCTCTCTTTTTCCGAACCCAAGTTGACCGTTTCCAACGGCTCTTTGTGAGGTTCAATGGACCTTTCCTCTTGTCTGAGTAATCGGGAGATCTCTTCTGGAATTTCGTTGTCAACTTCTTCTTCAGCCCCAAATACCGGGAACTCAAAGTCGGGAGAAGGCATCGGATCGTATGTTTCAACGGAGTGTAAAATAAGCAATCTGCATGACGTGATGATTCGTGTTTAGAAGAGATAGAGAAAATACAAGTGTGTGTAGTGTTTTGATTTTACTGCTTATTTTTATTATTGAATGTTTTTTTAGGATTACCATTTTCTGAGAAAAGCAAAAAGAGAAAACAGCAAATAATGCGGGAATTACAGAATGACGTTATTTTATTAATGCACAAGTCGGTTCTTGAAACTACAGCCCTATAAAACAAAACTCTGTCGCTTCGGGCAAAGCGAAGAGGGAAATTTACAGAAAGCGAGCCCTATCAAAACATCCGTTTCACCTGGGCAGGGTGAAAGGTTTAAAGATGGCAATTACTTTGACTGGTGAACGACCTTCGGAACATCGACAATAACCCACTGGCGGCGAACTCCTCGGTGAATCACAAAGTCTGGCACCTTCCTTGATTTGTCTTCAGAAATGACGCTGATTTCTGGTGGAGCAGGATCACTGGAATCTGTCTCCCAGGCAGAATTGTCGTAGGAGGATTCCTCTGTTGCATTTTGCATAGCAGTTGTGCTCTCAGCTGCATCTTCCCATCCAGTTGGCTGGATATCTTCGAGCCTGATACGAGAGCTTTCGGGAGCGGTGTACTTGACCATATAGTCGAATTTTCCACTTGGTTCTCCTAGAGTGTCCCAAACTTCTTTGGAACTGGAGAAGTCATCCCTCTCAATGACGTTGACCTCGGGAAAAGCATAGTTGATGAATTCCAGTCCTGCAAACGTTGCGAATTCATCTTCATGTTGAGCAGTTTCTGAATGACCTGAGTGTTGATCCCATGACATGGCGGGGACACAGGTATTCTGTTTAATGACAGTCAGCTGATTTTCATGGTTCGGCTGACTTTCTTGCCCCAAGTCTCCTGGATAAGGTTTCCACATTGGCAGACCATCCATTGGGCCATAGTAGGTGTAGTCAAAATTGTCTTTCATCAGAGTGTCTTCCTCTAATGAATTTGGTGGAGCACGACATCCTTCCGGATCACAATCTCCGTGGATCAACTCGATGTCTGACCTGGGTATAAATTTCGGACTCTGTCCGGGATAACAAAATGGAGTTTGCATTTCGTCCTGCGACACATAACCGTCCTCGTTAAGATAGGACTTCCATTCCTCATCTAGGTCAAAGGGATCCTCCTCATTGATAGCATGGACTACTTGAGTCACTGGTTGGAGGAAACCTCCACTACGGAAGAAGTTCTGAACGGGATAAAGACTTTCATCGCCGGCAGCTGCCTGGGTACAGGTTGCAGAAAAACCAAGACCCTTCTTTATTTTATTGTCAGTGGGAATGACAAGCTGTCCCCATCCTTTTGTATCGGTACTCTCGACCGCTTTGATAGCATCCTTGTATGAGGAAATCGACGTTCCTCCTCCGAACTGATTGTTCTTGCTAACTGATAGTGCTTGGAACTGCGTTCCAATAACCTCTTCAGGTTCTATACCAGTAGATGATGACAAGTTACTCACAAGCAAAGCCTGTTCCCCACAGACTGTGACAAGTTGATTGTTCTGAACGAACTTTAGCTTTTGGCGGAGGGTTGAAGTAACCGCTCCAGCCTGATGTATCCAAGGTCTTCCTAATAAACAACTGTACGTTGCCCGGATGTCCATGACCTGGAAAGTGACTTGAAAAGTATGAGGACCAATAGTTATGGGAAGATCAACTTCGCCGATAACTGCCTTTCTGGATCCGTCGAACGCTTTGACGACGACCTCACTGATTCTCATTGGAGGGCCCTTGAATGATAATTGCATCAAAGTAGACTTCGGCATAACATTCAGGGCTGACCCTGTGTCTACCAGTATGCTGGCTAAAGCATCGTCCTGGCAGTTAACTGTAATGTTGAGCGCCATGTTATGACGGCGACCCTCTTCGGGTAATTCCTCATCACTAAATCCCAAATTATTGCAGGAAGTGATGTTAGAGACAATACTATCGAACTGTCTGATTGTTACATCCTGTTCCATAAAGGCTTGCTCCAAGACTTTCTGTAGAGCCTCCCTGTGGGCTTCTGAACTGAGTAACAGTGATAATACCGAGATCTTTGAAGGAGTCTGTAACAGTTGATCAACAATGTTGAATTCACTCCTTTGGATGAGCTTCAGCATCTCATCTTTGTTTTTCGAAAGGTCGGGATTACTGGATTGACCGACTGGTGGATCAGGAGCTTCTGTCTGAAGTTCCTTTTCTTTGTTAGACTCTCCAACTCCTCGGTTGAAGATTCGACCGCTCCGTGTTACACGACTGATGTCTGCAATATTCACGACGGAGGGTAATGGAATTTCCTTTCCATTTTCAACTGTTGTTGCACCGTATTTGTAAGGGATAGCCTTAGCTGATTCATACGGTAGTGGTCCCGGTAGATTGATGACTATGGGAACCTTCTGATTTTTCTGACCATCATAAGTAATCTCGATCCGTTCCCGGTTGGGAATTTTGGATTCATCAAGTAGAGGAATAATGGCAAAAATATCCCTGGTCTGGTAACGACCAGAAATCGTGACAACATCCTCAACTTGCTCGTCAAGGTAGTTCGGCGACCAATTGATGGGTCCAGCACCCGGATATGGACGAATCTCTCCACGATCCAACTGATCCTGAAGAGCTGCTCTCACAAGGTAACACCCTTGGTTACTTTCTGAACAGACGCTACAACTGTCATAGTTGCGTGGGGGCACCTGGCCACACCCACTTTGAATACAATGTAACCTCACTAGGTTAGCTTCCACTGAGCGGACATCTTGACTTTGACGTTGAGTGGGGTTTCTATTACTGATACTAATCTGCTGAGTATCTTCATCCATATAGATGGACATCCACCAGTGATTTAACAAGTGCTGAAGTGCCTCCTGGACAAGGGTGCAACCTCGATCATTTTCGCAACCCGCTTTACAGTTTTGATAGTCGTGTGAGATCAGGAATCCGAGTCGGACCTGCTCAGCATGTAACTCCACCAGGTTGGTATTCATCACGCGAATATCAAAATTCTGAACCATGTTGATTTGATAGGGATTCCTATCATGGTAGTCTTGGATCCATCCAAGATCCATCTGACGCTGGAGGGCCTCTTGTATGAAAGAGCATCCCTGTTTGTTTACCGAGCAAGTCAGACAGGAACTGTAATCGTGCCGTGGCAGATTATGATACTGGCTTTGCCTTGAATGCATCGCCACCAAGTTGACATTCATCACACGGATATCGCGGTTCTGAATGATGTTGGAATTCGTGTAGATCATGTTAACTCCACGAACTCGGTGCTCTTGGATCCATCCGAGATCCATCTGTTCCTGCAAAGCTGCTTGCACTACAGAACATCCCTGATTGTTTTTAGAGCAGATATCACACTGGTGATAATTATGAGGTGGCACATGGCCATATCCACTCTGTCTACAATGCATCTTGACCAGATTGGTCCTCAATGAGAGTACATCGCGAATTTGATAGACATTGTTAGTCTCTTTCTCAATCAGATTGACTGTAGCTTTCTCATGTTGAGGCAGCGTGTTCGTGAGAACGTTAGGATTCGTATCTTTGAAAGATAAGAGCCCGCTCCTAACAAGCTTTTGCACGTCAGATTTGAAATTGAGGCAATTCTCTATGTTATGCCCCGATCCTCCTTGATGATAAGGGCATGTCTGATCCGCTTTAAACCAAAAAGGCGGATTTTTCGGTACTATAAGAGGAGACTTAGTCTGGATGTGCCCCTTAGCCAGTAGTAACGGAAACAGTTATGCGTACAACATGGGTATAGGATCAAACCCTGATGGTCGTGTTGTACGGTTGTTATTGTATGGAGGACGAGCCTGCTGAAGAGGTTGTTGAGTCCTTTGCTGATTAGGTTGGCTCTGCGCAAACTGAGGTTGATACGTAGGAACAGGCGTGGGGCAGATAGCAGGAGTTACCGCTGCTACTGGTTGATAACGACGCCTTTGCTTTTCGAGAGAGATATTCCCAATATCTTGCTCTTTTTTCTTAGGGAGAGCACTACCGTATTTTTTAGTACCGCTCGTCGATCCAGTGTCTTTTACCAAACGTCCTTCTCGGACAGCTTCCTCAAGATGTACACCCATACCGACCATCTCGGTGAAATCACTGGGCGCACTGGCGACCATTCGGCCGTAGTAAAATGAGCTCAAGGTCTTTAAGAAGATCTTTGTCATCTCTTTTTCCTCAAGAGGTGGACAAATTTGAGCGGCAATTTCACGCCACCTCTGGGCGTACTCCTTAAAGGTTTCCTTGTCCTTTTGCGACATCGATCTGAGTTGATCTCTGTCGGGTGCCATGTCCAAATTGTATATATAATGTTGAATGAAGGCTTTGCCAAGATCTCTGAATGTGCTGATCGAGGCACGGTTTAAACCCATGTACCATTTTAAGGCGGCACCGGTTAAACTATCCTGAAAGTAGTGAATCAGTAGGTCCTGATTCTCCGTCTGAGCTGACATCCGTCGAGCGTACATTGTCAAGTGACTTTGAGGGCAAGAGTTACCCTTATACTTTTCAAAGTCAGGCACTTGGAACTTGTGCGGAACTTTCACATTGGGGACCAGACAAAGGTCTGCGGCGTCCTTTCCAAAAAGATCCTGACCGCGAATGGCTTGTAGTTCCTTCTGCATTTCCAAGAACTGGTCCTGGAATTCATCCATTCGGTCAAACATAGTTTCCTTTTTACCAGCAGGTATCTGTGGAATCTGTCCTTCCGGGACAGTGTGCACCACAGGGGGTGGTATCGTAACTACGGCATTGAATCTTGGCGTTTCCCGAAGTTTATAACCTTCAGGAGTTTTCAGTATGCCTCTGGCATCTTCGCTTTCCTGAAGTTTGTAACCTTCAGGACCAGCGGCATCTGTTGCGATTCCCTGATCTTCAACGATCGGCGGAACATATCCTTCCAGGATATAGTTCACAGGCATGCCCCAGGGACGATCTTTCGGCATCTGATACCTAGGATCATACTTCTCCACTACGGGCGCTGAGGTGATCTCCGAGATCACAGTCCTTTGTAGCTGAGCTTCTGCCATGGCTTACATGTCGTTACGAAGCTTTCTCATATCCTCTCTCAGAGCGTCGATCTCTTCTTTCAACTCTCTATTTTCTTCCTCAAGATCATCCATCTTTTTTTGACGATTAGCCCGAGTATTGTACGAATGAGACAGTTTGACTCTAGAATCGAGACACAAACGTGAGATTCGTAGGTAAGGAGAATACGCGATGTGAGAATGATAAAATGCAATGATTATATTAATTGTTTGTTGATTTAATCAAAATAAACTTCGACAATTAGATTGCAAATATCAAATAGTGGGGAAACCCCTTTTTATTGAATTCCAAGGATTACAGAAATGGAAATACAATAGATTACAAAGTGCAGAAACAGAAACCTAAGCTAAAGGGTCCCAAGTCCTCTCTGAAGAGAAACCGGGAGCTGATTCTAGTATCTTCCTTTTCTTTGACCGGGGCCCTTGAGCCATTGTCGGGTTGTCATTCCTTTGCCAGGTGAAAGGAGTGAGTAAATTCCTTTGGTCATCCTGATTCTCTACAGCATGTTGCTCTAAAATTTCAATCAGAGCATCTTTCTCTTTCAGTAATTGCTGCATTTGGATACACTCTATGTTGAGGGTGCGGTACTTGTTCTTCCAAGACCTCCTCTCCTTTTGAACTTTGTTGAGAGTAACATGAAGCTTTTCAGTTTCCGTCATGAAGTACATAACAGATTCTCTCGGCGGAAGAATTTTGTAACGAAGATAAGGCATCTTTAGCTTGAGAGCTCTAGTTTGTACCTAGTGGAGATAAGGCTCCACTGAGACACAGTCCGGTTTTCCTAGAGACTCTCATCCTTTCTTATGAATGTGCTTCCACGCGTGCACTATTTCCATCTTCAGTGCTCTGTCATTTTCTCCTTCCTTGAAGAAAAGACCTTCCAGATGAACACCCAACGGGATGTGTCTCATCGGGTATCCAAATTGACGAAGAACCAATATTGGATGGTAGTTGATTCCCCCTTTAATTCCTATGAGGGGTACGTTGGGGAAGTTTCCACAACGATCAATGATCCTGATTCCATCATAAATCCTACTACACCAATCTATATCAGAGTTGGTTAGAGACATGATCTTCTGCGACCAACGCATGGCACTTTTGCAATCCCAAAAAGCAGCAGACTTAGGCAAATGGGAAATAAACCATTTGTAGAGCAAAGGTACACAGCATGTGATCTCCCCTCCGCTGTACAAATTTCCTAAGTGTACAGAATGATAAGCGTCTGCGAGCAAAGTCGGCACAGGGTTTCCAATGAGAAAAACCTTAATAGCGTTGATATCGACGAAATTATTGATGTTGGTTAAACAAAAATAATCCGTAGGTGAGCAAGACAAAGATGCTTTCAAAAGCAGTTCCGTTCCCTATACTAGCAAAGTACAGAGCTTTCTTTGTTAAGAACTGGGCTGGCAAACCTTGTATGCCACCCTTGGTAGTCAAGTGAGTCCTGACCTCAGACTCGTCCAAATGAATTGCTCTTGCAATGGTCTGATTCTTTGGAATTCCTTCCAGTCCAGAAAATGGAGCTCTATCTGTGATATGTAGATCCATCAGATGAGAATACTCCTCCAGCGTTGGTGCTAGCTGGTAATCCGGGAATGTAAAGCAGCGATAAACCGGATCGTAGAATTGAACGAGCGCGTCCATGATTCCCTCAATCACATGGACTCTTAATATTGATAGCAAACCACCGTGTTTGGCTCTGAAAGCCTCTGGGTTAGTGATCATCCTCGCTAACTTTCTCAAATCCTCTAGCTTCGGAACCTTGAAGGTATACTGGTGAGTTCTCCTTCTACCGAAATCCATTAGTGCAATCCTTTTCTCTGATATTTGCAATCTCAGTCTTAGTTTAATTTGAAAAACAGAGAGACTAGAAGAGAAAATCTTTTGAATGTTTTAATGTTTTTTAGATGAATGCATGAATGCAGCACACAAAAACATAGAAAAAACATGGGGTCAGAGGGTCGTTGTCATGAAGTCAAGGCTCTACCCATCCCCAAAGGTTTACTAAGGTGATTTTTGTACCTGTACTCATTATCATTAGCTCCTCCCAGGAAGGCAGACAACAAGCGGATCGCCAGCGAGTTGTGTGCAATCTTAGAGTAAGTGCTATTCACCGAGAATAGATCACCAGCCTCAAATGAGGGTAGTATCGCGTAACAACTATTTCCGATAGTTTCCGCACTACGAAAGGGTTGGCTTTTCTAGGTGTATACTCAAGCTCACCACATGCGGCATCACACGCATTCCCAGTAGCAGAAAAATAAACACATATTCAATTAGGAAAAGCAGTATATATATTTGTCCTATGTCCTAGACTTATAAGCTAAGAATCCTAAGTTCCTGACAGAAATGGCTCCCTGGCGGAGTCACCACTCTGTGGTATTCACACAAGTGAAGAGAAAACAAAGAAAGAAAACAGATCGGCCCCACGGTGGGCGCCACTTTTCTGTAGCGAGCGATTTTGGACGTGGTTCTTAAGCACAGGTCGCTCTCTGCGGTTGAGTTTACTACAGGTCAATTCATTTTTTATCTTATTAAAGGTGATGAAGGAAGGGAAATAGATGTCTCCAATTAACCCTGCTTTGCATACTGAGTTTGAACAGCGGTCTGTTAGGTTACGAATGCTACAATGTGGGGGGCCTTTGTACTGGTTATTTGTATTTTCGCCAATACTGTTTTCTTTCTTTTTATCTAGGCAGAGGGTTTCTGACGGGGAATAAGGATTAGGATATTAGGACTGATGTTTTTGGATTACTGCTTTTGAAATGGGATTTGGGTTTTTTGTTGATTGTGCTCGCTAAGATCTTTTCTTTCGATCTTATGCCTACGTATTCCTGTTTACCGAAACAGGGAAATCAGAGCGTTTGTAGTTCCTCCTAGTCTATGGGAGGAAATGGTTTTTGGTGTCTTGTTCAAAGCCCAAGACGTGAAGCTGAAAGGTCATTTGTATCTTGTTCAAAGCCCAAGATGTGAAGCTGAAGGGTCTCAACTTTAGAGAGAATTTGTCATCTCTAAAGAGGGGTAAAGGAGAATTACTTTAACCGGGATACGCGGATCCTAGCAATGCCATAATTTCCTAAGAAGGGGTTTTTTAACCTGAAGGAGAAGACTTTAACTCAGTGTAGAGCAATGCCATCTTTCCTTAGGAATTCCTCATGCTAAACGAGGGACAGTGGCATGGATATAGATGATCCAGAGGCTTGCCGCTTACAGCGATTAGATGAAAGGGAAGGAGTTGTTGATGTTTGTATACTGTGAACGAGGCACAACTTTGATGCTAAAAGGTTGATTGGATCAACCAGTGGTTTTCTTATACAAAGCCTAAGAGGAGGCTAATTTCCGCTAGGGAAAATCATTATACAAAGCCTAAGAGGAGGCTATTTTGTGTCTCGTATAAAGCCCGAGAGAGAGAGGCTAAAAAGGGTGACTCAACAAGAGAGTGTTTTTTGTATCTCGTATAAAGCCCGAGATGGAGGCTAAAATTTGTCTGGCTCAATAAGAACCTTTTTGGTATATCGTATAAAGCCCTAGATGGAGGCGAAAAGGGGTGATTGACTCAACGAGGGAGTCTTTTATGTGTCTCGTACAAAGCCCGAGAGAGAGGCTAAAAAGTTTTGACTCTACAGGAGAATCTTTGTATGTCTCATACAAAGCCTGAGATGGAGGCTGAAAAGGTTTGCTCCGCTGGGGAGAATCATTGTACAAAGCCCAAGAGGAGGCTAGTGTAACTGTTTCAGTTAAGTGACAGATCTAGTATACTGATTTTAAAGAGAAAATCAGTTCTTATATGAGCAACACTGTACTCATGGTTTGATCTGAGGATCGGGATTATTCCCTGTTCTTTAAGGAAACGGGGAAATCCAAAGGGTATTGAGACTGTCCGAGTCTACGGTTTCTTCCTATCTAACGAAAGGGTGCTTGAGAATGTCTTTGAGACTCAAGGAAAACAGACTGTCCAAGTCTAGAGTTTTATCTTTTGTACTATGCTTTGAGAAACAGTAGTAGACTCTTTGAAATGACTGCTCTATGAAGATTACTAAGTTTTGTTCCTATACCTCTAGGAGGTCGTCGGGACAATTTGTACAAAGCCCAAGAGGAGGCTGGAAACTTTTAAGAAGCCGATCGGTCCTTGTACGAAGCCCAAGAGAAGGCTATCATTCCCGGAGGAAGAGATCATTATACGAAGCCTAAGAGGAGGCTGTGAATACTTCTAAGAAGCCGACGGGTCCTTGTACTAAGCCCAAGAGGAGGCGGGGTTGCTTTTAGGAAGCCTGTGGGTCCTTGTACGATGCCCAAGAGGAGGCCGATGCTTTTAAGAAGCCCGTGGGTCCCCAAACCCCGAGAAATTCAAGGCAAGCTATTCACAAGGAATAGAGCAAGTCAGGAAAGTCCGAGAATTTGGAAGAAACTCAAAGATGCCATTCACGGAGAATACATTTCATCTTTGGGAGTAGAGTTTCTTAACGATTCCTAAGGAGGACAGCCGAAGAGAAGACTGTATCTGGTGCTCCTATTTGGGTTCTAGCTGTCTATTTCTACGAATAAACGAAACGACTTTACCTAGTGCTAGACGTAGTTGCAGGGGAAACTCTAAATATCTATACTATTATTACACAGTTGATATGAGTTTATGAAAGGAGACTTACAGTGAGCAGCCCCACAATACAGTTATATATATGAGTTTGTGAAAGGAGACTTACAGTGAAACAGCCCCACAATACAGTTATATTATATGAAAGCAGTAAATGAAAGCGTATAAACACTTACTCGGTTGTAGAGCTTCTATGCTGTTTGGTTAGTTGTTCAACAAAGAAAGATTGAAAACAACAGTATATTCAAAATCAAAGGAGAAAGTGCTTTGAAAAAGAAAGATTTGGGGCTTACAGCTCAAGGAGAGGCCCAAATAGTCTTACCAGTGATTGCACTGCTGAATTTGTACAGAGGGACTTATACAAGTGACTGTGGCCCAAAAATTGTTTCTGTACAGAGGGATGGGTCTTACACTCTCTCAAGAGGCCCAAAAAGTTTTAAAGAAAAAGAGTGGGGCTTATAACACGAGGGTAGGCCCAGTTGACTTTTCGTTTTAAAATGGCGATCGCGCCGAGGTTTTCTTTTAACGCAGAGGGACTTATACAATAAGTGAGACCCAAAAATGATTTTGGTTAAAAGGGGGTTGGGTCTTACACTTTATTAGAGGCCCAAAAGTGTTTTTAATGGGTCTTATAGCTCAAGGAGAGGCCCAGATGATTTTTGAAAAGGCGACGATCGCGCCGTTTGTTTTTTTGACGGTATTGGGACTTATACAATAAGTGAGGCCCAAAAATGTTTTTGTACAAGGGGGTGTGGGTCTTACACTCTCTCAAGAGGCCCAAAAGTGTTTTGAAAATGATTTATGAGGGTTGAATTAATCCAAAATCCTAATTTGTTTCCAAAATGTATTTAATTGAATAAAAATTCAATTAAATTGATCAAAATTGTTTAACACATGGGAAACAAATTGTGATTTTGGATTAATGCTTCAAAAATTAAGTATTGACCTACAAAATAATTAGAAAGCATTAAAAGTTTGCAAAATCAAGGTGGAAAAAATATTTTAAATGTTAAAAACAATTAAAACATTAATTCTTTATAAAAATATCAATTATGTGAAATAAATAATATTTTTTGGGATTTTTTGGTAGAATCAAATAATTTAACATTTTTGTGAATTATTGCAAAAAGAACCAATAAAAAATGATAAAAATTGAAGGAGTTATTAATTTTTCAAATCATAAAAAATAATAATATGAAAAATAACAAAATAAACAAGTGATAAAAAGAAGTCTGGGGCGAGGGGGATTCGAACCCCAAACCTCTCGCTTGCCAATACACACAAAACCAGCTGATGAACCGCTGGGGCGCAATGCCAATTCAAATATAATATGGCAAGGGAAAAATATATAGAGAACTTGTTGGATTTTCTGAAAATGGCGCTATGGCCATCTTCCTCCTCCAGCTCGTGCATGAAGCACCCTATCTCACTCATCTCTCAACCATTTGACATGATTCAAACACCAAACTCATGCGTTTTTTCACAAGGAACAAGATGGCAATACCCAATTTTATTCATTTTCAGTGTGGAGTAAAATAATCATGATGAACACAGATGAACCCTAATTTGCAAAAGCAATTGTGCAGTCATGGTTATGAGGTCTATGATCCAATTTTTTGAGGGAAAATAATCAACACATGATGGCAATCAAATGGCAAAAATATCATGCGAGGAAATATGCATGGATCATGGAGTTTGAGTTTGAAGCTCACCTTGATGCAAGCTGAAATGGAACTTTGCCCAGATGGTGTTCCAGTCGTGAATTGATGATCCCTACAACTTCAATGGATGTTATGGAGTGTGTTGCAAGCCTTGGAACACTTTGAAATTCTCTGGATAAAGCTGGAGACCTCCACCTGCAAAATTGAAGCATAATGGCTTGGTTGAAGAGTGATTTTGAGCTGGGAGTGTTACAGATGGTGTTTAAGCACTTGGACACCTCAAATACATCATATGTGATGTGTTTGAGCAATTGGAATTGATTGCCTATGGCTGCAACTCAAAACCCAATAGTGGTTACTCAAAAACAAGAAAACTTGAGGTTTAAGAAAGAATGAGAGAAAGCAGTGCTGTAACTGGATTTGGTGTGAGTTGAATGATCCTTTGGGACCTCTATTTATAGGTGATCAACTCTTGTCTTGGAGGAATAGTGAATGGCTGCTGGATCAGACCACCTCCAATTGGATTGGCTTGGCATAAATGCCTCTTGAACTAGGCATAACAGCTGCTCCAAATAGATCAGCTATGCCTTGACTGAAATCACATTCTTCAGATGTTTTTAATGTTGTTTAATCAGAGAACTTGACTGAGGAGAGTGAGAATCTTGACAAAGCACTATTCCACATTAATGCACTTTGAATTCAAGGCAAAATGTGCCAAAGTGGATGAATTTCAAGTTGGAAGGTTCTTTGGCTTTTTGACTCAGATTTATCAGTTGGATCAGATGCAATGTGATTGGTTTGAACACAGGTGGCATAGTGATCCTTAGTCTTTGGCTCAAAATCGTGTGAGATAAGCCAACATGCAAACTGATTTTTCCAAAACAGCTTGCAGCAGCATGACTTTGGGCATGGATTTCTCATGGCTTGAGTTGAATCAATTCATGCTGTTGAGCTCTTTGGATTCTTAGCAACATATGCAACAATGTTGATGTTTAACTTTGGACTTGATTTAACTTGCAACTTGTGAAAAGATCTCACAAGTTTTGGTGTTTCAACAAAAATCTGTCTTGGACAGAATTTTTCTAAGTGTTGGAAAGTGGTATACTTTCACATTTTCAGCCACTTTGGCTCACACATAGCTCAAAATCCATAATGAATTGGAGTTAATTGTAGTTGAAGTTTTTGTAGAGGGTAATGAGGTCTACAAATCAAGCTTTGGATGGAAAAAATTGGCCTTATGGTTTAGGAGTTATAGTCCTCCAAAGTTGGTACCCTAGCCACTTTAATTTTAACTTAGAAAAATTTCTAAGTTTTTATGGTTACCCCTTTTACAAGTTATCCAACTTTTCTTGATTTTTCTTGATGAATGATGATTCAAATCATACATTAACATCATTTTAGGGTTAAAAAACCATTTTGGTGAAAAATCTCAAAAAGTCAAAGTTGACTTTTGTGCACAGTTGACTTTTTATCAGATGAATTCCAAACTGTGCAATTCTTCAGGAAATCATGTCCTTGACCTAAATCAAACTTGATGGACATTTTCCAAGGGTGTCATAAGGTATATTGAATCATGTATTAGGGTTTGGGAGCATGTCTAGGTCAAAAGTCAAAGTTACAGTTGACTTTTCTCGCGAAACCCTAATTGTGGTGCAGATGAAATTGAGACTTGTTGCTCAAGCTTCTTGGATCAATCCATTGTTCCAAATGGATCAATATGGTATGTTGGAGACCCTCAAATCATGTCTTGAGGTCTTGGATCATGATTTTCCCCAAAAGTCAACTTAGGGGTGAATTAGGTCAAGAAACCCTAATTCCTGATTTTTGATGTATGCATCCCTTGAGGCAAAATTGACTTGATGCATGGGTTCATGAGGTTCCATGGAGTATATTAGGTTATGTTTTGGATCCTTGGCTTGTGCCCAGATGAAATTTCCCATCTGGAGGCCCTGGTCGATCAAAACCCTAATTTGATGACACTGTCGATCTTGAGACTTGATCCATCTAGAAGGGAGCAGCTTTGTGCTTAATCCTTGAAGTGGGAGTCCTTTTGATCCATTGTGGATATTTGAGAGGTTAGACAAGTTGAGGATCAAGTCATTCCTTGATTGATCCTTTGTCTAAGGCTTTGAGAGGGCTTGAAACCCTAGTTCTGATTGTAATCAATGCTCAACAACCCTTGGGGTATTTGATGAGGCATGATGATTCATCCATATTGTGATGATGACTTGCACAATGATGGGAAACTTTAGTGATCAAAATTTGGGGTATTACACTAGTACACTCAGTTTGTTGAGTGTGGCTAGATTGTGGTATTCACTTGTAATCTTTTGTAACATTGAGAAAGTGAATAGTATATCAATTCTGCCCTAATCCTACTTCTTTCTTTCTTTGTTTCTCCGTTAACCCTAACCCTTGTGTGTTTCTTGATCATAAAGAAACCGTTTATACTTTGTGCAAAGGCATCGTTTTTCACAACAGTATAGTTAAAACAGGGGTTGTCTTGTCACATCATTTTATTAAAAATGAGTTTTTTTTGTCTGTGCTAAGATTCGAACTTGTGACCTCTAATAGAGAATAAATAGTGTATTTTCTTTTTTGAAAAGTGAAAATGAGTGTTGAGAGGTGCCACATAGGACTATGAGATGATGTGACACAAATGAAGTAGAAATATTAGCATGTGTCATAATATAATATGCTGCTTCAGATTTAATATATTATATAAATAATTATGATATATATCTTAAGTTATTCGGTTGTACATAATTTTTTTTCATAACCCTTTTGTATATATCTCAAAAAAATTCTAATAAATTATGTCATAAGTGTTGGGGTCAATTTTTGTTTATGCATTGTCTAATTATGTATTAACGATTGAATTACCAAGGGGTTAGAAGATCCCCAAGTTCACTATGTTTACAAGGGATACTAATGAATTCACTGTCGAACATATGGTGTGGTATCAGTCAGAGGTAGGAGACATAGCCAATAACAAGAATTTAAAGATGAAATTCTTCCTAAATTCTCTGACTAAAAATGTTTTCACATGGTTTACCACCTTACACTCACGTTCCATATAGAGTTAGAACCAATTAGAGAGGGTGTTCCATAAACAACTTTACATGAGTCAGTCCAAGATTAGCCTCAAAGAGTTATCCAGTGTGAGGAAAAAGTTGGTTGAATCAATAGACGACTACCTCAATATGTTTAGAATAATGAAGGCAAGGTATTTCACTCAAGTTCCTGAACATGAATTTTTC
Organism: Lathyrus tuberosus; assembly: GCA_022829125.1. Taxonomy (NCBI): domain Eukaryota; kingdom Viridiplantae; phylum Streptophyta; class Magnoliopsida; order Fabales; family Fabaceae; genus Lathyrus; species Lathyrus tuberosus. Next base: position 152,888 of record JALAZF010000285.1, on the reverse strand, counting down.
GAATTGGCCGCATAGGGTCTTGACTAATACATCAGGAAGAAGTTAGACACCCAATATTTAAGAGACATGGCCCAACTAGTAGACAGAGTTCTACAAGTCGAATGCCTGATAGCTAAAAAGGTTAGGTCAAATAAATACCATAAAAAACATAAAGTATCCTACATAGAAATAGACGAATATTACCAAATATCTGATGTTGACTGTGTTAAAGAAAGTGGGGTTAATCTGGCAGAGTTAAAGTCAGGGCCACCTTACACTTGTAAGTTTTTAAGACCTTTGAACGGGAAAAATCACATCGAGCCAAGCAAAAATGAGAAATATATTACAAAGACATACACATTTGATGTGACCAAGTGTGATGAAATCTTTGACCTATTGGATGTCGATGGTCAGGTCATAGTCTCAAAGAGGATAAAGACACCACCATTAAAGCAAAGAAAGAAATAAGGGTTTTTTTTGTTGCAAATTTCACAATTTCCTAGATCATAAAACATCACAATGTATTCTTTTCAGGGATCTGGTCCATAATGCTCTCAAGGAAGGAAGGTTGAAATTTGTTGATAAGCCAAAGCCTTAGGATGAAGGAAATTCATGCCCCAAGGATAAAGATGCCCTCTATGTTGAAGTTATTGACATAATGATGGTCGAAATTATGGATAAAATCAACACATGGGTGGTCGAAGTCAGTCTGCTCGACTACACAGAGCAGGTGAATGTGGTGTATCCCAAAGTAAAAGAAGAGTTGATTGATTTACTCAATAGGTGCAAGCTAAAAGATTTTGAAGTAATGTTGTGCCCGCGCTGTAGCGTTGTCTTTGACAAGGAGGCTGCCAAAGGTTTGGAAAATTTTAGGCCATGAAAATCTGGAAGGACTGACAAGAAAGACAACTTCATTTTTGGCAAAAGAGGTATTCCCCATAAAAAGCCTCATGGTAGAACTTATGTACCATCTACAAACATCCCCATTGAAGAATAGGCAAGACACAGAGAAAACTGGCGTTGATCAGTGCAAGTGGAAAACGATCGACATTGGTGCAAGATCTTCGTACCATAACAATTCTTAGACATCAAAGAAGTACTCATATACTTTAAAGAACTATTTAGGCAAAAACCAAATTACTAGGACACAGTGAACGAGGCACCAAAGGAATAAAAAGGATGTCTTCGAGGTGGAGAGTTCAAACAAAAGTGAGGGCGTCAAAGCTGTAAAGCAAGGCCAGCCGACCAGACGGCCTGTGAAACAAAATTCTTCCCCCTTTGTCATCCCTGGCGAAATCAAAGGAAGGGAAATTCATGCGAAACGAAGATGAAGATATGACAACTGAGTTTTGATTCTGGTTCTGGAGAAGAGCTAGACATAATTTGCAACATGATATCCATTTTACGCGTGGAATATGATCAAGTCACTGAGGTGACAAAAGATAAAAGTGGGTTAGCCGAATAATTGGAAAACCACAAACCACTATGCTATTATGTGATGAACAATGGTACCATATGTGAAGACAAGGAAATCTTTGAAAGACCTGACTAAGAGATGCAAACGCACCTTATGCCTATCTTCATTTTGGCAAAAGTGGAAAATGTGGGGATCAACAAATTATTGGTTGACATTGGAGAGATAATCAACATAATTCCACACTTGATGGTGAGGAAGATTGGTAAATTTGATACCGACCTCAGACCTCACAACATGGTTCTTTTGAACTATAAAGGGAAAACATGCGAAACTTTAGGGATTACACAAGTGAACATCATGGTAGGTACTGAAGCTAGACTAGCATTGTTCATGGTTATCCCAACCAAAGCATATTAAGACTTGTTGCTGGGTCGGGAATGAATCCATGGCATAGGGGTTGTTCTTTTGACAATGCACTAGAGACTATTGATATGGAGACCCGACGAAATTGTTGAAAACATTGAAGTAGATCAAAGTTTCAATAAAATTGACAAGTGAAATTTTGATAGAAAATTGGCCAATATTGCAACATGCACCCCTAGTGGAGAACCATTTTCTCTAGCGGGGGACATATTCCATTCCATGAAATTACACCCAACGCATGGATTCACGTGGGAATATGAACACATGGGATGAGATTCGACCAATGTTATAGGGTGGTCGTGGAAGAGAATAATGACTGAGTCAGAGACATTGGCTCGAATTTTGGCCTACGTGGTTGAGAATAACATAAAAGTGACTTTAGAGGCCGAAGCTCAACAAAAATGGTTGTCAAAGCCACAACAATTGAAATTGTTAGAACATTGTAAACTGACGAGAATGGCCAAACAACTTCACATGGGATGAGATCTGACCAATGTTATAGGGTGGTCGTCGGAAGAGAATAATGACTGAGTCAGAGGCATTGGCTCAAATTTTGGCCTACATGGCAGAGAATAACATAATAGCGACTTTAGATGCTGAAGCTCAAACAAAAAATGGTTTTCAAAGCCACAATAGTTGAAACTGTTGGAACATTGGAAACTGACCATAATGGCCAAACAGCTTCAAAAAGCTATAAGCTCAACTGCATTTATGATGATGAGCCTTTGGGGTTTGAGAAAGACCCGTCAATATCGATCAGGAGGATACACACGCAAGACCCCTTAGAAAAGGCCAACTTAGAGAATGGTACAATCAAAAGGCCTACTTTTAGAAGCGCCAAGATTGAACCAAACCTGAAATCTCAAATGATAAAGTTTCTAAGAGAGTTCAAAGACTGCTTAACATGGGACTACGATGATTTTCAGGACTCAGTCGAGATTTGGAGGAATTAAAACAACCAATTCAACTCGACAAGAGGCCAGTGGAGCAAACACAAAAGAAGTTTGCACTAGAGATAATTTCAAAGATAAAAGAGGAGATTGAAAGTCTGCTTAAGAATAAGTTCATAAGAACTGCCATGTATGCCGAATGGCATGCTAACATTGTTCTTGTGATTAAGAGGAATGAGATTCTTAGATTTTGTATGGACTTTAGAGATCTAAATGGTGCTACTCCAAAATATGAATACCTAATGCATTTGGCAGAAATGCTAGTTGATTCAGTGACAAGTTTTGAGTATTTAGGCCTTTTATATGGTTACTATGGATATAACCAAATCTTTATTGCAGAGGAAGATGTGTCAAAAAAGGCATTTCGATGCTCTGAGGCCTTAGGAACTTATGAATAGGTAGTGATTCCTTTTGGCCTGAAGAATGCTAGTGCAACGTACCAAAGGGAGATAACCCACATGTTTTGTGACTTCATTAAAACGTTCATGCAGGTATATATCGACGATATAATCATTAAATTTTTGTCAAAAAACTTTCATATATACCACCTTCGACAATCCTTTGAAAGGGTGGGGGAAAATGGACTTAAAATGAATCCATTAAAATGCGCTTTTGGTGTTTATGTAGGTGATTTTCTAGGATTTGTAGTTCACAAAAAGGGCATATAGATCAACCAAAACAAAAAAAAAATCGACACCAAAACTTCGTAAAAAAAAGCAACTTCAATCTTTGCTGGGAAAGATAAACTTCTTAAGGAGGATCATTTCACATCTAAGTGGCAAGACTAAAGTTTTCTCGTCTCTTATACATCTGAAGAAGTAAGAAGGATTTAGATGGGAACCTGAACATCATAAAGCTTTCAAAGAAATCAAGATGTACATGTGGAACCCTCATGTACTTCAACCTCCTGAAAGGAATAAACCAATGAAGTTGTACATTTCTGCATCTAATTCGACGATAGGCAGCATGTTGGCACAAAAGGATAATGATGGGGTCGAAAGAGCAATTTATTACCTTAGTCGAATGTTAAATGACACATAAACTAGGTATAGCTCAATAGAAAAATTATGCCTTTGTTTGTATTTCTCTTGTACAAAGTTGAAGTATTATATAAAGCCAACATATGTGTTTGTTTTTATCTCACTTTGATATTATTAAACATAGGTTGTCGAAGCCTATTTTACATAGTAGAATAGGAAAATGAGCTTTAGCTTTAATCGAATATTCTTTAACATATGCGCCTTTAAAGGCCATGAAAGGTCAAATTATTATTGACTTTATTGTAGATCATGCAATAGTCAAAATACCACAAAATTGTGTGGAACTTAAGCCTTTAAGGTTGTAATTTGACGGTTCCACACATAAACATGGGACTCGCGCTGGAATTCCAGTCCCCCCCAAAGGAATTCCAACAAAGTTTAAATTTAAAATCCAAGGAAATTAGTCAAATAAAGAGGCTGAATATGAAGCCTTAATAGCATTCCTTAAGATCCTGCTAGACTTGGGGGAAAGAACAATTGAAATTAAAGGCAACTTGGAATTGGTTAACAAACAATTGATGAAAGAATATAAGTGCATTAAAGAAAATTAATTTATGTACTTCATCATGTCATTCCCCAAATTTGTCCTACCATATTTATTTTTCTTATACCAAGCTTTATGTTGCTTCATGATCTTTCTTTAGATGATCATCTGGCCTTTGGCCATGATCCTCTAGAATTTAGGTCATGGAGATCTTGTGTGCGCTTATGGTGATTGCAAGTTTTTGCAAGGGAGTTTGATTTCAAGTGGAGATAAAGGAAGGATGTACCCTCATTCTCATGATCAAGTAGTCAAGACATGACCAACTGCTTAAGTTAGATGACTGATTCATTTCAAGGCATGATAATTTGTTTTCAAGTGGGTTTTGAATCCTATTTCAACATGATTACAAGTCTTGTTTCAATGCATTTTTAGCCATTATCCCAAGATTGACACTGAGGCCACGTGGTTAAATCAGCTAAACTTTGGCTAGATTTGTTGCAAGTTGGTTCAAGGAATAACTATTCATACTCCAAGGGAAGAATAATTCATCCTTGAGTCATGCTTGATTTTGGTTCCAATATTAATGGATAGTTTTAGGAAGTTCATGGCATAGTCCAATTTGTGATCAAGGCATGTGTTTAATCCAGGTCATGTGGGAATTGAGTTTTCAAATCATGTTTTAAGTTGATTCAAGGTCATTGTTCTCTCAAGTTAGTTCCAAGTATTATTTCAAGTCTATTAGATCTTGTAACCAATTTAATTAGACCATGAAGATGATGTCGTGCCATGTTAGATGTTTCTCAAGTTTTGTTGAGGTTTTTTAAGCCATGTGGGAATTACCTCAAGCCATAATGTTGATTATTGGTGCAAGTTATGAGGTTACTCAATTTCATTTCAAGCCTTTGCAAGATGAGAGTCATTGTTTTCAAAGCATAACCAATTTATTGTTGAGCCATAAGCCTTATGCTTAAGACTAAGCCGTGTTAGTCATTTGGTGCCTTTTGAACCAAGCTTTTGTCAAGGAGTAACATTGAAGAGTAAAGTACAATAAATTGAATTAAAAGTTGCATTTGATACAAAATTCAATTGAATCCCGAAGCCATTACAAAGTGCAAAGTCAAGGGATGGCAAAACAAATTGAATTCATTAGAAATATTAAAAGTTACGTGATCAATAAGGCCAAAGTTCATTTGAATTCAAAGTTCAAGAGCTATTACATGGTCAAGCACAAGTCATACAAGTACTAATTCTACAAGTAAGCTTAGGCCTAAATGATTGAACTTCATGCTTCATCTCTAAGCCAAGCCTAAGAACAGCTTTGAAAGTTATTCTTCTTCATGTCCAAGCTACCTTCATTTTCGTGCCAAGTTATTTAAGCCTCCATTCCAAGTCATCATGCAAAAACACCTTGCAACCTCTTCTCCATCAAGCTTCAACTTGATACCAAACATCCTCATCAAGAGCTCATTGCCCTTGTGCCAAGGAAGTACATGAAAACCAAGATGAATCAAGGATCAATACATAATGCAATAATAAGTTCAGTTCTAAAAACTAAGTACAAGACTAAAGCCATTCCAAAGGTGCACTAGCAGTGAAACATTTAACACACACAAACATGGCAGCAATAACATTGAATTTAAGCACACATGATTTCCAACGACAAATGCACATCAATTCAAAGCAAGCAAATAACAACAAGCAGTCATAACACACCAATGCCACAAATAATACCATGTATCATTTTCAAGTTACAAGAAGTACAAGTATTTCATAACAGGGCACAAATTCAAGTAGGGACCACATCTTCTAGAATCTGAGAATAAAACTAAATAGCAAAACCTCACGTGGCAAATGATAATCCATGAAATCAGGGTGGTACAACATTCCCTAACGGTTTGATTTGCACAAAGGACATCTCACCTCAATTTTCTAACAACCTCATACAAGTCTCAATCATCACACATATGAATTCCTCACTATATATTGCTACACCATGCTCATTCCATACACGGAAAAAAACATGAAAACCCTAAAAAGAACAATACACCCACTGAACACACTAAAAAAGCTCATAGTCTGAAATTTTTAGAGTTTTTCATTGAAGCTCTACAAAATTTCGAGCTAAATCACAACAACAATAGCACAACAATTGCAACTACGTAGAAGAAGTAGAAGAAGGAACGAGAAAAGTAGAAGAAGGAAGAGAGGATTACCTTCGCCGGAGAGCTGCAAATCAGAATTGCTCCGATCTAGGTATGATTCGCTTCCTTTGCACTTGGTGATGCTTGATCTGAAATCCCCATGTGATATTGCCTCATAACCCTTTGTCAATTGTTTAATTTTCTCATTGTGTGTTAGATCTAGGGTTCTCTGTGGTGGGTTTGATTTGAGGTTTTAGAGGCATTTTTTGGAGAAAATAGGCTTGGATTTAGGATCAGAAGGCCTTTTTATGTAGGGTTGGGTGTTTAATTTGAGTGTAGCCGGAGAAGAAGGATGTCGCTGTCGTGGCTGGCCGCCAACCACCTTCTTCTTCGGCGATGGGTGACTGGAGTGATTTGCAGAGAGAGACTAGGATGAGAGTGAGAGAAAAAGACATTAGTGACACTACAAGAAAATTTGTATTTTACGACGCATAGATTGCGACGGTTGCATGATAACCGCCTTACTTTTCAAGTTGCGACGGTTGCCATGGCGGTTTTGGGCAACCGTCGTTATATTTTTGAAATAATAATAAAAAGCTGCGAAGCTTGGTATGCTCCAAATACACCAAGTTTAAGAACGCCATCGTTTTAAAAAGGCTCATGAAGGTTGGTACCCTCCAAATACACCAAGTTTAATAAGAACACCATCGTTTTAAAAAGGCTTATGAAGGTTGGTACCCTAACCCTCATAAACCTTAAGCTACGACCTAAGTTTCAACTATTGTCCCCTTTAAACCCTTCAAATTCTTCATAAATCTTGCGACGGTGGATACGCAACTGCCCTTATACTGAAGCTGAGAAGGTTTCCCACCTTTCGTCTCCCAATTTTTCTCACGCGCTGATTAATTGGGGAAATATACAGTGAAAATAAAACATAGTGGAAATTGGTTTGTGTTTCTCGACGTGAAGAGGAAAACGGTTTGCTTCATTGCTTCTGAACCAAATCTCACGACAGGTTAGTTTCTGATTTACATAAGTTGCTTCTGAATCAAAAAGTAGGGTTTTACAAATTTATAAATTTATTTTGGTTTGGGTGAAGTAGGGTTTTACGAACAAATTGGGGGAAGAAATTGGGGAAGAAATTGGTAAAGTAGGGTTTATGAATTTACATATGTTATACAGAAGAATGCTGCAAGGTGGTATGTTGAAGCCGGATAATCATACTTACACGTTGTTGCTTAAAGCTTGTTCCTGTCAATCTTTAAATTATGTCGGTGTTGGGATAGTTGGGCATGTGTTAAAGTTTGGGCTTGAAGTTTAGGTTTTAAGTTTGAGTGTTAAAAGGTTAGAAACTTTTTCAATACCCCTTTAATTTGTTGTGTTAGGTTTATGATTATATACAGAGCTCTTTGGGTTTTCATGAGGTGTTGTTTAGTTGTTTGGTATAGAATATTCTGACGAATTCACATTTTCCCCCTTTGATTTGATTACAGGGAAAGTGGGTTGTAATGGAAGGTAGCAAAAACACAGAGATAAAGGTATTATTTTGTTCTTCTATTATTGTAACTAATAATTTTAAGAAAATATTATTTTTAATTCTTGAGCTTTCCCTTTCAAAATGATTTATATTCTTGAGCTCTCCCTCTCTAAAATGATTTACATTCTTACATCATGGAGTGCTCAGTGATCCTTTACAAATTAAATCTACTATTGTTAGTTGTTTCTAATGAGAATATCTCAGTGGCTAATTGGTTGTATATCCTAAGCAACCCATCTACTCTTGTTAATTGTTCATCCTCTTTTTGATTGTTAGGGATTACTTCTTTTTGAAATGAACAGGGACTGGATCTCAATTTGTTATAGAAGGTATGTGTAGTGGTGTTAGAATATAGATCCTTTTGTATTATGAGACTGAAAGGAATGTCTTGATGCAGCAACCTAATGTGCCTACTGGATCCGTGGCTGAAAAATTTGGTAAACATTTGTCTCATTCTATTTGTTTTCTTCTTGCAACATTGATTTATTTTTAAGAAGATGGATGGAGAAGCTACACACTTATGGACATGGAAATCAATTACTGGATTGTGTTAAGGTTGAAGGACTTCATTATCCTTTGCTTCAGCCCAAATTTGTTAACTCTGTAGTGGATATCTCCTAAGAATGGGTCTAGGAAGTTGTGAATTTTGCAAGAGCACTAAACACGATGAAAACTCTATAAAAACAATGCAAGGTATGTTGTCTACATTTTCTGCACTGTTAATTGACAAGTTACACATGTATATTAGTAGTAGATAGTCATATATTATCTTGTATTTCTGCTTGAAAATGTCATAACGAATATAGATAATAGTTGTAGAAGTCTTTGTGTAAAATATTCCACATTAAATTAAATTGAGTGGTTGAGTTGTGTTGGCTATTATTTTAAGAAGAATGTATTGCCACCAATCTTTGGTTCTTTGGTGTTCTGTTTTGTCAAATAGTTTATAAAATTTCTTTGCTCTATGAAGCTATGGTTAATTGGTTCAGATTCTAAACTCATTGGACAAACTAGTAGTTACTAGACTAGATCATTGAAGTTTGTTGCTTTGTTCATAGAATGCTAGTACTGTTGAAGATTTATAGTAAGTATTTCTTATTTTATTTATTTTTCATTTCACATTTCTCCATTTTTATTACACTAACATTCTACTTTCAACCTTTCATTTTTTATTTGATTAAATGCATGTGGATCTCACCATTTTTTATTTGGAGTCTATTTTCGAAATGGTATTGCAGCTTGTGGGGGACTTTTTGGAGGAAACAAGTGTGAATCCTACCTCCATCATAATAGTTGTGAGGTTTTTGACAAGTTGTTTTTTGACTGATTAGTTATGGATAGAATTTTAAAACTGGTTTGGTTTTTGACAAATTGGTTTTTGATAGACTAGTTATCCAGATTTTCTCATTTCATAGTGGTTTGGTTTTTTAACAGATTGATTTTGAACAAGTGTACCATCCTTATATACTTTTCAGTGCAAGAATTTTGTTTGATTTACAGTGCTAAGAGAATAGACTTTTCATTACTTCAATTGTTAAGAATGTACTGCTTACTTTCATTTTCTTATACACATATGGATACATATCTTCCCTGTCTTATGTTTTTAGAGAAAGTTTAAGAAGAAAGACGAGGGAAAGGTTTTATGTAGATGGACTAAGCTTCGATGGGTACTCTAGATAATTTCCCTTATTTTTTCATCAAAACCCTTTTTTGAAACATATAAGTGGTGTTTCAATTACTCTTTTCATTTTGTAGTATGTTTTACATATTCATCTCTTAAGTTTCAACTTCCAAGATATTTCTAAAGACTAGCATCTTTTGTGCAAGAGTGCCTTACTCTTTCCTTTAATCGCTCTTTGCAGGTGCTAAGAAATCCAGAAAATACTCCTCTTCACACTTTTTTTGCAACTATGATTTGAGTTACATGCCAGCCGATACCAAAGTAAGATTCTTTTTTTTGCCGAGGTGCATAGCATTTTCTGCCATATCCAGAGGAGTACCATTTGCGGAATTGTTAGTACTGAATTGTTTTAACATACATTAATTATGACTATTTAGGTGAGTTTTAAAGGTTTAAGGGACACATATCAGCCACAATTTTGGGACATGTATTCTCACAACTTTTTTCTCATGGAATTTGTGTAAGCTGCTGATTTAGATCCCTAGCCAGTTTGAATTTATAATCTGCAATTTATAAATATTTTATGCTCACATGCCTACCTTAAAATTTCTATAAGGGTTGTCTTCTTGTTCTTCTTGTCATGTTATTGACATAGTTAAACAACTCAAGAAAAGGATTATTGTTGAATCAATTGGGTTCGTTTAGTATTTTATCTCATAATTTTTGTTGTTATAATTTAAGTGATTGATAAATCTATGGTTATGAGATTATGAATTTCAAGGTTATATGTTTATGATGAATGTCATGTCACACTGCTCATGCATGTCATTTATAATTCATCTTTTGTTTGTGTATTTGGTTGTGTTCTTCTGCATTTAAAGGTGATTTTATGCATATTTGCAAGGTTGTACACACCACTGTGAATTCATTGGTTTTAGAACTTTTTGGATTGGAATCAAGGGTGACTCATTACCTGTAATCAATACATTATTCTCCAATCTATAATTAGAATGTTCTCTCTTGTTTGTTAAGTGAGGTTTATGTGTTGCCAAACAAGTACTAAGTTATCATACCCTGATTTGCCGGTATATAGTCATGATTTTAGTGGCGGAAATGTACCATCTTCCTAGTTTCTAATTGATGCGGGTGGATATGAGGTTGAATATATCTTTGTTTTTGACAATATATATCTCGTCCACTATGCTTCTTTTTGTTTTCCACATTCTTTTTTATTTCCTCTATTATATAGGTTTGGTTTCACGTGTGGCTGCAAAGAGACTAGAGATGTAATATGATTATATTATCTGGTTTTATTCTTAACATGGTTAGGTACTGCATGGTCTATTTATCTAAAGACTTGCTGAGGTTTTTGAAGTGTGATGATCCGGAAATGTGCAACATGCTCAAGCAAGTCTTCAAATGGAATGTCGTTTCTTTTTGTTGTAAGTTTTTCTGTAACTATATAGTTTTATCTTGTGTTGTTTGATCTGATTGCAACATATCTTGCATGCTTGGGTGGTTGTGGTTTGATCTATACCAGAGCAGTGTAGTTTAATGTATAGTGGACTAAATCTAATATAGTAGAGAGCATCTAAAGCAGGGGTTTGTTTGGCCGTGTGAACTTGGCACAAAATTTATCAGCAGTAGGAATCGTTTGAGGTTCGATATCAATTTATTGAATAGGGTAGTACTGTTGGCAAATTGGATGTTGTTGGTTTTGAGGATTAGTGTTATTTTTGTTATACATTTTATGTTGAATGTCTTATTTTAAGAAGGGGTACTAAGAGGGAGGTATCTTTGATAATATGACACAACAACACATTGCTCAAATCACAAGCAGGAACAGTGAGATTTTCTGTTTTTAGTACATACAATATTCTGATTTTCTGATTTTTCCTCTATCTCTCTTGTTAAATTTCAATCACAATATTCTTTTTTGTCAACACACCTTTCAAAACCATTTGTGACTATAGTGAATATTACATAATTCTTTATACGATGCATCAAATTGTGCTTAAGTTGACTTATTTGTTTAGTTAATTTGATGTTCAGGTGTGCAATTATTAGTCAGAATTTTGATGCTCATCAAAATATTGTTCGTTTTATTTATCTATATTGTTTTCAATTCGGCCTGTTGGCGATACATTGCTGCTTCGTTTTGTTGTTGCAGTTTAGTGCTGGTGGAGAGCCGTTATCCGGTCTAGAGCGACTTTTCTCTATGTTGATTTGGTATACAATTTGATGGGACTTTTCTCTATGCACTCATTTTTTTGTTACTTACATTTGGTAGTTATTCCTTGAATATAATGGTTTGAATATCAATATGTTGATAATAGAGACAAATGTTTTGATTACTTCCATTGTAGGTCACATTTCAAAGTGGTGTTGCTTGAATATAATGGTTTGAATCATCAATATGTTGGTAATAGAGGCTGGTGTTGGTTACTTCCACTGCAGGTTCACATTTAAAAATGATTAATGGTTTGAATTATCATGTTTATTTTGGTTGCTTCCTTTTCAATATCACTTTTCAAGCAACAACACATAGGTTTCTATGGACTGCATTATTGTGGAATTTGGCTCTTAAGGGAAAGTTGTAATGTTAGGATGATAGATGGTAGATTTGTGTTTTGGTTGTTTTAGTTTATGTGGACAAGATGTGTGTAAATGTTAAAAATAAGAATGAACAAAATGGGGAATATTCTTTACTAATTAGAAGTAGATGAAGATAATGTAGCAATTTTGGATATTGTAATTTTCTTGACACATGCATTATTGACTTGAAAGCTAATGTAATTTTGGATATTGCAATTTTTTTGTTTAATAAAATTATAATTTTCCTAGTATTTTGTATTAATTGAATTGAATATTGTAATAGTATTGGTATTATACTAACATGAAGAAGAGAGGAGATAATGAAGCCATTTTTAATTTTTTTTTTAAATAATAAAATTACGGCGGTTCTAAACCGTCACTATTTTAAATGAAATATATAATATATAATTATGGCGGTTACAACGGTCGTTATTTTCAATGAAATATATATTATATAATTATGGCGGTTATAACCGTCGTAATAATACATTTGAGGCCCTTTCAAAACCGTCGCGGAATGTTACGGCAGTTGGAGTGACGGTTTTACAAACCGTCGTAAAACACCCTCGCGACACATGTTTCGACAACAGAAGAGGAACCGTCGTGACTTGCAATTTGCGTCGGTTATAACCGCCGTAATTTGCCAAAATAACCGTCGTAAGTTGCCAATTTTCTTGTAGTGTGAGAGAGAGAGTCATAGTGGAAATGAGGGTGATGCACCTTTTTTTGTTCTTTTGTTCCCCCCTGTCACGCGTGTTTATTGGTTGATGATGGTATCAAGAGGTACCAGTGACAAGTGTCACCGGTCTTGACTTGTTGTTTGCCCCATGCATGTGCCTATCTGTCTCCCCACTGAGCACTTGCATTGTAGATCCTTAGATTAGGAGTCAATCCAAGGTCCCTGATGGCGCTAAGAGGTAAGAGTTGACCTGAGAATCCATCGCGGACCCTCATATCTAGCATGGGCCAACCCTGTATGGGCCTGGGGCTTTTTCCTTTTCATACCCCCCAATTGCTTTGCAGTCTGGCCCATTCTCCTTTTTTTGTCTTCCTTGTTTTTTTATCTTTATTTGTTTTCTTTTTATATTTATTTTATTTTGATTTCTTTATTTATTTATTTTCTTTTAATTTCATTAAATGTTAAAAACCTAAAAAAAATATTTTTATAATTAATTTCTATTAATTTTATTAAACCTTTATATTTAATACTAATTAATCTATTTAAAGATTAATTTTATTAAATATTTAGGTTTAATTTAATTAATTATTTTTATTCATTTCTTTAATTACAAAAAATCCAAAAATATTAATTTATTAATTATCTTAAGTGTCTTTATTTAATATTGATTAATTAATCGATTAATCTTATTAAATATTTAAATTTAATTTGATTAATAAGTCTTTCTTTTGTGTGCTTTGTTTTGCTCATATAATGTTTGACTTTTATGATCCTCATGCCCTTATTCATGTGTGATTGATGTTCATACCATAGTGCCTTTAATTTTCATCCCACATATGCATGCTTAAACTTTTTTCAAACTAATACCTTGATTGAATATCAAGCCATTTTTCAAACACCTTGTAAGTTGATTGTTTTCACGATCATCATCAATCTTATAGCCTCCTCTTGGGCTTTCTTACAATGATTCTCATTTTGCATTCTATGTGCTTGTTTGCAAGCTTCTGTGTGATGGGTTTACTTGTGTATGGTATGGTTTCATCCCCATTTTAGCAAATGTATCCCCGCTCCTATAGAGTGTAATAATTTTTATCTTGGTGCTTTGATTGTTAGTTGCTTAGGTTCTCCCTTAATGCAAGATAAAATCAACCACCCACTTTTCAAAAAAGATAAATAAGCTTGATCCAACATCAAACATTTTTCTTAAAAAAATAAGTAGGGTTTTCTGTCACCATTAACCCTTAAACCAACTACCCTCCATATTGCATTCACCTTTTCAAGTCGATTATTTTTATGATCGTCATCAACCTACCTATTCACTAAAACTTTTCTTAAAACAACCAATAAACCTTTGATTTAACATCAAGTGGCCTTTTCTTAATCAAATTAAAAACACAATAAAATACGGGAAGAATTGTACGCCACGATCCTTAAGTGGTGGAGAAGGGGTGAGAATGAAGCTTTCCTACACTTACTCTGATTATTTCAACACAAGGCGTTCAACTTGGTTGCTTGAAATAATCACCCCTACCCATAGTCTTTAGTGCAATTCAACTAAAGAACAGTCCTTTCTAAAATCTAAAAAACACTCAACTCATCAAATTTATTTTTGTACCCCATGGCACCACTTACCAAACTCTTTTTCAAGGTAATAAAATCAACCAACACGCAACTATTTTCTACTCCGAACTACGGAGCTCTGACTTTCTTATTTAACAATGAGGATACATATGCATGAGGATTCCCATCCTTGGCGAGCACACTAATAAAAAACATTCATTTCCCCTTAGAAAGCTTTTGAGACATCAAATACCCTTTCATGTTTAGACAACTTAGATAGTTTCTATCGAGTACGATGGATGTAGGGGGTGTTAATACCTTCCCCTTACATAATCGACTTCCGAACCAACATGGTTGCGATGACCATACCCTATCCTTTTCATCCATGGGGTTTCTCGATGTTTTCCCTTTCCCCCCATGGGAATAAATAAAGTTCGATGGCGACTCTCTTAAGTCCATCCGTGATCGTGCAACCCCGTTTTACGCATCGCAAAGATCATATTTTTTGAGGTACGACAGATGGCGGCTCTGCTGGGGACTGGTTCACCCCTAAGCAAGTCAAGCTTAGTCTAGGTTGTTCCCTTTGCATGTTTGAGTGCTTGTTTATCTTTATTGCTTGCTTATTTCCTTTTGCCATTATTGTTTTCCCTATTTATGGTTCCTTGGCACTTTAGATAAAAACTTTGATTGCAAACCTTAAAGGAAAGGCTCTATACCCGAGTCTAAAGTAAAAACATAAGATAGGAGAGGTTGATTAGTATGGGGCGCCAAGGAGTCCTCCTCGTATAGTTTGATACAAGAACCTCGCTTAGAGTAGATTCTAGTAAGGATGTTGGCGACCGTCAAGTTCTTGGCGTGGACGACCAACGTTTTCATTGGGATCCATGACTCTAAGGACCTTTTAGAAACTTGAACCATTTGGATGAAACTAGGATTGTTGTTCACGTAGTATGAGGCACCTAGGTGTACTCCTTACTTAGTTCAATACGAAGATCTCACACAGAAGAGAATTTCTTGGTGGAGTCATTTTCCTGGAAATCACTGTAATACGCAACGAATAGTTAAGGAGGATTCTCAAGGGTGGTCTTGGAGGAGAAGGCATGGAAATGTGTCAAGGAAGAAAAATGGGTGTCTTGTGGAGTCATTCTAGCACTTCTTGTGCATGGGATTGTGTTGTTCCCGAACGTGGACAAGTTTGTAGATCGTTCAGCTGGTAATCTTATCTGGTAATCTTCTTAACTGATAATCTTATTCCATTCTTAGTGGCTGACTTTTATCACATTTTCCACACTCGTCATGAGAAGAAAGGTGGAGATCTTCTTTGCTATGCCCCCCTTGTTGCATATGTGGATGAGTATGCACATGCCTCAAAAGCGTCCTTTCGTAGCCAAGAAACTCTAGTGGCCTCAAATATTTGCTTCCCTCACTGCCAGTGACATTACTTGGTATAAAAGGGATTAGAACATCAAGACCATATTTCTCAATTGTGGGGGATTCCTCAATGTACCTTTGATAGGTGTATATGGTTATATCAACTATAATCATGTGCTTCTTAAACGATAACTTGGGCTCTCCATGGAAGGTCCCCCTGAAGAAAGGCATTTGGTACCGTTCGCCATCAATGATGCATCTCCTGCAAATCCTGATGTAAGAAGAGTGAGAAGTGCATGGTTGAAGGTAATTAGAAGCAGTCCAGATATGAAGAAGAATATTGTTGTCAAGGAGCCATATGTCAGATGGGTAAAGGAAAGGGCCCTAATTGCTAAGCTCCCTTTTTTCCTTTGATCCATAAGCTTTTCCCCTGACCGCAGAACCTAGTCCAATTTTGCCTGAAGATGTAGACAAGCTTAATGACAAAATTAGAGAGCTTGAGCTGGAAAACACACAGTTGCAAGTCTAACTTGGTAGGACCAAGCAGATAAGTGAAGCTTGGGAAGAAAAGAGTAAAGCACTGAAGGAAAGGGTTGAAAGTAGTAGGAAAAGAATTTGAAACGAAGAGGATAAAAGAAACTGGGTTAGAGGTGCTCTTGTGGGAGAAAATGTTGATCTAGATTATCGAAATGAAGAGTTGAGCTGAGCTAAGCTAATGATTTGAGACCTTGAAAGGGATGTGAAGAACTCTAACAGAATGAAGAGGGACACAAGGATTGGCTATAAGGCTCAAATTCGAGGGTTGAAGGCAACCATCCAAAGTCAGAAGGATAGTCTGGAACTTGAAAGGTTGGAAAAGGAGAGGCACCATAAGGAGTATCTCCAAGAGATATTTCAGTTAGACACAACCATTGAACAGATCAAAGATTTAAGGTCTGGGAAAGCTTACCAAGACATGGTGAATGCTTGTAGTCATTGGATGAACAAGGGTAAGGAAGCTGAAACTGCTGTGGGAGAAATAGACATTGTTATTGCCAATCTCCAAGCTATGTACTCCGAGTGGAAACAAAAGTTCATGAACCTGGATGGCTTGCTGAATCTTGTTAGTCAAGATCTCCCTGAGAAGCTGAAGGAGGCAGACTTGATAATGTGCCCAAAGAATACTCCGCGCCAAGTCTACAACTGCATCAAATTTTGCAAGAAGCTCATGGAATATCTCACTGTGGATTTGAAGGAAATTCAAAGAGCTCAAAGAGTCACCTTCAGAATATCTTGTTAGCCTGATGTTGTTGATTCAAGAAGACTGTTATTTCATTTTGTTGCTTTATAGTTTTATTTCAAAGACTTGATTATCATTGTACTTGAATTTGTGAATTACCAATGAATGAAATGTTGAATTTTATGTTTCTTTGTGTCTTTTCATGATTGTAATGTTAAATGCTTAATATTCTTAATGATAAATATTAAGATAATTGAGATCTTTGTAAATTAAAAACATATGCATCCATGCATTCATTAAAAACAAAAACTCATAGACTCTACCTCTTTTTCCTTCAGACAACCTGACTACTTGACACCGCTACCAAACGCGATAGAACTACAACA
This sequence comes from Lathyrus tuberosus, assembly GCA_022829125.1. Lineage (NCBI taxonomy): Eukaryota > Viridiplantae > Streptophyta > Magnoliopsida > Fabales > Fabaceae > Lathyrus > Lathyrus tuberosus. Next base: position 135,486 of record JALAZF010000285.1, on the reverse strand, counting down.
TGTCGTTTGAGCATATTGAAGCTAACCAAAACACCATGTGGACAGACATTGATACTCTCTGAGGAAAATGGACCAACTGCTAGAAGTCATGCTGGTATTAGCGCAAAAGGAAGAGAATGCTGAAGCCGCTGTAGAGGCTAGGAAGCTCGCTAATCAAGTAGGCACATATGGAGTAACCAAAGAGGGTGATATCCCTATTCCTGTGATCAATGAAGACCCTCCAGAGTTTTCTGTTGTAACCGCTCAACGTGGTTCTGTGATTGACGTTGATGAGGAATACGAGGCCTTTGGCATTCCCCCACCAATTATGCCTGCTGCCATAGCCGCGCCTGAACTGTCCCTTGAAAGGTTTCGTGCTTTGGAAAAAGAGGTTAAAGCTATTAAGGGTATCAATATCTTTGGGTCGTCTGCGGATAACATGAGCCTTGTGTCGAATTTGGTTATTCTGGCCAAGTTCAAGACTCCTGAATTTGAAAAATTCAAACGCAACACATGTCCAAGAAGCCATTTGGTTATGTACTTCAGAAAAATGGTTGCACACACCGACAATGAGAAACTACTTATTCACTGTTTTCAGGACAGTTTAAGTGGCACTTCACTCAAATGGTATATGAATATGAAATTGAGGAAGATCCAAAGTTGGGAAGATTTAGCAAACGCTTTCATCTGCCAATACAAGTATAACTTGGATATGACACTTGATCGCATGCAACTTCAGAGCATGTCGATGAAAGAGAAAGAATCCTTCAAGGATTATGCCCAACGCTGGAGGGAAATGGCTGCTCAGGTAGAGCCATCATTGTCTGAAAGGGAGATGACTGGATTTTTTGTGAATACTCTGAAAGATCCATTCTATGATAGACTGGTGAGTAGTGGGGCTCCCAGTTTTGCTGATTTGGTGACCATTGGCAATAGAGTTGAACAAGGTATGAAGGCAGGAAAGATTCAAGCTAGTATTGGAGCATCTGGCTCATCTAAAAAGTCTTACTCAAACTTCCAGAAAAAGAAGGAGAGTGAGGCCAATGCTATGATGAGAGGAACGAGAGGAAAAGTTCCTCAAAATATTCCTTATCAACAAGTAGCTACAATTACTCAAGTCCCATATCAACCACCTTCTCAACAAGCATGTCAACAACAACAACAATACCAACAGGCTCCCGCACAACAACCTCAGCAATACCAACAAAACAGTCAAACACAACGACACTTTCGTCAGAGAGATCCAATGAGGCACATTGATCTTGTGCCTGTGCCATACATCCAAATATTTCCTTATCTGATGCAAGGAGGTTTTTTGACCTTAAGAGACTTACGTCCTACAACCTTTCCATACCCTCTTGGGTATGATGCCAACACCCACTGTGAATTCCATAAAGGTGCGCCTGGACATACCATTGAAAATTGTTATGCTTTTCAGAATCGAGTTCAAGAACTGGTGAAATCCAAAGACTTAACTTTCACTCCTAGAGGACCAAATGTGAAGAACAACCCTATGCCCACGCATGGGGGTCCAACTGTTAATGCTTTGAAAGAAGATGAGGACCAAGAGTTGATTACAAAGGTCAAAGACATTCAAACCCCTATGGCTATAATAGGGAAGCAACTGAAGAAGTGTAGGTTGATCTTTCCAAATGGTGAAACTGATAATCCAACTGATGAAGAAGTGTTAAAGCGTCTGCAAGAGCTTTTGGATCAAGGTGTGATCCAAGTTGAATATGCTGGTAAAGGTAGGAAGATGAGGTTTGTATCTATGATTGATATTCCTTATGTAATTTTGCAAGTACAAGTTCCCACCTCTCCAATAGTTATTCACTATCCTTCTCCATTCCCGTATGATAGCGATCAAGCAGTCCCGTGGAACTATGAGCCTAAAGCTTTTTAGCAAGGGCAAGATGTTAAGCCTTTGAATGTTGATGGACATAATGTAACCTATATTGTGAGACCGGGTGGAATGACACGAAGTGGACGAGTTTTCACCCCTAAAACTATTGAAGCATCTGTCAATACTAAAGGGAAAACACCCATTGTAATTCCAGTTCCTAATACAGAATATCAAGAGGAGTCGTCATCACCAAAGGGTGCACTCACACAAAAAGAGGCTGAAAAATTTCAAAAGATTATAAAGAAAAGCGACTACATAGTAGTCAACCAACTAAACTAGACGCCAACCAATATATTTATGTTATCATTGTTACTTAGTTCTAAGGCTCATAGATCCTCTCTATTGAAGGTTTTGAGTGTGGCTCATATCATAAAAGATATTAACGTAGCTCAATTCGATGATGTGATAGCCAATCTCACCACTGGAAATTTTCTTGGCTTCAATGACGAAGAGTTAACTGCTGAAAAGAAGAATCATAACAAGGCCCTACACATTTCTATAAAGTGTGTGGACACGGTGTTGTCAAGAGTCTTAGTGGACACAGACTCATCCCTGAATGTGATTCCAAAGACCATTATTGTGAAACTGCCTCTAGAAGGTCTGGAAATGAAACCTAGTACTCTAATTGTGAAAGCATTTGATGGCTTTAGACGAGCAGTTATTGGAGAGGTGAATCTTCCCATCAAGATAGGCCCGATTGTTTTTACCATCACTTGAAATCCACCCCGGATATAGTCGCCTGCTTGGGAGGCCCTGGATACACGCTGCAGGCTTAGTGACTTCCACCCTGCACCAAAAATTGAAGTTTATCACCAACGATAAAATGGTTGTGATTGGTGAGGAGGAAGACATCCTGGTAAGCCATTTGTCGTCCTTTTGTTACATTGATGTTGAAGGAGAGACTGTGGAAACACCATTTCAATCATTTGAAGTTGTAAGTGTGTTGTCAGTGCAACATGTATCTGATCAACCTGAATCTTCCATGGCCTCTTGGCAAGGAGCTAAAGTAATGATTCAAAGTGGAAATGCCCAAGGCTGGGGCAAGTTGGTCGAAGTGAATGAAAAGTGGGATAAGTTTGGGCTAGGCTATCAGCCCTCTTCTAGTTCAGCATTGGTGGCATATAGCAAGAAACATATTCCTCATGTGGAAGATACTTTCACAAGCGCTGGACATATCTTTGGTCTCCATATGGCGATGATTGCTGAAGACAAGGATGGTGATGATGAAGCTTCTTCAAGTTGGATTCGTCAAGCAAAGCCTGGAGAGGAGCTCCAAAATTGGAAGACAGTTGAAATCCCCCAGTTCTTTCAACACAATACGTAATTTTACTACTTTATCAAAACACTACGCTCTGCCCAAAGCGTAATGGCATATTGTATGGGCCCCCTAATGTTTTCAAAACAATGATTATCATTAATAAATAACAGTTTGCATTCAATTTTGCTCATTTTCTTTTGCATTTTTACTTTTACAATAAATGATAATGTTTTCATGCACGCACTTCCTAAATAAACAACATAATTCATAACATGGAGAAACACCACTGAGGTCCTTGATAATGACGCTGCTATGGGCCTGTATGATTTTGAATGCCCAATCTACCAAGTTGAAGATGAAGACAAAGAAGATTGTGAGCTCCCTGATGAGTTGGCAAGGTTGCTCAAGTAAGAAGAGAAAGTCATTCAGTCGCACCAAGAAGACGTCAAATTCATCAACCTGGGTACTAAGGAAGATAGAAGGGAAGTGAAGATATTAGCATCTCTTCAAGCTGTAGTCAAGACCAAGTTGATAGAGTTTCTCCGTGAGTACTTTGATGTATTTGCCTAGTCATATCAGGATATGCCTGGGCTGGATACTGACATTGTTGTACATAAGTTACCACTCAAGGAGGAATGCCTTCTTGTCAAACAAAAGTTAAGGAGGACTTATCCTGACATGGATCTCAAAATCTGTGAAGAGGTTTGAAAGCAAATTGATGCTGGATTCCTAGTTGTATCAAAGTACCCACAATGGGTTACCAACATTGTGCCGGTACCGAAAAAATATGGAAAGGTCCGCATGTGTGTGGATTACCATGATCTAAACAGAGCTAGTCCTAAAGATGATTTTCCATTACCTCACATTGATGTATTGGTTGATAACACAACTCAGTTCTTAGTGTTTTCCTTCATGGATGGTTTCTCTGGGTACAATCAGATCAAGATGGATCCAGATTAGGGGTGGCAAAACGAGCCGCCCGCCTCGCCCCGCCCCATCCTGCCTTATGCCCGCCAAAAAAAAAGGTGGGGGTGGGCAAGCCCGCCAAGTGGATATGGGCATAAAAATCTAGCTCGCCCCACCAAGGTGGCGGGTTAGCGGGCGGCAGGCTTGCCCGCCTACTTTTTTATTTTTTTATTTTCTTCATATTTCAATAGATTAATAGGCTTGTTTTTACATTTCAATTATATTGTTCACTTATTTTTTAGAACAATTTTTATAAACATCTTTTTAACAAATTTTATTTCAAAAAAAATATTGCATATATTCTCAAATAAATGTATAAAATAAAACCATCAAGAATTGGAATTACTAAAATTAACTAAAAAGGGTGTGTTTAAGGTGGGACAAGCTGAACAAATAGGCGCGTCGGGCTTTTGCTGACGACAGGTTTGGTGGGGCGGGCTTTGGTGGGCGGCGGGGCCAAAATCCCAACCCAACCCACCATTTTTTGGCAGGAGCACAGGCCGGTCCGACGGACCACGACCTATTTTTCCACCCCTAATCCAGATGACATGGAAAAGACAACCTTTATCACACCATGGGGCACCTTCTGCTATAAGGTAATGCCTTTCGGACTAAAAAACGACGGGGCAACATATGAACGCGTGATGGTGACTCTCTTTCATGATATGATTCATAAATAGATTAAAGTATATATCAACGATATGATTGTCAAGTCTCAAATCGAGGAAGAACACTTGATCAATCTGCAAAAGTTGTTTGCCCGATTGAGAAAGTTCAGACGGAGACTCATCCCCAACAAGTGTATGTTTGGGGTATGATCTGGAAAGTTATTGGGCTTTATTGTGAGCCAGAAGGGGATTGAAGTGGACCCTGACAAGGTTAGAGCAATTCAGAGTATGCCTACACCTAGGACAGAGAAATAGGTTCGTGGCTTCCTAGGAAGATTGAACTACATTGCCTAATTCATCTCATATCTCACCATCACTTGTAAACCAATTTTCAAACTGCAAAGAAAAGATCAAGCGATTGTGTGGAATGATGACTGCCCAGAGGCATTCAACAAAGTCAAAGAATATCGACAAGAACCACCAATCCTGATACCTCTTGTTCCTGAAAGGCCACTTATTATATACCTGACTGTGCTCAAGGAATCTATGGGTTGTGTGTTGGGCTAACAAGATGATACTGGCAAGAAAGAGCATGCCATCTATTACCTCAACAAGAAGTTTAAGGATTGTGAGACAAGTTACTCCTTACTCGAAAAGACTTGATGTGCACTTGCATGGGCTATGTTCGAATCGTACTATAGGGGGTTTTGTTATCGTCTCCAAAGGAATTGTTCTAATATGGGATGCTTGTTGTTCAATAGTTTACCGTTTCAAGAAAAGGGTTTTCAAAGTTTATTTCATAATTTGTCATGATTTTAGTAGCAAAGCTTTAAATTCTAAAAATCGGATGCGAATATCAACCATAGACCGATCTCTCCAATCTATAAATTGATAAAGGAATATTTTAGGTCAAGTTTTATAAAATCTATGTCTAGAGCTTTACAAAACAAGAATGGATCATTAAGAACAAAAATATTCATCATATATTAATCATCACTTGTTCACATACAAAGCCAATCAAAAGAAATACATAAAGCTAAGGTAGACTACCTCTACTTTTGATACAAAGAAAATTAGCTACCCATAACTGTCGCTCCCGGGATTTTCATCCTAGTACAAACGCGAAAGTGGCACCGAAACAGAGTCGCCAGCAATGTGTATTTATCCCAAGAGAGGGAAAGGAAACACTGTATAAACCTGGGGGAAAGGAAAGAGCATGGTCTTGCGACCAAGAGAACTGGGTTCGGGAGTCGGTTACGCGAGAGGAAGGTATTATCACCCCCTCGCGTCCATCGTACCCGATGGGATCCACGCTTGCTGCTTCAATCAAAGGGTGTTAGAAAAGGATACTGGAAAAGGAACGACTAGCTGGAGAACTGGAAAAGGAAAGGAGAGAGAAAGAGAAACAAATGTAGGGAAAATAAAAGAAGCGCTCGCATGGGCCCTACCCCACTGCCTACGTCGCTCTGATTCTCATGTTCCCAATGAGATACGTAGGCAGTGGGGTAGGGCCCATTCGAGCACTTCTTTTATTTTCCCTACATTTGTTTCTCTTTCTCTCTCTTTTCCTTTTCCAGTTCTTCTGCTAGCAGTTCCTTTTCCAGTGTCCTTTCCTTACACCCTTTGATTGAAGCAGCAAGCGTGGATCCCATCGGGTACGATGGACGCGAGGGGGTGCTAATACCTTCCTCTCGCGTAACCGACTCCCGAACCCAGTTCTCTTGGTCGCAAGACCATGCTCTTTCCTTTCCCTCAGGTTTATGCAATGTTTCCTTTCCCTCTTTTGGGATAAATACACATTGCTGGAGACTCTGTTTCGGTGCCACTTTCACGTTTGTACTTGGATGAAAATCCCGGGAGCGACAATAACCATGGTAGCTTTCTTTACAAGTAATGAGAGAAGATGAATGAGCATCCACGTCGAAGAATTGAACTAGGATGCGAATCTAACTTCTATTTGCAAAATATCCCTCTTTGGGGAAGAAATGTAGAAAAAAATAGGTTTCTATGTAAAAATGGGGTTTTGATCCCCAAAAAGTGTGAAAAATACATGTATAGTACTTTCAGAATCTGTCAAGTTCGCCCAACAAATCCATTCTTCGCCCAGCAAACACTACTTTATGGCACCTGATGTGCCTCTGAATAGTTAAACCGCCCCTAAGGAAATATCTAAGTTCGCTGTGCGAACACTTCTTCGCCCAGCGAGCTTCTTCACTACAAGTTCTCATAGCGAACTTATGGTCCTTTAGCTACTGCCTCAAATCTGGGATGGTTCGCCGGCGCTCGCTGCAACCTCTCCCATCGAATGTTAACTGGCACCTTGCTGTTTGTTCGCCCAACGAACATGCTGAATCTTCTTCTTTTCTTTTGCTTATTTGTCAATTCATTTGTGTCTTACTCTTTGATGTTTTATGCCTAATTCCTGCACAATAACACACAAATCAAAGCAACCAAAGTTATTTACACATAATTGAAGAATATCATGGAAACATGGAATAAATCCATTGAAACATAACAAAAGAGTTGAAAAATGCCAATAAATATGGATCAAAATAAGACATGTTTGGAATTCAACAAACTCTCCCCAACTAGATGCTTGCTTGTCCTCAAGCTAAGTATGCCTCTCATTGAAAACAAGAGGATTTGCTCAAGCATTTAATTCAACCAAAAATGGATTTATGGCTCAAATTAAACAAACAAATGCGCACAAGCAATGTTCACCACTTCCTAGAATCGAACAATTAAAAAGAATTTAGTTCTTAAACAAATATCATGCAATGTTTCAATTAACAATTAAATTCTCATGCTTGCATCACTCTAACACTCCTTTTCGAATAAGAATGAAGAAATTAACGTGTTTGCAACCGCGGGGCAATTTCACTCACCTGACAAACAATGCAAATGACAATCCAATTCATACATTCATCTAATCAATCAAAAATGAAATTATGGAAGCAAGAAGATCACTAAGGGCTTGAAAGGTTGTAGCTTGGTTAGGTTTACAACAAAGGGACATTTCTAAGGCCATGGAATCAAAGTTGCTAATGCAAAAGAAACATTCACAATACAAGGTTATATACACACTACAACTTCATCCACACTTTCTTTTCTAAATTGTTCACCCTTTCAAACTTCCTTTATGCACATTATTCATTCTCTATTTTTCTCATTCAAACAAGCATGCTTTTTCTTTTTCTTTTTCACATTCATATTCACAATTTTCTTTTCAATGCTTGTTTGAAATTTTTCAAAATTTTGAGTAACCTACCACTTTTCTTTTCACTCTCCCCAACTTGAATTCAACCAAACCTCAAGTGAATTCTCCTTGCTTTTTATTGCAAGGAAGTCAATTTAAAACAATTGTTCAAAGGTTCAAGAAATTTTTTTAGAATCCCACAAAATTCAATGTTGAACTATCTTTTAATTTATGTACATACACCAATTTCATCACTAAATTAGGATCTAAACTATTAAGCTCAAAAGGGTTAGCAAACTTTCACTACTCACCGGTAAGTTACTTTTTTTGGGATATGGTTGTGCTCAATATCAGCAAATGCCTTGATCATTTCTAATGCTTCCACAAAATCAAAATATTTCAGGATTAAGCATGAATCAAATGTATTAAACAAATTTTATCAGTCATCCTAAGCATATAGTAAACAATGGAGGTTTCTCATAATTGTGGTAATTGGACCCAAGTGGAACAAGCATTTAAACAAAGTTGCAAAATGAAACAAAAATACATTTGCACAAAGAAAAAAATTCTTAAACATTCTAGCATCCTAGAAAGAGGTAACAATGTACCTTGCTTGCATTCATATGTTCAAATACTATCATAACCATCCAAACATGGGAGAATCTTCATTAGATATTTTTAGCAAATAGCAACCAATCTAGAAGTTCTTACATTAAATCATCAAAGAAAGAAACAATAACTTTAAAATAAGCTACCAATAACCATAAACACTAGAGACTATTATAACTGCCCTCTCCTTTTCAAAAAGGTCTGCCCTCATGTTAACTATAGAAAAGGCAATGTAATAGTACTACACAATATAACATCAAAGTGTTGTAGCATAAACTCACCAACAGTCCAGAATCTGCCATGTTCGCAATGTGAACAATTCTTCGCCCAGTGAACTTATTCGCCCCAGGTTCGCACAGCGAACTCAGGGCGAACATGACAGTAACTTCAAAAATTCTGGTTTCTCAATTTTTGGTTTATCATAACATTCTTTCACAATAACAAAACTAACAAATGCATAAAAAAACAAGAATACTCACAATGTTGGGGTGCCTCCCAACAAGCACTTTGTTTAACGTTGTTTGAGCTCGACGGTCCGACGGTTGAAACCTCATAACTAAAAGCAATTGAATTAGCTTCCAGATGAAACCTCTAACACAAAAGCTCCTCAATCATTGTCATAGCCTGTTTTTGGTCCACTTTTTCTCAAGAATGAAAAATCCCAACAAGACTTCATCATAGCCTCCTTAGCTTCATCATCATTCTTTTTCAACACCGCTTCAATCTTTGTACTTTCCTCCTTCTTTTTCTTTGATACAACTCTTGCGTCTTCGTCTTTCTTTTTCATCACCACAACTCTTGCATCTTCCTTTCTCTCTTGAAAATCATCTTCCACTAGATTTGAATACACCACACCTTTGAAAAATATAAAACACATTTCTCATCATTAGTCATCACCTTCATTATCCCTTCATCAACATCAATTAACTTTCTTGCGGTTTTCATGAAGGGACTTCCAAGGATTATTGGCGTATCCTCATCTTCTTCCATGTCCATGACAATGAAATCAACTAAAAATAAGAATTTGTCAACTTTTAACAACACCATGAGGACGAGTCCTTGACTTGTCCGCTAGTTGCAAAGTCATGTTGGTTGATTTCATCGCCATGTTATCAAGCCTTTTCACCACGGAAAAGGGAATCAAGTTAATACTCGCACCCATATCGACCAAAGCCTTACACTTGAAATCACTACCTATAGTTATAGGTAAAACTACTCTTCCCGGATCTCCTTCCTTCCGCGGAAGAATTCTTTGAATGATAGCACTACAATTTGCATTGAGCTCAATGGTTTCCTTATTCATATACCTCTTCTTCTTTGTAAGTATGTCTTTCATGAATTTTGTATACTTTGGCATTTTCTCTAGAGCCTCGGAAAATGGAATAGTTATTTGCATCCGGCTAAATATGTCCAAGAATCTAGCATAATTCTTCTCATTGTCTTTTTTCGTAGGAACATTTGGATATGGCAATTTTTTCATTGGAACTTCACTCTCATGCTCCTTTTCTTTCTTACTTTTTTTCTTCTTCTCCTCTCTTAACTTCTTTTCTACTTCCTCTTTTTCAACTAACTCCTTCTCATTATTTTTTTCAACTTCTTCCACAACTTCATCCTCTTTTTCAACTTCAACATTTTTCTCCACAACATTTTTATCAACTCCCACACCAATTGTTCTGCCACTCCTAGTAAAGATGGCTTTGCAAGATTCCTTCAGATTCACTTGAGTATTAGTCGGAAATCTTTCTTTAAGTTGGTCGGCTAATTGCTTGGACAATTGTCCAACTTGAGTTTCAAGGTTCCGAATTACCGCATCCATACTCTTTTGAGTGGAGATAGACATTTGCATGATTTGGTTAAAAGTTTCCTCAATCTTTGAGCTCCCACCTTGGTTTTGTTGCGGTTGGTTGTAACTTTGGTAAGACTGACGGTTAGAATTGCTCGGATCTTTCCTCCACCCTTGTTGGTAACCTTGTCTATTACCTCTCGGTTTGTAGCCTTGGTTATTGCTTTCATACGGTGGTCTTGGTTGATAGCCTTGATTTTGGTTTCCCGCTTAGTTGGCTTCTTCAACGACCAGTGGACAATAGTCGGTAAGATGATCATCTTTACAATGTTCACAAATTGTAATTTATTGAGCTTTGTTGGGAACTTCTTGCATCTCTTTGATTTGTTGTGGAAGTTTTGACATTTGCTTTGTCAACAACTCCACTTGTTGCGAGAGTGATTTATTTTGAGCAAGAATAACATCATTCGTTCCTAACTCGATAATTCCCGGCTTTCTTTATGAATTACCACGGTTGTGTTGACCTTGATGATCATTTAGTGCCATCCTATCAATGATGGACACTGCATCTTCCGCGCTCTTTGACATTAGAGAACCACCCGCCATAGCATCCAAGTCATCAAAACCATGGCCCTAGCACTTTCTTAACATAGATTTAAATATCTCTCATGCTTTGTTGAGAGATTCGCTTCCTCCTTGTGCAAATACAGAAATTGTCGTCTTGGCCTCCATAAACCGATTATGAGGGAAGAATCGTTCATGAAACTTCTCCTTAAATATAATCCAATCCGTCATCACAAGAGTAGATTGGTCAAGATACCATTCCTTTGCCTTCCCAATTAAGGAATGCGGGAATAGTCTCTTGAACAAAGGTTCCTCTTCGACTTCTGGAGCTCCAGTTGCATCCGCTATCTCGTAAAACTTCGTGAGATGTGTAAACAGATCCTCATGGTCCGTCCTTGCAAAGGGGTTTGCATATAAAAGAGCTAGGATTCCCGTCTTCATCTCATAATGCCTTCCGTTGTTGGCATTACATGTAAACTGAGTGTTGTGTCTTGGACTGTTAACACACGGGGTTGAAGTAGGGGTGGTGGTGGTGGAGCTGCCATGTTTGGCGTAACATTGGGTGTAGATGAAGAAGTTTCTCCACGCTCCTTTCTTTCTTTGGCAAGTTGCCTCATCCGCCTAGTTTTGCTATTGAGCCTACGCACGGTTCTCTCAATCTCAGAATCGAAAAGAAGTTAGTTCGCAGATACACTCCCTCGCATAAACAGAGTCTGCACACAAATTAAACAAATTAAACTGCACAAGAAAAATAAAAAGAGGTAAGATATCACAATACAAAGATCTTAAATTCAATAAACTATTGCAATGATTGCAATATCAAACAACAATCCCCGGTAACAGCGCTATTTTGTTCGAATCGTACTGTAGGGTTTTTTTGTTATCATCTCCACCGGGATTGTTCTGATATGGGATGCTTGTTGTTCAATAGTTTACCGTTTCAAGAAAAGGGTTTTCAAAGTTTGTTTCATAAATTGTAACTATTTTAGTAGCAAAGCTTTAAATTCTAAAGTGTTTGATTAACAAAGTATATCAAAAGTAGTTTTCATTTACCCTAACTAATACGTATTCTCTAATTCTTGCATGTGAAGTCAGATCCGATTAATTGTTAGACGATGGCTTGGATCTAGAAGGGGGGTTTAATAGATCCCACAATTTAATACACGTTTATGGTGTTACAAAAATTGGTTTTAAAATTTAATGCGGAAGCAACCACTGAATCAATTCGTCTACGACGAACCGCTACTAGAAAAATTGGATATGCGTAAAGCCACTACGAATGATGCGGTGGATGAGAAAACCAAACAGAATCAATAATACACAATGTAATCAACTCAAATATATTCACTTGATATTATCCAATCACCAACGGGTGAATTTAACAAACTTAATTCACAATGTGCTTTGTAAACTTGTGCTTAATCAATTTATCAAACACTTGTCGTGCAAGGCACTCCAAGTGTAAGTTTCAAAGTAATGTGAGTGTAGAGCTAATCCAAATACAATCCAAGGGATTGTAGTGTTTCTACAAATCAATTATTCAGCTCTATACTACACTACACCAGAAATTTTCAATCAATTGATAATTCATAAGTTTAAACAATATCAAAATGTAAAAGGTCAGGGAAAGAGAGAACAAACACGATTTTTTTAGGCAGTTCCCCTACCGTCCTCGCTAAGGGTACCTCTGCTCCCAATTCCGAACATGGAATTGAGATATGTATATATTACTATTGCAAATTGTTTTTACAAGAGAAAACTGAACAATCAAACCCTCAAACGTCTTTGTTGTCGATGCAAAGTCTTCTCTCCCCTTGATTCAAGATGAATCAAGTGCCTCGAATTTGGTCGAACAAATCACCGTCTCTCGCTACTCGTTTGCAAGAACTCGCAACTCTTCAATCCCCTTCACTCGGTCGATTTCGATCTTCCACAATTCAATCCCAAATCTTTCTCGTATGATCCTCTGATTGTTGCTACTAGACTGATAAAACACTCTGTTCTTTAATCACCTTCGCACGACTGAATCCCTGTAGAGAAACGATTTGTGCAAAAACCCCCAAAATCACCCGGATTCTTGAAGGACAAAACCTAGGGTTTTATTCAAGAAACACCTACTGATTCTTAACCCAGCACGAAGGATACAACACACCTAAGTCTGAACGTTATCAATTCACACATTACGCAACACTAACAAAAATGGTTATGTGTAGTTGTTAGAGAACACAAGGATGAAGATGAAGATGAAGAGAAACATCAGTACCTATTTCACATTTCTTGTTATTTTGAAAATATGAGGAACCTACTATATATATGATGCAATAACCAACTGAATCAAGTAGCAGCAAAAATAACATAACAGAATGCAGAAAAAATGACCCAAACCAGCGAAGAGTCGACCGCTCGCTGAATGAGGGACGGCGAGTGCTTACCTGGTGAAGCGTCTACGCAAAAGGATCAAGCATGCATCTACCGCTACAGGATCATACATCGACACATGGATGTTGAAAATGCAGAATAAGAAAACCCAAAAGCATGCGTCGACCGCATGCATAGAAAGGGGTCAGCGTGCGCTTACCCGGTCGTTTCATAAAATTGGTCAAGAGTGCATGAGTTGACTCATGCACAAGTCTGGTCGACGCAAGACATAAGAAATCCCAAAAGTTGATTTTTCTATAAGTTTGCACCAACTTAGTCACTAATGATGCATACCTAACACTAATACCATGATGATACACATATCGGGAATGTGTAGGACTCTTCCTAAATGTTTAGAAACATGATCAATATTTGTATGCAATACGAACGATAATGACATGATACCGTTCAGATTACAAACTAAGAGCTAGCCTACATTGTTGACATTATTAAAACAGAAACCAAGTGAGAAGCACCTTGCTCTCACATACTCCCCCTTTTTTATGATGGCAACTTTAGCTTGGTTTGTAATTTGAAACCTCCCTCTATCTTTGTGAGATCTTTTAAAATTCAATTGTTGCTTGTAGAGATATATCCTTCTCCCCCTTTGACAACATCAAAAAGAGAAAAGGAAGATGGTCAAATGGAAACACCATGATATTTGAGGATTCGCCCAATAATTTGCAAGCAGGATGCATTAACACACATTAACATAGAATGATGATAACACAACAAAAATAGATGAATAAATAAGCACAAGAGATGCAAACACATAGAACCAACAACATTCCATAGAAGTTCAAAAAGTAACATAGTTCAAAAAGGAAACCAAGTACAAAGAAAAAACAAAATGCAAATAGTTAAAGTCATACAACCCAAATACAAAATATAATATGCATCAAAATATAATCCTATGTCTCATGGTCTCCTCCCCCTAAATTGATGGCCTCTTCCTCTGAAGTGTTGTCCTTGTGGTGGAAGGAGTGGTTGTTCCTCTAAATATTCATTAAGCTCAATCACAGCTCAATTAAGAACACCTAAACCGTTGGTTATATTCCGAGTCTGATGTTCAACTGCAGTATCCAAAGCAGTGAATATATTCATTGTAGCATCAGCAAACCGGTTGAAATTTTGAGTGTGGGTTTCCAACTGATTTGAAAGAGATGTAAACCTCTTCTCCTGAGCTGTATACCGTTCCTCTTGTAAGGTCATAAAGTTCTCTTGCTCCAGCTGCATTTGATTCAACATAGCCAGGATTTCTTGAGTGTTCAGTTGTTGTGGCTGTGGAGGTGTAGGAATCGAATACTCGGGTTGCTGCCATTCGTATTTGTCAGTTTGTTGTTGCCAGCCATAGGTGGGAGGAATATAAGCAGCACCAAGGGAAGTCCAACCAGTGTGTTGCCATTCTCCCCAACACTGATTTTCATAAGGATCGCGCGGTGGAGAGTAACCCATCCATTCCACATTGTCTTCCTCCATCATGTTTACTTCAGTTTGTACGTTATTTCCGGCTTGTTCTTCCTACACATTTTCTTCTGCAATAGCTTGTTCATCAGGAACATCATATTGAGTGTCATTGTAATTTGCTCTGTGTCTGAATTTGAACTCCTCGTCTTCAGAGTCCCAAAAGCAACCCATCATAGTCAGGGTCTTCTGTTGGAATTCATGATCAGGGGAAACAGAGACATAGGGAATACCTGGAACCTTTATCCCAACCTTTTTCAAAATGCACTGAATACATGAAGCATAACACAACGAAGTACCTCTTGTAGAATCCCGTAGTGCAAACATTCGATACATGAAGTAGTGTGTCCATTTGATGCAGATTTTGTTCTTCAGCAGATAGACTAAATGGACTTCTGCTTGATCAACCTGAGAAAATCCTCCTTTCTTAAGCCTCAAGATGTGAGCGACAATCCATTTCAAAATACGATCAACAGGTTTTAGTGTACCTGTTGTGACAGTTTTGGGAAATAGATCGCTGTTCACAAGACTGTCCGAGTAATGATCACGTAACATTAAGTTCAATGCAGGTTTAAACTCATAGTTATTGACAAACTTAGTATCAGTCACTTTGGGGAGATCTGCAATTTCCAACTTAAACAAATTATCCCAAACAGTATCATCCATAGAGTAGGTCTTATTGTCCATAAGATACTGAAAATTCGTACATGTGAATTTATCCAAAATTCCAGTGTAAAACAATCTCACCAGATCTTTATTGTACTTAGTGTCACAGTCTAAGAATTCGTCAAATTTCTGAACTTTCAACAGTTCAATGACTTCTGAGAGATGATAATCTTCCACCCTCAGTGGGTAGTATACATACTGCTTAATAACAGAGCGATTTTGGAAGTCTTTGTTGAAAACCTCAGATAAAGCATCAGATAATAAAGAAAGAGCAGTTAGCGGTGTTGAAGATGACCCAGCCCTTGATGTTGATGCACTGGTGGACCTTTTTCCAGTTACTCTTTGGGAAGCCATTGATGAACACTTCGATGAACTCAAATGAATAGTGCCAAATTTTGAAGAGGATGATAAACAATGTGCGTTTGATGATGATGAGAGGGTTAAAAGATAATCTTGATTCCAATGTAAAGCGAGAACCCCCTTTTAAGAACTTTCTTGATTGGAATTTTTGCGGGTTTTGAAGAATGTAGATGTTATGGTTTGTTAGGGTTTGGAAGATTGAAGGAGAGGAGAGATGAGGAGACACAAGATAGAATGCATGCACTTGGAAAATGAAAAGAAATAATGTTATAGTTACTTTTCTAAGCATATGAAACGGCACGCGCCTTCCCAAGAAAGAAAAATTCAGGGTTCGTCAGCGATGCGTCGACCGAAGCAGGTCATGCGTCGGCGCACACTGAACGAATTTTGACAAATTTGAAAATTTTTTGGGATGCATCGACCATAGGTCGGCGTACGCTGACCCGCGCCTTCATATGAGAAAATGCACTTTTCTTGAGTCGACCCATGACATGTTCTGGTCAACTCAACCAAGCATAAAATGGAAAAATTCATGTTTTCATCTACTTATGCACCAAGTAATGATAAATAAAAATGCCAACATAAAAATCAAACATTCAAATGAATAAAACATGCTTAATTTGTGCAATAAACATCAGTTTCAACACTCAACATGGTACATACATTTAAAAGAAACTTATGAAGAGGAACAATATTACCTTAATCATGATTGACGATGAATGCCCTCACATATAGCTCAATAATTCTTTATATTGTTAGTCAAAAACGTAAACAAGCACATATATATGTGGAGAGCCAATATATTGATGAATTCTCATGCACGATCCGAGATGTCGAGAACGTCTTGTACCCTACGGATGTGAAAGAAGGCTCTGTAGCGAGTGGTTTTGTAAAAATGTCAGCAAGTTGATTTTTAGTGTCAACATGCTCGAAGACCACATCACCTTTCTCTACATGATCCCTAAGGAAGTGATGATGTATTTCGATATGCTTGGTGCGTGAATGCAATACGGGGTTCTTGGTTAAATTAATGGCACTTGTGTTATCGCATAAAATAGGAATACACTCAAGTTTTAAATTGAAGTCGAGTAATTGTTGCTTAAGCCATAGGACTTGAGCACAACAACTGTCGGCGACAACGTATTCCGCCTCGGCTATTGACAAAGCAACAGAAACTTGCTTCTTGCTATGCCAACTCACCAAGGAATTTGAGAAAAAGTGACATGTGCCACTAGTGCTTTTCCCATCCGATTTGCACCCAGCAAAGTCGGAATCGGAGTAGCTAACCAAGGAACAATCATTACCCTTAGAATACCAGAGCCCATACTTTGGAGTACCAGAGAGGTATCTAAGTATGCGCTTAACGGCTTTCAAATGAGATTCTTTGGGACATGATTGATACCTCGCACACATGAAAACACTAAACATTATGTCGGGTTGAGATGCGGTAAGATAGAGGAGAGAACCAATCATACCTCTATACCTTTTTACCTCTACTTCCATACCATTCTGGTCACAATCAAGGTTAGCACAAGTAAGCATCGGAGTATCTATTGCCTTGCAGTTTACCATGTCAAAACATTTGAGAAGCTCAAGACAATATTTCGTCTGACTCACAAAGTGCCCTATTCGAGTTGTTTGATTTGTAATCCGAGGAAATAGTTAAGCTCCCCCATCATGCTCATTTCAAACTCGCCCTGCATCAAACTAGAAATCTCCTTGACCAAGGTCATGTTAGTAGACCCGAAAATGATATCATCAACATAAATTTGTACCAAAATTAAATGTTTTCCTTGACGTTTAATAAAGAGGGTTGTGTCAACCTTGCCTCTTGAATACCCTTGATCAAGTAAAAAATTGCTTAGACGTTCATACCAAGCCCTAGGGGCTTGTTTAAGTCCGTACAAAGCACGTTTCAGTTTGTAAACATGACCGGGATATTCATGGGATTCAAAACCCGGAGGTTGGGCTACAAACCTCTTCATTGATGTATCCGTTAAGGAAAGCACTTTTAACGTCCATTTGAAATAATTTGAAATATTTAATGAAAGCATAAACAAGTAAAAGGCGTATAGCCTCGAGTCAGGCAACCGACACATAAGTTTCCTCATAGTCGATTCCTTCCTCTTTGTTATACCCTTGCGCTACAAGCCGCGCTTTGTTTCGAGTTATAACTCCATTTTCGTCGAGCTTGTTCCTAAACACCCATCGGGTGCCGATTACTCGATGACCTCGCGGAGGGGGGACAAGGTCCCAAACCTCATTTCTCCTGAATTGATTTAGTTCATCTTGCATTAATAAAAACTAATGCTCATCGAGTAATGCCTCCTTTGCGTTTTTAGGCTCAACTTGCGAAAGGAAAGCGGAGTAATAATAGAAGTACTTAGCTTAGAGTGAGTTGTTACTCCCTTAGAGATGTCACCGAGAATGTTGTCGATGGGATGGTCTTTGGAAGACTTCCAAGCTAGAGGAAGTTCATCTTTATTAGTCAGATGATCCTCCTCACTCTTCATAGGTTGGTGATCCTTTTCCTCCTCAATACGCATTGCTTTAGGTTGATCAATTCCTTTATCAGTTTCCTTGAGTATGTCTTCTAAAGATACACCTGAACCATGAAAAGAACTACCTTCTCCGACATTTTTCGGATAAGACTCATCAAAAGTAACGTGTACCGACTCCTCAACAATATGTAACCTCTTATTATAAATCCTATATGCCTTACTTGACTAAGAGTATCCAAGAAAAATACCCTCGTCGGCCTTGGCATCAAACTTACCAAGTGTCTCTTTACCATTGTTCAACACGAAACACTTACAACCAAAAACGTGAAGGTGAGAGACATTGGGCTTTCTCCCTTTTAAAAGTTCATACGGTGTCTTGTTTAGAATAGGCCGGATGAGCACCCTATTCAAAACGTAACAAGCCGTAGTTATGGCGTCGGCCCAAAAGTATTTTGGAAGTCCACTCTCATTGATCATAGTCCTTCCTAATTCTTCCAAATTCTATTTTTATGTTCCACAACCCCGTTTTGTTGAGGGGTACGTGGTGCAGAAAAATTATGATCAATTCCATGGCTTTCACAAAATGCTTCAAAAAGATGATTTTCGAACTCACCTCCATGATCACTTCTAATTGATACAATGTTCGTGTTTAACTTGTTTTGAGATAACTTAGCAAATCTTTCAAAGGCCGAAAAGGTATCACTCTTGTTTGCTAAGAAAATAGTCCAGCAAAACCGAGAAAAGTCATCGACTATTACAAAACCATAATAGTTACCACCTAGGCTTTTGATCCTAGATGGTCCAAAGAGGTCCATATGGAGGAGCTCAAGGGGTCTCATAGTTAAAATAATGTTTTTAAATTTGAATGAGATCCTTGTTTGCTTCCCCATTTGACAAGCATCACAAAGATGATCCTTTGTGAATTTGATTTTGGGCAACCCGATGACTAGGTCCTTAGAGACTATTTTGTTAAGCAAATCAAAATTGATATGCGCCAACCGTCTATGCCATAACCTTGAATCTTCATTCATGGTGACTAGACACTTGTCGCCATTCAACGATACCTCATTTAAGTCTAGCATATAGACGTTATTCACCCTCAAGCCATTAAACACATCCTTTTTGTCACTATTTTCAATTATGCAACAATCCTTTGAAAAAGATACTTTATAATTCTTATCAGATAGTTGACTAATGCTTAAAAGGTTATGTTTAAGGCCTTCCACAAGAAGCACATCAAAGATAGTAGTAGATGAGGGTTACCTACACTACCTTTTCCGAGAATCTGTCCCTTGTTGTTGTCTCCATAGGTAACAAACCCCTTTTTCTTCGCCACAAAGTCGATGAAAAGAGATATGTCTCCTGTCATATGTCTTGAGCAACCACTATCCAGAACCCATCTTCTTTCGGTGGTCTCAAGACTTTGTACCTACATAGTCAATTAAGGGAAAGTAGGTACCCAATTATTATTGGGTCCTTTATGGTGAGTGAAACCAGGATTGCATTTGGGCAACCATTGATAAATGCCTTTTGGAACAAGAAATCTTCTAAAACGATATTTAGCAATAGTATGACCTCGTTTGCAACAATATAGGCAATTTTGGTTCAGTTGAGATTTACCCTTGCTATCTCTATCTCGAATCACATACGTATACCTTTGATACAGATTATTCATGCTTTCTCGATAATGTGATCGATTAATAGCAAAAGTAACTTTAGGCTTTAGAGCCTTGTCTAATTTGGCCTTAAGGGTTCTCACCTCTTTTTGCCAAATATGACAAGTATCACAGCCCCAATTGAACCAAGGAGACTTGTCCTCTTCAATTTCAACTTTTGATGTATCCACCATAGAGTTTTTAAGAGCTTCCAATTCCTTTTCGGAATCAGAAACCTTTTTCTCCAAATATGAAAAAATCTTTTTGTTCGAGGCTAAGCGTTGAAAAGCTTCCTTAGCCTCATGGTGCAACATATCAAAAGCTTTTTGTAATTCTAAATGAGACATATTATTAGAGTGATCGTATTTAGAGTGTTTTACCTCTTTCTTCTTGTTTCGATGTGCCATAAGACATAGATTGACGGATTCACTTTTGTCACTTGAGCTGTCATCTTTTTTCGACTCGCTATCGCTCTCCCAAGCGATGTATGCTCGTCTAGAGTTATTTGACTTTTTGTGTTGACGACTCTTATCCTTATCCTTGTCTTTCTTGATTGATGGACAATCTGGCTTGTAGTGCCCAGACTTTCCACAATTGTAACAAGATCCTCTCGACTTGACACTCTTGTTGCCTTCATTTTTTGATTGGCTTCTAAATTTGACCAGATTTTTATCCGAGTGCTGAATTTCATTCTTTCGAATGTACCTATTATATCTTTGCACAAATAGCCCCATGTCATCACTCGAATCATCATCTTCATCATTGTTGGTTTCATTTTCACTTTGATCTTGTGATGTGGACTTTGAACAAGAAGCCTTAAGAGCAATCGACTTCTTTTCCGTTTCCTTTGTTTTCTCTTTCTTTACACTCTTCTCATGTTTTTCCAAGTTGATGAGCACTTGCTCATGTTCATCGAGTTTTCCAAATAATGTCGTGAGGTCTAGAGTAGTTAGATCATTGGCCTCCTTGATTGCGGTGACCTTCGGCTGCCACTCCCTGTTAAGACACCTCAAGATTTTATTAGTAGCAAACTCGTTGGGAACTGGTTTACCAAGTGTATGTAATTTATTGATTATATGAGTGAACCTCTTTTGCATGTCAGCAATGGTTTCCCCTTGCTTCATGTAAAAGAGATCGAACTCTTGCATTAATGTGTTGATTCGGGACATTTTCACATCATTAGTGCCCTCGTGGGCTACTTGTAAAGCATCCCACATGGCTTTGGCCATTGTACAGTGAGAGACTCGGTAATATTCGTCAACTCCCAAAGAGGAGATCAAAATATTCTGAGCCTTTCAGTCATAGCTGTACTTTTTCTCATCCTCATCATTCCATTGTGCTTCGGGCTTGGGAATAACAACACCATTTTCATCGGTCATGGTTATTTCCATAGGACCGTTTAAAATAACATTCCAAACCTTCCGATCAATGGAATTTATATGCACGCACATACAATCTTTCCAGTAGCTATAATTCTCGCCTGTAAAAACTGGAGCTCTATTATAAGCCCCTTTAGGTTCGTTCACCATTTTCTAAGAAATTATATCGAAGCACCAGATAAACCGGAGCTCGTGATACCACTTGTTAGACGATGGCTTGGATCTAGAAGGGGGATTGAATAGACCCCACAATTTAATACACGCTTATGGTGTTCCAAAAATTGGTTTTAAAATTTAATACGGAAGCAACCACTGAATCAATTCGTCTACAACGAACAACTACTAGAAAAATCGGATATGCGTAATGCCACTATGAATGATGCGGCGGATTAGAAAAACTAAACAGAATCAACAATACACAATGTAATCAACTCAAATATATTCACTTGATATTATCCAATCACCAACGGGTGAATTTAACAAACTTAATTCACAAAGTGCTTTGTAAACTTGTGCTTAATCAATTTATCAAACACTTGTCGTGCAAGGCACTCCAAGTGTAAGTTTCAAAGTAACGTGAGTGTAGAGCTAATCCAAATACAATCCAAGGGATTGTAGTGTTTTTACAAATCAATTATTCAGCTCTATACTACACTACACCAGAAATTTTCAATCAATTGATAATTCAGAAGTTTAAACAGTATCAAAATGTAAAAGGTTTGGGAAAGAGAGAACAAACACGATTTGTTTAGGCAGTTCCCCTACCGTCCTCTCTAAGGGTACCTCTGCCCCCAATTCTGAACATGGAATTGAGATATGTATATATTACTGTTGCAAATTGTTTTTACAAGAGAAAACTGAATAATCAAACCCGCAAACGTCTTTGATGTCGATGCAAAGTCTTCTCTCCCCTTGATTCAAGATGAATCAAGTGCCTCGAATTTGGTAGAACAAATCACCGTCTCACGCTACTCAATTTCAAGAACCCCCAACTCTTCAATCCCCTTCACTCGGTCGATTTTGATCTTCCAAAATTCGATCCTAAATCTTTCTCGTACGATTCTCTGATTGTTGCTACTAGACTGACAGAATACTCCGTTCTTCAATCACCTTCGCACGGCTGAATCCCTGTAGAGAAACGATTTGTGCAAAAACCCCCAAAATCACCCGGATTCTTGAAGGACAAAACCTAGGGTTTTATTCAAGAAACACCTACTGATTCTTAACCCAGCACGAAGGATACAACACACCTAAGTCTGAACGTTATCACTTCACACAATGCACAACACTAACAAAAATGGTTATGTGTAGTTGTTAGAGAACACAAGGTTGAAGATGAAGATGAAGAGAAAAACCAGTACCTATTTCACGTTTCTTGTTATTTTGAAAATATGAGGAACCAACTATATATATGATACAATAACCAATTGAATCAAGTAGCAGCAAAAATAACATAACAGAATGCAGAAAAAATTCCAAACCAGCGAAGAGTCGACCTCTCGCTGGATGAGGGACGGCGGGCGCTTACCCGGTGAAGCGTCTATGCAAAAGGATCAAGCATGTGTCGACCGCTACAGGACCATGCATCGGCGCATGGATGCTGAAAATGCAGAATAAGAAAACCCAGAAGCATGCATCGACCGCATGCATAGAAAGGGGTCAGCGTGCGCTTACCCGGTCGTTTCATAAAATTGGTCAAGAGTGCATGAGTCGACTCATGCACAAGTCTGGTCAACGCAAGGCATAAGAAATCCCAAAAGTTGATTTTTCTATAAGTTTTCACTAACTTAGTCACTAATGATGCATACCTAACACTAATACCATGATGATACACATATCAGGAATGTGTAGGACTCTTCCTAAATGTTTAGACACATGATTATCAATATTTGTATGTAATGCGAACGACAATGACATGATACTGATCAGATTACAAACTAAGAGCTAGCCTACATTGTTGACATCATTAAAACAGAAACCAAGTGAGAAGCACCTTGCTCTCACATTAATATCATCGCGTATTCTCTCGATACCTTCTATCTCTAGAGCGGCGTCGTGAGAAATACCGTATTCATTGCTACACGATCTCTCCGTATAACAACCAATATAGTAAGCTTTAAGTTCAATACAAAGCAAATATCATCCATAGACCGATCTCTCCAATCTATAAATCGATAGATGAATATTTTAGGTCAAGTTCCATAAAATATATGTCCAGAGTTTTACAAAACAAGAATGGATCATTAAGAACAAAAATATTCATCATATATTAATCATCACTTGTTCACATACAAGGCCAATCAAAAGAAATACATAAAGCCAAGGTAGACTACCTCTACCTTTGATACAAAGGAAATTAGCTATCCATAACCATGGTATGTTGCTTTACAAGTAATGAGAGAAGATGAATGAGCATCCACGTCAAAGAATCGAACTTGGATTCGAATCCAGCTTCTATTTACAAAATATCACTCTTTGGTGAAGAAATGCAGAAAAAATAGATTTCTATGTGAAAATGGGGTTATGATCCCCAAAAAGTGTGAAAAGTACATATATAGTACTTTCCGAATCAATCATGTTTGCTCAGCGAACCCATTCTTTGCCCAACGAACACTACTTTATGGCACCTGAAGTGCCTCTGAACAGTTAAACCGCCCCGGAGGAAATATCTATGTTCGTTGTGCGAACACTTCTTTGCCCAAAGAGCTTCTTCGCTACAAGTTCGCACAAGCAACTTATGGTCCTTTAGCCACTGGCTCAAATCTGGGATGGTTCTTTGGGGCTTCGCTGCAACCTCGCCCAGCGAATTTTTGCTGGAACCTCGCTATTTGTTCGCCCAACGAACATGCTGAATCTTCTCATTTTCTTTGGCTTCTCTATCATTTCACTTGTGTCTTACTCTTTGATGTTTTATGCCTAATTCCTGCATAATAACATACAAATAAAAGAAACCAAAGGTATTTGCACATAATTGAAGAATAGCATGGAAACATGGAATAAATCCATTGAAACATAACAAAAGATTTGAAAAATACCAATAATTATGGATCAAAATAAGACATGTTTGGCATTCATCAGGCTGCTAAGCGTCTCAGGCAGTACATGTTGACCCACACTACTTGTCTGATTTCTAAGATGGATCCCATCAAATATATCTTTTATAAACCTGCTCTCACTGTTAGAATTTTCCGATGGCATATGCTTCTATCTGAGTATAATATTCAATATGTTACTCAAAAGCCATCAAGGGTAGTGTGTTGGCAGACCATCTTGCCCATCAACTGATGGATGACTATCAGCCCTTAAAGTTTGAATTTCTAGATGAGGATATAATGGTTTTGAGAGACTTTGAAGTGTCGAGACCAGATGAAGAACCCGAACCAGGGGAGCGATGGACTCTCATGTTTAATGGTGCTTCCAACACTTATGAGCATGGAATTCGGGTAGTGCTTACATCTCCCAAGAACATTCACCTGCCGTTTACAGATAAGATCTGCTTTACCACTACAAATAATATGGCTGAGTACGATGCTTGTATACTGGGGTTAGAAGAGGCCATTGACTTGAGCATCAAGACCCTCGATGTTTTTTGAGGCTGCCTTGGTAATACACTAAATTATAGGTGATTGGGAGACAAGACACACCAACTTAGTTCCATATCGGGATTATGTAGCAAAATTACTCCCCAAATTCGATGATAACACTTTTACTCATGTGCCTAGAGAAGAAAATCAAATGGCGAATGCTCTGGAAACCCTAGCATCCATGTATAAACTGATATGGCCCAACAATCGGCCATTCATTGATCTCAGGTAATTTGAGGAGCCTGCTCATTGTTTGACCACCGCTGAAGAATCAGATGAAAAGCCACGGTTCTATGACATAAAACATTATTTGGAGAAGCAAGAATATCCAGAGGGTGCCTTGGGCATAGACAAGAGAACTTTGAGAAGACTGGCATCCAATTTCTTCCTAAATGGAAATGTGTAGTACAAGCGTAACCATGATACAATCTTACTCAGATGTGTGGAAAAACATGAAGCTAAACGAATTCTAAAAGAAATTCATGAGGGATCCTTTGGCACCCATGCAAGTGGACATGCGATGGCAAAGAAGATCTTGAGAGCAAGATATTACTGGCTAACCTTAGAGGCTGATTACTATCATCAGGCCTGAACTTGTCATAAATACCAGATATATACCGATAAGGTCCATGTACCTCCTACTCCTTTGAATGTCTTGACTTCACCATGGCCCATTTCCATGTGGGGGATAGACATGATTGGGATGATCGAGCCGAAAGCTTCAAATGGACACCGTTTCATACTGGTTGCCATAAACTACTTTACCAAGTGGGTCGAAGCTGCATCATACGCCAATGTTACTAAGCAAGTGGTTGCCCGCTTCTTGAAGAACAAAATCATATGCAGATATGGGGTTCCCAACCGCATTATCACTAAAAAATGGGTCTAATCTCAACAATAAGACAATGAAAGAGTTGTGTGTTAGTTTCAAGATTGAACACCATAATTCAACACCATACAGACCCAAGATAAATGGAGCCGTTGAAGCATCCAATAAAAATATCAAAAAGATCATGCAGAAAATGGTGATCACTTATAAGGATTGGTACGAAATGCTACCTTTTGCATTGCACGACTAGCGTACCTCAGTACGAACTTCAACAGGGGCAACTCCCTTCTCACTAGTTTATGGCATGTAAGCAGTCCTGCCAATAGAGGTCGAAATTCCCTCACTGAGAATCTTAATGGAGGCTCAGGTTGATAAAATATAATGGGTTAAAACAAGGTATGACGAGCTCAACCTTATTGAGTAAAAGCGCTTGGCATCATTGTGTCATGGTCAGATCTATCAGAGACGCATGAAGAAAGCTTTTGACAAGAAGGTGCAGCCTCAGACATTCCAGGAAGGTGACTTGGTGCTTAAGTTTTGTCTATGTACAATGAATCCAGGGGCAAGTGGACATCGAACGATGAAGGCCCATATATTTTAGTATGAGCATTCTCTGGTGGTGCCTTAAAGCTCGCAACTATGGATGGCGATGAATTACCGTATCCGCTGAATACAGACTCCGTCAAACGATACTACGCCTAAAAAGTGGAATAATAAAGCCGCTAAGTTGAAAATCTGAAAAGGCAACTTAGGAAAAAATGGCTATCCCTGTGGAATGAAAACCCGAAAGGGCGGTCCAGGAAAAAATTAGGGATCAAATAAAAGATTTATAGGCTCGCTGAGTTGAAAACCCGAAAGGGAGGCTCAGGCAAAAAAGGGCGTTCTAGTGGATTAAAAACTCGAATGGGCGATCCAGGCAAAAGTTAGGGAGAAATTCCAAGGCAAAGTATCCAGTCTGTACATCCACTTGATATTGATGTGCTACTGAAGGCAGGAATCAATCCAGCCATCTTCCTGCGAAGCAAGGTGTTGAAGTCCCCAAAGTCATAGGGACCATAACAGTGTTGAAACTCAGTGGAACCTCAATAATTTTTATTGCCATTGTACTTTTTCTTGAACAAAAATTACCTCATTAAGGAATTACATCATTGTACATATTTACCCATTCAAGGGTAAAATCAATAAAAGAGAGGCTTCTCATTAAATTGTGCTCACTTTTTTCTTTATCTGCTTGTTTGCAATTTGATTTTATTTTTGATAAACTTTGTTTTGAAACTTCGGTTAGTAATAACAGTGTTTGAAAAATATTAAAATTTGTTTTGGTGTTTGGAGAACCTAAAGGGAGATTGACAGTCCCTAATGATGCCCTCAACACATAAAAACATCAAATCATTTGCCAGCTGCCTTGGCTCTTCAGCATAAACAACATAATCCTCTCACGGATCTGTACATATGTAACTCCACAGCAACGAATCTTCTCAGAGCCTATCAGGGGCATTCATGTTCCCTAGCCGCTCGTAACACCACCAAGTTTTGGATGTCGAGTAGTCGGATCCATTCTTCAAAGTCCAAACTTTCATTGGCAACTACCTAAAAAAGTCCACCCTTGTTGGCACCTTTAAATTTACCCTTTAAAGTTTAATCTTTCATTGGCAACTACTAAAAGTACATCCTTTGTTAGCATCTTTATAATCCCCACAAGTCTAAGCTCAGTTGGCGCATAACCACAAGCCCACTTCAGTGGCATTTTCCTAAAAAACCTAAAGTCCGATTTGTATTGGCAACCATAAAGCAAAAGTCCAATTTATTGGCAAGCACCAAATAAACCTAAAGTCCAATTTCACTTGGCAATCCCTAAATCCAGTCCCCAGCGTGCCCAATCATTTGCATTATCACATGCATGGCATGCATCATGCATGACATTTCTGCCAAACATAAATAGTATCAAGCACAATCATACCAATATTTGACATTCTTACATGCATCATAATCCCCAATAATTGCATCATTGTATGCATCTCCATGCATCATGCAATGCATGACATTTCCGCCCAAAGTGGAACAACATAGCATAACAGGACTCATGATCAATCAGCAAGCATCCTGGCCAGTCTTCCTTCAAAGTCGATAGTGTTCCTTTAAAAAGAGTTAATACCCCGTGCGTACTCATGGAATTCATATTCCCCAACAATTCATTCTTCAACCTTACAGTTGATAATGATAATCCCTAGGATTCTTGCTCTTGTTGCTCCCTAAGCAGAGGATACCCTGAAAATTTTTCTTGTGAACTTTCCCCTGCATAGCTTTGTTGACCCTTTTCCTTCAAAAGGAATCTTTCTTAAAATTGTTTCCCCCAATAATTTAATGCTTGAGATGTTACTCTAGAGATCCCCAAAGAGCCTTAATCTATAAGGTACTGCTTTGTGCGACCCATAAAGTCTCATATCTTTGCTGAGATGTTGTCCTAATATCCTCAGAGAGCCTTAATTCATAAGGTATTGCTTTGCATGGTCTAGGAAGTTTCATGCCCTTTTTGTTGAGATACTATTCTAGTATTCTTGAAGATCCTTGGTCCACAAGGTACTGCTTCGTATGAATTAGAAAATCTCGTGTTTAGCATTTGAGATACTGCTCCAAAAATTCCCAAAGAGCCTTAATCTATAAGGTACTTATTTGTGTGATTCAGAGAATCTCATTTGTCTTTGAGATACTGTTTTGGCATCCTTGGAGAACCTTAATCCAAAAGGTACTGCTCCACATGGCCTAAAGAATCTCAGGTTTTGGTTGAGATATTGTTCTCGTATCCCTAGAGAGCCTTAATCTGTAAGGTGCTGCTTCACATGATTGGAATGTCTTATACCTCTGTCAAGATACTGCTCTATTATTCCCATAGAGCCTTAATCCCTAAGGTACTGCTTTGTGTAATTTAGAGAATCTCATTTGTTGAGACACTACTTGGTTTCCTCGAAGAACCTTGGACCATAAGGTACTGCTTCGCACAACCCAGAGAGTCTCATGCCTTTTGTCGAGATACTGTTCTAGCATCTTTGGAGAGCCTTAATTAATAAGGTTCTGCTTCGTTTGGGGGAAAGAACAATCGAAATTAAAGGCGACTTGGAATTGGTTAACAAAAAATTGACGAAATAATATAAGTGTATCAAAGAAAATTTATTTATGTACTTCATCATGTCATATCCCAAATTTGTCCTACCATGTTTATTTTTTTATACCAAGCTTTGTGTTGCTTCATGATCTTTCTTTAGATGATCATCTGGCCTTTGGCCATGATCCTCTAGAATTTAGGTCATGGAAATCTTGTGTGTGCTTATGGTGATTGCAAGTTTTTGCAAGGGTGTTTGATTTCAAGTGGTGATAAAGGAAGGATGTACCCTCATTCTCATGATCAAGTAGTCAAGACATGACTAACTGCTCAAGTTAGATGAATGATTCATTTTAGGGCATGATACTTTGTTTTTAAGTGGTTTTTGAATCCTATTTCAACATGATTCCAAGTCTTGTTTCAATGCATTTTGAGCCATTATCCCAAGATTGACACTGAGGCCATGTGGTTAAATCAACTAAACTTTGACTAGATTTATTGCAAGTTGGTTCAAGGAATGACTATTCATACTCCGAGGGAAGAATAATTCATCCTTGAGTCATGCTTGATTTTGGTTCCAAGATTAATGGATACTTTTAGGATGTTCATGGCATAGACCAATTTATGATCAAGGCATGTGTTTAATCCAAGTCATGTGGGAATTGAGTTTTAAAATCATGTTTTAAGTTGATTCAAGGTCGTGGTTCTTTCAAGTTAGTTCCAAGCATTATTTCAGGTCTATTTGATCTTGTAACCAATTTAATTAGGCCATGAAGATGATGTTGTGCCATGCTAGATGTTTCTCAAATTTTGTTGAGGTTTTTCAAGCCATGTGGGAATTGCCTCAAGCCATAATGTGGATTATTGGTGCAAGTTATGAGGTTACCTAATTTCATTTCAAGCCTTTGCAAGATGAGAGTTATTGTTTTTAAAGCATAACCAATTTATTGTTTAGCCATAAGCCTTATGCTTAAGACTAAGTCGTGCTAGTCATCTGGTGCCTTTTGAACTAAGATTTTGCCAAGGTGTAACATGGAAGAGTAAATTACAATAAATAGAATTCAAAGTTGCATTTGATACAAAATTCAATTGAATCCCAAAGCCATTACAAAGTGCAAAGTCAATGGATGGCTAAACAATTTGAATTCATTAGAAATATTAAAAGTTACATGATCAAGAAGGCCAATGTTCATTTGAATTCAAAGTTCAAGAGCTATTACATGGTCAAGCAAAAGTCATACAAGTCCTAATTATACAAGTAAGCCTAGGCCTAAAGGGTTGAACTTCATGCTTCATCTCTAAGCCAAGCCTAAGAACAACCTTGAAAGTTCTTCTTCTTCATGTCCAAGCTACCTTCACTTTCGTGCCAAGTTATCTAAGCCTCCATTCTAAGTCATCATGCAAAAACAACTTGCAACCTCTTCTCCCTCAAGCTTCAACTTGATGCCAAACATCCTCATCAAGAGCTCCTTGCCCTCGAGCCAAACATCATGCCAATACAGTACATGAAAACCAAGATGAATCAAGGGTCAGTACATAATGCAATATTAAGTTCAGTTCCAAAAACTAAGTACAAGACCAAAGCCATTCCAAAGGTGCACTAGCAGTGAAACATTAACACACACAAACATGGCAGCAACAACATGGAATTAAAGCACACATGATTTCCACAGACAAATGCACATCAATTAAAAGCAAGTAAATAGCAGCAAGCAGTCATAACCCACTAATGCCACAAATAATACCATGTATCATTTTCAAGTCACAAGTAGCACAAGTATTTCATAGCAGGGCACAAATTCAAGTAGAGACCACATCTTCTAGAATATGAGAATAAAACAATATAGCAAAACCTCACGTAGCAAATGATAATCCCATGAAACTAGGGTATTACAACATTCCCTAACGATTTGATTTGCACAGAGGACACCTCACCTCAATTCTTTAACAACCTCACACAAGTCTCAATCATCACACGTTTGAATTCCTCACTATATATTGCTACACTATCCTCATTCTAGACACGAAAAAAACCTGAAAACCCTAAAAAGAAAAATACACCCACAAAATCTCACTAAAAAAGCTCAGAGTCTGAAATTTTTAGAGTTTTTCATAGAAGCTCTAAAAAATTTCAAGCAAAAAATCAACAACAATATCACAACAATAGCAACTACGTAGAAGAAGTAGAAGAAGGAATGAGGAAAGTAGAAGAAGGTAGAGAGGATTACCTTAGCCAGAGAGTTGCAAATCGAAATTTCTCTTATCTAGGTATAATTCGCTTCCTTTGCACTTGGTGATGCTTGATCTGAAATCCCCATGTGATATTGCCTCATAGCCCATTGTCAATTGGTTGATTTTCTCATTATGTGTTAGATCTAGTGTTCTTTGTGGTGGGTTTGATTTGAGGTTTTAGAGGCATATTTTTTGGAGAAAATAGGCTTGGATTTTGGATCAGAAGGCCTTTTTATGTAGTGTTGGGTGTTTAATTTGAGAGTAGCTGGAGAAGAGGGGTGACACCGCTGTGGTCGGCAGCCAACCACCTTCTTCTCCAGCGATGGGTGACGGGAGTGATTTGCAGAGAGATATTAGGATGAGAGTGAGAGAGAAAGACGTTAGCGAGAGAGAGTCAGAGTGAAAATGAGGGTGATGCACCTTTTTTTTGTTCTTTTGTTCCCCCCTGCCACGCGTGTTTAGTGGTTGCAATTGACAATTTTTCGAATAATGATTGGCAAAAATCAATTATAGAATTTTTGGAAAATCCAATAGGGACAACAAATTAAAAGATTAAATATAAGGCATTAAGCTATGCTATTATTGGTAATGAGTTGTTTGAAAAGACTCTAAAAAGAGTTCTTTTGAAATGTCTTAGTGAAAGTAAAGCCCATTTGGCAATTTTCAGTGTCCATAGAGGATCATGTGGCACCAATCAAGCTGGCCATTAAATGAAACGGCTTTTGTTTCGAGAAGGTGTATGTTGGCCAACTATGCTGAAAAACTGCATAGAACTTGCCAACGGTGTCAAGAAAGCCAAAAGCATGCAGGGATCCAACATGTTCCTTCTAGTTAGTTACACTCAATTATTAAGCCTTGGCCATTCAGAGGTTGAGTATTAGATTTATTTCGTGATATTCGACCTACATCATCTAAGGGTCATAATTACATCTTAGTAGGTATAGATTATTTTACCAAATAGGTCGAAGCGGTGCCTTTGACGAATGTTGATCAAGATGCTGTAATCAACTTTATTCAGAGTCACATTATTTACAGGTTTGGAATTCCTAAAACCTTAACCACCGAACGAGGTTCAGTTTTCACTATTCAAAAGATGGTAGACTTTGCTTCATAATCAAGAATCAAACGGGTAACTTCTACCCCCTACTACGCTCAAGAAAATGGTCAAGTTGAGGATGCCAATAAAATAATGGGGGTCAAAAGCCAAGGAATTGGCATAAGGCTTTAAACCACACACCTTGGGCTTGTCTAAGATCCCTCAAGGAAGCAACTAACACTACTTTTTTTCGAGTGACATTTGGCTATGATGCAGTCTTGCATGGTGAGATATACTTAGAGTTAATAAGAATCCAAAGGAAATGTGAGATTCCATTCGACTATTATTGGAATATGATGATGGACGAGTTGGTTAACCTAGAAGATGAGAGATTAGCTTCCCTAAATGTTATTATTAGACAAAAGGAACGTAACTAAGGCTTACAACAAAAAGGTTAAGTCAAAGACGCTTACAGTTGGAGATTATGTTTGTAAGGTTATTTTGCCCATGGATCAAAAAGACAGAACCTTAGGAAAATTTTTACCAAACTAGGAAGGGCCATTTCGAATTACCCAAACATTTTCAAACAATGCCTGTAATGTTGAAGAGTTGGGTCTTGATAACAGAATCCTAAAGATAAATGGCAAATATTTGAAAAATACAAGCCTATGCTACAAGAAGTTCGAATAACGAAAGAATAATGCGTGTAAAGACGGAGAGTAAATATGGCGTTAATACAAAAATACAAACTAACAATATTATTACGTGCAAAACAAAGCAGTTAAGAAGTTAAAATGACTATTACATTTAGAAAGGAAACCTGGTTTTAAAATTTTCAAAATGTGCCTTGGAGAACTTAACTCTTGCATCTAGTTTGGTTTCTTCGGTATTTAGTAGCTCAATCTCGTTGTCCAAACAAAGAGTGGCTTGGACGTGTTGGAGACCAATGTTGGCCTCTCTATCAAATTTTTTCTTTGGAACAACTTGATGTAGATTTCTCTAGGTTATCTTTCTTTCATCGCAAATCTTTAATTTTCTTCGTGAGCTGCAGAATCTACTAGTCACAAGATGAATTTTGATCCCTGTCCTTCTGAGCCAGAGCCTTTAGCGCGTCGACCCATTGTTGAGATAGGGTGCTTAGGTTCTGTAATTAGATGCAACTTCAGTCTTTTGTTAAAGTTGGCTAGAGGATTCGTGTCTTAGGCTTACGCTCTAGAAAACCTATTCCAAAACAGACCCAAAGTCCAACATGAAATGAAGGAGTGGGTCAAGCAAAGCATGGTCACCAAGGTGGGTTAGTAGTTGTTTAACTTCAGACTCGAAGGAAGGGTCATCTTCCACAAATTTGAAGAAATCCACATAAAAATTATTTGCTTTTAACTATCGAATTAGCGCAGTTACAGGGTCAACACCAACCTCGCCACCAGACATGGCTAAAGAGCTTGAAGATCTCCCAATAAAAATCGACCCTCGACTTTTTACCAACCTCTTTAAAGCCTCTACAGGGTTTATAGCCTTGATGGCCATAATCTCTTCTCAACTAAGAGAAGTGTTAGATGAATAGATGTGGATTAAAGGGTGAGCAACTACAGCAGTAACCTGGGAATCATCTCCAGTGCCCGCTAATGGTTTTTCTTGTGTAACTTACATTTATGCCGCATCAGCAACGCCAACCCCAGTGTCTCATTGGTCCTAGTCTTGTTTTCTTTGGTTGGCAGGCCCGAGTTCTTTTGAAGTGTTGAAGGAGCTATTTAACTCCTCAAAATCTTGATATTTTTAGGGGGACAGACTCCTAGAGTTACTTCGACCCAAATTTAATCATTGATTACTCTTATCGACAACTATGTCATTGACCAGGATCATAAACTTTCTTGGCTGGACCAATGGAGAGCTAGTATCTTATGGTGTCGACAATCTATGCTAGAAGGACGAGTCAAAAAGTGCTGGTATTTTGATCTGTAGATTGTTGGATGGGGGCATACTAGTTCGCTAAAGAGGTGTTGGAAAGTGGATTTTCCTGTAAAATAAGAAATGAGCATTGTTTTAGAGACATGGATCGAAGGAATATTCAAACAAAACAATGCCATTATTACCTTAAAGCTGAGGGTTGTGTCTTTCCTACCGTCATTAGGAGCAGTGGGCTTTGTATGCCCTGTCTTCCTCTCCCTGAGAGGGTAGGCACAAATATCTCTTCATAATGATCATTAACGGTGATGGAAGTCTTCTTATCGTGCTTCTTTGTTGTTGGAGGGACGTGAACCAACTCTTTCAATTTCTTCTTCTTTTTCTTGGCTTGCTGGGATTCAGGAGTGCCAAGAGAAGATTTTTTTCTCCTTAGCATGACTAGCACCTGCATTTGCAGCTATGTTTGCCAAGAATTCTTGTTGTTTAGCTAGAACGCGGTGAGGAAACACCATGCCATCAAGGCTATCATCAGAGGACTCGACCTCTTGGGGCATGTCCTTCTTAGCTTTGTTCTTTGGAGCATTAGTGGAAGTATTGCTTTCCCTTTTTCGACTATGGGAAATGATGAAAGAAAATAGAGGAAACACAAATTTGTGTGAAAGAAAGAACATGTCTACAAGACTTACCTGTTTTAACTCCTGGGTAGGATTAGACGTGTCAGCTTTCGCAGGTGCTTCTATCTATTTTGACTTCGATTCCCAAGAGGTAAGACGTGTAGCTGCAACCATTCGACATGATTAAGTAAAGAGCGTAAGGAAAAAAAATAAAAATTTCCTAAGAATCTTGTACGTCATCTACTAATATGGGCAACAAGACTTGGACGTTTTCAATGTCGACATGAAGATAGACTTTGTTATTATTCATGTGATATTTAGTCGAGACTACTCTATGACGAGATTTTTTCAGTGTGTTATTTATAGATAACAAAGATCCACAAGGGAACCAGTCTGGAAATGGTTGGCGAAAGGCTAAACTAAGTTCACAAGTCGACAATGGTAGGAATTTAGAAAAATAAAACTTTAAAATGAAACTATACCTATCGGTTACATAATGAGGTATTTTTGAAGTTGGAAGTTTTTCAGTAATTTTGTTTAAAGTAAGAGTTGCATCATAAAAAATTCAATGAATATCACAAGAATTATATACAACCTCAAAGTAATGTTAGAAAGCCTAAAATTCTTTGATATGTTCAGGATAATCGAAGATGCCACAAAATGAGCATGGTGATATTTAGACCATCATTCTTCAAATTCTTATATGCAAGTACACTTGACTTGAAATTTAAAAGAATTCGGGGTAATGGTGTATATGGTGAGAAAATTCAATTGGGCTTGGTATTCTTCATCTGTATAGAGGTTGGTGGTTGTGAAGATTTATGTTCTATGGAGAAAGAATGACTTGAGCAGAAATTGACAGAGACCAAATTATTGGGCAACTAGGTTAGGATGATAGATGAGAAGCTCCAAACCTTTGTTTCCCACCAACATCTTGGTAGACAAGATAATTGGTTGTAGGAAATCTCACCAGATGTCGAGAGGCTCAACATGATGATTATGAAAAAGAGGAGGAGTCTCTCTCTTAAACTAGTCAAGACCATGACTTCAACTGACAAAAGGATCCATGGATAGTTAAAAAACACCACGTTCCCCGAACATGATGACATACTTCTTAAAAGCATATGTGGTCGATAAACCAACATCCTCTTATGTCAACAGGGAAAGCCTCGTGGCTTCAACCTGTCTTCCTTCAGCTTGTTGCACCAAGGCAGGAGGGATGTTGAATTTCGAAAAAGATTCAAATGTGGCATTAAGCCACGGTTGAAATAGCCACATAGGGACAGGAATGTGAAACTTGTATTTTGGGTTGTTAATAGACTTGAAATCAGAAGCAGCAAGCCCAAGAGTGTCGTAGAGGGAGCCCACAATTAACTTGTTGAGATTTATCTTTCGCCCTTCATGAATTTGGGTGGCCAAGGTTATAAATTTATTGGCTACCTGCAAGGAGCTAGAACAAAAAATGAAGCGTGATAGCCAATAAGTTAAGAAAGCAATGTGCTCATGGTCAGAAACTTCTTCAGAGTATGTCTCATGAAAGTCCTTGACAAAATGTTTATAAGCTGCACGGTTGAAGTCAAAAACTTGTTTGGTGCTAGTTAGCAAGGTAGGGTCGAAGGTTTCTCCAGTAGGTTGAAGACCCGTGATGTAAGCTATATCAAACAGAGCAGGGTTACCATTCCGAAACACAAATTGAAAGTGTTGGTAGAACCTTCCCAGAAAAGAAGGGTTGCAATGAGCATATTGGGATTGAACTTAAGCACATTAATTGACAACTAGATTAAGTCATAAATCTCATGATCTTTCTAGAACTGTTCTTTCTTCTTCTCTACTTTATCTAGCCATGCAATATATGCCTCATTCTTTGAGGAAGGAAAAACACAGAAAACATGTTTAAGTGAGCTCATGAACCCTAACTCATAAGCTTGATCTTGAAAGATTATGGGTTTATGACCATGGTGGCAAGGAAAATGCTTGCCCAGACTTTCAATTTTTTCATAAGCAGTGGGGAAAGACCTAAGAAGTCATAAATATTACTAGAAATGAATAAAGAGATGAGTACCTGAGAAGCCAAAATCACCTCTTTTTCATCCTCCATTGGTGGCTCAGTGATGTAGTTGCGTTTACCAACTACAATGGGAGCTCTAGTGTTAGAAGCAAGTGGAACTGGAAGTCTTGATGAAGATGAAGAGGTTGTTTCTTGTTCTCTAAAAGTTACTAAAGATGAAAATGAAAAATGGTATGAGAGTTTTGAGAATTTAGGGCTTTGAAGGAGAAGAATAAGAAAGTGGAAAATGAAAAGCGAGGGGATATTTATAATGGAAAAATGTTTCAGTCCCCCCCCCCAACGAAGTGGGACAAGTGGCACTAAAAAAGAGGACACTTGGAATTTGAGTTTCTTGAAGAAATTTCATTTAAATATTTCTTTAATGGGGTTTAATCGTGTGGATACGATTGTCCTAGGAAAATGGAATAATGATGGAAATCCCCACGCAGGTCAGCAGTGTAACGGGTTGGTAAAAATAGTCAGGATGACTAAAAAATGTCTAATTAATGTGACATGAGGAGGCTAATCAAAACAATGTCAAACAGTTGCAAAAAACACCACATTTCTTCCATCTAATACCTATGATCGATATTGGCATTTTTAGGGGGCATCTGTTAGCCTGGAATTTCTAGATGATGAAAAGTCAACAAAAGAATGGTAATAGCTATGTTGAAAATACTAAGTGTCAAAAGCTTAAACCAAAATCTTTGGCACATTGATTGTGTTGACCTAGTAGTTTGACTAATTTGTAAGTGAAGTCAATGCTATGAATGATTTGGAGAATTCTCAGGAACAGATCAACAAGATTGGAATCACTCATTCTTTCAAACATGTTCAGAATCTTGAAAAGGGTCACAAAGAAACTCTTCGACATGACGTCAAAGTCGACATTTAGTAAGTGTTAAAGACTTATGATATTTCCAAGTCTAAAGACTATGTGATATGGATATGTCTCCGTTCTCAACAAGGGAAGTCAAGGTGTTTAAAAGTGGTTATCAACACAATTATCACCATGATTGTCTGGTTTTTCAGCAGTTTTTCTTTGAAGATGCGTGGAAGCAAGTTAGAGTAAAGCTGCCCACGTAGTAGAACACACGTCGAACATGTAACCAACGACTATTGTTGAAGGTTATTGTAGGAATAGTATATAAATCAGGCTCAGGACTTAAATTAGAGCTCGCAAAATTCTCATTCATTCTCTATAGAACTAAAGTACCGAAGTTATCACACGGAATAGTTTGTGAGAAATGTGAGTCTGCGTCCACTCTTTAAATTTTTTGTAAATCTTTTATATTCCAAGCATTTGCAATTAATGCCACTCACTTCATTTACTTTGTTTATTACTTTTTATCTTTATCCAAAGTTTATTGTTCACATCCAGTTGGTTATTATTTAAACCTTTTAAACCCAGGCCACACACTTTTCATTATATATTTTCTTTACGATAATTTTCTGAGATTTTTCAAGTTATTATTTTAAGTGAACTAAAATCGTGATTATTTACTAAAAACACCACTAAACAAGAATTATATTGTACAATTTAGTAAAATCCAAACATAGTAGTGTTATACAAATATATAATTTAAAAATACGAAAAAGATAAACATACATGTTGGAATCGATCTCGATAGAACAAAATTCAATCTCTTTCTTTATTGATCGAAGATTCTCGTTCTTCACTCCAGTGATTCAACCACACCTTGGTTGCAAGACGATTCCCTCGCACAATGATATGAGAAGAAAAAGAAATATTTGAAAGAGAAAAAGGGAAAAAGAAGAGAGAAAATTAGGTTTTAGGTTTTGGGAGAAAAGAAGAAGAATATTTTTTTATTGATTCTACTAAATACATAGTTTTTCCCCGTCTCATACTTTTCAAACAATAGGTTTCCTCCTATTTATAATGAGATTTATTTGCACATCAAGCAATCTCAAAATATATAACTCACTAATTTTGACGGGCCATATTCGAATCCTTCTCTAATACATACAACTTAGACCAATACTTGATGTATTCGACTATCTGTCGAATATATGCATATTCACCCGCTAAGAAATAAATTCGACTCTATCAACTATATACAAATTCGACTCTGTCAAATGTACAATCACACATGACACAAAGAATTAAACATTTAACACACCACCCAATTCATTGTGTCTAAGCTACCTACATTCATCATAGTTCTTAATCTAATGAATAATTCCATATGCACAACCTATGTCATGATGTTTGCAATATGATTTTCAATTTTGCAATGTTCCAATTTCAGCTTCCCATTCGTTACTTGCTCTCTAAGGTAATGGAATCTCATCTCAATGTGATTGCTTCGTCCATGTGTTATCGGGGTCTTGGCCAAATTGATAGCAGACATGTTATAAATCTTCATGATCATTGTTCCATGATTTTTACCTGCAATCTCTTCAATAAATTTACCATCCATTTTTCTTGATAATCGCAAAGAGAGGTAGTTATGTACTCATCCTCACATGACAATGAAGCTACAGTTGGTTATTTTCTTGAGCTCCATGCAATTAGTGCACTACCTAACATAAACACATAAATAATTATGGATTTTCTATCCTCGGCATCACCACACCAACTTAAGTCAGTGTATTCCACTAGTTTGCATTCCTTTCCTACATCTGCTACAAGAACAAAATGCCATAATCTAGTGCTCATTTTAGATACCTTAGTATCCTCTCAGTGGCTATAAGGTGTGATACCTTTGGCTTTTGCATGAACCTACTTACCATACCTACACAATATGCTAGATCAAGCCTGTGTGACAAATGTATCTTAATGATCCAATGAGTCTTATGTATTGTGTTGGATCAACATCATCTTTATTTGAGTCCTTCATCAATTGCATTTTTCGTTCAACAGGTGTTAAAGTTGCATTACAATCCTCAATGTCAAATCTTTTGAGAATCCCACTTGCATATCTTCTTTGGTGTAGAATCAAGCCTCTACTGCTCTTGTAGAATTCGATAGCAAAGAAATATGGAATGTTTCCCAAGTAATAAATTTATAATTCCTTGCTCATGTCACATTTAAAGTCTTTGATCTTCTTCTTGCAGTTGCATGTTACCAACATGTCATCTACATAAAGACAAAATATGAGCAATTCACTCTTGCTTCATCTAACATATATACCATTCTTAGTTGTGCACTTTACAAACTTATTCTTCATTAGAAAACCATCTATCTTTTTATTCCAAACTCTTGGAGATTATTTTATTCCATAAAGGGCTTTATGCAACCTGTATACCTTGATTTCCTGGCCGTACTTCACAAAACCAATTGATTGTGCTACATAAACTTCTTCATATAAAGGGATATTTAGAAATGCACATTTCATATCCATATTACACATATGCCAGTTGTTTATGTTTGCTAGGCCAATAACCAACCTAATTGTTTCGATCCTAACAACTGGTGCAAAAACTTCATCAAAGTCGATTCCTTATTTATGAAAAAAATCCTCTGGCTACAAGTCTTGCTTTATGTTCGGTTACTCCTCATTTTAGATTCAGCTTCACTATATACACCCACTTCACATCAATTGCCTTTTTACCTTGTGGCAATTCGACTAGTGATTATGTTTTGTTGACTTCTATGAACTTCAATTCCTCCATCAAGACTTGTATCGGTTTTGAGTCCTTCAATGCCTTAGTTACATTGACTGGATCAATATCTGCATAGAAAGCATAATGTTCTAGTTCACCTTCATCATTTACCACATCATCACATGTGATCACGCATTCCTGCAGCCTTGCATACATGTTTTTTGTACTTTGAGGTCTGCTTGTGCCTGCCTGAACTTTATCTCCTTCTGGTCAA
The DNA here is from genome assembly GCA_022829125.1 of Lathyrus tuberosus. Taxonomy (NCBI): domain Eukaryota; kingdom Viridiplantae; phylum Streptophyta; class Magnoliopsida; order Fabales; family Fabaceae; genus Lathyrus; species Lathyrus tuberosus. The sequence goes on along the minus strand of JALAZF010000285.1, from coordinate 94,989 downwards.
ATTCCACTGTCAGCTTCACTAGTTGGTTAATCACATATGATTATTAGTGAATCCTTCTTGACATTTCCATTCCAATCCCACTCCTTCAGCTCATCTATGATCACATCTATGCTAATCACAACTTGTTTGTTCAAGGGATGGAATAGTTTGTATCCACCAATTGAGTGATAGCCTATCAGGATCATCTGGCTCGAGTTATCATCAAGTTTACTCCTCAACTGGTTAGGCACATGTCTATGTGCTATGGATCCAAACACCCTTAAATGACTTAAGCTAGGCTTGACACCAAACCAACATTCTTCTTATGTGATTACTTTTAGCTTTTTAGATAGACATATGTTCAAGATTTATGTTGCAGTCGACACAACTTCACCCCATAATTCATTTGGTAGGTGTTTTCCCTTTAACTTACCTCTCACCATATTTATGATGGTCTTGTTCTTCCTTTCAAGAATACTATTTTGTTAGGGAGTGTATGGTGGCGCCACCTCATACATGTTAAAACAGTTGATAGTTAAAGGGGGATTTTGAAAATCGTCTCCACAGGGATTGTAGTGATATCGTTTGCCGTTCTACAGTTTATGATGTTTTAAGTAGGGTTTTCAAAGTTTGTTTTGTTTTGGATCATAAGTTTGTCACGATTTGTGTAACAAAGATTAAATTCTAAAATATGTTTGTTTAACAAGACATATCAAAGATAGATTTCAACAACCTAACTTGTATATATTCGATTAATCAAGCATGTGAATTCGTTTCTGATTAATATAATCACGTATCTTCTCAATATCGTCTATGTCTAGAGCAGTGTCGTGAATATTATTGTATCCGTCATTAGATGATGTCTCATGCTAGCAACAAATACAATAATCTTTAAGATCAACACAAAGCAAATATCAACTCACAAATCTATGTCTAGAGTTTGTTTGTTGATAGTTGAATAGTTTAGATCAAGGTTTGTAAAAATTATGTCTAGAGTGATACAAATCATAAATAGATATTTAAGAACAAAAACATTCAACATATATTAATCATCCACTTGTTTATATACAAATAGATCAAAAGAAATACATACAAGCTAAGATAGACTACATCTACCTTTGATACAAAGGATTTAGCTACCCATAGTTATGATAGCTTGATTCACAAGAAAAGAAAGAAGATGAATGAGCATCCAAGATGAAGAACCGATCTAGGATGGGAATTCAGCTTCTACTTGTAAAATATCACTCCTTGATGAATAAATGATGAACTTAGGGGTTTTTCCTCCCAAGGCAATGTTACTATTCTGAAAAAAATGAAGTTATGGGGTTATGATCCCCAAAAAGTGCTAAATAGTACAAAAATATCTAAACAGAATCTGTCCTGCTCGCACTGCGAGCTCCCTGTTTGCATTGCGAACTTCACTTATAGGCACATAAAGCGCCTCTGAACAGTTAAGCCGCCCCTGAGGTTTCCTTAACTTCGCACTGCGAAGCTCCTTTTCGCACTGCGAACTTCTTCGCTCAGACCTCGCACTGCCATCAAAATGTTCTAGCTCGCTTTGGCCTCGCCTTAAGCTCGCCTGCGCTTCGCTATCTGCTCGCACTACGAACCTGGTGGGTTCTCCATAATTTCTTTGGCTTCCTTGTCCATTCAATTGTGCCATGTTCTTTGATAATCCAACCTAATTCCTACACAATAGCACACATATCAAGGCATCCAAAGGTAAAATCAATTTCATTGAAAAATCTCAAAAGAACATAGAATAAATCAATTGAAATTTGAGAAATGAGTTGAAAAATGCCAAGAATAAATGTTTGAAATAAGAAAAATTTGCCATTCAACAATACACGATCCATTCTCTTTCATATAGTGCCTCAAAATATCTCGACATATATTCTCCATCACCACCAGTCCTCAAAGTCTTGATCTTGTGGCCACTTTGTCTCCCCGCCATAACTTTAAACTTGACACTTTTTGTAAAATGATTGTGAAATGTGATATCCTCTTTGAAGGTGAATATCGTCTATAAAAACCTTAATTCCAGCATTTTGAAGAGCGGTACATAGATGTGAAGTGAAGGAAGCACGAGTATCTTCTCCTCTTAAACTTAAGAATAAGTCATGGATCCATACCGGTTCCAACCTATCACGCAGATGAGCTAAAACAAAAAGAAAGAAAGAGAATCAATAAATGTAACTAAATTTCATGTAATGCATAATAAAACAAAATAATCAATTCTTCACTGTTGTGAATCGGATACCTTGAAACAAAGTATTTACGGTTTCTTTATACACAAGAAACTCACAAGGGTTATGGTTAACAAAGAAAACAAGAGTAAAACAACAAAGATTGGTTATAAAACTGTTATTCTTTCCTTTCTCCTTAAAACAAGGATTACAAGTATACAAGAATAACAAACTAACCACTCTCACTCTTTCTAGGTTTTGTCACACTCTAGAATGAGAGACTAGCATGCTATTTATAATAAAACCTAACACACTAAACTAATGGGCTTTTAACAAAATATTCATTACAAGCTAACTTAAACAATTGGATCCTTAACACAAGGCCCAATTCAATATGCTAACAAACCTAGCAATATTAACTAATACATGTTAGAACAATCTTCGACTACAACATGTATTACTTCGACAGTATAACACTTCGACAGCAGCATGCGAACGGACTTCGACCTCCTGCTTAAAACTAGAGTTTGATCTAAATCTCAAAAATCTCCACCTTGGATCTAACTCTAACAAGAAAAACGAACTAGTTTTCTTCATGCAGCTTTATCAACTGCATACAGTGGAAAAACTTGCAACTTGGCAATGTCTTGGTGATCATATCAGCAACATTATGATCTGTCGAAACCTTCAGCACTTGGACTTCTCCACGCTCGATTACCCCTCTGACGAATTGCAGCCTCACATCAATGTGCTTGGTTCGCTCATGATAGGCTGAGTTCTTCGCCAGGTGTATTTCACTTTGACTATCACATTTAACAGTGATAACTGGACCTTGAAGTTTCAGCTCCTTTGCAAAACCTTCAAGCCATACTGCTTCTTTCACAGCTTCAATTAAGGCAATATATTCCGCTTCAGTGGTTGATAAGGCAACGACCTTCTGAAGTGTTGATTTCCAACTGATTGCTGTCCCAAACATAGTGCACACATATCCAGAAATAGATTTTCTGGTATCCATACAACCTGCATAATCAGAGTCGACATATCCTTCGACTGCTGTTTTACTATCATCACCCAAGGCTCTACCATAAATTAGGACTCTATTCAGAGACCCATTTATGTACCTTAAAATCCACTTCAATGCTTGCCAGTGAGCCTTTCCAAGATTCGCCATGTACCTGCTTACAAGACTTACTGCATATGCTATGTCGAGTCTAGTACAGACCATAGCATACATTAAAGAACCAACTATATTAGCATATGGAATGCTATTCATATACGTTCTTTCGACATCAGTACTGGGACACTGATCTATACTCAGCTTGAATTGAGGGTTTGTCGGAGTTACAACAGGCTTTGAATTCGACATACCATACTTTTCGAGAATCTTCCGTAGGTATGCCTCTTGAGATAAGCATAACTTCGACTGCTTTCTATCTCTTCGGATGTCAATCCCAAGAATCCTAGACGCATCTCCCAGATCCTTCATTTCGAACTCCTTACTGAGTTCAGCCTTCACCCTCCTAACCTCTTCGACATTGTTGCTTGCTATTAGAGTATCATCCACATAAAACAACAAAATAACAAATGAATTACCAGGTCGAAATCTAAAGTAAACACATTGGTCGAACTGACTTCTGATGAAACTTATGCGTGCCATGAACTTGTCGAATCTCCTATTCCACTGTCGAGGAGATTGTTTCAGTCCATATAAAGATCTCTTCAGCTTGCACACATAATCTTCCTTCCCCTTTTCGACATACCCTTCAGGTTGCCTCATCAGGATTATTTCATCTAGATCACCATACAAGAACGCAGTCTTCACATCCATCTGTTCCAGTTCAAGATCGAACTGTGCCACCATGGCTAACAACATTCGAATGGATCTATGCTTTACAACAGGCGAGAACACATCATTGAAATCGACACCTTCTTTCTGAGTGAACCCCCTAGCAACCAACCTTGCCTTGTATCTTTTCGACGCCACTCCTTCGATTCCTTCCTTGACTTTGAAAATCCATTTACAGCTGACTAACCTGGCTCCAACAGGTTTCTTGATCAGTTCCCATGTGTCGTTGTCATGAAGAGATTTCATCTCATCATCCATGGCTTTCAACCATTCAGTTTTCTTTCGACTCCTCATAACTTCCTTATAGTCTCTAGGTTCTTCGTCGAGAACCTCACTTGCAGAGATTAAGGCATAAGCTATAAGATCTGCATACCCAAGTCTCTGAGGTGGCTTGATGACTCTTCTCGACCTGTCTCTTGCTAACAAGTAGTCATTATCAGTTTCTTCATCTTCGACAACATCTTCTGTTTCGTCTTCGACTTCATATGGGGTACGCACTTCAGCATCAACATGCTCCACCTCAACAGGAATCTCTCCCTGTTCCAGCTCTTCGTCAGCAACATCAATTTTCTTGAAAGCCATCTCAGCTTCATTGAAAACTACATCTCGACTGGTGATACACCTCCTGTGACCTGGCTCTAGGCACCATAGCCTATAAGCTTTGGCTCCTTCAGGGTATCCCATGAACATGCACTTCAGAGCTCTAGGTTCGACCTTGTCTTGCCTAATGTGAGCATAGGCCACACAACCAAATACTCTCAGTCTTCCGAGACTAGGTGGATTTTTCGACCAAACTTCTTCAGGTGTCTTCATATCTAATGCAGTCGAAGGACATCTATTTATCAGATATGCAGCTGTCGAAACAGCTTCATCCCAAAACACCTTCTTCAATCCAGCACTAACCAACATGCATCTAACCCTTTCAAGGATTGTTCGATTGAATCTCTCAGCTAAGCCATTTTGTTGAGGAGTACCTGCTACAGTCTTATGCCTTGCAATCCCAGACTCAACACAGTAACTGTCGAACGCTTTGTTGCAGAACACAAGGCCATTGTCGGTTCTCAACCTCTTAACCTTTCTGCCAGTTTGAGTTTCGGCCAGAATCTTCCAACTTTTGAAGTTCTCAAAAGTTTCATCCTTTGTCTTCTGAATGAATACCCATAGCTTTCTGGAATAGTCATCAACAATGGATAGAAAATACCTTGCACCTGAGTGTGAAGGATTCCTTGCAGGCTCCCAAAGATCAGCATGAATGTAATCAAGGGATCCATGTGTTATTTGCTTGCCTTTGTTGAACTTCGCCCTACAGGATTTACCAAATACACAAGATTCACAAAACTCCAACTTTTCGACTTTGTCACCACCTAGCAGGTTCTGTTTCCCCAATTCGACTAGGCCTCTTTCGCTGACATGGCCCAATCTCATGTGCCATAAATATGTCTTCGACACAGGTTTCGTGGATACAGTATTTGTCGAACCACTTACAACCTCAGCCTCAAGGGTATACAAGCCTTGTTTCTTCACACCTCTCAAGACTTCCTTCGACCCCTTCATGACTCTTAGGATACTTTTCTCTCCTTGGAAAACGTATCCCCTCCTGTCGAATTCACCAAGAGAAATTAAATTTCCCTTTAAGTCAGGTACATACCTGACTTCAGTCAATAACCTTATTGACTCATCATGGAGTTTGAATCTCACAGATCCAATACCTGCAATTTTGCAGGATTTGTTGTTTCCCAGCAGCACCGATCCACCATCTTGGTCACATAGCTCTTCGAACAATTCTCTGTTTGGAGTCATGTGCCAAGTGCATCATGAATCCATAATCCACTCTTTTATTGAGTCGCCGCTTGAAACTACAAGAACATCAGATGAGTCGAAGTCATCTTGAACAATGGATGCGTTGCCATTATCCTTACGTCCATGATCTTTCAGGCGTTCAGGGCACAGCTTTCTTGTGTGACCCTCCTTCTTACAGTGATAACATCGAAAACCAGATGTTTCGCCACTAGAAGACTTCTGCTGACTTTTACTTTTCTTCTTGTCGAACCTACCATCCTTTCGCAAGAATTTTCCCTTAACTGCCAAACCTTCACCAACCGTCGAAGGTTTATGCTCCTTTCGTTCGTTCAGGTCCTTAGAGTACAAGGCTGATTGAACTTCTTCAAAGGTCAGGGACTCCCTTCCATACAAGAGAGTTTCTTTGAAGTGAGCATGTGTTCTAGGCAAAGCGCACAACAACAATAGTGCTTGATCTTCGTCATCGATCTTCACATCGATATTTTCAAGATCAAGAATCAGCTTGTTGAACATATCCAACTGCTCAGCCAAAGCTTTGTCTTCACTCATCTTGAACGAATACAAGGCTTGTTTCAGGTAGAGTCGATTCACCAAAGATTTGGTCATGTATAAGCTTTCAAGCTTCACCCATAACCCTGATGCCGTCGTCTCCTTTGATACCTGTCGAAGAACCTTATCACCAAGGCTCAACAATATTGCGCTGTGTGCTTTCTCGATCATGGTAGTCTTTTCTTTTTCCATTAACGCAACATCCATGGCTGCTATTCCCTTCAACGCTTCCAAACAACCCTGCTGAACCAGTAGGGCTTTCATCTTCAAGCGCCACAGACCGAAGTCGTTCACTCCGGTGAACTTCTTGATCTCATACTTTGTTGAAGGCATCTTATACACGCTCACCGCACCAATTTGTTGTGAATCAGATACCTTGAAACAAAGTATTTACGGTTTCTTTATACACAAGAAACTCACAAGGGTTATGGTTAACAAAGAAAACAAGAGTAAAACAACAAGGATTTGTTATAAAACTGTTATTTTTTCCTTTCTCCTTAAAACAAGGATTACAAGTATACAAGAATAACAAACTAACCACTCTCACTCTTTTTAGGTTTTGTCACACTCTAGAATGAGAGACTAGCATGCTATTTATAATAAAACCTAACACACTAAACTAATGGGCTTTTAACAAAATATTCATTACAAGCTAACTTAGGGTACAAGCTAACTTAAACAATTGGATCCTTAACACAAGGCCCAATTCAATATGCTAACAAACCTAGCAATATTAACTAATACATGTTAGAACAATCTTCGACTACAACATGTATTACTTCGACAGCAGCATGCGAACGGACTTCGACCTCATACTTAAAACTAGAATTTGATCCAAATCTCACATTCAAATAGTTCAAATTAACTTTGATGAGGATGATGAGGACGAAATCTTATAGTCCATTTGGTTGGATCAGAAAATAGTGAGGGCGAAAATTTTCTACGAAGAGGTTTAAAGCATCAATTGCAGCGATGAATTTCAGAAGAGTTGAAAAAATGGAAAGGAAAAGGAGAAGCAATTGTATGAATTGAGTCAACACTGGCGGCATACATTATAAATATTTCACACAATATTCTAATCACGAGTGATTAGTCTCCATGTGTAGAAAAATATTCTAATCATATCTATTTATTAAAGTACTAATATATTGAACTGAGAGTAACGCATGATATTAAAAGTTCAAATAATTTAAAACAAAGACTTTTATATAAGTAATTAAGTTATTATATAACTGAATGATTTGAGAAGAACATTTTCATTCAACATCACTTGGATGAGATGTTAAGAGCAGAGTTTTAAAAAACATTATGTAACAGTTAAAATGACCGTGACAAAACAGAATCGGTGACAAAATAGAATCGGTAGATGCCGATATCGATATTATTATTACTGTTTTATATATTAAAAAATAAATTATGTTTAATTTACACCGCGATGACCGTAATCATTAACCGCAACCGTTTTTTAAAAACCCTTTTCTAGTAGTTTTCGGACGGAAAATAGCACCTATATATATTGCTACTGCAGCCTTGGGTCATTTTAAAGGAAAGTATTCAATCAGGCCAATCCAAAATTAAGAAAAATCAGATCACTCAACCAACCGAGATATCATGGGCAATGGATTTCTTTTAGCAAAGGGAATGAGTTTGATGAGATAACCATTGAGCCTGATAATGCGATTGTGATAAAATGTTCATTGATCAACTCAGAGTTTCTTATTGGCACAATATATTGTCTCATTCCGGACTACAAAAGTTTGCTAGGATAATATAATCAATTCCTAGAAACATAAGAGTGTGTTTGGATGAGGAATTTGAGAATTTTTAGGGAATTTAAAATTCTAATTAATTCAAATGATTCAATTGAAATTCATTTATTTTTAAATTCTTTTGGTTGGATGTAGTATTAAAATAATTCAATGTAAAAAATTTGGGGTCATTTTCATAATTTTTAAAGCTTTTGAGTCAAATTTAAAATATAAAAAATAGGGACCAATTTGTAATTTTTGAAAATTTGAAGGGACCAATTTGTAAAATTTGAAAAATAGTAGGGACTAATTTGTAATTTTTTGAAAATTTTGGAGTTGAATTTGAAATTTTCATAAAATATGAGGATCATCTTGCAAAATTTGAAAAATTAATAATAAACAATTTAATATTCATATTATATAGAGTTAAGAAGCAATTTGAAATTTTTTACTTTTTAGTGTCATTTTAAATTCCTTAAATTTAACATGAATAAAATACTCCATAAATTTGGGACGAAAAGTATCAATCAGGCCAATCCAAAATTAAGAAATATCAGATCACTCACACAACAAAAAGCATCTCCAATGGACAACTCATTTTTAGGTTCTTTGTAGGACCCATCAAAATATATCATCTTTAAGTAATTTATTCAATTTTCAATTTAATGGTGCAACTCTAAAGAAACTATATTGAGTTCCACAACTTTACTTTATATATTATTATTTTATTCATATTAAATTTTACTTTATTTAAAATAAGAATTTAATTTATTTAAAATTCAAATTAAATTTAAAATTTAAAATGATAATTTAAATTATATAAAGTAAATAAAATTTAAAATTTAAAATGACAATTAAAATTAATCTCAAATACATGACATACAATTGAAAACAATAAAAATAAATAACATCACATAATTATTCAAATTTAAATTTCATTATCCTCGTGTCCAAAACGTTCCCAAATATACTCGACTAGGTCTCCTTGACATTGGCGATGAACTTGTTTTTCACGAAGACTTGCTCTTTTTTGTAGTCTTGTTGCATGATTCAGATGAGGACCGTTGAATGTTTCAGTTGTTGAGTTGTTGTTATCTATATTATCATAAGAATAATCAAAATCACCTTCATATGTGTGTCGTTCATCTTCAACAATCATGTTGTGCAATATGATGCAAACATATATGGTATACTTAAGGGTTTTCATGTGCCAGGCACGCGCTGGGCCACGTATAATTGCAAATCGAGATTGGAGCACTCCAAATGCCCGTTCCACATCCTTTCTAGCTGATTCTTGATGTTGTGCAAATAGTTTTCTCTTTTCTCCCTGTGGCATCGAAATGGTCTTGATAAATGTAGCCCATTCAGGATATATACCATCCGCTAAATAATACCCCATTCAGGATATATACCATCCGCTAAATAATACCCCATATTATATTGTGTCCCATTGATTGTATATTGCACAGTGGGAGCATGTCCTTCCAAAATATCATTAAACACGTTTGATTGGTTTAGCACATTAATGTCATTGTTTGAACCTGCAATACCAAAAATGCATGTCAAATCCATAAGTCTTGTGATGCCACTGCTTCAAGCATGATTGTGGGCTTACCATGATCACCTCGACAAAACTCTCATTTCCATGCAACAGGACAATTTTTCCATTCCCAGTGCATACAATCAATGGAACCCAACATACCTGGAAAGCCACATGACTCTCCCATTTGTAAAAGATCTTCAACATTAGTGTTTTTAGGCTTTAGCAAATACTCTACTCCAAATACAACATTCACGCCCCAAACGAATCTTTCTAAGCACTCAACTGAAGTGCTTTCACCGATTCGAACATATTCATCTACAATGTCAGAGGGAGACCCATATGCCAACATACGAATAGCAGATGTGCATTTCTGCAATGCTGAAAGACCCATTTTACCAGTTGCATCGATCCTCATTTGGAAATATTCATCATGAGTTCCAAGGGCGTCTGCAATTCGAAGAAACACATGCATATGCATTCTGAACCTTCTTCGGAATTGAACATCTATGTATACTAGATTTTCTGAGAAGTAGTCATTGAATAATCGATTGTGTCATTCTTCACGACTTCGATCTATCACTGTTTTTCTCTTTGGCCTAGAGGAACTTCCAGATTGACGTTCCTTCTCGAGCATTGACTTTAGTTGTTCTTCATCAGTGTTGTCCATAAATTCTTCTTCAATCAAGTTCCAAAAGAGTTTGTTGAGATCATTTGAATTGTTTGAATCCATTATAGTGAGTGAAGAATGAGAGAAATGTGAGAGAAAAATAAGAGAAGAATAAGAGAAGAATGAGAAAATAATGAGAAGAGTGATGGTATATATAGTGGTATATGAATAACGGTTAGTTTGAATAACGGCTAGTTTGACTAATAACATAATATTTATTATAAGTTAAAGTGGTACTAATGACAATTTTACATAGGTATTACAATATTAAAGTGGTACTAATGACCATTTTACATAGGTATTACAATATTAAAGTGGAACTAATGACCATTTTACATAGGTATTAAAGTGGTACTAAAGTCCATATTTTGCTTTCAACTTATTACAATATTTTTCATGAACACTCAGTTGACTATCATTCATCGTAGAAGTGTCTGACATGATGAATTTCATTGCGTTAAGCTCCATCTTTTCTTCCTTACATTGAGCTAGTCTTTCCATTGCTACTACTATTTTATTCCATGTATCTTGCACAACATTAGAAGGCGGTTCAGATGCATTTACATTTTCCCTTGCCTTACCATTCCTTTTTGCTGCTTTTTGTCCCATTGGACGCTCCATTTGTGATGATGAGTTATACTCATAACTTTAAGGTCTCTCTGGGTTAGACGATGATGAATGTTCCCCACTAGCAGAAGTCTTTGTTCTTTTTGAAGAATTTTCAGCCGATGCTCCCATCCATTTAGGTTCATCTTTTAACAATCGCCATGCGTACTCAAGATTGAATGATGTACCTTCATCTTGAGAAAAAAAAAGCATGTGCAGTGGCCAAGACATCTTTCTCCGATGTCCCACTTTTTTTACATTAATAGCTTGTCTGTAACACCCAACAAATTTTTGAACCAAGCCTTGTATTCGATCCCATCGACATTTTAATTGCCCACTTAGCTTTTCTTGCGACTGCCCACGACACTGGTTATAATTTCCAGTGATTCTTAACCAAAAACTCTCAGTTTTTTTATCAACTCCCACAATTGGATCCTTTGAAACATTGAGCCATGATTGCATAAGAAGTGTATCGGCATCCCTTGTAAATAGCTCTCGAGATTTTTTTTTTTTAACAGCACACCTTTCTTCTTGTTCAATACCAACTTAAGGTGAAAATGGTGGAAGTTGACAATCGGACATAAACCCATGAGTATTTATTTCAGGTCTATGATACATATTTGGATTGTTTAGTGACGGAAAAAATGCGGCGAAATTCATTGGCATAGATGAGAATTGAGAATTTTGAGGATTAGGATTTTGATAATTTTGCATGAAATTGAACATAGATTGTTGCAAATTATATTGATTAAGATCCATTTGGCCTAAACAAAAATAATTTTGAAGTAAAAAGATGAAAATTTGGGTAAAATATATTTGATCGTGAAGGCTGGATCAGATCCTGTAGAATCGGGCCGCCAAGTGCGTCAGGGATGCTGGTCGTATGGAGAAGAGGGGGGTGTACCTGCAAGGTACTCCGACACTCAAGTAAGAAAGGGTCAGAGAAAAGGGGCAAGTACAAAGTATGGATTCTTAGGGTGAGTATTGGATACCTGACCCTCTCAAGCGAGAAGGTTTATATAGAGCCCCTAGCACGTGGCCAACGATCCTATTTTCGGGGCGAAATAACCGTTTTCCCCAAAGAATAGGTAACTACCCAAACTAGCCGTTACGTCGGGCAGGGTGCCCGAAACTAGCCGTTGTGTCGGGCATAAGCATGGTTTCGGGCACCTGCCCTTGACTGTTCGGGGAGCGAGGAAGCCATGAGTGACGGGCATCAAAATCCGGGGAGGAACGTTGCGTTCTTGCCCGGCTTGAGGGGCAGAAAGGTAACTTTTGCCCCTCTGTGGATTGGACTTAGGCAACTTGGGCCGCTCTGGAGCAGAGGCGGATTGGGCCAATTCTAGCCATTGGTCCAGTCCAGAACAGGAGCCCCCAAGTCGTTGCTCCCGAGCATGGGAGTGCTGACTTAAGGACTGCTCGTTGCTCCGGGGAGCCAGTATGGAGTCGTCGTTTGAAGACGAAGAGGATTGTCTCAAAGTGCTCGTGACCCCAGATGTTCGTGAGATTCGTGGTCGTGACATAATTGCCCGGTGTTCGGGGAGACTAATGGTCAGATAGAATTGGAAACGCTGGGTTTCCACGTGTGCCTCGAGCTCCGTGTAGTAGTTAATAGGCAATGATGGCTAGTGGGTAGTCATTATAGCCTACGAGCGCGTGTTTGCACGCGCCCCTTTGTATAAAAGGGGGAAAATCGTTCCATTTGGAACTTTTCCTTTCAGATTTCTCTTCGCTCTCTTCAGCTTTTTCCCGACACCGTTTTCTGCTTCTCCGACCACCGTTACAGGCTTCCGAGCAACGCTTTCTTCTACTCAAAACAAGTAAGTGTTCTGATCCTTTGCTTATTCTACTTCTGTTAGTTGTTAATGGTAGATTGCATGTGGTTAGGGTTAGCTTTAGAGGACAAAATGAGTGAGTCTCCGGCGATTGTTGGTGGTGGATGGTGGCTGTGCCATTTTTCTACTTCTAACACGTCACCGAAGTTGGTAGTATGTTTTGGTTAGGAGGGCGGTTGACGGCGTCGTCCCGATGGCGACGCTTGTGTAACCGTCGTGACTTTTTATCTTCTGGGCGGATGATGAGTTTTCCAGTAGAACGCTCCCAGATTCCGGTGAAGCTTTGCGATTTCCTGCGAAGCTTCAAACGGAAACTGGGTATGAGTGAGGGGAAGCTCCTCGCCAGGGGATGATTTGTTTCGAGCGTCTCTTCGCGGGGAGGTTTCGACTCCATACTTGATGTTAGGGCTTAGGCCGGGGACCTTGTCCTCAGCCCTTTGCGTGCCCTTTCACTTGACTTAGCGGTGGAAGGGTGGATTTGATTTGTTGTCGAATTCACTTTCTTCTCTGCTTTTCAGGTGATCGACATGGCGACGGGGCCGGATAGAGAAGTTATTTTAGACACCTCTGAGGAAGAAACAGGATCCTCGGACAACAGTAGCTCGACGACTTCGAGCTCTCCAAGTGATGTCGGGGAAGAAGAGGTTCGGGATGATATGGACGAGGATGTTGCTGATAATTCCGCGGAGGAATGGGAGGTGGCCGAGCCTGCTGAGCACTTGTCCAAGCTTGTGGGGGACGTTTTTACTGAGGTCGGGCCGGAGGGAGAGTGGAAGGTGCACTTCCCTTTCGAGGACGAGCGGGTCTGCACAAACTTCAGGGACCGCTTTACGATGTACGAATATGCCTTCAAGGAGCTGGGCTTGAGGCTGCCGTTCACCGATTTCCAGCAATCAGTGTTCGAGCATTTAAGGTTGGCCCCCACACAGCTGCATCCGAACTCTCTGGCCTTTATCCGGGCGTTTGAGTTGGTGTGCGAGCATCTTGCTATAGGGACTACTCTCCCTCTGTTCTTCACTGTCTTCCATCTTCAGCGGAAACTATCGGGGAGGAAGTACGGCTGGGTTTCGTTGAAGCAGCCCCGCAAGCTGTTCAAGCCTTTTTCGGAGTCAATAGGACGTTCAAGGAACGTTATTATGTCGTTGAACCCTTGTCTGAAGCTGCCCAGGATAACACATACGTCTGGGAGATAGAGGTTGACGAGGACGAGAACGAGTTGCACGACAAGGAAGGGAAGTACATTGAGCGGAGACTTTACAAGTTCCCCATCCACTGGTCACCGGACCACTTCACCAAGGAGCCCAGTGATTATGTCTTTCAACCGAGCGAGCTGCTCGGGCAGGACGCCGTGGCGTATGAGGCGCTGGTGAACTGGGTCAACTCGTTCCGGCTTGCTGAGTGCTGGACGAGCAAGGGCAGTCCGATCTTCGAGGAGGACGGGAGCCAGAGACTCGAGCGTAGATTCATCAACGTTAAGGCACTGCTGGAGTGCAAGACTCCCGCGGACGCTGAGATGCTGCTCGGTAGTCTTAGTCATTTAAATTTTGTTTATGTCATTTCTTTTCCTCGTATCTAACATGTTCGTGTTTTGTCTGTGCAGGTGAGATGCCTCAGGCCCACGACAGAGTTGTGAGGAATGCTCTTGCAAGGAACAAGACTGGGGCGGCTCCTCCGAAATCTCAGTTTGCTGGTGCTCGTGTTCCTCCTCCGACGCAATCTGTTGCAGGGACCTCCACTTCTCCCACTCCTGCTGCTCGGGGATCTCCCCTGTCTTTAGCCGGGCGTCCTAAGCGGCTAAGGATCACTGATGCCGTGGACCTTACTCAGGTAGCGTAGAAAGGGAAGTTCGAGCTTCCTCCCTGCATCCTTGATAGGCGGTTTTTCGAAGGCAACTCTTTAGTCGTTCCCCGGGCGGAATCTCTTCGCTTGGAAGGTATGGATCACCCGAGCAAGAGGGTGCTGGTGGCCCAAGACGCTTCTGCCTTGGTCAGGATGTTAGAGATGGCGGCTGTTTATGTTGAAGGGGACTCTGCAACTGAGTCCGAACTCAATGCTGCCCGTGCTTCCATGGCATCCCTCAAGGAAGAGGTTAAGGGTGCTGGCGAGGCTCGGAAGAAGGCTGAAGAGGAGGCGGTCAGGCTGAAGGAGGAGAACTCTACGCTGGCGGCGGAGAAAAAAGCTGCCGAGGAGTTGATCAGGGAGCTGAGGGAGGCCAATGCCCCGGGTGCCGACGAGCCCGACGACGTAAGAAGCTTGAAGACTAGATCCGAGCTGGTCGCTCGTATACTACTGGCCGAAGATGATGGCATCACCGTTGCGGAGGAATCCTTCGGAAACGCCGTGGCTCAGCTGCGGGTGGTGAACCCTGGGCTTGAAATTTCTGCCGAGGGTACTCACTACCTGGCTCATGTTGAGGATGGTCGTATTGTCGCGCCCGATGGTGTCCTTGCAAGTACCCCCGAGGATCAGCCCGCAGAGGATTAGGGACCCGAGCCAGAGCCTGCCGAGCATGCTGATGAATGAGGAGTTTGTTATTCTGATGTTATTGTGTTTTGTCCGGCCTGCGTGCCGTGGAATCATTGTAATTTATTTTCTTTTCGGGGGGACTTGGCCCCCGTTTGATGTAATTAAGCATAATGGTGGCCCTCGTGGTCGCCCATTATGTTAACTTATCATATTTCTGGCTTTGTCCTCTGCATGATTTTACTTGCGTTTATTTTTGGTAAGTGTTGTATGCATGCTCGCTGTGAGTGTATGTCCGCCCGTGATAGGGGTTTTTTGACTAGTGCGAATATTTTTGGGGGGATTGCTCGTAATAGATGTGTTCGGCAGTGTGGGGAACTGGTAGAACGACTAGGGAATAACCTGGCTGGGGAGCGGAGCTCAGGTCGCGTTTGAGGCTTGAGTTCGCGGCGTGAACGTCCCATCGCGAGCTCGGGTTCTGCCATTCATGGTACTTTGACGACGGTGATGCTCGATCGAGGACCGTTGTCGAGCAGTTGTCCGGCTTGTTACTGAACGGGGTTATGCTTTAATCGTATGCGACGCTTGTACCTAGACGCGCATAGTGGTCGGTAGCTGACGTTCGTCATTGCGACGGGTCGAACCGAGGATTTAGCTGTAATATTGTTTTAGCTTTTCAGCGTTCCATGGTCGAGCAAGTTCTTCCCCAGTGAGATGTTCTAGGTAATAGGCCCCATTTTCCGTCTTTGCCCGGACGTGATAGGGTCCTTCCCAATTGGCTGCTAGTTTGCCTTCGCGAGAGTCTTTGTGGTTTCTTCTTAGAACGAGGCTTCCCATGTCGAACTCTTGCCGTATCACCTTGGCGTTGTGCCTGATGGTAATTTTTTGTTTTAGTGAGGCTTCGCGGAGGGTTTCCCCGGTTCTAATCTCCTCGATGAGGTCGAGCTCTTCTTTTAAAGATTCGTCGTTCATCTCCTCGTCTAGGGGGCGACTCTATCCGCCTAGAGGGCACGTGAACTTCGACGGGAATTACAGCCTCGGTCCCGTATGCTAAACAGAAAGGTGTTTCCCCGGTCGTTGAGTGCGGAGTTGTGCGGTATGCCCACAGTACGCTGTGCAGTTCCTCAACCCATACCTTCTTTGTTTTGTCTAGCCTTCGCTTGAGACCTCGAAGGATGACTCGGCTAGCTGCCTTAGCTTGCCCGTTTGTTTGGGGGTGCTCGACGGATGCGAAGTGTTGCTTCGTGCCCAGTTGGGCGACGAAGTCCTGAAACTTCATGTCCGTGAACTGCGTCCCGTTGTCCGTTACTATCGCTTGGGGAATACCGAAACGTGCAAGGATGTTTCGTTTGTAGAAACGCAGGATGTTGAGGGCGGTTATTTTGGCTAGAGCTTCTGCTTCTATCAATTTTGTGAAATAGTCCACGCCCACTATGAGATATTTGTTCTGACTTGATCCTACCATGAAGGGTCCTATGATGTCTAGGCCCCACCAGGCGAATGACCACGGGGAGGACATAGCCTTGAGCTCGTTAGGTGGAGCCAGGTGCATGTCCCCGTGCTGTTGGCATTTATCGCACTTCTTCACGTGCTCTTTTGCGTCGTTTTGCATAGTCGGCCAGTAGTATTCTGCTCGGAGGGCTTTTCGAGCAAGGGACCTTCCGCTGAGATGTTGGGCGTTGATTCCTTCGTGGATTTCGCGCAGGATGTGTGCGACCATTTCCTCCTCGACACATTTGAGCAGCGGAATGGAGAATCCCCGTCTGTACAGTTTATCTTCGACCAAGACATAAGAGCAGGCTCTTCGCCTGACTATGCTGGCCTCCTTTGGGTCGGATGGGAGCTCGTCTTTGGCGAGATAATTGTAGACTGGGGTCATCCAGCAGTTGCTGTCGCCGATTACTTGCACGTCGAGTGTCGGGGAGGCCTTCTCGATGCTGGGTCGAGGAAGTACTTCCTGTATGACGGACTTGTTTCCGCCTTTCTTCTTCGTGCTGGCTAGTTTGGATAGCACGTCTGCTCGCACGTTATGTTCGCGGGGAACATGTTTCACTTCCACTGTTGTGAACTTCGCCATTTCCTTCTTTACCAGGGCCAAGTATTCGGTCAAGTTGTCATTTTTGGCTTGGTATTCTCCCCGGACCTGGATGGCCACGAGTTGTGAATCCGTGCAAATGACGACTTCTTGTGCGCCCAAGTCCTCGGCAAGGCGTAGCCCAGCGAGGAAGGCTTCGTATTCCGCCTGGTTATTGGAGGTTGGGAAAGACAGTGTGAGTGATACCTCGGCGATGATTCCTTCGTCGCTCTCCAGTATGACGCCTGTGCCGCTTCCTGCCGAGCTTGAGGTACCATCGACGAAGATGGTCCACCTACGTGCTTCGCCCGCGGGGGAGTCTGCGAACGTCATCTCCGCGACGAAGTCGGCCAGAGTTTGGGCCTTGAGGGCTTTTCTGCCTTTGTATTGGATGTCAAATTCGGACAGCTCCAGCGACCATTTGAGCATTCGGCCGACCATATCTGGTCGTCCGAGCAGCTGCTTTATGGGCTGATATATTCGAACCACGATCGTGTGAGCCAGGAAGTAATGTCTTAACCTTCTGGCTGCGTTGATGAGGGCTAGTGCCACCTTCTCTATCTGTTGGTATCTTAACTCTGGTCCTTGTAGCGCTTTGCTCGTGAAATAAATGGGCTTCTTCCCGTCAGGTGTCTCGCGGATGAGTGTGGCACTCACTGCTTCGGTTGCTATGGCCAGGTACAGGTACAACGTTTCGCCATTGTCTGGGCGGGGAGGACCGGTGGCTCTGAGAGTGCTCGTTTTAGATGGAGAATGGCCTTGTCGCACTCCTTGGTCCATTCGAATGCTGCCTCTTTGCAGAGGAGTTTGAAGAATGGTAGGGCGTGCTGGGCGGACTTGGCCACAAAACGAGATAGTGATGCGAGCATCCCGTTGAGGGACTGGATGGATTTTTTGGACTTGGGCGTAGGAAATTCGGAGAATGCCCGACATTTGTCGGGATTGGCCTCGATTCCTTGTTCCGTTAAGCAGAAGCCGAGGAATTTGCCTGGTCGGACCCCGAACGTGCACTTCTCTGGATTAAAACACAATTTGTATTTCCTGGCCTGTTCGAAGACCTTTCGTAGATGGGCAGTATGATCGGTTTCCTCGTGGGATTTTACGATCATGTCGTCCATGTAGACTTCGAGCATGTCGCCTATTTCTCCCCGAAACACTTTGTTCATCATTCGTTGGTACGTTGCTCCGACATTCTTCAGGCCGAAGGGTATTACGTTGAAGTAATAGTTGCCTGATTCGGTCATGAAGGCCGTGTATTTTTTGTCGGACATTGCCATTGGGATTTGATTGTAGCCCGAGTAGGCGTCCATGAACGATAAAAGTTTAAAACCAGCAGAATTATCAACAAGTTTATCAATATTGGGGAGGGGGCAGGCATCCTTCGGGCAATGCCTTATTGAGATCGGTATAATCAATGCACATGCGCCATTTTCCATTAGATTTTTTAACTAATACAACATTGGACAGCCAAGTGGTGTACTTGGCTTCCGAAATAAATTTGGCATCGAGGAGGTCCTTTACAACTTTTTCAGCAGCCTCTGTTTTCTCCGGAGATTGCTTCCTCCTACGTTGTGCTACGACCTTGATGGCCGGGTCGATGGTCAGCTGGTGACAAGCGACGGATGGATCCAAGCCGGGCATTTCCGCGGCGCTCCATGCGAAGAGGTCGGCATTCTCACTGAGGCATGCTTTGAGCTGCTTCCTCGCAATATCGGGCAGGTCTGCTCCAATCTTCACTCCCCGTTGGGGGTCTTCGCCGAACAGAACTATCTCGAAGTTGCCATCCGGGATTGGGCGCATTGGATGGGAGCTGCTGCTGGATGACGTGGATGGGGCGGCTGAAGCTGCTCGTTCCTCCTGTTGGTCCTCGGGAAAGCGACTGTCGAGGTCGATAGAGTCGACCTGGGGCAGAGGCTTGGCCTCCTCAGAGCTGCTTGGTAGTGCTGGCTTGCTCGACACCTTCGGCTTGGGCGCAATGGTGTTGAGTCCCTTTGTAGCTGCTTCGAAACACCGTCGGGCAGCTTCTATATCGCCGTGGAGGGTGGCGACCATCCCTTTCGAAGTGTAGTACTTCATCTTCAGGTGGACGGTTGAGGGCACTGCTACCAACTCGGCTAGAGTTGGCCTTCCGAAAATGCATTGGTAGAGCGACGGGCAGTCGATTACCAGAAATTGCACCTTGATGGATCTGGCCGTTTCAGCTGAGCCGAAGGTCACGATCAGCTCGACGTATCCCCACGGCTTGGTTACAGATCCATTGAATCCCTGTAAATTGGACCCTACGTAGGGGGTAAGGTGCGATTCGTCCAGCTAAAGTGTTGAAAATAGCTGGGAGTACATGATGTCGACCGAGCTGCCCTGGTCGACGAGTATCCTGCGAACGTCGAAGTTTGCCATCCGGGCTCTAACGAACAATGGTATGCTTGAGTTCGGGGAACCGCCGAGGAGTTCCTCCCTGTAGAAGGAGATGGGGACGGAGCCCTTCGGTGCCCGATCAAGCGTGGTCACTTTGTTGGAGCTTGTGTTGATCAGGTGGTCGAACTTCTGTTTCACGGAGCCCACAGTGACTTTGTTGAATCCCCCGCCAGAAATGACCATGGCGGAGGGAAACGTCTCCCACGGGTTGTGGGCCGCGAAATATGCAGGGGCGCTGAGCCCGTCAGGGACGTGGAAGTCCTCGGGTCGCGATATGGACATAACGACCTGTATGTTGGCGTCTTCTGAGGAGGGTACCTCCTCCTCAACCTTCTTGGACTCCTGGGCGTCCTATCAAGGAGTGTCCTTCTTCTTTGAGAACTGCTTCAGGTGGCCGTCCGTGATCAGTATTTCAATGGCATCCTTCAGATGGATGCAGTCCTCCGTAGTATGGCCGTGACTTTTGTGGAAACGGCAGTATTTTGACTTATCCAAGTTTGGTCTGTTCGGCAGCTGTTTGGGGAAGCGGACCCTAGCCTGTTTGAACTCCAAATTGGCACATTCGGACAAGATCTTTTCCCTGGAAACGGTCAGGGGAGTGTAGTCATGGAACCTCTTGGAGGGGCCCTTGCTGTTGTAGCGGCAAAATCGTGAGTGTAAGTTATTGATTAACTTAACTCGAAAAGCAAGAGTCGCCACCGCACTTTTATTTTATCCAAAAAGGAAAGGAAAAAGAGTGAACAAAACCTACACAAGCTCTATAGCAAGAACAAGTGAAGAGAGTCCGGGTTCGGGGGGTTTGTTACGCAATGGGAAGGTGTTAGCACCCAAAACGTCTATAGTACTCTATAGGAGCCCTTTGAAAAATCTACCGCTTTTGGTCTGAAAAAGTTTGCTTGAAAAGTGATTGAGGAGATGAGAAGAGAAATTGTTTTTAAAGTTTTTGTGTTTGGAGAGACTTGTCGTCTCATGCCTACGTACCCACGATGTGCAATGTAGAATCAAAACCCCGTAGTTCGTGGTACAAAGAATGAAAATTGTTTGTTTTGGTTGTTTTTAAATGTAAAGACAAGTCGTCATTTCCAAGCGAATAATTCCGCTTAAAGAAATGAATCATGTCTAAACTTATGAAAAAAAGTTAAAGGAAAAAGTGCACGAGGGCACAAAAAAAGAGAGTGATGAGTTTGATGTTTTTTAAGTCTTTTGAAAAAGGTGTCAATATGCTTATGTAGTTTAACATTTGTTAAGAAATGAAAAGAAAATAGTAAAAATCACTTGACAAAGTCAAGGTTTGTTTATGAAAGAGATGATAGTTTGAAATCAAGAAGGTTTTGAAAAAGGGAGAGAGTTTTGAAAATTGAAGAATGGGGAGGAGAAGAAGTGACTATCCTAAAGCATAAAGTAAAAGCTAAGGATAAGAATAGCCTAACCATACAAGTAAGCTCCAAAGTCTTCGAACCACAATTCCAAAGCAAAGGGAGAAAGGTCCCAAGTCTAAGTCCAAGGCTCCAAGAATTTCATTGGATGTCCAAGGTCTAAGTTCATGGATTCAAGAATAGCATTGAAGTCCAAGGTATAGGTGCAAAACTCCATGTCCATTGCAAAGGATAGTAACCATAGTCCAAGATTAGAAGCACAAGTTTTTTAGAGGTTTTATCCTTTATTAATGTTTTTGGTCCAAGTGGACAAAGAGAAAAAGACATAAGCATAAACATGTGTCCAACGGACAAAGGAAAAATTGCGGAAGCATAAACATGAAATGAAATGATAATAATGAAGCATAAAAGTAAAAGAGATAAGGAGCGAGAAGGAATTGTAAATGATTAGTACAATAGTAATGTTAGTAAGTTAGTGGTTAGTTGTTAGAGTTAGTGATCAATAATAATTGAATAATTGCACTTAGGTCAAGATTAATGAAAACTCATTAGAGGATTGATAAGACCAAAGCCTCCTAACAACAAGTTTCATAAGTTTTGAACCAAAAGACAAATAATCAACTATTTTTGATAGTTTTCCGATGCGGGACAAATATTGCGCTATGTTAAGCAATCGTCGAGTAATTTACGAAGTAATTACCCTACAATGAGGCCGTCAATAGCTCTATGTGCTAATGTATGCTAGATGAACGATATGTAAATCGTCATCCGAAAGCGATACCGCACGAAAAGAAAAAATGGTAACGATCTCGTCTTGATCGAAATTCAACAAATGAATTCCAAGATCAATTAGACTTTCATCAATCAAAAAGAAAAAAGAATTAAGATGAAAAGAAGTGGATCTAACATTTATGATCCACACAACCAACAACAAAGTCAAAGATAAAAGGAAATGAAAATGAAAAGAAGAAAGAAATTAAAATATTTTTTCAAGTGATTTTTTCCAAGAATTTTTTTAAACAAAATTTCTAAATCCAAATCTCAAATGAAAAATGATAAAAAAGAAAATATGTAAAAAAAGTTTTGAAAAGAAAATAATAGAAATAAAGTTAAAAGGAAGAAAAAAGAGGGTGAATTAGAAAATGGTGGTGTGGTGGTAGCAATGAGCATACGGGCTCTAGGCCCAAACGATTTGAAAAAAAAGAAATAAAAAAGAGATTTTAAAGAGAAAAGAAAAAAAAATCTGAAAACAATATTCATTATCTTCTTCTTCTTCACAACACACGCGGCCACACTATTCATAATAAAGAGAAGAATTCGGATTCATCACGGCGGAGCACGGCGGGACACGATTCTTACGCGGTCTTGATCAAAATCAAACGTAGATTCTAAATATGTGTTCATTTTCGTGCAACGGTGTCTAGATGATTCAAATCGGAACCGCGAAGTTCGACGGAAAAGCTTCGATTACCTTCAAAAATGGTGAGAAATCCAACGATCTTCTTCTTCTCTTCTTCTGACTCGGTTTCTTGAAGTTGTTGTTGAATTGTTGTGAAAATTGTTGATGTTGATGTTGATAGAGGTTGGAGTCGTTACGGTTTGTGGTCTGAAATTTTCATTGATGTAGTGATGTGGTTGAATTTACAGGTTGAGAATTGAAGTTGGAAATTGAAGGTTTGGAGGTTGGATTGAATGAGAATGGTTGAAGCTTCAAGTAGTGAATTTGGTAGAGTTTTTGGGGATGTGAAAGCTTGGATTTGAATGTGAGGTATGCTTCTATTTAAAGATGAATTGAAGGAGGATTTGTGAAATTGAATTGAAATTTTTTCTTGCCGTTTTCACTTGTGAATTCTGCGTTTTGGTTTTAATGATTTGTGCATGAACTTGCTAAACTTTTGATGCCGTTTTGATTGAATGCAAGTCGTTTGCTTTGATTCACGACTGGGTGTATGATGTGTGTGAAACCCGTGTGTTTACAGCTGCGTGTCGCTTTACTCATCAGCTGCGGTTTTAGTTTGTGACTTGGAGTGTAGCTGGTATTTGACTTGACGGCTTGGGAAAATGGCTTGAATGTGGTACGTGAGCTGAGTTTGGTACACGGCTAAAAGTTGTTGTGGTACTTTTTCTTTTTTGCATTTTGGTCACCTGATACTTCATGTGGGCCGTGGATTTGTGGAACTTGGATGGCATGATGAATTTGGCTTTTTTGTCATATGCTGAACTTTTTAAGTATTGTAATGGACTTTGGGCTTGAAATGTGGATTGAAATTGTATAGGAAAAAATGGGTATATAAAAAAAATGAAAATAAAAAAAAAGTTTATTGGAAATGATTTTTGGATATTTGGGTAATTGGTTAAAAAATGGATTTTAATGGATATAAATGGCTAAAAAATGGCTATTTGGAAAATGGATATGAATCGGATATTAGAAAAAAAATGGATAATGGAAGTGGTTTTTTTGAATAAAAAGAATGGAATTTGGATTTGGAGAATTTGGTTTACGAAATGGATTAGAAAAATGGTTTAGTGACTGGATAATCAAAATGGATATGGAAACGGATCATGGATGACCAATCTTTATTTTTTAGCCCAAAACAAATCTTGACTTTTTTTTTTCACAAGCCTCTGATAAAGTGAACACATAGCTACCACTAAACAAGCCACAATTGAACAACGACCATTTGAATTTTCTGAATATCACCCCACAACAACTTGACAGTCACTGCTGGAGAAATATCCCATTGAAACAGAAATCTTGCACTTGGAACAAATGCTTGATAGTTTGACCAAGATCAGGTCAAACATCCATCTGAACTGCATTATGAACGAACAACCACATGTGACTTGAAATCACTTCATTGTCTTTGACAAACCTGCACAACACACAGAGAGAGAAACTGCAGCAATTTTTTTTTGTATTTTGGTTAGAGGTTAGATAAACAGAAGCAAGTAAGAATAAGAGAATCACACAGGTGCTTAGGAGAAACACAGATTGTGATCTTGTTTGTGGTAATGATATGCAAATGAAAATGTGCGAAATCTTAGGGGTAAAAATTAGGGTCTTACAGCTGTCACGGGAATCACGAGGACGGTCCTCGCACCTTCGTTCACCTCGACGAGATGTTGAAGCTTCTTCTCCTCTGGACGCCCGAGCGTTCTCCTGATGGCGTGATGCTCGGACGTTGCTGGCCGCAACCTTCTCTTCATACTGAATGTATGATTGGGCTTTGAGGAGGAGGGCGTCCAAGTTCCTCGGTGGCGCGAGGCCAATGGCTTTAGAAAACTCCGAGCCTGGGCGGAGCCCCTGCTCGAGCAAAACTTCTTCATTTCGTCCGTCGTCGGGACCTACACTGCTTCTTTGTTGAACCTCTCGATATATACACGGAGAGGTTCGTCTTTACCCTGGATTATGGCTCCAAGAGAGGCCTCAGTTTTGGGGTGGCAGTGAGATGCTGTGAAGTGCCGCGAGAACATCCTGCCCAGCTGTCTCCACGAGGTGATGGACTCCTCGGGCAGTTGCTTATATCATGTCATTGCTCCCTTCTGAAGCGTGGTCGGGAACAGTCTGCATTTGATGGCTCCCCGTACGCCGCGGTAGTCTAATAGCGCATCGATGTTCTCGATGTGCTCGTCTGGGTCGGTGGTCCCGTCGTATGTGCCAAGTGACGGGGGTTTCTCCAAGTCTTTTGGGAGACGGGTGGCCAAGATCTCCTGGGACAACGGGCCGCGAGGCTCGTCGTCGCTCCTAGAACTGGTGTATGATCGGGACCGGACGAGATGCTCGCGTCGGCAGTTCCTTCGAGGAGAAGGTGAGCGGTTCCTTCGAGGACAAGGCGAACGGTTCCTTCGAGGAGAAGGTGAACTGTTCCTTCGCGGAGAATGTGAGCGGGCCCGTCCTTTGGATTTGATCGGAGGAGATTGCTCGTTCCTCCGAGTCCTCTTGTGGTCATGAGCGTGCTGGTCACGCGGGGAGATCTGGTCGCGCTTTCGGGCTATGCGAGGATCAGGCTCTTGGCGCAGTCTTTGGTCAATTTCTCTCCGGGGCTGCGGGCTTCTTGATCGTCGTTGGTTCCTCCGCGTAGGAGGGGATCTTAGACGGCTAGACTCTTCCAGTGCCCCGATCCTCTCGTTTTACTGCAGGATCAGGGTGTTAGTTTTGTTGATCGCCTCCAGGAGGGCTGCCACGACCGGGTCAGCGTTGGGCGGAACAAGAACGGGCTGGACGTCGAGTGATGGTTGATCGTTGTTGCGATCAGCAGGGGTAGGGGAAGGAGAAACAGTGGCTCCATCCCTGAGGAAACGGGCATCTCGGAGGAGAGATGACTGGCCGTCAACGTCAGATTTGTTGACGGGGAGGATGGTGGTTTGGAGAGCATCCTTGGAGCGATCTTGGGAGGCCATGATCGTGATGATGTTTGAGAACTGTTTTGATCTTCGATTTCTGAGGAAGGAAAGATGGGGAGAACAAAGATTCCCACAGACGGCGCCACTGATCGTGAAGGCTAGATCAAATCCAGTAGAATCGGGCCGCCAAGTGCGTCAGGGATGCTGGTCATATGGAGAGGATGGGGTGTACCTGCAAGGTACTCCGACGCTCAAGTAAGAAAGGGTCAGAGAAAAGGGGCAAGTACAAAGTATGGATTCTTAGGGTGAATATTGGATACCTGACCCTCTCAAGCGAGAGGGTTTATATAGAGCCCCCAGCGCGTGGCCAACGGTCCTATTTTCGGGGCGAAATAACCGTTTTCCCCAAAGAATAGGTAACTACCCAAACTAGCCGTTACGTCGGGCAGGGTGCCCGAAACTAGCCGTTGTGTCGGGCATAGGCATGGTTTCGGGCACCTGCCCTTGACTGTTCGGGGAGCGAGGAAGCCGTGCGTGACGGGCATCAAAATCCGGGGAGGAACGTTGCGTTCTTGCCCGGCTTGAGGGGCAGAAAGGTAAGTTTTGCCCCTCTGTGGATTGGACTTAGACAACTTGAGCCGCTCTGGAGCAGAGGCGGATTGGGTCAATTCTAGCCATTGGTCCAGTCCAGAGCAATATTGTAAAAAATAAAGGCTAATGAGAAGAAATTGTAAGACAAAATATTACAAATGAAGAGTAAAATGATGAAATTCTGAGAGAAAATAAAAGTGAGAGAAAATTTGTGTGTAAAATTTTTCATATTGGTTTATTTATAATTAACTAGAGTATAAAAAAAAGAAGAAAAAAATAGATCCGTTCAACAACGGTAACTTGGCATTTTTTTCAATTTTATCATTATTTAATGTGAGTTAATTTTCAATTATTAAGTTACCTTTTTTTCAATTTTATTATTATTTAATGTGAGTTACTTTTCAATTATATTATTATTTTATGCAACAATCGTTGCATTGCATTACTATGTTTTATAGCATGACCAACTCCAAGCAATATGAAACTACACTTTTTGTTTGTCATGCTGGAGCAACTTGTGAGAAACCAACCGTTAGAGTTGGTCTTATTATGTTTGACAGCATGGCCAACTCCAACCAGTATGAAACTACACTTTTTTATTTGCCATGCTGGAGCAACTTGTGAGAAACCAACCGTTGGAGTTGGTCTAAGGTATTTTGGAGCAATGGAGCACCTATGGCTGCAAGTTGCTAAAAAATAAATGTTGAAGCAACTTGTTTTAGCAAAGGAAATAGGGTTGAGCGAGATAGTCTGATGTTGCGATTGAACAACTCAGAGTTTCTTATAATCACAATACTTCTTCAGGTATTATAAGCAAAAAAAAAAAGTGATTTTAAATCTTGGTCACTATAAGTAAAAGTCATTAACTTTTAAAATAATTAATGTGTGTATTACTATTAAATACTTAATTTATTTCAAAAGTATTTAATGTTAATAGTTGATTCATCAAATATAACTAAGAATATTATAATACATTTTTATCTTGATTGTACATAAATCAAAAAAATTAATTACATTTAATTAACTTTTTTAATCAATATAAAAATAATTATTTTTTACTTATAATAATGACCGGTGAAAGTATATTGTATCATTCCGGACTACAAAGATTGCTAAGCTAAGTTCAAGACTGACACTTATGTTTAATTTATTAAAATACAATACATATATAAAAGCTATAGCTCATAGTGTGTTAGAAGTTAGAAGAGCTAATCAGTCAAGGTCTAATTTAAGTGAAAAATGCCCCCACAAGTCCCGACCCAAATTAATTGTATCTTTATTTATTCATTTGACCTCATGGAATATCCTTTTTGTTTTCAAACACAAGTCCTTCACCTAAGATACAATTCTCAACCCCATTTTCTAATAGAACTTCAATTCACTTTTTTTCATTTAGAATTTGAAATGAAATCCATTTTTCTACGAGGCAAAACCAACTTTAACTCTGGTTAAGACTCTCATTTTAAATAAGATATGACATGAACATATATTTATAGATAGGGACAATTCTCACTATAAAAGTCAAGTTGAACCAACATTTTAAGATGATATGATAATCAAAACAATAATTTTTTGGCTACCTAGTAACAAGTCTGTTATTTCCTTGGTTTTATGGTTGACATTATTTTGCTAAAACTCATGTAGCAGCAGATATTGAATGAAGACGTCTAATAATATGTTTCATTACTCTCTGTTCAACATGTCGAATGAAGATGTTCCATGACTGCTCATAGGACATCGCGCTGTGAAGGCAGTTTTTATTGCAGATTCTGTTACAATGATTTGTAACTGAATATTCTGTGAATAATTGGTTATCCGATGTGGCATCCAAAGCACTTTTGGATTAGGGTTATTTGTTGGTTTTCGGATTTGCTGCTGTTTCTAATTATGGAGACATAATAGGAAACTTTGGAGTGAAGACCTATTTTATTGGAGTTATTTTTGCAGATTTGTGAGCAGTCAAATTGCTGCGTTTTTGAAGCCCAATTCAGTCCAGATTTCAAGCTATAAATAGACTGATGTAAACCTAGTTTTAGGTGTCGAACTTACATGTATTTTTAGGGTTGTGTGCTTGTGTTTTGTGAGCCTAACTGGTATCTTATGATAACAGTATAAGGACTGTAGTGTAAGTTGTGTAAGGTTGCTCATAAGCTTTTAAGCATTGAGTAGCTGTGTGTTAATTCTCATAAGCTGTGAAGTATTGAGAATTTGTGTTTCGACCATTGTTATTTATCTTGTAAGGAACCAGTCACGGGTTGTGATTGAAGAGGGATTTGAGGAGGGCCTCATACCTAGGGGAGTCTTAGGTAGAAGTCATAGGAAGGGTAGTGATTAAGTGAGTTGATTGAACCGGGTGTGGTTATCAGTGAATTGATACTATCGAATATTGATTTCATCCCTGGCTTGGTAGCCCCCAGATGTAGGATAGTTGGATCCGAACTAGGTTAACAATTTCTGGTGTTCTTTACATTTTTTGCACACTTTTATTTTGAACTTGTTCATTGTTGTTGTATATCAGTGTCTCGACATCTCGATAGGACATCTGATATATAGGCCAGAATTTCAATTGGCATCAAGAGATGGCACCCTTTGTTGTTTCTGGGTGAGATTCAGGGAAGGTACTTTCTGGTACAATGGACAAGGATGGAGGAGCTCTGAATAAACCACCTTTGCTGGATGGCTCTAACTATGAGTATTGGAAACCTAGGATGATAGCCTTCATCAAGTCCATGGATGATCAAGCATGGAAAGCGGTTATCAAAGGTTGGGAGCCTCCAAGGGTAAGAGATGGAGAAGGAAATCTTACTGATGTTCTGAAGGAAGAAGAGGACTGGGATGATGCTGACTACAAAGGATCTGTTGGAAATTCTAAAGCCATGAATGCATTGTTCAATGGTGTCAACAGAAATATCTTCAGGCTGATTGAGCATTGTACTATTGCCAAAGAGGCTTGGCAGGTCCTAAAAGTTGCTCATGAAGGGACCTCAAAGGTGAAAATGTCAAAGCTTCAGCTTCTCACTAGCAAGTTTGAGAGTTTGAAGATGAAAGAGGATGAGAGCATTCATGAATTTCATATGAACATTATTGAGATAGCTAATGCCTCTAGTGCCTTAGGAGAAAAGATGTCTGACAGCAAGCTGGTCAGGAAGATTCTCAGGTCTCTTCCTAAGAGATTTGATATGAAGGTTACTGCTATAGAGGAAGCTCAGGACATTGACAAGATGAAGGTGGATGAGCTTATGGGATCACTCCAAACTTTCGAGTTAGGACTCGGTGAAAAAGCTGAAAAGAAGAAGAGTATAGCATTTGTGTCGAATGCTGATGACTCAGATGATGAAGGAGAACTGGTCAAAGATAAAGATATGTCCAAAGAGCTAGTGTTGCTTGGAAGACAATTTAATAAAGTGTTGAAAAGGATGGACTGGAAGCCAAGAGAAAATGTTCGGAACAAGTCTCTCAACATCAACAAAGACCAGGATGGAGGAAGAAGATCCAGAACTGAAGAAGACTCTAATCAAGGGAAGAGAGTTCAATGCTATGAATGTGAAGGATTTGGGCACGTAAAAACTGAGTGTCCCACTTATCTCAAAAGACAGAAGAAGGGATTATCTGTGACATGGTCAGAAGATGATTCTGAAACTGACGCTGATGAGAAATCTGCAAAGTTGGTGACAGCTTTAACAGGAGAATGTGAATCAGATGAAGAATCAGAAGAGCTTACTTTTGAAGAGCTGGCTATCTCTTATAAGAAGTTGTGCATTGAACATGAAGAAGTATGTCAGCAGAAAGAAGAACAAGCATGTGCCATTATTTATTTAGAAGCTGAGAATACTGAGCATATGTCTACTATAGCTGATCTACAAAGTGAAGTAAATGTTTTGAACTCAAAACTGGACACCATGATAAAAAATGTCAGAATGTTAAATAGGAGTTCGGATGTACTTGATGAAATTCTGAAGTCAGGAAGAGATACTAGAAATATCAGTGGTATTGGATTTGAAGTTACAAATGAATTAAATAAAGGAAAGAAATCTGAGGGAGTACCCGTTCAAGATAAGAGAAGTTTGAAGATGTTGAATAACATGTTGCAACAGCCTTTGAGACATCAGAAGAAATTCATAAAGAAGAAGAATCAAAGCTGGACATGCTACCATTGTGGGAAGTTTGGTCATATAAAAGCTTTTTGCTACAAGCTACATGGTTATCCCAAACCCATGCAACAGTATAGTAGCAAAAAAAGCTGGGTTGAAACAAAAAGGATATGGACTTCAAAGGATAGTGTAAAAGAACATAGGGACTACAAGTCTTTCAGAGTCTCTACAGATGAAAAATGGTTCTTTGATAGTGGATGCTCTCGACATATGACTGGTGTTAGTGGATATATGTCACATGTTAAGTACCATGCTCCTAATGAGGTGATTTTTGGAAATGGATCGAAAGGAAAAGTGCTTGGTGTTGGAAGAGTGGATTATCCAGGACAGCCAATCCTGGAAGAAGTATTGCTTGTTGAAGGATTAGATACTAACCTAATAAGCATAAGCCAGTTGTGTGATCAAGGTCTTAAGGTCATCTTTACCACCCATGAATGCTTAATAATGGATGAAAAGAATGCTGTTGTTATGAGAGGTGAAAGAACCTCAGAGGATTGCTATCTGTGGAAAGACGAAAACACAATTGTGGAAGTGTTAAACCAAAGAACTTGTGAATGGCACGCGTATAAGGACCCATTTCCAAAACTTATAAATAGCCCAGCTAACCCATTCCAACTTCAATCCTACAGTGCAAAAACTTCATCTAACCTATTCTCTCAAAACTCTTCTTCGCTAGGGTTTGCTCTTACTCTCTTCAATACTGCATTTTGTGAGCAACAAAAAATGTCTCAACATCATGATGCTCCTGCTGATTCAAGAACTTCCCAAGTCAATGATTAAGACTATGATCCTCACCGATTGATCAAACTCACAGATCTTGTCCTTGATATCGCCCTGTTGAATGTTGTTCCTGCTGACACTAGAGGTGAACAACCAGTTTCCCACTCTGTAAATGAGAGTATGTCAAGTAAAAAGTCTAAACCCCTTTCATCTACGGAGAAAGACAAAATGATTACTAGGTTTTATTATGATAAGATAAACCCTAGAAAAAATGTCACTGAAAAGAATTCGAATAGGAGGGTGGATGAAATTAAGAATGATAGTAGGACTCTTGATGGTAGTGTTTTCAGTAGAGATCAGGGTCTTAGAAGATTTGCCACCTTTGCTGTTAGTGAAGCTGATAAAGATGTCGGGTCTGACGTCCCAACATCCATGGCTGGAAAAACAAATAACAGTCCTACTGATCAGACTGAGAATTGTATACCAGTTCAGGTGGCTAGGGAAAGAAGAAGCAAGAAGAGGGCTGAGAGGTGTAGTAGCGTTGCTGAGAAAAACTCTGATGAGGAACCAATAGCTGACATACTACAAAGAATCAAGAGTAAAAAAGAGAATACCATTATGGCTGAGAATTCAAAGGATGCAGAAATGATTAGGAAATCTGCTAATGTGGAGAACAACAAAAGAAAGGCTGGAGCAGGTCCCTCTAAGCAATGAAGTAAAGTTGTGGTCCCAATCAAGAAAAGAAGGGTCACAGGCCTGAATGAGTCAAATGCTGGAACTGATGTCCAGGACATCAGTGGAAGAAGGGAGGATCAAGCTGTCAGGCAAATTGATAGGTGGAAAATTGTCAACCAAAGAAGGGTAGCTTTAGAGAGAGAACTGGGAAAAGACTTCAACAAGTATAAGGAAGTGGTTGATCTTATTGAAGCTGCTGGGTTGATGAAGACGGTGTCTGACATAGGACCGTGTTATGAGAAATTGCTTAAGGAGTTTGTTGTGAGTATCCCTGAAGATTGTAATAGCAAACTCAGAAAAGTCTATGTAAGAGGCAAAGCTGTGAAATTTTCTCCCAAAGTGATTAATAACTTTCTGGGGAGACCTACGGACCATCAGGCTGAGTTAGGAGCAACAGATGATGAAATCAGTGAGGAGATAACAGGTGGGTGCATCAAAGTTTGGCCAGATGAAGGAAAGCTCTCTTCTGGGAAGCTAAGTGTCAAATATGCTATCCTTCACAGAATTGCAGTGGTAAACTGGGTTTCTACCAATCATACTTCCACCATCTCATCCATGCTTGGAAAGTTCATTTATGCTATTGGAAAGAAGGTCCCTTTCAACTTTGGAGCACATATCTTTGAACAAGTTTTGAAGCAAGCTAGCTCATCCGCTGTTAAGCTACCCATATGCTTTCCATCCTTAATCTGTGGAATAATCCTGGATCAATTTCCTGACTGCTTAGTAAGAAGTGACAAGGTCAGCAAGAGAAAACCTCCGCTGTCCCTTCACTACAAGCTGCTGGGTGGAGCACATGTCCCAGACATTGTTGGGACATCTACACAGACTTCTAGTCATGCTAATCTTGATGATGAAGCCATTGCTCAGTTGCAAGAAACCTGCAAGGAGATGGAAGAATCTATCAGGAGAGATACAGCAAGGAAGACAAAGCTCGAGCAGCTGATTAAAGCCTTGGTTGAAAACAGAAATGCTGCTAAAGAGCAAGAGCTGGCTGAAGATGATGGACAAGGTGAATCTACTTAGTCTGATAGAAGAAGTGTCCAACAGTCTGATGATTCTGGTTCTGAGAAGGGTGCTTCTGAATCTGAAGGTGAAAGTGATGAGGTGGCTGCAGAGGACAGTGCTGAATAGCTATAGGCTATCTGCATGTTTACTTTCTATTTTGTTTTGTTTTTTTTATTTCTTCTCTTAGGACAACTTAATTCTGTTTTAGTTTTGAACAATATACTGCTATGTGAGTTGGTGACATTTGTCTATGACCTCTCTTTGTCATATTTGTGGCTAAAAAGGGGGAGTAGTAAGTGTGAGGGGGAGCAGCATTGTTATGTGCTTGTGCTGTTGCAGGTAGAGTGTGTGAGCTGCAGGTGCAGCTGAGGTTGCTGCTGTTGAGGGGGAGTTGCTATGATGAGATGTTTGCTGGACTGTGTGTGTATATGCAGCTGAGGGGGAGTTTTTTTTGTGTGTTCTGCTGTGTGTGCAGCTGAGGGGGATTTTTTTTTGCTGCTATTAATTTTTTAATGGTGTTTTCCGCTGCTGATACTGATGGTATTTAAGTGTGTGTGGAGTTTTAGCCAAAAATAAGCCAAAGGGGGAGATTGTTATTTCCTTGGTTTTATGGTTGGCATTATTTTGCTAAAACTCATGTAGCAGCAGATGTTGAATGAAGACGTCTAATAATATGTTTCATTACTCTCTGTTCAACATGTCGAATGAAGATGTTCCATGACTGCTCATAGGACATCGCGCTGTGAAGGCAGTTTTTATTGCAGATTCTGTTACAATGATTTGTAACTGAATATTCTGTGAATAATTGGTTATCCGATGTGGCATCCAAAGCACTTTTGGATTAGGGTTATTTGTTGGTTTTCGGATTTGCTGCTGTTTCTAATTATGGAGACATAATAGGAAACTTTGGAGTGAAGACCTATTTTATTGGAGTTATTTTTGCAGATTTGCGAGCAGTCAAATTGCTGCGTTTTTGAAGCCCAATTCAGTCCAGATTTCAAGCTATAAATAGACTGATGTAAACCTAGTTTTAGGTGTCGAACTTACATGTATTTTTAGGGTTGTGTGCTTGTGTTTTGTGAGCCTAACTGGTATCTTATGATAACAGTATAAGGACTGTAGTGTAAGTTGTGTAAGGTTGCTCATAAGCTTTTAAGCATTGAGTAGCTGTGTGTTAATTCTCATAAGCTGTGAAGTATTGAGAATTTGTGTTTCGACCATTGTTATTTATCTTGTAAGGAACCAGTCACGGGTTGTGATTGAAGAGGGATTTGAGGAGGGCCTCATACCTAGGGGAGTCTTAGGTAGAAGTAATAGGAAGGGTAGTGATTAAGTGAGCTGATTGAACCGGGTGTGGTTATCAGTGAATTGATACTATCGAATATTGATTTCATCCCTGGCTTGGTAGCCCCCAGATGTAGGATAGTTGGATCCGAACTGGGTTAACAATTTCTGGTGTTCTTTACATTTTTTGCACACTTTTATTTTGAACTTGTTCATTGTTGTTGTATATCAGTGTCTCGACATCTCGATAGGACATCTGATATATAGGCCAGAATTTCAAAGTCACTGATATTAGACCACTCGGGTCATGCTCTAGTGGTCAAGTCTTGAACATGAGAGGTAAGTTAAAAGTCTCACATTGAATGAGATATGACTTTAACATGTGTTTATAAGTGGTGGAAGTCCTATAAATTAGCCAGAGCCAAGACACTAAAGCTATAGCTTTAGGCCTTAAAATTTTGGGTAAAAGAGGCCTCAAAAAGTATTTATTTTGCTTACTTGGTTAAGAAGGAGGCCTCATGTCTTGGATGTTACTAGTTTAAACCTTAACTAGTGCAGAATTTTATATTTGATTTTATTTTATTTAACTTTATGTTATTTTTGTAAGGCCTGACAGTAAAATGTGTCTTAGGCTTCTAAACGCGTTTTGTCGGTCCTGCAGTTATCCAGTCCAAATTCTAAGAGCTTTTCCGCCTATTAATCCTAACATAAATATGTTTGACAAAGACATTTCAATAAAAATTAAAAACTGAGTACTTCCCACTCAAAGTCAGAAATACTATTAGAGCATACACATGGGTGCATTGTCATCGTTCTTTCATAGAAACCGAAACCATTTTGTCAGAAGTTGATGGATGTTTGAAAATGTTGGTCGTTCTTTAGTTTTCCCGTGTTCTTCTGCAGAAGAGCGTTATTTACCATTAAAGTGGAATTGAAAAATTATTTATAATTAAATTAAAGGTATATTGTAGTATCTAATGAGTCTCATTTTAGAGTGTTTGATTAGTTATATTGATATTTAAAAAATGTAGATGAGTTGTTTAAATAATTGAAAAGTGTATAATAATATAAAAAATTAAATGAGGTCCATTTAAAGAACTTAAATGGATGTAATGGATGTGGATGCTCTTAGAAAACCCAACTACCAAAAACTAGATATGACATGGAAGAATTGTAACAAAACAAAATATAATATTTCACTTCTCTTTAGAAATCCAAAAAATTCACTAGGGAAAAAATCTAGAAACTTCCTCTAAAAATGGAAAACAATTGTCATCAATACAAGGTTTGCAAGCACTACAAGAATTGAGTTTTTACCCGTCATTGCTTAACAATCATTCATTGATTCATTCCACTCGATATTTCTTCTTTCTGTTCTGATTGAAGTCATTCGTGGACTCTTCTTCAATAGAGAATCTCTTGACAAAGAGTTCATTTTCACCGCCTCTACAAGCAATGCCACTCAAATCTAGTAAATGATGTAGCTCCAACTTTTCATCAATTGGTTCATCGTATATGAGATAAACTGATGTCTTCTTCACAATGAAATCATTCTAAAAAACAACAATGAACTCCACTTTGTCATCGAATTCCATACTTGGTACTACCCTCTGCCCTCTTCATCTTCAAAGGAGACTAATGCCTCTCTTTTATAAAGCTGAAGGGTAGTCTTTGTGTAATTGTTCACTAACACATTTTTAAGGTCGTCTGATGCTACATTATTTGGGGTTGAAGTATAGAAAATGCACATCATTGTTTTTAAGTTACCCTCATCCATTTGAGGTACTTGAAAAGCTACAGATGAATCTTCAGAATGGAAGGTTAACTAATTTGGATAACTATCACTGGAGAGCAAATAACTACCACTCCCATTGACATCCTTATTCTGTAAAAGTAAAGATAGACTCAAGATTTAATTGAAAATCATGTTTGTTAATGGTGGCATAATCACCATACAAATCCATGAAGAAGAAACAAAATTACAACTTGCTGAAGGAAGAAGAAGATGTAACAGAAAGTTGTTAGAGTGTAACTGTAAATTCTTCATTAGATTGTAAATAGATTACACAAGAGTATTTATACAATCTCAATAATCTTATCTCTATTGTGTGATAACTAAGCTTATGTACAAGCTGATGTGGCACTAGAGTATTGGTTAACACTACTAAACTATATACAATACACCAATATAATACAATATACTAACAGCCCCCCTCAAGTTGGACTTTGGATGCTACAAAGACCTAACTTGGATAAGGTGTTCTTAAGAGCAGGAGAATGAAAAGGCTTAGTGAGCATGTCAGCCAACTGATCATGAGTAGAGATAGAAAGCAAATGAATGCGCTTGGATTGTAATTTCTCTCGAACCACATGACAATCCAGCTCTATGTGTTTGCTTCGTTCATGAAACGTGGGATTATGAGCTAAATAGATGGCTGATTTGCTATCACAGAAAACAGAAGCAGGTTGAGAGAATTCAACCAAAAGATCACGAAAAATGTACTGCAGCCATTGGATCTCACAAGTGATAGCAGCCAATGCTCTATATTCAGCTTCGGTTGAAGATCTTGATGCAGTATGTTGTTTCTTGGACTTCCAACATAACAACGAATTACCTAACATCACACAATATCCAGTGATAGGTTTCCTAGTATCAGGGCATCGAGCCCAGTACGAATCAGCAAACCCCAGGAGTTTCAATTCACTTGAGGCAGAAAACAAAATACAAGTAGCAGGTACAGACTTGAGATACCTCAAAACACGAGTAGCAGCCTGAAAATGTAGGAGACGAGGTTGTGCCATAAATTGACTCAAGTGCTGGACAACATAAGAGATATCAGGCCTCGAATTAGTGAGATAAATGAGCCTTCCAATCAATCATCTATAAGATGATGCATCTTCCAAGAGATCACCTTCACTTATAGATAGCTTGATGTTGGGATCAAAAGGAACTGAGGAAGGCTTAACAGCTAGAACACCAACATCTTGCAAAAGTTCAAGAGTATATTTCCTTTGGTTTAAGAAAATACCGTTTGTGGATCTTGCAATCTCAAAACCCAAAAAATACCTGAGCTTACGAAGATCTTTAATCTTAAACTGCTGATTCAATAAGTTCTTGACATGTTGTATTTCAACTAAGGAATTTCCTGCTAATACAACATCATCAACGTAGACTAGAAGGGCAGTGAAATGAGGATCCTCATGCTTAACATAGAGGGAATAATCTGCCTGAGACTGATGATATCCAAGAGAAATAAAAAAAGTAGAAAGTTTTGAGTACCATTGCCTACTAGCTTGTTTTAGGCCATATATGGATTTTTGCAACTTACAAACTTTAGATGAATCAAAACCAGATAGTCCAGGTGGAAGACTCATGTACACTTCTTCATTTAAGTCCCCATGGAGAAAGGCATTGTTGACATCTAGTTGTTCTAGATGCCAGCCTTTAATAGCTGCAAGGGAAAGTAAGACTCGAACAGTAGTAAGTTTGGCAACAGGGGAAAACGTGTCAAAGTAGTCAATACCTTCCATTTGAGTATAGCCTTTTGCAACTAATCTAGTCTTGTATCTTTCAATGGATCCATCAGCCTTGTGTTTCACTTTATAAACCCAACGACATCCAATAGGTATCTTACCATGAGGCAGATCCACCACAGTCCATGTTTGATTCTCTGCAAGAGCCTTAAGCTCCACATCCATGGCCTTAACCCAACAATTATGTTTAATGGCTTGTTTGTATGAGGTTGGTTCAGTTATGGAAGAAATAGCACAACAAAAGTTTTTTTAATAAGGAGAACACTTGTCATATGAGAGTATGGAAGACAAGGGATATATGACATTAGAATTAAGAGTATGAGAAGTAGAAGGAATATTATTGGCATGATAACAATGATAGTCAACTAAGTAACTAGGAGGATTAGAAATGCAAGTGGAATGTCTAAGAGAAGGAATTGAAGGAGTATTTTAAACATCATTGTTATTATCAGTGCTATTTGAATGAGTATTAGGTGAAATGTTACTGTCATGGTTAGAAGGATGCAAGGAATCAAATGACTCTATTGACAATGTGGGACCAGGACAATGTGTAGAGGAAATACCTTGAGGAGACTCAAGAGGAAGAGGTTGTGATAGCTTTCTACATGTAGGAGGTGTACTTAAAGGAGTATTATGTGGGCTAGCAGGTCTGAAATGTGCAGACTGCTGTGGAGTAGGGCTAGACAGCTGAGGTAAAATACTAGGGAGACATGTAGGACTAGTATACTGTTGTGATAAAGGAGAAGAACAAGTAGGACTATTAGGTAAAGAAGATAAGTCAGTAGAGGTGTGAGACTGAGGAGATATACCATGGTCATCATAAAAAAATGAGCTATGTTTAGAACTAACAGGACTATGTGTAGCATTGAGAGGACTATGGTTAGAATTAGGTTGAGAAGAGGGATTGTCATTAGCAACAGGGTAAACATTTTCATAGAAAACAGCATGTCTAGATATAAAGACATTATGATGCTGAATGTCATATAACACATAGCCTTTTGTACCATCTTTGAAACCTAAAAAGACTGACTTTCTAGCTCTTTGACTGAATTTGGTTTTGTTTGGGAGGTTAGACACAACATAGCTCAAACATCCAAAAACCTTTAGATGAATTAAAGAAGGAGGTTAATGATATAACAGTTCACGAGGACTTTTAAGATTTAGCAAGGCAGTAGGAAGTCTATTAATGATGTGGACAACATGAGCAACACAAAAATTCCACATATTAAGAGGGATATGTGAATGAAAATAAAGGGACCTAGCTACATTTAGAATATGCTGGTGCTTCCTTTCTACCACCCCATTTTGTTGAGGTGTGTATGCACAAGATTTTTGGTGAATAACACCTTTGGCTAAGAAAAAATCAGATAGAGGGAGAAATTCAGTCCCATTGTCTGATCTAAAATACTTTAAGGAAGTGTTAAAATGATTTTCAATGTAGGCTAGGAATTGAATGATGCTTTGTTTGGTTTGGTCCTTAGATTTTAAGAAAATGACCCAAGTATATCTACTGTAATCATCCACAAGTGTTAGAAAATATTTGTGCCCTAGAATTGAAATATTTGAGAATGGTCCCCATATATCAGCATGTAAGAGTTCAAAGGGGGAATTAGATTTGGTAACACTATGAGGAAAAGATAATTTCTTTTGTTTACTAAAATGACATGGACCACATGGAAAAAAATGAGTATTATATTTTGAAGAAATGAAAGGAAAAATTTTGGATACATGTTGCAACCCTATAGAAGATATATGTGCTAATTTTAAATGCCAAAGAAAAGAGTTATTTTGTACAGATGCATTACAAACATGTTTATTTTGTGAAGAATCAAGAACATATAATCCTCTGTGAAGCCTAGCTGTACCAATCATTTCCTTGGAATGATTCTGCAGAATATTGCAAGAATTATCAGTGAAATGAACCACACAGTCATTACTTTGCATAGGTTTGGATATTGAAACTAAATTGACATGCAAACTGGGAATATAGAGAGCATTATGAAAAACTAAGGCTGAAGAGAGATTAATGCTGCCAGAAATAGAAGCAGTAACATGAGAACCATTAGGTAGACTAACATGAATGGGAACAATTTTTGTGTGTGAAGTGAAACAAGACAAATCACATGCTATATGATCAGTAGCACCTGTATCAAGGATCCATAAGTGAGGATTTTTACCACTTTCATGCTGAGAATGAGAATTCAAGACAAAAGGTGAGGTGGTGATTGATTTGGCTTTAGGATTGGGCTTGGAATGTTGGAGTAATTTCAAGATGCTTTGATATTGCTCTTGAGTGAAGCCAACCATAGACTGAGTTGGATGCTGCTGTGGTGGTACCTGACCTGTTTCAACAGAAGCAACAGACTGAGAATTTGTAGTTGAATTATTGGATTTTCCTTTACCTCTAAATTCAGGTGGATATCCATGCTTAATGAAGCAAGTTTCAATTGTGTGATTACTCCTCCCACAGTGAGTGCACACTCTATTTTGTCCCTTAGCCATGCCATTACCACCAGTCTTGCCTCTGAATTGGTTGCTACCAGTTTTGCCATAAGTGTTGCCAGAAGAAGAGTTCAAATGCATAACTGTAGAATCTTCAGAGACAGTGCTATTCGAAATAGTACTTTGAGAACTATTTATCTCTCTTTCTTGTTGAATAACAAGAGCAAAGGACTTGTCTATATCAGGTAAAGGCTGCATCATCATAATTTGAGTCTTGGATTGAGCAAATTTCTCATTCAGGCCTTTAAGAA
Organism: Lathyrus tuberosus; assembly: GCA_022829125.1. NCBI lineage: Eukaryota > Viridiplantae > Streptophyta > Magnoliopsida > Fabales > Fabaceae > Lathyrus > Lathyrus tuberosus. The sequence goes on along the minus strand of JALAZF010000285.1, from coordinate 54,782 downwards.
AACGTATAACGTAATCTTGTTCACGATATTTTCTAATCGATGCAAGAGCACCACAAGAGCAAGGAATTGCACAAGAACAAGCATCAATTGGTCTATAGGCCTCTAACTCGTCCCACATAACTTTCATCTGAGTAAAATAGCTAGAGACGTCGAGAGTACCTTGACGAAACTTATACAAATCCTCTTGTATATCAGAAATGCGGAAGATGTCACCTTGTGAGAATCGAATCTTCAGATTTCTCCAAACTTCAACAACACTTTCAATCCATAGAATAGACTTAGCAATGGACTCCGAGATAGAACGATGAATCTAGGCTAAGACCATAGTGTTGCAACGGATCCAATGAGCATAAAGAATATCTGATACCGGCGGTTTTGGGAGAGTTTCGTCGATAAACTTTTCTTTATTCTTCGAAATCAATGCAATATGCATTGACCTAGCCCATGTGTGATAGTTCTTTTCATCCAGAGGAGGAGTAATAAGAACTAGAGAAAGATTTTCATTCGGATGCAAATAATACGGATTTGAAGAATTCGTAGAGAAATCTGAGAAGCTCTGGTATGCCATCAATGGAATCGTAGAACGAAGAACTCGATTGCAAAAGGAAAAACGAAGAACGAAAGACGAAAAAGAATTGCAAACAAGAAGAAGTTGCAAGATTCGATCAATTCGAACAAGAAAGCAATCGGAAGAGGAATCGATATCTGAAAAAAAAACTAATGGCTACCAGAGCTTTAGAAGCTCTGATACCATGTTAATGGTGGCATAATCACCATACAAATCCATGAAGAAGAAACAAAATTACAACTTGCTGAAGGAAGAAGATGTAACAAAAAGTTGTTAGAGTGTAACTGTAAATTCTTCATTAGATTGAAAATAGATTACACAAGAGTATTTATACAAGCTCAATAATCTTATCTCTATTGAGTGATAACTAAGCTTATGTACAAACTGATGTGGCACTAGAGTATTGGTTAACACTACTAAACTATATACAATACACTGATATAATACAATATACTAACAATGTTGATATCACCTTATCATATATTCAACAATTAAGATATAAATTTTCTCACCAAGGTAATTAATAATATTTGAATGTGAAGTTTTTCTAAAATACACATAAATATTGGCTTGGATTCATAAAACAGACAATTTGTCCCATTTAAAATTCCATATTAACCCAAATAATAGCAAGGGAAGATAATGGTATTGACAAATTTTATCACTCTCAAAAATTTGGAGAACTGTAAGTTTGTAACAGTTTCATTTTCGCAATAAGTCACAGCTCTGCATGCCAACAAAAGAAAAAACTCATATTCATGGATTGCTTGTAAATCAAATACATAACGAAGATGCATACTCATGTTCTTTTTATGTGTAAAATAAATTGTTATAAATGCACTATCAGTCTAAAACATACTACATTTTAAACTGTCATTAAATCACGATTCAATAACTCATCATTTGTATAAATTTTAAGATAGTTATGGGCAAAGTTCATTATTTTTAATGATCGAATTAGGGATGTCAATGGGGCGGAGCGGGGGCGGGAATACATCCTCATCTTTGTCCCTGCTACCAAATTCATTCTCCGTCCCTGATCTCCGGCACGGGGGAGTTTCTATCCCCGTCCCCGTTTCTCACGGATCCCCGCGGATCCTACATTTTTCCATTAACATTTTATTTTTTAAAATATCTATATTTTTTATAAAAATAAAAAGCACAAGCATTTCACATATTTATTTTGTTATTAAAAAAATACTAATATTTCACATTTATTATTTTTTTAATTAAAAATACTAATGGAACACAATAATAATACTTTTTTTATAAAATTCTATAAAATGCTATAAAATTCAACAACATAAATTATAGTATTTTTTTAAGTAACAGTATACCTAAACAACTACAAAAATTCTATACATTAATATTTATTTATTTTTAAAAATAAACATAAAGGAAATGACATAAAAAACCTAATGTAAAATATAAATTATAAAATAAATAGATGGGGGGCTTCGCGGGGCGGGAGATGTGTTTCCCCGTCCCCGTCCCTCAAGTCTTGTCGGGGGAATTTTTCTCCCCATCCCCGCCCCTGCGAGGGGAAATTCCCCATCTTTGGGGCTCTAAACAGGGCAATCGCCACGGGGATCCCGCTAACAATTGCAAACGACATCCCTAGATCGTTTTCTCCTTTTTATTGATTGTTTGTAATAATAAGAATTTAAATTCCTTCATACACAAGTTTTTCTCTTATAAATGGTTAACAGTGTAAAAGATCTTTACACTACCATTGCATATAAATTAAACCCATTTGAAAAACGATTCATATTTAATAAGCCAATTTCAGTTAATAAGTATTTTCTCCCTGAGGTGTCAGTTCAAAGGTCAAAGTTTAGCATTATACTTTAAAAGAACAGACTTCAAATCACCTCAGAGACAGATGTAAAATTGTATAGACTTACATACATACCCTGTTAGATATACTGTCTGATATGATACACACACAAGCAAGCAAAAATAGGGGGAGAGGGAGTATGGGCCCGTTTGTTTTGGCTTTTTTTAAAAATGATTTTTTAGAGTGTAACATAATTTTGTAGAAAAAAATTCATTCCCATTTGAATCAAAAGAGAATTAAAGGAATGTTTTGATCTTGAAACATTCACTTCTTTGCCGCATTGAATTAATGTAGATGTGGTAATATTTGAAACTTGTGATGTAGTAGCAGTCGATTCCAATTTCTTCGAAACTGTGGCATATAAATTATCCACAATTATTTTTTGCATCTAGATAAAGTTGGTCTTCCGATTTGCATTCTACCCAAAGACTTCGCAGCCTCGGAAGGTAGTTAGAAAAAGCTGATAGTTCTTGGGAACTATTACTTGGTACATCTAAAGCGACAAGAGATGACATGAGAAAAGATGCTTGAAATTGAGATGAGAAATTATTTGTTGGTGACATCCAAGACCAAATGATAGATGGAAACACATCATGTGAAAATCCCTCATAGCCGCACAGAGAAATATATCCACTGCTTTTTCACCATACTACTGAAAAAGGAACCCTTGTTATTGCAGTGTTAGTTGCAAGCAGAGTAGTTAAAGATTCCAATTGTACCAAGTCCTCTTCCAACTTGTGAATCTTTAAACAACTAGAAAGAACGAGAGTTTTCAAAGATTTCAACTTATAGATGCTTCTTGGGAGGATGCAGTCTTTTAAATTTATCAGAAGAATTTTATTGAGATGTCCAATGCTAGGAGAAACCTCAGACAACCTTGAACAATTTTTCAGTACTAGCGTTTCAAGATTAGGCATGTATGAAAAGTATGAAGTGTGTGTCAGACAATGAGAATGGCTAAGATTGAAAATTTTCAAATTTCCCATCCTCTACAAGAACAAAAATGTCAAAGGGAAATATAAGGAAGAAGCTTCAAAAAATAATGGAAGCAATTACAATGTCCCACTAAACAAGCTAAATAGATTGACAGTGGAAAATAAAATATTTACAAATAGTGCAGCGTCATTTTTTTGACTACCAATATTACTGTGTATATACATACATAATGTTGCAGAAATTATTAAAGTCGTGTTAGAGCATTTTACAGAGAGATCAATAATTTGAAATAACGTATTATTTTAAATGTAAATTTAAAGCTCCTTCATCCAAATAATCAACATCGTAAGTTAGTAATAATTTCTTATTCCTTGTTTTTACAACATCAAGTTTTTGCTCAAGATTGGTACATTGGTAGTTATTCGTTTGGTCTGTAGAAAGGAGCTTTAATGATGATTCACACTAAATATATATAGATAAAAACCATTTAATTAGACAATCTGCAGGATATATAACTTTGATCTGTGCCTAGTGTAAAACCCCTTAATACATGAGTGAGTTTTGAATAGTTGTATAACGGTGTAAAATAAGTTTCTTAAAAAGTATGAAATTCTTAAATTTAACATTAGTCGAACTACCGTTTCATAACAAAAAATAATATGTTCACAACTTGAAATTTGGATAGCTTTCTCTAAAGAAATTTTAAAATTAGAAAGACTGGCAGACAGGAAGACGAAAACAGTGTCAAAAAAGTACACCATATAATAACATAATATTTCAATTTGACATACATGGTTAAATTCTCTCAATAAATATGAAATTGAAAACCACTCATGCGGTAAATAAACGAGTCATGAAATGCCAATTGAGAAAATATCAAAAACTATACCTGGGAATCTTTCCAAATAAGTTGGACATTGCTATTTTGTAACTTAATGGAAACCAAATTTTCTCGACAAAAGTTCGTAGGAATATGTGTTCAGTGAAATCCATTCCAACACAGCCATCTCAGATTTTTCGAAAGATATTCAAAATCTCCATTCAGTTTTACCCCAGCAAGTTGAAGCAATCTTAGTCTCGTCATCTTCTTAAATGCTTTAGTACTAAAACATTTTGCCTTAGCATTGGGTAACGTCAAAGCCAACCCTTTAATAGACTTTGTTCCCTTTAAAAGATAAAAAACCAAAATGCAAAACGCACATCTTAATCTATTAGATACAAAGTAGTAGATAAACTTGTGATGAAACAACATTTATTAATGAACGTTGATAAATCATTTTCAAATCACAACAAAACTAATTAATGAACGTTGACAAATGACTAAAATTTTGGTTTTCCTTTCTCAAACTTTGGATATTTAAAATCAAGAATTATAAACTTAAGTATATGAAGTTCTTACAGATTGATCAGATAGTATATCAATCCTTCAAACCACAACCAGCAACGTACCTCAGGCTCCTAAGGTGATTTCTCACGAATGATTTCTCTTCCCATATCTCGCACCAAATCATGCATTCTAACTCTATTATGCTATCAATAGTTACAAGACTTCGTTCAACCAGGATACTTATTCCAATATCTGAAAAAAGTCCACAACCATTTAATATAAGAGTAACATCATTTTGGTCCATTCCAATAAAGAAACAAGTTATGTCTAGGAATATTTCTTTCTCGGTGTTATCATTTAAACCATCATAGCTTATTTTTAACTTTTTTTGTACTTAGTCATTAGGAATTCTTGAGTTTCTCCAACACACAAAGCCACTCTCTTACTTCCCTGTCAAACAAATACGACCCAAGGACTTCCTAAGCCAGCGAAAATCCTCCAGAATACTCGACTACACTTTTAAAAATTTCAGCAAAATCATTTGTAGGACTTGCTTGTTTGAATGCATGCCAGCTAAATAGCTCAATTGATTCACTTTCATCCATGTGCTTCATTTTGTATACTTGGTTAACCCTATTACCACGAAGTATATGTCTATCTTGTTGTGATGATTATTCTACTACCCGGGCCAAACCAATTACGATTTCCACATAAAGCATTCAGTTGGTCCAATGTATTCACATCATCAAGTACAATCAATACTCTTTTATGGCAGATCTTTCCTTTAAAATGATTTTTCCACACTCAGTGCTTTGTATTTTGGTAGTTTTAGTTTTGCAAATATCAAAAAGAAGTTGTTCACCCACTTGTCCAACATTTTGCTCCCAAACTTCCCTAATATTTGCAAGGAAGCTTCTACCTTCAAAATTGCGACTAATTTCATTGTAAATGGCTTTTGCAATGGTTGTTTTACCAACTCTTCCCATACCCCACATCCCTAGTAGGAGAATATCATCAAGTTGTTGGATATCCTGGTTTCGACCTATCATTTGAATCATATCTTGCACTCGAGTTTCAACTCCCACTGGAGTATTAGCAATAAACAAGTGTGTCTTATCTAGCAAATGTGTAACATTTTCAACAATACTCTGGAGAGCCTCACTTTCATTCCTACATAAAACAAACCAAATGAAGATACATAAATACATACTTTCCTTTTCTACAGGTTTCATGCACGGAAGAGAATTAGTCTAATTCAAGACACTGTTGGGCATGAAACTAGCTTTGATCAAACGAAGCCATCACTAGGACTTGAATAAAAAATGCATTTTAACACTAAAAAATACTATGCAAAATGGAGTATATTTCTATTAGTATTTAAAATTTAACCTGGAATTTGGGATTACAAATCCAGCAAGGGAAGCGGCTTCAGAAATTTCTGTTCTCCAGCTTCTCTTGGGATAATTATGACGCGAGACACACCTATCTAACCACCATACTACACCTGGGGAGTAATCGCCCAACCTAATCAAAAGATTTTGAAATGCTTTTCCGAATTCACCGGTTTGATGACGCACTTCAGATGGATCTACATCATAGAACACTGGAAGAACAATTTGCCCAATGTTTCTGTGACACTGCATAATTAACAACAACTCTTCCATACACCAAAACGATTCGGTGTAATTTGTAGAGAAAACAATAACAGAAATTTGAGACTGTTCGGTTGCTTGGCGCAGTGAAGTTGAAATATGGAATTGGAACTGGAACTGGGAGAAGACATTTATGAAATGAAAGAGAATCAATTGTTGAATAGAAAATGATTACACAACGAAGACAAGTTCGTTGATTCAACAAACAAAGAAACCAAAGAGCCAAGGGGTGCAATTAGGGGTGAGAATAGGTCAAGCCAACTAACAGGAACTTACGGCCTAGCATACATAGACCCAGGCCAGATTAGGCTTTTGCTTAAATAGAAAAGGCCTAGGCTTTTTTGTAAGCCTATTTAGATATAGAGACTAGGTCACAGGCCGTAAGAAAAGTCTTTTAAGCATATCAGGCTGGCCTATTTAAGAAAAACTCAATAAATTTATTATTATTATTATATTCTATTTTGTAATTTTAATTAAAATACAATCTTGATGAACTTATGAAAATAAGTTGAAAAAACATTATAAACAATTTTATAAGTTGTTGTCAAAAGCTTTTTCATAAGTTCTCTCCAATAAATAGTATCACCAAACTTATGCTAATAGGTAAACTTAAATGAGATAATAAAAACAAACATTTAATTTCATTGATCTTATAACTTGTTAGTCTATTTAACATTACTTGAATTTCTTATTTACAAATGTTCAAATGAAATAGGCTTTTAAATAGGCTAGTAGGCCAATCAGACCTTCAAAAAGGTCAGGCTTAGGCCTAAAAATAAGCCTATGGTAGGCTACATGCCAGGTTTAGGCTTTGAATTTTTTAGCAGGCCAGGCTCAGGATTGGCAAAGCCTAATTCGGCCCAGCCTATTCCCACCCCTAGGTGCAGTCAACTTAAGTAACGTCTTCATCGGGTTTTGTATCGCGTTCAATAATGTTTTAATTTTAGGACAATGCTAACTTGTGTCTAGGAGCACAAATTAAAAACTAAATAAAGAAAAATTGTCTTAGAAATTGTACATTAATTTTAATAAAAATATAAAATTAATTTTTTAATTGTTGTTTTCAATAAAAAATTACTATAAGTGGGTTTCTTATCTTGTGCTCTTGGGACACAAGATAGCATTAATATAATTATATTAAACCACCGTGTAAGACTGTTTTATGCTATTAATGTATTATCTTTAATCTTTTTTATCAACTATGTCAAATAATTTAATAATTTATGGTGAGTCGAATATTTTTACAAATGCACTTGTAATATGGAGTGTGATCTAAGTCTTAATAAAATATTTTATGAGATTTTTTTTTTCAAATATGTTTTTTTTTTTTAACTATGTAATTTTTTCTCTTTGAATTTATGTTTTTTTTTTTCAAATAAAAATAATTTATAAAAATAAATTTAAAAAATTTTATGAAATAATATGTTAAGTTTTTTTTTTTTATCAAATCTCCAAAATAGTGTCACTAGACGTTATTGAATAAGTTTAACTAAACTCTTCCAAATAAACTCTTGTTTTATTACTCTCTCTTATAAAATAAATGACATGTACTCTATTTATTACACAACATTCCCATGAAACAACCAAAGCTAATCATAAAAACAAATCTGAATTTCCTCCCCGAAACTACTACTTAAAAACACAACAAATTCTTCCAAGAGTTTTTTTCGAATTTTGAAATCAGAATATGGCCTATTATGCTATCACATACACAAAATATGTAGCAATACATAAATTTTTATTAACATAAATCTAACATCACATTTTATCCTCTAAAGATGATTGATGACATTTCACCATCTTTAGAATATCATCAATCGATCTCGCTATTATCGCGCTCACTTCGATCGGACTCTTTGTCTCATAATAAAGAAATGTATTCCACATAACTCTTAAATCGTCACTCGGCTCAAAATTGTTGAACTTCAAATTTCCGTCATTATCAATCGAGTGTGAACAGTACTCAATCTTAACCACCATTAGATTGTCTGGGTAGCATAAGATATTATCTAGTTTGGATTTCAGAACTTCTATAGAGGTGCCCTTATGATCCTAAATTCAAAAGAGGGGACTCACGTCGTTGAAGTATACAAATGCGAGATATCAATATTGAGACAATTTGTATTGTTTTTGATACCTACATCTACATGAGAGGCATATTTATACAAATTTTAGATAGATAAGGACCATACAAAAGCTATCATGTCTCAGGTGACATTATAAAATTTTAAATTCAAAGTTTAGTTTAGTAAAAATAAGTGTTTGTCTGGATATTGAATTCCAAAGTGACCAAAATAATTTAATTCTCTTTCAATTTTGCTCAGCGTAGCAAACTCTTCCATCCTATCCAAAAAATTATTTGGCCAACTTTCAGCTTCTTTTATGGAAAGAGATGTCCCCTCAGTGGATGTTTGTAGTATAAGACATATTAGTTTCAAATAAACTTGAATAAAATGTTGTGATTTTGAAAGTCACATGTTCTGTACTGGGCCTAGGGTTGGCCCACCGTCGGGTGTAACACCCAATTTCTACCTGGCGGATAATTATAAAATCAGAGTTTCAAAATTTCAACATACAAATGAGATGATACACCTTCAACTTAAAAACGACTTCATATTATCGCATGTTAATCAGATACATAACACTTTAACTCGGATGAACCGATAACAGCAAAGTTAGTCTTTAAAATAAAACAACTTTGATTAACTAAATAGTGGAATCATACTTTTCAACTCAAATGACACAACATCTTTTGTTCAACTGAAAACAACTTCAACACGACAAGTAGTCAATGATTTCACTTAAAATTCGACAACTGAAATATAACAACTATAAAACAACGATCGTTCATCCCCCCGAGTGTTACGTATCAGAGCAAGACCCTCTTGACTTGCAATAAAACAACATAAGGACTCCAAAAAGCTATTCCGAACTGCCACTGCTATCCTTGAGTACCTTCCCATTTCCCATGGTAGGGGAAATATCAGCAGAAGGGGTGAGATATCCAACAATATAATAAGATGTATGATAAATAATATATTAGAATCAGATCATATAAAATCACTACTTCACAGCTTTATAACAACATTTATTACAACACAAACGTCAACATAATATAACAACAAGTTTCATCATCCCAACAAAATCATCAACCCGATATAACATCTATCTCATCAACCCCACAACTCAGGAGGCAACATGAAATGCGACTCAAAATGCACATGCATGTGGTACCATTGGAGCAGAATTCCCAGCTTAAAAATTTGCCAATTAATAGAGGCATCAACAAGGCATAAGCCTTCAGCTTAATATTTTGCCAATCCAGACCAGCTTGGTATGCTATGCTATGCATGCAACAATAACCACAACATCAACGTATTCAACAACAACACAATAACAACACAACTGCAACTTAACAACAATTTCAACTTTGGCCATCGGCCTACAACTTAATATCAATTCAACAGCAACTTCGCAGCAATTTCAACACTGGCCATAGGCCTACAACTTGGTATCAACATTTCAACAACGACATAACGACTACATTTCAACAGCAACTCAACAATAACAACGCAACAACAATAATTCGACAGCAACTTAACAACAATACAACACATCAACAACAACTTATCAACAATGGCATGTTAACAACAATAATTCATCATCAACAAAAATATACAACAACGATCCGTAATTGTTCCGGACAATTCTACTAAGATCGGTTAATTAACTACCAGCTACACATACTAATATTTTCTGCTCTACTAAAGTACTTATTATGCCTCTGATAAATTAATACTACACTATTAATATCGGTTCTGCCATATAATACTAGCCCTGCCACGTAACTAACCTACTACTAAATTAATCCTACTATCCTTCTTTAATGAGCTACCATTATTATGACTCTGTTACATATATATTCAGTATGCCCCTTATTATAATCACCTCTGTTACTTACCCATACATACTCTGCAAATTTGGTACTTGTCTCCGCTATATATTTTTGCTCTGCCAAATTAATGCACACTGCTAAATTATTTGTTCATTCCATTGCCTCATCTCTACTGCTACTTTAATTATACCGCTATTTAATTATAGGTAGAAGACTGCTCTGCTAAACATGCATAGGTATATTAACTTAATTCAATTAATTACTTCAAATAAGTATACACTACTACTCTTAATTATATGTATCAACACTATGGTTTTCTGCTACTTTAAATACCAGCTCTGTTACAAATTATTACCTCATGCTACTAAATATTTTCTGCTACTAGCAATATACTATGCATATATATATATACCGATTCTCAAATTAATTATGTTTTCTGTAAACATATTTGCTAAGTTCAGTTATACTATGCCTACAGACATACAGCAACCAGAAATCTCAATTTAATTTTTGTTCTGCGTGACGGTCGTAACCAATCCGTGGCAGTCGTAACCCGCGTGACGGTCGTAACAAGGCCCTGACGGTCGTCATGCCTCCCAGACGGGCGTCCCACCTGTTAGCCTTCATTCTCTCTGTTTCTCTCTTTCTTCAAATTTCCTCTTTCTGATCGATCACAACCCAACCTTTCAACCATCTCAATACACATAATTTAGGGCCATGATTATACTCACATTAACTTACATCCATTTTTCACGACTAAATTCAACAGCATCAACCAGTTATCGATCTTCGGTATCAATTACGAAATCAACATACACAGACAATATAATCAACACACGCAAACAACATACGCAAGGCAATCCTACAAATCTAATCCCACATATCATTCATCATATACCCAATTATAGAGTCAGAACCCCACCCTTACCTTGGATTGGAGACCGCCCTATAATTTCGATTGCATCATAGCTTTTCCATGGCTTCAAACCTTTTGCTCTTTTGGTCTGCAACGGTCCATGATCAATTTCTCCCAGACTTCTTCTTCCACTTTTCTGCGATTTCAACAAACTCTTCTTTTCTCCACAAACCCTGATTCTTTCTCTTCTCCGTAACTTCCACGTTCTTCTCCTATTTTTCCTCTTTTTCTGCAACTTCCACTTTACTGCTTCTTCTAGTTCCTCCTTCATTCTAAAACCTAATATAATAACTCTATTAACTTATTTTCTTATTGGGCCTCATTACTATACCCCCCACTATTACTACCATCTCTCTAAGCCCAACTAAATAATAATAGTATTATTCTAATACTATTCTCCAACTTAATCACCAATTAATTAAATATCAACTTATCATAGCATTTCTCGACATATCACAACTCCAACAATTCCAACAAATAATTCAAAAATATTTAATTAAATAATTAATTAAATATCAGGTGTTACAACTCTCCCACACTTAGAATATTTTCGTCCTCGAAAATCTATTCGATACTACCACTTTTAACGCAAATTCCGCATCCAACTCTCTGATCCTCAAGTCGCGTTTGGCAACACTTCGATCCCTACTTTTCCGACATAACAAAAATTCAACATGATTTCAATCCAATACACATATGCTAATCATTCAACATCTTCGCGACATAATCGTCAATAACTTATCAACCACTCGATAATATCTTGACATATCAACATCTAAGTAGCCACATCCATACACACTTATACCTGGGTATACATAGTCACATTACCATCTTATCAACATCCTCAACACCACAACATATCTACAATCTCATTCTCATATATGCGTATGTCACTCATCGACAAAATGTCAACAACTTATTCATATCATCGTATCACTCTTATAGTGACATCAACCTAGCCAACATAATCAACTTTGTCATACCATGCAGTATTACTCACCCTATATCAACAATCCACCCAGTCAAACACGTAGATCAAGACTTATCATTACCTTAGGCTTCTGATATATAGTCCTTCCCTTCTAACGAGTCGTACACGCATAACAAATGCGCCACATCACGCTTCAGCTGCGCAACTCTAATCATCCATCTTAAGTCACCGTCCTTATTAAAACTTCCGTCAACTATATGGTTTACAAGGTCAATCTAGTTTCGGACTTTCTTTAACATCCACCATAAAATCGTCGTTCACTTAATATTCTCAATCTTTCACTTTGCGACGTTAGCTCGCATATAAACCCGCTACTCCAAATTGTTCAATACGTCCCAACTCTTTCCGAGCCACTCCTCTATTAATCCACACCAACTGGCGAGCGACTATCCTCACGATATAACATCAATCAATTTACACACTATTAAGATAGCAAGACAAGTCTATACCATCCAACACGATCTCGTCTACTATCAACAAGAGATTAAGGGTGATCGGTTCCTCAATTTGTCAATAGATAGCCGACAACCATAATGGAGTATAAACCTCGTTACCAAACCATAATAGTGTTCCTTTAGAACTTGTACTCAAGTCACCTAAAGCATCATAATCCAATAATTTCCAATGAGGTTTACAAATACTCCCACAATTCCCCTCTCATTCGATCTTGTCGATGAGACACCAACGCCCAATACCTTACACGGTCCACATTACACTCACTTAGCCTCACACGAAGGTTAAGTATTCTCCGACTCAAGAATTACTACTATACCAGTACATTACACGCCGTCTCGTTCCAATTGAAATCTCAACAATGTCGTTCCACACCACTTTGATGATAGAACCTCTCCAATTCTTCTTTTACACATGCCACTACCTTGGATTGGCATCATAAACACGACTCTAATTCCTCTTAAAAGCATCTTCCTTTAAAAGGACATATTCATTCTAATCGTTGTTAATCATCATAAGCTGCATCTATATGCGCTTCGCCAATACTTTCACATCCTTTTTAATGGGGAACATCTCATTTCTCCACTTAATTGCCAACAACATATTACGCTTGACCTTGTCTCAAACAACTGCGATAACAACCATATATGCCCAAAAGCCTCTAGTTCCGTAACCGACTTTAGAGTCCCTCTATATAGGAATGCATCTACCGTATTTGAAAACACTTTTATAGGATAGAGTATATTTTTATCCCCTCATAGGTTCAAACGGAACATCAATCCGATACTCGGAACACAAGATATGAATTTCCAAAGTTATCCGAAAATGCGAACACCGACGTCATGCAACTACATACTTGTACAGGCATTACGATAATCATCGGAACATAATTTCTTCGTACCAGTACCAACACTTATCATTCTTGAAATCGTATTCATCTCCTTGCATTTCCGACTCTGTCTCGCGATCCAAAACATTCCAACAACGTCAACAACTTTTACAATCACTCACAAGGATCCCACGACACGGTCTACAGCAATCTGTTACTCCCTCACTGCTCAAATGTCGACATCTTACGCAAGGGCTACTCAAACCGACAACTTTACAGTCCACCAGCAATGCTGAAATATCGTAATTTTCTAAATTCCATCTTCTAAAAATTATCCTTGTTACTTAACAATCACCTTCAAAAACATCAGGGATTTACACTCTACTCGTATATCAACAACCGTTACATTGCTCCTCATCCTTCGAGAGGTAAACATCAACAACGTCGGATCATCCTCTTTCAAGACGCTCCAACTTTATTGACAAAAAAAATCTTGAATCCATGTCACCTTCGGATTCGGAAAACAGCAAAACTTCCGCAATACTTGCACTGTCGCCAACAGCAGCTTACTGAACCAACATCTTACAACCGAACACATCCGAGAAGCAAATACTCTTCCCCACTTATCTTCAAACCTACTCCTGCATACCATCGATTAGGAAAATAAACAAGTACCGACAGTGTTCCACACACTTGTCGTGTACTAAGGGATAAACAACATTAGACAACTTGGCCGGACAGACCGACCCGCTCTGATACCACTAATGTAACACCTCATTTCTACCCGGCGGATAATTATAAAATCAGAGTTTCAAAATTTCAACATACAAATGAGATGCTACACCTTCAACTTAAAAACGACTTCATATTATCGCATGTTAATCAGATACATAACACTTTAACTCGGATGAACCGATAACAGCAAAGTTAGTCTTTTAAATAAAACAACTTTGATTAACTAAATAGTGGAATCATACTTTTCAACTCAAATGACACAACATCTTTTGTTCAACTGAAAACAACTTCAACACGACAAGTAGTCAATGATTTCACTTAAAATTCGACAACTAAAATATAGCAACTATAAAACAACGATCGTTCATCCCCCCCGAGTGTTACGTATCAGAGCAAGACCCTCTTGACTTGCAATAAAACAACATAAGGACTCCAAAAAGCTATTCCGAACTGCCACTGCTATCCTAGAGTACCTGCCCATTTCCCATGGTAGGGGAAATATCAGCAGAAGGGGTGAGATATCCAACAATATAATAAGATGTATGATAAATAATATATTAGAATCAGATCATATAAAATCACCACTTCACGGCTTTATAACAACATTTATTACAACACAAACGTCAACATAATATAATAACAAGTTTCATCATCCCAACAAAATCATCAACCCGATATAACATCTATCTCATCAACCCCACAACTCAGGAGGCAACATGAAATGCGACTCAAAATACACATGCATGTGGTACCATTGGAGCAGAACTCCCAACTTAAAAATTTTCCAATTAATAGAGGCATCAACAAGGCATAAGCCTTCTGCTTAATATTTTGCAAATCCAGACCAGCTTAATATTTTGCCAATCCAGGCCAGCTTGGTATGCTATGCTATGCATGCAACAACAACCATAGCATCAACGTATTCAACAACAACACAACAACAACACAACTGCAACTTAACAATAATTTCAACTTTGGCCACCGGCCTATAACTTAATATCAATTCAACAGCAACTTCGCAGCAATTTCAACACTGGCCATAGGCCTACAACTTTGTATCAACATTTCAACAACGACATAACGACTACATTTCAACAGCAACTCAACAATAACAACGCAACAACAACAATTCGACAGCAACTTAACAACAATACAACACATCAACAACAACTTATCAACAATGGCATGTTAACAACAATAATTCATCATCAACAAAAATATACAACAACGATCCGTAATTGTTTCGGACAATTCTACTAAGATTGGTTAATTAACTACCAGCTACACATACTAATATTTTCTGCTCTACTAAAGTACTTATTATGCCTCTGATAAATTAATACTACACTATTAATATCGGTTCTGCCATATAATACTAGCCCTGCCGTGTAACTAACCTGCTACTAAATTAATTCTACTATCCTTCTTTAATGAGCTACCATTATTATGACTCTGTTACATATATATTCAGTATGCCCCTTATTATAATCACCTCTGTTACTTACCCATACATACTCTGCAAATTTGGTACTTGTCTCTGCTATATATTTTTGCTCTGCCAAATTAATGCACACTGCTAAATTATTTGTTCATTCCATTGCCTCGTCTCTACTGCTACTTTAATTATACCGCTATTTAATTATAGGTAGAAGAATGCTCTGCTAAACATGCATAGGTATACTAACTTAATTCAATTAATTACTTCAAATAAGTATACACTACTACTCTTAATTATATGTATCAACACTATGGTTTTCTGCTACTTTAAATACCAGCTTTGTTACAAATTATTACCTCATGCTACAAAATATTTTCTGCTACTAGCAATATACTATGCATATATATATATATACCGATTCTCAAATTAATTATGTTTTCTTTAAACACATTTGCTAAGTTCAGTTATACTATGCCTACAGACATACAGCAACCAGAAATCTCAATTTAATTTTTGTTCTGCGTGACGGTCGTAACCAATCCGTGGCGGTCGTAACCTGCGTGACGGTCGTAACAAGGCCCTGACGGTCGTCATGCCTCCCAGACGGGCGTCCCACCTGTTAGCCTTCGTTCTCTCTGTTTCTCTCATTCTTCCAATTTTCTATTTCTGATCGATCACAACCAACCTTTCAACCATCTCAATACACAAAATTTAGGGCATGATTATACTCACATTAACTTACATCCATTTTTCACGACTAAATTCAACAGCATCAACCAGTTATCGATCTTCGGTATCAATTACGAAATCAACATACACAGACAATATAAGCAACACACGCAGACAACATACGCAAGGCAATCCTACAAATCTAATCCCACATATCATTCATCATATACCCAATTATAGAGTCAGAACCCCACCCTTACCTTGGATTGGAGACCGCCCTATAATTCTGATTGCATCATAGCTTTTCCATGGCTTCAAACCTTTTTCTCGTTTGGTCTGCAACGGTCCATGATCAATTTCTCCCAGACTTCTTCTTCCACTTTTCTGCGATTTCAACGAACTCTTCTTTTCTCCACAAACCCTCATTCTTTCTCTTCTCCGTAACTTCCACGTTCTTCTCCTATTTTTCCTCTTTTTCTGTAACTTCCACTTTACTGCTTCTTCTAGTTCCTCCTTCATTCTAAAACCTAATATAATAACTCTATTAACTTATTTTCTTATTGGGCCTCATTACTATACCCCCCACTATTACTACCATCTCTCTAAGCCCAACTAAATAATAATAGTATTATTCTAATACTATTCTCCAACTTAATCACCAATTAATTAAATATCAACTTATCACAACATTTCTCGACATATCACAACTCCAACAATTCCAACAAATAATTCAAAAATATTTCGAAAATATTTAATTAAATAATTAATTAAATATCGGGCGTTACATCGGGCACCACCCAACCTAGCTCCGCGTTGAAGAAGACCAATACTAAGGCCCAATCCATCATAACCGCAGGAAATCACACGTACTGCACACGTTTTCCACGTGCTCCCCATGCAGGGACACGTCACCAATTGAATCCAGGTCTTTCGCAGGACAGCTTCACCCTCACAAACGGGCTGATCCACTGTGAAGTTCTCAGGGAAGTTGACCCAGAACGAAGACCACGTGCTGGTCTTCCCTACTCCCACGTAGGATTCTGACAGTCATCTGTAGTGAGCCTGATGATCCAGCCCACAACAAGATGACCGTTGGCCCAGCGTTGGGGGCACATTATAAATACCCTCCTCCGCAGGAATGTCAGGTATTCTAAACTCATTCTCACTATTATGTACATGCTCTCTTTTCACTCTGAACCTCACTTTGGTATCGGAGTGTCTTGCAGGTACACCCCCTCCTCTTCTACCCACCGGCGAACTTGAAGTCCATGACGTGTTGCTGGCCACTGATTGAGTCTCTGATCCCGGTAAGATCAGTGGCGCCGTCTGTGGGAATCCTTTGCTCCCCCGTCTTTTCTTTCTCTGAAACCTAAAGACCAAAGCAAACTTTCAAAAACCTACCGATCATCATGGCCAATTAACACATCGACGATAGCGTTCACGAAACTCCTTTCACCACCTTAACTGCCGGAGATGACCACGACAACAATGTGACGGCCGCTGCTGAAGAGGGTGACCCGAGGGACAGACTCACCGCCTCTCCTTCCTTCGACAATGCGGCCTACAACGCCGTCCAGCATTTTGAGAATTATGGGGTTTTTCAACAAATTCCCGTACCACCCAACGCTGATCCTACCACGGTGGCCCTGTTCACGGCAATCAACCAGACCAACTTTAGAATTTTCCAACAGAATAAACGGATTGGGATGCTGGAGAAAGACCGTCAGTCACGTTCTCCCCCGCGGAGACACCAACGACCTGAATCTCGTAGCACGTCCCTGCGACAATGAGACACATGTCCACACTCTCCCCCGCGAAGACACCAACGAGATGAGTCTAAAAAGCCTCTCCCCGCAATAACCCAGACTTCGCCCGCGGCTAGAGAGGCCATAACCTGCGATTACCCAGAAGCGTGATCGCACCCCTCCCTGCAGAGAGCGGTGCTTCCCGGCTCCCAATAGGATTAAAGTCGGCGGGAAATTGGATAAGTCAAAGGGTCGACCAAGAAACTCGTCGCGCTGTGACAGAAACTTGTGGCACGACCTTTCCCCATGATGCTCACCGGTCCGATGCGACGAAGATGACCCCCGCGGTCCACTGTCCCGGGCGATTATGGAGACTCCCCTTCCCGTCGGGATGGAAAAATCACCAAGCCTGACAACTTATGATGGCACGACGGACCTAGACGATCACATCAAAAACATTGATGTGATGCTCGACTACCGTAACGTCAGAGGCGCCATCAAGTGCAGACTTTTCCTCATAACTCTGAGGAAGGGCGCGATGGCATGGTACAAAAGCCTCGCCTCAAAGTCCATCACCTCTTGGAAGGATCTGAAAACGCAGTTCACCAAGAATTTCACTGCCTCTTGACGACATCCGAAAGCTAAGGCGCTGCTAGAGGCCCTCATACAGGGGAAGGACGAATCTCTCTGAGACTACATAGAAAGGTTCAACCGAGAGGCCTTCCAAATCGCCACGACTGACCAGATGAAGAGATACCTGCTCGAGCAAGAGCTACGCCCCCTCAGTGACATCGCCAAAACAATTGGCATCGAGACACCCCATTTGCTGGATGACCTTCTCCTCAAAGAAGAGACTTACATCCAATACGAGGAGAAAGAGGCTGCCAACAATGCCCGCGACTCACAGAACCAAGAGAATACCAAAGTATCGAAGTACGATGACCCTGTGGCTCCTCGACGAGGCGAGGAGAAAAAATTGATGATAAGCCCCACGACTCCCGCGAACACAGGGGACCAGCAGGTTGTTTCGCTGAGTACATGTTGTTGACCGCTCCCCCCAAGCGGGTCCTGGCTGAGTGTATAAACTCAGATTTCAAATAAAGTGGGGTCCTTTTTCCCAAGCCGACACCCCTGTTGGAGCGGTAAAGCGGCAAGCAAAAATATTATTTTCGAAAGAATTCCCTCCGGGATTTATGTCGTGTCCACAGAGATCGGTGTTATTGAACTGCCGTTCGACAATTTAAATGTTATTGAGTTTGGGTTAAAATGGGTTTAAGTAAAAGCAGAAAAGTAAATATGAATATAAAAAGAATTCATTAATCAGAGAGAAGAAACTTGTCAGGCATGCACATAATTGACTCGTCATAAACATAAACTTATCGGCCAGTTATACTCAACCTATAATACGCCTCAATATCATCCAGCATCGCTCACAACAGTGTCCATCTCTAACACACTGAGCTGAGAGAACAACCGTGTTACCCTCGTCAACACTCTCGCACCCGACTCAAGATACGGAGACATTAAGCTTCGACACCCATAAAGATTGTTAGCTCTAAATCTATCTCTAGCATCCAGAAACTAACAGATAATCATCCCTAATCAAAGTTTGTGATGTTTATCTCTAACACAACCCAAACCCCGAGCATAAAGCAAAAAATAAGGACAATCACCGATAAAGATTTGTAAAGCAGATTTTATACAACGCCAGGAGCGACAAATATACATGAGTTCAAAGTAAATACATATACTACAACCCAACAAAGAAGAATTACACAAAGAAGAAAATAAATAAACCAAATATCTCGCGGTTTGTCAACGCCGGTCGATGAGAAATCCACCCCGGATCATCCGTGTGCAAGCTTCAATGTTGTTTTCTAAGCTAATACTACTGAAAAATGAGTTTGATGGAGTTGGGAGCAAAAATCCCCAAAATCATAACCTAAAAAATGAATGAAATGACTTAAATATCATTTACAAAATCTGTCATGTTCGCAATCCAAACTTTTATTCGCAAAGCGAACATCAAATTTAGGCACCTGATGCCTTAGGAACAGTTAAACCTCCTCTACGATTCTGCAAAAGTTCGCAATGCGAACTTTTATTCGCAAAGCGAATATTCGCTGGAAAGTTCGCAATGCGAACTTTGGTGCCTTTTTCTACTGCCTCAAGTCTGGGAGTATTCGCTGGAATGTTTGCAAAGCGAACATTCGCTGGAAAGTCCGCAAAGCGAACATTCGCTGGAAAGTTTGCAAAGCGAACTTGACAGCATACCAGCCCTTGTTTTGACCACAACTTCTGAACCGTAACTCGGATTGACGCATGGTCGGAAGCGTTGGAAAGCTTATTCACTGCTCTATACAAAAATGGCAAAATATATTTGCTTGAATACCTACAAAAATGAGATAAAATCAATTAAACTCAATGATATTTACACAATAACGCAATATATACACTATAACGTAAAGTAAACGTATTTACAAACAAAACGGGGTTTATTCGAACGATATTAACAAAAAGTATCGATAGGTGCAACAAAACTTATATTAAAAAATAACTACAATTTACACTTATCAAACTCTCCCCAATTTAAACTTGTTTGTCCCTAAACAATAATCAAGCGACTCAAAGAAACAGAGTGACAACCAAAGAATCACGAATCAACATGTTTTGAAAAACGAAAGCAAATGTATGGTTCAAATGAAAAACGGTACAAACAAAGTAAATACTTACCACTAAACTACGACGATAACATAGTCACCAAACAAATGCAAAATACAAAAATCATGTCTAACATCCTAAAACAACACAAGTTCAAACGTGAATCACACCTAGCAAAAACAATCACCGGTAGATGAAAAACACAAAATGAGGTACTTTTCACTCACACAACAATCTTGCAAACAAAAGACTAAATTATGCATTCATCCAAAAATCATATTGAAAACATAAAAACAAGAATCACAAGGGCTTTCAAGGTTGTAGCGTGGTCGGGTAAACAAACAAGGGGCAATTTCTAAAGGTAATTGAAACAAAAACTTGCCTATACCTAAGGGAGTGATCAACTCACAAAGACTCAAACACAAAATTCCAATCAACTTCTTCCAAAATCCCAAGTGTTACACAAAACACAATACTTATTTAGTATAATTATATGAACTCTTTTTGTTTCCTTTCTCAAGGATTTTCTTTTTCTTTCTTTTTTTTTCTTTTTCATATTTTTCTCTTTTTTCTTTTCTTTTTCAACCTCATAGAAACCAACCAATGAGTAAACAATCATTCTCTCCCCAACTTGAATTCAACCACATCATCATGTGAATACTCCCTGCTTTTTAAGGCAAGGTAAAAATTCATACAACAATACAAAGTTAAGGGTTCAAGAAAAAACAATCAATCAAAATCCATACAAAAAGTGAATTCAATACTCATAGAAAAGCATTAAATTCAAACAACATGGATAATGATAGAAAGGAACAAAGCGGTTTAACAAATGCTCACACACTCACAGGGTGAATTGACTATTTGGCTAGGTAGTTGTGCTCAAAATGAAACAAAATGCCTTGATCATTTTCATGCTTTCATATAATCAACACAAACAAAAGATTAAGCATAATAAAATCCAGTTAAAACAAGAATGTTGGTACTCCGCGCATATATGAACAATGGAAAGCTATCTCACAAAAAGGGTGGGAACTAAAGTGATTCACATCAAGAACAAGTATACAAAAGAATGAATGGCATGGAAGTTTGTAAAATGCCTAAGTATCATTAATATGCTAAAGTCTAGAAAGCGATAAACACATACCTTGGACGTGTACAAAACTTAACAATATCATTATACATCCGCAAGTTAAAACGATCAAACTTGGAACATCACCTTAAATTTCCTCAAGCTACTCAAAACAAGCTTTTAGACAAACACAAAAACTATTAATATAAACAAACTAAAAGACCGGGTGAAATTGGATTAAACAAGTTGTAAAGTGAAGATTTGAGAATTTTACGAACAATCCGAGTACAACTTGTTTAATGAAAGTTCACCACACTACCTAAGCTAGAATGAAAAAGTAATAACGAAACAAAAAAAACAATAAAGCATGCTTGTTTTACGTCGTAAGCTCGACGCCTTTACTGTGCTTAGCTAGTAACTTCCTCCCTTCATGCCATGGTGATGCCTCACCGCGCAAACCAAAAGCAAGTGTCCTAACCAAACACTTGAACAAACGTTATGTGAACAAAATGTATACAACACTTGAACAGACATAATGGAAAATAAAAGCAAAACAAGTATCTATACAACCATATATACAATATAAACAATTATGTACAAAGCTCCAAAACATCGAAACTATCACAATGCAATTCAATATCAAAACCAATCCCCTGCAACGGCGCCGCTTTGTTGGAGCGGCAAGCAAAAATGTTATTTTCGAAAGAATTCCCTCCGGGATTTATGTCGTGTCCACAGAGATCGGTGATATTGAACTGCTGTTCGACAATTTAAATGTTATTGAGTTTGGGTTAAAATGGGTTTAAGTAAAAGCAGAAATGTAAATATGAATATAAAAAGAATTCATTAATCAGAGAGAAGAAACTTGTCAGGCATGCACATAATCGACTCGTCACAAACTTAAACTTACTGACCAGTTATACTCAACCTATAATACTCCTCAATATCATCCAGCATCGCTCACAATAGTGTCCATCTCTGACACACTGAGCTAAGAGAACAACCGTGTTACCCTCGTCGAAACTCTCGCACCTGACTCAAGATACAGAGGCATTAAGCTTCGACACGCATAAAGATTGTTAGCTCTAAATATATCTCTAGCATCCAGAAACTAACAGATAATCATCCCTAATCAAAGTTTGCGATGTTTATCTCTAACACAACCCAAACCCCGAGCATAAAGCAAAAAATCAAGGACAATCACCGATAAAGATTTGTAAAGGAGATTTTATTACAACGCCATGAGCGACAAATATACACGAGTTCAAAGTAAATACATATACAACAACCCAACAAAGAAGAAATACACAAAAAAAGAAAAGAAATAAACCAAACATATCACGGTTTTTCAACGCCGGTCGATGAGAAATCCACCCCAGATCATCCGTGTGCAAGCTTCAATGTTGTTTTCTAAGCTAATACTACTGAAAAATGAGTTTGATGGAGTTGGGAGCAAAAATCTCCAAAACCATAACCTAAAAAATGAATGAAATGACTTAAATATCATTTACAAAATCTGTCATGTTCGTAATGCGAACTTTTATTCGCAAAGCGAACATCAAATTTAGGCACCTGATGCCTCAGGAATAGTTACACCGCCTCTGCAATTCTGCAAAAGTTCGCATTGCGAACTTTTATTCGTAAAGCGAATATTCGCTGGAAAGTTCGCAATGCAAACTTTGGTGCCTTTTTCTACTGCCTCAAGTCTGAGAGTATTTGCTGGAAAGTTCGCAAAGCGAACATTTGCTGGAAAGTTCGCAAAGCGAACTTGATAGCACACCAGCCCTTGTTTTGACCACAACTTCTGAACCGTAACTCGGATTGACGCACAGTCGGAAGCGTTGGAAATCTTATTCAATGCTCTATACAACAATGGCAAAATATATTTGCTTGAATACCTACAAAAATTAGAGAAAATCAATTAACCTCAATGATATATACACAATAACGTAATATATACACTATAACATAAAGTAAACGTATTTACAAACTAAGAGGGGTTTATTCGAATGATATTAACAAAAAGTATCGATAAGTGCAACAAAACTTATATACCAAAATAGCTACAATTTGCACTTATCAACCCCCCAAGCCAAACGCCAACAAATCCAAGTATTGTCGGTTCAATAGGAGCCACGGGCACGTCATGGAAGACTGCATCCACCTCACAGTTGAAACAAAATCCTGATCAAGGAAGGACGCCTGAAACAGTACACCAAGAGGAGCGAGGCTCCTCGACAGGACGTTTGCGAGACGAAGAAGGTCGAGGAGGAAACGCCACCCTCTGACGACAGCGGATTACAGGTTGCTTTGTGCGTCTCACGGCCTGAGGACTTCTACGTCCTCGACGAGGTCGACATACCCTTGTCCACTCACAGTATATGGATAAACTTCCCCTCTACTATGGTCATATCCGGCGGAGGATTCAACAAGCTCACCGTGGGGTCGATGAAAAGAAAATTCGATAAGGTGATTGACGCGAGCTCGAACCAGAACGCAACCCTCGAAAGATTCCAGGAAATTCAAATCCCATCACCTTCTACCTCGAAGAGCTTCTAGGAGGTTCTCCCAACTACAGCATTTCGTTGTTAATCATAACACAAATGGCGAACTTCGACGTCCGCCACATCCTGGTCGAACAAGGGAGCTCCGTCGACATTATGTATGCTCATCTGTTCACCACTATACAGCTCGACGAGAGGAATTTGACACTGTATGTAGGCTCTGGCCTACAAGGCTTCAATGGCACAACAACTAAGCTATGGGGATATGTCGAGCTGCTCGTCACCTTCGGGTCCGAGGAGACCGCCAGACAAGTCAAAGTATGTTTCTAGGTCATAGAGTGTTCGTCTATGTACCGGTGCATCCTTGGAAGACCCAATCTATCTGAGCTGACCACAGTACCATCCATGATCCAATTGAAGATGAAGAACTATACAACCAGGGGGCACATCGTCACTCTTCACGGGGACACTGAAGCCATGAGAAGATGTTTCGAAGCGGCTATAAAGGGGCTGAACTCAATCAATATGACGCCCAAAATTGCTAGCAAGCCAGCCCGTTCTGAGGAGCAGAAGCCGTTGCCTTGCGTCAACTCAGTCGACCTCGACAGCCGCTTCACCAACGAGCAGAAGGAAAATAGAGCGGCATCTGTTGCCCCTCCAATATCCGGGAACGACGGGGAACCACTCCATCCTATACGCCTCATTCCAGATGGCGAGTTCGAGATCATTCTCCTCGGTGATGACTCAAACAGAAGCATGAAGATCGGCACGGGGCTCCCCAAGTTAGCAAGGAAGCAACTGAAGGTCTGCCTAAGGGAAAACGCTAACTTGTTCGCATGGAACGTTGCAGAGATCACCGGAATGGACCCCGACGTTGCCTGCCATCAACTGACCATAGATCCGTCTGCTAGGGCCGTAGTACAACGTAGGCGTAGGCAGTATCCTGAAAAAGCGGAGGCTGCTGAATTAGCTGTAAAAGACCTTTTAGAGGCAAATTTTATTTTTGAAGCCCAATACACAACCTGGCTCTCTAATTTTGTACTCATTAAAAAAATCTAATGGAAAGTGGCGAATGTGTGTTTACTAAACCGACCTTAACAGGGCTTGCCCTAAAGACGCCTATCCTTCGCCTAACATTGAAAAATTGGTCGACAACTCTGCAGGGTTCAAACTATTGTCGTTCATGGACGCATATTCGGGGTACAACCAAATCCCCATGGCAAAAACAGACAAGCAATACACGACTTTCATGACCGAGTCGGACAACTATTACTACAACGTAATGCTTTCAGCCTGAAAAATGCCGGTGCTACTTACCAGTGGATGATGAACAAAGTCTTATGAGGTGAGATTGGGGACATGCTCGGGGTCTACATGGACGACATGATCATGAAATCCCGAGAAGAAACCGACCACACCCTTCATCTCAAAAGGGTCTTCGACACGGCTAGGAGATGTAGGATGAGGTTCAACCCGAAGAAGTGCACCTTCGACGTCCGAGCAGGCAAGTCCCTCAGCTTCTACCTGACAGAACGAGGAATCAAAGCGAACCCCGAAAAATGCAGGGCTTTCTCCGAGTTCCCATCACCAAGCTCGAAGAAATCGATCCAATCCCTAAACGGGATGTTCACCTTGTTGTCTCGCTTCGTAGCTAAATCTGCCCAGCACGCACTTCCATTTTTCAAACTTCTCCGCAAGGAAGCGAAGTTCAAATGGACCGAGAAGTGCGAGCAAGCCCTCCTCCATCTTAAATGAGTTCTTTCGCAACCTCCAGTTCTCTCGCGACCAGAAAACGGGGAGACTTTGTACCTCAACCTCGTTGTCGCGACCGAGACTGTCAGCGCGACTCTCATCCGTGAAACACCCAAAGGGTAGAAACCTATATACTTCACCAACAAAGCCTTTCAAAGTCCAAAGCTTAGATATCAGCATATCGAAAAAGTAGCTCTGGTCCTCATCAATGTGGCCAGAAGGATACAATATTACTTCTTGGCTCACACGATCATAGTACGGACTGACCAACCCGTAAAGCAACTACTCGGTTATCCCGACACGGCCGGTAGAATGCTCAAATGGTCACTGGAACTCTCTGAGTTTGACATCCAGTACGAGAGTATGAAGGCCCTCAAAGCTCAAGTATTAGCTGACTTCGTGGCAGAAATGACCGCGACGGTCTCCCCAACTAACGAAGCCCACCAATGGACCATCCACGTGGACGGGGCATCCAACTCGACAGAAAGCGGTGCGAGCATTATTCTTGAGAATGAAGAAGGCCTCCTGATCAAAGTTTCCCTCACATTATCCTTCCTGACCTCGAACAACCAAGCTAAGTACGAAGTCTTCCTCGTAGGGCTACGTTTAGCCGGGGATCAAGGCGCGAAAGAGGTGAAGATCTTTACCAATTCTCAGCTCGTCGCCTCTCAAGTACGTGGAGAGTACTAGGCCAAAAATGAAAACCTCGTCGAATACTTAGCCCTGGTCAAAGAAAGGATGAAAATTTTTGATTCTGCGTAAGTAAAACATGTCCCTCGTGAACACAACACTCGGGCAGACATCCTGTCGAAACTCGCGAGCACGAAAAAGAAGGGCAGAAGCAAGTCTGTCATCCAGGAGGTACTTTCTCGACCAAGCATCGAGAAGCCCACAGCGACCATCGACGTGAACGCCATCGACGACAACGACTGTTGGATGACCCCGGTGTACACATACCTCACCACGGGGGAACTGCCCCCGACCCAAAAGAGGCTAATGTAATCAGATGCAGAGCTTGCTCCTAGGTCTTAGTCGAAGACAAGCTCTATAGACGAGGATTCTCCATCCCCTTCCTGAAATGTGTCGAGGAATCCAAGGTCCCCCATGTGCTTCGGGAAATCCACGATGGAATAAACGCTTAACACCTTGGAGGAAGATCCATCGCTCAGAAAGCCATGTGAGAGGGATACTACTGGCCCACCATACAGCACGACGCGAAAGAGCGTGTAAAGAAATGCGACCAGTGCCAATGCCACAGAGACATGCACTTGGCACCGCCCAACGATCTGAAAACTCTGTCGTCCCCATGGACCTTCACCTGGTGGGGGATGTATATCGTCAGCCCCTTCACCAAGGGTTCATACCAGAACAAGTACCCGATTGTCGGTGTCGACTATTTCATGAAGTGGATAGAGGTCGAGGCCCTCGCCAAAATCACGACGCATAATATATTTCATTTATACAAACAAAACATACTTGCCTGTTTCGGCATACAACAAGCACTCCTCACCGACAAAGGGATGCAGTTCGCCGACAAAAACTTCTAAGAGTTCGTCGCTAAACCGAGCACCCGCAAATGAACGGGCAGGCCGAAGCTGCGAACAGAGTGATCCTGCAAGGCCTAAAACAAAGATTAGGCGAAGCTAAAAAGGGGTGGGTCAAGGAGCTACACAACGTACTCTGGGCCTATAGAACGACACCACACTCGACCATCGGGGATACTCCATTCCGACTAACCTACGGAACCGAGGCAGTTATTTTGGTGGAAATCAGAGTGCCCTCAAGGCAGACTAAATCTCCCCTCCAAGAGGAGATGAATGACGATGCACTGAGGGAAGAACTTGATCTGGTCGAAGAAATTCGTTCGGGGGCAGCCCTCCATGAAGCCTCATTAAAATTAAAAATAACTTTGCGACATGACGCCAAGGTCATAAAATGTGAATTCCAAATTGGCAGCCTAGTCCTGCGAAGAAAATAGATGATTCATGCGAGGGAAAACTTTCCGCGAACTGGGAAGGACCTTATCATGTCCTAGTGAAAACGGACAACGAGGCCTACTATCTCGAAAACCTGCACGGGGAAGAACTTGCTCGACCATGGAACGCTGAAAAAGCTTAAACAATATTACAACTAGACATCGTAGTCGGCATACTTGGTTTGACGACAACGAAGTACGTCCCGACCATAGAGGCATGCTAAGGTACAAACACGGATTCCCAAACTGGAAACGAAAAGGCAAAAGTCCGCTCTTTTGTGCGAGCAAATTCTTGACCCGACTGTGACACCTCAATCGAGCGCCTCCGTTGTCGCACCAATAAGGCAGAACACCCAGCTCGCGATGGGAAGTTCATGCCGCGAAGCAAAGACCTCGACCGAGATCTTAGCTCTGTTGTCGATCAAAAGCCAACTTTGGTCACTTGACTAGTTCCCTACACAGTCAAGCACTAACTCTGTCGAGCAAGGGCCCCTAGACGCTTTGTAAAAATAATGTTACAAACATACATGTCGATGAGGAAAATAAGTACTCGACAAGGAAAACATCCAAAGGCATGCACACATGACAAAAAAATAGTTATATTAGGATTATGAAGCAAATATTCAAGTATAACTAACGGGCAAGACCCAATATTCAAATATTACAAAATTTGGCACGCAGGCCGAACAAATACCAGCTAAAGATACAAAACTGCGGCACGCAGGCCAAACAACTAACTACAAAATTAAAGGTAAGCATTTACTTCCTCCTCGGGATAAGACTCCCCGTCGGCGTGGTCAGCACTGCCTCCAAGACCCGCCGGAGCGACTACCTGGCCGTCGACCACCTAGTGCAAAGGCCCGATCCCCTCAGTGACGAGCTGAACCCCGGGGTTGACTGCTTGGAGTTGTTCCACCGCGTTGTTAAAACCCAGCTTGACGGTCTCCAAGCAATCCTGTTCGAGCTCCCATATTCGAGAAATCAGCTCGCCCCAAGTCGACAGAGCTTTCTCCTCATCAGTCTTATCTTCGGCAGGTGCCGCAGTAGTCTCCAGCTCGGTGACCTTCTCCTGGAGGAATTTTTTCTCCTCGACTGGCTTGGCTAGTGTCTCTTTCATTTGATCCATCTCAAGATAAAGACCGATCTAGATCTGATACTTCTCCTGGTAGTCGAAGAAGTCGTTCTCCAGCTTGATTTTCTTCGCCTCAAGGTCCATATTTACATCCTCCACCCTCCTCAGCTCAGTGAGGGGACAGGTTTCCTCGTCGTTCAGGGCCAAGGCAGTCTCCAGAACCCTCATTACAGAGGCCACGTCCTCAAACAAAGCTTTCCTCCTGGCCACTTTGTCGACGACTAGGATTACCTTTTTGTCCAATTCAGGCACAACCAGAGAGTTGTCCCCGCCGAAGAGCCCCCTGTAAAGATAACAGGGAGGTAATACAAACTTCTCCCTAACAACCCCCTCATTGAGATCGACGGTCGTCGGGTTTGCTTCATGCTTCCTCTTCTTGGAGGGATCCTCTGGAGAAACGGGAGACTGGTTGCCTTGGGGGGAAGAGAAGGAGCTGCCAATGATGTGGTCCAGCTTCGACTGTTTTTTTATTTGGGAAACGCAACCCTTTGGGGCCTTCTTGGTACCCCTGGCCGCCTCGACCTTGAGCATGCGCTCCTGAAGACTCGAAATTTGACCTGTAACAAAGGAAAGAGCACCGGTTAATATAACAAGGAATAAGCGGACACACAAGTCGAGAACAGGTTTGCTATCTAAAAGTTTTAAGGCTTGCCCAACGGAACTACACTCGAGGTGCGCATTAGTATTGATCAGCCGGGCCTCGTAAATGACCGCCCCTCCTCGTTAAGGATGAAGCTCCCATCCTTATTCACGCACTTGGCGGGGACGAAGCTGTCGACGAACACCATGAGTTTCTCATATGCAAGCTGGTCCTCGGTACCTATCTCATTGGGCTTCATGATGTAGTGGTTTGTCCCCTTGTCGAAATGGACCCACTGCCATTCGAGGGGGAACTTCGCTTCTAGCTTCACCACCTCTTGCCCGTTCTTCAGCTCCACCACGTGTTTGAACATGGAGTCGACGGTAGCCTCCAACACAGGCTCCACGAGATAAAATCTGTCTTTGAAGGCCCGGACGGAGTCCATGTATGTCCTGAACAACTTCCTTGGCTTCTTAAAAGACATCAAGCTATGCTGCCCGTGCAAAGATTGACGTTGAAGGTGGAAAAAATAGAAGAAAAATGGGAGTGTGGTGCCAATATGAAGGTGCTGGTACACGAGCTCGAACGCCCGCACAAACGCGACCACGTTTGGGTGAAGTTGAGAGGGCGCCAACTCCAACCATTGAAAAATCCCCATCTAGAAATCACTGAAGGGCAGACGAAGCCCTGCCTCCTAGAATGCAAACTCGTACATGGGGAAGCGTTTCCCTTCATATGTTAAACATATCTGGTCCGATCTTTTAGGCTTGTACGTCTCCCAGTTTACGGGGGGCCCTTCTTCTATGTCCTCGGCGACGGTACAAGCATCCGAATCGTCAAAGGTGAAACACGAGACAATTTCCCGGGGCTCTTGCCCAACCCAATCTCAACTGGGTTCAGTATTCGTGTAGACCACGATGATTTCGGCGTTTACATCGACCATATTAGTATCCTCAGTCTGTTGACCCATTTAACTTGAAAAATAGAGGGAAATAGTGAATTCGACGTTAAGATCAAATCCACCCTTCCACTCCAGATCAAGTGAAATGGAGAAGAGGGACGCGCTGACATACTCCCGACTAAAAGCCCTTTGTTTAAATGGCAAGCGCGGAAGTCGCAGGATCCGCTCCTTGACACAAAAGATTTCTATACTCCTGCGAGGAACCCTTGTGGGGAGGAAACCTCTCGACACGAGAATTTCTATACTCCCGCGAGGAGAAAGTTCCCCCGGTGTTAAGCCCAACAAAGACGCAAAATCCTCATGAGCTTCATCGGAAACTTCATGAGTTCCCCGGAATCTTCATCGGAAACTTCATGAGTTCCCCAGAAACTTCATGAGTTCCCCAAAATCTTCATCGGAAACTTTAAGAGTTCCCCAGAAACTTCATGAGTTCCTCAGAAGCTTCATCGGAAACTTCATGAGTGCTCCGGAAACTTCATCGGAACCTCATGAAGTTAATTAGAAGTTCAAGAATGCCACCGAAAAATTCATAGAAATAGTTAGAAAATGCATAACTTCATCGTGAGGTTCCTGAGCGTCAAAGAACACACATTCCTAAAGCTACAGTCTAAGGCTAGCTGCTGTCTTACAAACTGAGAAAGGAAACAAGGACTTACTGGGGTGAAGAAGATGCTGGAAATCTACGGTGACGGAAGGATGGTTAACGGAAGACGACAGCGACGAGCGAATGTAGGAGAGAGTAGAAAAACTCGAGGGATTCTTAAGATCTTGAATACTACGAGCGTACCAAATGAACTTTATCTCCTCCTACTTATATCCTCTAGCACGGGAAACAAAATGTCGCCTAGACCCTCGAGTACCCATACTCGTAGGCTGTCAGATGCATTTATTACTTCTGACACATGACTCAAAGAGACGTCACACCCTTCCTTTCAAGCCCAATCACACGGATTGAAGAAATGATGTGTCTGCTCCTTCCACTTCTATCACATCGCTCTAGACGTCGAGCACAATGCTCGACTTCCGTATCGTGTCGCGAGCACTTCCTCAGGGAAAGGTTTGAAACAGGTCACGTTATCGAACACATATAACAACCTCATCCCCTCAAGAGCACCTGACCTCGAGATAAACGCTAAACTAAACCTTGTCGTCGAGCACGCGTGAACCTCACGAGCATCATCTCGCTTAAAACCTTCCCCGCTGTCGGGCACGAGGAGTAACTTCCACGCTTCCTCGCAAGCGTAGCTCTGCGAGTTCACAACCGCAAACCCAGGTAGACGTTCTCCCCGTGCAGATTCCCTTTGGCCCTTTTTGAAAAAAGAAATGGCTCTAAGTCATTACTCCTCTGCTTCAGAGCAACGACTTGGGGCTCCTATTCTGGATTGGGCCTGGGGCTGGCCCACCGTCGGGCACATCCCAACCCAGCTCCGTGTCGAAGAATACCAACACTAAGGCCGAATCCATCATAACCGTAAGAGGTCACACATACTGCACACGTTCTCCACTTGCTCCCCACACGGGGACACGTCACCAACTGAACCCACGTCTTTCACGGGACAGCTTCGCCCTCACAAACAGGTTGATCCACTGCGAAGTTCTCAGGGCAGTTGACCCAGGACGAAGACCACGTGCTGGTCTTCCCTACTCCCACGTAGGATCCTGGCAGTCATATGTATTGGGCCTGATGATCCAGCCCACAACAAGATGACCGTTGGCCCAGTGCTGGGGGCACATTATAAATACCCTTCTCCGCAGGAGGGTTAGGTATTCTAAACTCATTCTCATTATTCTGTACTTGCTCTCTTTTCACTATGAACCTCACTTTGGCATCAAAGTGTCTTGCAGGTGCACCCTCCTCCTCTTCTCCTTCACCGGCGAACTTGAAGTCCACGACGTGTTACTGGACGCTGATTGAATCTCTGATCCTGGTAAAATCATCACCTAATACGCATAATGCCTCAAGATGGATTTTGAGGTGGGCCACTTCGAAGTGGGAAACTTGTTTTCGAGAAATCATATATTGTCAAATTGACACGCACCCTATTATATGCACGTACTATAAGATGACTCATTTCAGGGGACACGTCAATTTTTCGTCTGGTGTTGGACTGCTAACACAAGGAACAAAAGATGCATGAATTTCATTGAAACTACCCTTTCCTATATAGCATTGTGTATGATTCCTTATGCTCCTTCAATTATTTGATTATATGTTTGTGAACAAATGTATGATTATCTTCTCTGTTATCCGACAAAGCTGAAACAACACAATAACTACAATTACCGTCAACTTTGACATCTACAATTCGATCAATATATTTGTGCATAAAATCTGGCATCTCTTCAATGTGTATCATTTTTGGAAAAAGATGGTGAAGACGGTGGTTTACTAATGCTGGCACCTCTAAAAGAACATCTTTTGGATTGTGAAATTGGAGAGTCTGGAAAAAGTGTGTCGACATGTTCGAAATAGGACAAAGACATTTGGTTGAATTGTAACTCATAGTTGGTTTGACTTTCTTATGAGCATCCTTTTTTACTGGTTTCACGAATGATTTAAAATATGTTGTTTCTGGATAAACAATCTTCCTCATTTTCTCTTTGATGTGAAGTTTCATGTTATCACCATCTTTCAAAAATCTCTTTTGAATTACCTATCATTCTATCATGATAGGTATATTTGACTTAATCTCTTCACTACACCATCATCATCAAACCAGATCCTTTTCTAATGTGATTAAACCTCATCAATGCATACAAGTCTATCGAGTTTTGTCTTTTAGGAAATTAAACAAGAATCGAAAGACCATACGTCCTCCTAAGTGTACAACTACATTTTGAGTTATGAGAACTTGTTTTCTCTGCTCACTTAGACTCAAGATAAATATAATCCATTCACACTTGAGATATATTGCCGACCAAATATGAATAAAGATTTTGATCTTTGAACCTATGCTAGTATTGTGATGCTTCGATCAAATGATGTTTGGATCTCATTGTGTTGATCTTGATACATTTTGTTCATTGATTCCCAACCCGTACATAAATCCCATTTAGTATTTCCCAAATAATTCTTTAATGTGGCATGAGCATATTCAAATTTATTGACTATAGTATTTCCAAAGTATTTAACCTAATCGGTCCAAGCACAAACAATCTTTTCTTTCACCTGGTCTAGAATTGTGCTTTCAACATATTTTAAGAAATTCGGATATGCCACGCACACCCTTATGAACAATATGACATATCGACATATAACTCTTTCCTAGAATAAATTACTATAGATTTCTAGACATCCAGTATACTTTTCAATATCACACTAGGTTTGACTATTTTCCCGTCTTCCCCCTTGATTTGTTTGTGTAAGTATCAAAGTTACACCTAAAAGGGGGGGGGGGGGGGGTGAATTAGGTGATTAAAAATTTTGGGGTTTAGAGACAATATTGGCTTATTTTTCTAGTTTAGAATATGATGATCAAAGCATTAAAGTGCAGAAAATTAAACGACACAAGAAATTATACTAGTTTGTCTCAGAATCTGAGAGTAAGTTTAGTCCCCTTACACAACGTAAGAGATTTCCACTATGTTAGAATCTTTGTTCAAGTCTTACAACAAGACCTATCCTACAATCTTTCTAACACATCAAAGAAGCACATCACTTCCTTGATTTCATAAACACCAAAACAATGGTGGATTTGAATCACCCCAATTCAAAGGACTTTTTCCAACAACTAGAAAGAGCAACACTTCCTACTTGGAAACACCTATAGAAAGTACAAATCATTTTCTTACAGACAAAGAATATCACCACACTTGGTGAAAATGTACAATTTTAGACAATTGATAATTTATACACAACTTTGAATGATCTTTGAATATCTTTATAGTTAAGAACCGAGGTAAAAGATTAAATTTTTTATTAAAAAAATGGCGTATTCTAGATCATTTGACCTCAGTTTTTCAATTGGTGAGATGAAAGTTTCGTCATGAAATATATTATTTATATTAGTGTGAGGGTCAAAATATGAGAATGTTCATATGACAGGAAGGGAATCCAAATTTTTCTTTACAAGATTTTTCAAAAATCGTCAATTTGACCGAGGACAAATTACATATTAACCCTAAATATAATGTTGCTACACTTAACCTAACTAATATTTGCAATTTATTTATTTATTTCGTACCACGATGCTTTCACTTTCAACAGCTAACAACTTTCACTTTTAGAAACTTAAAATTATTGTTTCCTTAACTTGGAATTTCTTCCCTTTAGCATCCATAAATTATAAATTATGATATGCTTGAATTTCGAGAATTCATCTTTAGAATGGAATTGATAAGTCTTCTAGTCATTGAAAGAAAATTCACTTCGTTCAAAACAGTAGGAAATGCTATGAGCGGGCTTGATAGATTTCTTATCTCTGAAGGCATTATCGATATGTGGGCTTTAAAAGTATAATTCGTGGGTGTTTATACCGGGATAGTTGCCAAAAAACCTTGTTTTATAATTTTCTATTAAAAAAGCCTAATTTTGACTTTGTCGAAATAGTGATAAGTAGGAGTGTACAAAAAAACTGGTTCACAAGAACCAATTTTAAAAATATGGTGCACCTATTTTAAATGTCCATATTATTTTGATTAAAACTGATCCGGATCCATTTCATTAAAACCATAAAAAACTAATAACCACTTTTTAAAACCAATATATAAATGGTTAACCAATGTACTCTTCACCTTGTCTCTAATTCATTATTATAAATTAATAATATACTGTAGATATCAAGACAACGCTTAAGTACACATTAGTGCATTTCCACCAATTTTATTTATGGTCTTCATTAATCCTCTCTCAAGTTGAAATCTCTTTTTTTTTTAATCATGGCTCTTAATTATATTTTTTGAATATATTCTGTTGATTTTCAAGTAAAAAAATTCTCTAGTAAAATCATTTAGATTTTCAAGTCACAATGCATTTTTGTTTTGTTATGAATTGTTTTTTTGCCCTTTTTTATTATTTTTATTGATTCTATATTCTTGCAAAAATCAAATTATTGTTGATCGAATTTCGTAAATATTATAATTGACATTTAAAATCTACCACCGTCGAGAAGTTATTGATTTCAAAAAATGGATTTAAAACAATTGGATGACGTTAGAAAAATGTTGTTTGAATTGAAAATTGAGTTTTAATCAAAAACAAGTTTGAGAAAATTTGGTTTTAAAAATAGTCAAACCAAAAACCGATTTTTGGTATAAACCAGTTTTGAACCAAACCAATCCAAATATAAACCAGTTTTTAAAAAATAAACTGGTTTCATTAAAGTGGTTTTAAGAACCAAACTGAACCATATATTTGGTTCAATTTGGTTTGGTTTATGAACTATGCACACCCCTAGTGATAAGAAAGGTATAAAAATTGTAGATTTTGACGGTGATGGAAATGAGAGAAGGTAGTAAGAAACTGAAAGTGAAAAGCAATGTAATTGACTGAAACTAAAAATAATTTGCAAGGAAAAGTAAAACAAAATTTGAAAAACTTTGCATTGAAATAAAAGACGGTGTTTCAATGTTCATACATTCTCTCAGCCGTTAATCTTTTCTCTGGACACTAGTACTTCGATTTTTAAGTGAGATTTTTGTAGTGAAGAGAACACACTTTGAATTCTAAAAATGAACTCCTAGTTATACTAGCACGAAAATAACTATTTTTAATGTTCCTATCTTCAGTTTTTGTCACGTAAAAGCCTGCATGCAGTATGCTCTTGCATTCTCTCCACGTGTTCTTCAAAATGGAACTCACAAGTAGTTATGTATATTTGAACATGATATCTGCACGCCCAAATAACTGCTTCTTCGACGTACTTGCTGCTGTCGAACCCGATATGGTCGAAATGTCACCACAACATTTCCAAAAAATACTAAGTCCCGAATCTTCCTCAATCCAAGACTTCCCCTGTGTTCGCGTCATAAATAATTCATGTAGCCTTAGCTTTGTCAATTGCTGAGTTTTCCTCTTGTCGAAAATCTCAGCTAACAATGGGCAATATAGAAATTTTTTACTATTGTCCAATTTCGATTAAGTCTGATCGTTTAAATTGGGGTCCTAATCCTTTTAAAGGTTTTTCTTCTTGGCTCAACCATCTTGATTTTCTGTTTGTTGAGGATTCTCGGAATTCGGAATATGTGCAAGGCAATAAGGTTTTTACATTCAAAGAAAAGCTCAAATGTTTGAAACAACGGTTAAAAGTCTAGAACTATGAGGTCTTTAGGATGCAGGATTTAGAAAATAAATAAGCAATTAAAGACTAAAATTTGTTAGATCATTTTGTGGCGAATGACTTTGTCAATAGCTGGTCTGGTATAGCTGATAAAAGAAATGATGCTAGGAATTTGGTTTTGCAATAACTTCACATTCATGAATCTGGTGGCTTCGTGAAAGTGACCAAAACTTGAAATTTTTCCACTCCTTCATGAAGTTGAGATATAGGAGAAATGGACTCATAGCTCTAAACTCAGGAGGTTATTTAATTGAAGATGTGGAAGATATTAAATCTTTGGTTTTTAATCATTTAAAAAAAGGTTACATAGCCCTTTTTATCTAGACCCAAGTTGGAAGAGGTGGCGTTTAAGGAGTTCTCGGTTCAAGATAACAATAGTCTTGAGGTTCCCTTCACTTTGATGACATCAAAGAGGTGATTTGGAACTCATCTAGTGATAAATGTTCGGGTCCGGATGGTTATAATATGTGATTCTTCAAATCTTGTTGGGAAATAATTAAGGGGATCTGTATGGTTGTGTTAACGAATTCTTCTTGACAGGTCACCTTCCTAAGGCCATCACGGATTCTTTTTTGCCCCTTATCCCGAAGAATAAGAATCCTCAAAGTCTTAATGATTTCAGGCCAATTTTCTTGATCAGTAGTGTTTACAGGATCATCTGTAAGTTTCTATAGGAGGCTGAGTAGTCCTCTTAGATTCTGTTTTGAGCTATATTTTGCTCTTTTTCTTATGAAGGTGGCGGTTCAAGATATCATCAAAATTTAGCAGGATTTCTTATGGGGTGGTGTTGAAAATAAGGAGAATTGAATGGGTATCATGGTCGAGTGTTTGCAAATCAAAGGAAGCAGGAGGTTTGGGGGCCAAATGTTATGAAAGTTATAACTTGGCTTTGTTGAGCAAGTGGGCTTGGAGGATCCTCTCAGACCATAATTCAGTCTGGTTTTCTCTCTTGTCATTCAAATATGGAGACGTTAAAGCAAAGATCTTGGATCCTAGTTGGACGGTTAGAAATAGGAAGGATTCCATATGGTGGAGAGATCTCAAGGTAGCTTTGGGTGCTTGGAAGGATGAATCATTTTAGTTTTCAAAGAGTATGACTTGCAAACTAGGAAACAATTTACACACAGACTTCTGGAGAGATATTTGGTTGGGGTCTGATCCTTTATGCTTGATATTTCCTGTTCTATTTCATTTTTTTACAGCTTCCTATGTTCAATATAAGTGAATTGGGGTGGCGGGATAATGGTAGTTGGACCTAGATCTTGTTGTTCTCTCTAAATCAGATTTTGGAACCATGCATGTTTGAGTGGGAGGCCCTTCAGACAATCCTGTTCAAGGTTCAGCCCAGGATCGGATTGATAACTCGTTCATTTTGTGGTGCAATGCTTCGGGCTTCTCGGTCAATTCTACATTCAAAAGGTTGGAAGATATTTCTTATTTCGGATCTCTTTTGGATTCTTCCTTTCTGATCAATCTGAAAGTTTTGCGGAAGATTATTGTTCCTAGTATCATTCAGGTGTTCGCTTGGAGGTTGCTTCTATTCAGACTCTCAACTAAGGATGAGCTAACAAAACTTAGGGTTTTATTAGGTACTCATAATCTAGGGTGCCCCTTGTGCTTGGGTCCTGCAAAATCGCTTCTTCATCTTTTTCTTGGCTGCCCTGTTGCATCCCTTGCTGGGAAAGATGTTTTGATTTGTCTTGTTTTTTTGAGATGTCGGATTGTGCTTTGGTGACAAACCACGTCAGGGATTTTAGTAGTCTATTGAAAGGTAGACTGGAGAAGAATTATCACATGTTGTTTTAGCTCTCTACGACTTGGTCCATTTGGCTAATTAGAAACGACACTCTATTCAATGGGGGCATAAAGGCGCGACAAACATTGTGAGTTTGATAAAATCTCTCTCTCTCTTGGGATAGATTATTGGCTAGGTTCAAAGGGTCTATAGTATAGATACATATTGGTTGGAGTGGTGTTCAAATCCTCTCATTTCCTTTCACTGGTGGTTGAGAAATCTCAAAGTTTAGAGTATCAAACTAGATTTCTTTTTTAATG
The DNA here is from genome assembly GCA_022829125.1 of Lathyrus tuberosus. Lineage (NCBI taxonomy): Eukaryota > Viridiplantae > Streptophyta > Magnoliopsida > Fabales > Fabaceae > Lathyrus > Lathyrus tuberosus. The sequence goes on along the minus strand of JALAZF010000285.1, from coordinate 15,824 downwards.
TTGAGTTCTTTTCTGCAAGGTTGTAAAGACTCTTTTAAAGCTTGTTTTGGGCATTAGGTAATTTGTAGGCTTGTAGCAGTTTGGTCCTGCAAGATTTATATCCGTCTTCGATTGGAGATGGGGTCTTTATCAGCTTATAGCGTGTAATCCGGAGTGAACCTTTCGTTTTTATGTTATTGTGAATGAAGATTAGGTGATGAATTTTGAAGTGGTATTTTAGTTTTAACCCAACGTTAGAGGATGTATCTGCAAATACTACGACGTTCAAGTTGGTGATTACCACAAACGTGCGGGTTTTTGGTTAAAATTGTGTGTTTCTTAAACTTATTTATTTACCTTGTCCTTTTATAGTTAGACCCTAGAATCTATCATATAAGAAAATGAATGGTTGTGGAAAGGACCAGAATGCCCCTTTGCTCATTCAGCCTTCCACATGGCTATTCTAACCATCCAACACGTGGCTTTTTCATTTCCAGAATTTGTAATTTGTAATGGTTGGTTTATTTTTCCATAATTTGTAATGCTCCACGTAGCAGCTTTTAAAGTAAAATCATTGCCTCCCAAAACTATTGTTTTCCATAACCATTGCTTCTCATAACTCTCTGTCTCTCTCTTTTTCCTAATAGACACAATTTCCTCTCTCTCTCTCTATATATATATATATATTCACCTTTCTCTTATTACATATTCTTTCTCATAACTCTCTTACTGATTCATTTCCAACTTTTCCCTAATTCTTTTTTTCTCCTTTTCACCTTTTTAACATACTTTTGTCTTTTATTTTTTCAGGTTGTACTTAGATCTGACGATATGAAGAAGGAAAAGGTTATCAAACAACTTTTACAAGATAAGTAAAAATTTGTGATCTACAATTTATGCTCCTGAGATTTAGGGTTTCTTCAACACGATGTATGATTTTAATGTTCCATTTTTAAGAAATTTAGAGTTTTCTAAAATTTATAGTGTTCCATTTTACTGTTCATCTTCTTCATTAAGTTGTAGGTAATAGTTTATTGATTTTCGATTTTTTTTTTGTATTTACAGTCGTTTATGATTTTATGGTTTATAGTTGATGGTGCTTTGTTGTTTTTTTTATGTACTTCTTTGTAATGTTTATCATTGATGGTGTTTTGTTTTGTGATATAGATCTGACATGATGCTTTGTTGTGTGTTTTATGTTCTACAGCTATGGAAAAAAAGCAGATCTGGAGAAAAGCAGATTTGGAGAAAAGCAGATCTGGAGAAAAGCAATTATGGAGAAAAGCAGATCTAGAAAAACAATGCCATTTTGTGAACAGACATACTCTATGCGAACCATCTATTTGGTTTTTCAGTAACCATGGTTTGTCTTTTTGGCACATGCCCTAAAGCTGGATTTTTTCAGAAAGCACATGCTTTGCATAACGCCTTTTCCAAGGGAATTCACTATTGATAGCAGGGATTCAAACATCTTCATCAACTCACATCAACTCACTTTTGGTTTCTTCCTTCCACACTGTAGACATTTCACCAAAACCTTCCCTACCAACTCCCTTATTTAATGATATCTTTCTTTATTATAAGTATTTTGTTAATTTTTTCCATCTTCAATACCCATAACTTTTTATTACATAGGTGTGATTTTGTTTGGAACCTGAGATCTTTGTTTACACTTTTTGCTGCTATTTTTCTCAATTTATTTATTTTTTCATTTTGTAATATTCCTCAATTTCTATTTCAGTTTATTACATATTATTTCTAAGAAATGAAGGAAAGATCTCTTAACAGGTAAAGTTTAGGGTATCTGGTTCTTTCCATTTCTATATATTTGCAAAAGATAAAGATGAAAGTTTTGGTATATATAATTTTGTTATTTAGTTTTATTTTTTATTTTCTTTATTTTAATTTTACTTTTTCTTTTGAAGATCAATATTACATCACGATGTATAAATTTTTTGATGTATCCTCCAACAAAACAGTTATGTGTTTTATTTTACACCCTCTTGATTATTTTTATAATTTCAAGATTATTCATGAATGATATTTTCAAGATTGTGATGAAGTTTTAGATTTTATCTTCAACACAGATTGCAAAGGCAGGTTTACACATTTTGGATATGTCAAGTTTTAAACAACAAAATTAGCAGAAAAAGTAAGTTTGTGCTTATATCTTGTCTTTACAAATATTTTTCCAAATACATTCTGACATTTTATAATTTTCAATATTTGTGTATTTCAGCTTTCTTAATTATTCCAATTTTGTAGAAATTATTTTTCATAGATAGTTTGATAACATCTCGTGCATGTCGCTTATTTGTGAAATTATTTGTTTGAAAAGAGATTTTGCCATTATCCAAAGTTCTGCATAACTTTTACAATATGATACAACTACATTAATTAATAATACATGATTTTTTATTCCTTTTGTTAGTTTTAATTATTTTTTTGTTGTATGTGATTTCAGATTATGAAGAAAGTGTTGAGCAGATGGTTTAGGATATGGTGTTAGGTACACACAAGGTTGAATTCTTTCATGTTTCTCTATTTTCATATTTCTCTTATGAAACAATCTGTCTTTTAACCCTTTTTGTTTGTGGTGGGGTTTGAAATATTAAGAAATATTTTTGATGAAATTAAGATTTGTCTTATTTTTTTTTATAGATATTTGGTTATATTTTTAAATCTGATTTTAATTGACGGGAAATTGAGATGTTTAAAACATATGTATATATAATATATAAATTAAAATATTTTTACTATTAACAAACCAAACATATATATTTGATTTCATTACATACAAAATGGCAACATAGTAAATATGCGTCATTAATAATACAAAGAAATAACAAATATTTATATCACAATTATTTTGTTCAAAATAATAAATTGTGAAATATGGAATAAATGATGTTAAATGAAATTATTGTTCATATGATTGTTAAATATATAAATAATGTATGAATTATACATTATATTTAAATTATGAGATAATATGAACAACTCATAATTATTTTATAATCATAAAATATAAATATTATGAGTTCATGATAAAATCCATGTTTTTTTTGTCTTTTTAACATTTTTATTTATTTATTTTTTTCAGGTTTTAGATCAATCGATAAGATGACGGAGAAATTTAAACATGGACAATTTCTGAATATATTTTTACTTCTTTTGATATTTATTAATGTTTCTCTCTTCTGTTTCGGAATTTGTTATGTATTTTTTAAATTTTATAATAATGAAGAAGTGTAATTATTTTTCTAATGTTTTTGAACATTGAAATGGAAAAAAAAATCTATTATTTATTTTAATTTAATATCTTTTATCATCATTATTATAATAATTATTAATTTCATTGGCATCATCATTATAATAAAAGAGGTCAAATCAGTAATAGTTAGGATATGTTTCAATAAAAAAAAATACTTTGGATTTTATCGTGAACTTCATAGAAAAGAGATAGTTAGATTCATTTTTTTAATGATGGTGTTCCACAAATGAACATATCTGTGGAATAAATGAGTTAATTTTATAGAAGATAAAGAAAAAATTAAAATAATAATTTTATTTTTGTTGGACTGATTGAAGTGAGTGGTACAAAATTTTAATTTAAAAAATTCACATAGAGAAATAAAAAGGAGTAGAATTTGAAATGGGTGGTATTGCTTTTAATTGCGAAAATTTAGACATTATCATCCGTATGAGAATATGTGCATGTGTGTGGTCAATTAGTAATAAATGTCAAGATGCTTTGAAAGTTGGACAATATAATTAAAATTTATTACTACTATAACTTACTACACGGTGTGACACCCAAGATTGGGATATAAGGTGGTGTTTGACAATAATGATGACTAAATATATCATAATGATGAAGAATTTGATGAAAATCTTCCATGGCCAATAGAAAATTAACTTATTTTTTAAAATCAATTCAGATAATGTGTATTTAATGAGAGATAATGTTGATTAAATATGGAAAAAAAATGTGATTTTTATATTTAAATATGAAAAAATAAACTATTATTCCAAATATTTTCATATATGTCATTTTTATATACAAAAACAAATTTATTGTTAATCAAAATATTTTAATAAACACGCTTAAAATGTAGTAATGATCCAAATATGTATAAAATATATATTTTTTTGTTATGATCATTATAAATGATAAAAAAGATAAGTGAAGTAAAAATACTCAAAACACCAAAAAATTCTTCTCAAATTGATTTTCTTATTTATAAGTAAAAACAATTTTATAATAAATTAAAAATATATTTAAATATTTAAAAGAAAACCAATTTAAAAAATTATTTAAATATATTTAAATATTGACTTAAGCAATTATTGAAAAATAAATCCATTTTAAAAATCGGCAACTATATACAAATAATTAGTTGAGATCCTAAAAGAGAATAAAAAGTCATTAATTAATAACTATATAAAAATTCAAATACAATAATTCGATTTGATACAACCAAAACAACCATAACAAAAACAAAAACTAAAATAATCTTTATTTTCGGGAAATATTTTGATTTTGATACTTAAAAGTAATTTTGAAACAAACACAATAAAAATATAAGCAACTTATTGAAATTAATACAATTAAAAATATATATTATTTATTGAAATTTATGCAATTAATAAAATAGTTAAATAAATTCGTCTCATTAGTGTAATTACGGGAAAAAAACATTATTGATCCAAATGGGACAAAAATATATGCTAATTATTGGAATTTATGTATACAACTAAAATAATAATTGAATAAATATTTGTCAATGATGTAAATACAGGAAAAATATTAATGATATATATATATATATATATATATATATATATATATTTAAAATTGATTTGCAAAGATTTGGTTTGTAGAATGCAGAAAAAACATACAGATAAGGAAAGAAGATAGAGGGAGAAGAAAAATAGAGATAAGGAAAACAGAAGAAATTGATTTGACTAAAAGATAGAAAATTGATTTGCAAAGACTTGGTTTGTAGAAAACAGAAAAAAAAGTACAGCAGGTTACAACATGTGAGAATATATATATATATATATATATATAAATATATAGGGTTCATATCTTATAAGAATGCAATTTTTATATAAGAACATGAGAATGAATCTGAATCATTAGATTTTAAAATAAATGGTGGAGATTATGTGTGATTTTTATTTTTCTCTCTCATCCATTATTAAAATAAATAATGGAGGAGAGAGAAAAAAAACTGACACATAATCTCCACCATTTATTTTAAAATCTAATGGTTCAAATTTATTCTCATGTTCTCACATAAAAATGGCATTCTCATATGATACGTTCCCTATATATAGGGTTCATATCTTATAAGAATGCAATTTTTATATAAGAACATGAGAATGAATCTGAATCATTAGATTTTAAAATAAATGGTGGAGATTATGTGTGATTTTTATTTTTCTCTCTCATCCATTATTAAAATAAATAATGGAGGAGAGAGAAAAAAAACTGACACATAATCTCCACCATTTATTTTAAAATCTAATGGTTCAAATTTATTCTCATGTTCTCACATAAAAATGGCATTCTCATATGATACGTTCCCTATATATAGGGTTCATATCTTATAATAATGCAATTTTTATATAAGAACATGAGAATGAATCTGAATCATTAGATTTTAAAATAAATGGTGGAGATTATGTGTGATTTTTATTTTTCTCTCTCATCCATTATTAAAATAAATAATGGAGGAGAGAGGAAAAAAACTGACACATAATCTCCACCATTTATTTTAAAATCTAATGGTTCAAATTTATTCTCATGTTCTCACATAAAAATGACATTCTCATATGATACGTTCCCTATATATAGGGTTCATATCTTATAAGAATGCAATTTTTATATAAGAACATGAGAATGAATCTGAATCATTAGATTTTAAAATAAATGGTGGAGATTATGTGTGATTTTTATTTTTCTCTCTCATCCATTATTAAAATAAATAATGGAGGAGAGAGAAAAAAAACTGACACATAATCTCCACCATTTATTTTAAAATCTAATGGTTCAAATTTATTCTCATGTTCTCACATAAAAATGGCATTCTCATATGATACGTTCCCTATATATAGGGTTCATATCTTATAAGAATGCAATTTTTATATAAGAACATGAGAATGAATCTGAATCATTAGATTTTAAAATAAATGGTGGAGATTATGTGTGATTTTTATTTTTCTCTCTCATCCATTATTAAAATAAATAATGGAGGAGAGAGGAAAAAAACTGACACATAATCTCCACCATTTATTTTAAAATCTAATGGTTCAAATTTATTCTCATGTTCTCACATAAAACTGGCATTCTCAAATGATACGTTCCCTATATATAGGGTTCATATCTTATAAGAATGTAATTTTTATATAAGAACATGAGAACGAATCTGAATCATTAGATTTTAAAATAAATGGTGGAGATTATGTGTGATTTTTATTTTTCTCTCTCATCCATTAATAAAATAAATAATGGAGGAGAGAGAAAAAAAACTGACACATAATCTCCACCATTTATTTTAAAATCTAATGGTTCAAATTTATTCTCATGTTCTCACATAAAAATGGCATTCTCATATGATACGTTCCCTATATATAGGGTTCATATCTTATAAGAATGCAATTTTTATATAAGAACATGAGAATGAATCTGAATCATTAGATTTTAAAATAAATGGTGGAGATTATGTGTGATTTTTATTTTTCTCTCTCATCCATTATTAAAATAAATAATGGAGGAGAGAGAAAAAAAACTGACACATAATCGCCACCATTTATTTTAAAATCTAATGGTTCAAATTTATTCTCATGTTCTCACATAAAAATGGCATTCTCATATGATACGTTCCCTATATATAGGGTTCATATCTTATAAGAATGCAATATTTATATAAGAACATGAGAATGAATCTGAATCATTAGATTTTAAAATAAATGGTGGAGATTATGTGTGATTTTTATTTTTCTCTCTCATCCATTATTAAAATAAATAATGGAGGAGAGAGAAAAAAACCTGACACATAATCTCCACCATTTATTTTAAAATCTAATGGTTCAAATTTATTCTCATGTTCTCACATAAAAATGGCATTCTCATATGATACGTTCCCTATATATAAGGTTCATATCTTATAAGAATTCAATTTTTATATAAGAACATGAGAATGAATCTGAATCATTAGATTTTAAAATAAATGGTGGAGATTATGTGTGATTTTTATTTTTCTCTCTCATCCATTATTAAAATAAATAATGGAGGAGAGAGAAAAAAAACTGACACATAATCTCCACCATTTATTTTAAAATATAATGGTTCAAATTTATTCTCATGTTCTCACATAAAAATGGCATTCTCATATGTTACATTCCCTATATATAGGGTTCATATCTTATAAGAATGCAATTTTTATATAAGAACATGAGAATGAATCTGAATCATTTGATTTTAAAATAAATGGTGGAGATTATGTGTGATTTTTATTTTTCTCTCTCATCCATTATTAAAATAAATAATGGAGGAGAGAGAAAAAAACTGACACATAATCTCCACCATTTATTTTAAAATCTAATGGTTCAAATTTATTCTCATGTTCTCACATAAAAATGGCATTCTCATATGATACGTTCCCTATATATAGGGTTCATATCTTATAAGAATGCAATTTTTATATAAGAACATGAGAATGAATCTGAATCATTAGATTTTAAAATAAATGGTGGAGATTATGTGTGATTTTTATTTTTCTCTCTCATCCATTATTAAAATAAATAATGGAGGAGAGAGAAAAAAAACTGACACATAATCTCCAAAATTTATTTTAAAATCTAATGGTTCAAATTTATTCTCATGTTCTCACATAAAAATGGCATTCTCATATGATACGTTCCCTATATATAGGGTTCATATCTTATAAGAATGCAATTTTTATATAAGAACATGAGAATGAATCTGAATCATTAGATTTTAAAATAAATGGTGGAGATTATGTGTGATTTTTATTTTTCTCTCTCATCCATTATTAAAATAAATAATGGAGGAGAGAGAAGAAAAACTGACACATAATCTCCACCATTTATTTCAAAATCTAATGGTTCAAATTTATTCTCATGTTCTCACATAAAAATGGCATTCTCATATGATACGTTCCCTATATATAGGGTTCATATCTTATAAGAATGCAATTTTTATATAAGAACATGAGAATGAATCTGAATCATTAGATTTTAAAATAAATGGTGGAGATTATGTGTGATTTTTATTTTTCTCTCTCATCCATTATTAAAATAAATAATGGAGGAGAGAGAAAAAAACTAACACATAATCTCCACCATTTATTTTAAAATCTAATGGTTCAAATTTATTCTCATGTTCTCACATAAAAATGGCATTCTCATATGACACGTTCCCTATATATAGGGTTCATATCTTATAAGAATGCAATTTTTATATAAGAACATGAGAATGAATCTGAATCATTAGATTTTAAAATAAATGGTGGAGATTATGTGTGATTTTTATTTTTCTCTCTCATCCATTATTAAAATAAATAATGGAGGAGAGAGAAAAAAAACTGACACATAATCTCCACCATTTATTTTAAAATCTAATGGTTCAAATTTATTCTCATGTTCCCACATAAAAATGGCATTCTCATATGATACGTTCCCTATATATAGGGTTCATATCTTATAAGAATGATATCTTATAAGAATGCAATTTTTATATAAGAACATGAGAATGAATCTGAATCATTAGATTTTAAAATAAATGGTGGAGATTATGTGTGATTTTTATTTTTCTCTCTCATCCATTATTAAAATAAATAATGGAGGAGAGAGAAAAAAAACTGACACATAATCTCCACCATTTATTTTAAAATCTAATGGTTCAAATTTATTCTCATGTTCTCACATAAAAATGGCATTCTCATATGATACGTTCCCTATATATAGGGTTCATATCTTATAAGAATGCAATTTTTATATAAGAACATGAGAATGAATCTGAATCATTAGATTTTAAAATAATTGGTGGAGATTATGTGTGATTTTTATTTTTCTCTCTCATCCATTATTAAAATAAATAATGGAGGAGAGAGAAAAAAACTGACACATAATCTCCACCATTTATTTTAAAATCTAATGGTTCAAATTTATTCTCATGTTCTCACATAAAAATGGCATTCTCATACGACACGTTCCCTATATATAGGGTTCATATCTTATAAGAATGCAATTTTTATATAAGAACATGAGAATGAATCTGAATCATTAGATTTTAAAATAAATGGTGGAGATTATGTGTGATTTTTATTTTTCTCTCTCATCCATTATTAAAATAAATAATGGAGGAGAGAGAAAAAAAACTGACACATAATCTCCACTATTTATTTTAAAATCTAATGGTTCAAATTTATTCTCATGTTCCCACATAAAAATGGCATTCTCATATGATACGTTCCCTATATATAGGGTTCATATCTTATAAGAATGCAATTTTTATATAAGAACATGAGAATGAATCTGAATCATTAGATTTTAAAATAAATGGTGGAGATTATGTGTGATTTTTATTTTTCTCTCTCATCCATTATTAAAATAAATAATGGAGGAGAGAGAAAAAAAACTGACACATAATCTCCACCATTTATTTTAAAATATAATGGTTCAAATTTATTCTCTTGTTCTCACATAAAAATGGCATTCTCATATGATACATTCCCTATATATAGGGTTCATATCTTATAAGAATGCAATTTTTATATAAGAACATGAGAATGAATCTGAATCATTAGATTTTAAAATAAATGGTGGAGATTATGTGTGATTTTTATTTTTCTCTCTCATCCATTATTAAAATAAATAATGGAGGAGAGAGAAAAAAACTGACACATAATCTCCACCATTTATTTTAAAATCTAATGGTTCAAATTTATTCTCATGTTCTCACATAAAAATGGCATTCTCATATGACACGTTCCCTATATATAGGGTTCATATCTTATAAGAATGCAATTTTTATATAAGAACATGAGAATGAATCTGAATCATTAGATTTTAAAATAAATGGTGGAGATTATGTGTGATTTTTATTTTTCTCTCTCATCCATTATTAAAATAAATAATGGAGGAGAGAGAAAAAAAACTGACACATAATCTCCACCATTTATTTTAAAATCTAATGGTTTTAAATTTATTCTCATGTTCCCACATAAAAATGGCATTCTCATATGATACGTTCCCTATATATAGGGTTCATATCTTATAAGAATGCAATTTTTATATAAGAACATGAGAATGAATCTGAATCATTAGATTTTAAAATAAATGGTGGAGATTATGTGTGATTTTTATTTTTCTCTCTCATCCATTATTAAAATAAATAATGGAGGAGAGAGAAAAAAAACTGACACATAATCTCCACCATTTATTTTAAAATATAATGGTTCAAATTTATTCTCATGTTCTCACATAAAAATGGCATTCTCATATGATACGTTCCCTATATATAGGGTTCATATCTTATAAGAATGCAATTTTTATATAAGAACATGAGAATGAATCTGAATCATTAGATTTTAAAATAATTGGTGGAGATTATGTGTGATTTTTATTTTTCTCTCTCATCCATTATTAAAATAAATAATGGAGGAGAGAGAAAAAAACTGACACATAATCTCCACCATTTATTTTAAAATCTAATGGTTCAAATTTATTCTCATGTTCTCACATAAAAATGGCATTCTCATATGACACGTTCCCTATATATAGGGTTCATATCTTATAAGAATGCAATTTTTATATAAGAACATGAGAATGAATCTGAATCATTAGATTTTAAAATAAATGGTGGAGATTATGTGTGATTTTTATTTTTCTCTCTCATCCATTATTAAAATAAATAATGGAGGAGAGAGAAAAAAAACTGACACATAATCTCCACTATTTATTTTAAAATCTAATGGTTCAAATTTATTCTCATGTTCCCACATAAAAATGGCATTCTCATATGATACGTTCCCTATATATAGGGTTCATATCTTATAAGAATGCAATTTTTATATAAGAACATGAGAATGAATCTGAATCATTAGATTTTAAAATAAATGGTGGAGATTATGTGTGATTTTTATTTTTCTCTCTCATCCATTATTAAAATAAATAATGGAGGAGAGAGAAAAAAACTGACACATAATCTCCACCATTTATTTTAAAATATAATGGTTCAAATTTATTCTCATGTTCTCACATAAAAATGGCATTCTCATATGATACATTCCCTATATATAGGGTTCATATCTTATAAGAATGCAATTTTTATATAAGAACATGAGAATGAATCTGAATCATTAGATTTTAAAATAAATGGTGGAGATTATGTGTGATTTTTATTTTTCTCTCTCATCCATTATTAAAATAAATAATGGAGGAGAGAGAAAAAAACTGACACATAATCTCCACCATTTATTTTAAAATCTAATGGTTCAAATTTATTCTCATGTTCTCACATAAAAATGGCATTCTCATATGACACGTTCCCTATATATAGGGTTCATATCTTATAAGAATGCTATTTTTATATAAGAACATGAGAATGAATCTGAATCATTAGATTTTAAAATAAATGGTGGAGATTATGTGTGATTTTTATTTTTCTCTCTCATCCATTATTAAAATAAATAATGGAGGAGAGAGAAAAAAAACTGACACATAATCTCCACTATTTATTTTAAAATCTAATGGTTCAAATTTATTCTCATGTTCCCACATAAAAATGGCATTCTCATATGATACGTTCCCTATATATAGGGTTCATATCTTATAAGAATGCAATTTTTATATAAGAACATGAGAATGAATCTGAATCATTAGATTTTAAAATAAATGGTGGAGATTATGTGTGATTTTTATTTTTCTCTCTCATCCATTATTAAAATAAATAATGGAGGAGAGAGAAAAAAAAACTGACACATAATCTCCACCATTTATTTTAAAATATAATGGTTCAAATTTATTCTCATGTTCTCACATAAAAATGACATTCTCATATGATACATTCCCTATATATAGGGTTCATATCTTATAAGAATGCAATTTTTATATAAGAACATGAGAATGAATCTGAATCATTTGATTTTAAAATAAATGGTGGAGATTATGTGTGATTTTTATTTTTCTCTCTCATCCATTATTAAAATAAATAATGGAGGAGAGAGAAAAAAAACTGACACATAATCTCCACCATTTATTTTAAAATCTAATGGTTCAAATTTATTCTCATGTTCTCACATAAAAATGACATTCTCATATGATACGTTCCCTATATATAGGGTTCATATCTTATAAGAATGCAATTTTTATATAAGAACATGAGAATGAATCTGAATCATTAGATTTTAAAATAAATGGTGGAGATTATGTGTGATTTTTATTTTTCTCTCTCATCCATTATTAAAATAAATAATGGAGGAGAGAGGAAAAAAACTGACACATAATCTCCAACATTTATTTTAAAATCTAATGGTTCAAATTTATTCTCATGTTCTCACATAAAAATTGCATTCTCATATGATACGTTCCCTATATATAGGGTTCATATCTTATAAGAATGCAATTTTTATATAAGAACATGAGAATGAATCTGAATCATTAGATTTTAAAATAAATGGTGGAGATTATGTGTGATTTTTATTTTTCTCTCTCATCAATTATTAAAATAAATAATGGAGGAGAGAGAAGAAAAACTGACACATAATCTCCACCATTTATTTTAAAATCTAATGGTTCAAATTTATTCTCATGTTCTCACATAAAAATGGCATTCTCATATGATACGTTCCCTATATATAGGGTTCATATCTTATAAGAATGCAATTTTTATATAAGAACATGAGAATGAATCTGAATCATTAGATTTTAAAATAAATGGTGGAGATTATGTGTGATTTTTATTTTTCTCTCTCATCCATTATTAAAATAAATAATGGAGGAGAGAGAAAAAAACTAACACATAATCTCCACCATTTATTTTAAAATCTAATGGTTGAAATTTATTATCATGTTCTCACATAAAAATGGAATTCTCAGATGACACGTTCCCTATATATAGGGTTCATATCTTATAAGAATGCAATTTTTATATAAGAACATGAGAATGAATCTGAATCATTAGATTTTAAAATAAATGGTGGAGATTATGTGTGATTTTTATTTTTCTCTCTCATCCATTATTAAAATAAATAATGGAGGAGAGAGAAAAAAAACTGACACATAATCTCCACCATTTATTTTAAAATCTAATGGTTCAAATTTATTCTCATGTTCCCACATATAAATGGCATTCTCATATGATACGTTCCCTATATATAGGGTTCATATCTTATAAGAATGCAATTTTTATATAAGAACATGAGAATGAATATGAATCATTAGATTTTAAAATAAATGGTGGAGATTATGTGTGATTTTTATTTTTCTCTCTCATCCATTATTAAAATAAATAATGGAGGAGAGAGAAAAAAAACTGACACATAATCTCCACCATTTATTTTAAAATCTAATGGTTCAAATTTATTCTCATGTTCTCACATAAAAATGGCATTCTCATATGATACGTTCCCTATATATAGGGTTCATATCTTATAAGAATGCAATTTTTATATAAGAACATGAGAATGAATCTGAATCATTAGATTTTAAAATAAATGGTGGAGATTATGTGTGATTTTTATTTTTCTCTCTCATCCATTATTAAAATAAATAATGGAGGAGAGAGAAAAAAACTGACACATAATCTCCACCATTTATTTTAAAATCTAATGGTTCAAATTTATTCTCATGTTCTCACATAAAAATGGCATTCTCATATGACACGTTCCCTATATATAGGGTTCATATCTTATAAGAATGCAATTTTTATATAAGAACATGAGAATGAATCTGAATCATTAGATTTTAAAATAAATGGTGGAGATTATGTGTGATTTTTATTTTTCTCTCTCATCCATTATTAAAATAAATAATGGAGGAGAGAGAAAAAAAACTGACACATAATCTCCACCATTTATTTTAAAATCTAATGGTTTTAAATTTATTCTCATGTTCCCACATAAAAATGGCATTCTCATATGATACGTTCCCTATATATAGGGTTCATATCTTATAAGAATGCAATTTTTATATAAGAACATGAGAATGAATCTGAATCATTAGATTTTAAAATAAATGGTGGAGATTATGTGTGATTTTTATTTTTCTCTCTCATCCATTATTAAAATAAATAATGGAGGAGAGAGAAAAAAAACTGACACATAATCTCCACCATTTATTTTAAAATCTAATGGTTCAAATTTATTCTCATGTTCTCACATAAAAATGGCATTCTCATATGATACGTTCCCTATATATAGGGTTCATATCTTATAAGAATGCAATTTTTATATAAGAACATGAGAATGAATCTGAATCATTAGATTTTAAAATAATTGGTGGAGATTATGTGTGATTTTTATTTTTCTCTCTCATCCATTATTAAAATAAATAATGGAGGAGAGAGAAAAAAACTGACACATAATCTCCACCATTTATTTTAAAATCTAATGGTTCAAATTTATTCTCATGTTCTCACATAAAAATGACATTCTCATATGACACGTTCCCTATATATAGGGTTCATATCTTATAAGAATGCAATTTTTATATAAGAACATGAGAATGAATCTGAATCATTAGATTTTAAAATAAATGGTGGAGATTATGTGTGATTTTTATTTTTCTCTCTCATCCATTATTAAAATAAATAATGGAGGAGAGAGAAAAAAAACTGACACATAATCTCCACTATTTATTTTAAAATCTAATGGTTCAAATTTATTCTCATGTTCCCACATAAAAATGGCATTCTCATATGATACGTTCCCCTATATATAGGGTTCATCTCTTATAAGAATGCAATTTTTATATAAGAACATGAGAATGAATCTGAATCATTAGATTTTAAAATAAATGGTGGAGATTATGTGTGATTTTTATTTTCTCTCTCATCCATTATTAAAATAAATAATGGAGGAGAGAGAAAAAAAACTGACACATAATCTCCACTATTTATTTTAAAATCTAATGGTTCAAATTTATTCTCATGTTCCCACATAAAAATGGCATTCTCATATGATACGTTCCGTATATATAGGGTTCATATCTTATAAGAATGCAATTTTTATATAAGAACATGAGAATGAATCTGAATCATTAGATTTTAAAATAAATGGTGGAGATTATGTGTGATTTTTATTTTTCTCTCTCATCCATTATTAAAATAAATAATGGAGGAGAGAGAAAAAAAACTGACACATAATCTCCACCATTTATTTTAAAATATAATGGTTCAAATT
This sequence comes from Lathyrus tuberosus, assembly GCA_022829125.1. Lineage (NCBI taxonomy): Eukaryota > Viridiplantae > Streptophyta > Magnoliopsida > Fabales > Fabaceae > Lathyrus > Lathyrus tuberosus. The sequence goes on along the minus strand of JALAZF010000285.1, from coordinate 411 downwards.
TATTCTCTTGTTCTCACATAAAAATGGCATTCTCATATGATACATTCCCTATATATAGGGTTCATATCTTATAAGAATGCAATTTTTATATAAGAACATGAGAATGAATCTGAATCATTAGATTTTAAAATAAATGGTGGAGATTATGTCGTGATTTTTATTTTTCTCTCTCATCCATTATTAAAATAAATAATGGAGGAGAGAGAAAAAAAACTGACACATAATCTCCACCATTTATTTAAAATCTAATGGTTCAAATTTATTCTCATGTTCTCACATAAAAATGGCATTCTCATATGACACGTTCCCTATATATAGGGTTCATATCTTATAAGAATGCAATTTTTATATAAGAACATGAGAATGAATCTGAATCATTAGATTTTAAAATAAATGGTGGAGATTATGTGT